>CM042846.1:39530296-40897796 GCA_023653725.1 Bungarus multicinctus | reverse complement strand
ACCGGTTCTGTGAGCGTAGCTTGATGGGCATGGCAAGGGAAAGATACTGCAAAATCCCATTCCCTCCCTACCTCACTAACCTGCTTTCCAGCTCCGTTCTTGTCTGCAGGGCAACAAAAGAAGACCCAGCCTATCATCTGGGACTTGGGAGATAGAAAATAGATGGGAACAGGACCAGTCAGAGGTGGTATCTGCCGATTCTATGAACTACTCAAAATTTCCTCTACCAGTTCTCCAGAACCTGCTGGTCAGAACCTACTGAATACCACCTCTGATTTGAACGAATATATGATAAAAGGTTTAATAACTATTGGCTAAATTATGAAAAAATTCATTAGAATGCTTGCAAACTATTTATTTTCCACCCTCTAAAAAAAGCCATTGAGAAGAAAATAGTAGGTATTGTTGATCCTTAAAAAGTAGCAACCCTGTAAAATTTTCGATATCTCAAGAATATTAGTGAATCTTTTCTAAGGCAAAGGGTAACACAAGAATAAGGAAAACCCCCTCAGCTCAATAGCCTCCGAACAGTACTGGAAAGGCCCTATGGAGTAATTGTGCCAAATCAGTGCGAAAGATGATTGATTCCAATGTAAAAATAAATATGTTTTTAAAAGGTTTGAAAATCCATTCACTAAAAACCAAACTCTAATGCCCTCTGGCCATTTTTTTTTTAAAAAAACTGGCATGCTGGTGGGCTTATATCAGTGACAGAATTGTTTTTTCCTCCACTACATAACCCAGTCTGTATAAAATAAGGCTGTTCCCATTTGGAATTAATGCAGGACATGTTTCAGACTGTACAAGCACTGCAGCTCTCTTCTGCTATTTATTTAAAAGCAGCTTGGCTCCACCCCACCAGACTTCCATGTGAATTTGGAAAAAAATGACATGATGGGTTTCAGAAATCCACTTGTTAAAGCTAAAGGGAAGCTTTAGGCAGAGGCATCTTTTTAAAAGACCTTTGTGAAAGTGTGCTCATTCAAACAAATATAATATAGTAGGGGTGTCAAACTATGTCATCATGGAGGTGGCATGTGATGTATCAGGACTTTTTTCCCTTTGCTAAACTGGCTGTGAGCCTGGCCAGCATGTGATGCATTCGACCATTGGGCTGGGAGTTTGACAGCCCTGCCATAGAAGGTTCTAAAAATGTCTATGAAAATTAAGGAATATCAACCTAACAGCAAACACATCACCCCAGACCCTCTCATGAAATTCATAAATAGGAATCTCTTTTCTTCCTCCCTTTCATTCCTTTCTAAACAAATCTATCTATACGAATTCTTATTGGAAGAGTGAGAGATAAAAATAACAGCATCTCCCCCAAGCATTTTAATAGGGGAGGGTATAATAGTGACGAAGCTCATGTCAGTATCAGCTTACCACACAATTCATCCTGCCCCAATTTTGTCAGTAGAGAGAAGGAAAACTTCAACAAAATGAGATTTTGTGAACTTCAAAATCTCTCTGTTGCAATTTAAAGCACTGATTTGATGCTTTGAATCTGTTCTAAGATAACTTCATTCAAAATGTGTTTCAGTGACAATCCATCCAACTATATCGATCGAAAATGTTGCAGAACCCTAGTTTCTGTACTGTTTTGCATTTGGACAATTATACCTAAGCTCTCAAGTATTTGCAATACTCTGTCTAGAGGTTGTGTATTTGGTTACGCTAAGCAGAAACCCCCATCAATTAAGCAAACCCCATACAGATTAAGCTACCTGTAATAAAATCCTGTGCATTTTTTTTACAGTAGATTCCTCTGTATATGATGGTAATTTCCAATTAATGTTATGCATAGCCTGCAATAGTAAAATAAATGAATGCTTTTTTGGTATTATTTTTTGTAATACTAGCTGTTTGAATGCTGGAATTGCAACCAGCCCTAATAAGCAGCAAAATCAAATCAGATTGTTTTGGATGGCAGTATTTATTAGATAGATGAAAGAAAGAATTACTGTATGAATGGTTCACTAAGAGTTTTAAAGTATGTGTGCCTTAATGTTCAAAATAATTAATGAGTTGGAGGGGATTTGGTGTTCAGGCTAAAAATGTCTTGTCACCATTTGTTTAAGTGCACTTCCCACCCCTTGCATTTCAGTTAGGTTTCTATAGAATTTCCCTTTCCTTAGATTGTTGTCCAATTTTTTTCATAGTCTTTGGACTTTGGAGTCTTTTTTATTTTTTTATTATTATTTATTAAACTTTTATACCGCCCCCTCTCCCAAAAAGGGACAGCCTTAATAAAACAGTACAATACATAAAAATTTTTAAATAGATTAAAAAATTATTAAATTAATGGCTGAATTAAGAATACAGAAAACCCATAAAAACCCAATAAAAATTTAAAAATTTAAAAATTAAAACCTTCTAATGACACTAGGCCAGACCGGCCTGCTGGAAAAGGTGGGTCTTCCGCACGCCGGAAGGTTCGCAGGTCAGTGATGGCTCGTATCTCCATAGGTAGCTCATTCCAGAGGGAGGACGCCCCCACAGAGAAGGCCCGCACCCTTGGAGACGCCAGCCGGCAGCACCCCAAGGAGGCCCATCCTGTGGGAGCGCACTGGCCAGCAGGAGGCCGATGGTGGCAGCCGGTGGTCCTGTAAGTACACGGGTCCCAAGCCATGGAGCGCTTTAAAGGTGATCACCAACACCTTGAATCGCACCCAGAAGGCCACCGGAAGGCAATGCAGCTCGCGCAGGAGTGGTGTAACATGGGAGCTCCGAAAGCCCCCAAGATCACCCGCGCGACCGCATTCTGCACCAGCTGAAGCCTCCAGATGCTCTTCAAGGGGAGCCCTATGTAGAGAGCATTGCAGTAGTCTAGGTGGGAGATGACGAGGGCAGAAGTGACCGTGCGCATATCCAGTTGCTTCTACCAAATGAAGCAATGGAGGTAGCTTCAAGTTACCTTTCTGGACTACTGTCCACTGGGGGAGAAAACTGCCTGTTGCGCTTCTAAATATTGACAAAAACATTCACATAATGTTATGTCAAACAACATGCTAAGAACACATTCTATATCTTTTATATCTTTCCTGGCTGATTGATTTCCTGCGTACTAACAATTGTGTCCCATTGGTTCCCTCCGGAAGGCCTCTTATTCCTATTTTTTTTTATTCTCACTGTTTAGGGTTTAACAGTTTTTAGAAGCATTTAATGTTTTAAAATATATCACAGTCCACTGAAAGAATTGTAGCAAGTTTGGAAATTAGGAGAAAGCTGAATAAATCCATTATGCAAACATTGTCCAAGCTGCCCCCATATTAGTTTTTTGGTATGGAATCATTCTCTTTTGTTCTGGATGACTTAACTGAAATTCAGGGTCTGGCTTGTTTTAAACCTTTCATAAAAGTGTGGAAAATCCATTAAAAAAAATCTGAAACAAAAAAGGACAATCTTTAGGCATTGATTAATATACTGTCCTATAAGTTTGGAGGAAGAATTATACTTATTTCCATTTTAGGAGTTGAGGGATTATGTGTACATATGCTCATCCATTCTTCTACAATTGTAATGGTTTAAGGCGGGGGTGTCAAACTCAAGGCTTGCGGGGTGCTTAAATCTGGCCCATGAAGCCATGCCTTGTTTTCACACTCCATGGCCTCTTGCAGCATTCTGCCAGCTGAAAACTGGGCCAAAATAGGCTGAGAAACAGACCCAAAATGGGCCAAAAACTGCCTGAAAAATGGGCCAAAACGGGCCCAAAGCAGTCTGAAAATTGGGCCCAAAGCAGGCCAAACAATGCCCCCCAAAACAGCCCAAAAATGAGCCATGTGGCCTGTTTTTGGTTGGCAGAGTGCTACAGGAGGCCATGGGGTGCAAAAATGAGGCACAGGGGGACCGTACATGGATCCCAATCCCCATTTTTGCCAGCAGGAGATATTTGTCCCCCCCCTACTGCTCTCTTGCCCCCAGCCTGCAGTGGAGAACTAAAATGCTAATCCAGTCCTTGATGAAATCCAGTTTGACACCATTTATCTAAGGAAATGACCTTAGGAGAAAGGAGGAAGAGCTACAGACTGTACAATAGTCATGAAAAAGTTAGCTCACAGAAGGAAGCAACTCTTCCTAGTTTGGGGAAATATAAAAGTAAAGGAGGAGACAAATACTTTCAGACCTGTAAAATTTTGCCATTGTAACTATAATACAAATACATTAGTCCTCATGGTTTGTTTCTATCAAAGAGCTGAGAGCCATGTATATAAATGGCTTGCAATGCAGAGCATGCATGGATGGCATCACATATCTCTTTTGCGGACAATTTAAGGCCACAGCAAATAAAGGCTGTTGCATTAAGTGCCCACATGGTCTGTGAGAGCTCTCTCTGTCTCTGTCTTTAACACAAACTGTGAAGCTCTGTTTCAGGAAGTGCATGATTCTTTCTACTTTAGGGACAAACTTTTACAACATTTACAAAACATTATGAATTCTATTCTACAGAGAGGAAAGATGTCAGAATGTTGGGAAGAGACCAGTATAGCATTAATCCCAAAGAGAGTCAAGATGTACTTCAACAAGATGCTACAAATCAAAATCATTATTGAATAATGATTACAAGTTGTTTAAATGATTTCAGTTGAAAGACTAAAGCTAATTTTGCAAGAATTTATTTATGAGGATCAATGTGGGTTTCTTTATCTAAAAGACAGTTGAAGGATTACATTAGAACATTATGGAACATTTTGCTGGAATAACATATTGGAAAACAAGCAACATTGATCTTTTTAGAGACAGAGAAGGTTTTAGACAGTTTGATCTGGAATTTTCTGTTTAAAGGTTGGGAAAATATGAACTTTGGAGATAAATTTATAAAATGGATAAAATTGGTTTATACTTTACAGACAGCATTAATAATTATTAATGGAAATCTAACCATATCATGTGAGATACGAAAAGGAACAAAACAAGCTGCAGGATTCTTCTCTTTTTTCTGTCATCCCCCTTCTTTTTTTTGTTTATACCATGTTAGTCTTGTTAGTTTTTAATTCTTCTTGTTAAAACTTTTAATAAAATATAGATGCATGAATCTGGACCAAATATTAGGTGCATCCTTGTAGTAACAAAGGAGATCATGTAGAGGGTGCACGCAGCACACTGCTGTGTCTAATACAGGGGCCTCTTTGCATGATCTCACTCCATGTCCTGGGCTGGAAAGTCCCGGACTTGTACATGATCTCACCTTACTAACATCACCACTATTCTTAAGGATTGATTGGAGGGAGAGGGGCGTTCACCAATCCAAATGCTGTATCTATGTTGCCTTTGTCTGTTTGTAAGAACCCTATAAATGCAATAAATGCTACCCAGGAAGTCAGACATCTTGGCACCCTGCACAATGACTCATTTTTGAACTCCATCATATCTGAACTGTACTGAACCAGCCTGCATTTAGATCATATCAATTACTGCCCCTTTTTTAGAGCTGGAAACAAAATATTTGTACATTTGCTTTCTGTTGTGAGAAAAATAATCTATACAATATCAGTTCAACCTAATAGAGATGGAATTAATAAATGTATTAATAAATTTAACAACTTCATCTGAACATTCATTTGAACATTAGCTATGGTGGTGCAATGGTTAGAATGCAGTACAGCAGGCTACTTCTGATGACTGCCGGTTGACTGCAGTTTGGCAGTTTGATTCTCACCAACTCAGAGTTGACTCGGCTTTTCATCCTTCCGAGGTCAGTAAAATAAGGACCCAGATTGTTGGGGGAATTATCCTGACTCTGTAAACTGCTTAGAGAGGATTCTAAAAGCACTGTGAAGCAGTATGCAAGTCTATTGCTTTTGTATTAAAGATATTTAAAGGAACCTATTGTGCCTTTAATGTCACAACTGCAAGTCTGCCATAGAAGATGGAAATTCATTCTCTCATTCTCTCTCCCTTGGTTTTTGAATGCTGCTATTTAAAATGCCTGCTTTGCATTATACTCATGCATAAAAACCATTCTATTTGGCTACAGATAGCATTTAAATTCCATAATTCGTACAAAGCTGCTATTGCAGGAAGCAGCATGAGACAATGTTCTTAGGGAACCATTTCCAGAAGAATGCCTTTGTTTGTTCATTGAAAAAAACCATCAATTTGAGACCCCAAAAGGCATGCCATTTTACCTCCAAAGTTTATCTTCCACTCTAAAGAGATGATGCTATTTGGAATGTTTATTTGATGTGCAAAGCACAGTTTTAAAGAGGTTTCTGTTTATGTATTTTACAGAATACACTTAGAGCACTAGAACAACTGATTTAGACAAACCATATGACCGTCACAATGCAGGCAAGCAGGCAGAAAGATAATTGTCCCCTTCAAAATTGGCTGCCCTATTTGACACTCTAAGTAATTTCTTCATTAACCTATATGGATGGGTATAGTATTGATTAGAACTAGATGTTGCTATATTTTATTTTTCTTATCTCCTGTCTTTATTTATGCTTACTGTTTCTCATTCCTTTTCTGATCTTAGTGTACATTTGAATGAAGGCTTGTTCCAAGACTGGGAGAGTCACATTCATTTAGTTGCTCAACTATGAAACTTATCTAGTGATTTTGCTCTAATCAATATCTTTTAGTCTGCCTTGTAGAGTAGCTCCGGAAATAAATGTCTGTACCTGGAAATGCAGATACAGATGTAGGGTACATTCCTTTAAGCTTCTAAAAGAAAAGCTGGTTACAAGTGTAAAATAATAAATATCAATTTACCCCACAGATACTTAGAGGACATTTGAAATACACCTGTTTTTCCCCCTATCACACAGTAGCTAGAGTCTGACTGCAATATTAAATCAGTGAATAGATCATGTCTTGTATATCACGTTTTGGACTCCTTATAATTTGAATTAGGTAATCAATAAATTAGTAATCTAATTTATATTTTTTAGAAGCACAGATATATTGAAGCTTCATTTCATTATTCTTTTTCTTCTGCTACTCAAGCATTTTGCCTGAGAAGAAATTGTCAAATCGTCTCCATGCAACTCCACATACTTCTTATAGGTAGAGAAATTGCTCTGCATTTTTTTTCTGGATCTCATTTGATTTGATGGAAATTACTTTTGAAATTATTTCAAGAGACAAAAGAATTAAAATGAACTTCTTGTAGGCAAGGTGTACTATTTTTACACTTATTTAATTAAGAGGTG
Organism: Bungarus multicinctus; assembly: GCA_023653725.1. NCBI lineage: Eukaryota > Metazoa > Chordata > Lepidosauria > Squamata > Elapidae > Bungarus > Bungarus multicinctus. Next base: position 40,890,642 of record CM042846.1, on the reverse strand, counting down.
AGTAACAGGCATGATGACAACTACCATCACCCCACTCCTACCACCATATCATCACAACACATTTCTGTTAAGAGGTAGCATTCAAAGACAATTATCAGTAATGTACTAGAAATAGATGGTGGATGGGTGGGTGGGTGAGTGGATGATAGCTAGATACTTCCATTATTATTTCTCCTGAAATCTGTGATGTCCCCAGATTTCCATTTTTCAATTAATTCCCAAGGGAATATATTTTGAGAGGACTCCTGGCAATAATTATTTTTGTTGTAATATTATTGTCACATCATTAAAATTGGAATTTTAGAGCAAGAATTTTAGAGCAGTGGTCTCCAACCTTTCCGGATCTGCGGGCTGATACTGGTAGCTGTGGGGAAAGGGAGAGGGGATAGTTTCATATGCATGTATGCTTTTTATACAAATGCACATTCACGTGCACATGAGCTCACCTCCGCTTGTGCAACCTGGTTCCCAATGAGCTATGACCTGATATTGAGCCATGGACCGGGAGGTTGGGAGCCCCTGTTTTAGTGAAAATTTCCATGTTATACATCTATTCCAGTTCTAATTAGCATGACTCTGTCTACTATCAATTTGGACTATATTCATGTTATTGTAAAAATATATGTCATTAATATCACTGATTATATGTCTACTGTTGAAGAAGTCATTGAAATGGCATATTGAAACACATGTAACTGCAGAGGAAAAGATGGCTATGTGTAAGAGAGAAAATAGCATAAAACAAAGGAAATGTTGATTACTCTTGTTTTACATTTTAAATTACTGACAGGTCATGGTCTGCTTACAAAGTAAGGTATCCACACTGCTACATAAGAACTGGGACAGAATCTCAGTATTAACAACTTGTACAATCAATAACAGGCAGGCAATATTCACACATCCCCTTAAATTCACAGATGACATTTGTGAAATCAAAACATAGAAATAGGTAATCAAAAATATTGATTTGAAAAATAACCTACTCAATTACAGTCAAGGCAATCTTGTTATTATGTGAATAGTTTGAAAGACAAAACAAAATATTTAATTGTTCACTGGCGGTTGACTAGAATGGCAAGCAACAACAATCAGAATGATAACAACAATAAAAAATACCCCTCAGATCTCAATTCATTTCTGCAGTTATTGGGATCATTTTTATTGTTTTCTCCCTTTGGAAAGTAATGAAGGGAAAAGAGAAGGCTATGTAATTTTCCTAAGGTTAGAATTCCCAAATGTGGAAAAAGCTGACTTCAGAGATTTGAGGGGTTAACATGAGTAATTAGTGCCAAATTTCCTGCTCTTATCTCTTCCTTTAAAATGGTATATATTTAGGATCTGTCTGCATATGAAATAATTATTTTTAAGAACAATTCTTCATTGGAATAAATTATCTAAGGTACACATCACAATCTAGAACAGCCCCATTGTATCTTTAAGAATATTATCATCCCTTTGATGTAGTCCAGAAAGTAAGTAATAACCATGAGTTCCAGCACTACTTTTATTGTAAGGATATAATATCAGAATCTTGCAAGTCTTTATTTCCAGGAGAACTACAGAGGTCCCTTCTGAGATGCTTTCCACATCCCATTTCTTCTGTGGCCTGGGATATTTTTTGCCTGACCATTGTCTAAGCTGTGGCTCTTCCTCCTCCTCCTCCTTTCTCCCAAAGTTATTTTCACAAGCGATTACAGATAGTCTCAGCAAGTATAGTTGACAGCAAATCCCACTTTATTTATAAGGCTTATTTCCAGGCAGGGGTGTATTGAACACAGTTTTTGTTCTTAGCTTTTCCTGTGTCTCTCTCTAGATCTCACATTTCTGCGATATGACCAGTTTTGTCCAGATCTTTCTTATATCCTGGAAAATACAATATAAGATTTCCATCGGTGTTCATAACTGCAGTTAAAGATTAAACAAAGCCCTATCCCCTCTTCAATTAAAATTTGTTCATGCAGTAAAGAAAAAAAATATGGCTTAAATGTAATAAATTCCAATCTGCTTTCAATATAATCAATACAAATTATAAACTAATAATAATAAATCTGAAAAAGGAGAACACTTTTTTGAAAATTCATGGTACAAATATCCAAGCAACTGGTTAGCAATGAAAATTATGTAGTGTCTTTGCCATGCAAAATCCAACAGTAGCTCTGTTTATATTTAAATAAATTTCATTTTGTTAGGCCTTTTTTCCCTGAATGCCAGAAATGGAATGGAGAGACAATGCAGCGATAGTGCCTGGATATATTACATCTGCAAGGCAAAGATAATTTTACCTTGTGTATGAATTAATGACCTCTATATATCAGAGTGCACTGATAATGGAACACACAGCAAGGCACAAGGCTGCAGCAGTGCTTACTATAAGGCAAGCTATGTTGTTATTTAAATATTTCGTGTTGCTGCTTTTGTGCTCTTATTATAGATCATGTAATAATTACAGATTATATGATATATCATAATTATATGATATATGATATTAAGGAAAATGGAGCTCACCATAAATGAAACTTTAAGTTTCAGCTATTCACATGGCCATTTGGCACACTGATGTTCATGTTTATCTGCCTAATGAAAAAATTAGATACTTAAAAAATGAATCTTCTTAAAAATGTCAGCATACTCACCCCTATAATGAGTACTGAAAAATTAACGATAGGCAAAAGGATTGAAATGAAACTGTCTCCTGTGGCAGAGATTTGATCCAACCAGTGTTGACTAATTACAGTCCATTGATAAGCAACTATTTTACCACTTTTCATGAAAAGTGACCCGAGATTTTGGCATGAGTTGTGTAGAGTAGAAAGCTTAACATTCATGTTCAATGCCCAAAGCCATCTGTGAACAAGACGTACAAGATCAGCCCTAATATCTAGCTTCCTGGCTCTAAGAATGTAAGCCAGCATGAGGTCATTTTAAATCTGTTCTGAAATAAGATTTCAGAAATGGCATATCCCCTCCAGAAATAGTTAACATTTCACCAATTTTCTCTGTATCACTGCAGATCTAGAGGTGTAGCTATAAATTAATGCAATATCTATAATACATCAAAGTAGGCTTCTTTAAATAAATTCATTTCACATCATTCCACAAGCAAGTAAAATTGGTGTTGTTCTAGTGAGCCTTCAGCTTCAGTTGATGGATGATTTATCACACTAATCATACTTGTGGATTTAAAGAGGACATTTGATCACATGCATAATCTTGTTTTGTGCTTTTATACCACCCAGAATTTTGTAGGATTTCAGTAAGTTACTGACCACAATTTACAAGTTACCAAAATCCCAAAGAATTTGGGATATATATTGTCTCACATGCTTCCATCTTGGTTCCTTCTTATAAACATTGTCATATTATGGAAGAGAGGGAGGATATTTTTCCGTAATTCCAATATATGATATGTCCCAACTCTGCTTGCCTTTGGAAATGATATAAAATGGCTATTTCACCCAATTCTTTGGGTCCAGTTGAGTGGAGTTCCCTTTCAATTGTCTAGTTAAGCAATATCTGTTTGGTCACTATTGCATATATGTGCCTATATGTATCTTTCTTAAATAAATAAATATTCATATAGTTTATCTGCATCTTATGAAGTCATGTCATATGATGTAATGGGCTTTAAGAGTTATCTTAAGAAACAGGAGAGTCACAATCCAGACAATGGACAGTTAAAAGAAATTTGAATCCTATGCAGAAATGTAATTGGGGAGGGGAGTCTCTAGTTTGACTTTTCTAATTCTTTTTTGTATAAAGGGAAGAAGTACAGTAATACACATTAACATTCATAATTTTGGTTTCCTAGTTTGGTCCAATTCATAATAATTATTTTTAATACTACAATTATGAGTGTAGTTTTCACAGAAGGAAAGGAATAAATACATTTGGGATGACTATTGGGATTCAAAACAATCATTTTCATCACCATTCTGGTTTGAAGTTGGACATTGTTTGAAGGAAATGGTTATATTTATACATAGAAAATCCTTTAAATCCCATTTATTCTGTAGACCACTGTGTTAGCTTCTTCCTACTACCACCATTATTTTTTTATTGGACGGTTTCATTAAAAAAAATCCCTCATGGTTTGTGAACAAATGCTACCATGGTAACTCATTTTATGGCTACAGGAACAAGACATGTCTAGTTGTAATTAGAAGTCAGCCGTGGATGAGCTCACAGAGTCGACTAATCCTTAGTATCATTGCTTCTTTTTCAGCTCAGTATTTTATCTTCCTAATGTTGTTAAAATTAAGGAGGATGAGGCTTCTTAAGTGTGGTTTCTTAACTATTTTTTCCCACATACTAGTGTAAAAATATAAATTAAGTATGCAGTATACAAAATGATTCTATTGTAAGCACAAGCATGATTTGTTTATTATGTTTGTTATATTAATCAAGATATATTAATATAAATTGGTCATCCAAAAAAAAAATATAGCCTCCCTTTTTATGACCCTATAATCCCTTAATTTGGGATATCGTCAGGGCGACTGGATGAAGCTGAGTGATAAATTGTTTATCCACAGTATGACTATTTTTCTAAAATGAGAAAAAAATAGCATACTTTGATAATAAATAAAAACACATACATTGGCAATAAAAGAGAAAAATGTATGTATGAAATAAATATACTTCCAGGTTATTATGATATCCAAAGCAATTTTTATATGCTGGATCTGAATAATATTATAGATGCAGGTTTACATTTCTTTTTTCTTTTTTAGACACTAGGAAGAATGCACTAATAAACAATTTCCAGTGGCAATAATGCATTCAGCATTAGTTGTAGTATGGATTATGTTCATGGAGGATTGTGGTTGCCATCTTTATTCAAACTGTACAATTACTGTATGAGATCAGGAGTACTTTTATTTGGTAAGTTCATCCCACTGCAGCTTCAAAATATAGGAGCCAAATTTATTTTTAAGTATTATATATTTAGAAAGACCTTCATTCAGAATCTCAGCATGAAACTAATAAGGTTTATAGAAGAAGGATTCATACAAAGTTTGCAATTCCATTGAGAACAGAAGCTTCCTAGAGTATTTCAGCAAGAGAAAATGACAGAAACTCTTCAGGAAAATATATCTAGCAAATATTCTTAAAACGAAACAACAGAAAGAAAAAGACATAGGGTACACAATGGCTCACTGCTGTTGATCCATGACTTTTCTTTACAGAGAATATTGGGGAGGGGGGGCTACTTCATGAACTATTTGTATAGGAGCACTGGTTTGCTGAGTATTTCTTATACAGCTCTTGGAAATGCAATTAAGTGGATTAAAACAGAATTAAGCACACATTTAATATTACTTCAATCCAATAATCAAATGAAGTCCCACCTATTGATTCAGTCATCAGCTGAATCTGATCCATGAGTGAAGGTGCCATGGTACAATATAGAATATGTAGTGCCAGTTTCATCATTATCTGTCATGAAGTTATTGGATATGCTTGATTCTGGAAGTCAAAAGAGTCATGAGAAGAAAATTTGAGATGATACTGGTTAGACTCCTCCAGTTTATTCAGTGAGTTGCGTATTTAAAGATAAAGATAGATGCTTAAAGTCCGAAAGAATAAATTACATTTATCAAAGCAACAAATACCGTATTTTCCGGCGTATAAGATGACCGGGCGTATAAGACGACCCCGGATTTTCGGTTGTCTTTTTTCAAAGTCATCTTATACACCAGAAAATACGGGTATTCAAAATTAAGCTGCAAGGATTTGTAAATGCTTCTCCTTCCTTCGCGCTCGCATCAGCCGACCGTACAACCTTCCTCCTCCGGCCCCAGGGCGGCTCTCTCGGTCTCTCTCCCACACACACGGAAGATGACCAGGCCTCCCGCGGAGCATGATGGGCCGGCAGAGCGGCCGCCATCTTGTTCTCTTCGGGAAGGGGAGGAGCGTCTCCCGGCGACGCCCGTAATATTTTCCGGCGTATAAGACGACCCGGCGTATAAGACGACCCAGATTTTCGATTGTCTTTTTTTGGTTTCAAAAGTCATCTTATACGCCGGAAAATACGGTATCTGCTATTATAAAGTCTACATATACATATAACATGCAATGTGCTAAGGATTCTGATGCTGCATTGCAAACAATCTTCTTTATTGTCTTCTCCACTGGTCAATATACAACATATAATTGTTATTTATTGATTGGGGGATATGTCTGCATAAATGGACTACCATTTAATAAATGGACTGCCATTTGTCAGAAATGGTGTAGGGTCTCCTGCTTGGAAAGGGGATTGGACTAGATGATCTATGAGGTCCCTTCCAACTCTGATTATCTGTTATTTGTTATCTGTTGTCTATAAATATTAATATATGTATTATATATATCTCCTGATCAGCAATTTTGATAATGTCATAAATGGTCTGATAATGGTACAGTGGAAGCAGTTTATCAAGTCATCTGCTACCAATTCTTGTTGTATATCACCTTCAACAAGTGGACAGATCATTCCCTTCTTAGACTGGACTTCTGTTCCACCACCCCCCACCGCAGGGAGGCGGAGCCACGTAGATTGGTCCGCCCCAGGCGCCTGATGGACCCGGAGCGGTTCCAGAGGGAGCTTGGGCCATTTCCTGAGTCTCTGGCTCACAACTCGCCTGGAGACCTGGTAGCCACCTGGGATAGGCTGGCTGCCGGGGCTCTGGATCGAGTTGCGCCTCTGCGACCTCTGATCTGGCACAGATCCCATTTGGCTCCGTGGTATACGGAGGAGCTGCGGGAGATGAAGTGCCAGAAAAGACGTCTAGAGAGCATTTGGAGGGCGAGCCGCACTGAGTCTGACCGGACACAGGTAAGGTCTTATATTAAGACCTACCTTGTGGCGATAGAGGTGGCGAAGTGTTTGCATTTCTCCGCCCTTATTGCATCGGCAGAAAATCGGCCTGCCGCCCTGTTTAGAGTGACCCGCTCTCTGCTTGAACCGAGAGCATGGGATGACCTCTTGCAGGGTAGGGTAGAGGAGTTTTCCCAATTCCTGCACGACAAAATCGCTCAGATCCGGGACGGGCTGGACTCCAATTGGGTGGTCCCGGGGGAGGTGTCCGGGGCAGGTCCTGAGAATGTTATCTGGGGACAGTTTGACCCTGTGACTGCTGAGGGTATGGACAGACTGCCGGGGGGTCTGAATGCCACCACATGTTTGTTGGACCCGTGTCCCTCCTGGTTGGTTTCGGCCGCCAGGGAGACGACACGAGGCTGGCTCCAGGGGATTACCAACGCTTCTTTGAGAGAGGGGTCATTCCCTACCGCCTTGAAAGTGGCGGTGGTGAGGCCCCTCCTCAAGAAGCCTTCCCTGGATCCAGCTGTTTTAAACAACTATCGTCCAGTCTCCAACCTTCCTTTCATAGCGAAGGTTGTTGAGAGCGTGGTGGCACGTCAGCTCCCTCAGTACCTGGAGGAAGCTACTTACCTCGATCCGTTCCAATCAGGTTTCAGGCCTGGGCATAGTACCGAAACAGCATTGGTCGCATTGGTTGATGATCTCTGGAGGGCCTGTGACAGAGGGTTTTCCTCTGTCCTGGTCCTATTAGATCTCTTGGCGGCTTTTGATACTATCGACCATAGTATCTTATTGCGGCGGTTGGAGGGGCTGGGGATTGGGGGAACTGTCCTGCGATGGTTCTCCTCCTTTCTCTCCAACCGTTCGCAATTTGTGTTGGCGGGAGGGGAGAGGTCCACCCCTAGGCCCCTTATTTGCGGGGTGCCTCAGGGGTCGGTCCTCTCCCCTCTCTTGTTCAACATTTATGTGAGGCCGTTGGGCGAGATCATCCGTGATCTTGGGGTGCGGTGTCACCTGTACGCAGATGACACCCAGTTATACATCTCCACCCCAGACCACCCCAACAATGCTGTAGAGGCTATGTCCTGGTGCCTGGAGGCCGTGCGCAATTGGATGGGCGGGAACAGGCTCCGGCTCAACCCATCCAAGACCGAGTGGCTGTGGTTCCCGGCACCCCGATATAGCCAGCTGACACCTTCGCTGGCTATTGGGGGAGAGATTTTGCCCCCCACAGAGAGGGCTCGCAATCTGGGCATCCTCCTGGATGCACGGCTGTCCTTAGAACATCATATTGCGACCGTCTCCAGGGGGGCGTTTTATCAGGTTCGCCTGATTCACCGGTTGCAGCCCTTCCTGGATCAGGACGCCCTGCGAACGGTCACTCATGCCCTTGTCACCTCTCGCCTGGATTACTGTAATGCTCTCTACATGGGGCTCCCTGTGGGGAGCACCCGGAGACTCCAACTGGTACAAAATGTGGCCGCGCGGGTGATTATGGGGGCGTCGCGTAGCTCCCATATGACGCCTCTCCTGCGCGAGCTGCATTGGTTGCCGGTGGCTTTCCGGGTTCGCTTTAAGGTTCTAGTTTTGACCTTTAGGGCGATCCATGGCATTGGGCCAGGTTACCTGCAGGACCGCATTCTGCCGGTGATCTCCAGCAGACCGGTGCGTTCCCACAGGGAGGGCCTTCTCCGGGTGCCGTCGGCCTCTATGTGTCGTCTGGCAGCCCCAGGAGTAGGGCCTTCTCTGTGGGGGCCCCTGCCCTCTGGAATACTCTGCCACCTGAGATACGCATCAGCACGGACCTGAGGGCCTTCAGGCATGCGTTAAAAACCTGGCTCTTTGAGCAGGCTGGCCTGGGCTGACATAGTTTTTAATTGTCTCCTCTAATTTGGTTTTAACCTGGGTTTTAACATTTTGGGGGGAGGGTTGTTTTTAGTTTTATTTATTTATTTATTTATTTATTTATTTATTTATTTATTTATTTATTTATTTATTTATAAAATTTCTATACCGCCCTTCTCCCTAGGGACTCAGGGCGGTGTACAGCCAATCTAGACCCCAACAGTAATACAAAAGTTAAAAGGAATTAAATTAAATATTGGCCGAATAAGAAAAACCCACCCCACACCCTTAAAACCCCAATTTAAAATTACAGAACAAATGGAGACAAATTAAAACCATCTCAGTTTAAACAGCCTATTATTTAATTGTTTTTTAACTTTTGTATTGATTGGGGTTGATTCGGCTGTACACCACCCTGAGTCCCTAGGGAGAAGGGCGGTATATAAATGTTATAATAAATAAATAAATAAGTTCCCTTTTAAAAAGTTCATATACATAGTGTTGCTTCATGTCAATATGCTTTCTCCAAGAATTAAGAGATGAATACATTCTTAATTATGTGAATTATTTGAAGCGGCTTATCAATGCCAAAATTCAGTAACAATCTTTGTAGCTATGCAAGCTTTTGGCATGCTAACCCTTATTACAGATTTACCAAGATGCTCAGTGCCAAAGCTGGAAACTATCTAATCAATTACAAAAATGCATTATTTGGACATAGACCCAAAGTTAATTTTATAAGTTCTTAATATGGAGACTGGCTGGAGATCAAATAACTAGACTCATAAATTATCAGTCTTAAAATAACTAGTGATTTATCCAGTTAGAAACATGATGTCCATTTGTGGAAATGAAAAATAATTTCAAGCATTTGTAAAAAAAATACGTGGGATGCAGTCAATGACACAGAACCGCTGACTTCCAACCAGTTCATGTGTAGAATATTTATGTCAGTAGAACAGCACAACTATAACAACTTCAGTTATTTTCTGTGAGATAGTTGTGCAGGTTGGTTGCATAAAAATGAATTAATGGCATTATATGACTTTATTATGGAATAGGATATGTTTTTGTGAACAGGAATCCATATTTTTTAACATACTAATTTGAATTATCAGTGTTTCGTAGTATAAATTGAAGACAATACAGAGATTTGAAATGAAACTAAAATCCGTAAAAACCTTTTGGCTTGCATAAATAATCTAAGCATGTCTTCCTAAATTAAATTTAAATTTACTAGATTAAATTGTTGCTGGATTCTAAGGAGGTATATCATTTTTTAGCCATTGATCCAAGAGTTTAAAATTTGACATAAACATTGGCTCTCTCTCTCTTTTCTCTTATAGTATTGATGCTTCAGGTTTGCTGAATTGTACTTAAAATTGTCTGGTTCACAATCCCAAAATGACTTCACCCAGTTCTGGGTCATTCTTTCTTCCCATGTGGTTCCATGCTATTTAGAAGTATTTGACCTTCTAAAAAAGACCCCAGGGGAAGTCTTCTAAAGGTAAGAGATAAAATTGCAGGTTCTGCAGCTCTAAGTTATAGTTTAGCTTTGGGACATGAAAAAAAATATAAAGCCTTGAACATTGGTTTATCAGAAAATTGTATATCTTTTCTTCCTGTAGTATGTCTGATAGTTTGTCAATATTTCCATCTGTTCCATCCGTATTATACTAACTTGGGCCAAGATATTTTACGTTTACAAAGCCATTTATTTATAAAGCTGTTTATTTAAATTTAACAGTGGAAATCAGCCTGCTGATTAATTCGGTGAGATAATATGGAGAAGAAAATAATAAAATGCAAATTGCCATATTTACTTATGAGCTGAAGCTCAACAATGATGATGAATAGCAGCTATTTATTAGACTCTAATCCAGTTCTTATTAAAGTGACTGGCAAAGCTCTTAATGATTTCCATGAGTAAGAATCAGAATACACTTCCTGTAAGAATAAATGAGATAACTTCTTTTGGATGCACGTATTAGAATTTCAGACCTTTGATTCCCCAGTAACTGTAAAGATTTGTATATGACTTCCTTTACCCTATTTTTAATATAATTTTAAATTGATGGACTTTCAATGTCCATAGGGAAAGAACTGCATAAGTAAGAACAGGTAAAGGAAACCTACCGTATTATGAGAAAAGGGGCAATGTCTGAATTAAAAATAAGTGGTTCAGAAGCAAATTAATATGTCATATAAAGAAAAGGATGGAAATAGTTGCAGCAGTAGCATTTATAGTAAGAGTTACTGGCATGGAATGTGCCTTTTAGAATCAGATGTCAGAAGGCAATTCATTCGGTCTCTGTCTCTGTCTCCTTGAATTTGAGGGGCTGCCTCAGAAAGGAGGAGATCAAGCTATTTTCCAAGGCACCTATAGGCCAGGCAAGGAATAATGGATGAAAACTGAACAAAGAGAGATTCAATCTGGAAATAAGGAGAAATTTTGAAACAATGAGATCAATCAACCAATGGAGCAGCTTGCCTTCAGAAGTTGTGGAGGCTTTATCACTGGAAGCTTTCAAGATGAGATTGGACTGCCATTTGTCAGAAATGGTGTAGGGTCTCCCGCTTGGGTGTGGGGGTTGGACTAGATGATTTACAAGGTCCCTTCCAACTCTGTTAATCTGTTAAAATTTTTGGCTTTAAGGAATACAGGGTCTTCATTATCCAAAAGTATTTACTTCCATATAAAAGAAGACCAAAAGGGGCATGGCAGCTCAGCAGTTAAAGATGCTGAGCTTGTCTGCTGGAGAGCAGACAGCCTGGCTTGGAGACCTGAGTTTTGTACAATGAGGTGAGTTCCCATTACTTGCCCCAGCTCCTGCACACCTAGTAGTTCGAAAGCATGCAAATGCAAGTAGATTAATAGGTATCACTTCAATAGCAAGGTAACAGTGTTCTGTGAGCCTCTGGCATATACCCATGTTGGCCACGTGACCATGGAAATTGTCTTCGGACAACACTGGCTCCCTCAGCCAAAAAAATGGAGATGAGCACTGTGTTCTAGAATCAGCATGCCTGACATTCTTTTACCTTTAAAAGAAAACCATTAAGATCCTGGGCCTGAGGAAAGCAAAAGGGTAGAAAGAAGAAAATTTAACTCTTTCCTGACTCTAGTTTTCCCAGTCTAAATTTGGAATGCTACTGCTTGCCATTCTGAAAAGAAGAAGAAAAAAAAAAAGGGGGGGGGGGAGGAAATAATCTGCAATGTTGAGCTTCAGTTCATGTGTGCATTTGTGCTGTAGTCCAGTATCAATGTGTGAGGCAGCTTTTAAGCAGTAATGAATACAGTGAAAACAGCAGTCATAGATCTCCCATTTAATTGCTCACCCCTCTCACTTTATGGCATAATTAGGAACTATGGTCATTTTTTCTTGCTTGCTTTCTAAGCCCACCCTGAAGCTCTAATAATGAGAGTGATGCTGACAAAAGTAGCACATGAATGTATTTCTCTGCCTCAGGACGGATTTAGATGGGCAAATGTCAATACTATTACAGAAGCGTTCACATTCTGGTAAAGTTTGAATATCTATTTATTTTTATTTTTTAAAAGGTTCACTTTTAGCATTGTTAGTTCTCTTTCCCCACCACCCCCGAACTGTGGTTAGAGCAATCAGAGAGTACACTTATGCTAGGAAAGAATAATTCATATGATGGATATTTCGCTGGTGAGTGCCTTTTGCATATTCATTTAGAAGGTTATCTGCAATTTAAATGCCTTGTTTTAGTTAATTAGAGTTGTCAAAAAGTCCCATTAACAATTCCATTTTGGGATTACTTCTCAATTTACTCAACTGAACATAGACGAACAAGGAACTACATAGTACGACAGCAGGTGAGTATTTTTACGTTTTATGTCCTAATAGCTTCAAATGGAAGATAGTAAAGAGAGGAACTATTTCAAGTACAATTGAAACTATAAAAAATGCACATCATGTGATCTAAGATTTCTTTTTGTTGATTATGTGCTATGAAATCTGAGCAATCACATAGATAGACTTTCATACTACGATCTGTCCCTAACTTAGTCTTTCAAGTTTCCTAAAGTTGCACAATTGTAACTAAGTCCATCCACTTTATTGCTGGTTTTCTTCTTCTCCTTTCTTCCACCTTTTCTAGCATTAGAGTTTTCTCCAGCATGCTTTGCATAATGTAGGATAACTGATCTAGGAATGACTGGTATTATAATACTATTTTCCCCAGCATCTGCCTTAGAACTTGATGTTAGTGAACTTGCAACAATTCAATCCTAATTCTAAGGAAATATTGACTTTTGGTTGCCACAGTCACCAAAAACCATTCAGGTGAAAAACTAAATGACCTCAAGCTTATACCTATAGAGCCATGTACAATTACATGAAGAATGAACAATAAGCATACTCTGAGCCATTTGAGATATTTTGGATTATATAAAGTCCAAACTCTAAATTAATCTACCCTTTGTGTAATCAAAACAGATTGACTAGACTAGAGCACTGAACTCCACAATTCTTATAATTTTGTAATCCGAGCTATTGATCTCATAAGGCCAGTTGGAAGAAGGAAGAAAAGTTCACCTATTTCTTCAGACATGATGTTCTTTTTTCAACCCTCTGAAAAATCTTACCAGTCCTAGAGGAAAGTTTCTGGAATTCTAGAATTGTAGTCTAAATATTCCAGGAAACATTTCTTGTATTTACAGTGCGGCTGTGAAATAATGATTTAATAGTTGTAGAAGTTCATATGCTGAGACAATATAGATTGGTTACCTTATAATGGAGTTTTCTATATATTGTCTCTGTGAATCTGTATGTTTGCATATCCCAGAAAAGGAGGAAAATTAATCCCAAGACAAGTAATCTGAGTAGAAATAAATGAGTAGAAATATAAATGTAGAAATAAAATGTTAGATTCTGTGAAATTTCCCATTCAACAAACATGAACTTTCTCGCATAAGGAAAATTCTTCAATAGGTTTAAAGACAAAAAGCTTGATTTTCTTAAAGACAACATAGTATCCTATATCCTAAGAATACCCATCAACAGATTGAAAATTTGTTTTGCTTTCATATTTATATTTAAACAATTTTACCTTCTTATGTACAATTTTGCCTTCTTATGAAGACAAAAAAAAAGCAAAATTCTTAGCTGTATCAGATTAATTTAATATATTTATCTCAAAAAGGAGATGATTCTGCTATATCTATGTCTGTGGGGTCTGTCACAGAAAAGTATCAACACTGACAGACCATTAATTGAATCCACATTAAATCAAAACTTTTAAGAGAAAAATAATTCAAGCTTTCTGCCTAGGTGAAAGAAAATGTTTATTTTTCTTTGTCCTCCAGTCATTAAAAATGTGATTCTTTTTGTATTCTAGTTTTGAAAACTAATTATTTTAGTGATTTTTTTTTACATATTGGTAGATACTAACATATCTGTATTGTTAGTTCCTGAATTTATTCTATCTGTTTAAAAGTGCATAAGCACCATTTCAGTTGTTTTTCCAATATAGCTTACAGCAAAACTTTTAATATCCACAATATCATAAAATAATGATAACAGAAGGAAGATGGGAAAAATCTTTACTAGCAGTGAGATATGCACAGTCCCTGCATTAACCTGTATTGGGAGATTGCAGGAGTCAGGATGGGCAAAAGATCAAGTTAATATATAATAAGTATCTTTCCTTTTATGTTCAGTATATAGATTTTTTATTTTAAAAAGTTATCAACAAAAAAAGTACAAATTAAAGAGAAAAATAAAGGAAAGTGACAAGAAAGCAAAAAAGAAATGGTAATAAAGAAATAGAAATTTTCTCAACAGCAATTATAAATACATTTATATTTTAATCTTTTATCTTTCAAAGATTACATCTTGGAACCTTTCTTTTAATTATTCTACTGTTTCTAATCACGATCTATAAAATGCCAGTTCATTTTTTTTCTTTTTTCAGCATAAAGTCCGCAAGAAGTTTCCAGTCACCAATTAAATGTTGTTGTTGATCATTCTTTAAGCAAAAAACAAAAAACAAAGTAAAATTTGTCATCTCTGTAAGTTCTCTCATCTTCACCAATCATTTATCCATTGTGAGTTTTTCAGTCATAGGTGTCATATTTCTGAGGAGGGGTTTGTTTAGTTTGTGGAAAAAGAAAACTTTGAATTGATTACAAGCCCCTGTGCTCATTGCAGCCAGAGTCTAGCTGAGGAAAGATAAGCTGGTAGACCAAGAAAAAGAGAGACCCAATGGACGTGGGTTTTATTCAGCCCCACATTAAACAGAAATTGAAAGGAAGAAAGCCATACTATGGAGATAAACAAGCAGGGATTGGCAGCAGGAGGGATAGCTGGAAAATGGAGAGTTGTTTTCCTGACTTTAATCAGAAAGAACATTCCTAGTTCTGATCAGAACAGCTGACAAGCAGGCACAACCATTGGAATGGCTACCATAATGCCGCTGGCACTAACGAGTTTTTGAAAGTTGCAACACATAAAGTAATGGTGAAAATGAAGGAGATCTGACTTTGAACCTTTGTTAAACTACATGAAGGTTGGTCATTGGGGGATATAAAAGGTATTTATCCCCTCCCATTTTTCTTAATTTCCAATTTACAGGATAGCATATGAAAGACCACTGTTCCACTGCAAAATGTTAGATGGGTTTTTTTTTTCCCAGAGAACTGTGTTCATTTGAGATTCTCCTTGTCTACACTGAATATTTCTTTGTCAAGAGTTACCTTTTATGAGTAAAATGGATATATGAGACATTAATATTGTTCATTATTCACAAGATCAGAAGCTTGAGGCTTACAGAAGCTTAATGCCTCAGGGGCCGGTACACAAGTACAGAGGTGGGAAGTCAGATTTCTTAGTTTCAATAAGCACACATAGAATTGCTCAGGCATAAGGAATTAGCATATAGAGTATATTCAATATATGTGCAGAGCTTCCACGAATAATAAATCAGATTCGCCATGCTGTCATGGCTGCACTGAATGATAACCATGAAGGGAACAGAGACATAAGGAGGTTTATTCAATAGTTGGTTGTGTTCAAGACAACCATCATATTTTGAGAAAAATACCCATGACTTTGTTTTCTATATTATGTGTTATAAAACAGAAAAAATAAAATAAAATGAGTTGATTGCCTATATATTTTATATATTCAAAGGGTGCTAGAGGATTAATCAATAATGAAAGCCAATTGAGTGTGCTTTACACATTAATAAATAAGAAAGGCAAAGTTGTCTTGGGTTACAGATATTAAATCAGGGCTGAACATTGCTCATTTGTTTGTTTGTTTAATTTTGGCTGCACCAAAGTGGCTCCAAGCTCACAATATAAAATAGAATACAAATAAAATTACACAATTAAGGCTAAAAGGGGTCTGCTGGATCATTAGAGGGAGAGTGTTCCACAATGTGGAGACATGATGGTGGAGGTTCATTCTCCAAGCTTGTGGATTGGTTTCTGAATATTTTGTTACCAGGCTACCGGTAGGTAACATCTTCAGTGGAATTTAGGGTATGTCAATATTAGCATTCTTCTGCATATAAGGGCTTATTGTCATCAGTAAAGCATGTGATGAGGAGGTCACAAAATGGAGGCAGCCAGAGAAAATAATGCTTACAAAATCCACTAGATGAGAAAGGACTCAAAACATGCCTACCCTCTCTAAGGGTAGATATTTATTGGCCTCATCAGATAAGAATCATAACCAGAAGAGCTAATTTACTTTATTGTAAATCTATCTTGACAGAAAACTTGCAAATATAAAAGTACAATTATATCTCTCATCTCCTTTAGAGCTCAAGAAACTAGGGAGCATCTCTTCTGAGCCTCTTGCTCCACCCACTCTCTAGCTGTGGGCTATCTGTCTCTAATCTGACCATTCCCTTGGCTTCTTCTTTTGCCCAGTCTCTCAGGAAGGACATGAAGAGAGAGAAAGAAGTAATATTTCTAGGAAAATCAACTTTAGGAAGTTAAGGGATTGGCAGTTATTCTGTAGATCAGAAAGATGCTATGGCATAGAAGGATAGGAATTGTCCAGTGGATATAGTAGCCTGCAATTCAGACTTGCAAACAGTTATCAAAATGTTCAGCCCAGACTGAATTTTCTTAAATCTGTTTAGAGTTAAAACAACTTTAACAGAAGAAGCTTAGATGGCACAGTATAGATCTTCACTCTTCTCAATTAATCCTCAATTTAAAGTTAATTTCATATAATTTACACTTGGTTAAAATTAAATATTTTAATATAATAATTCTCCAGTAACATACTTATTAATTTACTCATTAAAGTTTGAAGATGCATGCAGCCTTAAAGATTAAAGTTTGCATGCAGCCTTAAAGATTAAAGTTTGAAGATGCATGCAGCCTGAAATGTTGTTTGAAGTCATTCCCTGTGTCTGCTGGCCCAAACTTCTATTGCTCCAGCAAAGTAGCCACAAGATTCAGTATAAAGTTGATAAATATTTATTTAAAATATCTCTTCCTTGTATCACTAAAGAGAGCAAGAGAAACAGAGAATCAAACCCTTAACATTCAACCCACATTCAAATACTTAAGCTACTTCAAGTCTTGCTGTGGTACCTGGCAGAGATAAAACTAATTTAGAAGAAGCAAAACCAATTGAGAGCAGTGGCATCACATATGAATGGAAAGGGGATGAATGGTCTCTTTGCATCTCCTTCATCCAAGTCCTTAAGGATGTTCAAAGAATCTGAGGAAATATTGTTTGAAGATCCAAAGGAAGCATTCTGGGATTAGATTGAGGCAGGCAGATGATTTGTGACAAGAGAGAAGTTGTTTATAAACTTGAGAAGAATAGGTACCAAATAATGTTTTAATTGAAATGATTCATCCAGGAAAGCTACAAAGATCTAATCAAAATTATACAAGCCAATATTCTCCACATCACATAGGGAATAAACCTCTAAAAGTACAGGTGTTGAATTTTAATTAACACAGTAAGTAATTACAATCTTGTCTCTGATCTATACTCTATTCATCTCTTCCATATTCTCTTCTCATTGCCCACCTGGAGATTCTCCTTTGATACTAATGACAGCCTTGACAAGCATGTCAAATCACAAAATGGAACTAGAGACTAGAGCACAAGAACATAATTCATCTAAAAGTCTGTTATCTTGGAATCCATGTTATACTAGGATAAATGCTTTCTCCCGGCAATAGATGTAATAATTAAATTGTGTTAAATAAAAATAAATAAAGAAAATAAATAAATAAATAGGAATTTGTACAGAGACATAGCTATGACAATCATTGTCACAGAAGTTTGAAGTATCTGGGAAAGGATTGGCTATTCAACATACAGAAACCTGTTATGAATTTTTTCCCTCTTTAGTCATATCTCTAATTGACAAGCGTGTGTGGCTGTACAGTATTTTAATCAGGTAGTGCAGTAAATGTTCATCCCTACCCACTTTGGCATAAATAAAAACCATGCAACTTATTGTGATGTTGTAATTTGCACCAGTATTAATCAGTATTAATACTTTCTCTATTAATCAGTATCTATATGTGTGCATAGCTAACAACGATTTCTAATTCTTCTCCACTTTTCATTCAGAATTAAGCCATGGTATTAATTGAACAAGACTGATAGATTCTCAGATGGCAGGGCATTATCTTCCTTCATCTTTCTTGGAACATGAGTCTTAAATACAGATTGTCTCTTTGTTTTGGATCAGTTCCCTTGGTGGCTGGTTTGGCTGTCTCTGTACAGTAATCTGGCCTCAGGCACCCTTAAACATCTCAAGGGTCTGGGTTCCATAGGAAAGCAGAGAAACATTTAGTAACTTCAAAGTTTCTTAATATAATGTCATTTGTCAGCCATTTCTTCTCCAAATTCCTACTCCAGACCACAACTAGCCCTCCCATTCCTGCTTCCATATCAGCCCCTTTCTCCCTATCTTGCCCTTGTGAGAATTATTGTGAGAAAGTGCAAATGCTTATTTATCAGGGTACCAGAACAGATTCTATGTCTTTAGGATTATATATGTGGCAAGATATGGAAGGAAAGGAAAAAGTTAGGGAAATGTGGTAGTTGGTTATTTTTTTAATTATAGTTATTTACTATTACATGTGCTATAAGACATGTCATGAATATTTTTCTTAATGTGCTGGGTACACAACTCCTTGCTTGCTAAATGTAGTTTTGCAGTCTTAGCAGCTGGAAATTGGTAAACAACAGTCACCATGGCATGGCCTTCTCTATATTTTCACTGACACAATGACAATTTAATAAAATTAGATTTAGACATATTATTTCAAATGATTTAGCATTGGCTTATTCACCAAATAAAGATACAGGAATTTCACTGGCTACCAGTTGGCTTTTGGATACAGTTTGACATGCTTTAAAGCCCTTCATAAATTAGGTATCTGTAACATAATCTTTTCCCAGTAACATCAGCAAATACTGACCAATCAATATGGTGAACTCATTCTCCTAGAGCAGGGATGAGGAATCATGGCCCTTTTATTACTTGTGGATTTCAACTGCCATGATGGCTGGTTCAGGAATTCTGGGAGTTGAAATCCACGAGTTATAAAAGGACCATGGTTCCCCACTCCATCTTAGAGGCTGCCCTTTTCAGGAACTGCGGGATTTTGTCTTTTCAGTCACAGTACTTTTTATTTAGAATTAATTGTCTCAAGGTTCAGAAGAGACTCTCTCCTCATTTTTAAAAAATGTTATAACATGATTTAATAAGAGCATGGAGGCTGGAATATTATGACTGGTAAGGAATTGTGTTTTCATTTGAAGACCATTGATTATAGCATTCCTGATGTTTTTTTCTGTTTGTTTATTTTTTGCTTTGTTCCTATGGATGTGTTGAGTGGATGTGTTATTTTTAATGTTATGTTAATTGTTTGCTTTTAATTTGAATTTACAAGGTTGGAAATTATATGCCATTTGGAATTGGCTTTGACTGAAGCGACCTATAGGTCCTATATAACAAATGAACAAAAATGTATCTATGGATTTTCTATCATGCCTTTCCTCATTTTGTTAATTTTTATGTTTTAAAAAATAAAACATAATTTAAATGTAGGTATAAAAACTAAGAAACACCCAATACTTTCCCAGCCTCATCAGTCAAAATCAACAAGTATACTGAAGGCAATCTACAAAAAACGAACAAACATGGTTTTGCAGGCCAACAGAATTAATACTGAGAGAGGACTAATCTGATCTTTTGCAACGGGAAATTTCAAGATTCCAAGCATACAGCCATACACTTGCTGAAATTATTTTGAAATGAAACATATATGTGTATTAACTGAATGCAACTTTGCATGTTAGCTCTTATGAAGTTACATAGACAGTGATAGCAATAGCACTTAAACTTATATACCTTACAGCACTCTCTAAGCAATTTACAGAGTCAGTATATTGCCCCCAACAATTTAAGTCTTCATTTTATCCACCTTAGTAGTATGGAAGGCTGAATCAACCTTGAGCCTGGTGAGATTTGAGCTACCAAATTGTAGGCAGCCGACAGTCAGCAGAAGTAGTCTGCAGTACTGCACTCTAACCACTGTGGCACTGGGGCTTTTCATCTGATGATGTTTCAGATTTGATTAATATTTCTTCTAGTTTCAAAGCCATGCTGCTGAGAGTAAGCAGAGGTTTTACTTTACTGTAAATCAGTAGTTTTCAAATTGAAGAGCATAGCTAAGTCACATTATCAACATTTCATTTCAAGTGTTCGTAAGATTAACTTGCCTGTTATATGATAATTTCATTCTGCAAAATGTTGAGCTAGCCCAAAATAATTCCTTTTTATTTTCTTACTGAATACATAAATGTCCACAAAACCTAGGCAAGCTGCTTTTATTTGCTATCATAAATAATTTTTACAGGACCCTATTTTAGACAGATATTCCCCTCTAAATAGACTTTCTTCTTCCAAAATGTATAAAAATTCTCAACTTTATTCATCTTGGTGAATATACGAGAGATAGAATTTTAGACTAAGAACATTTTGCTTGTAAAATTATGCCTCTGAATAATATGCTATTTTGTTAAATCCCCGTCTGGCTTATTTCTGAAACTATAACTATGTGGGATCAACCAGATTAAGTCAGATTTTAGGCTGACAATATTTTCTTTGCAAAATGATGCCTCTGAATAATCCCCTGGGATTTTTTTTTTGTTAGTTTTGACCAGGTTTACTTCTGAAACTATAACTATACTGGCTCAGTCAAATCTCAACACAAGGTTGTGAAAATATAACACCCTCCCCAAAAAATGATTCTATCAAATATTGATCACATAAAGGACACAAGCTAAATCAGAAATGCTGGTAGAGGTGGGATTGGAATGCGTAGAAATGGGAAGGGGGATTTTCTACTTGAGAAAACTAAATCACTTGTGACAAGAGTAGCACATAAATAGTTGCTCCAATTTCTATGTACTATAGTTGCACAGAGAGTCAGAGTGTGTTCAAGACACTCATTTGACGCTACAAAGGATTAAAAGTCTCTGCCTGAGGGGTTTTTTGACAACATGAAGAGTGAGCAAAAGCCTCAGGGTGGTTAACAGCAGTTTCTGGAGGCAAATCTTTTCTTTGATTTTTGCACTAAAGCCAGCCGAGAAGGCTTGTAGTTTCTTACTGTTTCCATACAACTGTGAATAGGTTATGACAAATTTAGGAAGTTACTAATTGTGAAGAAATTCTATGACAATTTGTCATGGCCAACTCGCCATGGCCGAGTCATCATAGCCAGTTTGCCACAGCCAACTCGCTACAGGACAACTCGCCACGGCCAACTTGCCACCGGACAACTCACTGCAGGGCAGGAGTTACACTAATATATAAAAAATGGTGGAATAGAATAATTAAGGAAAGGATGCAAAAGGAGAGACAAAATGGAATGTGAATGGCAAAAATTAAAATATTTTTTTATTTATTTTAAATTAAATTGAATTGATAAATTAGTCTGTGGTGAATTGTCCTGTGGTGAGTTGGCCATGGTGAAGTTGTGTCACAGCGACTTGGCCATAGTGAGTTGTCTGCAGCAAGTTTTCTGTGGCAAGTTGTCTGCAAAGAGTTCTCCCGCTTCATGTGAAGATCCTACTCCATGATTATTGACATGAATCAAATTTATGGAAAATTGGGGTATCTCATTTTTGCCTTCTTTTAGGTCAGAACTGTCTTTCTCCCTTTAACATGTAGCAATGAGAAACTGATAGTTATGAAAGGCAGGTGTATTTAGTTGGCAAAGCCTATATAGTATGACTAAGGGCTTTGGGGGAAATAGTATGATTGGGCAAATCATGGGCAGATTTGACTTTGATTAATGCTTCTACACATGAGTTGCAAAATAAATGGACAACATTAGTTGGTGTAGGGAGCTATGGAAATGATCTTAAAGCAGATATCCAAAAGCTGATAGGATGGCAATCAGTGTAGAAATGGGGCAAGGCTAGAGACTGAATAGGTTTCACATGGCTCCATGGGACATAAAAGTGAGGGAAGAGAAAATACAGGCAGACTTAGAAGATAGATGTCAGCCATCTTGAGACAGTCTATAATAACTGAATCTTTTTCTTTCTAGTAATTTTCCATTCTCCTTGGTTTAACACGTATTTCTTCTGCATTTTCTAACAACTTCTAGATGTCTTCTCCAAGATCACATCTATGACTGGCTAAACATTTAACAAGCAGTCATTTGTATTTTAGGAGCAATGCGTTAGTACATGCTGCATTTCCCTCCACTTTAATAATCTCCCCATTTTTACTAAATTGGCATTGGCACTGTTGGCAGCTGTATCACAGCCTTACCTTTGGTTTATTCCAGTACAACAGCTGAATGGCTCATGCATTACAAATTTCATTTAGTTTTACATAATCTAGTTTGGGGTAAATGCATTGGTGGGATTCTACCGGTTCAGCCCGGTTCAAGCGAACCAGCAGTAAAAACAAATAACTACCGGTTTGGCTGAACCAGTATTTCTTTCTTTTTCCTCCCGACAATCAACTCTGCCAGTATCCCCCTTAAGGTCTTACTGCTTTGCCTAGGAGGCTTCCTTGAGGCCCAGGAGGCAAAAAATTGTCATGGGGAGAGAGCATTCTATTTTTTTGCCTCTTGGGCTTCAGGGAAGCCTCCTGGGAGCAAAAACGTGCTGGAGAGTGCTGCAAAAAAAAAGAAGAAGCCACGCCCACCCAATTACATGGCCACTCCCACCTAGTCATGCCCACAGAACCAGTAGTAAAAATATTTGCATCCCACCCCTGGGGAAATGTGCATGTTATTTTAAAACCTCTTACCTCCTGCAGCCCATTATTCCTTTTCAGTGAAAGAGAGATGTGATACAATGCTACATAGTTCTGGCATACATAGATCAATAGTATATTTGTTTTTAATTATATTTTATGAATAGTTGTGAACCATTGTATGAAATAGCCACAACATAAAGCCTGTAAGTAAATGAATAAATAGCTGTGTTGTAGCTTTCCCTCATTTCATTTCATTTATTTACTTAGGACATTGAGGAGATCATCCTGTCAAGATATTAAGGTGTTACCTGGGTCAACTGTAAAATTAGGCAGAGTGAGAGGAACTACCTCAGAAACAGGTGCAGGCAGCATGTGGAGTGAGGACAAAATATCTGGAAGTCTGTGTGCAACTTGGACTAGTTAGAAATTCTGAAGTTAGTCTATTGCCCAGATACAATGAGAGATATGTTAATCAATATAAAAATAAGAAGGAATTGTCAATCTCATGATCATATGTGGGGGAAGAGAAGTTCTGCAAGTAATGCATTTCACATTAATCCAAATTATAAGACATTCCAAAAACGATGTCATGTTTTATTTCTTTTCATATGCAATTGTTTATTTTCTGAATATACAGCAAAAGTAAGGCAACTTCTCCAAGGTTTTATTCAAGTTTAGCTAATACCAGTTAAATTAAAGTGCAAACATGCTGTAGAATTTATTTCTTCTATTGCTTTGTCCTTTCCCCTAATCATCAGAGAATGAGAAATAGCATCTATTTTCTCATTTTCCCAGCCTTATAGTTACTGTTGCTTAAGATTTCAGGTAAGAAAATTCCAACTTGCAACAATTTAAAAGTCGCCATATTCCACATACTCGGCTACCATACTAAACGATAATAAGAATTTAAATGACACTGTGAAATGTTCATTTGGAACATTTTTCCATGGATAAAAAATAATACCAAAATGAAGTTGGAATATATTAAATCATTCATTTTTTTTCCTCAGAAAGATTTAAGATGATCAAAGTTAAAGATGCTATTACTACAAAGCCTATACATTCATACACAATCATTCCCACATACACCTCACCCTCTGTCTTTAGTCTATGAAAGAAGGATATACTGTAAAGTGAAGATGAAAACAGGGTTGAAAGAATGAGGGCCTATCCAAGAAGAAAAAAAGCATTTGCCTTTTACAGGGATACTTACTTTTTTTAAGTCAGAACAAAGTCACCAAAGAAAGAGGAAAAAAAAGGTGTTTTGAGGACGTATATAGTGCAAACCAAAAGTGTAAATTAAGCAGTGCAATCACAGCTTTGTAGTTTATGCCAGCTTTATCTGCTGCAGAACATTTTAGATAGGGAGTGATTTCTCAAATATCAATATTATGTGGAATGTACTTTGTGCGCACCAGAAGCCCTAAATCAAAGTGCAACTTCATATCGACAGTTATTAGTGAATGCTACCAACTTAGAATTAGAGTTGTGTTGTCAATATTTGAACTGCTGGAACAAACTGGTCTCTTAGATTTCGTTGACAGTGTTCCATGGTTGTCAATGTTTTGACTGGTTGTTATATATTGCCTTTAAAAACAGTTTTCCCATCTACTACTACTGAAATGGAATCATTTAAAGCTATCACATGAGCTTCTTAAGGTTCACCTGCAGTTCTTGTTTTGCTTATGCATACACTTCATCTTGAATTATTTACTCTGAAAAGCAGTTTTCAGTACTCTACTTGATTTCTGCTTGTAGCGAATTGAATGGCATAAGTAATTCTGTAAGAAACTGCTGCGGAGCAACTCAGTGCTGAATACGAGAGTGAGCCCATTTATTTATTAATTTACATCTTTTAAAAGAAATGTTTACAAGGCAGGTTATGTTTTTAAAAGGCAAATAAATAGATAGATATTAATTTGTGTGTATGTTGACCTTTCAACGGTTGACAAAATTTCAAAATAACCAGATGTAATTTGTTAAGAACTAGCAATTTTGCATCTTCTACACATGATTGAATGGAAGGGGGATAAAAGGCAAAACAGAAGTTGATTTAGCACAATGAACATAGAATCTCAAAGCAAAACAGTCTGAAGAGCTTGCAGTCTCCCCAGCACCCCAACACTTATACTCTACTTTTCATGGCAGAGAAGTCCAACTTAATGGAAATGTTCAGACTGACTGAACATTTTTAGAAGGTTCCATATAATATATTTAAATGTCAGTCTGGCTCTTCCACAGGAGCATAGGAGGAAATAAAGCAAGGATTGCAAAAGAATGGTTTAGTGTTCCTATTTGAAGGTCCTATTTGAGAGTCCCTTGGACTGCAAGTTGATCAAACCAGAGGAGATCAACCCTGACTGTTCTTTAGAAGGCCAGATCCTGAAGATGAAACTCAAATACTTTGGACACCTAATGAGAAGGAAAGACTCACTGAGAAGAGCCTAATGCTGGGAATGATTGAGGGCAAAAGAAGGAGGGGATGGCAGAGAATGAGGTGGATGGATGGAGTCACTGAAGCAGTCAGTGTGAGCTTAAATGGATTGCAGGGGATGGTAGAGGACAGGAAGTTTGGAGGAATGTTTTCCATGGGGTCATGATGGGTCGGATACAACCACTACTACTACTAACAACAACAACAACAATTTGAAGGTACCAAAGAGGCTAACTCACCAGATCGGTTTGCAGAAACCATATCTTCAGTATCAGATTTTTTTTCCTGGTATTACAAATGCCAGAAGAAGTTGTAGAAAAGAAAAGAAAAGCAAAATAAAACCAGCTCATATGGCTGCTTTCTTTGCTCTTTCTTCACAAAGTATCTTCAATGGAGTACTTTGCATCCTGAACCACATAACTGCAAGACAAGCTATCATATGTCATGGTAGAAATGTGTCACTTGTGTAATGACGTCATGCTATACGTGCTGTCCTTTTCCCCTTGCCCTTCCCCTGCAATTTGCCATGATGCAAACTGTAGCAAACCATCCTCTTGAAAACTTGCATATCATCGCTAGATATAATTAATTCAAATAGATGATATATTGGTAGGATTAAAAAAACACTTTTCTGGTTTATATAATCTCAGAGCAAATGAGGAAAATCTTAAGAGCTTGCAGTCTCTGCATATAGAATTAAACTGTGGGATACATTAAGAAATGCCACAACTGACAAACGACTACCCCTGATGCTCATTAAAATATATGAGAAAATCAGGTACAGTTATCAAGGACATGTCACAAAAGAACTACCCCTAAGGAGGGGAATCAGACAGAGATATGTATTGGTTCCAGTTTTATTCAACTACTGTATAAAATGATTAGTTCATCACTTAAGTAACTCTCCTTTTCATTCCCTTAAATTAGCTCAAAGACATATCAGTTTATTACTATATGCCAATGATGCAGTAATTCTGTCATTAACCCTCATTGGCCTTAAAAGAGCTTTGTAGTCACTTATGCACTATTGTACCAAGGAGGAACTATTAATAAATTGCATCAAGACTAAGAGTGTTACATTATTTTCAAATTCCTAAAACAGAGAAGATGAAACTTAGGTAGGTAGCCCACTGAGCAGGTTAAGATCTGTAAATATTTAAGGATAGTTTTGCAAGCTTCAGGAAGCAGAAATATTCACCTGGACTATGTATCTGACAATGGGCAGAAATCTGCATCAGCTGTACATTTTTCCCCCAAAGGAACAGTTTATCTTTGCTATAATTAAGCTGCTTGCAGCTATATCCCAGCACAACTGCTACAAGGGTCCCAATTAAAAGCATATAACAGCATGATTACCTTGGAAAGAATTCAAATAAAATTTCTAAGAAGTATTTTTCTGGTTACCCACTGTGTTCCAAATACAGTATTCAATAGGAAGCAGGACTCAGAAAACCTGAATTCAATCTTTAGACAAATATGCTTACCTATGGGTTAAACTATATGTAACACTAATTGAATAACCCGTTTAATATTGGCAGACAACCACAAATCTTCTTGAACACAGGCTATAAAAATACACCCTGAACCTATGATTTTTTTCCAATTATGTTATCTTAACTTTAGAGTCAGATCAAGCTAGATCAAAATCCTATATCTAGATATCTTAGATACAAAAGGCAAACAGAATTTATTATTTCTTCTATAATATAATTGTAAACAACCAAATTTTAGTGCCTAAACCAACCTGATATTTGTATCATATCACAGTTTCCCAAATTCATGAGACCCTTAAATTTAGATGGATTTATGCTTGCCCACAGCTGTGTTGGAAATTATTAGAAAAGCCCATAGGAAACCCAAAACTGTCCCAGTGACAAAGGTGCCATGGGGGGACCTATTCTAAGCCTACAAAAAGCTATGATGGATCAGAAGAAAAACAATGTTCCCATTGAGATTATGTTTTTATCAAAGTAACCAACATAATGCAAAATAGTATGCAAAAACTAGGATTCTATAGATTTTTTTAATGTCAAGGTATTCCTCTTCCCTGCCCCCCCCCCCCAGAAAAAAATTGGTGGTGGGTGGAAAATAGAAAACATAAAGTCCAAATATTTCATAAAATGTAGGCTATTTTAAACTGGGTATTTATGGCTTTAAAATAGAAGAAATAGAAGACTGAACAAATATTGACTGCATAGAGAAATTGCAACATGGTTAATGGTCTTATCTGTTAAGAGCGGAATCTATAGCATTTCCCCATTGGCCATCATTTACACCTCAGATTTTTCATCTCTAATTCAATGGGTGTGTAGAATGGTTTATTATTATAAGGCACAGAGCCATAGAAAGTTATAATTTAGCAGAGTAATGAATAAGGATTCTCATTAGGCAATGTTATTCTATTACAAAGCATTTTTGTATTGTTGCTTCTCTACTCCCAAAGAGAGAGGGGTGGGGGGAGAGAAAAGAGAAAAACCTCTCTATTCTGAAAGGGAGGGAGAGAGAGGGAAGAAAAGAAAAAAGTGGAAACCAACAGCACTTAAAGGATGTAAGTTTGTCCAAAAAAATCCCAAACCTACCTCATATAAAATGAAATAAGTCAAACCTTCATCAGACTTTTCTGCTGTGAATTTTTCCATTAAGGACAGCTGGGGGCCTCTTCCTTGTGTTTTACTGTCAATCTTTGGTCAGCAATTATGACACAATCAATGAAATATTCATGAATATTCATGAATGGGTACTAAGAGGGATCCTTAAGAAATCCACTAAAGAGGTATTGGTAGCTTCAAATTGATTGAATATTGTGGAACTAATAATAATAGTCACCCAGAGTCTGTGTAATGAAATGGGTAAGTAATTTTTTATGCTAGGCAGTCCATTCCATCCATATTCTGAGACTTCCAAAATCTATTTTAATCTATTAAAGCATCCATTAATGCCACAGAAGTTCATGTTTGGGACAGTGTGAATGATATCGGAATGCATCAGGAAGAAAGCCATCATATGCATCCATAGGAAGTAATTATTAATGGATTGTGAACCTTGCCTCAAAGAAAATAGATTTGCTGTGGTTCCTTCCATCTCTCACTTCCATACATAGTATATTCTAAAGGCAGTCCTAGATCATATTTAGAGTTTTAAAAAATACCTTCATTTTTTTTTTACTTCTGTATTTATCCCATTTCTTTTCTCTACCTTCTGGTAGAAAACTTATACAGGACTTTAAATGGCCTGTGAATCATGTTGCTATGACACATGCTTTCAGACATATAATTGAATTTAGATCTTGTTCAGAGATGAATGCACCAAAAGGAATCTTCTGACTCCAGCAAAACTTCATCCTGATGGATTTACCCAGTAATTCATACATACAGCAGTTGCTAATAAAGTTAATCAGTTTACTTCAGATACTTGTATGTAAACAATTACAGTGTGAAAAATCTTATAAAATACATAGCAAAATTATGCACCCACTACATATATGTATGTATCAAAGGTGGTATTCATCAGGTTCTGCCCAGTTCTGGAGAACAGGTAGTAGAAATTTCGAATAGTTCGGAAAACCAGCAAATACCACCTCTGACTGTAGATTTTACACTATCCTTCCCCTGCCATGCCCACCAAGCCATGCCCACAGAACCGGTAATAAAAATTTTTTGAATCCCACCACTGGTATGTATATAATTTCAAAAAAGTAAAATCTCATTAATCTAACCTTCAGTCAAATTTTATAGCTTTCCCTAACCCCATTCAATATTATGAGTAATAACTTCTGGATGGCCCGTTGGCCTCCCATCTGCTGATAATGTTTAATTGAAATGAAGAGAAATGAAACTGAGGGAATCCACTAATCTATGTACTTAATGTGTTCTATACATTGTCATTATCTAGTGAAAAGAATGACTAGTGGGTGATATGATAGCAGTGTTCCAATACTTGAGGGGCTGCCACAAAGAAGAAAGGAGTGGGGTCAACCTATTCTCCAAAGCATCAGAAGAAACTTCCAATGGCTGAGGGCCTAATCCCGGAACACTAACCTTCCAGTAAAACTGCTGCCCAAACTGCTGCCTATATCATCGATCATCTGCGATCATCAAAACCCACATTGGAGGTCTTGATCTCAGAGCGCAGCCCTGCTAATTCACTCAGTAGCCTAATTTCTAAGATTGCTAAAAGACAAGGGGATCCGTGAGAAGGCAGACCTAATCCCTATGATCGCTAGCTGATGATCTGAAGTAATGAGTCAAGATTAAAGATGAAAAGACTTTCATCTTTACCTTCAGCCTAATATATGCCCGAAGACAAGAAGATCCGTGTGAAGACAGATCTGGTTCCCAAAAATCATTAACTGAAGATCCGAAGAACAAGTAAAGAGTAACCTTCTGACAAAAGACTTTCATCTATACCTCCAACCTAATATATGCCCTCTTCTTATACCCCCAAGACCATCCAAACCAAATCTCCTCTTCCTCCCATTATTCTCTTCCTGCCCGAATTTTCCCCAATATAACTCTGTTTAATTGATTAACTGGTCTTACTAAGTGATTAATTAATTTTTACAATTACTTATCATTAGTGAGTAATATATTATTATAGATTATCATAGACTAGGGGTTATTGATTAGTTTGGTTAACTATTTTGAATATTACCGTGTTTCTCCAACAATATGGCCTCCCCCAATAGGAAGTCCCAGCATGTTTTATAGGCTTAAAATGAAATTAAGCACCGCCCCCCAAATTTAGGCCTATTTTAAAACATGCAAAATGGGGGAAAGGCGGTGTTTGGAGCACCACCACGGCATTTGGAGCATTGCCGCAGCATTTGGCGCAGCCACATGGGGCCAGCCAGGGCTCCTCCCTGCAAACAGAGCCCCGCCGGAGACACTCAGCTTCAGGCACTCCTATCGCCGCCTTCCCGGGCATCGTTTAAAGGCAAAGCCTATTCTTTTAAAAACGATGCCCTACTATGACAAAGCCTCCCCTACCTGAGGGGAGGCAAATCTTCTGGGGCTACAGCGCAGGACCCGCCCACTCCCGGAAAAGTGCCCAGCCGCCATCCCTGCAGGATGCAAGGCAGAGCGGAAGTGCCTTGCCTGGGGCACCCTGCACAGCTGACAGGGGGACTCTCCTGCCCAGCGGCAGAGCTCTGGCCAAGGCAGAGGGTGCCTCCCTGCCGGGCCCTCCGCTCATCCCATCAGGGCCGTGCCAGAGCCGGGTGGGCTGGGCAAAACCAGAAAAGCGAGCCGTGGGTGCGCACCCACCTACCAAGCAAAACCCGGGCTGACCTGAGCTTGGCTTCCCGAATCCCTTCAGCCCGATCCCGAAGGGGTCACCAGGAAAGGCCGCCCGAGGCAATGATAGCACCCACCCATCCGTGGACAGGGAGGCGAGGCAACAGCAGCGCTGCTTCCCTGGTCGGCAGCTCCAGCAGAGCCCGCAGCCGCCTGTCCTTTCCACTCCTCACCCAGCCCGCCCCCATCCCCACGCAACTCCAAACGCGTCAGCAGCTCCAAATGCGGTGGCGATGCTCCAAACGCTGCAGCAGCTCGGGCAATGAGCTCCTCACCCAACTCACTCGGTGGGGCTCAGCTCAGAGGAGGACACAGCATGGGCCGTTGCCTCACCTCCCTGTTTGCAGTTGGGTGGGCACTATCACTGCCTCGGGCGGCCTTTCCTGGCAGCCCCTTCGGGATTGGGCTGGAGGGACTCGGCACCGTGTTTGGAGCTGCTGGTGCATTTGGAGATGCGAGGGGATGGGGGCGAGCTGGGTGAGGAGTGGAAAAGACAGGCAGCTACGGGCTCCGCTGGAGCTGCTGACCAGGGAAGCAGCGCTGCTGTCGCCTCGCCTCCCTGTGTGCGGACAGGTGGGTGCTATCACTGCCTCGGGCGGCCTCTCCTGGTGGCCCCTTCAGGGTCAGGCTGGAGGGACTCGGGAAGCCAAGCTGGGGTCAGTCCAGCTTTTGCTTGGTAGGCGGGTCCGCACCCGCGGCTCACTTTTCTGGCTCTGCCCAGCCCGTCCTGCTCCGGCACGGCCCTGGTGTGATAAGCGGAGGGCTCAGCAGGGAGGTGCCCTCTCCCTTGGCTAGAGCTCCGCCGCTGGGCAGGAGATCTCCCCTGTCATCTGTGCAGGGTGCCCCAGGCAAGGCACTTCCACTCTGCCTTGCATCCTGCAGGGATGGCAGCTGGGCACTTCTCTGGGGGTGGGCGGGTCCTGCACTGTGGCCCCAGGAGATTCGCCTCCCCACGTGGGGCTGCCTCTCGGGTAGGGGAAGCTTTGTCGTAGTAGGGCGTCATTTTTAAAAGAATAGGCTTTGCCTTCAAACGATGCCCGGGAAGGCGGCGACAGAAGCGCCTGAAGCCAAGTGGCTCTGGTGGGGCTCCAGTTGCAGGGAGGAGTCCTGGCCGGCACCACGTGGCTGCGCCAAATGCCGCGGTGGCACGGGGAGAAGGGAAAGCAACGGTGGTGGAAGGTCTCCCGATACGAAGTGCCCCACAAATGCCGAGGTCAACATGCAAGCCGTCGCCACCCACCCACCCACCGAGGATGCAAGGGGGGGAAATTAAGTCACCCCTGAAAAGACGGCCTAGCCGTTTTTTCAGGGCTCAAAAAAATTAAGACACAGCCTTATTATATGAGAAACACGGTAGTATGATTAGTATATTTAGTGCAAATTAATGATTAGGATAATTAATTGACTAGTGTGTTTATTGATTAGTGTAATTATTAGGGTGATTATTGATTAGTTAAATTAATTGACTAGTGTGATTAGTATAATAGACTGTTTGGCATGATATTACTTTATTGATTAACATAATCGGCAGAAAATCGACCCGTCGCCCTGTTTAGAGTGACCCGCTCCCTGATTGGGCCGGGAGTGAGAGATGATCTCTTGCAGGGAAGAGCGGAGGAGTTTTCACGATTTCTGCACAATAAAATTGCTCAGATTCGGGCCGGATTGGACTCTAGTTGGGAGGTCCCGGGGGAGGTGACCGCGGCGAGTCTTGAGACGGTTATCTGGGATGAGTTTGACCCTGTGACCGTCAAGGGTATAGACAGGTTGCTGAGGCGGCTGAATGACACCACATGTTTATTGGACCCTTGCCCCTCCTGGTTGGTCTGTACCTCCAGAGAGGTGACGCGGAGTTGGCTCCAGGGAATTGTTAACGCTTCTTTGATGGAGGGCTTGCTGCCCACTACCTTGAAAACGCGGTGGTGCAACCCCTCTTCAAGAAGCCCTCCCTGGACGCAACTCTTTTGAACAACTATCGTCCTGTCTCCAACCTTCTCTTCGTGGCGAAGGTTGTTGAGAGTGTGGTGGCAGGTCAGCTTCCCCATTACCTGGATGAAGACACATACCTGGATCCCTTCCAATTGGGCTTCAGGCCTGGACATAGTACTGAAACGGCACTGGTCACGTTGGTTGATGATCTCTGGAAGGGCCCGTGACAGGGGTTATTCCTCTGTCCTGGTCCTATTAGACCTATCAGCGGCTTTTGATACTATCGACCATAGTATCCTATTGCGACGGTTGGGGGGGTTGGGGATTGGAGGCAGTGTGTTGCGGTGGTTCGCCTCCTTCCTCTCCGACCGTCTGCAATTTGTGTTGGTGGGGGGGAGAGATCCACCTCTAGGCCCCTCGATTGCGGGGTGCCTCAGGGGTCGGTCCTCTCTACTCTCCTGTTCAACATTTATGTGAAGCCGCTGGGGGAGATCATCCGTGGCTTTGGGGTGAGATGTCATCTGTACGCTGATGTACATCTCCACCCCAAGCCACCCCAACGATGCCGTGGAGGTCATGTTCCAGTGTCTGGAGGCCGTACGGAACTGGATGGGCGGGAACAGGCTCCAACTCAACCCTTCCAAGACTGAGTGGCTGTGGTTTCTGGCGTCCCGATATCACCAGATAGTTCCATCGCTGGCTATTGGGGGTGAGATTTTTCCCCCTGCAGAGAGGGCTCGCAATCTGGGTGTCCTCCTGGATGTACGGCTGTCTTTGGAAGACCATATTATGGCCGTCTCCAGGGGGGCGTTTCATCAGGTTCACCTGATTCACCAGATGTGGTCCTTTCTGGATCGGGATGCCTTACGCACAGTCACTCATGTCCTGGTCGCCTCCCGACTGGACTATTGCAATGCCCTCTACATGGGGCTCCCGAATGGGAGCATCTGGAGGCTTCAACTGGTACAGAATGTGGCCGCGTGGGTGGTTATGGGGGCGTCAAGGTTCGCGCATGTGACGCCCCTCCTGCGTGAGCTGCATTGGTTGCCAGTGGCCTCTCGGGTGCGCTTTAAAATTTTGGTGTTAACTTTTAAAGCACTCCATGGCATCGGACCAGGATATTTACAAGACCGCATTCTGCCATTTTCCTCCCACCGTCCAGTGCGCTCCCACAGGGAGGGTCTCCTGCGGGTCCCGTCAGCATCTATGTGCTGGCTGGTGACCCTGAGGAATAGGGCCTTCTCTGTGGGGGCGTCTGCCCTCTGGAATGGGTTGCCCCCAGAGTTACGGAGAACCACGGACCTGGGGACCTTCAGGTGTGCCTTGAAAACCTGGCTCTTTGACCAGGCCGGCTTGGGCTGATTTTAGTTTTGGGGTGTTTTATTTTTTATTAAATTTTAGGGTTTTAGAGAAGGGTTTTAAATTGTATACAGCCAGGGTTTGGGTTTAATTCAGTTTTATTTGTCCACATATTTATTGTTTTAACTGTACGGCTGTGCACCGCTCCGAGTCCTTCGGAAGAGGAGCGGTATATAAATAATAATAATAATAATAATAATAATAATAATATAATACCTTGTTTGATTGAACAACCTAATCAACAAATCATCTTAACAAACCCACCATGCCAGGAAAACAATCCAATGTCAAACCTCAACCTAAAAAGAAAAAAACCCCTACTAAAGAAC
The DNA here is from genome assembly GCA_023653725.1 of Bungarus multicinctus. Classification (NCBI taxonomy): domain Eukaryota; kingdom Metazoa; phylum Chordata; class Lepidosauria; order Squamata; family Elapidae; genus Bungarus; species Bungarus multicinctus. Next base: position 40,856,409 of record CM042846.1, on the reverse strand, counting down.
CACAAGACTCTTGCTCTTGCCTTATTTGTAAGGAATCTTTAAAGGAGAATGAAGATTTACATCAAATGTTCTCTTTGTAACAATTACACTCACCATAATTGCTTAGGATTACCCAAGCAAATGGCTCTATTCCTAAAAACATCCGCCAATGCTTTTCCATATTTCTGTCTGCCATGCAGACCCAAACTAGAAAAATACATTACCCTGTTTGAAAGAATTGATACCATTGAAACACGTATAACATCTTTTGACACCATTGTAGCATCCCTGGACGCTATACAAATTAGATTGGCAAACCTTGAAAAAAAAGAGACAGCACTAAAAAACTAATATCAAACATCTACAGACCATATCTCTACTCAACAACTGCAACTAAACAACAAACAACAACAAATCCTACAAATATTGATATCCCCACCCTCATCAAAGAAGCTGTTGAGCGTGAACGGAAGCGGCCAAATGCCATCTTATTTGGTCTAGAGGTCAATGACAATGATGACGTCTCTAACGTTCGAAACATCATCAGAGAAAATCAAGCATCAACCATCTCCCCTGAAGAAATATTTGATATTTCCCGTGTTGGTCCTGAGCTTAAAAACAAAGACGGCTTAATGATCCCACGCCTCTGCAGGGTTGTTTGCAAAAATGAAAAAAGCAAACGCAAATTCATTTTCTCAATAAATTCACTCACAAAGAACAAAAACAACCATAAGTACCTTCATTCTCACCCTGATCTAACCTTACAGCAACGTGTATGATCCCGGGAGCTACATTCTGAGCTCAAAAGATTACATGAATTAGGTAATACAAATCTATACATTGATTACCATGCTGACTGTATCAAAAGCAAGAGCCTCAACCCAGGTCACCATATCCATCACCCAAACATTCAACATTAGGGATGCACGCCCCTTACTTCCTCCAGACCCACTAGTTCATATCTTAAATGCAAACTACTTAATGCAAGAAGCCTCGCAAATAAAATGCATGAATTCCTCATCCTCCTAAGCTCAGCCACATTTGACATTATATTTGTCTGTGAGACGTGGTTAAATGCATCTTTTCCAGACTCCATTACCGCTACAAAAGAATATCAAGTTTTTTGGTCGGATCACAAAATCCGTAGAGGTGATGGAGTTGCTATATTCTTTAAAAAATCTCTAAACCTAAAAAACATCCAAATTATACAAGAGCTTGGTCTGCCAATGTCATCATCTGTGAACTGTCTTTAAACTTCTCAATCCGCTTCTTACTTTGCTATCTTGCCCCTCACTATGATATAATTCATGCAAACAAGCTAACTTCTTTACTGACATGGACTGCCTCCTGCCTACACCCTCTCATTTTTCTTGGTGACCTTAACTTACCTCTTATAAATTGGATGCTAAATGAATGTACATCTGAACCCATTCATACAACCCTATACAATGCCGTTACCACACTAGGACTGGAACAACTAGTAACCAACAATACTAGACTTAACAACTGCCTCGATCTCATCTTCTGCAACAGTTTGAATTCAATTTATGGAACACAAATTAATGAACCCTTTTCCAACAGTGACCACAGCATGATTGACTTTTGTCTCAACATATGTTCTTGCAATAATCACCATAACAACAGGATCCCCAATTATAACTTCAAAAAAGGCAACTATAATCTTATAGACAATGATCTCTCATCTCTTGATTGGCAAATTCTATTCACTGGATGCAATACAGTTGAAGACCATTATAACATATTTTTACTTGAAGTCAAAAGAGTCATCAAACTATATGTACCAATAACAACTCCCAAAACCAAGAAAAACAAATTACCCATAACAACAAGGAAGCTCCAAGCCAAAAAAGAAATCCCTTTGGAGGAAAAACAAATCTGATCACGTTGCCAACTTTAAAAGCCGATACAAAAATTTATGCCACCAGATAAAGACTGAGTGTACCAATTATCACACTAAACAAGAGGAAAACCTTCTACGCACCAATTCCACCCGCACTTTCTTCAATTTTGTAAACAACAAAGTAAAAGACTCAAGGTCCATCCCACCCCTAAAAGAACCAAATGGTAAAGACTGCAACGATGACAACATTAAAGCCAACCTCTGTAACACATTCTTTGGTTCAGTATTTGTAAACAGCAGTGGATCATGCCCAATATTTCCTAGTTGAACCACAGACAACTACAATGATCTAATACATATCGATTTTACAGAAGACAATGTTGAAGAAACACTACGCAATCTAAAACCATCTTTATCTATTGGACCAGATGGAGTTTGTGCCTACTTCTTAAAAAGGCTATCCACTGCCATAGCTGAACCTCTAAGCATAATCTTTGAAAAATCTTTCAGGACCAGCTCCTTGCCAAATCTATGGTCACTAGCCACAGTCATTCCCCTCTTCAAAAAGGGAGACCCCAGCCTAGCTGGAAATTACAGACCAATCTCTTTATGCTGCGTCACCTGTAAAGTCATGGAATCAATGATTAACCAATCCATTATCCTTCACTTAGAGACAAACAACCTACTCTCTAACAAACAGTTTGGTTTCAGAAGGAAACTGTCCTGTAATCTGCAACTCTTGCACTTTAAAAACATATGGACTACACAACTTGATCAGGGCAAAGCAATTGAGACAATTTACAAAGACTTCTGTAAAGCCTTTGATTCAGTGGTACATGACAAACTACTCCTAAAACTAAGGTCTTATGGTATCTCTGGATACCTGCATAATTGGATAAAAGCATTCCTGTCAAACAGGCAACAAATGGTTAAAATTGGGAGTGTCCTATCATATCCTGTACCTGTCAACAGTGGTGTCCCCCAAGGCAGTGTTCTAGGACCAACTCTCTTCATACTCTATATTAATGACCTTTGTGATTATATTAAGAGCAACTGCATTCTTTTCGCTGATGATTTAAAGCTATTCAATACCACTGACAATACTGCTACTCTTCAAAAAGACCTCAACTATGTGTCAGAATGGTCAAACAAACGGCAAGTTCAGATCTCAACAAGTAAATGCTCTGTCTTGCATATTAACAAAAAAAAATCAAAAAATAAAATAGAAGCTGAATAATCAAGACCTTGTTGATGACACAAACTTTGTCAAGGACCTTGGAGTATTCATCTCAAATGATCTAAGCACTAGAGCCCACTGTAACTACATAGCCAAAAAGGTATTAAGAGTTGTTAACCTAATTCTGCATAGCTTTTTCTTCAATAATATCACTCTACTAACTAAAGCATATAAAACATTTGCTAGACCAATATTTGAATACAGCTCATCAGTCTGGAACCCACATTATATATCTGATATTAATACAATTGAGAAAGTCCAGAAATATTTTATGAGAAGAGTCCTCCACTCCTCTACTCGTTGCAGACTTATGCTATCAGACTTGAAATTTTAGACCTAGACAACCTAGAACTATGCCGCCTTCGGTTCGATCTAAGTATAGTACATAAAATTATATATTGCAATGTCCTACCTATCAATGAATACTTCAGCTTTAACCAAAACAATACAAGAGCACAAAATAGATATAAACTAAAGATGAACCATACCAAACTTAATTGCAGGAAATACGACTTCAGCAACAGAGTAGTCAATGTCTGGAATACCCTACCTGATTCTGTGGTCTCTTCCCCAAACCCCAAAATCTTCAACATTAGACTATCTACTATTGAACTCACCCCTTTCCTAAGAGGTTTGTAGGAGGCGTGAATAAGTGCACCAAAACGTGCCTACCGTCCCTGTCCTATTGTTTCTTTTGTTTTTCTTATTCATATCCATTTCATGTATTTATAACCATGTTTATACTTATATCTGTTATCTAATAATTATTTGACAAAATAAATAAATCACAAATCACAAGAAACAATGGATGGAAACTAATCAAGGAGGAAAGCAATCTAGAACTAAGGAGAAATTTCTTGTGAGAACAATTAATCAGTTGAATGGCTTGCCTTCAGAAGTTGTGGGTGCTTTATCACTGGAGGCTTTTAAAAAGAGAGTGGACAGCCATTTGTTTGGAATGGCATAAGGCCTCCTGTTTGAGCAGAGGATTGGACTAGAAGACTCTCAAGGTTCCTTTCAACTTGGTTATTCTATTAATAAGGAAAGCTTCAAATGCTAGTATCATGTCCGTGCCAATAGGGATTGTCAATAAGTCAGCTAACTGTATCCATAGATATATAGAGAGAATATCCATCCATCCACTCACTAGTCTACTAACTGTTGGATAATGTTTTAACCCAAGTATAAGGAAGATCCCGTAATTATATGTTTTAGTTCTAAGGTAACTATTTTTGAGTCTTGGAAAGCTAAGCACTGGAGAAATGAGACATCTGAGTTCTGATGAACAAGCAGAGAAGAGAAACTGTTCATTGCATCAGTCAGGAAACAATAAAGGAATTTTCTGGGCAAGTTATCTTCAAATATTTGGGATGTGATTGTGGCCATTGACTGGAATCATTCTGGGACTTGGCCCACAACAGTTTTGGCCATACAGTATGACATGCTTTAAACAGGTACAGGAAGGAATAGCAATCTGACTTAAATGAGAAAGTTTCCTCACATCACATACAACTCATCAGTCTGGAACCCACATTATGTATCTGATATTAACACAGTTGAGAAAGTCCAGAAATATTTCACAAGAAGAGTTCTCCACTTCTCTACTCGTTGCAGAATACCTTATGCCACCAGACTTCAAATTCTAGACCTAGAAAATCTAGAACTAAACCGCCTTCGGTCCGATCTTAGTATATAAAATCATACATTTCAATGTCCTACCTGTCAAGAATACTTCAGTTTCAACCATAACAACACAAGAGCAAACAATAGATACAAACTCAAGGTTAATCGCACCAAACTTGATTGCAGGAAATACGACTTCAGCAACAGAGTGATCAATGTCTGGAATAGTCTACCTGACTCTATGGTTTCTTCCCCAAACCCCAAAAACTTTAACCTTAGACTGCCTACTATTGACCTCACCCCTTTCCTAAGAGGTCTGTAAGGGGTGTGCATAAGCGCACCAATGTGCCTACTGTACCTGTCCTATTGTTTCCTTTATATTTTTTTTTAATTTTCTTATATGAATCCATGTATTCATAACTATGTTTTTTTTATTTATACCTATTATCTTGTAAGCAATTGACAAATAAAAGAAAGAAAGAAAGAAAGAAAGAAAGAAAGAAAGAAAGAAAGAAAGAAAGAAAGAAAGAAAGAAAGAAAGAAAGAAAGAAAGAAAGAAAGAAAGAAAGAAAGAAAGAAAGAAAGAAAGAAATCAGTAATTTGAACTCTCTAATAACTCTTAGATGAAGACCTTGGAGAAATATGAGAAATAAAGAAGATACAATTCTGCATGTATAAATCAACAGATAACTTTTTATTCTCAACTGGATTGCTTTACGTCATGGTATTTTGCCTGCCAATTTGTCATGAAAACAGTAACATACTAAAAATTGTAATCATAAAACAGAAATAATCCTGCAACTTTGGAAAAAGTAGCATTAAGAAATGCAGAAACATTTTGTGGCTTGTTCAAAACTAAGATTGAGTTTCAAGTGAGGTAGCACAGAGTGCCCTTTCAAATTCCTTGGCAACAATGAAATACGATGATTTGTAATGTTTAGAGAAAAAATACTGTATATAGCTAAGAATATTTTAGGCTTTAAAGTAGAGCTGCTGTTTCTGTTGATAGTTTGATTTTTTTTAAAAAAAGAATCTTTCTCATATAAAAGGGTATATCTGTTTTTTCCCACCTATTCTATGGATGTATATATGGACAAAACAACTGAAAAATAACAGTGTGTGCCTAGCAATTATCTAATTCCCTTTATAGGCTATTTTGCGGATTGTCTTCATAAAAACAAAAATATTAATTATAAGGAAAAATGCCCACTTAATATCTGTTTCTAGACTATGAAATTAATTCAAGATTATTATTTTTTTTAAGTAATGAGTGCTTAAATTATTATGGATGCTTCCTGAATCCATAAATGAGAAAAAGCATTTTCTCATTTATGAATTTAAAGAAATAGTGGATGGATATCACAACTCTAAGTAGCTTACATTATTCAGTGGTTCCTTTCTCCTTGAAGCTCATGTAGCGATTGATATATAACTCTGTCATGTCCATTATGCTCATCTAATAGAAAGATTAGTTAAATAAGAATTATGAATTTGAAAAGGATAAGAGTAAGGATAAGATTGAATCCGATGTAGAACTCTGCAATGATAATAGAGGTATAAATTGTATTGAATGAAGAAGTTAAAGATTGCATGATAAAGTGGGCAAAACAGTTTTGGATATATTATAGAGTTGGATCAATGGGAGAATATATGAAAAAAAGGATTGAAAAATTATATTGAATTATAATAAAGAGATTTTTGTAATATGATGTATTATTAGTACATAATTCTGGATAAATTGTCAAAAATGTATAAGTGAATTTCAAATGTTTTTTTGGAAATGCAATCAAACTGACAGTATATTTTTTCTTTGCTGGACATGAAAGATAGCTAGAAAATATTAGGATCAAGTATGTATTACGATCAGGGGTGGGATTCAAATTTCTTAACAACCGGTTCTGTGGGTATGGCCTAATTTATGGGTGTGGCTTGGTGGTCATGTGACTGGGATAGGAGTGGCTTGCTGACTGGGCATGGCCAGGTGGCCATGTGACTGGCAAACCAAGTGTAAGCGGTCCTCACCTAATGGCCAGTTGCTTAGCAAGTGTTTTTTGCCAGTTTCCAAGGCCTGGGGAGCTCTGAAGAGGGCAGGGTGACACCCAGGAAGGTGGCTATGTGACTGGCAAACCAAATGTAAATGATCTTCGCTTAATGATCAGGTCCTCACCTAATGGCCAGTTGCTTAGCAAGTGTTTTTTGCCAGTTTCCAAGGCCTGGGGAGCCCTGGAGAAGGCAGGGCGAGGCCCAGGCAGGTGGCCATATGACTGGCAAACCAAATGTAAGTGGTCCTTGCTTAATGGCCAGTTGCTTAGCAAGTGTTCTAATTTACGACTGACCTTCATAGAGCTACTTGCCTGCTTTTGGTGTTTGACAGCCACATACATACATACACACACACACACACACACACACACACACACACACACACACACCCTTCTAACTCTGTTATTCTTTGATTCTGTAAGGATCTCCTACTGGAGCAGGGGTTGGACTAGATGACCTCCAAGATCCCTTTCAGGCCAGCCCAGGGTTTATGTCCTTCCTTCCTCTCCTTTTTTTCTCTCTCCCTCTTTCCATGTATTTATCTATCCATCCATATATCTCATTTACTTTTTCTTCTCTCCCTCTTTCTTTCTTTCTTTCTTTCTTTCTTTCTTTCTTTCTTTCTTTCTTTCTTTCTTTCTTTCTTTCTTTCTTTCTTTCTTTCTTTTTCCTTTCTTTCTGTCCCTTCCTTCCATCCCCATTCTTCCTTTCACTTCCTTTCTCTCCCCCTTTTATTTTCTTTCCCTTTCTCTTTCTTTTCTTTCTTGTATCTTCCTTCTCTCTTTCTCTCACACTTTCTCTCTCTTCCCCCTCTCTTTCCCTCTTTCTCTCTCTCTTTCTGTATCCCCCTCTCTTTCTCTTTCTCTTTCCCTCTCCCTCTGTCCCTCTTTATCTCTCTCTCTTTCTGTCCCTTCCTCCTTCCCTCTTTCCTTCTAAAGCTAGGAAGCCCACCTGAAACACACACATGCACACACACCCAGGTGTGGGATTCTACCAGTTTGGTCTGGTTCTATTGTACTCTGCTTATCAGAGAATAAGCCTGCAGGCAGGGACTGTGCTTTTTAATCTTTGTGCAGGGTCTTAAAAAAACATATATGCAACCATCAGAAACAAATGAGGCAGCTTAGAAACAAGAGGATGCTCAGAGCAACCCCAATTCTACAGTATCATAGAATAAGAACAGCCCAGAAGAAAGGCAATAGAAGGAAGGAAGGAGGGAAGGAAGGAAGGAAGGAAGGAAGGAAGGAAGGAAGGAAGGAAGGAAGGAAGGAACCACCCTACTGAGGGCTGCAGAATCATGCAGCCTTTAATGTTTCGGATTGGTGACTCTTCCTAGACCCAACTGATGCTTTTTGTGTCTACAGTACATGAGTTTCAGTCCAAAAGATGCTCCTTCTCCCCAGGAGCCCAGTCTTCAATTCTGGATGAATATTTCTGCACTCTTTCATTCTTTGTTCCTCAACATCCTTCTTACATTGGATCACAAGCTATTGTACCAGATCAGAACCAAGAACAACAGTTGCAGTTATGCTGCAATGGTCATAAGTGTGAAAAATTGTCATGTCACCTTTTTCAGTGCCATTGTAACTTTGAATGGTCACTAAATGAACTGTTTTAAGTCAAGGATTACCTGTACAAAAATACAAAAAGCTTCTTTGCTTGCAAAAAGCTGCCTTAAATGCCAATCATTAGATTTAAACTACCTGCAAGCTGGAATTACAAATCAGGCAGGGTGCCAGAACACCTTGAGGAATGAAAATATTTAAAATGTAGTGATAACTATCAAACAGCCAACTCTTGCTCATAAAGTGAAACCCTTTAGCAGAGAGGTCATTTAAGCTCTCCAGAAAAAGCAAACCCAGGAAAAGTAATCCTTAGATCCATTTGCCCCACTTAAAAATACCAACTGGTCTCACTCACCTCACAAGACATCCTAAGGAAATCACTCAGATTTAAGGAAAGATCACATGCCCCCCAGAAAAGCAGTAAAAAAAATCAGTGCCAAGCTTGCATCCTGCCTCTTGGAAGTATACCCCAAAAGGACAGTGCCAGATAGTATGAAAGCAGTGAAGGAAGACCCCCTTCCCAAATAGAAAAAGGAACTATGAGGGGAAAAAAAATTCAAACACAATACAAATAATTAAATCACAACAGTAGCTGTTACTTGTTGAAGCTGAATAGGGAAAATTATCTAATCGATAAACACAGGATTAAACTTCACCAAGCACAGAATTAACCTTCACCAAAAACCAGTTTTAGACCAAAACTCAGAAAGGGTATGTAAACTCATGTTTGAATGTCAATCCTTCTAGCTAGCTAAGAAGCCTTGCTGAATGTCACTCATCTTAGTTCCCTGTCACTAAAAGCTTTGCTTCATTATTCAATTATTTCTTCAAAGTGCTGATTGTCCAGGGAAGTATTTCCTCCCAACAGCAGTGTAAAAATCTTAAAACAACCATTCCCCTTTAAGAATGCCAAGCCCCAGAAGCTCAGAGACAGAAGTCTAGGCTGTCTGCCAAGCATGTAACAAGGGTGGAAAAAAAGAAAGAGACTGCTTCTAACTACTGGTTCTCCAAACTACTTAGAAAGTTAACAAGGGGTTCTATAGAACAGGATAGAACTGGTAGAATCCCACCCCTGATTATGATGCAAAAGATTTTAAAAATGAAAGTACAATTGAAACCACAGATTCTTCCTTTGGGCTTAATAGACAAAGAAAATGAGACATCTTATGGAATGTTGTTCTTACATATAATAATGCAGCAATACATTTGTTATTTGTAGTTTGTTTGTTGTTTGTCATATTTAAGAAGTGCCCAACACCCTTGCAGAGGGACTCTGAGTGTTCTACAATAAAATATATAAAGCATAAACATCATAGTAATTTAAACTTAAACAAGGCAAGAGGTCTTTAGAATTAATTAAAAGGCAGGGGATGACTTTCAGGGCACCAATCAATCCCATGGCTATATGCTCATCTGCATGCCCAAACAATGATGCAGAGCTTTGTCTTTACAGTTTTATGGAAGTTTACAAGAATGGGGAACTCCCTTATATCAACATGTAACATGTTCCACAGGGCATAGACAATAGCAGAGAAGGCTCTCTTTCTGGTGCCCACCAGTGAGCATTCTTTAGTTGACAGGAACAGCAACTAAACACCTTCCCTGTTCAAAGGTTGAAGGAGTCACAAATATCGACAATGGAAGAATGGATGGTGAAGCTGGTTGAATGGGAGAAGATGGTGAAATTGAGAACTTTGGTGAAAGAAAAGACATTGCCAAATTTTATTTCTTCTTAGAAACCACTTCTGGACCAGTGGTGGGTTTCAAAAAAAGTTACTACTGGTTCTGTGGGTATAACTTGGTGGGCGTGGTGTGGCTTGGTGGGTGTGGCAGGGGAAGGATACTATAAAATCCCTATTCCCACCCCACTCCTTGGGGAAGATTACTGCAAAATCCCATTCCCTCCCCACCCTACTAACCTGCTTTCCAGCTCTGTCTTCCTGTGCAGGGCAACAAAAGAAGACCCAGCCGATCAAATGGGACTCGGGAGGCAGAGAATAGATGGGGGTGGGGCCAGTCAGAGGTGATATTTGCCGGTTCTCCGAACTACTCAAAGTTTCCGCTAACGGTTCTTCAGAATTGGTCAGAATCTGCTGAATACCACCTCTTTCTGGACTTTTTGGAAGAAACTGAAAGGTAAATGGATGTTGTAATTTGATGTTTAGGATTGAATGGGACTATGGAAATAATGTAGGCAGAGTAGATGTGTGTTTTTTTATCTATATCTGTACCAAAAAATGTTGGAAGTCACTTTTCTGTTTCTTTTTTAACCTTGTACATTTCCCCCCAAAAATCAATAAAGTTATACAAGAAGTCTTTCCTTATAACCATATACATGAGTAATAGTCAAATCAGAAATTAGCATGGATCTCCTTTTCAGTTTCAATAGATCTTGTATAATTAAAATTGGAAAAGAAGCTTGTGCCTTTTGCATGTTCACCTTTCCTCTACCTGCAGTAACATAAAGTGCCAATGGAAAAAAAATACTCCAAAAATGCAATCTTTTATTGTATTGTATAGTTATTCCATTGATGAGTTTCAGGTTCCTGGGGATCCTTTTCTTTTGGTATGCAAATGCATTCCTGCACATAGAAGTCATCATCATGAAATGCTTCTATATTCATGCTTATGCTGTATCAAGATTGATTTTTGTAATGTTCTATGAATGTGTATGCTGAGTAATATAAAAGGAAATATATAGTAATATATAAGGCAGATAGAAATTACAGATAGGAAAAGTGTACAATATGATACAGTATTTGGAAATATGAATGAAATGACACATGGGAATAAATGCAACCAGATCAGTAACAATTCCACAACTGAAAATTTGGAGGAAAAGTTTGAGGCAATATAGATGAAATGGAAATAGAATGCAACTATTTGTAAAAAAAAGAAAAGAAAAGAGAAAAATAATGCAGAATTTGAATCTTCTCATCTATTTCTGGACACATAGATAGCAATAGCAGTTGCACTTAGACTTATATGCTGCTTCACAATGCTTTACAGCACGCTCTGAGTGATTTACAAATGTCGGCATATATGTGCAGGTATTGCACATTTTATATTTTAAAATGCAGATTGCTTTTTATTTCTGCATTACAGCTTTACTCAAACTACTTCTAACATTCAAGACTGCAATATTCTTATTTGTTTTTAATACCTGACCACTATAGTGAAAAACTCACTTCAGATATGCGAACAACTGGAGAAAATCCAATGATCGTTTTATTATTTCAAAATAAAAATATTACAGTGAGTTGTTGGTCTTTTGCATTCAGAATTATCAAGAGCAAATACCTTATATGGGGCCCCATCCATAAGAGAAAATTATAGCTATTAAAGGTACAGAATAAGAAGAAAGAAAATAGAAGCATAATACAGTGAGTAAAGACATTATAATATTCTTTGAAATGCAGTATAGCAGCTGTGATATACAGAGGTACCTAGACTGTTCTAACAAGTTGACCCTGCAGAACGATCTTCTGATTGGCTGTGAATTCTTTTTATTTGTATTTTTTATATTGATTTTTTCAATATTTTTATATTTTAAGCTATCTGTATCCATTAAAGAGTCAGATAACATCAAAACTGGTTAATAAATGAAAAAAGAGATATGAGGCAGTTATTGTACCTCTTGGTTGCATTTCACTAAAGACATAAATTCCATAGGTATTTATGATCATTGACAAAACTTTGGCACAGCTTAAAAAGAATCTTACAGCTAAGTGAACAATGAAAAAATACATGACAATTTGGATACATATTATAAAGCATATTACATAAGTTAGCTACCAAAATATGGATGACTACACTTTTCCTCTTTTATTCATTTTTCATCGTTCTACACTTCACATGTCTAGAAGGAGAAAAGTCCTAACAAGAGCCTGCTGTTAAGCAAAAGTCAGAAAGATCTAACATTTCAATTGCACACCTTAATTCAGTTATTTCAAGAGATATCAGGCACTAAAAATGAAAGACCTATTACAGACTGGAATACTGAAATGGACAAAATAATTATTCCATAGATAGCATTGTTAACCAAGTAAAAAGGGAATAAAGACAGAAAGATATGGTGTGGGGGAAGGGTATTAGAGATATAAAAAAAAAATAGATCCTGAAGAGGTTGTGAAAAATAATACTTCATTAAAATCTGTTTTTGTTTTCTATATATAGTCTTTAATTTGGAGGGGGGGAGAAGGTAGGCTATTGTGGCTGCATATGCTTCTTCTAAACTAAAATTCTCAGACTACATAATTTCAAATATTTTCAAATATTCTCCTAGTAGACTAGGAAATGAATTCACTTTGGTGGCAATTGTTCTTTATTAATTTGATTTGTGTGAGTTAGATTTAGTATTAACACTTTGATTTAGAAATATACCACATGCAATATAATGGTGTTTAAGTTTCAACCTGTGCATGAATCCCAACAAATTGTATCATATTATTTTCTGAATAATTTTTTTAAACTGATTTTTCAAAATGAAGGAAGGAAGGAAGGAAGTGGGGAAGAGAAAGAAAGAGAGAGAGATCCAACTGTAATATTATAATCTTAGCATTCTCCCTAGTTAATTTTAAGCATTTAGTTATTTTCATCAGTATGGAAGGGAATATTATTTATATAGGGTTTCTGAATTTGCCTAATTTTGATACTTCCATTAACATAATATAAACCTAGAATGTATTCAAATCTGAAAATGATTAAGAACTGAACTGCTACAATTATGAAACAAAATATTCTCCTGAACACTATTTTAAAACAGTGCAGAAGAATATCCTGAGAAATGATGGAATAATTATTCCATTGGGTTTCTGTTAGTTGGTCTGGTTCCAATCTGATGAAAATCTTCCCTTATCAATATGAAGAGGCAACATAATTGAATTGATGAGGTGATTTTTGAAGCTTTGCCCACCTGCTTGGCCCGTACAGGTTCCCAGTAACTGTCAAAAGAAGAAACTGTAAGAAGACATTGATTTGGATATGTTTTTTTTAAAGGTTACACAAAAAAGCCAAATGCACCAAATGCTTTCTCCACTCCTTGGTATAACAGCTATAGCAAAAATTGAGAGACCAAAGATTGCACAATTTCATCTTTTTACAATTGAAAGGTAGCTTTTCCAAATGAAGGAATATGCATTGTGTTTCTTCTTGTAGGGAAATAATTCACCTACAAAATTCTTAACAGTTATGCCACAGAATCAGCGTTTCCAAACAAAATTAAAGTAAGATAGAATTTACTTATTGTTGGAAACCAGGATAATTGTGAAGATAAATTGCTGTGTTCAGCTCATCATTAAGACAAATGCATTTTTCTTCTCCCTTGAATCAATCTTTTGCTAGGAAGCCATTGGTTTGTATGATAGGAATCCCAGAATCACATACAGAAAATAAACACACACAAAAAGAGAGTTAATGCTAAATCTTGCTAATAAGTCACGAAAACATCTTGCTAAAGCTCAGCATTCTATACAAACTCACTTATCATGGCAGAGAAAGGATGGGATAGCATACCTGCAGTGACAAGAAAGAGAGTTATAAGTATTATTATCTCAACTCAGCATAGGTCTCTTGTTGGCAGCTGAAAACACTACAAGCCATAACAGGAATAAATTTTACATCAGGCACAATCATATTAACTTGAATACACAAGACAAAATAAAGTCTAACAAAATCTTTACCTAAGGCTGATGGTGGCAACAATAAATTTCTGAACAGAACAGACTTAAAATATGCTTTAGGTGGCTAACAATGAAATTCAAAACAACAAGCAACAAATTTCATATTGTAACTTACACAGAAACTTGAAAACAATGAAAGCTTTTAAAGATGACCCTTTAAATCAGTGGCACAAAGGTTTGAAAAGGAAGGTCAGACCACTCTCATGCAACAGGTTGTGCTGAAATGTTTCTGGCATAAGTTGACTTTTTTTTTAGCTCGTTTTCAAACAGCATTAGTAAATTACTGATCAAGTTAGGCAAAGCTTCCTTTTTACTTTGACAAAGCTTCATTCAAATTAGCAGCTTCAAAGCAGCTTCAAAGAAAAGTCAGATAGTAACACAAATTCAATGGTTTCTTCATTGTCCTTTCAAAAATACACATTGCAATCTTCTCTTACATATATGGAAGATGCTGAAGGGTTGGCTGTGTGGAAAGCTCTTTAAAGTTAATACAGTACCCAACCAATCCTATCACCTGCCTCTCTGCTTACATTGGAACTCTGCTCAGATGACAATGCTAACATGGCTTTGTTTTCTTAATTTTGTAGATAAAAGATGATGTTAACGATCTTGGTAATTTACTTTTATTAACTTGAAATAGCTTTTAAAGTAAACGGTTTGCCGCTAAACAGCGGAATGGTTTTTTACAGCTGACAGAAATGAGAGGGAGTTAGCTAGCAATGGCTGACACATGGACAGTTCCTTTTATATTGGTCGCTGTCAGCCTTCTCAGCCAATGATAATGCATTCTTGTTCCTAGTAACGGCTGACATGTGTGTCCCAGCCAATGATAATGCATTCTGGTTCCTTGCTCTGCTCTGCCTGTCATAACACTCCTCCCCACCAGTTAGGCACATGTATAGTCCTCTAGATATGCAGGGCATTGTTTTGTCCGGCTGGACCTTCGCAAAACGGCCAGATCGGCTGGCAAATGACGGTCACCTTCTGGATCTGCAGTCATCGCTGGAAAGACTGTGGAATCTCTCTCTGGATCTGATTCGCACTCAGGTGTAGGAACTTAGGAAGGTATTTCAACTTCATCAGGTGTTTCTGTTAGGGTTGTTTCGAGCCTCGGTGTGCTTGCCTCTCTGACAAGCTCTTGACTCATGCCTGTTAACCTACTATCTGATGGATTTTCTACCCAACGCCCTCTTATCTGGACTATATGTCGGTGACATACTTGGCCGTCTGACAATTCTATTTTGTATGATTTAGGACCAGTAACCTCTATTATTTTCCCGGGCAGCCACAATGGACTTCCCAAAAAATTCTGGGCATAAACTAAGTCTCCAACTTGGAAAACCCTAATTCCACTGCAGGAATCTAGCGGGACAGTCAGAGCATAACTGGGGTGAAACCGGTCCATATAATTCCTCAACCTTCACCCCATTAATAATTCTGCTGGGGAATGGTTTGTGACTGTGCTAGGGGTAATATGTTGCATTAGTAGGTATTTTGCTAATTTAGCATGCCAATCTTCACCTTCTAACTGCCCCAGCACTTCCTTGGCTGCTCTAATTGCTCTTTCTGCCTGTCCATTTGAAGCTGGGTGGTATGGTGCAATTAGGACATGTCTAATACCTCATTGGGCTAAGAACAACTCAAAATTTGCTGTGATAAATTGTGGGCCATTGTTCGACACTAGGATGTCAGGGAATCCATGGGTTGCGAAAAGGCAATCTAATGCTTTAATAACCCTATCTGATGTGGTGGAATGCATAAGGGTCAATTCTACCCATTTAGAATAGAAGTCCACTATCACAAGGAATGTGCGTCCTTGGAATGGCCCTGCCAAATCGATATGCCCTCTAACCCATGGTGCCTTAGCCGACTCCCATTTTCCTGAGTTTGTAGCTGGAGGGGCAGCTCTAGTGGTTTGGCATGTTTGACAAGTTCTAACCTTTGTTGTAATGTCATTGTATATGCCAGGACACCACACATAACTCCTGGCTAGAGCTTTCATACGGGCCATTCCTGGATGGCCCTCGTGCAAGCTATCTAGTATTTTAGGTCTTAGTTGACTGGGAACTACTATCCTGGATCCCCATAGTAGGCAGCCTTTCAGGGTGGATAACTCATGCAGTTTGTTTTTGTAATGTTTAAATTGAGTATCTAAAGGACCTTCTAGCCACCCTCTTCTTACCCAGTCCAATACCTGTAAGAGAATAAGGTCATTAGATGATGTTTTAGCAATATCTGCAGCTGTGACTGGTAATTGATTATCGTCAATCAATAGTATAGAGGCTGGGGCGGGGTCTTCAATTTTTTCTGGTAAGGGGCAACGGCTCAAAGCGTCTGCATGTCCAAGGTGTTTGCCCGCTCTGTATGACAAAGTGTAGAAATAGGCTGCCAGAAATATTGTCCAGCAGGTCATCCGAGCGGATAACACAGATGGATTTTGACGATCACCTGACAGGATACCAAGGAGAGGTTTGTGATCCATCACTAACTGGAAATGGTGTCCATAGAGGAATTCATGAAATTGTTTAACTGAGGCGACGGCTGCCAAAACCTTTTTATCAATTTGTGAATAATTTCTTTCTGTTTGTGACATAGTTCTTGAAAAGTATGCTATCGGGGCTTCTATCCCACTTGGCAATATATGAGCTAGAACAGATCCTATACCAAAAGGGGATGCATCACAACATAGAATTAAGGGTAGTTGACTGTCGAATTGCATCAATACGCTGTTGGATGAGACTAATGATTTGACAGCATCAAAAGAGTTCTGTTGTGGTTGTTCCCATGTTTATTTAGCTTGAGATCTAATAATCTGTGTAAAGGTTCTGCTATCGATGCTTTGTGAGGAAGGAATGATGCATAGAAGTTTAGAAGACCTAAAAAGGCCTGTAGTTCTTTTTTTTTTTTTGGAACTGGTGCATCTTTAATAGCTTTAACTTTAGAGTCTGTAGTGTGAATTCCTTCAGCATCAATCCTGTAGCCTAGAAATTCTACTTGTGAGACCCCAAATTTGCATTTGTTTCTTTTCAATTTGAGTCCAGCTGTTTGGAAACGAGTTAGGACTTGTCTAACTCATGTCAGAAGATCTTGTTTGTTTCCTGCTGCTATGATGATGACACCAAAATATGGTATAACACCAGGAATACCTTGCAGTAGTCTTTCCATTAGGGATTGGAAGATACCAGGAGCTACAGATACCCCAAACTGCAACCTTTTACACTTGAATGCTTCCCTGTGTGTCACAATAGTTTGGGCCATGGCAGTTGTTTCATCTATCGGTAGTTGTTGGTATGCTTGAGCCATGTCAAGTTTAGCGAATATGTTGCCCTTTTCCATAGAGTGAAGTAGGTGTTGAATAACGGGCACAGGGTATACGCTGGTGCGCAAGCCTTTATTTAATGTGCTCTTATAGTCTGCACATAATCTAATTGAGCCATCATGTTTAATTGGAGTCACTATAGGAGTTTCCCATAATGCATAATCTACTGGTTCCAGGACTCCTTGGGCTATTAACTTATCAATTTCTTTATCAACTTTTGTTTTTAATGCAAATGGGACCCGTCTGGGCTTTAATCTGATAGATTTTATGGCTGAGTCTAAAGCAAAAGAAATTGGGGAGCCTATGTAATGGCCCAATTTCTCATTGAAAACATCTTCAAATTCAGCTAGTAAAGAGTTATAGTCTTGGTTGTTAATGCAATGTATGCCTGTCACTTTAAGACCTAAAGCGTCAAACCAGTCTAATCTCATCAAGCTAGGCAATGTGCCTTCTACAATAGTAAGGGGTAGATGATCCTTGAATTCTTGGAAATTAATTTCAAACTTGCCTGTTCCTATGACTGATATGTTTTGTCCTTGATAGTCCTTTAGAGACACGTTGCAAGGTTGAAGTTGTTTCTTGGAGATGGTTGGAATCAATTTTTTGAGAGTACTCCAGGAGAGTATGGACAGAGACGAGCCGGTATCAATCTCCATTGGACACTCTTTACCTTCTAATGAGATGGTAACATGAATCTTATTAATGTGCATATGTTGTGATAAATTATTTAAAGATTCACTGGGTGATGCTCTAGTAACAGTAAAACATTCATCCCTTTGTTTTTGGTATCTATTTGGTTGTTGCGATGATGATGGTTTTTTTCTAGCTTTGCAAACTCTAGCTATATGGCCCTTACATTGGCAGTTTAAACAAATAGCATTTCTAAAACAACAGGTATGTCTTAAGTGATTACCCCCACAACTTAAACAAATTACTTGCGCTGTAGGAAACTGTTGAAGTTTGTTTCCTGGATTCCAGCTTTTTTGTTGTTGTAATGTTGGGCAATAAGTGAGGCAATTAACATCTTCCCCATAATCTAATAACTCATCAGGGGTAAGTTCTTCAAAATGTATAGTGGCACTTGGCTTGGTTATTGGGTTGATAGGCGTGCCTTGGATATCAGCCGCAGAGAGGTTGGACATCTCTGCGGCTTGAGCCTCTTCTATGGCCATTTTTAATGTGAGATCACTCTTTGCCAATAGACATCTTTGGAATCTGAGGTCTCTCGCTCCACAAACTAACTGATCAAGTAGCATGTCATCAAGCTTCTTGAAACCGCATTGTAATGCTGCAGTTCTTAGTGCAGCCATATACATACTAATGCTCTCTCCTTCTGGTTGTGCTCACTGCCTAAAAGCGTGTCACCTCGCTATACAGGACGGCTTTGGGGCATAATGATTACTAAGGATTTCCTGGAGGGCTTCCCAGGAAACTTCTTTCACAGATTGTGTGCCAATAAAGCAGTGGCAGTATCGAATACAGCTGCTCCACAGAAACTTAGGAAGTAAGCTTTTTTTCTGTGATTTGAAATGTCTGCCAAGTCAGCAGCATCTAAAAAACACTCAAATCTATTAATATAAGAATACCATGTCTCTGTTGTTGGATGGAAACACGGGAACGATGGAGCAGAAGACATCTGGTCAGCTTGCTTAATTTAACTTCTGTTCTGTTTGCTCCCTCTGTGGTCTTGTATGCCTTCACTGGACGATCCCACCTTCGTCGCCAGTTTTGTAGATAAATGACGATGTTAACGATCTTGGTAATTTACTTTTATTAACTTGAAATAGCTTTTAAAGTAAACAGTTTGCCGCTAAACAGCGGAACGGTTGTTTACAGCTGACAGCAATGAGAGGGAGTTAGCTAGCAATGACTGACGCGTGCGGACAGCTCCTTTTATATTGGTCGCTGTCAGCCTTCTCAGCCAATGATAATGCATTCTTGTTCCTAGTAACGGCTGACGCGCGCATCCCAGCCAATGATAATGCATTCTGGTTCCTCGCTCTGCTCTGCCTGTCATAACAGTTAGGTCTTAGATCGTTCACTTTCTTAGATCCCCATTTCTTTAATACAACTAGCCACAACCTTTGTGGTTTGATCCAATAGGCCATTCCCGACCTGGAAGCCTACCAAATTAGTGGTAAATATGGGCCTTTCAAACAAGCCCAGTGTAAGGGAGTTACAATCATGTATGCTACATGGACAACTATATAAATTAGAGAGACAGAACCTTGGAAAAGAGACCCATTAACAGAATGGCAGACACAGAAGTTATGGGAAACAATATGAGAAAATGAAAATGAAGATGGTATCTCCTTACATCACTCTATCTATGAGAGTTAACCCTATGCTCACTTTAGGGTAATAAATCCATAAGCTAATGTAGATCTATATGATGGGATTTTTTTCCTAAACAGGATTTATGCTGTGTTTAATAATGCTGCTCTGCTCTCAGCTCATCTCGCTGCAAAGAATTATTATTTCAAAGGCATGTTATCAGTTCTTCCAAAGATACTTTTTCCAAAAGGCAACTGATTTCTTCTTGGTATTTTTTTAAATGTTCTGCTTCTCAACCAAAAAAAATTCTGCAATTCTAATCTTCTTGGATGAAAAGCAAAACATTAAAAAAAAAACCCAAGGAAATCCAGTTGCCTATTTTTTTGGAAAAAAAGCACCTTTGGGACAACCATGATTGAGAATCTCTATAGATGTTATCTGTACTTCTTTCTCCTCTACCTATTTTTATAGTAAACAATACAAAATAATACAGCTCTGTAAAATAGATATGAGAAGCTTCTAAATCTGTGTTCTGTTGGCTCCCTAAGTTTCCTCTTAACGCACTATCTATATGTTGGTGATTATTTAATCACTTGCTAGAACAGCCAAGATATTCAAGTACTTACAATTTGTTTAGTGCCACAATAAACACAGGCCCATGACAATTAAATTGTTCTAAATGTGCAGAAATGTGCCTCAGTCATACAACTATTCCATTGCTCCAAAGAAGTTTGGTTTGTACATGCAACATTTGTATTAGAAACATTTCCTATTATGAAAGATAAATGTAATTATGGCATATGCCCTATTAACTGCATTAAATTAGAATCACTGGTTGCATTTACAAAGCACTTTAGGCTGATGGGAGAACAAGGACTTACTCACCGTGAGCTGAAGAGAACTGGGACTTTGTGCAGTGGCTCAAGCTTGCAGCCTAGAAGATAGACTCAAGATTCAGAAGGATCTTGAGAGACTTGAGCATTGGGCCTTATCCAATAAAATACATCTCAATTGTGAGAAAAATAAGGTCCTGCACTTAGGTAGGAAAAATCAAATGCATAAGTTTAGAATAGGAAATACTTAACTCATTAAAATGTTTTACAGATGGCATCTTCCTCCAACTAGATTGGCCAAAATTAGTAAAAGTATATCACCACATTATTGGAAATGTAACATAGAGATAGGGACCTATTATCATATATGGTGGAAATATACAGAAGCCAAAAAAAAAAAAAATACTGGTGGAAAATAAAGTTTTGGCTAGAAAAGATGGTTAACCAGAAAGTAGAGTTCAGATCAGAAACATTTTTACTGGAAATTATCAATGAGATATATAGTAAAGGAACAATATTTTTAATGATACATATAATAACAGCTGCGATATTGGTGTATGTCCAAAACTGGAAGAATGAAGATACTTCTACAGAAAGTGTGAAATAATAAGGAAAATATTGCTCTATGCAGAGATGGACAGACTAACTTTAGAAATCAAAGATAAGGGTGAGACAGAGTATTATGAAATCTGGAGTAAAATGTATCAATGGCTAGAGTCAAGGAAAAAGAAAGAAAGGGTTGATGCTTTACAGGAACGAAAGTTTTGTAAACCAAAAAGAATGGAATATAATGGACAAATATAAGATGATACGAATGCATTAATATAAAACGCAGTTGTAAATATATATGTAATTGCAGATAAATGTAAATAGAAATAATATGCAGCTAGTACTATATTAATAACATAAGGGAAAAAGGAAATTAACTCTATACTATAGTTTGTATGGCCAAAATGATGGCCAAGGAAGTCGCACTGTGTTCAATTCTTTTTAATGTTTATTCAATAAAGTTTTTTTTTTAAAGGAATGCTATTCTGGCTGGAGAATTATGGGAGTTTAAGCCCACAAGTCTTAAACTTGCCAAGTTTGGGGACCCCTAGTCTAGGTCTCTTAGTGGACCACCATTTAATTATGAGTCAGCAGTATGTGACAATTGCCAAAAAAGCCAACACAGTTCTAAGCTGCATCAGCAGAGTGATAGCAGCAAGAACACAGGAAATGATAGTACTGCTTTATATGGCACTGTGAGACCACACTTGGAATATTGGATCCAGTTCTAGTCACCATGATTTAAAAAAATGGATTAGAAGTTGAATTTGAAGACCTCCAAAGTCTCTTCCAGCCCTATGATTCAAAATGAGATATGCCACATTTCTTAGTCTGCCATTTTAAGAGGATGGAATGAAAAGGGAACTAAGCAGGCAGTGATCAAAGGAAGGTGATACTGGCTAAAATGAGCCTGATACTGCTGTGAAACAAGTGGTATGATACATGGCACAAGTCAAAGTTTTCATGATCCATCACCAGTGATCAACTCTCATTCAACATGTTGCAACTGTATTTCTATTCCTCCACATTGCAGGGAAAGTTCTATTGGTAATTGTGCTGTGTATTGACTGCTATACTAGATATTGTTTTTAAATATCTCCTTGTATCAAATTATTAAGTTTGAGTGGTGCGGTGGCCTAGAGGTGGAGCTCTCGCTTCACAGTTAGGAGGCTGTGAATTCAATCCTAGGTAGAGGCAGATTTCTCTCTCTCTGGGCACGATTGAGATTATATTTGCTGAATATAACTCCCCATTGGTGACAAGAAGGGCATCCGGCCAGTAAACAGTCAGTTCCATTCAGTTGCCTAGACTCCACCTTGCAAGGGATGATGGGGTCATTAAAAGATGATGATCAGATTAATAAGTTTGTCCTGCCCTAGATTGTCTCCAGGAACCTGAGATAATTCAGGAAAAAAACCCAAGATAATGATTTTCCCATCCTACTAAAGTCATGTCCAGGTCCTGCAATTCAAATGCAATGCAATATACCTTTGCATTGGGCTAAGCAATGTTGAAAGAGAATAAATCATTCTGCCTGCTTAGGTATTTCATTAGCATACAGGTGAAGTAGCACAAATCACTAAGAGGCTGGTTTCCCTGACAACTGTACTTGGCCATGATCCAGGCAAAGCCTGTGCTCAATTGGGTCCAATTATAGTTATTATTTAAAAACCCACAAGCACAAGCTGCTCCTTCACCAACAGCAGGAAAGTCTCAGCTGTGCTTGTGAAATTCATCCAGGAGACTGTGGTGATCCAACAAGTTACATATCGTGAAATCATTATACAAACTGCTTTTAACTGTTGCTGGATGTAATAAGTTAGAAAAGGTTTGGTTACATCCATGTCACACCAACAAATTTAATGAGTTTTTGTGAATGACAATCATTTAATAGTCAGGAAAGGTGTGACTTCTTCAGGATTTTGGTGACCATAGGGTAATAAATCTTTTCATTTACAATGAATCAAAATATGCATATAATGCAGTGGTGGTATTCAACCAGTTCTGCCTGGTTCTGGAGAGCCAGTAGGAGCGATGAGCAGAGAGAACCAAACTGGTTCTCTCTGCTGCTCTAATGGCTCTGCTGTTGGGCCCATCTGCCTGCCCGGTTCACCTTTATCTGTTGAATTTGAGGCGCAGCTGCATTGCATGGCACAGAATAGTGTTGCGCGGCAGCTGCTGAAGTGACCGGGAGATCATGCAAGCTTGCAGGAGGTGAGGTAGAATGCCTCTGCACTTGTGCAAAATGTGTGCATGTGTACAAAGCGCACTCACCAAACCACATCCACTGAACCGTGGCAACAATATTTGAATCCCACCACTGACATAAAGGCTATGTGTACTTTTTTCTTTAACTTATGCATACACATCAGGTGCAGGCAGCAATCATCGGATTTTTCCCTTTTTCAAAGAAGTCACACAACTACCCTCATAGAGTTGCCAATTTGAATTTAGAAATTGTTGTCACATTAAGGCAAGTCAGCTTGAGAGCAGTCAAGCAAAGAAATACTGTGGCTGGATGGAATTTTGATCCTGGTTTTCTGCAGCCTCATTTTCTATCTGCGTGATAAGATTGGCTCTTGTATTGAATTAAAGTTGATTCCGGCTAAAATAAGATTCCTTGCTTATGATTTATTCTATGTAGTTTTTTGAAAGTATTCTGGGAATAAGGGTTTTCAAAACTGCCCCTGCTATTTTATTTTAAGTTTCTGCAGGCAAGGTTGCTGTCTTGCTTTAAAAAATCAGATGAATCAATACAATGAAATGTTTTCCAATAAAATGAAAATTGTAATGAATACAATAATTCAGTGTAACAAGATGCAATAAAATCCATCTATGCAAAGTTTAAATCAAAAGGTTTTGTGGATATTTGCTATATTATAATCCTAATATCAAGAGAAATATTTAACAGAAATTTATTGAAATTAGGCTAAAAAACTTAATCTGCTCCAAATATTGGAAGAATTTTCAAGGTGTTTCTCTAGATTTCACTTTGTAGTTTTGATCTAAATTAAAATTTTAGAAAAGGAGAAGTAAAGCAGATCTAAACCATATTAGTGGACATATTCCTCAAGCACTAAAGAAATATATACTTGAAATAATCAAATAAAAAAATGAATCTAGTGTAACCTTGGAATGTGCATTATCTGGGGAGAGTTCTCTTGTATACACAAGTATGAAGTATCAACAAACTTCCTTCTCAAGCTCTAATTCAGTATTTTATTTGGATAGAATGATAACTATATGGTAGCAAATATAAAATTTGTACTCTGGTCATTCTGTTTTCAGAGTAGTATGTGAGAATAGGAAGGAGAAGTTTATATTATGGTGTTTAGTGACTTTTGTTAATTTTAAGAACAATCCCAGTTTTATTGCAGTTCATTTGTAAAGGAACTAAATAAACTGAGTATGTTGTAGTTAGCCGGCAACAGATGCAGATGGCTGAGGAGAGCGAGGACTCTGATGAGGGGCCAGGACCATCAGGGAGTGGACTGCTGCTTTCAGAGATTGTGGGAGCTGTCAGCAGTGATGAGGAGGTTCCTGAGGAGCCTGTGCCAAATGCACATGCATGAAGGATTGCTCAGAAGAAAGAACAATTACAGCAGCACAGGTGACTAGGGTGTAAGGCTGCAAGGTAATGGCCCCTCCCTCAAGAGGATAAAAGCCAGGTTCGGAAAAGCGTTCTTTACAGACAGCAAAGAAGCTCTGAAACTCAACTGGTGGACATCTTAGTTTGTGTTTGGATAATTTTGTAAATTAGTTCTTGTTGTAGAGCGGCGGAATTACTCAGGCAGAGACCAAGGCAACATTTCAGCTCTTACTTTATTTTAAGGAATAAAGGGTTACCGCTACTGCTGCGCTAACACGGCAGCCAGCTGGAGCGGCAACAGCTGATGCCGTTTGACAGCCGCCTTTTATAGCCGGCTGTCAAATGGTATCGACCAATGGGAGAGGTCTGTGCTTCCCGCTCAAAGCACGGACCTGAGTGAAAACTCAAGTCAATACACAGCACTCCTCCCTCCCAGTGAGGAGCATGCGTAGTTCTGCAAATAAGTTGGGCGCCTGCGTACTCGTCCAGATCTTCTTGGTTCAGTTGGAAATGGCGCCGGGTTGTTGTCTTCTGCCTGCTGCAAGGCTTCTGTCGGAGGTGAGGCTGCTGGGGCATCTGGAACTGGGTCAGGACCTTGGTCAGCTTCTTCTTCAGGTAGGCTGTCCTCCCTGGTGGGCTGGAGGCTGGTTTCTCCGGGTGGTGGTGATGCTTCTGTATGGGGACCGTCTAGATGACCTCTGGGTGCCGTGCTCCAACGTTTCCTCAAGTGGTCCACGTGGCACCGCCAGATACGCCCATCAGGTAACTGGACTCTATAAGACTTAGGACCAGTTACTGCTACCACACAACCCAGTAACCACAGTGGTTGCCCAGCAAAGTTTCTGACAAACACTTTGTCATTTACTAGGAACCCTCTGTCTTGGCTGTTAGATCCAAGGGGAAGCATTGGGGTATAATTTGGGTGTAGCCTATCAAGAGTGGTCCTCAGCCGGCGTCCCATTAACACTTCGGCTGGTGATCTATTTGTGGAGGCACAAGGTGTCATATGTTGGCTCAATAGATATTGGGCCAGCCTAGAATGCCAATTAATGGGTCTCAATCTCTGTAGTACCTCCTTGGCAGATCTGACTACCCTATCAGCCAGCCCATTGCTAGCAGGATGAAAAGGGGCTACTAAAATGTGTCTGATGCCCAGGTTTGCTAGGAAAATCTCAAATTCACAGGAGGTAAATTGGGGGCCATTGTCAGATACAATGGAATCAGGGAGACCATGTGTGGCGAACATCCTAGTCAGTGCTTTGCTGACTGCTTCAGTAGTGGTGGAGTGCATTAAGGTCAATTCCACCCACTTTGAAAATGAATTCACTACCACCAGGAATGTGCGCCCGTGGAAGGGGCCTGCCAAGTCTATGTGTATTCTGGACCAGGGGTTGCCTGCTTCCTCCCAGGTCCTAGGGGTGGCTGCTGGTGGTAATGCCCTGGTGGCTTGGCATGCCTGGCAAGAATTGACCCAGTTAGAGATTTGGGCATCCATGCCTGGCCACCATACGTAGCTGCGGGTGAGGGACTTCATCCGCACTATTCCCGGGTGACCCTTGTGCAACACCTTCAGTATGGAGGTTTGCAACTTGGGGGGAATGACTACTCTGGTTCCCCACAGTAAACAGCCTTGCAATGAGGAAAGTTCCTGTTGGCGTAGCTTGTAGGGTAGGAATTCTGATGGATAAGGGGCTGTAGGCCACCCCCTCCCTACCCAGTCAAGGACTTGGGAGATTACCTGGTCCTTGGCCGAATGGGCAGCGATGTCAGAAGCGGTGACCGGCAGCCTGAGTTCTTCAATGAGGAAAACGGCAGTTGCTGGTGCTGGGTCCTTGACTGGAACTGGCAGGGGGCAACGGCTGAGTGCATAAGCATGGCAAAAGTTTTTTTCCGGAGCGATGGATTAGAGTGTAGGAATACGCAGCCAGAAAAACAGTCCATCTGGTCATCCTTGGGGATAAAATCTGGGGAGTTTGTTTAGTGCCGGATAAAATACCTAACAGTGGCTTGTGGTCAGTTATGAGTTTGAAGTGATGCCCGTAGAGAAACTCATGGAATTTCTTTACTGAAGCCACTGCAGCCAAGGCCTCCTTATCAATCTGGCTATAGTTGCGTTCAGTGGAGGACAGTGTCCTGGAAAAGAAGGCTATAGGTGCTTCTGCACCATTAGGCAGTCTGTGGCTCAGAACGGCCCCAATTCCGAAGGGGGAAGCATCAGCTGCTAGAACTAGTGGTAAGTCTTTATTGAATTGGATTAATACAGCTTTGGACGTTAGTAGTGACTTGACTTCCTTGAAAGCAAGAGTCTCACTTGGTCCCCAGTGCCATGGCGATTTCTTGTCTAAAAGCCTGTGAAGGGGCTCGGCAATTGAAGCTTTATGGGGCAGGAACGAAGCATAGAAATTCAGGAGGCCCAGGAAAGCTTGAAGCTCAGTTTTATTAGTAGGAGTGGGCGCGTCATGAATGGCCTTGACCTTTGACTCCGTTGGGTGAATACCTTTGGCATCAATTTTGTAACCTAAGAATTCCACTTGTGGAGTGGCTATGGTGCATTTCTCCCTTTTTAGTTTAAGACCTGACTGTCTAAAACGGTCAAGTACACTTCTGACCCTTTGTAGTAATTGCTGTTGACTGGTGGCAGATACCAGGATGTCATCGAAGTATGGCACAACACCTGGCAACCCTTGCAAAATTCTTTCCATGAGGGACTGGAAAATTCCAGGGGCAACACTAACTCCGAATTGTAGGCGTGTACATTTGAAAGCCCCTCTGTGTGTTACTATTTTTTGCAGTTCAGCAGTTTCATCATCAACAGGGAACTGTTGATACGCCTGGGACATATCCAACTTTGCAAAAATGGAGCCAGGCTCAAGGGAATGGAGTAGATGTTGTAACACGGGGACTGGATACGCGCTGACTTGTAAATATTTATTTATCGAAGATTTATAATCAGAACAGATTCTTAAATTTCCGTCCTTCTTTAGAGGCGTCACTATAGGGGTCTCCCATTTTGAAAAGTCTGTAGGTTGCAGTATGCCCTGTTTAATTAATTTGTCTAGTTCCTTGTCAAGTTTAGGACGAATTGCAAAAGGAACTCTGCGGGGCTTCAAACGGATTGGTACTGCCTAGGAGTCTACCCTGAAGGATATTGGGGTTCCCACGTAGCAGCCTAGGCCCTCGCTGAATACATCAGCATAGTCCCTGAATAGGGAATCAACTTCTGAACTTGCAATGGCTGGATTCCACCTATGTGGAGGCCCAGGGCGGGGAACCAGTCTAGTCCCAATAGGCTTGGGAGGGCACCATCCACTATCACTAGAGGCAAGTGACCCTTAAAACCTTGAAAATGAATTAGAAACTTGCCTTTTCCGATGACAGGAATGGTTCTGCCTTGGTAGTCCCATAGTGTTAGATTGCAGGCTGGAATCTTCTGTCTTGATATCCTGGGGAGTAGTTTCTTCAAAGTGCCCCATGAGATGATGGATAGTGCAGAGCCGGTGTCTACTTTCATTCTGCATGGTCTACCTTCTATAGAAACAGTAACACTAATTTTGTTAGAATTATTTTTTGGTATTTTAGATTGATAGCATGTGCAGCAGTCTGCAATTTGTCTTGAATATTGTATGGGTTTCTGAGGCCTTTGTGGCTGATTAAAGGTCTTTCCTGCCTGACATATTTTAGCCAAATGGCCCTTCTTTTGACATCTTAAGCATATGGCATTCCTGAATCTGCAGGATGCCCTGAGATGGTTGCCCCCACAGCTTAAACAGGTAGTCTGTATTCGTCTTGTACCTTGCCTGTATTCCCTTTGATTTGCGTTGGGCTGTCTGAGGCGGCTTATCTCAGTAGCCTCTTCTAAACCTTCCTCTGTGGAGGCTTCATCAAAATGCACTGTTGGGTTATCTAGTTTGATTGGGTTTCCCTGTATTTCAGCTGCTAAGAGTGCTGATAGCTCAGCAGCCTGGGATTTCTCTATGGCTTGCTTTAAGGTCATATCCCCTTTAGCTAGTAATCGTCTTTGCAATTTGGGATCTCTAACTCCACATACCAGCTGATCTAGCAACATATCTTCGAGGTAATCCCTGAACCCACAATGTAAGGCAGCTGTTCTCAGTGCTGCCATATAGTCACTAATGGTCTCTCCCTCTGACTGAATGCGCCTTCTGAAGGCATGGCACCTGGCAATTCTGGAAGGCTTAGGGGAGTAATGATTTGAGAGAATTTCTTGTAATTCCTCCCAGAGAATAGTCTTAATAGATCGTGGGGCCAGTAATGCTGTTGCAGTGTCAAATACCGTGGCTCCGCAAAAACTTAGAAAGTAAGATTTTTTCCTATGCTCAGAGATTTCTGACAGGTCTATAGCGTCTAAAAAACAGTCAAACCGGTTCCTGTATGATTCCCATGTCTCTGCCGTCGGTCTGAAGGGTGGGAATGCAGGATTCGAAGTCATCTTTCTGTCAGCTGTGCTGCTTCTCCTGAGACGAGTTAGAGATGGCGCTTCGCGAACAGTGACAGCAATTCTGTAGTGATTTCAGCTCTCAGCTAGTGATTTCACTCTTTTTTCCTTTTGCCTGGCTTGCCTTTACTTAGTATCCCGCCCTCGTCGCCAGTGTTGTAGAGCGGCGGAATTACTCATGCAGAGACCAAGGCAATATTTCAGCTCTTACTTTATTTTAAGGAATAAAGGGTTACCGCTACTGCCGTGCTAACACGACAGCCAACTGGAGCGGCAACAGCTGATGCCGTTTGACAGCCGCCTTTTATAGCCGGCTGTCAAATGGTATCGACCAATGGGAGAGGTCTGTGCTTCCCGCTCAAAGCACGGACCTGAGTGAAAACTCAAGTCAATACACAACAGTTCTTATTTCTGGGTTTTTGGCAGCCTTGACAAACAACTTGGCAAGGCTCTTTCTTGTCGGAGCTAATTAGTGGAAAGCAGCCTTCAGAACAGAATTTGTTATTAAACCTTAAAGAGTGGGGGCTGCTGCTTTTGTCTGTGTTTGTTCTTTGGGAACCCGGTTGGGTCAGAACAGAGTAGGAGTATATTCAAAAAACAGGAGATTATTTGGCTTTAATTGGCTTTCTCAATATATGATATCATTATTATTGCAGATTGTATCAAGACATTTAAATTGTTTAAGCTTCTCTGATTAATTATTACTGTAATCTTACACAAGATTCTTTAAAAGTACATCCAGTCATACATGTTTTTGAGTATATGGGTTTAAATTTGAATTCACTTTATCACTATTACTGAATAAAGTTCAATATAAGGATAGACATGCAGGTAGTGACCAATCAACCAGACTTCATTGTACTAGAGAGTACCAGAAGACAGCAGGATGATAGATGCAGTGGTACCAAGCAGCAGCAACAATTAAGAAGAAATAATATGAAAAGCTGGAGAAGTAGCGGGCTTAAAGCAATGGTACTATTCTACTGGTTTGGCTTGGTTCTGGCATACTGGTAGCACCAAAGATCAGCGGAAACCAAACCGGTTCCCTCTGACAAGCTGCTGTGGTGCCCACCTGCCTGCCTGGGATCCCATACTGACCTTTATTTCCTGCTTTTGAAGTGCAGCTGCTTTGTGCAGGACAGTAGATTGCTGCGCGTCAGCTGTTGAAGCTACAGGGAAAGTGCAGGATTGCAGGAGATGAGTAGGAAAGCCTCTGCGCATGAGCAAAATGCATGTTTGGCACACGTGCATGCAAAGCGCACCCACCAAGGCACACCCACTGAACCAATGATAAACTACTTTGAAACCCACCACCGACCTGAAGGCAGAATTAGAGATGATGTGTAAAGTAAAGGCCAAATAAGTCCCAGTGGTGATAGTAGATTTCAGAGCCGTGACCCCCAAGCTGGAAGAATAGAAGATCCCAGGTACAGCATCAGAACTCTCAGTCCAAAAGAATGCAGTGCTTGAAACAGTTAAGACCCTTCAAACTCCCAGGCCTCTGATAGATGACCTGAAATTAAGGAAGTCACAGACCACCCATAAGAGTGAGAAGGGATTTCATGTATGTTGTATGTCTATATAATTTTAGTTCACTTGGGGAGTGGGTGGGATTTTTTAAGGTTATCCAATTCCCTCATTGAACTTTACTGTCAAGCGTCTACTAGCTCTTCTTGTTTATACATTTTACTTCTTCCCTGGATTTTTTTTTCAATTTCTTTTATAGCCCACCTTTATTATTTTTACAAATAACTCAAAATGGAAAACACAGCCAACTTGTTGTACCTTTCTACTCCTATTCTCCTATTTTCCATATGGAAGACTCAAGCATAGCCTAAGAAACAGAGCTACTACTGGAGAGAAGCCTAGCTCCTAGGCTAGGCTTCACTGTGGCCTGGTATATGTGCTCTTCCCACCAAGATTTAAAATTAAGCACTGACAAATAGATAATCACTACTATTAAGCCCATTGATATTGTAGATCAGGGATATAAAACTGGCAGCCCGTGGGCCGGATGAGTCACATGCAGGCCACGCCCACCCCAGCTCCGCAAAGGAGGAAACCATCATGATATGTCACGTGATGCTGTACGTTTGACACCCTTCTGTAGAAATAGTTTCCTGGAGTCACGATACCAAAACAATGGTATACCACTCAAATGTTCACAAGCTATCCACAAGCATTAAAAGAAGTTAGGTTGAGTTAGGAAAATTGCACAACATCAGAGCTAGGCCAAGGTATGGCCGTAGGGGACACCAGAACCGATAGCAAATTCAAGTGATGATATGAAGTTCAAAATAAATGTTTTAAAAATCAATGGCACTGAAGTTGTTTTTATGATGGGAAGAAAAAGGAAACCCCAAGGAAATTCCTGGATTCCTAGTGAATACAGAACTAGAAGACACAAAAAATGTCACTCTGCAGGGGACAGTGAATTACAGGCATACAAAAGCAAAAAAAAAAAATTGTCATGTGGAGTCCTCAGATGGCATTCCTGTGGCTGATCTGTTTTGAAGATGAAAACACTTCTTTAGTCTGACCTATTTTCTCCACCAGAGCTCTCAGTTGGCCAATTTACAGTAATCCTCACAGGTTTTCTGGCAGGGATATGTTTTAGCAGTCTGCTAAGTATTTGCATGTATCACAGTTCTCTGGAAAGAAGCCCTTCAACTTAATCAGTGAGTGAAGCACATCACTTTCTTTAACTGAATCACTGAGGCTTTACAAGCTTTCAGAGCATTGTTATTGCATAGAATCAAAATGGATCCTAAAGCCAAAGGGTCTGGAGAAAGTCAGCAACACCCAAAAGTGAAGGCTATCCCTACATGTTTACTATCAGCCAGCACAACTACCCTATCTCTAATGGGATACAGAGAACGAATATCATCCACATTTCCATATTATTTTCATTTAACAGATTGAGCTGCTTTGTTCCTTTTAACACAATGGTTCAAGCTAAACATTTTTGTGTTTTATGCTTCTTTTCTAACTTCTCTGCTCTTTTTTGCCTGCCTGAAATATTTCACTGAGCTAAATAAATGTAACTTCAAGTCTGTTTTGATGGTTTCCAATACCTTTCACTGTTACTATTTCTTCTGGCAAGGGAAGTTAATGTCAAGTTTTTCTTGACAAAGTGGTATCACATGGATCAGGAAAAAAATGTTGTTTGCAATCCTGGCCACATTTGCTTTTCTTTTAAAAAATTGTTTGCACATCTGATGATTATAGCACATTTGGAGTTGCTGTCTGCTTATTTTCTCCTGTGTCTTGGAACTGACATGTCATTACATTGACCTACTACTAATAATAGCTCATAATGGTTGTCAGTTTAGTTTGAGATGGTGCTATTGCTTTGGATTAACACATACCTCAGAGAGCCTGGCCATTTTCTACTGTATATTAGATTTAGTGGCTATTCATCAGCAAGTTGTCTTCTAACTTCAGTAATAAGGAATCACTTATGAGCAAGAAAGTAGGTACACATTTTTAAGAGGAACCTAAGGAATACATTTTGAACATGTTATCAAAAAGATTGTTTAAAAATATTCATCTGGGGGTGTATATTTGGGAATAAACACAGAATCTTTCATATACATGTTTTTGGAATACTAAATCTAATGCTTACAAAGTCAGTTTGAATACTGTCATTGTGATGGAAGGTGGAGAAGGAATAGAAGGGAATCTCAACAATCACACTGTGGCTTCCCAGGGAGGAGGCAACAGATTCCAGAGAGAGGCTCAAAAATAAGAGACTACATAGTCCTGAACTTGGGAGATGAGAGAGGTTCGAGGTAGCCATACTCTAGAATATCCCAGGGTATATCTATTAGGTTATAACTTTAGTCTGGCAAGATTCTGTCTATTAAATGAAAGCAAATAAAGAGCTAGATTCAAATGAATTTCACTGTGTTGTCTTTGAACTTAGGCTGAGAGTTATGTATGCCATGCATGTTTCTCTAAAGCACGGGTGTCAAACCCATTGTATCATGTTGCCATCACATGATGTTTTGTGATGTTTTTTCCCTTTTTAGAGCTGGGCTGGGCATGGCCTGCACATGACACATCCGGATCACAAGCTGCCAGTTTGATAACCCTGCTCTAAAGAACGTCTTAGTATGAACCTGAGTGTGTTTTAATTAATTTGCTTTCTTTCCGAGCCCTAACCAGCACTCTTCAAACATACTCCTGCAATTCAGTAGTAAACAGGATATTGATATTCAAAAAACAACCAGTTAAATATATAACTGTGTGTATGTGTGTGGGTGTGTGGATGTAGGAAGCACCAAAGTGCTTCCATAGCAAAAGGATTTGCACAGTGATTTCACCATTGCCCAGGGATGCCCATTTGGGGGCTCCTTTCATGTCCCCGCAAAGTTGCCAATCTAAGTGGTACCCATTCATCTACTCATGGTTGCCTGCTTTCGAACTGCTAGGCTAGAAGAATGTTGAAGATAAAGAAACACAAGAATTTCATAATGTAATTTTGATTTTAGTTATATTAAGTAATGTCTAACATCAAAATGTCTCCGAACGTCAGTCAAGATTGTGAAAATAATCAACATTTTCATTTTCAAAAAATCCAAAATGGAGTGAGACAATGACTTTTGTTTTTATGAGTTTGCACAAGAAGCCAAGAAAATTATTGGGATATACATTAGATTTTTCAAATGTATTTATTTATTATAAAGAAATGAATGTACAACAGTAATTCACATACACTGGTTTTGTAGTAGTTTGCAGTGCTGAGCTTATAATATGAGAAGGACATCATAAAATTAAAATTGTAATAGAGATCAGAGTAACCAACGGAATTCAGATAACTCAGGCATGAATATTCTTTTTATATCTAAACTTTTTTATTCATCTTCCCAGAAGTCAACAAATCAGGTCCTCAAAGACATCTTGTACAAATTTAGTTGATTGTAAATCAATACTGGCTGCTGATTGTAATATCCACATTGACTGAAAAAATCTCTCTAGAGTTTCAAGTTAGAGCTTGTCTATATTATGAACTGCGGCCTCCCACAAAGCCTTTTTCCTATATCTTAATGTTATATATTATTAAATAAGTGAATGATTTTCCACAGTGTGGAAATTGTTCCTTATTTCATTGCTTTACAAGTCTGGGTCTCAAATAATAATAAATTATATTGATTATTAATTATAAATTATCATTATTATATTTTATTATAGCCACTCAGAAGAGTAAGCTAGCTATAATAAATCTGTTTGTGCACAGAGTTCTAACTCTTCAAAAATCTGTGTTAAATGAAACATTTGAGGGTTAGAAGGGAAGTCAGATAAGAGGTTTCTTTGAATAACTTTTTGCCGAGATGTTTAACTGTGTGTGCTTTATGTACTTCATAGGTCCCTAAAACAACAGTTCTTCTGGAGGTGAGACCAATTCAATAGATGCATACTGCTCCTTTGTCTCATTTGGGATCTATACGATCAAGTCAAAGGTAGTATTCAGCAGGTTTTGACCAATTGTGGAGAACTGGTAGTGGAAATTTTGAGTAGTTCAGAGAACCACTTCTGACTGGATATTTTACAGTATCCTTCCCCTGCTATGCCCACCAAGCCACGCCCACAGAACCGGTAGTAAAAAAAAAAATTAATCCCACCATTGGATCAAGTGAAACTAGAAGGCTGTTCTGGGATATGAAATCCAACTCAATTGGGCTACTTCAGGGACCAGAAAAGTTGTGCTTCCAAGGTTTAGGAAGTGATTTTTCAAGGGAATGGAGAGTGGGATTAGATCAGTTCCCGTGAGATTCAGCAACATCCTTGGGGCTGTACTATGTGCCCAATTCAGTGAAGGATTCTTATAGAGAGTCACTGGTTCAAGTTCAGTTGTTTTTCTTTTCCTTTCTTTATAGGGGAATCTGGTGACTGACAAAGATTTCTCTTTAAATTAAGCAAAAGGGCAGCCAAGTTGAGGAAGAGGGGAGAATCTCAGGTCTAGTTCCACTTACTTTCTTCTGAACTAAAGAAAACAGTAACATGAGTTTTATTTTCTTCTTTGGTAAGAGATTGCTCTAGCAATATTACATTATGCAGATATCATTTGACTACATTTTTATTTTAGCAAAGTGCAGAAATCAGCACTAGAAACTTGAATACCTTATGGGATATTTACTCAATCTTAGTATAGAAAGATCTTCTTTGCGGTCCTCTAAAAATATAAATATTGTATAAGTCTCTGTCTCTCTGTGTGTGTATGTGTGTGTGTGTGTTTGTTTCATGTTCCTATTAGAATGTCTGCACCTAGAGCTATTAAAATCATCTTGCTTTTTTTGTCATACTTGGATTATTTTTCCAAATAATTATGCCAGCTAGACTCCCTCTGGCATGTAAGAATTTCACTCCATGCAACTTGCATTTTTATTTGTTGGTTTGAGTATTCTAGTGGAGTAAAGTTATGCAAGCACAGCCATGGTGGGATTCAAAGTTTTTTTTTACTACTGGTTCTATGGGCCTGACTTGGTGGGCGTGGCAGGGGAAGGATACTGTAAAATCTCCAGTTAGAGGTGGTATTTGCCGGTTCTCAGAACTGCTCAAAATTTCCACTACTGGCTCTCTAGAACCAGTCAGAACCTGCTGAATACCACCTCTGAAGCAGAGCCAATTTAATGGTAGTGGGAGAGCAAATCAGGTAACATGTAACCTGGGGGTGGGCTGCAGGGGGTTTGCGGGGGTTTGGGAGAACCCCTAGCTAAAATTCTGCACAGTTTGGAGAATCCCCAAATCCCACTCCTGGCTGGCCGCAACCCATCCCTCCCAGGAGTCCCCAGGCGGCCTGTTTTGGATGCAGGTTAGTGCAGGGCACACACAGAGGTTCGGGGAGGGTAAAAAATGGGCCTCCTGGAAGTTCAGGAAGGCCAGAAATAGGCCTGTTTCTGGCTTCCAGAGAGCCTCTGGAGCCTGTGGAGACCATTTTTGTCTTCTCGGAACCTCAAGGAAAGCCTCTGGAGCCTCTGCCCTCCACCCACCATGGTGCAGAAAACTGACTAGGCCACACCCACCATGGCCATGTCCACCCAGCAGAGAACTCCTTGCTAAAAATTTTAAAGCCCATCCCTGATGTAACCCTTCCAGGACCTCTATATATTTTTTTCTATGCCTTTGTGTGTTCCACTGCTGGTCTTTCTTAAAATAATATCAGACTAAGAGCAGGGTTTTTTTTTTTCCTTTTTGTATTTATTTAACCAGCATCTTACCAATCCAAATATTTGCATTTCCTGCCAACTGTATGAGTCGATTCTGTCTGAGCTATTTCTTTCTCTTTTGGGACTTGGGAGAGAGATAAACATTTACAGGTCTTCACTTCTTACAGCTTTTGGTTTGCCCTTGAATTTCTATCCTGAATTTCAGAGTAGATAACATAAAAAAAAAAATCTGATGCTTTTTAACTTCCAATATCCCTGACCACCAGATCGGTCTTTTAGGGGCAGATGACAGACATGGTTTAAAATGTCTGAGAATCAGATGACAGTTAAAATAAATAAACAAAATGTTACACAAAATATCACATAAATAAATAAGAGGGGTGCAAGAGAATTAAAGAAGAAATAAGGGTACAGACATGGTCGTTCTCATGCTATTTATCTATACATCTTCATAACATAACCTGTCACTAGGATGATACTAAACCTGTTCATATGACTGATATTCTACCCACTGATGAGTGACTCTAAATGGAAACAACAGAAATGACTGAGCAGATATAACAGAAATTAGGGGTATGAATTTATCTTTTTTTTAAAGGAATATTACTGTGTTTAATTTAAAAAAAAATAAATCGTAAAAATGTCCCTGACACTGTATTAAAGGTTTTCCCAATCCCCAATGCTAACATAATCCTACAGAAAAGACAGCTGGGATTAATTACATTTGAATCCAGTGAGAGTGTTTAGCTAGCTTCCTATGTTAAAATGCATCCTGCATATTTTATTAACAAAAATCATTTAAACTAGTTTATACAGTCTTTCAAGCTGTAGTGGACATTTAGAGGGCTAGTAACTAATGGCACAATTTGATTTTTTACCCTCTTTGTTAACTTCACTATTTTTCCTAGGTGCCCTACATTTTCACACTTGTGAATGATAGATCATGACCATCCACAATTACTCTGAGTATCAATTACTGAATATGTAAATGTGCATCAACAGATGGGTGCATTGCATTTGAAATTGCTTATGTATTATACATTAATAGTATTTTTATACTACTTATTTCATGATTATGCATTATGCATCAATAGTATTTCTACACCACTTCTTATCACTGGTATTCCCAATCATCCCAAAGCAAATTTAACACCAAGTAGAAGTCAACTCAGAACCAATTGAAAAAAAAAAAACATTAGAAAGACAGATGCTAAATACACACAAAGATGTGCTTTTAAATCATGGCAGTATTGAGACTGTGCTTACACTTTTCTTGTCCACTGTGCACAGCCATTCTCTTAATGTATACATTAGCTGACCAGAAATATTACGTAGGAGGTAAGTTAGCATGTCCAACTCATACACATAAACTGTGTATGAAATCTGTGTGACAAAATGTGTATCAAGAAAGCACGTAACGGTCCCATCCCCAACTTGCCAACCAATAGTTCTTTTAGGCATAATGAGATGCTGAGTGATATTGATGCCAGTTTATAATCCACTGGATATAAAAGTAGAGTCTGAATTATTTCACATCTCTGTAATTTAGTATTTTTTGTAGAATTTTGGAGAGGAACTCGCAGATCTTATTTCTAGTCTGCATCCAGCCAAGGTACTCATTGATTGGTTTCAGGTCATTTTCTCCCAACTCAACCTATTTCACAACTGTGTGTACACACTATACACAGTTCTGCCTGGCTCAAGGAATCTAGCAAATAAAAGATTAAACAATTCATCCATTCATTTTTAAAAGCTGCTTGAGAGAAATATAATATAAATGTTAATATGCAAATGTATCAAGGCAAAAATTGCCAGAACGTTGGGATGTTGAAAATGCAAGTTCTGGCATATATTTTAATCTTGATAGGCAGATCAAGTCAGTTTCTATGGGGAATTGACATGGTCAAGTTCTTCAAGCATCTGTATAACCTTTAGAGGCTATGTATAACAGGCAAAAAATGGCTCCTTGGGATATGGAGAAAATGAAGAATAATCATCTGATTGGCACCAAATAATCTTCAACAAGAATCTTCAACAAGAAACAAAACATTCTTTACCTGACTCATTTTCTGAGAGAAGAACCATTGATGGGTGTTTAGGAAAAAAACAAACAAATATCCAATTCAGTAATATTTCAATAGCCCTTGGCATGTTCTCCTCCTGGGAAGAAAAGGCATCTGTGGCCTAGAATTTGTAAGATAACAAGAACATGGCCTACAGGCCAGAAAATAAAATAGTCTAAGGCATACAAAAATCCTCTCAAATAATTTGTATTTTACTGGGTATGTCCTTTTTAAAAAGCAAGGGTGTTAATTTAATCAAAATATGACAAGTATGCTGGATATGAACAGATGTCAATTTCTAATCCCTATCAATGTCACAGTGACCTTCCTTGGCTTCTCTTTCTTTCCGCTGATGGCTCTCTTATGCAAGAGAAGCCCTTTATTATTAATAGACTTCCAAACTCAGAAATCTAATATCCATAGCTGTATAACTGACACACCTGTCATTTCTAATCAACTGCATGGCCATAACTAAAACATTTGGATATGTTTGGGTGCCAGATGCTGAGATCTCTAGGCCCTCCTCTAGTTGTCAAGGAAGAACATCAAATTTTCATGACTAAATATGGAGGTGATGACTTTGCCAGACCAAAGTCATGAGGAAGTCTAGTCATTGATGAAGTTGAAAGACAGCTGAGGAAGAATTCCTTATTTTACGCATACAATAGGAATGAAAAACGGAGGCCGCGGCGGTAGTGACGACGGACGTGGACCTGGCCCCCCCCCTTGGCCCCCATCCATTGAGGGATGTAATTGGCAGGGGCAACAACAGGATTGGCTGGCTCGAAGGACGCCGGTGATCTCGGTGGTGGTCCCTGATCCGACGACGGCGAGGGCTAGAAGAACATACTCCTCGGCGGAATTGCGGGCCCTCGGGAGGGTCCCCCACTCCCTGGAGTGGCCCTCCGGTCTATCGATGGCCTACCTCAAGGACGGTTCCTGGGATCCGGAGAGGTGGCATGGCCATCAAAAAAGGATTTTTAGAGGGGGTTTTAAACTTTTTAGATTTTTATTCGGGGTTTTATCGAGGTTAGGGAGGGCGACGAAGAGAGGGTTGGGGGATGGAAATTTATTGGGGTTAGGGAGAGTACCCGGTCCGGGTTTGGGGGATAGCCCGGGGGGATTTGGAGTCAGCCAGGCTGGAGTGCACGTCTGGGGGAACCCAGAGGGTCATGAGTCGTGGGGGCAAACACAGGGGGTGGGTTTCATTGGCACCATAAGTGGGAGGGGCAGATATGACGGGGGTAGAGGGCCATATCAAGTTAGGGGATCGCGTGCCCGCTGTCTCCAAGCGGTGGCGCGCTCCGACCCTCCCGACCCGTCTGGCAGGCCTGGTTGTGCAGAGTCTCAGGCCCTGAGTACCTGGCTGATGTTATGTAATGCCAGGTCCGTCGTTAACAAGGCCCCCCTGATTTGCGATCTCATTCAGGAGGAGGGTGCGGACCTGGCAGGGGTTACCGAAACCTGGTTGGGCCCAGAGGGCGGTGTCCCTCTGGTAGAGATTTGCCCACCAGGTTTCCAAGCATTCCATCGACCGAGATCTCAGGGAAGGGGTGGTGGGGTGGCGGCGATTATTAGAGAAGTCCTTTGTCCTAGGGAGGCCACTGTTCCTCAGACGGCTGGTTGTGAGTCTCTCTTTGTGAAGTGGGGTCGGGGGGTTCAGATGGGCCTGTTGATAACGTACCTGGCTCCCTGCCACGTGTCATCGGCCCTGCCCGGGCTCCTCGAGGTGATAGCCGGGCTGGCGGTTGAAACCCCCAGGCTTTTAGTCATGGGTGATTTCAACCTGCCTTCGCTCGGGGAAACCTCTGGGGTGGCCCGGGAGTTCCTGGCTTCCATGATGGCCATGGATCTGACCCAATTAGTTTCTGACCCCACTCACACGGGGGGACACACACTGGACCTGATTTTCGCCTCTGGTCAGTGGTTGAATGATCGTGTTAGAGATCTAGTCATAAAACCCTTGTCATGGTCCGATCATTCTCTTCTTAGACTGGACTTCGGTGCCGCCACCCCCCATCGCAGGGAGGCGGAGCCGAGGAGATGGTTCCGCCCCAGGCGCCTGATGGATCCGGAACGGTTCCAGATGGAGCTTGGGCCATTTCCTGAAACTCTGGCTCATAACTCGGCCACAGACTTGGTGGCCACCTGGGATAGGTTGGCCGCGGAGGCTCTGGACCGAGTTGTGCCTTTGCGACCTCTGACTCGGCATAGATCCCACCTGGCTCCGTGGTTTACGGGGGAGCTGAGGGGGATGAAATGCCGGAAAAGACGTCTGGAGGGTATCTGGAGGGCCAGTCGTGCTGAGTCTGATCGGACACAGGTGAGGTCCTATATTAGGACCTACCTAGTGGCGATAAGGGCGGCGAGGCGTTCACACTTCTCCGCCCTTATTGCGTCTGCAGAAAATCGGCCTGCTGCCCTGTTTAGAGTGACCCGCTCTCTGCTTGAGCCGAGAGCGCGGGAGGACCTCTTGCAGGGTAAAGCAGAAGAGTTTTCCCGATTTCTGCATGATAAAATCGCCCAGATTCGGGATGGGCTGGACTCCAGTTGGGTGGTCCCGGGGGAGGTGTCCGGGGCAGGTCTTGAGACGGTTATCTGGGAAGAGTTCGATCCTGTGACCGCCGAGGGTGTGGACAGACTTCTGGGGAGGCTGAATGCCACCACATGTTTATTGGACCCGTGCCCTTCCTGGTTGGTTTCTACCTCCAGAGAGGTGACACGAGGCTGGCTCCAGGGGATTGTCAACGCATCGTTGACGGAGGGGGCGCTTCCGACCGCCCTGAAAATGGCGGTGGTGCGGCCCCTCCTCAAGAAGCCTTCCCTGGACCCGGCTCTTTTGAATAACTATCGTCCTGTCTCCAACCTTCCCTTTGTGGCGAAGGTTGTTGAGAGTGTGGTGGCGCGTCAGCTCCCTCAGTATCTGGAGGAAGCATCCTATTTAGATCCGTTCCAATCGGGCTTCAGGCCCGGGCACAGTACTGAAACAGCATTGGTCGCGTTGGTAGATGATCTCTGGAGGGCCCGTGACAGAGGTTATTCCTCTGTCCTGGTCCTCCTAGATCTGTCGGCGGCTTTTGATACTATCGACCATAGTATCCTATTGCGGCGGTTGGAGGGGTTGGGAATTGGGGGCACCGTTTTGCGGTGGTTCTCGTCCTTCCTCTCGGACCGCTCGCAATTAGTGTTAACGGGGGGGGAGAGGTCCACCCCTAGGCCCCTCATGTGTGGGGTGCCTCAGGGGTCGGTCCTCTCCCCTCTTCTGTTCAACATCTATGTGAAGCCGCTGGGAGAGATCATCCGTGGTTTTGGGGTGAGATGCCATCTGTATGCTGATGACACTCAGCTATACATCTCCACCCCAAACCACCCCAACGATGCTGTGGAGGTTATGGCCCGTTGCCTGGAGGCTGTGCGGAACTGGATGGGCGAGAACAGGCTTCGACTCAACCCTTCCAAGACCGAGTGGCTGTGGTTTCCGGCGGCCCGATATAGTCAGCTGACTCCATCGCTGGCTATTGGGGATGAGATCTTGACCCCCACAGAAGGGGCACGCAATCTTGGTGTCCTCCTGGATGTACGGCTGTCTTTGGAAGATCATATTACAGCCGTCTCCAGGGGGGCTTTTTATCAGGTTCGCCTGATACGCCAGATGCGGCCCTTTCTTGATCGGGACGCCTTACGCACAGTCACTCATGCCCTGGTCACCTCTCGTCTGGACTACTGTAATGCCCTCTACATGGGGCTCCCTGCGGGGAGCACTCGGAGGCTTCAACTGGTACAGAATGCAGCCGCGCGGGTGGTTATGGGGGCGTCGAGATACTCCCACGTGACGCCCCTCCTGCGCGAGCTGCATTGGTTGCCAGTGGCCTTCTGGGTTCGCTTTAAAGTACTGGTTTTGGTCTTTAAAGCGCTCCATGGCATCGGACCAGGATACTTACAAGACCGCATTCTGCCAGTAGTCTCCCACCGACCGGTGCGCTCCCACAGAGAGGGTCTCCTCCGGGTCCCGACGCCTTCTATGTGTCGTCTGGTGACCCCGAGGAATAGGGCCTTCTCTGTGGGGGCACCCGCCCTTTGGAATGGGATGCCCCCTGGATTACGAACGACTAGTGACCTGAGGGCCTTCAGACGTGACCTGAAGACCTGGCTCTTCGAGCAGGCCGGCCTGAGCTGACTCAAATGGGATTTTAAATGGGGTTTTTGGATTGGTTGGGATGGGTGTACAAAGTTTTAATTTATTTTAATTGGGGTTTTTAGATTTTTATAGGGACAGCCTAGGGTTTAATTCTTTTTTAACTATTTATATTTGTATACATGTATTTTAGTTGGCTGTTCACCGCCCTGAGTCCTTCGGGAGAAGGGCGGTATATAAAACCTAGAATAAATAAATAAATAAAAAATATAAGAAACAGTAAAGAAAGGCCAACTTCTTCCTTTAGTAAGTAATCAGGCACAATCAGTAAATAAACACATATACTTTGGACAGGAGATGTGAGTGGCTGAAGAACTCAATGAAATGACATATATAACAGATTTCGAAGAATTGAAAAAGAAAAAATACATAGTGATCAATAAGTGTAATAGATTTAATCCCTTCATTTTCACAATGTCCTATTTGTTTTAAGAAACTATTTATAAAATTGATGATTTTTAGTTGCTTGGAAGATTGTGTAGAAACATTGGAGATTTTAGTGACTCTCTCTTCTACAGCAAGCCATCCATCAACTTCAAAAATATTGTATTTTGTTGGAATCTTTTATCTGCACAGTGCAGATAAATTTACCACCAAAGAAGCATGTTGCAGCATCTGATTTAATATCTGTAGTATTGTCACCATCTAACTTGCAACACCTATATCTACGGTAGATACATCTGCAAGTGGCCATGGGAATAAGTCACTTTGGGAAACAATTGATATGAAGAATTTAGCTCAGATGTATCATAGAG
This sequence comes from Bungarus multicinctus, assembly GCA_023653725.1. Classification (NCBI taxonomy): domain Eukaryota; kingdom Metazoa; phylum Chordata; class Lepidosauria; order Squamata; family Elapidae; genus Bungarus; species Bungarus multicinctus. The sequence continues at coordinate 40,813,218 of CM042846.1, read as the reverse complement.
AATTTGTTTTCCATTGTGAGCTTGGATTACTTTTATTTGTTTGTTTGTTTGTTTGTTTGTTCGTTCGTTCATTCATTCATTCATTCATTCATTCATTCATTCATTCATTCATTCATTCATTCATTTATGCAATCTCTTCCATATATCATACCCCCCCCCAAAAAAAAGTTTTCTTCAGTGATGTTGCAGCAAACTAATCATGTAACAAGACTGGTTTTATTTCTGGAAACATCCACAAAGTACTTAGTCTAAGAAACATACAAATAGTCCTTGACTTCTGACCATTTGTTTAATGACTGTTTGAAGTTAGATAAAGCTACTTGCAACTTATGTCCTTGCACTTATGAACATTGCAGTGTCTCTAAAATCACATGATCTACATTCTGGTACTTGGCAACTGGCATGTATTTACAAAGGTTGCAGCATTCAGGGGTCATGTAATTGTACTTTGCAATCTTCCTAGGGACTCTAACAAGCATAGTCATTGAGGGAAGGCAGATTCACTTAAATTATATAAGTCATTTAACAACTGTGGTGATTCACTTAATGACTGCAGCAAAAAAGGTTGTGAAATAGATGGAACCAATCAAGGAGAAAAGCAACCTAGAACTAAGGATAAATTTTTAAGAGTGAGAACAATTATCCAATGGAAGGGCTTGCCTTTAGAAGTTGTGGGTGCATCGTCACTGGAAGCTTTTAAGAAGAGACTGGACAGCCACTTGTTTGGAATAGGATAGGGTCTGCTTGAGCAGGGGGTTGGACTAGAAAACCTCCAAGGTCTCTTCCAACTCTGTTATTCTGTTTTTTATGTATGCTTTTACAGAAAAAGAGGAAGAGGGTAGTGGTGAGGTGGCCTGATTCAGTTACAACATCTATGAATACAGAAAAGGAAACCTAAAAGGCCACGCTGAAGACGGATCATTTTGGAGAGAATATGTCCATATGTTCTCAAGAACTTGACATTGACTTGATGGTATTTAATCAATTAATCAATCAAGACATTGAAATGGGATTTAAAAGACCCAAAAGACAGCATACACAGCATTCCCTATTGAGAATACATCAAAATGACATCAGATCCTTGGTGATATTATGACATCAATCCCATTTGCATCTTGATGTTTTACATAATGCATGAAAACAATAACAACAACAGATCAATCTCGGGCTGAGAGAAATGTTTTTTTTTTAAATGTCCCTTAATTCTGAATTGTGCTTCTGGATTCTCAGTTGTGGTGAAAATAATTCTTGCATTAGACAGTTTGTCTCCAAATACAAAATTACTTCTAAAGGAGTAATGTAGTTTTTTGGACATTCTCTGGGTTTCCCCTTCCAGGCTGAGCCTTTATTTCTCATTAATAGAGAGGTTGGAAATTCCAGGGATATTAGACTACCCAAACTTGGTTTTCTTTGGAAAGAAGTCAAGTAGCTGAGGTCAGATCACTCTCACACAGGCATTAGTCTCAGAGGAGTCCAAATCTAGCCAGTTCATTAAAAGCCAAGAAAAATAATACTATTTCCAAAAGTGTTGGAGGTGTAGAAATAAGGGTGAAGTATAGGCAATGGTCAAGATAACCATAGAGTTGAAAGACCTAGATGCAGAGCATAAGGTGGGATGAATCAGTCTTCAATAAACTGCTGAGCTTTTGTTGTCCCTTAGAAATAAAGTTTGGAATGTCTCAGCTAATGTTCATTATTGTTGACACATGATTCTGATTCCTGAGAAAATCAATTCTCCATGCAGGCTAGAACTATCCACCACTCTTCCTTCACTTGCCAATGGTAACAAAGGCTGTGGATCAGGATTGGTATTGATTAGCTGAACAGATAAATATAGAAGGATGACTCTTCAGCTCAGGAAAAGGAACAGTCTCTATATCTTCATCATCTGATTATCTTAAATAAGTGGAAAGAATCCATAGTAAACATGACAGTAACATTTCAAAATATTTATTTAGCTTTCCTAAAAGCCTACACTTAATTCTTATCTAAAGTATATAACATTTTCTAATAAAGCATGTGCTTTTTTCAGTATTTGAGAACTTGAAAAATCTGTTTTGTAATGTTTTTGGGCTATTATGTGCCAGAATCCAAAATAAATAGCAATAGTACTTAGACTTACATACCACTTCACAGTGCTTTACAACCCTTTCTAAGCAATTTACAGAGTCAGCATATTGCCCCCAACAATCTGGGTCCTCATTTTACCAACCTCGGAAGGATGGAAGGCTGAGTCAGCCTTGAGCCTGGTGAGATTCAAATTGCCAAATTGAAGGCAGCTGGCAGTCAGCAGAAATAGCCTGCAGTACTGCACTCTAATCACTGCGCCACCATGGCTCAGAAGTACATATAAGATAATCATTATGTATTATTTTGTATATTTTAAACATAATTAAGGAGGGATTGCTTGCAAATATTACTGAATATAAATATAAAGTTAAAAGAGCAGTATCTATATCATGCTACATGTTATTATCTGTGAGGTTTAATTATAGAGTTAGTTTATGTAGGAAGATGTTAAACAGTGTGAAATCTAAACTTGGCATTTTGCCTACATTTTTCATAGCTTCAGAGTTAATAATGCAAGTCTAATAAGTAAAGTAGAAAATTACAAAAAGTAAAAAAGAAACTGTACAATAATGCATTTCTAAAACGAATGAGATTCTGAGAGAAAAGTTGGAACAACAAATATATAATATATGGTTATTTCTGAAGCCATGTTTTTGGCTCTTAAAACTCTTGAAATGGGAGCAGGAGATGTCATTTTGACTTAAGTTGGATTCTAAAGTGCAGACTAGTGGGAAAAATGAAATACTGTTCTTCCATCAGCAAGCATGAGTGAAATATAAACCTTATATATGCTGGCCCATAATGGATATAAGACCAGATATGAATACCTTGATATCCCATTGTCACAGGGAAATCACAATGAGGAGAAAAGGAACACAGCAACATCCAAGTGTCACCATAGAATCAAACAAATTCAGAAGAGCCAGCTCAATGGGAAGAACAAGATCAATGCCACCAACATGTAAGCTCTGCTAATTATCAGATAATCTCCTGGTATAATGAGCTGTCCAAAGAAAGACATGGAAGTTACCACTGTGAACTCCAAAATTTCTCACTATATACAGTGGTTTCCATTCTAAGTCCAACATCCAGAGACTGTACACCAGTCATAAAGAGGATGGGTGGAGTTTGGTGAGTGTCAAAGCCAGTGCCCTGGATAATGCCCTTTCCTAAGAGGTCTGTAGGGGGCATGCATAAGCGCACCAACATGACTACCATCCCTGTCCTATTATTTCTTTGTATTTTTCTTATATTTATCCATTTCATGTACTCATAACTATGTCTATACTTATACCTGTAATCTTATAATCGCTTGACTAAATAAATGAATGAATGAATGAATGAATGAATAAATAAATAAATAAATAAATAAATCCCGGAACATCCAGGAGTACATCTGTAAGATGGTATTCAAAGATGAACTGCTGAAAAAATAATTGAGCAGCAGACATGGGAAAAGATCAAGCAGAGGAAATGCCACAGCAAGACTAGGCCCTGCACAGGATGTACCTTTGGCAGATATCTGATAGACATTGGGACATTCCAGCCCTTTCCAGCCACATTCTCTCATTATTATTATTTTTAACCCATTAGTCACCAGATAGATGGTGACATGCTCTCCACAAGTCTCTGGCCACTGATTTTCAGAGACTGATATTCAGGAGAAAAACAATAAAGACCTTTCAAAACACTAGAAACCCGATATAGGCTTTTTCTTGAAAGAAGAAAAATTGACTTGATGATTTATGAAAGGGTAGGGAGGACAAAGTAAGGAGAAAAAAGAGGGAGGGGAAAAGTAAGATTTTTAACTACTCAATGAAAGGGCATTGAATATGAAGCCATTTTCTTTTTTCTTCCGTAATGCTTTTTCCTTTCTCTCTTTTTTTTTTAACTTTTACTGTGTTCAAAAGATTTACTGAAAGTATATTTTGAAACTAGCCCCATAGTATATGTGCATAAGATCAGGAGTATCAAACTCAAGGCCCAGTGCCTGGAACTGGGCCATGGGGTGCTTAGATCTGGCCCACAGAGCTGCCCAGGAAATAGGACTACCACACAGTGCCTTTCCCAGTGAAAATGGAGCTCTGGAGGCTCATGTGCAATCCACTTGAGCTCCATTTTCACTGGCAAAGGGTTGCAGAAGGCTGTTGCAGCTGAAAACAGAGCTTGGGAGTCCATTTTCACTGGCAAAGTGCTCAGACCACCAACGGAGCCCCCGACACAAGTGATGTTGAGCTGGCCACTCCCACCCCTCTATGCCCATCCCGGCCCCCTGAGGTCAAACACAATCCTGATGCAGCCCTCAATGAAATCAAGTCTGACACCCCTGCATAAGACCATTGTCTTCATTCAGTATATAGTGCAAACTCACAAAAGGGTATATTTTGGATGTATAGTTCAAGGTAGAAGGCTTTAGCTTGTAATGCTGAATGACATTGCTGCATTCTGAAGTTAATATTTGGGTTTGAGCTTAAAGTATTTGGACACATTTGTATAACAATTCTGTGTGTCTATGTGCGGCTGAGTTTTAATTCCTCAAGAGGCCAGTGGGTGGATGATTGCTAAAGCAATCTGTTTTGCCTGCTGGGCAAACATAACAAGGCACTGTGACAGTGATCCTAGCCAAATAGGTGGGTGGATGAGTTTCAACAACTTTGTTATGTTGGCCTGCTAAGCAGTCAAGAGTCTATTGTGTTCAAAATTCATTTAAAACAGCAAAATCATCCTCTCATCAACATTAGTTTCAGCAACCTTTTATTTTTAAAGAAAGAAGCTGTTTCAAACATTTAGCAGTATGAAGAGGTGGGGTCTTATTCTGCATGTATTTCATTACCACAATGAGAACAAATACTTAGATATATTTGGAAAGTTTTAAAAAGGCTATTTTCCATAACAGGCCTATTTGCATATTCTGATTTCTCTTCTGATTGTACAAGTCACGGGTGTCAAACTCACTACATCACATTGCCATCAAGTGATGTTTTGCAGCGTTTTTCCCATTTGTGGAGCTGGGGTGGGATGCATCCAACCCATGATCACCAGTTTGACACGCCTGGTATAAATCTTTGCTCTTTTACATAATAATCTCTGTCTCTCTCTTTCTGTCTCTCTCTCTCTCTTATGTTCCTTGACAATCAATTAGTATCTTTATGATACTAATCTGCAAATTTGAGGAATACAGAATGGAATGGAATGGAATAGAATAGAATAGAATAGAATAGAATAGAATAGAATAGAATAGAATAGAATAGAATAGAATAGAACAGAATAGAATAGAATAGAATAGAATAGAATAGAAGTTTTTTTGTATTGGTTAGACAAATTTTGATTAAACTGCTTGATTAAACAGAATGTTGCTAGCTAATCAAGACAAAAAAATGCTACAAAACAGACAGAATATATTAGAAACACCAATCAAGCAGAACACAGCCAACTCCAAGACCAATAAACAGACCAAGACTCCCAACCAATTAGGATGCAGAAAAAACATTCAAACAAAGCTCGAGGCTAGCACCAAATTTAAAATAGAAATGGCTGCGAAAGCCTGACACACACGATGAAGGCGAACCCAATACACGAGCCTGATGATGGCAGATGAGATTCTGCCAAAATGTCGCTAGAACTTTAAAAGCACAACTATAAAGATGTGGGAAAATACCCGAACAAAGCTGACATTTCAACAAGGTCCCACTCGCCATCTTCAGGCTGGTGCTTTTGGCTTCATGTTTATGTGAGCAAAGTGTGATCAGAGCTGCCATCTCTCTATAAATACTGGTGGGGAGGTGTGGTGTTCTGGGTCTGTTGTAAGTGGGCTGGTTGGCTGTGTTGTCATTTCTTGATTGGTTGATGGAGTTGATGTTTGCAGATTGGCTGGCTTTTTCTTAAGAACATGTGTGGCTGAGGTGCTGGCTGTGTGTCTATGAGCCTCCTGTATTGTAACGAACTGGGTAATGGACTGTGTGATGACCTTCAGAGTTCTATTGTTGTGACCTCCTGGGTCTTTTGCTATAATCTCCTGGGTTGTTGGCTGTGTTGTAACATCCTAAGGTTTTGTGGTGTAACCTCCTGAGTTCCATCATGTGATATCCTGAGCAGGTGGTGTGATGTAATGTTTCAGGTTTTGGTTTGGCTCCGAGTTTGAGGTCTGGCTATGTGTTCATGGTGTGTGTCAGTTTGCTTGGTGTGGGGTTTGGGGTGTGTTGCAGCTGGAGATGCAGCTATAGTCTGGTTTCTGGACGGTGATTGCCTTTCGTCTATGGGGTGGGTTTGGGTTTAAGTCTGGTGAGGGAGATTGGTGGTGGTGTCATGTGTTGTTTTGGGTCCGGTGTTGGTTTTCATGGCTGGGACTCATTTGCTGATAAGGGCTAGTTTCCAGATGTCTTGTAGGCGGGAGGTATCATCCCGTTTATTGATATTATGAGGGGTGTTTCTCTATTTCGATGGCTTCCCTGATTATTCTCTTCTTGAAGTGTTCAGTATTGGAGATTAATTTGGTACCCTCAAAATTAATTTTATGTCCTGTGGCTTTAAGGTGCTGGAAAAGGAAGTATTTTCTTCTTTTCTGACTACGTTCTTGTGTTCTGCGATGCATGCACCAAAACCCTAGCCACTATAGAAAATCCCAGCTACAGAATTATCAGAGAAGCCAAAGAGATTGAAAAAAGACCTGAAAGCCTGAATAGAAGAGATGACTCCACCAGACTATCAATTATCTGGAAGCCTGCACTCACAAACAAACAAACAAAAAATCTCCACACCACAAGCCAAGCAAACACTTGGGCACAAACAGACCACCACCAATACCTCCAGCTCAAACACACCCCAACCAGGCACCCAGATGAAATGTAGCTTCCTAATAAATGATAGCCATCCATTTACTCAAAGTAAATGGCCTCCAATACAGGAAACACAATGTTGCCAGCCAATCAAGACAAAAAAACACTACAAAACAGACAGAAGATATTAGAAACACCAATCAAGCAGAACACAGAAAACTCCAAGACTAATAAACACAGACCAAGACTCCCAACCAATCAGGATAAAGAAAAAATCATTCAAACAAAGCATGAGGCTAGCACCAAATTTAAAACAGAAACGGCTGTGAAAGCCTGACAATACACTCTGTGTGTGTGTGTGTGTATGTATGATGTATGTATGTATATATGTGTGTGTGTGTGTGTGTGTGTATATATATATATATATACTTTGTATTACAACACCCTGTTAAGCCCCAATTAAGGGAGAAAGCATACTGCTTTCTTTTCTGTCTTTCGGCTCATCACCAGAGACCATACCGACAGAAAGCTATTTGTTTCGTTGCCTTTTGTTTACATGTGTGTAAGGTTTTTAAGCTGATAATTTTAAATAATAAATAAGGGAGACTAGTATAGATCTATTTCGAGCTAGTTAGCTCTCTTCAGCTAGCCATACCCTTACTGGGATTCGAACCAGGGAAGTATTACATGTGAGGCAGTTGTAATTGCCACTACACCACTGGCTCTATGCTTATCAGCAGGGTGTTGTAATACAAAGTATATACTTATTCCCCTGCCTGAGCTGATAAGGAGAGAGCCAGTGGTGTAGTGGCAATTACAACTGCCTCACATGTAATACTTCCCTGGTTCGAATCCCAGTAAGGGTATGGCTAGCTGAAGAGAGCTAACTAGCTCGAAATAGATCTATACTAGTCTCCCTTATTTATTATTTAAAATTATCAGCTTAAAAACCTTACACACATGTAAACAAAAGGCAACGAAACAAATAGCTTTCTGTCGGTATGGTCTCTGGTGATGAGCCGAAAGACAGAAAAGAAAGCAGTATGCTTTCTCCCTTAATTGGGGCTTAACAGGGTGTTGTAATACAAAGTATATACTTATTCCCCTGCCTGAGCTGATAAGGAGAGAGCCAGTGGTGTAGTGGCAATTACAACTGCCTCACATGTAATACTTCCCTGGTTCGAATCCCAGTAAGGGTATGGCTAGCTGAAGAGAGCTAACTAGCTCGAAATAGATCTATACTAGTCTCCCTTATTTATTATTTAAAATTATCAGCTTAAAAACCTTACACACACACACACATATATATATATATATATATATATATATATATATATATATATATATGGATCTTTGGTTCTTCGGGTTTTCTCCCGCGTAGAGTTGGAAATATCTAGGCGACGTTTCGATGAAGTCTCATTCATCATCTTCAGGCTTGTGTCTTCGGCCTTGTGCTTCTCAGAGTGAAGCATATATATATATGTGTGTGTGTGTGTGTGTGTGTGTGTGTGTGTGTGTGTGTGTGTGTGCTTTCATAAATTTTCACGGGTACAGGTATGCAGGTCTTCGCATGTTCAAAACAATAGAACTCAGAAGGTCATCACACAGCCCATTACCCAAGTCATTACAACACAGGAGGCTGATAGACACATAGCCAATACCTCAGCCACACATGTTCTTAAGAAAAATCCAGCCAATCTGCAGACATCAACTCCATCAACCAATCAAGAAATGACAACACAACCAACCTCCCCATCAGTATATATAGGGAGATGGCAGCTCAGATCACGCTTTGCTCAAACAAGCACAAAGTCGAAAGCACCAGCCTGAAGATGGCGAGTGAGATCTCGTCGAAACGTTGCCAAGATAGTCTCAATCCTACACGGGAAAAGACCCGAACACGCCAAAACCTGCATACACACACACACACACGCACACACACACACACAGAGTAGTGTTTAAAAATGGCAGAACCTTTCTTTGGAGTTAAAAATGGAACTAAGAAATATGAAAGAAATGTTACATAAAAGAGACAAGTCATTTGATTCTGCCTTACTACTTTTAGAAATGGCGATTTTAGTGTATAAAGAACAACAAGGAGTGCCAGAAGAGGAGGAACTGATTAAAGAAGAGGGCATCTTTAATGAACTATTGGAGCAATGAATATTAAAGTGAAGGGGGAAAAGAATGGGAATTTAAAACCTGGAGTTTCGAGGAGGCATTTAAAAAGGATAATGTTTTGAAAATCAAACAATGTAAAAGGAAACAGCACAAAAGGGATCTCAGAAGGAAGCTTTAAAGATGGGGGGGATAAAAACTGGAGTAAGAAAAGAAGGGAAAAAATAAAGGAAAACAGAAGTAAGAAGAAACAGAACCAGGAAATAAAGAAATATGGAAATTCAATAAAAATGAAAAGAAATTGTCTATTTAAAAGACATAGAGATAATGGTTAGGCAAGGATTAGGAAAGGGGATTCTGCAAGGTGATGCGGTGTAGTATAAACGTATTTGAAGTAATAAATTATTTAGAAATTAGGAAAATATAGATTTTTAAAATGTAAAGATTGGAACTGATACCTTCTTGTTATTAGAATACTTGTTTTTTATTAAACATATATAGAGATAAATGGAATAAATATGAAAAAAAAATTATGATAAGTTTGATGAATTTAAGAATATAGTTGAAATGAACTATGAGGGTTGCTATAGTGAGATTAATATCAGTATTTATGATTAATTGAATAGATTAATTTTTCTTTTTGAAATTATAAATGATTTGATGTAATTGAAGGGGAAAGTGCCATGTGGAATTTGACTTAAAAGATATATGCGTTATGTAGTTGTTAGGAGATTATTGTTATTAATTCTTAAGGTGATAAGTAAAAAAGTTAAATGATTAAAGAGGAACCAAATAAATGATATATAAGGGATAAGAATGGCATACTCTAATTGGTAATTGTGGGGGAAAATTTTTTGAAATGTTTGAATTGAGATGGAGTTTTTGAAATGATGAAATAAGAATAGGTGATGAAATTGTAAACCTGACAGATAAAAGTATAAAGTACAATGAATATGAAGATATGAAAATTATTTAAAGTTGAAAGAAATAGGTTAAGAAATGAAAATATACAAAATAAGTTTGAGGAAAATATTTGGGAAAATTAATAGAAAATATGTAAAGTAATGATATTAAACTAAATGTGAAAGATAAATATGCAATGAAGGTCATGTTTGTATGGAAATGTGAAAACCTGGAATCATGCTGTTCACTAAAAAAAGATGTTTTTGAAATGTGAAAAAAATAAAAAACTTTTTTTAAAAAAACTAATCCATGAAAGCATCTGTCTTGTTACCTCATGGCAAGTGAATTTACTTTAGAGCATGAGTGTCAAACTCGCGGTGTCACATTGCTGTTATGTGACATATCATGACATTTTTTCCCCTTTGGGGAGATGGGGCAGGTGTGGCCTGCATGTGATGCATCTAGCCTGTAGGCTGCCAGTTTGACACCCCTCCTTTAGAGCCTTTGCTGAGATGAAACCATCTCAGTTAAGATCATCAAGTTTAGGATAGGGAATTTTTTCCTTCAGTCCCATCATTTATTTATTCACTTTTTCCTTTTTGATAGTGCTGTTATAAATCTTGATACATTGTACTATTTCAATACAATGATGTTTATATGATATAATTAAAGATTACTGACATTCTGTTATTTTGATAGCTAAGAATATTAAGAAAAGAGAAGAAAAAATATTCTATCAATATTAATTACAATTTAGGAGTTGTATACCATATGTAAAACATTTTGTACTAATTTTCCTTTAGGATTTGGTGTAAAACTGATATATATAGTCCATAATTCTTCCCATTGTGGTGTTATAATTGTTTTCCATCTATTTTATCATAAAGTTATAGGCATATATATGCCTTTGTATGAGTATTTCAAACTTTGTATGTAGAATCTACAACAGTATGTTCCTTAATCCCCATTCCCTAATGAAATGGATCCAGCTCTTAGATTACTTAGTTGATCATCCCTGTGAAAAGCTACCATTTTCTGTAAATAACCCTTCAAATTTTTAGACCTTTGTTAGAGACCCTGATCTAAGCCTCTCTGATAAATTGTATAAGAAGACATTCACAGTGGTGGCACTCAGTTTTGAAGACAAATAAATCAATAATTTTACTTGGTGACATTGTTATAGTCTTTTGATAACAGATATATAAGCAGACCTTATAATTCATTCCATCCTTATAGCAATATCTCTTAGATTTATATACTGCTCCACGGAGCTTTACAGCACTTTCTGAGTAGTTTACAATGTCAGCATATTGTCCCCAACACTGACCTCCAAAGGATGGAAAGTTGAGTCAACCATGAGCTGGTCAGGATCAAACTGCTGACACTGGGCAGAGTTAGCCTGGTATACTGCATTCTAAGTCTTTAGACCATTTGTGTCTTTCCTTGGGTTTGTGCACTTCCATCCCTAGGACATTAATCTGTGAGGAGGGGAATGTATTTGGCTTATAAAGTATATCTGGGGTAGCAAAAAGAATTATATTGAAAAATTGGAAAAGTGATGTTATTCCATATGTTTTTTGGCAATGCCCAATTTAGGTGTCTTGGAAAGGGAAATGTTTTCAATTAATCAAAAGATGAAGCAATTGATGGGGATTTTATAGTATTCTAAAATACGGTATTTATTAATAAACCAGTGACTATTGCTAAGTTTAATATGCAGTATAAGGTAGATTTAGTGGGACTTTTTCTTTCTTTCTCACAATGGAAAAAGAAAAATAATGAAAAAAGGTTCCACATCCATCTTTTATACCTCTCCTTTTTTAAACCTTTATAAGAACTATATACCTTTCAAAATTCCCATTTCCTCTGATTCTGAATCATTTTCAGCTCTAGTGTTGCTTGCTGCTTTTAATTTTACAGTTGGATATTTTCTTTTCTATTTGCTTAATCATGTTTATACTTATTCATTATAACTTTCTAAGAGAACCATTATAAAGTAAGGAAGTGTGCAACGGGCATAAATAATCAAAGTCAGGATTTCAGTTCCATGACAACGTCTTGCTTCCATAAAGCTTCTTTTCTTGTTATGCCTTAGAGATGCTTCAGCTGCGCTGTAATAGTCTGTTCTTGCTATTCAGTGCCATTGTCAATGATATTTCAGAAACAAATGTTAGCCTTCCAGTCCTATGACACACACACTGTCCTTGCCATATTAGAAGAAAGCAGAGAAAAATATTCTGAAATTATTTCACAGGCATGCATAAACAAGACACTGACAAGTTCTGAAATCTAAGTACCAATAGCTACTACATCCATCATATTCTTATACTTTCTATTCTATTTGATGTTTGCAGAACCTTCCTGCTATTTGTACCTCACACTGCAATTTATAATACTGCCTTCACAACAAGACTAATATCAATAGATTCTACAGAATGTATAATTGGAATTTGATTATGGCATTAAACTAAGAATGACCAGACTTCTTGTCAGATTCTTCCTGGGAAATTGTTTTATTGTAGGTAGAAGTTTAATGACCCTAAGTTTATGTTTAAAGCATCATAAATCAAGTCCCTGAGCATATAGTCAAATTTATCCATTAGCACAACTTGCTAAATGTTTTCTCTTTAACTCAAATTTTTTGTTTTGATTGCCCTAAGCACCAAACCCTAACCCTATCACAAATTTTCAGTGAAGTTGGTTGTAAAGCCAAATGATAATATCATATATGTCCATTAACTACTATGTCTTTGTGGCCATTTAATTCAGATATCTTACAATATATGCTATTATGTTTAGAAAATGCACTACTATCATGAAGATCTTTAGTTACTGGTTTTGTCCTTGTAGGTTTAAAACATACATTACCAGAGAAAGCTAGGGAAAAAGAAATTGTCAACAAGATCCATCATCTTAAAACAGAAGTTCTTTAATTTTTGACAATAAATATGAATGTGTATGTATACATGCATATGCTTCCTTAGGAAATATTTTAATTTAAGAAATATCTAACTTGAATACAGAATAATTTATGTTGTTTTACTGAGAACATTAGAATGCTCTAATATGTATTTCTGAATACTTTACAAAGCAGCTATTACTGTAGTCCATACATAGAAAATGAAAGTCACACTTGGGCCTTGAATGGAACTACACTCCAAAAACGGATGGGTTCAGGGGAAAAAAATCAGTTCCCCATTTTACTTATTATTACTTTATCAGAATTTCAGAAATTTCCTTTTAAATAAATAATTTTCATGGTACACTGTAGGTATCTTCATTTTATTGCTTTAATTTGATTACTACCAATTATGCAAATCTATTCATTCACTTTCAGTTTTTTCTTTTAGAAAACTTGAGTTCTGCATAAGTGAAATGCTTTATCTGCCACTGAAGTAGTCCTGTTCAATAAAATAATATTCCCAGAACTGTCTCATTGTTTTCTATAATATTCACAAATGGGATGTTCTAAGAAGACATCAATAAATACATGTGAATGATATTCATAGACTTGCCATGGCTTATTCATCTTCAGTTACAAGCTAACTTCTCCTAACAATTTGAAGCAATTTTGAGACACTTTATATACAACGAAAATAGCTCAATACCATTTTGAAGATCTCCTCTGAAAATAAAACTCTTCTAAGGCCATCACAACTTTTGCTGTTGCAAGACAGTTTTATACCTCAAACGATTTATTTCTCTTCTCAGAATGATTTGCTGACATTTGCCCCTTCTCCTGATTTTCTATCAATCTGTCTATATATCATGTGTGTAAAAGGGGAAAAATGTATCAGAAAAGATATAAATCTGATGGATTAAATGGCAAAGGGATTACAAAGAAAGTACTTTGAGCCAGTGTATTAGAAGAAAATTGACAAAGCAGTTATAAAGTATATGTTTGCATGAAGAGCAATTCTTTATTTTGATAGGAGTTACTTTACAGATATGTAGCCAAAATAAATCTGAGATTATCAAATGTTTCATTTAAATAGGCAGCTTGGGAAGACCAACCTTTTCATATCTATAAAAGTCAGACTGCACAATGTATTAGACTTCTGGATGTACACAATGTATCTTGTGTTTATTGAAGTAACAAATTTGGGAGGTACCTGTTCAGGGCAGGGCTGACCTCAGGACATATGAGAAGGGGCAGTTAATCATTTCTTTATGTACCAGTCTCTATAAAAAAAAGTCATCCTCTACAGATCTCTTACTTGAAATGGAAACATATTTAGGTAGAGGGTCATTTCAACATGGGAGAGGCACTGAAGAACCTCTTGATAGTGACCTGAAGAAGAAAGTAGCATATCTTTTATTATTTATTAAATTTATATGCCACCCTTCTCACTACTGAGTGACTCGGGGCAGCTTATAGATCCTGTTACATTCCCTGTTCTATATACCACTAGCTGATGTTTAGAGCTTAGATACTTTTCCTATGCTACTTAGCAAAAAATGTTCCAGGTGCCAAATTTTGTAGACATCTGCATTCATGGGACAAACGTAAAATTCAAAGTGTTGGTCATCACCCATAAAGATATTTGTTATTGGAGGGGTTGCCTTTCTCACATGGTATCTGCCCATCAGAGCCAATGTACTTCAGGTCCCTTCTATTAAGTAGTACCATCAGATCAAGAGAATAGACCTTCTCATAGCATTTATCCTCTAGATTAAGAACATCTATCCAGACCTGATGTTCTTTTAGATGACCCTTAACTACCTATCTCTAATAAAGGAGAATATTTATAACAGGGTTGAAGTGAGGGGTCCTTGGTGCTCTCCGAGCTTGGTAGTTTTCTGGCAGACATTTCATTACCCAAACTTGATAACATCATCAATGCTTAGTGCTTATGAAGTTAAAATTCTGGTAGGAAAATATTCTGCCCCGTCTCTTCAGGAACCTAGTGTTTGGCAATAACTGCAGCTTTCAAGAATTAGTAAAACAATCAATGAAGCAATCATTCTGCTGCCAATGATCAGATTTGAAATTATTCGAATTGAAAGAATTCTACCCACACAATTTAAAAGGGAAAAGATAGATTGGACAGAGAGACAGAAACAGAGAGAAGGATAATAGAAATCAGATCCATGTATTAGAACACAGAACCATAAAATATAGGATGCCATTATTGTATTATCTATTA
This sequence comes from Bungarus multicinctus, assembly GCA_023653725.1. Classification (NCBI taxonomy): domain Eukaryota; kingdom Metazoa; phylum Chordata; class Lepidosauria; order Squamata; family Elapidae; genus Bungarus; species Bungarus multicinctus. Next base: position 40,798,205 of record CM042846.1, on the reverse strand, counting down.
TACAGATCTGTAAATAAAATAGAATTGTAGTACTGGAATATTTTTAGGCCTTAGTTCATTCTCATAAACACAGTTCTACTGTCATTGTGCTTCACATGTAATCATCTTGAGAATACTTTGCCAGGAGACCTTTGGAAAAAATGTTTGCTACAGAAAGCTGTAGCAAAGTACTTATGAACGCCATGATATTCACAACCACAATGGCATTGTTGCAGTTACTACATAAATCATTCCTTATGAAGATATTGACTCTGAGAAAATAGTTTCAAATCTGATCATTGATTGATTATGTGCAATCAAATCATTTTTGATGATAATATATGGAAAAATAAAGGATCCATTTCTATTGGGTGGGATTCAATCGGTGTTACTAATGTTCGGTGACTACGTTTTGCACGTGCATGTAGAAAAACCTTAAGCTGTGCCGCCCTGACAGCTGCAAAGTGCTGCGCACGGGTGTGCAGTATTTGAAAAGCCTCTTTTTTCCTGCTTTTTCAACCTCAGCTGTGCCACGCAAAGCAGCTGAGGTTGAAAAAGCAGGAAATAAAGGACAGGTAAGAGCCCAGGCAGGCAGTGGATCAAATAGCAGCAAACACAGAACTGATTTGGTGTCTGCTGCTCTTCAGAGCTACCAGTTCTATAGAGCTGGGCAGAACCAGTAGCATCCCACCCCTGATATCTATTCTGATTTTTTGAAGAAAGTCCAAGTATGGAGCTTACTTTTTGGGGTGGAAAAGGAAAACTATAATTTCTTCCACACTGGCAAATTATTCCAAGGAAGGAAGGAAGGAAGGAAGGAAGGAAGGAAGGAAGGAAGGAAGGAAGGAAGGAAGGAAGGAAGGAGTGTGTGTGTGTGTCTGTGTCTGTGTGCTCATATGCTCCCTTCATCTTTCTGCTTGTATAGCTATAATTCTGCTTCAAGAAATCTAAAGCAGTGCATGAATCTTAATAACATAATTATCTTCTGCAATACAGCATCAGTGGGACATTTTGAATGTTCTCCAATAATACATCTTCAGCAGCTGACAGTAAGAGCAGACACTAATATTTTTGCTTTGCTACTAAGGGCACTTGCCTTGTGAGCTCTTCTATAGTTGAAAGTATCAAAATTTCAACTATTGTTTCCAGCTGGTGACATTGTGTTCAACAGTACTACTAACTGCCCTTCATAAAAAGCTAAAATAGCTTGCACTGTTTCATTGATAGCATTAAATCAGATTTATTTTTGAAATCCACAGATGACCTTTAGCATTTGGCATCTAATGGTGGTTGATTAGCATTTCAGGAATGGCTGAGGAAACAAAACAATTCAAGTAATTAGACATCTAAGTGGGGGGGGGGGAGCTTGCTTGGCAGAATTCCAGAGTCCATATATTAATATAAATAGCCATTGCAGCAACTTTCTTTATTGCTTCTTCTCAGGAGAGGCAAAAATACAAATAACAAAGATACACCAACTGTTCACAACTGGATATGATCTTGCATAGCCAGGAAACTAATGCAGAAAATCTGTTATTCCAGCATGAGCTCTAGTATGTGTTTAACTTCTAAACCATAACCACTTTTTATTTCCATGTAATTTATGTCAGCTAATGACTGATAAAAAAAAAGTTTAATAGGTTATAGCAGTGGAGTGCTTCACATTGCAAAGAACATTATTATACCAGAACAGATAATGGCACTTGTGCAGAAAATAGGTTAACATCAGTGATGAATTAGAAAAGATTGTTTAGTACTTTAAACATTACTTACATTACTAAGTATATGATATACTCTTATGTATTTGAATTTTGCAGTTTAGGGATTAGCATATCAAAATTTGCTTGATTTAGGCATATTAAACACGTTCTAGGTTTGTCCTGTGCACAAATAAAATAATGTAGTTAAAACCTATGGAATGTTTACAGTTATCAAGACTTGTTTGCTGCCATAGCAACACAGATGGGTGGTACATGGAGTTCCGGCCATTAGAAAAGCTGTCATTCAAGATTAGCAATAAAGTCATGAACATCTATTCAAATAGGAGTCACTCCACTTTTATTCCTCTATTAGATCATTGTGCTTTAGCTTAATCACCTGGTTTTTACAAGTCTAACATTTTAGGTAGAGCTTACTGTAAATTCAGATTATTATTGAAGTCTTATCTCAGTCCATTAGCTATCTCAGTCCATTAGCTATCTGACATGCCCGCATTGGAGCCCCAGGCCAATTGGCAGAGCCAGGTTTTCAAGCTCTTTAGGAAGACCAAAAGGGTGGATGCAGATCTTATCTTGGAGGACATGAGGTTCCAAAGGGTGGAAACTATAGAAGAAAATGCTCTTCTCCTGGACCCTAACTGCCAAAAGTACTTGAAGAACAGGTTTGCAGGAGATGGGATAGGTCAATCCCATTGGGATGAAATGATTCCTCGGGTAAGTTACCCTGCAAATGTCCATATTTAGGAATGCTGGTGTTGAGATGGGTGTATGGTCCCATCCCTTGTTACATGTTTGTGTTTGTTACATAATACTGTATGCATCATAGATATACAGAAAGCACTGGTCCTGAAGCACAATGAACAACCTCATTTTGGGGGCAGGATATTTGTTCTATTTGTTGTTAGAACTTTGTTCTATTTGTTCTATATTTGTTCTTAGAACCTTCCATATGGAAAAAATTTGCTCTCCTACAAGTCTATGGCACATAACTTGTACTCTTTTGATTCCCCCCATCCCCATTTCATTATAGCTGATAAATGACTGAATAGGCAAGTAATTCTAAATTGGAAAGCATTTCCCAATCATAGCAGGTCAACGGATTCAGTCCAATCAAGACAGAATTTTCAACAGAAAATAATCTGGATAGCTAGAAAAAGTGCAGAGAACAGCAGCTAAGTTTTAGTCTCCAGGCTAAAACACGTGAAGAACAGTTGCAGGAATTGGCCAGTCTAGAGAAAAGAAGGACTATGTGTCACATGATAGCAGTGTTTTAATATTTGAGGGGCTGCCACAAAGAAGACGGGGGTCAACTTATTTTCCAAAGCACCAGAAGGCAAAACAAGAAACAATGGATGGAAAGTAATCAACGAGAGAAGCAACCCAGAATTGAGGATACAATTCCTAACAGTGAGAACAATTAACCAGTGGAACAGCTTGCCTTCAGTTGTTGTAGGTGCTTCATCACTGAAGGTTTTTAAAAAGAGACTGGATAGTCTCTTGTCTGAAATGATATAGGGTCTCCTACTTGAACATGGGTTTGGACTAGACCTTGTCCAAGATCTCTTCAAATTCTATTCTGTATGAGTATGAGTTATGAGCTTAATAGTTCTAACATAACTTTCCCACCATTAGGACTTTCTAAGATTGTAGCACTCTCTAAAGAAAAAATACATGTATTAGCTTGAATGTCCAGTCATTTGGAAGCTTACTTGGAAATATCTTCTAATTCCCAGAATTGTTTGCTGGAGATATTCAAGCTAATGCCTGGATGTAAAAGATACAGCCAGCAGCTTTCCTGAGCACCATATCCCTTTTCTAAGATTCACTTGTCTGGCAAACTTACTGGAAAATGGTCAAATAACATTTTTTTGTCTATTTGTTGTATTTTATACAACTTATTATGCAATATTAAGCAATATCCAATGTAGTAAATGTTAATACACAATAAAGTTACAATAAAACTAAAACAGCTTATTAAAAGCATAAATATTAAAAGGTAGAATCATGGATGCATATGCTACATTCATGACGTTTGTACAATTTATATGTTGGAGGGAAAAATGGTAATCTTTTCTAGACCACTACTATGGTTGAATAGGCAGGATCTGATTTGCTTGCTGAATCAGATGTGATAAAGGCCTAGAATGAAAAATTGTGAAAGCATTTTACTGACAAACTTTATTAAATGGTACTGCTGATGTTATGGATATTCCCTATTAAAATTGTTTGTATTTTTTCAGGCCTACCATCTAATCCTAATTGCTCAGTTAGTTGGTAAAGGAGGCTAGATCAACTCTGTGAAAGAAAATAAGAATTCAATTATGTTATGAAAGATCTAGAAAGAAATCTAAGAAGAAATAAATAAAAGCCAGCTTGAGTGACTTTGTAGCTCTCACTCTCTGGCTCAGCCCAATTCACCTCACAGAATTGTGGGGGAAATAGGAGGAAAAAGAAGATATGTTCACCACCTTGAATTGTTGGTAAAAAAATAATAAAGGCAAGATATACATAGAATAATAAATAAAATAAAAAATATTAGTTGCAAAAGCCCAAGGTTCTAATCCCCAATAAACTTACATGACTGCAGATGATTGCAAAAGATTGAAAGAAAGAGGTTAATTTATTATACTGAAATAGACTAAAAAGTGCACGCATATACAGAGTCTCTTTGTATGTATGAGATGTCCTTTCTCCCCTTTCTTTTGTATTTGTTTCTTTTTGTTCTTGCTTTTTCTGTTGAATTAAATTTATAAATATAAAAATATTTTTCAATAAACATAACACTTTTTCATGCTTTCTTCTGTTCCTCCAATAGGAAGCTCCAAATTCAATTTTGGATAAACCTCAGTAGGATTATTAAGGGGCTTTCGTAAGAATTACTTTGGAGACATAATCTTGGAATCATTATTCCCATGTGCATGTTTTAACATAAATCCTTGCTTAATCCATTATTTTATTTTCCCATCTTGTAGAATTTTCCTTGAGATAAATCATTTTTTAAAGAAACAACTTGATGTCTATTAACATTCTGAGTAGTTATTATTCTATGTTCAGTGGCCAGACTCACAGTGGGGTTAGGCATCTGGTGAATATGGGAACACGGACAGGGCAGATGGGATAAGGATCATTACTGAAGATTTTGGCATAAAAATGTTCATTTCCAAAACTACATTTTTTCTTGAATGACTAGAAATGACCAGCTGGGAAAGGACAGATGGGGTGATAGGGAGTACATCTGCCAAATAGTTAGGAAACAATAAAAGTGACTCTTTTAAATAGGCTACATGAAAGTTTTAAACAAGAATCATTAGCAGAACTGGAGAATTTGAACATGGAAGTTCTTTTGCCAGAATGGGGAAATAATATAAGTACAAAGTTGCAGAGCTCCAATATTCCTTAGCTCTCCAGTGATCCAATATAGCATGTGCCAATGTGTAACTCAGAATGCATAAGAGAGAACAGCTATGTATTACTTCCTAGAAAATAATTTTCTCCTGCTTATTGTCAGGTGCAGCAATATGCCACCTAGGATCCAAGGAGATTCAAAGGCCAGCCAAACAAAACTGGGTGAGCAATATGAATTTATGTGCTGAAGATTCAGAAACAAAACAAGGTCACAGGGAATAGACCTGATTACAAGATGGCAAAGCCAGATCTGTGATTAAACAAAAATTTGTAGGTTTTGGCAACACAAAAGCCAAAAAGTAGAGGTTTAAGTGCCACAGTTAGGTTGTTTCCTTAGAAATCCAGATGCAGCTAAATATCCGAAACCCCATAGGAGCTGGTCATCTTCAACAGCTGTGCCTCAGATGCTTCCACCTCTTGCAATTTTACTCCTTCTCATTTCTTAGAACTTGGAAGGGAGCAGAAAGAGTGTACTGTCCCTATTTATGAACATATTGTTCTATTTTGCTTTTTGCATTTGTTCCACAACCTCTTCATCTGTTCATTCTTCTAAGCGCATAATGTCATAATCCTAAAATGGTTCAGTACTAATAGTACAATAGAATTAATTCTGAAGTCTCTTATAAATACATATTATCCTATCTTCACAAGTCAAAAAGAAGCCAATTTGAATTCAGTGGGATTTGCAGTGTAAATGAATATAGGACTGCAGACATTGAAGATCAGTTGGAGAAACAACTATGACACTTTCATGTTCTTCTACATTAAAATACTGCCAAAAGGAATATTGATACAGCATTGCCGGTTGAGTGAAAAAAATCATTAGCAGCATTCTTAAATTCCTTTCCTATGTTGAGGGAAAGATGTGCAATATATATAACTAACACAGTAAAAAGTCTGCACATGGTTAGAAGCACAGGAAAGCATACAAGTTGATTTTCAGGCTTAAAAGGAATTAAGCAATTGCTATGTAAATAATTTACAGCTCCAGACTCCCTCTTTCTCAGAGGAAAGACCTATTTCTCTCATGTGAATGGTAAGGCTTTGAGGAAAAAAAAGAATTGAAAGTTTTTGCCCCAATACAACACTTTATTAATTTCAAATAGCAATAGCACTTAGACTTATATAACACTTTATAGTGCTTTACAGCCCGCTCTCAGCAGTTTACAGAGTCAGCATATTGCCTCCAACAATTTGGGTCCCCATTTTACCTACCTCGGAAGGATGGAAGGCTGAGTCAACTTTGAGCCTGGTGGGATTTGAACTGCCAAATTGTAGGCAGCTGGCTGCAGAAGTAGCTTGCAATACTGCACTCTAACCACTGCGTCACAGAGGCTCTTTTATTAGAAATTACTAATTAGAAATAGAAATTATTTAAGAGATGTGGTGGCTCAGTGGCTTAATGATGCTAAAGATGGTCTCTGCTCTGGTGGTTCGAATCTCTGTGCTGCATGGCAGGGTGAGCTCCCATCACTTGCCTCAGCTTCTGCCCACCAAGCAGTTTGAAAGCATGTTCTTTGCAGGGGTGGGATTCAAATTTTTCTAACAACCGGTTCTGTGGGTGTGGCTTAGTTGGTGGGTGTGGCTTGGTAGTCATGTGACTGGATGGGCATGGCCAACTCGACGTCACTCATGTCAAGGGGCACGTCGTCTTGCCTGACCTCTCATGACAGTGGGGATCTTCCAACAGTTGTAAGTGTGAAAAATGACATAAGTCATTTTTTTCAGTGCCATTGTCACTTTGAATGGTCATTAAATGAACTGTTGTACGTCAAGGATTACCTGTACAAAAATACAAAAAGCTTCTTTGCTTCAATCATTACATTAAAAATGCCTGCAAGCCGAAATTACAAATCAGGCAGGGTGCCAGAGCACCTTGAGGAATTAAAATAGTTAAAATGAATGATAACTATCAGCAGCCAACTCTTGCTCATAAAGTGAAACCCTTTAGCAGAGAGGTCATTTAAGTTCTCCATGACATTTGAATGTCAATCTTTTTAGCTAGCCAAGAAGTCTTGCTGAATGTAACTCATCTTGGTTCCTTGTCATTAAAAAGCTTCTTTCCACAGCTTAGCTTCATTATTCAATTATTTTTTTCAAAGTGCTGATCATTGCATGCCAGCTGGAAGTATTTCTAGGGGAGTATTTCCTCCCAACAGCAGTGTAAAAAGCTTAAAACATTTCCCCTTCAAGAAAGTATCAAGAAAGAAAAAGACTTCCTTCGGAGATAACAAGTCTAGCCATATTCCAAGAATGTAATAAGGGTGGAAAAAAACAAAAGGAGATTTCTTCTAACAACTGATTATCCTAACTGCATAGAAAGTTAACAAGGGGTTCTATAGAACCAGTCAGAATTCTGTGCAGTTTGGAGAACCAGAAAATCATGCCACTGGCTAGCCCGCCCTGCCCTGTCCTGCCCAGTCACTCCTTATCTCGCACGCGCACCATCCAACTTGCCTGGGTTTGTGCCTTCACCTAATTTTTGGTAAGTTGCTATTTTCCCTCTTTTTGCCGATGATCAGCTGTTCTGACTATCAGCTGTGCCATGAGATTTAGATTAGCCAGAAAGCAGAAAATCTGATTTCTTGCTTTCTAGCTAATCTAAATCACTATTCTATTGCTTTGCTTTTGCCTAGGAGTTCCCTGAGGCCCAGTCGGGGTGGTATTCAGGGGCTTGGTGGGTAGGAGAAGTGGCTTGAGATCAGAGCTGAACCTTCTTTAGCTGAAGCTTCTATTTTTCAGTGCAGACTCAGGCAGCAGATTGTAGAAAAGTAGATCTGTGAGTGAATCTGTGATTCTGCAACCAACTCAATTTGCCTGCCGGCTTTGCCTGATTTTGAGTAAAAGTTGCTCTTTTTTATTAAAAAAAATCAATATTTACATGCTTGGTGTGTTGTGAGTTAATTTTGTGAGTTTACTTGCTAGCAAATTTTATGAGACAGGCTCAGGCAGCAGATTGCAGAAAGGTAGAACTGTGAGTGAATTTGTGATTCTGCAAGCAACTCTGCTTGCCTGCTTTGCCAGATTTTGGGTAAGAGTTTCTTTTTTAAAATAAAAAAAATCAATATTTACATAAATATTGACAATATTGACATACAAGCTACACCCACCCAGTCACATGAACACCAAGCCACACTCACAAATTAGGCCATATCCACATAACCGTTGTTAAGAAATTTGAATCCTACCCCTGAGTAAGCCAATGGGCAGATCTCCACCAAGAATCTTCCTCATTCTATACTGGTTCAAATAATGGAATGGCTTAAAAATATTAGTTGAAGCATCTTAATAGCTACTAAGATTCTGAGCCACAGGAGGTACCACAGTGCTGCCTTTGGCTTCCTGCCTGATCACTTTATCCAGGCCATATGATAATTGACTCCAAGACATTTCCTGTTGTGCCTTTCTGCTTAATTAGGATTTGTTCCCTTTGAAGATTTGTGATTTAACTCTATGGCTCTTAAATTAGAGACAGATGCATGGAGAAAGTTTGAGTACCTGTGAGCATATGAGACTAGCAAAATGTTATATATGCATACACTAATAATATAACTCAAAAGCATGCAGATTCATAAGAAGCTCATATGACATAGCTCAGCTGCTAGGATAATTGTGTTCCTTAAAGACTTTATGTCTGCCATTGTATAACAATACCAGCATGTCATAAATGCAAGATGGGTAAATTGTTGGGGATTTGTATTAGCATCAGCGAGAAAGTCCTGTGATAAATTCAACACAAGTTAATTTTGTTTTAATGGCATTTATTTTGCACAGGACTACAAATCAGCCAGAGCTTCCAAATGGAAGGTACAGTTTAATTTGAAATGTTCATTATGGTGTGACACTAGTTATGCAGGTGATTTCAGAAGTGTTATTTATATAAATGTGTCTTGTAAGTCGCCATGATGGGAGCCTGAATAGACGACATCAGAAAGGCTCATCCTTCTGCTTTATAGCATCTGTACCCAAAATATTTCCCCCAGGAAATATTCCAGACAAAGGTGCCAGCTAGACAGCCTTGTCAAATGAGATTTACTGATCAGATGATGCCATAAATGGGTCCTGCAATTGAAAGCCATTTTGTGCCAACACCTTTGAATCCATGGATGTGGAAATGCTGATTCAAGACAGCCAATGGGGGTTGACATATGTAATGTATACATCACTGATTTGAATCTGAAGAAATTGTTTGTGCTATTATTGGAGGGTGTTAATAATCCTCAGATTAATAAATTTAAGAGACTGTTATGTAAACTATCAGCTTCAGACACTCTAATTTTCAGTGAAAAGAGTTCCTTCTCTGGTGCATTGTCAGGCTCTAAGAAAAAGACATTCTCCATCCTACTACATACTTATTTGAAATTTTGGGCTTAGACAACTTAAAAATATGCTGCCTTCAGTCCGACCTAAGCATAGTACATACATAGTACGTAGTACATGAAATTATCTGCTACAATGTCCTACCTGTCAATGACTACTTCAGCTTCAACCACAACAATACACGAGCTCACAATAGATACAAACTTAAGGTAAACAGCTCCAAATTCTATTGCAAAAAATATGACTTCAGCAACAGAGTCGTCAATGCCTGGAATGCACTATCTGACTCTGTTGTTTCTTCCCCAAAACTTTAACCTTAGACTGTCTACTGGTGACCTTACCCTATTCCTAAGAGGTCTTTAAGGGATGTGCATAAATGTACCAACATGCCTACCATCCCTGCCTAATGTCCCCTTTTATTTGTACCCATTTCATGAAAACATAATCATGTAATTATATTTGTTATCTAATACATGCTTGACAAATAAATAAATAAAATAAAAATAAATGAAGTACCCTGAGATATTTTGGATCTAAACTGACATTAGTTCTCTTCTGAAATTCTTGTACTATTTTTTTCATCTTAAATCCTTAAAAAAAAACAACCCGTGAATTCATGTTTGGGTTAAAAATTGGCAATCCAAAGAGCTTCCAGAGGTTGACAGAGACAATTTCTAGTTGTCTATGCTCCTCTGAATTCCTGAATTTTGATGCAGGGTCATGATTAAGTGATTCAAATGTAGAAGTAATCAGCATTAGATGGTTGGAAAGCAACAGATGTTTGCTACCACAATGAGTGCAGAAATAAAAGAAAATATTAAAATATATTCTGTTTAACCTTTCTGGATAGGAGGAGTGCAGCTATGCATTGATTGAATGATAGTTCTCTATGCTCACTTGTTACTAAATCATGATTAGCAAGAGTTTATATGAGAGGTCTATGAAATTAGAAATGTGTCATGAGCCCATCTCAATTTCTAAATAAAACTAAAATAATTAAAATAAGTGGATCAATCTTGTATATGTTTTTAATTGAATTCAGAAGGGTGGGGAGACAGAAATATTGGGTTATATGCCTCTCATGCATATAAAACAAGAGACAGGACTTCAATTGTGCCTATCATCTTGACTGCTTTGCCTCCCCTGCAGATACTAAGACAATTTCCCAAATTGATATGCAAGACATTGCAATCACTGGCTTTAAAAAGCCAGACTCTATTCACCTGTTATTATTTTTTTCTTTTTATGACTCTGTAATCCCTTTATTCAGAGTGGAGTTAGGGTGACTGAATGGAGCTGAGAGTTTACTGGCCAGATGCCCAGTGGTGGGATTCAATTTTTTTTGTTACCAGTTCTGTGGGCGTGGCTTGGTGGGCGTGTCAGAGATGATATTTGCTGGTTCTCTGAACGACTCAAAATTTACGCTACCAGTTCTCCAGAACTGGTCAAAACCTACTGAATACCACCTCTGCAGATGCCCTTTCTAATGCCTATGGGAAGTTTGCTGCATATATATATATATATATATATATATATATATATATATATATATATATTTGTATCATGATAGAAAAACATCTGTTGCTGCCTAGGGTTGAATTCTCAAAGTTCTGAGTGGCAGACAAGTGTTTTTACCACTAGACCACCGCACTGCTTTCTATTTATCTTGTTAATGGTTGGGTTATATTGTTCTAATGAAAATAATAAATTCTCACCTTTAGAAAAAAAAATAAGAAAAAATGACAAGGAAAAAGAGTGCACTCTGTTTTTAGAAGTTTCATAAATAAAAAGATATATAATATGCATTAATTCTAGCAACATTTTGCTAACAGTTTTAGTTTTGTAGTATTTTTTTTCAGTGACCTATTAAAACAATATCTGACCATGGATCGAACTTTTATCTATCAAAAGTTATGACATTTTGCTGTTATTTGAAATTGCGGTTAGCGGGGGTGAGGAAAAGCTTCACAAACCACATGGAAGAAGAGGCGTTGTTATTTTACTTTTAGAAAACATAGCAAGTGAAACAGAGATAATTGTTTCATCTCTTACCCCGCTGTAGTTTAAGAAAACCAAAGGAATCCAGTAGGATGAAAATTAAAATGTCTTCTGACAACCAGAATCATAGGGGTTTCTTCAATAGAGATAAGTACAATGGGAAATTTTTAAATGACCATGCCAATTCTTAGAGCTGAAAACAGAGGGGGGAAAGTTTGATCAGATATTATTGATCCAGAGAAAATTGAATTACTGTGAGATGATAAAGTATTATATTGGGCCTTCATGACAAATGTGCTCATTTAACATTTGCTTTCTAGCATATGCTCTCTCCCTCTCTCTTTCTCCCTCTCTCCACCTACACCACTCCCAATTTATTGTTATGGTCACACAGAGCAGCGTTTATTGGAAACCACAGACACCTTTGAGTTGGAACACAAGATAATCTTAAAAGCAAAATGAAGAGAGCTATCATATTAAAAAGATAAATGCACCTAAGAAATCCAAGAAGATAAGGATGAAAGAAAGGTTAGTTAAGGATGAAAGGAAGGTCAGTTAAAAGTTTCTTAATGAGGATACCTCTTTATGAATGACAAAAGGACCGGAGTGAGAGGGTGACTACTAAGAAAGCTATATTATAAGCTCAACTCCCTTGATCTCTCAGGGCATGAATGCTCATAGACAGATATGCACTGGGTGGGCACATTTTACATGGAATAAGTTCAGGAAAGCCCAAGATAACATCTGTACACTTCTGGAGCAGAGGATAATAGAATAACAGAATTGGAAGGGACTTTGGAGATCTTCTAGTTCAACCCCCTGCAGGAAACCCTATACCATTTCAGACAAATTTCAGATTGGTTGTCCAATCTCTTCTTGAAAGCAATAGCATTAGCATTTATGTACCACTTTACAGTGCTTTACAGTCCTCTCTAAGCAGTTTACAGAGTCAGCATATTGCCCCCAACAATTTGGGTCCTCATTTTATTCATCTTGAAAGGATGGAAGGCTGAGTTAACCTTGAGCCTGATAAGATTTGAACTGCCACATTACAGACAGCTGGCAGTCAGCAGAAGTAGCCTGCATTACTGCACTCTAACCACTGCACCAAAAGCTTCCACAACTTGGAGCAACAAAAGTTCTGAAGGCAAGTTGTTGCACTGATTAATTGTTCTGTAGAGAAATTTCTCCTTAGTTCTAAGTTGTTTCTATCCTTGATTAATTTCCATTCATTGCTTCTTGTCCTGCTTTCAGGTGGTTTGGAGAATAAATTGACCCCTTATTCCTTTTGGCACCCCTTAAATATTGGAATACTGCTATTATGCCATCCCAATGTTTCAATATTTCAATGGGGCCTAGGAAGCAACATTTATACTGTCATGCCATTCAAAATTTGGTACTACCTTGAAAGATATATAATGATACCATTCAAGATTCATAAAAATAAATATCCCAATGTAAGCTAACATTGCATCTTTTTCAAGGATATCTTTGGAACTTAACCATCCCCTCTCATGCTCTCTTTTCTATGGGAGAGAGGGAGAAGGAAGCAGACACACACACACACACATACTGTTCTGGGACATGGGTTTTAAAGAACAGAAAATTGGGTAAACTCCTTGATGAGAAAGCAGTTATTAGCTGACTTCCTTAGGTATCCCTTACTTTTCCTTGTGTATCTCTTGATCATGCCAAAAAGTCAATGTTTAGTAGCTTAGGAAGAGCTAAACTGAATAAACGGCAACTCTAACCAAATAGTGATAGTAGTAGTGGTATTTCTATTATCTGTAAGAAGAAAACAAAAACTGCAACCCACCAGCATATCTTGTTTTCTCCTGAGATTCTGCAATGTGGAGATGTCAAAATCCTGTGCCCTTTTTGTAATTATTTCCAATTCAGTAAAAATGTTGGAACAAAATTATATACAGTGGGTCAGGACTCTGTCCATCATAACTTTATAAAACTGAACAAAACAGGATTCGGTTAGTCTGAGGAAGAAAGCTTGAGTTCAGATATGGATCAAGTGAAGGTGCAGAGATTTGGGGTGGATTCTTTAGAAGATATAAAACATTTATAATTATTTTTTGTACCAAAACATGTCAATTGCATGATGGAATACTTGATAAGGGAATATTATCAGAGGCATTTAATCAGGTTTCTATTATAACAATACTAAAATCAGATAAAGATTATACCCATTGTGCTCATTATCATCTAATCTCATTGAATATGTTGACTCAAATCTCTTAACAGCAGTGCTAGCAAATAAATTACAGCATTGCCATTCATTATTATGGATGATCAAGCAGAGTTTATTAAACTAGGCAACAGCAGACAATATTAGGTTAATTAGGTTAATTGTAGAGTCGTAGGTGTAGTTATAGAGTTGAATAAAAATAATGACCAATATGCCATTAGATGCTGAAAAAGCATTTGGCCAAATCTATAGACATTATATGTTTGCTGTATTAAAAAGATTTGGATTTCTCTTGAATTGATAAAATTTAGCAAGATGTTGAGTGAGTCTCCCACATCCAAATAAATATTAATGGTTTGTTTTCTACTATTTTGCCATCTTAGAGGAACTTGTCTTATGCTATTAGACAACATAGGGCAATTTATAGAGTAGCACATAATTCAGAAGAATATAAGTTGGTTTTATTTGCAGATGAAATTCTTCTGTTCATTTTTAAATCTTCCATTACTTTTCTAGTGTTGATGCAAATAATAGATGCCTTTAATAAAATAGGATATTCTACCAATTCGTGCAAATTAGAGTTGATGTCAATAGGTGAAAATATGATTTAGTCATCCATTTAAGGAATATCAATTCCATACAAATAATTCTTCTTTTACAACTGATCATTAATAGTCCTTCAAAATTATGATGGCAAAGAGAGGGTGCTTTGCATTCTGTAAAACATTTCTGGCCATTGTAAAAAGTTGTGTTCCTCCCACAGTCACATGATCATAAGCTGGGTCCTTGCAAACTGTTCACACTTACGATTGGTTACAAGAGCCATGTAATCATGTGGTCATTATTTACAATTATTCTGTGATTTTACCAGACCTTACAATATTTTAAGCCTGTTCATTTCTGATTAGGCCAGGAGGGTTTGGGGGACAACCCACCTGAGACGAGGGCCAGACCGGTGGCTGAGCACAGCCAGGAGGATTCGGGGTCAGGGAGGGTCAGATCGAGGAGGGCGGTTGTTTCCAGGAGGGAGAGGTTAATTTTATTTGCATGGTAAGTGGGAGAGGCAGATATGGTGGTTGTAGGGGGCCATATCATGTTTTGGGAACACACCTCCGCTGTTTGCGTGCAGTGGCATGCTCCGACCCCCAAAGCATTCCCCATTCCTTGGGTTGTTCGAATCATCGGGCCCTGGGCCTTCGGTTGATGTTGTGTAACGCCAGGTCCATAGTAAATAAAGCCCCCTTCATTTATTATCTGATTCGAGAGGGGGGAATGGACCTGGCGGGTATCACCAAGACCTGGTTGGGCCAGGAGGGAGGTGTTCTCCTGGTAGAGATGTGCCCACCCGGGTTTCGGGTTTTTCATCGACCAAGGGCATAGGGCAAGGGTGGAGCGGTTGCAGTTGTTATTAAGGAAGATCTATGTCCTAGGGAATCCACTGTCCCTCAGATGACCGGATGCAAATCCCTCTTTGTGAAGTGTAGTTCCGGGGTTCAGGTGGGCCTACTGATCATGTACCTGGCTCCCTGCTATGTGGTAGGACCTCCAGGATTGCTCAGGAGTTCATGGCTTCCATGACAGCCATGTCTTGACCCAAGACTTCCATGACTTGACCCAATTAATTTGGGACCCCACACACATCGGGGGTCACACCCTGGATTTGGTTTTTGTCTCTGGCCAGTGGCAAGATGATCTAGGTATAGGGGATATTGTTATAGAGCTCCTGTCATGGTCAGATCATTCGCTTCTTAGACTGGACTTCTGTTCCGCGCCCCCTCACTGCGGGGAGGCAGAGCCGATAAAATGGTTCCGCCCCAGGTGCCTGATGGACCCAGACAGATTCCTGATGGAGCTTGGGCCTTTTCCTGAGGTTCGCACACATGACTAGATTGGGGACTTGGTGGCCATCTGGGATAGGGTGGTGGCCGGGGCCCTTGACTGGGTCGTACCCTTGCGGGATCTGATTCAGTGCCGATCCCAATTGGCTCCTTGGTTTTCCGAGGAGCTGAGGGAGATGAAGCACCTGAAAAGACCCCTAGAGAGTGGTTGGAGGGCCAGCCCCTCCGGATCTGACTGAACACTATTACGGTCCCATATTAGGGCCTATTTAGTGGCGATAAGGGCGGCAAAGCATTCTTACTTTTCTGCCCTTATTGCGTCCACAGAAAATCACCCAGCTGCTCTTTCTAGGGTGACTCACTCCCTTTTAGATGTGGGAGTGTGGGAGGATCCCTTACAGGGATGGGCTGAGGATTTTTCGAGATATTCGAGACGGGTTGGACTCTGACTGGGCAACTCTGGACGGGATAGCTGGGGCGGATCTTGGTGAGGTTATCTGGGATGAGTTTGATCCTGTGACCCTGGAAGACGTGGACAGGATACTGGGTGGGCTTAATGCCACCACATGTTTACTGGATCCGTGCAGCTCCTGGCTGGTTTTGGCCACCCGGGAGGTGATACAATGTTGGTTCCAGGATATTATTAATGCTTCCTTGAGTGAGAGGCTTTTTCCTGCCACCTTGAAAGAAGCGGTGGTGAGGCCCCTCCTCAAGAAACCGTCCCTGGACCCAACATTACTATCGAACTACCATCCGGTCTCCAACCTTCGCTTTGTGGCGAAGGTTGTTGAGAGTGTGGTGGAACGATAGTTCCCTCAGCACCTGGAGGAAGCTGTCTATTTAGATCTGCTTCAATCAGGCTTCAGGCCCGGGTACAGCACGGAGACGGCATTGGTCACATTGGTGGATGATCTCTGGAGGGCCCGGGACAGGGGTTGTTCCTCTGTCTTGGTCCTGTTAGATCTTTCAGAGGCTTTTGATACTATCGACCATAGTATCTTATTGCAGCAATTGGGGGAGTTGGGAGTGGGGGGCACCATGTTACAGTGGTTCTCATCCTTCCTCTCCGACCATTTGCAATTTGTGTTGGCAGGGGGGCAGAGGTCGACCCCAAGGCCCTTGATTTGCAGGGTGCCTCAGGGGTCTATTCTCTCGCCCCTGCTGTTCAACATTTATGTGAAGCCGCTGCATGAGGTCATCCGTGGTTTTGGGGTAGAGTTCCATCAGCATGCTGATGACACTCAGTTATACATTTCTACCCCAGGCCATCTCAACGAAGCCGCTGAAGTGATGACCCGGTGCCTGGAGGCCATGCAGAGTTGGATGGTTACAGCCAGCTCATTCCATCACTGGCTGTGGGGGGAGAAATGTTGACCCCCCTGGGGAGGGCGCGCAATCTTGGTGTCCTCCTGGATGTATGGCTGTCATTGGAAGATCACATAACAACCGTCGCCAGGAGGGGCTTTTCCTCTGCCAGTTGCGGCTCTTTCTGGATCTGGACACGCTTCGCACGGTCACTTCTTCCCTTGTCATTTCCCGTCTAGACTATTGCAATGCTCTCTACATGGGGCTCCCCTTGAAGAGCAACCGGAGGCTCTAGTTGGTCCAGAGTGTGGCCGCGCAGGTGATTCTAGGGGCTTCTTGTAGCTCCCATGTTACACCACTCCTGCGCGAGCTGCATTGGCTTCCAGTAGCCTTCCGGGTGCAATTCAAGGTGTTGGTGGTCATCTATAAAGCGCTCCATGGCTTGGGACCCAGGTACTTATGGGACCGCCTTCTGCCACCATCGGCCTCCTGTCGGCCTGTGCACTCTCACAGGGTGGGCCTCCTTGGGGTGCCGTCAGCTGGACAATGTCGGCTGGTGACCCAGAGGGTACGGGCCTTCTCTGTGGGGGAACCCTCCCTTTGGAATGAGTTGCCCCTGGAGATACGGACTATCCCTGATCTGCGAACCTTCAGGCGCGCATTGAAGACCCATCTTCTTTCAACAAGCTGGTCTGGCCCAGTAGCATTGTAGGGTTTTAAATCTGTGTTTATATCCCCTTGTTTTTATCTTTTTAACTCAGCCATTTATTTAATTTGTTTTTAACTTTTATATTTCTCTGTATTGTTGTTCTTAGTCTGGCTGTACACTGCCTCGAGTCCCAAATGGGAGAGGGTGCGGTATATAAATTAAATAAACATAATCATAAATAAACATAAAAATTATTTTTTTCAATATAATATTACTGGCAGATGATTTTTATAGAAGTCCCAGGGAATCATTTTGACAATTGTATTATGTCATTGTTCATAATCAGTTTGTGCAATCTTCTTACACAAGCTGATTATATGCTCTACTGGTTCTTCTGCCTGTCTGAGCAATTTGCTCTTTGAAACATTTCACAATTTTTCAGATCTGGCCTCGATTGCATTAGTTCAAATATCAAGCCTTCAGTTTCTTTTCTTTTTTTAATGTTTCAGTTGTTAAGTCATTTCCATGCTTTATTTTATTATTGTTAATTTCCATAATAATACCATAAGCTATTTAAGCCCTCCATTGTCTTGAAATCATATAACTTTGCTGTCTTGCAAAAGAAACATGGCATATGGGGATATGTGTGTAGAGGGTCCTATAGAGGGCAGTGAAAATATTAACAGACCCCTCACATCCCGGACACAAACTGTTTCAACTCCTTCCCTCAAAATGACGCTATAGAGCACTGCACACCAGAACAACTAGACACAAGGACAGTTTTTCCCCGAAAGCCATCACTCTGCTAAACAAATAATTCCCTCAACACTGTTCAACTATTTACAAAGGCTGCACTACTATTACTATTAATCTTCTCATCATTCCTTATCACCCATCCCCTCCCACTTGTCACTATATGACTGTACCTTTGTTGCTTGCATCCTTATGATTTATAGTGGCTGTTTCCTAGTATGATTTGGTTGCTTACCCTATGACTATTATTAAGTGTTGTACCTTATGATTCTTGACTCTTGACGAATGTATCTTTTATGTATACTGAGAGCATTTGCATCAAGACAAATTCCTTGTATGCCCAATCACACTTGGCCAATAAAAGAATTCTAATTCTAATTTTATAATAAGGTTTGCCTAGGACCAGACTCTGAATTAAAGCAAAGAAGATTCGAACCAAAATTCTTGATTCACAGCTTGAAAACTTAAACATGTGGATGCTTTGTCTATATATTATTTTTATGCTAGCGTTCACTTAGGATGCTGATTTCATCTGCAATTCTCCCTCTCCCATTTCAGGATATAATTAGTTATGCCTCACAGAGTTTAAAGCCGTGTATTTATTTTAGTAAGGCAGAGGAACTATGTGAGGATGTAATTATCATCTTATCATTTTCAATGCAATATCCTTTCATCTTTGAATAATTTTGCTGATTAGAATTTCTCTGCAACCAGGCAGATCAGACAGATTTTGAGCTGCTTCAGGAATCACCAGTCTAATTAATTTGAAAATGGGACCATATACCAGTGTGGGTACTCATATACACACATGAATTTGGTGTAAGACCAGAAAAATGTAATGAAGGAAGGAAATAAGGAAGGAAGGAAGGAAGGGAGGGAGGGAGGGAGGGAAGAAGGAAGGAAGGTGATCTTATATGGATTGAAACTTTTATAGGGCTTTTGAAAATCAGATGTCATTTATAACAATATAAAAAAATCATTTGTATACTCCATTTACTGATAAATACATAAACTACTACAACTGCAGTAGACTTCATATTATTACTTTCTCGTCTTAGAACAAGAAATCATAGCCAAAATGCATTAGGCATTTTTAGAGGGTTTTCTGATCCCAGATTTGTTCTGCTGAGCTATCATTAGTTCTTTTCTATGGCTGCAGGAGGAATAAAAATGGGATATAGATTAGCCATAATTAACATCTGAGATGCTGAGAGGAAGTGATAGAAAGCCACTAGAAAGATAGCCATTTATTCCCAGATTTGATGTGGTCAATCCCACTATTGCCGGTGTTGAAAAGGCCTATCCCTGGGTTAGAGAAGAGGTTACAACTTCCAATAGCCTAAGGAATAACTAGGCAAGACAATAACCTCTTAGAGTTTGGTTATATGATACTTCTACTCCAGCTACCAATAATACTAATAATAATAATTAAACAAAAAACAATCCAAGCCCACCAGCTCTGCATGTTTTCAGTTTCCTTCCCTTGGTTTCTACATTAACAAAGTTTAAGATTCCCTGAGGGCTGTTTATATCTCCCTCTTGGGTATTGGGAACTACCTGGTGATGATTAGTAATTAGGAGCTCTCTCTTCTTTTCCTTCTAAGAAACCAATAAAGGAATTGGATAGTCTTGAAGATAGTTCTGCAAGAATAATGTTCCCCAAGTTTCTGTCTCTCTCTCATTTATAGATCTTAATGATCTTCAATTTCACTCCCAAAAAAGAACTATATTACATAGCAAGAAAAAAGTGAGACTAAGCTCATTCCTAACACTTGAAGTAAGTCCCATTGATTTCCATAACATTATCTTCCTAGTGAACATGTGTAGCCTGACTGCCAAAAATCAAATGTTAATAGATTCTCAGCACTATGAAATAGCAATAATTGAAGGCTCAATTTGATATATTTTTCAGTGGAAAAGACCAGGCATTCAATTGTAGCATGGTATATAATAAATATGCAGAGATGCATATATTGGGAGTTACAGTTGGATTCTTGAAGACTTGCTGACAGTTGGAAGTGAAGGAAAGCATTTTTGCTCCTCATTTAAATGTGTTGCCAAAACTCATTTCTCAAAAATGTTCTGGCTTTTTGGGTGAGATCTCAGAGGTCAGGAAAAGTTGTCAGGTATCCTGTTTCAAACCAGTTGGTCTTACACTGAGGCCTAGAACTCAAAGAAAAATAATCACATAGGAAGATTCTCCCACACTGCAAGGTCTCACTGAATTTATTGTTGGAAAATTAGTTACCATTGCACATGGCAATGGTACAACCAGCCAAGAGACTACAATGTTAGTACAAAGTAGTTATGTGGCTGCCAAAGAGTGCTAGTCCATTTAGTTTGTGCTCACACATTATCTTGAATGCTCCATGGGAGGTGAACTAGCTCTGCACCAGAAAGATGACAGGCATGCTGAGGCATGATCTGTGGCCTTCTCTCACTATTGATGTCACCTCACAATCAGGCGTCACATCTGAACAGGTCCAGCACTGACAGGGGCCTGATGCAGTGATGGGATTCAATTTTTTTACTACTGGTTCTATGGGCCTGGCTTGGTGGGCATGGCAGGGGAAGGATACTGTAAAATCTCCAGTCAGAGGTGGGATTTGCAGGTTTTCTGAACTACTCAAAATTTCCGCTACTGGTTCTCCAGAACTGGTCAGAACTTGCTGAATACCACCTCTGGTCTGACTGTCCACACAAAATGCTGCCATGTTTCCCACTGAAGTGCTATCTATTTGTTAACTCACACGTAGCATGCTTTCAAACTGCTAGATAGGCAGAAGCTGAGTCAACTTGTTTTATGGCGGGAAATAAGAGATGCACACATTCAGTTGACTTGTTACTTTGTTTTATTTCCAGGTCTGAACAGCAATGGAGCCACGGCAGCCTTTCTTATAGCGGCTGCTCATGGCTCGCCAGCCAATGACAGGTATACAAAGTTCCCACTGTTGGATCGACCAATTGTGGGTGAGTATTTGAATATAGAACACCCCTCCCCACTTGGTCCAGTCCGACCAATCAGGAGCCCCCTAGGTTACGTAGTCATGTAAGTAGGCGGGGCTCCTATGGGTCCGACTGGACCTGCGCAGGTCATTTGTTAGTTCGCTAGCAGCCGGTGCAGACGGACCTGTTGGTCTCTCCGTCTCTTCTCGTGGAACCGCCTGGAAGGTAGAGTCGGCCATGTTGCTCCTGCCAGGCCTTGCCCGGTTAGTTGAGTCGGCTAGGCCACTCCCTTCCAGGTTTCTTCTCGGCAGCAGCTCTTCTCCTGCCTGGTCCACGTCGGTGTTTGTTTCTTCGGCTGCAGGTGCGTAGTTGTGAACTTCGACCGGGGCTAATGATAGGGGTGATTGTGATAGAGTTAGGTTGTTTTCATTTGCTTGGGGTTGGTGTGTTTTTGAAGGGTCTCCCCCTTCTTGTGTATTTGAAGGGTCTCCCCCTTCTTGTGTATTTGGAAGATCTCCCCCTTCCCCCCCCTGGTTTGTCAGACACCCCTCTAAGGGTCCAGGACCTTAATTGGTCTATGTGCCTTTTCCAGTCCCTGTTGTCAGATGTTACTAGTCGGTAAGATCGTGGTCCTATGACTTGAGTAATAGTAGCTGGTAACCATAACGGGTCCCCCACTAGATTTTTGGCATAGACTAGATCTCCTACCCTAAATGTGCGAAGTTTTCTGGAGGAGTCTGTCGGTTTTTCTGTGCAATAGGTGGGATGCAAACGGTCTAAGTGTGATCGTAACTTTCTGCCCATCAATAATTCTGCTGGGGTTTTATTAGTTGTCGTGCTAGGCATCATGTGCTGTATGGTCAATAGTTTATCGATTCGTTCCTGTATGGGGCCCGGGCCTAATTTGTTAAGTGTTTCTTTTGTGAAACAAACCATGCGTTCTGCTTGCCCATTCGCCGCCGGATGTGCTGGCGCGGTCAGAGCATGTCTTATGCCCAGGCTAGCTAGGTACCCTTCAAATGTTGTTGATGTGAACTGTGGCCCGTTGTCAGAGACAATACATCTGGTAACCCATGCGTTGCGAATAATTTGCGGAGCTGCCTAATGACAGCGTCTGTGGAGGTAGAGTGCATAATGCTCACCTCCAACCAATTCGAGTAAGCGTCAACCAGTATTAAAAACATGTAACCCCTAGTTGGACCCACGAAATCAATATGGATTCTTGACCACGGTCCCCTGGGCATTTCCCATTCAGCCACCGGTGCCTGTGGAGGTGCAGGTCTGGACTCTTGGCAACATTTACAACTATCCACCCATTTTCCTATGTCTTTGTCCAAACCTGGCCACCAAACGTAGCTTCTGGCCAGGGCTTTCATCTTTACAATACCCGGGTGTCCGTCATGAAGAAGGTCCAAAATTGTCTCTCTCAGCTTATGTGGTATAACAACCCAATCCCCCCAAAGTATGCAACCCTTAAGGAGTGAGAGTTCAGTTTGTCTGTGTTTAAAGGGTTTCATGCCTTCTTCAGGGCTGGACTCAGGCCAGCCCTTGGTAATCCATGCTGCAATTTTGGTAATCACAAAGTCTTTAGAAGTTTCTCTGGCAATGTCTCTAGCTGTAATTGGTAGGTTAGGTAAGGTTTTGATTTGTAGAGTGGACGTGCTCGGTGCAGGGTCAATGTCCGTATCTGGTAGTGGGCAACGGCTCAATGCATCAGCGTGAGTAATGGAATGGCCTGGTCAGTAAATCAAAGTGTAGTTGTAGGCGGCCAGGAACTCTGACCATCTTGTCATGCGCGGCGACAAAATATTAGGGGTTGCCTTATTGCCTGCTAGGATCCCCAATAACAGCTTGTGGTCAGTTATTAATGAAAAAACTCGGCCGTATAGATATTCATGAAACCTTTTAATTCCCAATATAGCGGCCAAAGCTTCTTTATCGAGTTGGCTATAATTTCTTTCGGCTTTAGACAGAGTTTTAGAGTAAAAGGCTATGGGAGCTTCTCTGCCATCCGGCAAAATGTGGCTTAGCACAACTCCCACGCCGAAAGGTGAAGCATCATAGGTCAAGGTTATGGGAAGTATTTCGTTATACTGGATCAGTACCTTGCTAGATGTAATGAGATTTTTTATTTCTTGGAATGCCGTGTTTTCCTGCCTTCCCCACTTCCAGGAAGCGTCTTTGTCAAGCAATCTATGTAGGGGTTCCGCTACTGTTGCTTTCTGCGGCAAGAACACATTATAAAAATTAATGAGTCCTAAAAATGCTTGTAGCTCCCCTTTGTTGGTTGGAATGGGGGCTTCCTGGATTGCTCAAATTTTCCCTTCGGTGGGGTGAATACCATTGCCATCAATTAGGTAGCCCAGAAATTCAATCCTGTCAGTTATAAGCGTGCATTTTTCTCTTTTTACTTTTAGACCGGCCTCTGTAAATTTAATTAGTACTTGTCTTAGACGGTCCTTTAGTTGATCTTTGGTTTTGGCCGCTATTAATACATAATCAAAATAAGGAATTACACCTTTGATTCCTTGGAGAAGGCGTTCCATTAAGCATTGGAAAATTCCACGAGCCACGCTAATGCCGAATTGAAGTCGATTGCATTTAAAAGCTCCCTGGTGTGTTACAATAGTTTGAGCCTCGGCCGTTTGGGAATCTACTGGCAATTGTTGATAAGCTTGGGCCAGATCCAGTTTAGCAAAAATTTTTCCCCCTTTGATCGAATGTAATAAATGCTGGACTACCGGAACAGGGTATGCACTTTGTTGGAGTGCGTGATTCAGGGTAGCCTTATAGTCCCCGCAAATTCTGACTGACCCATCTGATTTAATGGGGGTCACAATAGGGGTTTCCCATTTTGCATGGTCTATTGGTTCTAACACCCCTTGTTTAATAAGTTTGTCTAATTGCTCATCGATTTTTGGCTTTAATGCAAATGGCACGCACCTCGCTTTGAGTCTTATCAGGGCTAGGTATTTTTGCACTTGCTAATTTCAGTCTAGCCCAGAAATATTTGCAGATGTCATCTTTTCTCAGTGTTCTGCAAACTTTCTACTTCCTGTGCATGTGATAAACTAAGGAAAGTCATCAGGAGGAAAATAAAAATACATAAGAGAACCGCTTTGTGAAATTTTCCTTTGGGACAATGGAGAATGGAGAAAAGTTGTAGATTGTTATAGAAGTTTAAGAGTTCTGCATCTAACACTTTATTTTCCTTTAAGGTAAGGAGAATGAAATCTATTTCTGATCAGTCAAACTAAAGAGACTGATTAAAATCAGTGCTGATGATACTTTCAGCTTGAAACATATTCTCTCTGGTGACCTTGTTTTGTAGGAATGACAGCTTTTGAAGGAGGCCTGTCAAAAAGGCTCAAGCAAACCAACTCCTCAAAGATGCTTTATGAGCAAGGTGGCTCTCTTGCATCTAAAAGCAAAGTGAAGGAGTCCATTGCTTCTCTTTATCTGCCATGATCAGAGTTTGCCAAAAAATAAAAAAAGTAGATGAAGGGACATGAAGTATCTCATCAAGGCAAAGCACACCAGCCCTTTGCTTTGATTTGGAACTCTTTATCAAGGTGATTCCAAGTCAACTCACAGAGGCCTATTCTTAAGCATTTTGCATTCCTCCAAGACTTCTTCTCCCTCATAAACAATTTATCTTTTCAAAGAGGGCATAGCCTGGGTGGAAACTAGCTAAAACAAAACATATATGCCATCTACCTATATCTGGTTTTGGGGGCATAGAAGTTTACTTGTGATTAAACCATATTGAATTCAGTATATTTATGTCTGAAAAGACATACTTAGGGATGTGCAGTTAGACAGTACTTGGAAACGTTCATCATTTAAAATTATTTCTTTCTACATGTCCTTTCCTCATTAAATAAGGAGCCCTTCACTGAACTTCAAAGCTGGCTGTACTGATAGTTGGTGGTTCTCTTTCTTTCAATATTAATTATTTTGTACAGTTTCATGATTCCCAAATGTTTCTTACAAATAAATTAGTAAAAGGCGAAAAGTGAATAAGGAACAATGATCAATGACTTTGATAGTCACTTCTTTGAAGTAAACTGTTAAGTCAGGTTATATCTTTATTCTTTATGTATTAGTAAAACAACCCACTTCAAAACGACAGCAAATAAATTAAATTAGTATTTAATTTCATTATGCAAATTATAACAAACATATCTTATGTACTGAAAGGTGAAAGTTTCACCTTGTCATTCAAAAATTTTACCTGACTAAGTAAAGCTCTGTAAATCTCCATGAGTATGAGTTTTTTTTTCCAAATGTTGTCAATTCCCATGATTCCAGCTTCTGGAATAAGACCTAAAAGAAAAGGTTAGGAATATTAACATGCCTCTTCATGGTAAGTATTCATTAGCTGTCTTGGGTAGCTGCAGAGTTGCAAAATATTTTCTCAGTGTATCTCTTTCTCCTCTGTTACCGGTATTCTTTTTTTTTTTATTGTTTTATTTTTATTGTTTTTTACACGCACATACACTTTTTTTTCCTTTTAACAACCATGTAATTCCATGCATTAGGGTGGAGTCAGGGCTGAATGAAGGAATGAAGCTAAATAAAGCTGAGCATTTATTGGCTGAATGCCCTTCCTGATGCCTATGTGGATGTCACAGCAGATATTTTCTTTTGGCGCCCAGAGAAAGAAATATCTGCTGCTACCTAGGATGGAACTCACAGCATCCTGATTGTGAGGGGAGACCATCTCTAGGCCACTGTGCCACACAAACACACACACACACACACACACACACAGAGGGAGGGAGGGAGGGAAAGAGAGAGAGAGATAGATAGACACTTTTCTACTGTCCAGAAATCCAGATTAGCCTAATCAAAAATATAATCACACAATTAAATATTGAGGGAGCTGCAGTGCATAATTCTAAAATTTGAAATCCATTTAATTCACAAACCACAACATCATTCCTGCCTCAATGGTAGCATCTCCATATGTTTTACATTACTTCCAGTAATTGTTGGGTAATACTGACTCAGAAGAAATGCATGCAGAATTGTTCATTTCTTACTTTTGTTTAGCAGTCATCATCAATTATCCACAAGGAAGCAAGCAACATCATCAATAGCATGAACCATGCAAATGATGCAAACAATATCATTTGTATCGGCTGCATCATGACAGATGTGAAGTCACTATCGCATCTTTTGGATGATCACACTTCAGTGTAGAGCTCATACATAACCTGAAACTGCCGTATCATCTTTACTCATGAGATACAGGTATCCATTATCTGCACATTCGACCTGTACCTGGGTTGATAAGACAGTTGAGATAATGCTGTCCTGATTTATGGAAATTGAAGTAAGTAATAATAATAAAAAAGTTATAATTCTATTTAAATTAATCAGAAACTGGCTGAAGCACTCTATTTTTGACTGTTTCAGATATTCTTAATCCACATTATCATTTCATTTCATTATCATCTCAGTTAAATATTATAATCACATAAATGAATTTAAAATTATAAATTTAACATACAGCAGTAGAACATTTCAGCTACCTTATTTGCATAACCTCATATTAGCAAAGAAAGATATAACCAGGGATAATTTTAACACAATGCTACACTATCATTATAATGTGGAGTCAGGCATTATTTCTATTGCTGGCCTAATATTATTTTCATCAATAAACCTCTTGAAAAATTGCAGGATCAGAAACTCTTTAGATAGAAACTAAGGTGGTTTTGATCTCTATCTCTCCCTCCCCCTCAAAATACAAATAAGCA
Source organism: Bungarus multicinctus (assembly GCA_023653725.1). Lineage (NCBI taxonomy): Eukaryota > Metazoa > Chordata > Lepidosauria > Squamata > Elapidae > Bungarus > Bungarus multicinctus. The sequence goes on along the minus strand of CM042846.1, from coordinate 40,771,332 downwards.
GGGTTTTTATGTGTGTCACACAAGCCTCCAATGTAAATTAGGAAAGGTAAATTAAAGTCTCTGAGGCTATATTATACCAGAATGTAGATGCACTGCTTGTATTCTTGATTAAGAAGAAATTATTGCTAAAGAAAAGACAATCTGTTTTCCAAGCTGCTTGTATTCCCTGCTGTCTTCAGACAAGAGTTTATGAAAAGGAAAAAATGGTGCTCATATTAACTTTTATTATTAACTTTTTTCCTCCATATGAAAGCATAAGGATATCTATATTTAATCCATAACTTTCTAATATATGTTATATTTAATGAAATGTTTAACAACTCCACTGTTAATAACATACATTTCCTCAGACACTATTTTTGCAATGATTTTATTTGTTTGTTGTTTGCCTTTCTAAAAAATTCCTACCATTGTGTTTCAAAGTTACAGGTAAAATCATTCCCCTCAACCAATTAGTTCAATTCAATAATTAGATATAGATACAAAGCTGATGTAGCTATAGACAGGGGTGGGATTCTACCAGTTTGCACCTATTCTCTAGAACCAGCTGTTAACATTTTAAGCAGTTCCGAGAACCGGTTGTTAGAAGAAATTACTGGCCTAATCCTGTAAGGAAGGCAGGAAGGAAACATTCTGGTGTTGCTTTCAGAAACTGCCTTTCCGTTAACCCTTATTACATTCTTGGCAGGACTAGACTTCCTGTCTCAGGAACTTCTCTGGAGTTTTTTTCCCCTCCTTTGCTGGTACTTTGCTTGTGTGGAGTGACCATTCAAAGTTACAGTTGCACTGAAAATGTGACTTATGACCATTTTTCACACTTACGACTGTTGTAGCGTTCCCACAGTCATGAAAGGTCAGGCGAGGAAATGCATGCCTCGATGTGAGTGATATTGAGTTGGCCATGCCCAGCCAATAACATGACCACCAAGCCATGTCTACCTAGTCACATGACCATCAAGCCACGCCCACCAACTAAGCCACGTCTACAGAACCGGTTGTTAAAAAAATTGAATCCCACCCCTGGCTACAGAACATATTGAAATTTGCCACATATGTTCCTCTTGGCTTCTAAGTGCTCACTAAGAAAGGATTTTTCAAAATGATCATCAGAGCATTAGTATTTCCTATATTATTATTAACACACTCTGATGCTTTACTCCCCCTCTCCACCTGAAAAGAAATCTCTTCTAAATGCAAAACACAAGCAGAGGAGAGGAGTTTCAGTTTTACTTTCACAGCAGCAAACACCTTTACTACAGAACAATTGAGCTAAGCCACAGCCAGGCTCCTTGCTGTCTCCCTTCTTGCTCACACAGCAAATACTGTTTCAGTTTCCAAACAGCCCTTCAACTCTCTCACACACTGACAGGACACTAGCCAGATGAATACCAATGGATGCTGGTATTCAGAGGCACAATTTCCCCCCCTTATTTTCCTCTCAGTTCAGAGGAATCTGTTCCTTCTACTGTAACACCAGTTAAAGGGAAAAGAGGCAAAAAATGCAGAAGATTTACAGATGTGATTAGGAAAATACAAGTAAGGGAAGCTGCACACAAGTATCATCAAACTCACCCCCAAGTCAGTAGACAGACTGTAAAAAAGTATACATCTAATAACCCCTATATTAATCAGTCACAAATGAGATCAATGCCTTGGACTAATAAGTATTTGTCTGGTTTTTATTATGAACCTCAGATTCATTATTCCAGGGAAAAGGTTGCTGATCTTGGACCTTGGTTACCTTGTGCCTGGTGCCTTGCTCTAAAGTGGTAGGATGAGAGTCCTGGGATGGACTGCAGTGGTATAAAGTCCAGCTCCCTCCCCTTCAGCCCTACTCTGAACTCTTACACAGCCTTCTCACCCATCAACATCCAAAGGCAAATCACTTTCTTTCTGCTGTCCGGAAGTACAATGGATGCTTCCAAATGATGTCTTTTGGAGCCAGAGAGGTGAAGGAGGGAAATTTTATGCCAGCATTCAAAGTGCAGGGACAGGTCTACCACAGGATAGGGAGTATCATGGTGGGGCTTCAGCAGCAGCCTTGGTTTATCCAGATATACTTTGTTGGTGATGATGACAATGAGAGGGATGTATGTATGTATGTATGTATGTATGTATGTATGTATGTATGTATGTATGTATATCCATATCCATATCCATATCCATATCCATCTATCCATCTATCCATCTATCCATCTATCCATCTATCCATCTATCCATCTATCCATCTATCCATCTATCCATCTATCTATCTATCTATCTATCTATCTATCTATCTATCTATCTATCTATCTATCTATATGCGAAATACCACTCATGCATCATCATGAAATCTCCAGAACCATAAAGCCTACAAACTTGAAATTTGGCACATATGTTCCTCTTGGCTTTCAGGTGTTCGCTAACAATGAGAGCATTAATATTTCCTATATTATTATTAACACGTTCTGATGCTAAGGAGTTCTACTCTCCCTCCCCACCTGAAAAGAAATTTGCTCCAAATGCAAAACACAAGCAGAGGAGAGGAGTTTTAGTTTCAGTTTCACAGCACCAAGCAACTTTAGTACAAAACAGTAGAGCTAAGCCATGCTCAGGCTCCTTGCTGTCTCCTTGCTCACACAGCAATTACTGTTTCAGTTTCCAAACAGTGCTGCACTCTCTCACACACTGACTCTAACCAGATGAATTCTGATGGATGCTGGTAGACAGAGGCACAATTTCCCCCCCTTATTTTCCTTCCAAAAAACTTGCCCGATCACATAGTTTCGTAGCGAAGCACGGGTACCCTGCTTCTATATATATAAAATTTAACAAAAATAAAAAGAATAGAGCCAGCCAATAGAATGATTGTGATCTTGAACTTGGAACAAGGAAATGCTGAGCTTCTAATATCTATTCATTATAATCAAATTACTCAGATCAATTCCATGCTTTAAAATAAAAGCCAAATAAAGCAGTTCAATGGAAAAATAGGAACACTAAATTCTAGCACACTAGAAAGTCATTGAAATATTAAGTGGTTCCATAATCAGGATATTGTGGTAGCAAAGCTCATTTCTTGCTCCCAGTATTTTGGCAAAAAGCCCTGGTTAAGTTCTGTCATTACAGTGCAAGTCTGAAGCTCCTCTGGTAGCTCCTCCTAGCATGATATGACCTTCTCCACTGAATGATGGGAGAGACACCTCTTACAGGCAAATTTGACAGATTATGATGTTTAAATCAACCACCATAAGAGTTTATAACCCTCATAAGAAAGGAGCAATAGAGATAGGAACATATTTAGGTAATACACTCATTGTGCAGGAACGAAAGAGGTGATTTCTTCATTAGTGTTTTACATCTTCCAGCATCAGCCAGCCACTATTGAAACTATATAAAATCTGTCCTTATTACTGCTCTATCAATGCAACAATGATTAGAAGACACAATAAATCACTAATGAAAAAATGCCCTGGTTGCTGAAATATTCTGGATCTCAATGTACCTCCTTACTTTCCAATAAAGAAAGTATCTGTATGTTATTATTCTTCACAAATATTTTGCTATGTGTGAACATAAGTATGATATTATTACTGTATATTTCTCATCTTTGCATTAAATCTTGTTTTAATCTACAAACTGCATTTTTTAAAATGAAGCTTCAGGATAAATTTCCCTCTACAGATGAAAAGAGATAGAAAGGAGCAAGTCAGAGAGTGGTTAAGCTTTGCAATCATTTTTGATTTGAACCTGGTAGTAGCTGCCTGTTAAATCAGAGCTATTCTGCCAAATTGGTTCTCATTCTTCAGCCAACAGAGTCCTGGCATAAATAATTGGCTCTTGAACCTGAAGGCTGGGTGGAGGGGAATGAGAGCTATTCCATTATCTCTTTATTTTTCCTGGTTTCTGTAGTTGAATGGAAATGCAATTGCTTTGAAAACCACTAGGCTAGATGGACAAATGATCTGACATATTCCTAATAGTATTTGTATTCCTGAGTTGGTCCTATTGCAGTGGTTCATTATAGAGAGGTGGAAGAGCTGCATTCTAGCATTGCTGGAAATGCTCATAGCTAAAATCTCACTGATCAGGCCTATTCTGTTTCTTCTGACTGGCAGAAGGTTTGTGGGACAAGTTTTACTTCCTCTGTTCTTGTCCTCTATGTCAGGATAGTTTTTAATAATCCCCTCCCTTGAACTACCTGTAAGTCCTACTTACTTCAGAAGCTTATTTCTTGAAAAAGACTCCTGCTCAAATGTTTTTTTCCAGAAGATATGAGAATTTCAATTCATGTACAGAATCAAACCTCTAAATTCTTTATTCTGACTAGCTGTGGCACCTTGTCTACTGCTGTTCTGGAAGGAAAATTCAAGAGTCTCTTCTTGTAATGATTAATTATGCCATCACAGATCAAATGTAATGGACTTCTTAAGCTGTGTTTTATTATGTTGCCTCTTTTGTGGAGATATTAGAAATATTGCATCTCTTTTAGTGGACTTCTCAGGATATATAGATCATTTTAATATTCAATATGAGCAGCATAACTCCACATTCTTGGCAGTGATCAAAGTCTTCCTGTCTCTTTTAGATATCTAACAGATATGGTGGGATTCAAAAAAATTTACTACCAGTTTGGTGGGCATGGCCATGTGACTGGGTGGGCGTGGTTTTTTTTTTTAATTTTTTGCAGTTCCCACACATTTTGGGGGCCTTCTGGGCCTCAGAGCAGCCTCTGGGGGGGGGGTTACTCCCCTAAACCTCCTCCGAGACTCCGGAAGAAAAAAAACAGAGCATGGGAGGGGCATGCAGCACCCCTCCATGCTCCGTTTTGGGAGCTTCCTGGCCTCAGAAGAGCCTCTGGGGGGTGTTTTTGCTCCCCTAAGACTCCTCTGAAGCTCAGGAAGGCAAAAAATGGAGTGGGGGGTGGTGAGTCATTTTTTTGCCTTCCTAGGCCTCAGCAAGGAAAATCCTGGCACAGCTGATCTATGTACAGCTGGTTGTTGGGAGGGGAAAAAAAGAAATAAATACTTGAGGTTAATGTCAGGTGGGCGGGATGAACAAGCATCGGGGGGAGGGCGACCAGGTCGGGGGTGTGGCCAGCCAGAACTTACTACTGGCTCAGCGACCCATGCCAAATTCTTGCTACTGGTTCACCCAATCTGGTGCAAACCGGCTGAATACCACCACTGATACAGTCTCTGTTCATAGGATCAAATATGCTATTTTCAACATCTTTTGCTTTCTCATAATGGCTGTATGATACAATTGAATAATAATAACAATAGCACTTAGATGTATATACTGCTTCACAATGCTTTACAGCCCTCTCTAAGCAGTTTATAGAGTCACCATATTGCCCCCAACAATTTGGGTCCTCATTTTACTCATCTTGAAAGGATGGAAGGCTGAGTTAACCTTGAGCCTGGTGGGATTTGAACTGCCACATTACAGACAGCTGGCAGTCAGCAGAAGTAGCCTGCAGTACTGCACACTAACCCCTTGCATCACTGTGGGTCAATTACTTCACATTTGGATGTTATTTTCAAAGGTCAAATCTCTTCATATACATTATCTACTAATAACCTTTGTTATAACAATCCTATCATGTTGTTGTAAACAAACAGTGTTGTTTATCCCCATTAAAGACAGTAATATATGCTCTATTTCAGTTCGAAACAAATCATTATTATCATCAAAGACTAGCTTACACATTCTATTTTCCTTACTTTGGACTGTAATGCTTTCTGTACAAGTTTACCTTTGAAAAATTTGACTGATTCAGAATGCCATAACTACAACACAGATTGGAGGTGATTTTACTTATTATTTATTTTATATTTATAAATAAATAAATACATACATAAATAAAATTTATTGGCCACCCATCTTACCACAATGTAATGGTTGTGATAAGATGGCCACCCATCTTATCACAATGGTTGACTTACAAGCATAAAAATCTAATGATCTATGTACTTTAAAACATAGATAAAACCAACCAGTAAAATCTAGTTACACAAGGAGAGGGGAGGGACAGAGTGGGGCAAGGTGGGATCTGTTGTTACAGATTGATTATTGGGAATACATGACTTCTTTATTTTAATAACTTTTAAAAACCTTCAAAAAACCTGCAGAAAGTCTTCAATTTAAAAAGCTGATATGATCTATAGCAATCTATCAGAATGCTGCACAGTCCACTATTCCTTAAACTCTCAGAAAGAGAAAAAATAAAGACATATAAATGTTGCAATTCATCATGTAGGAGGTTTCACATGACATCCAACTTTTTCTGTTTTTTTCTGCTTTTTTAGTACAAATATCCCCAGTGGTCAATATAACTATTACTCAATGTAACTATTACTAAATATAGAACTGAACTGAATTGTTTGAATAAATTCAACCCTCTTTCCAAGAGTGCTTCAGTCTCTTCAGATTCCACAACAACTGAGTGTAGGTTTGGTAGAAATGAGAGTGAGATCTTACTTAATAGTTCCACTAATTCTTGACCTACCAACACCTTGCCCCACTTCCTGCCAGTATGAGGCCAAAATGTATAGTAAATAAGTTTTGCTTGCCAGGTTAAAAATGATTTTTGGTGTGCTTCTTTTTATGTTGTTTTAAATAATGCATCATGATATTTGATGTTGCATTCAAATGTATTAATTCGAGGAGGTGAGGCAGAAAAGCAGGGTTAAAATCCCATAAATAATATTCAAGTAGGAAGGCTGAAGTTGGGAGACAATGACTTGCTTTGGGCTATCTAGCAAATTCGTGCTAAAAGCAAGTTACACATCAGCAATTCCCTGATCAACAGCTTTGTCTCTTTTTTCTTTATTATAAAATTAATACTTTCAGACTGCTTTCTGTTAAATAATGAATTAAAGATTCAAGAGACAAGATCTTTTTTTTCCAGGAGACACTGAGATTGGGCTTCCAGCTAAGTTCAGAGACAAGCCCTCATCTCCCTCTCATAAAGTGTCACATGTTTCAAATACTTTTATTCAGATTCAGCTCATTCCTAATGATTCTATCCAAACTTTAGAGTGTCTTGACTCTAATTTGCTAAGCGTTCAGATACTCGGAATAGAAGGAATTCATGACCCATGAACACACATACGAATACAACCGACACATTCACTGCCACCATCGGCATGGTCTCTCAGTCATTGATGTTTGCTACTTTATTTCATTTTTCTGACAGTGATGCTTCACATTTGCTTTGATGGTGCTTCTTCATTAATGCTGCTCAGAGAGCATACCTACCTTGTTAGATCTCACATTTCCTTTCATCTATCATCAAAACAAAACAAGAAAAGTATCTTCTGGCATATATTCTGAAAGGCAGATTAGGCTAACTTTCATGCATAGTTTGCCAACAGAAATCTTCAACGTAGTTGTTGATTTTTTTTTTTTTGTATACAATTTTGATATTAACATATTGATAAGTGCAATGTTTAAAGTATTAACAATTTTGAGAAGATACAAAAACTAATGCAAAATAAAGAAGAAAAAAGAAAATGCAAAAAGAAGCAAAAAGTGCAAAAAAAGGAAAAAAAGTTTGAAGAAAAAGAGAAATAAGAAATGAAGAAGTATCTTCCAATATTCTTCACAATATCTAATCATCAAAATTATAAATCATAAGTTATTTTTTTCATTTTTACACAAAAAGTCCATAAGTGGCAGAATGCTTCTTGATGATGGCTGACACAGTCAAAGAAGCCATCTGACTGCCAGGAAAAATGGAATCTAAAATTTAAACATGTCTTTCTGGATGAAATACTGGTAGCAAAAATCTTTTAAGAATGATGGTTGTGAAATATTTCTGTTTCATAAATATTGAATAAAACATAATCACTTTTAGAATATTATTCACTTGTAATTCAATGATCCTCATTTTCAGCTGATGAAATAGAGGAATTAATTAATATTATACCCTGAACTATTTTAATCAGTAAGATGTTTGACGCTGGATTGTACAGTATCTAAAAGAGGCTGAACTTCTGCTATGCAACAGCTCCATCAATCTTTTCCCTCTTATAGCTATGTCTGTTTAGAGGAAAACAAATTCAGTAATTAAATGAATAAGGACATGTTTCTAACTTTTTCAAAATCCAATCCAATTTAAAGCTGACCAGTAGCACATCCTTAATCTTTAGAGCAATACAGTGGGCACCTTGCATTTTAATAGTTATTTTTGGTAGGAATGTATGAACACTCTGACTTTTTTTTATTAAAACTGTGTAAAGATTTGGGAGTGAAATTTAGAAAAACAAATGATATTTCAAAAGGATTATTTCTCTTTTCTTCATCAGAGAAAAAAGTTAGAGCCTGCCCTGTCAAAGTCACGAAGTCCATTTTAATCTTCTCTACCTTCCTGGGGTCTCCAACTGTTCCAAATATCTGTAGAAGAACTCTGGACAGCATGAATTGTTGCAAGCCTGAGCAATAAGCATGGAAATACATAAACACTTTCCCCTGCATGACTCTATGGGGCTTCTTTCAAATCTATAGAAAGAGAGGAAGATAATTTATTTATTTAGAATTCTTTTTGCATCATTTCAGCCATTCAACTATAAGTAAAAGAGATAATGTTAGGTTTCTTTAAGAATCCAAAACTGTTGGTTTACAATATATGGTTGTAAGTCATGATGACTCATCATTTTACTTGAAGCCAGGACACTGACTGGCTGCAAGAAGTAGAATTACTATAAAACAGGAAGCCAGAGAGTTCAATCTCTCTCCATCATATCTGCATCTCTCCATTTCTCTCCATCTCTCTGCACTGATGTGTTTAAGCTACGGTATTGCTATTTTGCCTGCTGACTATGATGGTTAGTTTTCTACTGTATTGACTGATGAACTGTGTATGAATATTGGACTGAATCTTGGATTATGTCTATATTTTATATATAAAATCTTTACTTTAATACCCTTCAACTTCTGTGGTTGTGTGATTTTATGCTCATTGCAACAACTTTGCACACTGCTTTCGTTTGCCGCATACTCCTTGTAACCAAGGAAACTCTGCTAATACTTATCATTGGTTATGGGCCCAGATATCCCAGGATATACCAGGCCCAGTGTCAAAGGTGGTTAGTGTGAAGTGAGTGAGTCAGTATACAGAAGGTTCAATGTGGTATATGGCTGAAGTGAAGATGGCACAAGAACATATGTCCAGCTTAGCTATGATTATCCAGTTGGATGGCACCAACTACGTTACCTGGTCTACCAAGTGCAGTTTGCTCTTGAAGAGAGAAGGACTATAGAATGCTGTTGTCGATCCACTGGATGTATACCTTGAACAATGCTGACCGAAATAAACTAGATGATTTTGCCAGAGACAACGAGAGAGCTGTGTGCGTTATCAGAGTTACTCTTGGTGATTCACAGCTTGTGCATGTTCATGGTGTGGAATCTGCTGCTGAATGCTGGAAGACCCTCGAGAAGTCTATGTTAGAGACAGTGTTGGTTCTCATATTAATCTAACACGAAAGCTGTTTAGAGCGCGTATGCGCAAAGGAGGTGATATGCTTGCTCATTTGGAGTACATGAAGAGAGCTGATTTTCTCTGAACTTCATCAAGTCTATATTATCCTTTCATCTTTAGATGACTCTTATGATGACTATGTATCTTCACTTGAAGTGTTAGACAAGGAAGAAATGACAGGGAGGCTAATAGAAAAGTCAAGATGGCGAAAGGACAGACAACAACTGAGACAAGATGACCAATCTATGGATGAAGAACAAGTTATAGTTTATGTTGTTAAAAAATGTTATATATGTGGGGCTAAGGGTCATTTGGCTAGAAATTGCAAAAAGAAAAATACACAGGGTAGAAAGTTGAAAAAGAGAAGCAATAATTTATCTATATGTAATACTGGTTTAGCAGGAAACCATGATAAATGGGTTGTTGATAGTGGAGCATCACATTGTATTACTAATAGAAAGCAACAGTTTGTTCAAATGGAGAATAGTGTTAAAAGTATTTCACTGGCTAATGGCTGGAAGCTCAAGGCATGCATTCTGTTCTTGTCTAAATGAGGAGTTGCCCATGTTATATGTGCCTAGCACGACGTATCACTTATTATCAGTGAGTGTACTGATAAAAGCGGGGTATACAGTAACATTCAAAGGGTTAGAATGTGTACTAGAGAAATACGGCTAAACTTGATAATGGCTTGTTTATATTACAAGATAACCCAGTTCTAAACACTAAAGTGGGGTTTGAGAACAGAAAGCCACATGATGAATGTATTCATCTATTACACAGACGTATGGGGCATGTTAATTTTAAAGCATTAAGAAGAACTGTGGAATTATCAAAAGGTATCAGGATAGAGCCCTGTAATCACTATGTAGATTGCAATGTTTGCAACAGGGAAAAGAGTAAAATAACTCCTGCTAATTGAACAAATGGTTTTAAAGCCAGTGAGCCTCTACAAGTGATAGTAGCAGACTTAATTGGTCCAAAGGAACCCAGGGAGCGAGGTATATATTAAGTATTGTAGATTTATATTCTCGATATGGGTTTTGTTATTTAATGAAAAGCAAGGCTGAAACATATCAAAATTTTACAAATTGGTTGAGGTTTGTAGAAAGAAAGACAAAACATAAAGTCATGACATTAGTGACTGATAATGGGTCAGAGTTCACTAACAATAAGTTCGTAACTATATTGATGAAGGCAGGTATAGACCATAAGCGGTCTGCGCCTTATGAACCTGAACATAATGCCTATTGCGAATGGAGAGGTCAGACATTACAAACCATGGTTTAGAGCTATGCTTAGTGATTCAGGTTTGGATAAGAAAATGTGGGAAGAAGCTACAAAATGTTCTAATCATATCCTAAATAATGTAGTCCACACAGCAACAAATGAATTGCCGTTTGTTCGCTAGCATGGTAGACAACCAAATCTCAGTTATCTCCATGTATTTGAGGCCCCTGCATGAGTACATATCCCAGCTCAGCTAAGAAGCAAGGAGCAACCTAGGGCTAAAAAACTGTTTTTTGTGGGATACGAATCAAACCATAGGTCATTTAGATTCTGGGAACCAGGCACAACTAAGGTTTATCATAGTGCTAATGCAAAGTTCCTAGAGCACATAGGATGGGAGAAAATAGACCAGGATTATGTCATTGTAGAATCAAAGGTATCAATTAAGAATAATGATGATAATAAATCTGTAGAAGAGACACTAAGTGATGATTCAGATATAGAGGAATCCTCTGTCTCTGTGAAAGAGGAAGAAGTGGATGAAAGCTTGACAGGGGAGGTAAAAGAGGAGTTTACTAAGGTGACTAGTCCAATATTGCCCAGAAGGACTACTAGAGTGTCACGACCTCCTGATAGATACCAGGCTAATGTTGCTCAGCAAATAGGTATTGAACCTTTTAACTCTGAAGACATTAAGTCTTATTCTGAGAAAGAGCGAGTAGCTTGGAATGAAGCTATGAAAAAAGAATTAAAGTCATTGACTGAATTGAAGGTATTTGATGAAGTTAAACTTCCAGAAGGTGAAAAGCCAATTGGGTGCAGATGGATTTATTTAAAAAGGATATGGAAGGATTTGTGACCCATAAAGCACACCTAGTCGCTCAGGGTTTTACACAAACAAAATTAGACTACGACGAAGTTTTTGCTCTAAGCCTAAAGGCTAGCACTTTAAGAGCAGCACTAGTATGGGCAGCAAAAAATAAATATGTAGTGAACCATGTAGATGTTGAAACGGCGTACCTGCATGCACCATTACAACATGCTATATACATGAAAAAATCTTTGGGAATAGATGATAATAGGAAGGAAACTGTTTGGTTATTAAAGAAGAGCTTATATGGACTTAAACAATCAGGCCATGAGTGGAACAAATGCATAGTAAAGGAACTAAACAAAATAGGTTTTGAGAGTGGTTTGGCAGACCCATGTTTGTTAAAAAGAAAAAAGAATGGGGTGTTGGAATTTTTATTACTGTTTACTGATGATATTGCCATAATCACTAAGACTATGCAAGAAACTGAGTACATAATAGACAGTTTGCAAGCAAAGTTCAAGATAAGAACACTAGGGGAAATTAAACACTATCTTGGACTTGATATATATATGACACAAAAAGGGTTCAAGATATCACAGGTGGATAAAATAATCATTTTATCAAAAAGGTATAACATGGACCAATGCAAAATTTCCAAAACTCCTATGGGGAAGGAGTTTAACAATGATAACACTGATAGTCCTATATTTGATAAGGAGATTTATCAGTCTTTGATAGGTAGTTTGTCATATTTGGGAAATTGGTCAAGGCTGGATATAGCTTATTGTGTAAATCAGTTGGCAAGGTACACTGTAGAGCCAAATGTTTAACAATGACAGGCTGCAAAGCAAATACTTAGATATTTGAAGAACACTATGCATTGTATTTAGAACCCGATAAGGAATTAAATCTTACTGCATATGCTGATGCAAGTTCTGCAAATGATGTCAAAACAAGGAAATCAATATCTGGTTTGGTAATAATGCTAGGGAATGCATTGATAAAATGGCAGTCAATTAAACAGCAACATATCAGTTTTTCAACAATGGAAGCTGAATTTTCTTGCTTATCTTTGTTATGTACAAAGCTGATTTATTTTAAACAACTTGTTTAGATATTGAGTTGGATGTAACTAAACCATTTACTGTGTATGAAGATAACCAGGCTGCTATAAAATTAGTAACCAGTATTGCTGTTAAAACAAGATCAAAGCATACTGAATGTATGCTTGTATCTGAATGTACGGCAATGTGTGGAAAACAAACTGATTGTGCTAAAATATTGTGAGAGTGAACAGAATATAGCTGATAACTTCATGAAGACACAAGGTTTTCAAAACACAATGATTGTTGTAAGAAATATGGTTTAACATTGTAACACTGTAAATATGCTCTGTAACTTTGTGGATGTGTATATGTTGTATGTATATATATATAGTAAACCAAAGGGGAGAATGCTAGGTTTCTTTAAGAATCCAAAACTGTTGGTTTACAATATATGGTTGTAAGTCATGATGACTCATCATTTTACTGAAGCAAGGATACTGATTGGCTGCAAGAAGTAAAATTACTATAAAACAGGAAGCCAGAGAGCTCAATCTCTCTCCATCATATCTTCATCTCTCCATCTCTCTCCATCTCTCTGCATTGATGTGTTTGAGCTACGATATTGCTGTTTTGCCTGCTGACTATGATGGTTAGTTTTCTACTGTATTGACTGATGAACTGTTTAGAGTTTAGAGTCTTATTTAATTTATATACCGCCCCCTCTCCCAAATTGGGACTCGGAGCGGTGCACAGCCCAACTAAAAACAATACAATACCAGATATAAAATTTTAAAAAAAGGTCTCCTGATCTTCCGCCATGTCTTGAAAACTCATTTATTTCAGCAAGCCGGTCTGGCCTAGGGGTTTTTAAATCTTTTAATCTGGTTTTAACTTTCTTAATTCCCTTATTTTTAATCTTTTGAAAGGGCCAATGCATTTAATTCTTTTAATTTTTAAATATTGTATATGTATATGTATTTTTATATGTGTATTTTATCTTGGCTGTTCACCACCCTGTGTCCCTTTGGGAGAGCGGGGCGGTATATAAATTTAAATAAATAAATAAATAAAAGCAGATTAAAATTGGATTAAATCTATGGCTGAGAAATTAAGACAACAATGAAATGATAAAAACAGGTTAAAAAATAATAAATTTAAAACCTTCCAATATTACTAGGCCAGACCGGCTTGTTGGAAAAGATGAGTCTTCAATGCGCGCCAGAAGGTTCGCAGGTCTGTGTATGAATATTGGACTGAATCTTGGAATATGTCTATATCCTGTATATAAAACCTTTACTTTAATACCCTTCAACTTCTGTGGTTGTGTGACTTTATGCTCACTGCTTTTGTTTGCTGCATACTCCTTGTAACCAAGGAAACTCTGCTAATACTTATCATATATCCTCATATATCATAAATAAAATAAACAAAGGAGGCATATCAATCAAAAGCCGTAACAAATCCAAACAATAATGATTCATGCCATTGTATATCCTGCTACTCACATCTCAGTTCCCACAAGCTCTTTGAAAAAGCCAGGTTTTAAGCAGCTTTCTGAGTATCAGAAGTGAAGATGCAGATCTTATTTTTGATGCAGGATGTTTCATAGGAAGGGGCCTAATAATGTAGTAATGAATTTTATCTTTCTGCACCCTGGCAAGGGGTAGGACTCCACATCACAGACTCTTTGCAGACATATCTTGGACAAAGAGATTAAGGGTCCAAATTTTGTATGACATTGAAGGTGATAATTAGTACTTTGAATTGCACCCAGAAACAAATCAGCAATTAGTGCAATTTCTCTAGTTCTCGTATTATATAGAGAGGAGATAACCTTGACAGAAATATGCAAGAACCATTATCTAGGCAAAAAGAGCTGAAGTCCCATTCTTAAAGTCCTGATTAACAAGATATGTGGAAGCAGATATTACAAATGTTTACCTGATTCACTGTGTTATAGGAGGTGAGGTGGTAAACCACAATCAGATTTGCAAGACTCTGTTATTGTAACCTATTTCAACAAAGTCAAATTCTAGACTTCCTGTGGAATTGATTTTCCAATCTGGCCTAGGGGCTGACATCCATCTTTTGAGTCTGCAGTTCATCACTCTTTGACAAGATCTTGTTATTCAAGTTATCACATGGGCCAAAACATTTTGCACTAGATAGGGTTTCCTGATAGGCTTTGAGGGCAGTCCTGTATAGACAGAGTTATAGTAATCCAAGTGTGAGGCTATAAAGCCATCAGTGACCATTGGCATTGCCTCCTCTTCAGAGAAAAGCTGTAACTGGGCAAAATCCTTCTTGGACTATCTGATTTCTACTATAAAGAACTGAGAGTCCAGCTGAACGTTTATGTTGTACAATGGCTCTTTCTTGGGAAGCACAACCCAATCAAGAGCTATACTTGGCATAGTTCTACAATCATTATCATATTCTACAACTGCCTGATCCCAGAGCACTAACCTTCCAGTAAAACTGCTGCCCAAACTGCCGCTTATATCATTGATCATCTACGATCATCAAATCCCACATCGGAGGTCCTGATTTCAGAGCTCAGCCCTGCTAATTCACACAGTAGCCTAATTTCTAAGATCGCTGACCAAAGACAAGGATATCCATGAGAAGACAGACCTAATACCTATGATCGCTAGCTGTTGATCTGAAGTAATGAGTCAAGATTAACCTTCTGCCAAAAGATTTTCATCTTTACCTTCAGCCTAATATATGCCCGAAGACAAGAATATCCATGTGAAGACAAATCTGGTTCCCAAAAATCACTAACTGAAGACCCGAAGAAACAACTAAAGAGTAACCTTCTGCCAAAAGACTTTCATCTATACCTCCAACCTAATATATGCCCTCTTCCCCCCAAGACCATCCAAACCAAATCTTCTCCTCTTCCTCCCATTATTCTCTTCCTGCCCTAATTTTTCCCCAATATAGCTCTGTTTAATTGATTAACTGATCTTACTAAATGATTAATTAATTTTTACAATTACTTATCATTAGTGAGTTATATATTATTATAGATTAACATAGACTAGTGGTTATTGATTAGTTTGGTTAACTATTTTGAATATTAGTATGATTAGTATGTTTAGTGCAAATTAATGATTAGGATAATTAATTGACTAGTGTGTTTATTGATTAGTGTAATTAATTATTAGGGTGATTATTGATTAAATTAATTGACTAGTGTGATTAGTATAATAGACCATTTGGCACGATATTACTTTATTGATTACCATAATACCTTGTTTGATTGAACAACCTAATCAACAAACCATCTCAACAAACCCACCATGCCAGGAAAACAATCCAATGTCAAACCTCAAGCTAAAAAGAAAGAAACCCCTACTAAAGAACCACAAGACTTTTGCTCTTGCCTTATTTGTAAGGAATCTCTAAAGGAGAATGAAGATTACATCAAATGTTCTCTTTGTAACAATTACACTCACCATAATTGCTTAGGATTACCCAAGCAAATGGCTCTATTCCTAAAAACATCCACCAATGCTTTTCCATATTTCTGTCCACCATGCAGACCCAAACTAGAAAAATACATTACCCTGTTTGAAAGAATCGATACCTTTGAAACACATATCACATCACTTGACACCACTGTAGCATCCCTGGACGCTATACAAACTAGATTGGTAAACCTTGAAAAAAAAAGAGACAGCACTAAAAAACGAATATCAAACATCTACAGACCACATCTCTACTCAAAAACTGCAACCAAAACTCAATCCACAAAAAAAAAAAAAAACAAATCCTACAAATATTGATATCCCCATCCTCATCAAAGAAGCTGTTGAGCGTGAACAGAAGTGACCAAATGCCATCTTATTTGGTCTAGAGGTCAATGACAATGATGACATCTCTAACATTCAAAACATCATCAGAGAAAATCAAGCATCAACCATCTCCCCTGAAGAACTACTTGATATTTCCCGTGTTGGTCCTGAGCTTAAAAACAAAGATGGCTTGATGATCCCACACCTGTGCAGGGTTGTTTGCAAAAATGAAACAAGCAAACGCAAATTCATTTTCTCAATAAATTCACTCACAAAGAGAAACAACAACCATAAGTACCTTCATCCTCGCCTTGATCTAACCTTACAGCAACATGTACGATCCCGGGAACTACATTCTGAGCTCAAAAGATTACATGAATTAGGTAATACAAATCTATACATTGATTACTGTGCTGGCTGTATCAAAAGCAAGAGCCTCAACCCATGTCACAATATCCATCACCCAAACATCCAACGTTAGGGATGCATACCCCTTACTTCCTCCAGATCCACTACTTCATATCTTAAATGTAAACTACTTAATGCAAGAAGCCTCATAAATAAAATGCATGAATTCCTCATCCTTCTAAGCTCAGCCAATTTGACATTATATTTGTCTCTGAGACGTGGTTAAATGCATTTTTTCCAGACTCCATTACCACTACAAAAGAATATCAAGTTTTTCAGTCAGATCGCGAAATCCATAGAGGTGGTGGAGTTGCTATATTCTTTAAAAAATCTCTAAACCTAAAAAAGATCCAAATTATACAAGAGCTTGCTCTTCCCGAGACCATCATCTGTGAACTGTCCTTAAAGTTCTCAATCCGCTTCTTACTTTGCTATTGGGCCCCTGACTATGATATAATTCATGCAAACAAGCTAACTTCTTTACTGACATGGGCTGCCTCCTGCCCACACCCTCTCATTTTTCTTGGTGACCTTAACTTACCTCTTATTTATTTATTTATTTTATTTATTTAATTTAATTTTTATACCGCCCTTCTCCCTGGGGACTCAGGGCGGTGTACAGCCAATCTAAAACCCCAACAACAATACAAAAGTTAAAAAAGATTAAATTGGATATTTGGCCGGATAAAAAGCCCACCCCACCCCCTTAAAACCCCCAAATTAAAATTACTGGAGACACATTAAAACCCTCTCTCAGCCCAGGCCGGCCTGCTCGAAAAGCCAGGTCTTCAACGCGCGCCTGAAGGACCTCAGGTCCATGCCGGTACGCAGTTCCGGTGGCAGAGTATTCCAGAGGGCAGGGGCCGCCACAGAGAAGGCCCTACCCCTTGGGACCGCCAGGCGACACATGGCAGCCGACGGAACCCGGAGAAGGCCCTCCCTGTGTGCACGCACTGGCCTGCTGGAGATCACCGGTGGGATGCGGTCCTGTAGGTAGCCTGGTCCAATGCCATGGATCGCCTTAAAGGTCAGAACCAGAACCTTAAAGCGAACCCGGAAAGCCACTGGCAGCCAATGCAGCTCGCGCAGGAGAGGCGTCACGTGGGCGCTACGTGACGCCCCCATAATCACCCGCGCGGCCGCATTCTGTACCAGTTGGAGTCTCCGGATGCTCCCCACAGGGAGCCCCATGTAGAGGGCATTACAATAGTCCAGGCGAGAGGTGACAAGGGCCTGAGTGACCGTGCGCAGGGCGTCCCGATCCAGAAAGATGAACCCATTCATACAACCCTATACAATGCCGTTACCACACTAGGACTGGGATAACTAGTAACTAACAATACTAGACTTAACAACTGCCTCGATCTCATCTTCTGCAACAGTTTGAATTCAATTTACGGAATACAAACTAATGAACTCTTTTCCAACAGTGACCACAGCATGATTGACTTTTGTCTCAACATATGTTCTCGCAATAATCACCATAACAACAGGATCCCCAATTATAACTTCAAAAAAGGCAACTATGATCTTATAGACAATGATCTCTCATCTCTTGATTGGCAAATTCTATTCACTGGATGCAATACAGTTGAAGACCATTATAACATATTTTTACTTGAAGTCAAAAGAGTCATCAAACTATATGTACCAGCAACAACTCCCAAAACCAGGAAAAACAAATTACCCATAACAATAAGGAAGCTCCAAGCCAAAAAGAAATCCCTTTGGAGGAAAAACAAATCTGGTCACGTTGCTAACTTTAAAAGCCGATACAAAAATTTATGCCACCAGATAAAGACTGAGTGTACCAATTATCACACTAAACAAGAGGAAAACCTTCTATGCACCAATTCCACCCGCACTTTCTTCAATTTTGTAAACACCAAACTAAAAGACTCAAGATCCATCCCACCCTTAAAAGAACCAAATGGTAAAGACTGCAACGATGACACCATCAAAGCAAACCTCTTTAACACATTCTTTGGCTCAGTATTTGTAAACAACAATGGATCATGCCCAATATTTCCTAATCGAACCACAGACAACTACAATGATCTAATACTATCGATTTTACAGAAGACAATGTTGAAAAAGCACTACGCAATCTAAAACCATCTTTATCTATTGGACCAGATGGAGTTTGTGCCTACTTCTTAAAAAGGCTATCCACTGCCATAGCAGAACCTCTAAGCATAATCTGTGAAAAATCTTTCAGGACCAGCTCCTTGCCAAATCTATGGTCACTAGCTACAGTCATTCCCATCTTCAAAAAGGGAGACCCCAGCCTAGTTGAAAATTACAGACCAATCTCTTTATGCTGCGTCACCTGTAAAGTCATGGAATCAATTATTAACCAATCCATTATCCTCCACTTAGAGACAAACAACCTATTCTCTAATAGTTCGGCTTCAGAAGGAAATTGTCCTGTAATTTGCAACTCTTGCACTGTAAAAACATATGGACTACACAACTTGATCAGGGCAAAGCAACTGAGGCAATTTACATAGACTTCTGTAAGGTCTTTGATTCAGTGGTACATGACAAACTACTCCTAAAACTAAGGTCTTATGGTATCTCTGGATACCTGCATAACTGGATAGAAGCATTCCTGTCAAACAGGCAACAAATGGTCAAAATTGAGAGTGTCCTATCAAATCCTGTACCTGTCAACAGTGGTGTCCCTCAAGGCAGTGTTCTAGGATCAACTCTCTTCATACTCTATATTAATGACCTCTGTGATTATATTAAGAGCAACTGCATTCTTTTCGCTGATGATTTAAAGCTATTCAACACCACTGACAATGCTGCTACCCTTCAAAAAGACCTCGACTATGTGTCAGAATGGTCAAACAAATGGCAAGTTCAGATCCCAACAAGTAAATGCTCTGTCTTGCATATTGGCAAAAAAAATCAAAAAATAAAATACAAGCTGAATAGTCAAGACCTTGTTGATGACACAAACTTTGTCAAGGACCTTGGAGTATTCATCTCAAATGATCTAAGTGCTGTTTAAGAGTTGTTAACCTAATTCTGCATAGCTTTTTCTCCGGTAATATTACTCTACTAACTAGAGCATATAAAACATTTGCTAGACCAATATTTGAATACAGCTCATCAGTCTGGAACCCCCATTACATATCTGATATTAATACAATTGAGAAAGTCCAGAAATATTTTACGAGAAAAGTTCTCTGCTCCTCTACTCGAAGCAGAATACCTTATGTCACCAGACTTGAAATGTTAGACCTAGACAACCTAGAACTATGCCGTCTTTGATTCGATCTAAGTATAGTACATAAAATTATATATTGCAATGTCATACCTATCAATGAATACTTCAGCTTTAACCAAAACAATATCAGACCACAAAATAGATATAAACTAAAGATAAACCGCACCAAACTTGATTGCAGGAAATACGACTTCAACAACAGAGTTGTCAATGTCTGGAATACTCTACCTGACTCTGTGGTTTCTTCCCCAAACCCCAAAATCTTCAACATTAGACTATCTACTATTGACCTCACCCCTTTCCTGAGAGGTCTGTAGGGGGCGTGTATAAGCACACCAAAATGTGCCTACCATCCCTGTCCTATTGTTTCTTTTGTTTTTCTTATTCGTATCCATTTCATGTATTTATAACCATGTTTACACCTGTTATCTAATAATTGTTTGATAAAATAAATAAATAAATAAATAATCAATTGGCTTCTGTCTTAATAGATATTTCACCTTGCTTTCAACCTGTTTCTCCTTGCCCAGACATTGAGACTTCTGACTGCAAAAGATCCCAGTAACCTGTTTCTTACAGAATCCTTTACAAGAGTTAACCTTCTACTTAGTTAACTTACTACTTTCTCAATAAGTTTAAAGGGAAAGGTTAATGTAATGTTAGACAGGGGAATTGCCACAGCCACAGAGAATGATTAAATCAGAGGCAATAATAATAAGGCAACATAGTCAAATAAGAGGCAATGTAGCCTGCAAAGGGGATGTGACTATGGCAAATGTCTTAGAAGGGACTCTCTAGTTTCTGGTTTATAAAAGTGACAGAAGAAAAATGTACTTTCAGACTTGTAACCTTATAATATTTAACCTTATAATAAAGTAGTATTCATTCACCTGGATATGTTTCCTACATGAACTATCTCACAAGGACCATAGTTGGAGACTCTATAGTCATTGTCCAGTAGAATGGTCCAAAGTGAGCACCTTAAGGCAGGGGTCCACTTCTACTCATATCACTATCACCTCCTTTCCCTGCAATGAGACATTTTGTGATCCCATTTTGCTCCCTGTCCCTTTCCTTCATAGCCTATACAAGCCAGGTAGGGGAGACAGGTAGTGGTATACTAAATTGTCAGATCCACTCACTCCTTCAAGTGATCTGACAATCTAAGGAGACAACAACTTCATGAAAACAGTCAACATAAAGGTTAATTTTCAAGAATGCGGACTTAGAAACAAATAGTATAATTAATGTGGGATTAGCCTGTTATTAATTATGGACAAAATATTTATGAAAGGGATCCATTAAAAGTTTCAGAAAAGAACCACTAGCTCAAAAGAAACAAGCTTGTTTCTAGCCTGGAAAAGAATGCTGTGATAAAGTATTTGTACTTCAACAATTGCTTGAAGATTGCATCAAGAGAAATATCACTATGACTTTGAAGGAGCATTTGTAGTATCCATCAGCCAATTTGGTGGGAGACATCTGAAGTTGAAAGTGTTATTGCTAAACCAGATTGCCTCTTACAACCTGTGTACAAGTCATACAAAGTTCTGTTTGTGTTCATGGTTGAAATGACTTTTCTGTATTTATAGTCACAAGGCAAAACAGTGTTCAATCTGCCTCACTATTCAACAGTGTCATCAAAGCAGCAATGAATAAAGTATTTATTTATTTATTTATTTGATTTGTCAATCGCTTACAAGATAATAGGTATAAGTATAAACATAGTTATGAATACATGAAATGGATACATATAAGAAAAATAAACAGAAACAATAGGACAGGGATGGTAGGCACTTTGGTGTGCTTATGCACGCCCCCTACAGATGTCTTACAAAAGGGGTGAGGTCAATAGTAGACTTGAATAAAGTCTTTGCTTGTCATATGGTGTCAAATTTGAACAAGACAAATTCATCACATATCTAATGTTTGCTGATGGTTGTGAGGGTTTTTTTGCAGGGAGAGGGGGATTTGGGAGGGTGGTGTTTTTGTTTTTTTGCAGAAAATGAAAAATAAGTCTCTGACATCTTATTTGATATAAAAGCTTATCTATATGACTTATCCATTAATACACACAAGACTGAATATTCAAAATGATGGCCCTCAAGCAACAATGCACTTCGATGGAGATCAGTTTGAACAACTTAAATATCTTGGCTCAACTGTCCAATTTAAAAAAAAATAGCTGCCACTGCTATTATCAACAATTAAATTGTCCAGACCACTTCAGCCTTCAGAGTACTGACATGATGCTTCTAGTGGGGGGGAAAAAATAGCATAAGCATTGCTACCAAAATGTACATATATCTATTACAGTATTAATACTATTGATGCTGCTGTATGATGCAGAATCTTGAACCAAATAAGTTGAAAAATGTGAAGTTTTCCAAATGTGCCTATACCAAATTTTAGGGATTTCATTCTATGACAAATGATGAAATAATTAAAGGGGAGTGTTGCAATGAGTCTATGGCAGTTGAAGATATTCAGAAAATTTAATTAAGTGGTTTGGACATATCTGCCACCTAGGGCTCATGCAAATTTTCTTACTGAGATGTTGTAGGCTGATAGATTTAAAAGAAAATTTTGCTATAGTATATGCGAAATCTAGTGAAACTTAGTCTCAATGAAATGCAAGCTAAACAATTGGTCCCAAAAAAACAAAGGAATGTTAACATGTCATCTGTAGATCACAGCACACACAGTTGCATACTGGTTATACCATGGGCCATTGCAGGATCCATTAAAGACTTCATGTTATATCCAGACTTTGGATTTTGAACCCATGTGTAGTTGGATTTACTCCTTTCTTTCTGTCTGTCAGTGTTGCATTCTTCCATGCTTCATTTCAGACAACTCCTTAGAAAAACCAAGGAAACTCTCTCCAACATCACCTATCTCACCCAGTAGCATGGATATAACCAGAAAGTGATTTCTCCTTAACCCTCCCCAAATTAGTTTTCATCTGCCCCAACAGAAACCTCATCTTGACACTCTCCCAACCACCCCTTCTGATGTCAGTAGTCAGTGTCTCCCAAAGCAGAATGCAGTTTTCATGTAAGTATGACTGATCTAAGGAAAATGACATTATATATTCTTTCTTTTCTTTTTTTTTGATCATATCAGCTATTTGTTTATTCTGATTCTACAGTATTCCCAAAGCCCTCTGGAATACTTTGGGAATGAAATAGAGTTCATAGCCCCATTTTTCTCCTAACTGTCCATTTTCAATTTTCCCTTCCCAAATTGGTATCTGAGGAACTCTTGTTTCTATAGATCTACCACTAGTTACAGAGGCTATAATTGCAAGAGCTCATTTTGCATGTTGATAAGAAGTCTATTATCTGGTTCCAAAACAAACAGTAGGGGTAGACTGCTCTATCTTACAAAATAATAAATAAATCCTCTTTTTCTTTATATCTAAAAGCACAAGAGAAAGAATTAGAATCTTGCTCCCTTTTGTTGCAAATATCAATATAAATAATGGTAGGTTTCTCATTTGAAAGTCAGAATTTTCCACAGGAATTCCTATGTTAACCTTGTTTTTATTAAATGTTATTAGAGTTGTGAGTGACCTGTCGTTTGGATTAAATGGATTGCTACAAAGGAATCTGACAGTGATTTAGGCAACAGAGGATCAATTAGGTCACAAATATCACTGTGAGTCAAGCATAGAATCATTCTTGATAAAAGGAAGGGAAAGACCTTTTTCTAAGAGTTTGGGAATCTTCATCCATAGAGATGAAGAACAATATTCATATAAATCAGAATAGTTTCCCCCCATAACGCACTGGCTAGATAAAGATGTCAAATGGTATGACTTCAAGGTTGAGAAGCTACTTCTAATATGTTTTGTTCCAAAGCCAAAGTCTGTCTGTCTGTCTGTTTCACTCTCTCTCTCCCTCCCTCCCTCCCTCCCACCCACTTTCTGTCTCTCTTTTTCTCATACAGACTACCACAGAGAAGCAATTATTGTCTGCATCTTTTCACAGAATGAGTGGTGAGACCCTTTTCCTGGAGTATGAAACGAGCATTTCTGAGCACTGGACCTATTTCTAATCCATTGCAGTTCACAGATAAGAAGTTCAAGAATTCAGGAAAAAAATCAGAGCTGTTGCTAAGATTATCTATATCTATTCTTCTATTTTAAACCTCTCAAATACCTATAAGAAACCAAGAAGTTTTCCTCACCTTCTGCAATGATTTCTACAATTTTGTTTTTGATGGTACCCTGGAAACTAGTTTTTTTTTTAAAAAAAAAAGATCTATAAATCAAGAAAGATTACAAACCATGCTAGCTTTTAGAGATCCTCATTATGTCAGAATGCAACTATGGCTGATCTGCAGACCATAAAAATAAGCCTATGACCTTTGATTGGCTAAATCCCTGGGCACTAATTATTTTTTTGTCCAGAGATTTAATGATGAGGGAGGAGCTTGCAAGAAACTTTTGCTCCTTGGCAAAATTCATCATGTTGTGGGAAAAGGAAGAAAGGAATCTAACTTTACAAAATTTCAAAAAATTCTTCTATCAACATTTATAGGTGCAATGAGCGATTCTACAAAGTGGCATTAGGAATTAGGGTTAGGTTTCATGCATCCAAGGCAAATACATTTCAAAATTGATTTTTTTTTTCTGAGGCCTAATTGTGCCCTGAATAGGATTAGCCTTCTTAGTGTGTTTCTTCACATGTCCTCTTTTTCTTAAGTCAAACATCCATGTTTTAACTTATGGCTGCTGTTTTGTTTTATTTATTTATTTAATCTATATCATCATCCCTTGAAAATCTCTCCAGATTTACAATAAAATTCTGGGTTTAAGGAACTCTTCCCTTAAGAAAAGGGAAAGGGCAGTGGTGGGATTCATTTTTTTTACTACTGGTTCTGTGGGCGTGGCTTGGTGGGTGTGGCTTGGTGGGCATGGCAAGGGAAGGATACTGCCAAATCTCCACTCCTTCCCCACTAACCTGCTTTCCAGCTCCATTCTCCTGTGCAGGGCAACAAAAGAAGCTCCGGCGGATCAGCTGGGACTTGGGAAGCAGAGAATAATTGGGGGTGGGGCCAGTCAGAGGTGGTATTCCGAACTACTCAAAATTCCCACTATCGGTTCTCCAGAACTGGTCGGAACCTGCTGAATACCACCTCTGGGAAAGGCATTTTCTTTCTTTTAGTTATGTTCCTATAATTCTCATTAAAAGGGGGAGAAAAGATGATGATAACTAATACAATCAGCAGTAACTGCTAAAAGGCACTAACTGCTGCATTAGCCATGGCCTTTTACTGAATGGGCAGATTTCATGATAAAGATATCTTTTACAAGGAAGAGAAGGAAGAACATAACCACATTTGAAGTAGTCATTGCCAGCCCATCACTTATTAAATGTCCTACCTGCTCATTCTTGCTGAACTTGATAAAAGATAATTCTTTTCAGAAATGTATTTCGGAGGAGGAGATTATTTCCAAGAGTGGAATGTGTCGTTCTTCATTTCGATAATTTTTAAATTAGATAGCATGTGTTCTAGAACTGATCCTCCAGTGGCATGCAGTTTCTTTGGCCTTTCATAGTTCAATTAATCCAAAAAGGAAAATATCATTAAA
This sequence comes from Bungarus multicinctus, assembly GCA_023653725.1. Classification (NCBI taxonomy): domain Eukaryota; kingdom Metazoa; phylum Chordata; class Lepidosauria; order Squamata; family Elapidae; genus Bungarus; species Bungarus multicinctus. The sequence continues at coordinate 40,745,734 of CM042846.1, read as the reverse complement.
GGGAACTTTTCTCATTGGGCTTCCTAGCAGCAGTGTTATTGTGCACTAAGGGAGAATCCTGCCATTGAAGAATAGAAGCATTTCTCTTGCATTTGTAGAAATACAGAAGAAAAGTCTAACTATTTGGGAGGAAAGGAGGTTAATAAATTTGGTGAAGAAAAATAAAGGGTGTTTATAGAATCTCTCTGCCTATTAATAATACAAAGTCAGAAAAGAAAAAGGGAAGGGAAGAGATGGGAAGGTTATTCATATTGTTTCTTTTTTGCTGTAGGAAGGAAATAAGTCAGAAGATATGACTCCTTGTCTGACAGTTTTATTATACGTTGTGTATTCACATTCATTCATATAGAAGGATAGCTATACATGCTGATCTTTCACCTTGGGAGACATCATGTCCTTGTAACTGTCATATCATCATGAAAATGAAATCTATTGGCTGAACTCTACCCTTTGAGATGGATGTTGTCACCTTCATTAAAGGACCACATAGTTTATTACATTTGTCAGCTTTGCTTAGGAGAAAGCAAACATGTTTATAGGTGTGGAAAGCAGGAAAAAGAAATGCTAATTGGAAACAGATTGAGGATTAGAAATGTTTGAAAACATTGTAGACTATATGTTACAATCTGCCTAACTAAGCATATGGCAAATAGCGTAAGTATCAGTCACTTAGGACACTTTTCTTACTGAAAAATATGGAAATATAACTTGTGTTTGATCTAGCTTGACAAACACTTCCTTTCAATCATTTTTTGAAGCCCTTTATCAGTTTACACGTAAAATAAGTTCTAAACAAGAGGATTGCACACCTAAGAAGTCTTATCCTATTTGAGACTCTTTCTTTAAAAATGAATAATTCAGGATCTTCTTAATTTATGTCAGCTTCAAAAATGGCTATTAATAAATGTGTTATCTTCCTATATTTTATCCAAAAGCAAAAACTTTCATGAACCACAGCTCACTTCATTAATTGCACAGAGTGACCAACTTTAATAACATTTGTCTCAAACACAGGGGAAATCAGGAAATCTAGTCAATTCAAATGAATATAAAGGTTTATAACAGGGGTCCCCAACCCCCTGTCTGTGGATCAGCACTGGTCCACAGCATAACCAGAATCCAGGCCCCGCAAACAAGTGATGACCCATCCATGGGATGCAGGCAGCATGCAAAACCGTGCCCCCACCAGTCCACAGAAAAACCTCTCTCCATGGAACCGGTTCCTGGTACCCAAAAAGTTGGGGGCCACTGCTCTACATGAATCAAAACTACTAATGGTCAAAGCAAATTGGCAGTAGATAAGAATCAATGGAATACAAGGTGGGCTGGACTAAGATCTCTTGTGGGTGTTAAGGGATTCAAGACAAATAATGTGTTTGACCCCTTCCTCATGCTCAGCCTGGTCATCTCCTACAATTGGTTTTTAGAAAAGATTCTACCAGACTCCTTCTGATCTCATACCACCATAGAATAGCACAGCTTTCCTGTTATTTTCTCTCTTCTTGTTATGTTACTATGCAACTTAAAAATGTATCAAGATGTTTTAATATTTTCCCCTCAAAATCCATATCTTACATGAACTACACATTTAATATATACTTTCTTCTATACTTTAATCTGTAACACATACTGCTCTGTCAATATACTGTTAGAGCTGTAAATATGAGCTTTTTCAAAATTCTTTGCTTTTACTGTGAGAGAAGGGATTTCTTGAAGGTTATTTTTTTCAATAGTTTCTGTGGTAGAGGTTATTGGCCATAAAAGCACCCCTTTTAACAGCCCAACTACCTCTTTCTTATTTCATAATGGCCAAGAATTATCACCATTTCCAGCCATGGTGTTGTTACACACAGACACAGATACACATCTAAAACATCCATTTTTGTAGTTTTTGGTTTCTCAACTTTGCAATACCATGAACTGTAGTATCCTTGGGACCAATTCTGCAGGCTGGAAGCATTGTTTACAAGTATTTTTATCCTTTCCCTGTGTTTGTTTTAATTAGTGTTGACAAGTAGAGAAAAATTGTTTCCATGATCTATCACTTGTGCGGTATTACAGGGTTTCTGTTGCAATCCTCTTCTTTTCTGTTTAACACCTATATAAAACTGTTGGATGAGGTCATCTGCCAATTTGGGTCAGGTAACAACAATATACATATGATATGCATAGATATCACATGACAGAGATATAGACAAAGTACATTTTAATAAGTAAAATAAAAATAAATACATTTCAACTCCTAGCTAACTGAACACTTCAGGCAGAGCCCTGACCCAGTGCCTGAAGATATGCTGGTGTGAATGATTGACAGACTTAACTTCAGTACCATCAAGACAAGGACTGAGAGGCTTTGTCTGTGTTGAACTTTGCAGATCTGGAGGTGATTCACTGTTGTCTATCAATGTGGTTGTATAGTGCATTCTGCGCTCTAAGAATTGTGAAGAATCTGAGATCCTCTTGGACTCTCAGCTCCTGCTCCCAAAAGTAAGAGGAAGCTGTGGTCAAGAGACCCTTTGTATAGGTATATTTTGTGTGCCAATCGCACATTTTGTTGAACTGGGACATCACTCCTACCTTTGTCATCTCACAATTGGATTACTGTACATGGGCCTCTCCTTGAAGACCATATAGAAGCTGCAGCTGGTTCCAGAATGCAGCGTATAGGCAGGGATGAAGGCATCGCATTATACACATATGACTCCACTACTTTTGGTTCTGTACTGGTTGCCAGTAGGGTCCCTATTTTTTGTTAGTTTTCTTGTCAAAGAAATATGTATATGTATATTTTGGGTAGTCCAATGATTTTAGAAACCAAATTCAGTGGGTGAATATCAATATATCAAAATCTCAAATCTTTGTTCGTAGCATGTATGTAATAGTAAAGAAAATGCTTTTAAAATGTACTCCTTTTTTGCAATTCAATCCAAGATCATTAAGAGGTCAGAGACCCTTCTATCCCAATTAAGAGTGGAAAACCATTCTCCACTAACAAAAGGGAATGCCTTCTACTTGCATACCTGAGCACTTATATGAATCCTGTAATGTCCCTGGAACAGAATATGTCTCAATGTACCATATATCCTCATATTATACCTCCAGCAGTTCTATTTTTAGAATATATGCATTACCAATTAATCAATTCTTCCATGTGCGATTGAACCATCTGTTACTCTTAACTGTTACACTTTCTTAAATCCTTTCTGGATTTTCTTTTTCTTTCTGCAGCTGTTTCTCATATTCTTTGGAATTTTTCTTATACCCTTTGGATTTTGTCCTTAAGAAGTTGGCACTTATTAGTCATAATGTTGGTTATGGCAAATCTGTGCTTTGTTCTTCAATCACAGTTTGACCCTGAATATACTAACAGTCAAGAACAGTCATAGAACAATATTCCAGAAAAGAGACAAGGACTTTCTTATGAAGCAGCATTGGGAGACAATGATTGGAATTTCACCTTCATTCAGGATTTAAGGAAAGAAAATAGCATTACATATCTGGAAGTGTATGGAAATTCTCAGTCATCCAGGTCATGGTTGTCCCAAAGGTGCTTTTTCAAAAGACAACTGGACTTTCTTATTTTTCTTTGAAGATATTTTGCTTCTCCTCCAAGAATCGTCTTCAGCTCTGACTGGATAGTGGGGAATGGAAGGATTTATACACTTTGAAGACAGCTGGTGATCTGCATTCTTTTAGAGAGTCACTGAGGCCATTTGGAGGTTTAACTATGTCCTCAGGGTCTTGTGAGATAATACATCCATCCATCCATTCTACTGCAAAATGCATTAAAATAAAAATGCTTTAAATTATTGTTTTTTTCCTATTATAAAGATAGGGAAAAAATCAGTTAAAAAATCTAATTTATAAAAACATACAGAAGTCAATAATCAGCCTTTGGACTTTTTTCCTCCTGTGGAATTGATTTCATTATATTATGCTCAATGAAACTGCGCTGATTTATATTGGCACAAGCTCTAACTTTCAGGAGCTCAAAGTTCTGGTTCAGACACCTTTGTGAAGTCAATAGCTGATGAAAGCAGTCCTGTTGTAATTAGTATAAATTTGGCTGAAATTTCATGGTGAGGATGTTGAAGAACGATCATGGAAAGAAAGGAAAATTAAAACCCTTTGTCTTGAATTTATACTCTTGTCAGTCCGTTTAGAAGATAATACATTAAAGGGTGGCGGGGGTGGGGGGGAAGAGTTTCACATCGCATTTGCAGTCAGCTGAAATTGAAAAAAAGGCCAGCCTATTACTGGAAAGTAATGAGTCAGAGTGATTCATGCAGCCTTTTGGTGGTTTCTGAGTGAACCAATCAAATGAAAGGGCACAAAAGCCATTCACAAGGAAGATGATCCTCCTCAGCAGTGACTAATATCAAACTGAAGTCATTAAAATGCCTAACGGTGTCTGGGTTCGACTACTGACTCGAATGTGAATGCATTGTGTTCAATAAGGCTTACTCTTAAGCAAATTGTGTTAAAATTCCAACCTCACGGGAGATAGAATTTTTTTTTAAAAAAGAGAGAGGGAAAATTCTGACTACTACTCTGCATAGAGAGAAAAAGTGTTGAACTTTAATGATTTAGTTTTAAGATTTTGCTGTTTCTCATCTGTGTGAACATGTTTCTGCAAAATTAGTCCATCAGGAAAAGCGTCTCAAAATGAATACTGATATGTCCATATTACTGTTTTTATATAATCATATTTGAAACAATAATTGAGCCAATTATGAACTTCAGAATGTCATTTCTCCATAGAGCTCTCTTGGTGCAGTGGTTAAAATATAGTATTACAGACAACCTCTGCCATGGAGGTTGATCCCGATGGGGATCTTAAGTTTGAAACAGTCTTCCTTCTGAAATTAGTAAAACAGATTGTTGGGGGTAATATGCTGACATTATAAACTGCCCAGAGTCTCTTAAAAAAATGTAAGCTAAGTGCTTTTGGTATTTTTTTAAAAATACCTAAGTTATTCAATATGAAGGAACAGATTTTAGTAACACCATAGTAAAATTTCAGTAATTTAGTGAACTTCTCACTTATAAATAATAACTATTCTTTCATGTGACCTTTTCTAGCAATTTCATTGCACATCGGAATTCTTTTAATGGTACCCTGAAATAATGTATTTAGAACTAAAATACGATTACACCCACTCTATATGGTAGATGTGGTAGAATAATAAAAGGTATGGAAGAAATGATACCTACAGAATGCAACAGTTCAGTAATGGAATGCAGTTTAATTGACTCTCTTGTTATTTTCAGATACAGAAATTCTTCTATGAAATTCTCTGTATTAAACCTACATAATCTGGCATCCTTCAGATTTGTGGAATCTTCAATAATCACCTGGATAGTAAAGTTAAAAAGTTATTTTAATTTAAGGATTTTAAGAATTATATCCAATAAGTCTGAAGCTACAGAAACTGCTCGGTATCATCCTATCTCTAAATGATCCTTCCAATTTGCTGAAATATTTCAGAGCCCACTGAAATAATTTGCTACTATGTTTTCAGTCTCAGGTTCTGCAATTTTTTTGCAGAATGTCCTCCCTTAGAAATCTTGTCTATGACCTTTTTTTGGCTGAGCCTTTTATTCTTTTGTTCCCCAAAATGTTTACTTTTGCTTTTTAAAAAATCAATGATTTGTTGGCTGTTTGGAAGAAGGGATGTTCTGAATCTTTTCTTCTGGTTTAGATTCAAGAATCCCTATAAAAGTTGACAAATTGGCCCATTTCAGTTTTGCATTTTGTCAGTCTGAGGTATCTTATTTATGTAATGAATATTTTAGCATATTTATTTGCAATAATTGATTTTAGCAAACTTCATATAAAATTACAACAATCTGTATCACTTCAATTCATCATCATTAAAATTAACAGCACTGTCAACAGTCTTTCACATCTTCCTTGCAGTCATTGCAAACAACACAACTTGTTTTTTACATTTTTATCTACATCAATGAGCAGGAAACATTTTTTTTCTTGTGTGTTGGACTGATTCAGTTGGATTAACCTAAGTATAATAAATCTAGCACTAGGTTCTTGATATAATTTGCTAAGTAATAAGCGATGGATCAGAGCTTCCACCTGACAAATATCACAAATAACATAAACAGTATATAATTAGTAATGCTTTATATCTTCCTATTTATATTTTATTAAAGTTTTTGCGGAACATACATATAAAAACTAACACAAACTAACAGTCAGAAAGAAAAAGAAGAAAGAGAAATAGCAAGAAAAAGAAAGAGGTGGAGAAAGATAAAAAGAAACCAAAAATATATACAAAGAATGACTTCCAACTTCTTCTGAGGGATATTGTAATTGTTTATATTTTCTAAGCAGGTTGTTGGCATTGCCTATAAATGAAGTTCTGTGAAAGCTCATATCAGGGAATTGGGTGTAAATCATATGTTATTTCCTTCCCTATGTTTAAAAGATCAGCATGACTTGGCCAAACTGAAGGTTTGAAATACATATTATTTACTTAATTTTTTTCAAAAAAATTAAATAATGTATGGAAATATGTGTCATTAAACAATTCCTGATCTAATGAAAATTGTGAAAATAATTTGAGACCAAATTTGTCCATCCACATGTAGTGAATCAATTATTTTTTTTGTTCTTCCAAGGAGCCTTCTTGGCTTTAACCAATAATCTCATTGCTGAAGGACTTGCCCTGGAAGTATTTGGTATACAGCCACTGATTATTTTTTTCTGGGAAGGATACATTTAAATTTATTTAATATGGAATGCAAAGTCATTGGTGCAGTGATCTCAGAAAAAGGAGACTTTTGAAATGTCACAAGGATTATTCCTGTTCCTAGATGAAAACCAGAAGAGACTGAGATAACTCAGGGTTGGTTGCTGGTGGCGGATTGAATACTAGGAAGTGGCAGTAGATAGAATTCCACATTTCCAGTTTAGGGAACAAAAAGATTTCTGGACATTAATGATGTAAAGTGTCCTACTGAGGATTCTGCTGCTGTGTTTCGGGGTAGTGAAATTCCCTGGTGTATTTAGAAAGAGCAAACTTGATGTGCCTTTTAAGTACATATTGTAAATATGTATCATAATTAACTTAATTGAAATACAGGTGGCAGAGTCTGCATCTCTAACTTGAAGTTGTAATTAATATAATAGCGAGAAATAGAAAATGGGGCTTTCATATACCAGAAGTCCTTTGCAAGAGAAGGAAAATTAGAAACTTGCAAATCTACCAATTTCCTTGTCTGCTTTTAATTCTCGGGAAATCGTTCCAAGTGACTAATGATTTTTTTAAAAAAATTGAAATGGCAGGTCATCTTAAGATAAAATAAAGATAATTTATAATTTGACTGTAGGTGAAGAAGCTAACTTGGTTTGTATAATGGAGACCTAGTTAAGCAAGTGGACTCACTGCTCCTGCTTGAAGAGCAAGTGGCAGCTGTGACCAGGAAGGCCTTTATGCTACTTTCAGATGTTGTGGCTCAGTTGTGCCTATTCCTGGATCAGGAGACTCTGCTCACAGCTACTATGCCCTTGTTACCTCTCAAATAGATTACTGTAATGTGCTTTATATGGGTTCGCCTTGAGGAGTGTCCTAAAGCTGCAGCTGTTACATAATGAAGCAGCACAGGCACTTATGTGCACTCTTCAGTCAGCTCATGTTACACCTCTGTCCCTTGGATTGCACTGTTTGCCAGTATGCTTCTGGGTTAAATTTAAAGAAGTAAAATTTAAGGAACTGATAATGACCTTAAAAAGCACTATGTGGGACCAGGTTATTTGAGGGATCGTCTCTCCCCACTTACATCTACCTGTTCTATCAGGACCAACATGACAGGCATGTCATGAGGCAATCTAGAAAAGAGTATCATTTGGTGGGATCTAGGAAGAGAGTCTCTTCTGCCATAGTACCTGCCCTTTGGAATATCAACTCCCCAGAACTTAAACTGCCTCTCTCCTGAGCTTTTAGGATGGCCTTGAAGACATGGCTTTATCAACATGTTGGGAGTCTGGCATTATTAGGGAGCTCTTACAAAGGTTGATGTAAGGATGGTTTCTCACCTTGATCATGATTAATTTTATTTTAAATTGATTATTGGTTTTTACACATTTTTACACTTGTTTTCATTGGATGATTGTTGCTTTGAACTACCCAGAGTCACTTAGATGAAATGAACAGATATATAAATAATAATAACCATTGTCATCATCTCTACTCTGTAAGGAACATTAAGATTATCTATCTGAAGAGGGTTTGGGATCTGATTGGATTGCAAGATGTCTTGTAAGTATATTTGGTTATTGTTATCAATGATTCTGTTGATGTCCCAACCTGATATAACTGCTAGGGCAGTCAATACATTCACTTTTAAGAACTGCCTTGGCCCTTCTTCAATGATATCCCCTAGTATATGAAGGGATTGCAGGAGTTGAAGAAAAAACTATTTCAAAGTCCTATTTTCAATTAGTTTTTCTGAGGAAAGATTCTCACAGTCTGGGTGCTGCCACCTACAAGTATGTAGGTGTCTAATAACTTTTCCTGTATGCTTAGACAAGATCAATTTCAGCCTGGGAGATCCAATGAATCAAAGAGGCTGCTTGCAGGAAAAAAATATCATCATTACTCAACCTAGTTCATAATTTCTAGAAAGGAAGTTATTGCAGACATCTCAGTTAACATTACAACAACTCAATTAACATCACTTGAGGCTTTTAAGCAAGGGTATAATTCAACTGGTGTAAGAACCGGTTCGGTGAGTGCATGCTTTGTGCTCGCACATGCACTTCAGGCATACATGCAGCATTTGCAACTCACCTTCTTCTGCAAGCCCTGTATGTAAAACAGCTGATGCGTGGCAATCCACTGTGCTGTGCAAATCAGCTGAGCTGGAAAACCCGGAAATAAAACACAGACTAAAGCACAGGCAAGTGTGTGGGCCCAACAGCTGATCATCAGAGGAACTGGTTCGCTCACAGCTGATCTTCGGAGATACCGGTTTACCTGAACTAGCCAAACTGGTAGAATCCCACCCTTGTTTTTAAGAAGACATTGGACAGCCATTTGTCTGAAATGGTATAGAGCAGGGTGTCAAACTCAAGGCAGGGTGCTTAGATCTGGCTATTGGGGCCACCCTAGAAATAGCGAAGGACTGTCCTACAGTGCCTCTGCCATTGAAAACAGCTCAGGAGGGCTGCAGGCGGCCCTCCCGAGCTCTGTGTTTGCTGGCAGAGGGTTGCAGGAAGCTATCACAGCCAAAAATGGAGCTCAGGAGCCCGTTTTCACTGGCAGAGTGCTTGGGCACCACAGGCACTCCCGACATGAGTGACGTCAAGCTAGCCATGCCCACCATGACCATGACCATCCTGGGCCCCCAGGATCAAACACAATCCTGATGTGGCCTTCAATGAAATTGAGTTTGACACCTCTGGTATAGAGTCTCCTGCCTGAGCAGAGATTGGACTAGAAGACCTCCAAAGTCCCTTCCAACTCTGTTATTATACATTCATCTGATGCAAAACATCTGATGTTTTCTTATTTAAACAAACATTTTTGATACGGTTTTATTATCATACTTAGCAACTGTTTAATTTTAAAAAAAAAATATTTTTCCTGATATCCTGGAAGAAAAAAATAGGAAAAATAAGGAAAAAGATAATTCAGATATATTATTAAATACTGACTTTGACAGAATGATATAATTATTATATGTAATTATTATAGTCTTTGAAGTCCTTGGAGTATTTGGTGTCTTTGAAGTGCTGATGAGCTGATGAGGTCATTTTCAGCATTAAAGATGTTATCTAGTTCGGTAATGAAACATCTGTAAACAAACAACTAAACTAAGAGAGCACTAAGGATTCCACACTTCAACCTCAAGCTAGATATATTATCCTCTCTTGAAATTAGCCTTTTTATTACCCATCCTCTTTCCATTACATTAACAGTCAGCTATTAGAAAGCTAACATTTATTAGCAATCAGTGATTGTAAATCTGAGGTCACAGTATCTTTCAAACATTGAACAGTAGTCTTCCTTTCACACATAATTGATAATCATATCTTCCCTATATAATTAAAACATACTTTTAATATTTTAAACTATAAAATAACTATAATTTAAACTGTTTTAAATTAAAACATACTTTTGCATTTTTAAACTATATATATATGTGTGTGTGTGTGTGTGTGTGTGTGTAAGGTTTTGAGCTGATAAATAATTAAATAAGGGAGACTAGGATAGATCTATTTCGAGCTAGTTAACTCTCTTCAGCTAGCCATACCCTTACAGGGAAGTATTACATGTGAGGCAGTTGTAATTGCCACTAGACCACTGGCTCTATCCTGTTCAATATATATATATATTATTTACATTTATATGCCACCCTTCTTCGGAGACTCAGGGCGGCTTACAGTCTATGAAGCACCATGCTAAGTGCTCGGCAATAGCCTTCATTCCATTGTATATGCCTGCTTATTTCTAGGGCTTTTGGCCCCCCAAGCGGCATTTTTACAAAGTCAGCTTATTGCCCCCAACAATCTTGGGTCCTCAATTTACCTATCCCGAGAGGATGGAAGGCTGAGTCAACCTTGAGCCTGGTGGGATTCGAGCCTGCACTAATTGCAGGCAGCTTGCACTAACTGCTAGATGATTAACAGCCTGCACCACCAAGGGTTGCCTATATTACACACATACACACAGAGAGAGACCCCAGAGCTGTCAAACTCATGGGCAGCAGGCCGGATGCATCATGCACTGACCACTCCCACCTCCGGTTTAGCGAAGGGGAAAAAAGTTGTGATACATCACATGACAATATGTCATCACGAGTTTGACACCCCTGATATATACCATATTAACAAATGTGTTGCTACTAAACCAAAATAGAAACATTATTTGACCTCTTCTAAAGAACTCTGCACTGAATCCTTAGAAATGTGCAATCTCATTTTCACCGGCTGAGGAGGTATTGGGAGTTTTTTTGTCTAAAAACAAATACAAAACAAAAGCTCAGATTATCTCGAGCCATTTCAAATTGCTTTCAGAGTGGACTATAGGACTTAGAGAGGCAGGACTTTATCTGGAATTAATTCTCTTTGATCTCTCAGTGTCCTTCAGTGCCATTAAACACTACATCGTTCTGGATTGCCTGAGAGATACGGGAAGAGGAGATATCGCTTTGTACTGGTTTCATGATTGTCTCTCAAATATACTTCTGTCGTTGTTCAGAAAAAAAAGGGGGAATCAACATTTATATGCAACTCTAGGCCCCTAGCTGTCCTTGGGACATTCCAAGACTTTAGTTTCATTTATTTCTAAATCACTTTGATAGTCTTTAAAATACATTTTTGTGTACATTTTTCTAAGATCCTAATTTCTGAAGATTTTCTAATATCTTCATTTCTGAACATTTTTATTCAGTATTGTATATACATCTTTCAGAAAATATTTTCTCTAGTATAATTCATCTTCACCATTCCTTTCCTGCAAATTTTCTTCTATGAATACTGTACCTCATTCTGCTTGATACACATTGTGTCTGGGCACTTAACTTTTCTTTATAATAACCAGTTAGGAGTTCGCTTTTTTTTTTTTTTTGTTATTCTGATGAAATAAAAAAGAAAAGCCCAGATAGCTAGGAATGAGAAGCTTGACTTTGTACAAAAAGCATGGATGTAGATCAGAAAGGGATATGGGGACATCAGGAACCCAGGAGATGCAGTAATTAGAATACAGTATTCTGCAGGCTAATCCTGCTGACAGTCTGGAGTTCAATTCTGATGGGGCTCAAGAGTGATTTCATTCTTTCATTCTTCTGAGGGCTGTAAAATGAGGATCCAGGTTGGTGGATTGGACTGACACTGTAAATTGGTCAGAAAGTGCTGTAAAATGTCTTTGGAGCAGTATATAAATCTAAATGCTATTGCTACTGCTATCCGGCAAAAGAAAATACTGAAATAATGCTCATAGACTACACTAAGAAACTGGGGACATACAGGTTCCAAGAACAACAAAACAATGGAGGCTTTCCATTAACCGTCAACAGTTCATCTTAAGTGAAAAACGAAGGTTCTTCCTTGAAATTAAGTTTGATTTTTGATTACTTCAGGACACATTCCCATATATTTGGGGCTTGGCGGAAGCAATATGGAAGTTGCTATTTTAATCTTCTAAAATAGCTAATGTTGGTTTTACAATTCCCAGTCTAGCCCTAGTATTTCTTGGTAGTATTTCCATGCAAATATGAGCCAGGGTTGGTCCTACTTAGCTTTTTTAAGTCTGGCCAAACTTGACTAGGTGTAAAGAACACTTAAATGAACTCACAATAGGTAAGTCTACAAAAGAGAATAGATATTGGCCATTGCTTTCCGAGCCTGAAGACATTCTCTCATAGCTTTATCAGCTGAATTACTACAGCCATATTTCAAGACCCAGATCATGAGTTCTATCCTTAAGATTAACTGGCTTCTTCTCCAGCCAGATTCTCAAAATATTTACAACAATGATAATGAATAGTAAATTGCTCCCATTTCTGTAGAAAGATTACTTTTTTTTTTCAAAAAAAGTATCTTTGAAAAATAATGAAGGCATCAAAGAAAATCCCAGAAGAGAGTAGAGCTGGAAAAGCTCAGATGTAAATGAAAGACGATGAACTGAAATTATGATTTACCAGTATTGCAAAAGGCATCTCCACTATCTTTAGATAATTAGTTTGCTCACAACTTCAATAATAAATCATGGTAAAATGTCCATATTTTTTTCAAATGTTTTTTTGCAGAGAAAAAAAAAGGGGGGGAACTGATTCTATTAAGCACACAGTATAAATCATATTTATCCTGGAATATGGCCTAATATATAAAAACATAAATATTTATTATTGTATAAATGTAAAAGCTAGGAGGTTTTGGCATGAAGTCTGAAGAGCTGTTCATCTGCATACACAGAGGGTAATACATTAGTGTCTGGATGTCAGATTTTCTTAGATTCCCCCTCTTCTCCTCTCCATGAAAACCAATTATGTTTTGAATTACTAAGCTTCGCTTGTGCTCAGTTTGCTGAGTAATAAATGCCCACTTAGTCCAAGCCATAATGTACATGTGTATGGTACTATGGGGGATGTAATGGAGAAGTGTCAATTAGGCCATTTTTAAACTGCCCTAGAGACTGTCAGCTTAATACTAATTGATGACCTAGTAATAAGCAATATTCCATATAAAGTAATTCATCATCTTTTCTGACTCCCCAAAGCCTTGCATAATGTAATCTGATTACAGCAGCCATGCACATTGCCAAATTGACTGGATGGCTTCTCCATAAGAAAGAAGATAAGAGAAGGAGAAATAAAGAATAAAGTTATAACATGGTATAGCATTTCCCCTGCAAATTCACAGCCTTGGGTATTGTAAATATGCTGAGAAGAGTGAAGCAAGGCCTTAAAAAGTGTCCCAAAGATGCATTTTCAAGAGGCAACTGGACCTTCTGGTTTTTCTTTGAAGACATTTCGCTTCTCATCTCCAGCTCCTTAAAAAAGTGATCATTTGAAAAGTTTGGACTTTTTTGTTTTTGTTTGTTCGTTTGTTTGCTGGATTGTTTGTTTTTGTCTTGTTTCATTTTGATAATAAAACCTCACCTGTAAAGCAAAGTGAGCAGATGATGATTTTGTTCTTACTATTTGCATCCTGTTTTTTCTGGAAAGTCATTTAATATTCATACATTACTAATCAGATAGCCAGTTTGGTGTAGGGGTTATGGCATCAGGCTAGAAATTTGGAAAAGCAGATCATTATCTTATCCAAGTTGTAGAGCAGGGCAATGAAAAAATATTGGAAAGGAAAGCAAGCTTTAACAAGTGTAGTGCTCTCCTCAAAACAGCAAACCATCCACATCTGCCATTTGCCTTGTCAATACTGCTAAAGAGGCTTTCAAAATTATAGACTTTTCCACTCATAATTATTTCATCAGTTGTTATTCCAAGAAAAAAAGAGTTTCTATGAATGCATACACACCTACAGATGATCAGAGGAAAAGTTATAATTTATAAATTTGTGGCTACTACTTGAAAGGCTGTGACCTTTTGAATAGATACGACCCATATTCTACTGGTATAAATTCTCCTTTACCTATGAAAAGGCAGATTAGAAATTGACTGTGCTAACTTCTTGTCACTCTATGTGATTTCTAATGATTATTTAAGCTACTTGAGAATACTGCTCAAGATGCAGCATGCAAAATTTTACTTGGTGTTAAATAATGAATAAACAAGTTAATATATCATGTGGGTTTTTTTTTCTGTAATTTTTTCTGCATGTTATCTCAATTAATAACCATAAATAAATTGTGGGTTTTAGTTAATGCCTATTCTAAAGAGTGATAAGATGTCCTCACTTCAATTAATTATTTTGCAAATGTAATTAAAAGAAAAATAATGATAGTTGCTATTTTTATAGGTCTATCAGGCTTAATCTGGTGGCACAGGCTAATCCACTACTCACTGCCAGGAGTTCAATTCTGACTGGCTCAAGGTTAATTCAGACTTCTACCCCTCAGACCTCACCTTGAGAACTATGGCAGCAAGGATGATCGGGACTAGTAATTAGATCTTTGAAGGGAGAGTGTAGTAGTGAGATATGTTCAGGGGTGAGCTGTTGGGGGGGTTGCAGGGTTCAGGAGCTAGCTAAGATTCTGTGCAGTTTGGAGAACCCCCAAATCCACTCCTGGCTGGCCCTGCCCACACCACACCACCCCTCCCAGAAGTCCCCAGATGGCCCGTTTTGGATGCAGGTAAGTGCACAGAGGCTTGGGGAGGGCGAAAAATGGGCCTCCCAGGAGTTTGGGAAGGCTGGAAATGGGCCTGTTTCTGGCTTCCAGGGGGCCTCTGGAGTCCAGGGAGGCCATTTTCATCCTCCCAGGGGCTCATGGAAAGTCTCTGGGGCCCAGGGAGGGCAAAAATGCCCCCCACCATGGTGCAGGAGGCAGACTAGGCCACGCCCACCATATCCATGCTCATCTAGCAACCAGGCAGAGAACCCATTGCTAAAATTTTTGAAGCCCACCCCTGGGTCTGACCAACACAGAATTAAATAAACAATTACTGCTTATAATTTGAAAGCACACTCCTGCTGACACAGCCCAAAATGTCTCTTGTCTTTTCTGCAGCCATATCCTATTGCTAATACAAATTATTGATCAACTTTTGTCACTAGTACTCTTCCTTGCATTCTATATGGGTGCATTTTATTTGTTTCATAAATAAGAATGTTGCACATGTTACTGATAACTTTCTTCTGCTCCTTTTAACCCATTTCTCTAACCTATCAAGATCATTTCTGTATTCTAATTTTTTTCTGTAATAGCTAAGATATTAGCTATCTCATCCAAATTTGTATCTTTGATAAGCAGGTC
The DNA here is from genome assembly GCA_023653725.1 of Bungarus multicinctus. NCBI lineage: Eukaryota > Metazoa > Chordata > Lepidosauria > Squamata > Elapidae > Bungarus > Bungarus multicinctus. The sequence goes on along the minus strand of CM042846.1, from coordinate 40,730,339 downwards.
TTTGATTTCTTCTTCCAAAACACTAATAAAAATGTTGAGGAACACAGGCTCCATGATTGAACCTTAAGCAGTTGACTAGATTCTTTACTCCAGTGTGATTAGAAAATCAGGCAGCTTTTGCATTTCTTTAATTGTCTTAATTAGCTGTTAATCAGAATTCCAGAGGGTGCATTGCCATATTTTGCTCAAATCATGATGCATTATACCTTTTAAGGTCAGCATTCCCATGATCTACGATGAAACACACCTGATATAAAATGACCTTAGTCTGGGAGGAGTTGCACCTGAATCTCTCCTAATGTGTGGTAATTACTACATTTCCCCCCAAAAATACTTACAGGCTGATTTTTTTAATGGACTCCTCTATACTCTTCCCAGGAATTGATGTAAGATTGGTTGGTTCATTTTTGATATATTGTTGCAGCTGTTACTGTAATAGGTAGCAATTATATGTGATTGGTAGCAATAATATTTCATTTCTTGTTCCTCAATGAAGATGATAAAAATGAGGCAGAGAAAAAAATAACAACAAGGACTATCTAATTTTTCTGAATGATTGTTATCCTATCAAACTTATTTTTTACGTTTTTCAGCGTTTAAATTCTAAAATATCTCTGTGACTTTATGATACAAATAATAGTTTAAACTGATTGCAACTGTACACCCCCAAAACAACATCACCACTCCAAGCCAAGGTTCAAAGAAGGACTGTGCTAATGAAAAAAAGAGAAAGAAGGAAAGAAGAAAGAGAGAGAGAGAGAGAGAAAGAAAGAAAGAAAGAAAAGAAAGAAAGAAAGAAAGAAAGAAAGAAAGAAAGAAAGAAAGAAAGAAAGAAAGAAAGAAAGAAAGAAAGAAAGAAAGAAAGAAAGAAAGAAAGAAAGAAAGAAAGAAAGAAAGAAAGAAAGAAAGTTCATGCTATCACCTACCAGACTTATGTTTCCAATATAACATCAATAACTGAGCAGGACATCTTCTAATGTAAAAGATACTACAAACAACTGCTATGAAGTGATATTTATGAATGGTGTTGATGGTAACTAGATTTAGCTTTTCTTTTTCCTATATCATATCTTTACTATTTCTTACTCTATTTTTGGGTTTTGCATAACATTGCTATCTAAGGGATATAGCACAAATACTATATATGGATGATTGCTTCTTGGCCATTGCGTTAAAATCAAGTATAGTATAGTATAGTATAGTATAGTATAGTATAGTATAGTATAGTATAGTATAGTATAGTATAGTATAGTATAGTATAGTATAGTATAGTATAGTATAGTATAGGCATGTATAAAATTTGTTCTACCCTATGCCAGCCTGCTCAAAAGTTCTGTCCTGTTTTTAAGAGGTATGGTTCATTCAGTCATTGGTTATGCTAAGTGGAAAGTCTAAGCTACAGATGCAATATATACTAGCAGGAAGTCTAGGAACTTGTAGCCTATATGTTGCAATGGTAAAGATGCTGGACTAGGACACAGAAATTATTCAAGTCCATCTATGAGGGAAATTCACTGAGACATCCTACTTTGAGCCAATCTTCTCTTAACGTAAATTACTGTTAGAGGAAATTGAAGAAACTGCTCCTGCCAATACCTTTACCTTTGCAGGAAGGATGAGATAGAAATCTAATGATCAAATGGATAAACAATATTTTCAATCATCCTGGAAAAACCCTGTATTTTGGTAAGCAGTCTGTTGAAGATATGTCATATCTAAAAATTCTTCTAGAATCATGTCTGGACATCTAAAAATAGTAGCGTTAGGGTTTTACCAGGATAGCAATTTGTTTTTCCCATTATATTTCTCTTCACAGATGATTATAACACTGGTGTTTAATTTTCTAGTGTTGCACAGTTATTTGCATAAAGTAAACTTGAACCTTAATTTACAAAACACTTTTGGAATCCATTCCTATTTACAAGTAATTACTTATTGGAAAAAAAAAGTGAGGGGGAAATTAATCAATAAACTGTTTAAATGATGGTTATAGGAGGGAAATGTATGCAACCAATAACATTTTAAAGTAAAACCTTTCTTTTTTTTTCAATTAATCTTTTATGCTTTACACAGACATTTTTACAAGGCAAAACCCTGGAATATTTTATTCGTCTTCTGGAAAATGTTTAAAATCAAAGGAGAAATGGTAGAATACATTACTGACTTGTTTTTTTTTTTTTACAATTCAGGACCCAGATAAGATGGTTTGCTGTCCACGGCAAAGCATCAGATATTTCTCCCAGTCCCATGCTGTTCAACATAGGTAAGCTATCCAGACTGACAGATGAATCTCATTTCAACATGGGGTTCAGACAGCTTTGTTCAATACAGCTAAAGGAAGCAGACTGGATTAAGGAGCATAGCTCAGAACTGATGGCTCACACAACTATCATTCAATATTTGCTACTTTTAGCATCTGCCATCTGAGATGCCTATCTCATGGAAATAGTAACAGGGCTCATCCTGTCATTATTACATCAGTCACAACCAATATTTGGGCTGACTTTGAAGTGTGGGAGGAAATAAATCCAAAGCATACCTGAATATAAAACAAGAATAAATAAGTCTAAAACAGTGATATTTTTAATAGGTTGGATTTAATCTAAATAAGTTTTTTGTGATGGCAGTAGTTATCCCTTCAAAGAAACTCTTCTAGAACTTCATGCACTAACTTTATATTCATCTACAACACACTGGCTTTTTGGCTTGAAACATCTGTTGCAATAATTTATTTGGGAGATTTTTCAACATCTCATTTTTTTCACAGACAATATCTTATTCTAAAAGTACAAAAGGCCGCTGCAGAAATTCCTGTCCTGAAGAAGATGGTTAAGGTTGCTTTTCGGTTGAGAAAAAAAATGATGTGACATCTGCAGAATTCTTTATTGTTTCCCAATCTTAAAAGAAAGAATTCCTTGAGTAGAAGGAAATAGATCAAAAGTGTTTATCCCTACCTCTTTTTTTCAAAGACATGAGACTGACTTCTTATGGATGGCAGATATCCAGTATATCTTGAAAAATATTGGAGAAGAAAGACTGTAGGTAAACATATACTTTCATATATAAAGAACTAAGTACATAGCAGATTTTCAGTCTACCTGACTGCTGATAAATATCCTGCAAACATCATTCATATTTTCTTCCTGCTATTAGTTATTAAGTAGGTCAGCAATATATATGCATTTTAGAAAACATTTGGTTGAACAGCAGTATTGTTAAATCCTCAATTTATTTGACCAATTGGGAAGACAGGATATTCCTTATACTCAATTATCCATTAAATACAAGAATACATAACTGAATCATCCATAGTGATTCAGTCCATTTGCATAATGTTGTTATGCAAATGTTTTATGTTAACTTGCATTAGAACAACCTGAGTTAATGCAAATGACATAATTTGTATAATTATGCAAATGATGTAGGGTTGTGGTGAATGACATAACATTAACATAAAATTAATCTGCTAGTATGAACTACTTTGAATGCAATTGTCAAGCCATTATTACAGTAGGATACTTAGATGGAAATTTGCTCCTCTGAATGTTATGTCTACTAAATAGAGATATGTCTAACATTTACTAGATTATGAAAGCTGATGCTCCACACAATGTTTAGGGTTTCCTAATAGCCCCGTTTCTGACAGCTTGTGCTGCACAGTGATTTCTCTGTAGGGGAGAAGTCACATGGCCTTTTCTCCCATAAACTCTACACCAGAGGTTCTTAAACTGTTTGACCCAATTATTCCTTTTCAGGGTCTCAAATAATTTCATTAAACCCACACAAAAACCAGACTCTGTTGTTTTATTCAAGTATCTTGGCAGTCAAGTATCTTGGCAGTCCCAAATTGGATTCTCAACTCACAAATAAGCAATTACAAATTGCTACTTTACCTCCAGTTAATTTCCCTCTATTTAGGAACCATTGTTCTTACACTGTAGATTCAGGAATGCAGACCCACTGCTTCTCAGTTGAGTGAAATTGCCTTCAGATGTAGAATAGGAGTCTGAGTGACACACTAATGAAGGCTGTAATTACATGAAACCTCTAGATTTAGAAACAATATCATTTGTTGGGAAGTTAAAATGGGAGAATGATTTCCCTGGAGCCTCAGATGCATTGTTTAAGAGAACTAGACCAAATGATTTTCAACTGATCCTACTAGTTTCTTTAATATTCTCCTATGGTAGTAAAGCAAGAGTCATATGTTGCTATGTTGTATGTGAAATCACACCACTAGATCTTTGCAACTGATTGAAAAGGGTATAAAACTGCAGTTTATTCAATGAAACATCCATCTCTTTTGTGTTGTGATTGCTCCTCTGACACAATGTATACTAACCTTTTCACTGTGTCAGAGGTAGTATTCAGCAGGTTCTGACCAGTTCTGGAGAGCCAGTAGCAGAAATTTTGACTAGTTCAGAGAACCGGCAAATACTACCTCTGACTGGAGATTTTACAGTATCCTTTATTTATTTTATTTATTAATTGCAAATTTTATATATCGCTCCCATCTCCCAGTGGGACTCGGGCCAAAATAAAAACAATTCAATACAATATTTAAAATACAATTAAATAGATTAAATAAGTGGCTGAGGATAAAACAAACTGTGACGTTAAAAATTAAGAGTTAAGACCAAATTAAAATCAATTAAAAACCCTACCAATAACTCTAGGCCAGACCGCTTGGTAAAATAGGTGGGTCTTCAAGCGCGCGCCGGAAGATCAGAAGGTCAGGGATGGTCCTCATCTCCGGAGGTAATTTGTTCCAGAGGGAGGGTCCCCCCACAGAGAAGGCCCGCACCCTCGGAGTCACCAGCCAGCACCGTCCAGCTGGTGGTACCCCGAGGAGGCCCTCTCTATGGGAGCGCACTGGCCGACGGGAGGCTGATGGTGGCAGTAGGTGGTCCCATAAGTACCCAGGTCCCAAGCCATGGAGCGCTTTAAAGATGACCACTAGCACCTTGAATCACACCTGGAAGGCCACCGGGAGCCAATGCAGTTCACGCAGAAGTGGTGTAACATGGGAGCTCCGAGAAGCCCCCAAAACCACCCGCGCGGCCGCATTCTGTACCAACTGGAGCCTCTGGATGCTCTTCAAGGGGAGCCCCATGTAGAGAGCATTGTAGTAGTCTAGATGGGAGATGACAAGGGTGGATGTGACCGTGCGAAGTGCACCCCGATCCAGAAAGGGCCGCAACTGGTAGATCCTACGGATCTGACAAAAATCCCCCCTGGCGACGGCCGCTATATATTCTTCTAACGATAGCTTTACGTCCAGGAGGACACCCAGATTGCAAGCCCTCTCCATGGGGGCAAGAATTCCTCCCCCCACAGCCAGTGATGGGGTTAACTGGCTATATCGGGGTGCCGGAAAGCACAGCCACTCGGTTATGGCTGGGTTGAGCTGAAGCCTGTTTTGCCCCATCCAACCCCACACAGCCTCCAAGCACCAGGTCATCACTTCCACAGCTTTGTTGAGGTGGCCTGGGGTAGAAATGTACAGCTGAGTGTTATCAACGTACTGATGAAACTCTACCCCAAAGCCATGGATGATCTCACCCAGCAGCTTTACATAAATGTTGAACAGCAGGGGCGAGAGCACAGACCCCTGAGGTACCCCAGTCAGGGGCCTCGGGGCCGATCTCTGCCCCCCTGCCAACACAAATTGTGAGCGGTCAGAGAGGAAGGAGGAGAACCACCGTAATACAGTGCCTCCCACTCCAGTCCCCCCAACCACCGCAATAGGATACTGTGGTCGACATTATCAAAAGCCGCCGAGAGATTTAACAGGACCAGGACAGAGGAACAACCCCTGTCACGGGCCCTCCAGAGATCATCCACCAACGCGACCAGCACCGTTTCTGTGCTATACCCGGGCCTGAAACCTGATTGGCATGGATCCAAATAGACAGCTTCATCCAGGTGCTGCAGGAGCTATCGTGCCACCACACTCTCAACAGCCTTTGCCTTAAAGCGAAGGTTGGAGACTGGATGATAATTAGATAATAAAGTTGGGTCCAGGCATGGTTTCTTGAGGAGGGGTCTCACTACTGCCTCTTTCAAAGTGGCAGGCAGAAATCCCTCACTCAAGGAAGCGTTAATAATGCCCTGGAACCAACCTCGTGTCACCTCCCGAGTGGCCAAGACCAGCCAGGAGGACAGGGATCCAGTAAACATCTGGTGGCATTATGCCCACCCAGCATCCTGTCCACGTCATCGAGAGTCACAGGATCAAACTCCCCCCAAATGACCTCCCCGAACTCTGCCCCTGCCCTCCCATCCAGAGTTGCCCAGTCGGAGTCCAACCCATCCCGGATTTGAGCGATTTTGTCCTGCAGAAAATTCAAAAAATCCTCAGCCCACCCTTGCAAAGGATCCTCCCACGCTCCCACCTCTAGGAGGGAGTGGGTCACCCTAAAAAGGGCGGCTGGGCGATTTTCTGCAGACGCAATAAGGGCGGAAAAGTGAGAACGTTTTGGCACCCTTATCGCCACTAAATAGGTCCTAATGTAGGACCGTAATAGTGTTCGATAAGATCCGGAGCAGGTGGCCCTCCAACCACTCTCTAGGCATCTTTTCCGGCACTTCATCTCCCTCAGCTCCTCAGAAAACCATGGAGCCGATTGGGATCAGCACTGGGTCAGAGGCCGCAAGGGCACGATCCGCTCAAGGGCCTCAGCTGTCACCCTATCCCAGGTGGCCACCAGGTCCCCAACTGAGTCGTGTGTGCGACCACTGAGAAATGGCCCCAGCTCCATCAGGAACCTATCCGGGTCCATCAGGCTCCTGGGGCAGAACCATTGTATCGGTCCTACCTCACTGTGATGAGGAGGAGTGGCATGGAAGTCCAGTCTAAGGAGCGAATGATCAGACCATGACAGGGGCTCTACAACAACATCCCCTATACCTAGATCATCCTGCCATTGTCCAGAGACAAAAACCAGATCCAAGATGTGACCCCTGACATGAGTGGGGTCCCTAATTAATTGGGTCAGGCCCAAGGCTGTCATGGAAGCCAAGAACTCCTGAGCAATCCTGGAGGTTCCACCAGCCGAAGGCAGATTAAAATCCCCCATGACCATAAGCATGGGAGTCTCAATAGCCAGACTGGCTATGACCTCCAGGAGCTCAGGCAGGGCTGATATCACAGAGCAGGGAGCCAGGTATGTGAGCAATAGGCCCATCTGAACCCCGGAACCACACTTAATGAAGAGGGATTCACATCTGGTCATCTGAGGAACAATGGATTCCCTAGGACATAGATCTTTCCTAATAACCACCTCAACCCTCCCACTCCTCCCCTGGGCTCTCGGCCAATGAAAAACCCAAAACCCAGCTGGGCACATCTCCACCAGCGGAACAACCCCCTCCTGGCCCAACCAGGTTTCGGTAACACCTGCCAGGTCCGCTCCCCCCTCCGAAATTAGATCACAAATGAAGGGTGCTTTATGAACTACAGACCTGGCGTTGCATAACATCAGCCGAAGGCCCGGGATCCGGTAGTTTAGACAACCCGGGGAACGGGAAGTGACCTGGGGGTCGGAGTGTGCCACCGCACACAAACAGCGGGGGCGGGCTCCCAAAACCTGATGCGGCCCCGTCATTGCCATATCTGCCTGCTGACCATGCCAATAACCATCCTCTCCCCCACCCAAAGACAATCCCCCATCCTCGATCTGACCCCCCCTGACCCTGAGACCTCCCGGTTACACTAGACCCCCGGTCTGGCCCTCGTCTCAGGCGGGTTGTCCCCCACCTAACCCCAATAAAAATTTAAAAATAAATGAAAAAAGTTGGGAGCTACCCTTACATTTCATCTGGCTGTGCCACCTCTTGGGATCCCAAGATCCGTCCTTAAGGTAGGCCATAGAAAGTCTGGGGGGGCACCTCAGGGAAAGGGGAACATTCCCCAAGACCCAATTCTGCCAACAAGTATCTGATCGGCCTACCACTGTCCATCAGTCGCGACCCCTGTCCTTGTCCTCGCTGCCCTTGATGACATCTGGGGTAAGATCGAGATGGCTTAGCCACCATCGGTGCCAGACCAGGCCGGCACCGTTGTTGTTGCTGTCGTTGCTGCCACCGGTGCCAAGATAACCGAGCCGTCCCCGTATCCAGGGTCACTGGGGCCACCGTCCAAGTTGCTGTCGTTACTGGCCCTGGTAAGATCACCGACCCAGGGTCTCGCCACTGCCATTGCTGACAAAGCCACCACACGCCAAGGTAGACGCCACCATTGATGAACCAGGCGGGACCAGACCAGGCCGCCCTTGCCGCCGTCGTCATTGTCATCGTCGGTGAGGCTTCCAGGCCACCGTCGCCACCGTCGCCACACACGGGGCCACCAGGCTGGAGCTGTTATCATCGGAGACCTCGTTGGTAAAGGCCTCACCCGCAGAGACACCACTGCCGCCAAGCCAGGCCGTCACCACAGTTGTTGTCCATGGCGTCGAGGATGCTGCCGAGGCCTTCGAGGCCTCCAAGTCATCCCCGGCGCCATCGTCTCCTCCCATGCCATTTGCGAACGTCCAGGCAGGGAAGAGATATGCCACCCGGAAACAAGGCCAAGATCAAACACAGCAGGCCGAGATCAGGTTAGAGTCAAGGCGAACAAGTAGGCCAGACGAGGCAAGGGCCGGCCAAAAAACCGTGGCAGTTGAGACGGCGGACCGAGACAGGTGGTATGAATCCTTCCTCTGCCACACCCACCAAACCACCCCTACCGAACTGGTAGTAAAAAAAATTTGAATCCCACCATTGCACTGTGTGCAGTGATTTCTCTCAATCCCAGACTATACCAGGAAGATTAATATTATCCCAATGCATCTTCTTCTTAGTTTAGGCTATTAACTGCACATTACTACACAAGAAGTACTTTGTTGATTTTTTTAAAAAAACAGTAGTAACAATAACCTCAGCTTTGTGCTAGCATAAAATAAAAATCTAATTCCCATCTCCCTCATATACACATGTAAAATTGAGTGTAAAGTTCAGAAACGACTGACCAGCTTTCTTAAGTGCATTGAAGTGTCTCTATCAATTAGGTTAAAAACTAATTAGCTACTTTTCATTAACATTTATTTATTATGTGTATTAAAAATCATTTTTTTGAATGTGCAATTCAGATTAAATTAATATTAATTTCTATTTTGCTGTCGATACATCACTTCATTTATTCAGAATGGGAAGAAAATTGTTATTGTTATGGATAAAAAGAGTCAAACAAATTTATTTTGTGTGCTGTTTTAATTTGGAAAAATTAATTAATTTTTAAGTTGCAATTAACAGATAAGAAATAATCTCCCGCCCAAGTGGAAGACCCTACATCATTTCTGACAGATGGCAGTCCAATCTCTTCTTCAAAGTCTCAAGTGATGGTGCTCCCACAACTTCTGAGGGCAAGGTGTTCCATTGGTTGATTGTTCTCACTGTCAGAAAGTTTCTCCTTATTTCCAGGTTAAATCTCTCCTTGTTCAGTTTCCATCCATTATTCCTTGCCTGGCCTACAGGCACTTTAGAAAATAGCTTGACCCCTTCCTCTCTGTGGTCGCCCCTCAAATATTGGAAGACTGCTATCATGTCTCCCTGGTCCTTCTCTTTACTAGACTAGGCAAGCCCAATTCCTGTAACCATTCATTGTATGTTTAGCCTCCAGTCCCCTAATCATCCTGGTTGCTCTTCTCTGTACTTTTTCTAGAGTCTCAACATCTTTTTTGTAATGTGGTGAACAGAACTGGATGCAGTACTCTAGGTATGGTCTTACTAAGGCTTTATAGAGTGGTATTAATACTTCCCTTGATCTTGATTGTATCCCTCTGTTTATACAACTTAGGATTGGATTAGCTCTTTTGGCTGCTGCTGCACACCGCTGGCTCATATTTAGCTGGTTGTCTACTAAGACTCCAAGATCCCTCTCACAGTTACTGCTATTGAGCCTGGTTTCACCCAGTCTATATGTGTACTTTTGGTTTTTCTTGCCTAAGTGTAGGACTTTACTTTTCTCTACATTGAATTCATTTTGTTAGATATGTGTCCCAGTGCCCTAATCTGTTAAGATCCATCTGGATCTTGAGCCTATCTTCTTGGGTATTAGCTTATTTCTGCCAGTTTAGTATCATCTGCAAATTTGGTAAGTTCCCCTTCTATTCCCTCATCTAAGTCGTTAATGAAGGTTTTGAAGAGTACTGGGCCTAATCTTGTGGCACCCCACTGCTTTCTTCCCTCCATATAGATTTAAACCCATTAAGGACTACTTGTTGAGTACGGTTTGTCAGCCAGTTGCGAGTCCATCTAGTGGTGGTGCTATCTATTCCACTTTTTTCTAGCTTACTAAGAAGTAGGTTGTGGTCTACTTTGTTGAATGCCTTGCTAAATTTGCTCTAAATATATTATGTCCACAGTATTTTGCTGGTCTACTAATTTAGTCACTACATTGAAGAATGAAATAAGATTGGTTTGGCATGATCTGTTCTTAACAAACCTGTGCTGACTGTTAGTTATTATTTTACTTGTTTCTAGATGTTGGCAGATCTGTTTTTTATTATCTTTTCCAGTATTTTCCCGGGTATTGATGTTAGGCTGATTGGTCTATAGTTTCCTGGATCTGTTTTTTTTTCCTTTTTTGAAGATGGGAACCACATCAGCTCTTTTCCAGTCCTCTGATAGTTCCCTGGTGCTCCAGTTGTTCATTAAAATCAAGAAACTATCAGCTTAATTTTTCCCATGCATTAGGCTTTTGAAAAACAGCTTAGAATAAAGCTATGGTAACACCCAACTGGAGAATGCAAGGTTCAAGAAATTCCAGAAGTTTATGCTAAAAGATTTTTTTTTTAATTATATGACCAACGATGTCTTAATGTCAGAGATCAGTCTTCTCCTAGCAGATTCTCTGCCAATGATTTAATACTTCTTCTGTTTAATTCAAAAAAAGCCCATAACAGAAAGTTCTGATGTAGATAAAAAAAAATTAAAAATGTATTCTATACACATACTGGAACAATTCTTACAAAAGCCTCAAATGTGAAGTTTTCAAATTCTACGAACTCCGGATTGACTGCTGTGCTTGAATAAAACATGAAGGAACTCCAAATAAAATTGAGCATTGCAGGAGCAGGAGCCAGATTCCCTGGGTGATTCTTTGGAATAGGGAAGTGAACAGAACCTTAATGTGATTGCTTTTGAGTGGTTTTTTTGATATTGGAAGAAGCATATATTTGGTTCACCCAAACAAAATGAAATTCAATGTAGAGAAAAGTAAAGTCCTACACTTAGGCAAGAAAAAATTAAAATACACATATAGACTGGGTGAAACCAGGCTCAATAGCAGTAACTGTGAGAGGGATCTTGGAGTCTTAGTTGTCCACTAAGACTAAATATGAGCTAAATATGAGCCAGCTGTGTGCAGCAGCAGCCAAAAAAGCTAATGCAGCCCTAAGTTGCATTAAGAAAGGGATACAATCGAGATCAAGTAAGATACTAATACCATTCTATAAAGCCTTAGTAAGACCACACCTAGAGTACTGCATCCAGTTTTGGTCACAACGGTATAAAAAAGATATTGAGACTCTAGAAAAAGTACAGAGAAGAGCAACCAGGATGATTAGGGGACTGGAGACTAAAACATATGAAGAATGGTTACAGGAACTGAGCATGGCTAGTCTAGTGAAGAGAAGGACCAGGGGAGACATGATAGCAGTCTTCCAATATTTGAGAGGCTGCCACAGAAAGGAGGGGGTCAAGCTATTTTCTAACAACCAATGGAACAGCTTTCCCTCGGAAATTGTGGGAGTGTCATCACTTCAGACTTTCAAGAAGAGATTGGACTGCCATTTGTCAGAAATGGTGTAGGATCTCCTGCTTGGGCAGGGTGGGGGGGTTGGACTAGATAACTTACAAGGTCCCTTTCAACTTTGATTATCTGTTATCTGTTACCCTTTATGAGATGAAGCACCAGAAGAAATGTCTGGAGTACTATAGTGAAAGTCAAGTGAATTTGATCAAATCCAGATGCAAGGTCATTTCCAATTTATACCATGGAGATAAGATTGACATATGCCTCTTTACACCTAGTGTATCAGCAGCTTGATCTTCAGTCATTTTAATTTGCCCTTCTTCTGGTTAGTTAAAATGGGGAGAAACATCTAGTTTTTGGTCTCTGGGACTTGTAAAGGCAATAATTTAATCATTTAGTTGGTTTTTTTTACTTGTATGTTGATGAACTAGGCTTAAATATTGCATAGGTTACGAGCGGGCTTTTGAATACAAATCAAAGTGCTGGTTTTACTCAATGATCACTTAGCATCTAGATACTTAAAATGGTCTTCTCTGCCCAGAAACTATATGTCTCATCTGCCCACCATATACACTTGGTTAATTTTTTTTGGGTGGCTTTTCAATTCATCAGATGAAGGGGCTAGAGTTTGAAAACTATATTTTTCCCAGTTGTTAACTCCATCCTGTGGAATGGCTGGCCTCTCAAAGTTTGGCTTGCATCTACACTACTGGAAATGTGAAGACTGAATTGTTCCAGATGACATCTGGGGATGAGAAGTGTCATTTTTTATATTTGTATTAATTGCCTTTTTATCATTTGTATGTGCATTGTAATTATTTTTCCACAAAACTTTATTAAATTTCAAACACTACAAAATCCAAAAGAACAAATAAAAGAAATTGGGAAAGAGAAAGGAGAAAAACAGGGAAAAAAACAAAATTGAGGAGGGGGCTGCAAACAGAAAGAGAAAAATCCTACAGAAAAAAGTGACTTCTGACTCTATGTGGTTCAGATACAAGCATAATATGCAATGACCCTTTGAACTAAAATAAACCATATCACGGATGAATTCTGTAGTCATAAATCATCCTAGTCATCCAAAGGTTGCAATTATTAGAAATAATCACTTAACAGTCAGTTAAGGCAGAGCAAAAGAGCAGGAGGGAGGACATGAGGGAGCTGAAGGGTCCTGCAAAGAGAAAAACTGGCTGCTTACTGAGGATGGGGGCCCTTTCTCTTTCCTAGTCAACTGGCCAGGTGGACATTGGCTTTTCTTTAGTGAAGAAACATAAACACAAGAGGACATAAAAGGCACAATGACATCATGGAGGACCTGCAGCTCCCTCCAGGGCAGGGATGTCAAACTCACGTCATCAGGACAGCATCACATGACCTATTGGGACTTTTTTCCCCTTTGCAGCAATCCGTGGGCCGGGAGTTTGACAGCCCTGCTCCAGGGCATTCTGGAAAGCATTATTTACTACTAGCAGAGTCATGACTGATGAGTATGTGGTTTTCCTATTCCAATGCTAGATCTTCTGCAAGGATGGGCTAGGGCTGCTGTGCTTGCTGATGCTCAGAGCCACTTGCTGATTAATTATCATTAATAATGATTAATTAGCCAGCCAGCCATGCTGGCTGGGAAGTTCTGGGAGTTCCAATCCTAAAGTTGTCATGGTTGAGAAACATTGATCAATATACATTCTACTGGAGCAGTGAAAACAGTTCATTTTTCAATCCAAATTCCATGAATCTAGGTAACATAAGACATTCAGAATAAATAATTATGGCCATCAATTGTGGTATTTTCATTCATGTTAGTGGTGTCATTTAATTCCCATCAATTATTGTTTCCACTATGAATACCCTAGTTTCATTCTGGTTTAAACAATTAATCTGTCTAACTGTACAATTATCAATTCTTAGTTCATTTAGGGGGGAAATACATTAATAAAAGATCCTACTCATCATTCTTGCTAAATCCTAAACTTGGATAAGAGATAGATGTTAGAATAATTGTGCTTGGGGGAAAACCAGTCATCTTAAGTGACTCTTAAATCATATATTTTTCACATTGTCAACCTTCTGAACCTATATATCATAGTCCATAATTCACTCTTTCGGAGATTAAATATAACCAGTCCACATTCTTCCCACCCTTTTGAAGAAGAAGATGAAATGGAATGTTGACTTATTTATGCATGATTAAAGTTTTCATGCATAGTTTTAAAATTAATATAAGATTAATTTCATAATATACTGCATCTTTGAGTATTTGAGTAGAAGCCATTTCTAACAAATGTGACCAGGCACCTTAGCTTGTCCTCTTTTTATCATTAGAAGTATACAATTGACTATTAATGAAGATTGTTTCTGATATTTCAAGAAATATTTCATTTTTATGTGACTCTTTGAGTATGGTAAATGAAGTATACTGTAGCCATTCATTAAACTTTTTTTTATTGGTAAGAAATGACCTTGAAAGCTTTGACTGTAAATTAGACTACATATCTATTTATAAAATCACAGTTTGGTATAAACAAAAAAACTCATGGATTGTGTGAAGTGTACATGGTTCATCATCATAATTATCAAGTTATTTACAAAGCCACAGCTACTATCATCTGAAAAGCATGTCTTTAATAATCAGTCTTTACTATGTATTGTTACTACTTAAATTGGTGATTACCCTTTTAAAGACAAAATTTTGAATTAAATTTAAGCTTAGTTCTACTTTTTTTTAATCCCAAAATTTGTCCCAGAAAACGTGAAAATTTTTTTTAATGGCTGTTCTGGTATTTGTATTCTGTCTTTTTTTTAAAAAAAATGGGGGGGGTGTTAAAATTTTATCCCAATTAACCTAGAATTGGATTCCAGGTTATGCACCTTTTTTTTTCTTGTCTTTTAATGACCCCATAATCTCTTGCATTGCATTCAGGTCGGGACAACTGAATGGGGGTTTACTGGCTGGATGTTTACTTTTAAAAGTGTTTACTGGCTGGATGTTCTTCCTATCACCCATACGGAATTCTCAGATATATTCTCATTGTGCCCAGAGACAGAAATATTTGCCACTACCTAGGATCAAACTCGCAGCTTCCTGATTGTGAGGTTGAGAGCTCCATCTCTAGGCCATCACACCACTCCAGGTTATGCACAGATGTGAGCATGAAATGAAAAAATGTGTTTTGTTCCATATGGAGAATAAACAGTTTGAGGCTTATTCTGTTTGGCAGACTACACTGAGCAGGATCAGGGTCCTACAGAATTAAAATCTGGGATATGTTGGTTGTTCCAGGTTTCAGTCAAGAGAAATTTTGCAGGGCATATCTGAATTACCTAACCCTTCACTCCCTAACATGACCCATGTTCTCTCCCTTCCTGCCCTCCCCATCTTTTCTATCTTCCCTTAGCTATCCAGACAAACATCACACCTGGGAGTATTAGTTCTATCTTTGCTGTAAGGTTACATTAATAGAATTTTGCACATTTCTCCCCCCCCCCTCTTCTTATCCCTCCTCCTTTATAGTCCAGGAAATGGTCCCTTTTGAGTTGTTTGCTATGCCCATATTCCTTTGTGGGCTTAGCAGCCTCTCCTTTGACTATTGGAAGATGGCAAGTCTTCCTTCTGTTTCCTAAAATCATTTCCACATACCATTGCCAAGGTTGACACAGCCCTCATCCTTCCGAGGTTGGTAAAATGAGGATCCAGATTGTTGGGGAAAATACGTTGACTCTGTAAACCACTTAGAGAGGGCTATAAAGCACTGTGAAGTGGTATATAAGTCTAAGTGCTATTGCTATTGCCTGTAGCACTGGAATTCAATGGCTGCTTATCCTTTCCTAGCTTCATATGCTTTTCTTTCTCTTATTCCCCTTTTCTGGTCCCTTGAGTGTTACGTGCACTGCCAATGATCTTTCATTCTCCTGAAGAAAATGTCTTCAAAGACTATATGTGTTTCATCTCTAAACCAAATTCATGTAATGTGTGTCTATACTAGATGAAACAGGCACCTGAAACTTGGCAAAAATCTATTTTCTGGATCCTTACGCACATATCTGGTTCAAACATCAACTGCTAGAACATTGTTTTCCATGTAGGTGCACAGAACATTTTGCACTACCTTAGTTAAATTGAATGTCTCTAGACTAGTTGGAATCCTAGCATCTGATAACATTCATCAAGTCTTTGGACCAACGTTATCACATGCTAAGACTCAAACTACCAGTAGTTTACCATTATATGATGCCTTTTCCCTCTACAATGACTACTTCTGTATAGCATCTTCTTTAAGAAAAGATAGTTGAAAAGATGAGTTTTTCTAGGGATGCCAGAGGAAAGGTATCTTGTTTATCCCCAGGTATTAAATGTTTATCCCCAGTGCTTAAACATTCCTGAGGCTGAAAAGAATTTGATATCCTTTCTTCTGCTGACCCTGATTTTTGCTACTTGCAAAAAGCATGCCATGGGTCTTCAGGCTCAATCTACCATGATTTGCCATAAACACTAGTGGCAGGCAAGAAAGGAACAAAGCCCAAATGAGCTTGTTTAATGTCACGTTTGAAAGAAAATCTCCAAAACATTAAAAAAAATATGTCAAACATGAAATATTCAGAACAATATCCCAACCATTTTGCATCTCCCTATAGCACTATTTTTATTTTGAAAATAGAATTTGGATCACATCACATAACAATAAACAACACAGCTGCTAAACTATGAAAAATCTTGTATACTTGACATACCAACAGGGAAACATACATAATCTAAGATTTAAATAACGATCACCGCTACCTATTTAGCAGACAGAAAGGACTGAAAGCAGATAGATAGAATACAGTTTCTAGAAGATATCTTTAAAAACATCTACCCAGGAAGAATATATTGTATTTTCTGTATGTTTATTTTCATTATTTGTTGTTTCCCCATCTCTCCATATATACAGTAACATACAGATTCATATGCATTTTAAAAAAATTAAAATATAAACATTAAAATAGCTGAATGCAAACTTATATTTGTACTATAGTTATTGTATTATATATTTCATATTATACATACATACATACATATTTATTATGCTTATTGTTACTATTTTAATGCATATAATAAACCACTGAGTCCATTGTGATTCAAGCAATGTATCTAATAAATAAATATATACTCTGGCTAAGGCTGTACAAACAGAGGTACATTCAATGGCTTTCCTTTAAACATAACTAAATCTGGTTCCAAATTATTTTGTGAGTGGAAAATCTCTTTGGTCCACATTTGGAGAAAAATGGAAAAAGTTTCAAATGCCTTGTACTTACTGCAGGTTAACTATACCGAAGACTGCCCTGGTCATCCACAAAGCAATTTCCCCCATTGCTCAATAGAGATATGCAATGCCTTCTCTTTTCCAAAGTAGGCATGCTTCCTTAACTGCTCTTGTCACTAGAAAAACAGAAAATGCTTTCTTCCTTGCTTTTATCAGGTGAATATCAGAATAAAGACGTGGAAGGATCAGAAGCTCTGCAAATTAACACTGACAGTCATTTCAAAGTATGGGCTTGAAATTTCCATTATGTCAAATTCTTAATCTCAAGAGTTTCTTTATGTTGGCTAAGAATAAATAGTAAAGTGCCTTGTTGAATCAGAACTTCTTTGTTCTTTGGTCCATCTCATGGGCTTGGTCAATGGAATAGAAAAACTAAGTGGGGTACTGTTGGATATTCATATGTTTATTCTTTTTTTTATTGTACAGAAAGAACTGAAAATCCCCACCCTTATATTTCTTTGACACATAATCAATTTAGAGTACAATAAGCCTTTATGGAATTTATTAAAAAGATATGGATTCAATGAATTTGAATTAACAAAGAAAGACATTACAGAGAATGATGAGCACAGCACAAAACATTATGATCTGTTCCCTGATACTACTAGATGACATCACTAGGGCTCGCTGCCTTAAAAGAGTGAGGAAAATTCTTAGGGACGACTCACATCCCGGTCAGCACTTCTTTACTCTCCTACCATCAAGTAGGAGATATAGAACCATAGCCAGCCACACCAACAGGTTGAAGAACAGTTTCTACCCGTGGGCTGTCAGACTTCTGAACAGAAAATAACTTCATGTCAACATAGTATGATAGACTTGCAGGGCTGGTGCGTTGTATCTTTATTGTACTCTGACAATAAAGGTAATAATAATTTACAACCAAATGTTGTTGTTAAAATGTTAACTTGTAGTAACTTGCAACACTGAAGTAAAATTACATGCAAAAATATTGTGGTTTAGTCTGTTAATTCTTGTTTCCAATCTTTACTACATTATGGTATTCTGAAAGAAATACTCAACATTTATTTAAAATGCACTATTTTTCTACAGGTTTAAGTTCTCAATGCAAAATAGATTTTTTTAAAAATGATTGGATTTATCAGGAAACTTGAAAATTTTGATGTTTTGATACTTTGACAATAACCTATTGTTAGATGAATAGGCATCAGCTTATACAATGGACATTTCTATCTTGTCTTTCTCTTGAAACGTCTTGATGCATTGCACCCAGATGCACATTTAATAGATATCTATGGGGCTGAAAATTAAAGTTGTGATAAGTTAGATAGATTTAGTTAGCTTTTCCTTATGTCTAGACTATTTTAAGAAGATACGCATACAAAATAACATAACCCAAGTTGACTTCCACTATCATTAAATCTTCCTTTTTTACCTCATAATATCTGATCAGGTGACCCAAAGTACTGATAAATTGGTTCCAATTTCCTTCCTTGGAAGCTGTTTCTGTCATCTAGAAATTCCCTGGTCGGGTGAAAATTTGTTACCTCTTTAAGCACTTTATGAAGAATAAAGGTTGAATTCTACTATCAAATTCCAGAAAACTGTCTGTAAATAGCTTCAACTGACTTAGCATTAATTTATGAGGTCCTCTTTTCTCTCAAGTTTGATGTTGAAGAAGAGTACAAAGAAATATCATTCAATAAAATAATAATCATCAATCCACCCTGAACCACCATTAGACCTGAAGGAAAAAAGTTTCCTCATCCCCAATAAAAAACATAGAAAAATCTGGTTGTTTTCTCATCTTTTTTCTCATCTTTTTCTCATATTCAGATAAATAGAGCCATGCAAACTGCATCTCTCAATCAAAGATGATATCTTGCATAATCCACACCCAAAGACTTTGAAAAAAGAAGCCTCTATTTGAAAATGAAAAAGAAGCCTCTATTTCTCTAGAAAGACAACCCTTAAATTGGGATTTCATGTATTCAAGCTAAGATTTATTAGAATGATATTTCTTTATTATAAATCACTTGAGTAATAGCAGCATAATAGCAGAGGATCTGGCAGCTTCTTCTACCTCGCAAGGTTAGAAATGCAAATGTCTTGTCATCACAAAAATGATGCTCATCTGTCAGCAATGTTTATTTGCTATGCATCTATAATCTATCAAATTACCATTACATACATCAATTTAATGGTAACATTTTGTACATTACAAATCAAAACTCCAATATATACTACTATCCTGAAATTCAAACAACAATTTCAGTAATAAAATCCTGCTGACAAAGATTTAATGCAATATCTTTTTCCCCTTTTATCTTTTTACTGGTTTAATCAAACAAAAATATATATTTACATAAATCAAAGATACATATCAAAATCAAAAAGGAAAAAAATCAAAATATCAGATAAAATATCAAGGACATCTACTGATAAAGAGACAGGTATTATGTATATGAAAATTTTCCACATATATGTAAAGTATACCAAATTTATTGTCTGCTGTTATTGATACAAACCATAACAGCCATCCAAATTTGATAAAATGTTGGTTCCTGACTCTGTGTCCCATTAATTTAACTTTGTCTGAATTTTTTTCTAATGTAGCAATTTAAGAGGCCTTATTAAATTACAGTTATGTTATCTACAGTTTTCTAATGCTGCAGAACTATTACTTTGGCAGCTAAAATTAACTAATGTTCCTTATTTTTAAGCTTATAATTTGGTCATGTAAATAGATGCAGTATGCCTAACTCTTCATATCATACTAATATATCCCTACTGATATCTCATTTGTATGATTTTCTTGAAAAAAATGTTTCTCAAATCTTGAGTTAGCCCTTGCTTTGCTATTGCATTGTATAATACTGTAGGTGTAAAGCACCAAGTACAAGTACATGAAATTTGTTCTTCATATGTCTTACATAAGAATATTTTCTAAGTAGCAAACATTCAGTAAATAATTAATATAAAAAGCACAAAAAGTTTTTTTTTTTTTTTGCAAAAGCTTTCCAATTTATTGCACAGCTTTAGCTTATCCTTGAAATGTTGGGCTGCTCTGATTGGCCAGTCTTGCAATTTAATATATTCTTTAGCAGGGGCATCCACAAGGGTGGAGTCAAAAACATCAAAACATCTGGTTGCAGATGTATGCTTGGAATCTCACCCCTTGTGTATGTGAGCTGACTTATATCACACATTGAATTCACACATCCATAAAAAAAGGGTGGATCATAGATCTCAATGGCTACCAACAATTGCTTTTTTGATGGTTCTCTTCTGATGACCTTGTTCTTCAAAACACTGAATATTCACATATGCAGACACATAACAGATTCATATCCTGAAACTGGAAGAAACATAAAAATATATAATAGACTGGAATGGTAATGTTGGGTGTTTACTTTCTTTGAAACATGGGTGTCATAAAGATCCTGTATCATCATCACCGTACACATACATCAACAGACACTCAGACTTCAAAAGCCATGTCAGAAAATGCTGTGATGAATAAAGTTTGACATATTGGTAAAAAGTAATTGGAAAACAGCTGAGATAGCCAAGAAATTTGAGTGTTCTACCTGAATGATAGATGTCTAACATTTAGAGGGGAGAAAAATATATAGCAATGCAGTGTTTGTTGTCAGCACTTTCTTTAACAGCAATTTCACTCATTTTTTAGGAGGTGGGATCCTTATCAAACGGGTTTCTTTTTGCTTTCCTTGTAGAAAAAAAAAGTGAGGAGAAAGAAATAAAATATATCTTTGCAGGTAAGTTCAGCTTATAATGAAACAGGATGGGAAATGTCCATTTTATCAGTGGAAAATGTCTGGGACTCCTAGTTTGCTTTAAAATGCAAAGGATATTTTGTCATTCTGGACAAAAGATTTCCAAATTTCACTTTAGAAATGAAAACTTGAACAGGATTAATCAGCAGAAAATCTTTGTGGTCTGAAATGTACATAGTAGGTGTTGTACTTAATTAAGGCTGAGGATTGGTAAAATCCAAACACTGAAATTATTTAAGATTCCTTATCAATATATATCCAGTGCTAGCTAACATGCATACTCTTAGAACTAAGGATTATTTCAGCCTCTTATTTTGCTGTATTCTATATTTAAGAAGACCTCTCTATTTTTTTGTTTGAGTCTAAGTTGTCATTCTTACATGGTGATATCCAGTAGGGTAGATTATGAAGAGCCAGTTCTGTAAAGTGGTTAAGTCATTGGACAAGAAACTAAAGCCTTGAGTTCTAGTCTTGCTTCAGGCACAAGATGGCTGGGTGACCCTGGACTAATCAATCTCTCTCTCAACCCTAGAAAACAGGCAATAGCAAATCACTTCTGAAGAAAACTCAAGAAAACTGTAGGCACGTGACTAGGCAATTATCAGAAGTCAACATTAACTCAAAGATGTTTGTGTGTCTGTATAAGTATGAGGAAGGGTACCTTTTTTATCTTTTGGAGCAAGGGTGTCAAACTCACATTGTCATGGAATCACCACGTGACATACTGTGACTTTTTTCCCCTTTGCTAAACCGGGTGTGGGCATGGCCAGTGTGTGACACATTTGGCCTACGGGCTGTGAGTTTGACAGCCCTGTTTAGAGTAATTCACAACATTGAAGATAAGAGATACAAATACACATTTACAGAAGAGCAGATAATGGTTAATCTCATTAGTCTTTATCTTCACCTGGGTAAACTAAGTATTAACCAAAAAACCTTAGGTTCTTATAACCCCTCCCACTCTCTTGAATGTAAAATATTAGCTGGAAACTTCACTAGCAGCCATGACATACCATAGCTTCCCCAAAGCTGATGGTTTCCAGATGTGTCTCATTACAATGTGCTTTGAATGTGCTGTCTGGGAATTATGAGAATCGTCCAACACGTGAGAGGGATATACTAAATTGGTGATGCAGTGTTAGCAAGCTCCCTAGAAGCCATAATTGCACTGAAGTTTGTTCTGATTTACCTTCATCTTGGCCTTTTTCACAAATTGCAAATGTGTATTCAAAGTAATATTTTTAAAAGTTGGATTCCACAGCACATAAATCACTCAGAGGGGTGCTGATGAACAAAATTTCTAATGGATAAATTATCACCTGACAATTACTATAATCACACAAACAGCAGGGTCACATGCATTAGCTTTAGCACATGGCAAAATGAACAATCTTGTATCCTTGGTTTTTGGCCTCTAAATGGACCCTCTTGCATTTGCTGATTTCCTAGTTGCTCTAAAGTGCTTAATAATGATAGTACGTTTTTTCATCTTAGTATGCTTTTATAGAGACTATAAGCAGGAAGAGAGGAAGTGCAATACAGGTAATGTATGGAGACATGAATTCCATTTATTGACTGTGTGTAACTTTCAATAAATTGTGCACATAACTTGTGTTTGCAGCAATACATTAGCCAAACACTACACTCGCTGTTATGCAGCTCTTCTTTTTAAGGACACAAGCATCTTTTCTATCAGTCTACCAGATGAATTTATTGGTTAAATGCAAAGTCGTTCAAATTATTACAATGCAATTGAAAGCAGAGCATTTGCTTCTATTGATCACAACATTTGTTAAGGTGTGTTTTCTCTTGGTTTCCCCACCACATGCCAAAAAGCAGTAAAAAAAAATCAAGTCTGCTACATCAAGAACATCTCTTCTCTATCATTATATAGACAAAGAGGATAAAGATAACCCATTCTATCCTCCCACCATACACATTCTCTTTTATTCAATCAGAAGTCATTCTTCATGTTCTACCTGAAATGGGAGAAGAATTGGAGCCCACTTACAGGAGTTCTTTTTAGAAGGTATTTAAAGACAGACTAAGTCCTTAACTTATGTAAATTATATAAAGATATTCTTAAAGGCAGTGAAGCACATGATACCTGGCAGGGCACGAGAATTATGGTCATATTAAATAAAGATCCAACAGAGGAATCTAATTATAGACCAATTTCTCTGCCAAATCAACATGCTAAGATTTTTTACCTCTATAATAGCTATGTGATTAAAAGAATATATTAATTTAGACCAATGCAGCCTTGTGAAAGGAAGCCAAGTCTAAGATTCCATTAGAAAAAATGTCAAATCTTAACAAAAAACACTAGTCTCCTTTGCCTATTTTCACTCTTGATGCTTACAAAACCTTTGATCGGTTAGAATGGATTTCTATAGAAAAAAATCTTGAATAAATATAATTTTTTGCTCAGGTATGCTTTAATTGTATAACACCATAAAGATCATTGCAATAACTAAATATTTAGGGGGAATAAGTATTACAAAGTATATACTTATATACTTATAATATAATTATATAGTATATACTTATAGTATAGTATAGTATACTATAGTATAGTATAGTATACTTATAGTATAGTATATACAAAGTATAGTACTTATAACACTTATAGTATATTATAGCACTTATAGCACTTATAGTATAGTATATACAAAGTATATACTTATATACTTATAATATAATTATATAAGTATTACAAAGTATATACTTATTCCCCTGCCTCTGCTGATAAGGATAGAGCCAGTGGTGTAGTGGCAATTACAACTGCCTCACATGTAATACTTCCCTGGTTCGAATCCCAGTAAGGGTATGGCTAGCTGAAGAGAGCTAACTAGCTCAAAATAGATCTATACTAGTCTCCCTTATTTAATTATTTATCAGCTCAAAACCTTACACACATGTAAAGAAAAGACAACGAAACAAATAGCTTTCTGTCGGTATGGTCTCTGGTGATGAGCCGAAAGACAGAAAAGAAAGCAGTATGCTTTCTCCCTTAATTGGGGCTTAACAGGGTGTTGTAATACAAAGTATATACTTATTCCCCTGCCTCTGCTGATAAGGATAGAGCCAGTGGTGTAGTGGCAATTACAACTGCCTCACATATAATACTTCCCTGGTTCAAATCCCAGTAAGGGTATGGCTAGCTGAAGAGAGCTAACTAGCTCGAAATAGATCTATACTAGTCTCCCTTATTTAATTATTTATCAGCTCAAAACCTTACACACACACACACACACACACACACATATATATATGGTAGGGATGCCCTTTAACTCCTTTATGATATACTAATTATAAAGTCATTATTATGGATTAATAGATTATGCAATTATTAATTCAAAATAATAAACAATTGCTAAACAACCATGAATTTTTATATGTACTTGATGTGCATTTATATGCTGGTACTATTGCAGTGCTCTTATCTAAACAAATCAAACAGCTGACAATTATTATTCAAGAAATAATTATAGCAAACTAGTAGTATTGAATGTTAACTATTAAAAAGAAGTGCTTTTTTATAAATGGAAGTTCTAAGATCCAGAAAGACATTAAGAAGCTATATGCATTAATATTTGTCAAAAGTCAATAAGATACTTAGAAATCAATATGCCAAAGAATAAGAATACATTGTTGCAAGCAATCAAAAACATTATATAAAGTGCATATACATTCCTTAATAAAGAAATGGGGCTACTTAAATGCAATGTAATTCTTGCATTTCTCATACAACTATTAGGAAAATAAATTACTGATAGAACCATATAAATGTCTTCTTCACTTCAGAAATATATGTTGTATATCTTTATAAAAATAGTTAAAGCCCTTATTTCATCTTAGAAATTGAAGTGCATCTACCTTTGAGGATTAAGAATCTTTGAAGATTAAAGCTATGTGACAGATTAGAAAAAATATAAATGAAATGGATTTCTTCCATTATTATATATCTAAAGCATTTTAATAAAAGAAACCTGTCAAGATATTTCTAAACTGTAAACTATTTGAGAAAGTATTTTAATTCAGAGAACTTGGCAGTTGAAATTATTATTTTTTAACTTGTAAGCGTATCCCAAAAGATTTAAATAAATAAATGTAGAGAGACAGAGTGTGCATCAAATTTCAAAGATATGTGAGTATATAGTTAGAAATAGAATTATTAAATATAATTAATCTTAATGGGAAATGATTGTCATGACTGATGTTAGTTATCACCTTGTCTATGCAAAGAACGATGACTTGATTGGACAACAATTCTCTGCTCTACAAATTTGCAGATTTGAGGAAAGTCTAATTTAGGAAAGATTGTTGCCAGCACTGCAATCACAACTTTATTTGCCTTGAAATTGTAATTTTGATTGGTTGGCATGATTGATCTGTACATCTGGGTTTGGATTACATATCTCATGATTTTATGGCAAGACATATACCATTAGCAGCTCTGCGTAAAAAGGTCTGCAGATATTCTTTCAACCCTAATTTTTTTCCACCTAATCCCATTCTTTCTCTCCTTCTCCTTCCCATGGTGAAAAGTGACTATAGAAGAAGTGTGGGCATTATTTTGTCCATTGCTGGTCACAAAGTCATTGGGATTTCATCAAAATGTTCATTGAATAATGCTCAAGAATTGTTGGTTGAGATTTGCTGCTATAACTTTGGTGGGCTTGCAAAGATTAGTAATACAATATCTTAATCCAAATGATTTGTCTTCAGACAAACTTTCCTCTTCAGGAAGGATAAATAATTATTCTCAATCCTAAACACTTAGGTTACAACAGATGCCTTCAGACTGAACTCAGATCACATCTTATAATATACATGCTAAGAGAATCTTTTGACCTTGAAGGCAGTGTTTGTTATCAAAGATATCTTGCATAGAATCTTAGCAAACAAACCTTATTATAAGCCTTATAACAAAAGTATAATATATGCTTAATAAAAGCAATTCCAACTGCAAATCAATTCCTACTTAAATGATTAAAAGCTTAGGTGAGGTTACTTTGCTGAAGAAATGGAAATCAGAGTGTTAAACTGGAGGCAAATTAAATCAATATATAATTGTCTGGGATGGAAAAAAAGACTTTTTGCTATACTAAGGTCTGATGAACAAGTAGAGAAGGGAGACTGCTATATAAACAATGAAACTTTCTGAGAGAAGCTTCTAGTCTGGACGATTCTTTCTGGACCATTTTTCATCAAAATATTTTATACTGACTGTTAGTAAACATGAGACAGTTGGTTTTGCTACAGAATCCTTGCCCAGTATCCTGGTGCATTTTTAAAGGTAAAGGAATTCATATTAAGATTAAGAAACATGTACCCGCAGCATGCTTGGAGCCAAGGTTCACTCTGTAATACAAATCATTCATTCCATGAAATTAAAAAAAAACCTGAGCACATGCAAATTACATTTTATAGTAATCATCTCTGTAATAATATATTCAGGTATATAATGTTTTTTTAAAGTGTATCTCTTGTTAGAAAAAGTAATTGTCTCACTTCACTCTGCCCTAATCACAATATTGTATACATTTCTGAGCACCATTATTCAAAAAAAGCAGTGAGAAAATACAGAAAGGCTTCCAAGAAAGTGAAGGTCTGGAAATTAAGTCTCATGAAGAAAAAAATGTGGGCTTGCTTAGCCAAAATAAAATATTAATTAGAGGTCATTTTGATAACAATCTTTGGACATCTAAAGGATTGTTTAGAAGAGAGAGGGAGTGGATTTATTCTTTCTTGTCCCCGAAAGCAGGGACAAGATTAAATTAGTAGTGAGGCCTGCATTCAGCAAGTGATTGGAATGAATAAACCCTAAGACACCTTCCCTTCCTTCCCTTTCAACTCTATGATTCCATTATAGTTTTCTTGAATGGTCTTAGCACTCAGATTCAGCATTAAAGATTTGGATTCTAAACACAGCTTATTATCATACAGATCCATTTGAAATGTGCTTATTTATATATTTATTTATTTACTAGGTCTTATGTTTTTATATAAACAAAAGGTGTTTTCCATTGATATCTTACTATAAGAAAGTAAAAAAAAATCAATATGATTGATGTGATAAATTACATTTACATTTATAAAAACTCTGCACCCACAGAATGATTGGCCTAGCATAGTATGAGCTAATCTGATTTTGAAAAATATGGAATTTAAAACTGAGAAGACTGAAAATGTCAATTTGAATAAGAAGGGGTGCAATTCAACCAGTATAACAACTGGTTCAGTGAACATGGGCTTTGCGCATGCACATGCACTTTGCACATATGCACACCAAATCCCTCTGCGCACATGCTCCACATTTTAAGAAGCAAATATTTACTTTCAACTGCAGCTAAAGAAAACAGCTGAGGTGTGGCAAACCGCTTGGCTGCGTAAACCAGCTGTCCTCTAACAAAAAGACATAAAGCACAGGAAAAAGCAGCGGCAAGTGGGAGGGTGGGCCCACATGCTCGTCGGAACGAACCGATTTGGAGCCAGCTGATCGTTGGAACAAGGGGTTCGCCTGAACTGGACCGAACCAGGAGAATCCCACCCCTGGTCCTAGAGAAAGCCTATGCTTCCCAATCATATTGGATAGCAGAGACCATTGGGATAAGATACGTAATAGCAATAGCATTTAGCAATATCACTTAACTTATATACCACTTTACAGTGCTTTACAGCCCTCTCTAAACAGTTTATAGAGCCAGTATATTGCCCCAACAATCTGGGTCCTTATTTTACCCACTTCGGAAGATTGGAAAGTTGAGTCAATCTTGAACCGGGTGAAACTTGAGCTGCCAAATTGCTGGCAGCCGCCAGTCAGCAGAAGTAACTGCAGTACTGCACTCTAACTTCTTTGCCACCGCAGCTCATATAATCCCATAGTTGGTTGTCAGTCGTGTGAGGACTTTTAAAGGTGACAACCAGCACCTTGAATTGCATTCAGAATGCAAACAAATGACCAGTGCAGTTCTCAGAGTAGAAGTATCATCTGAGAGACAGTAAAGCATCACTTTAAAAAGTATGCCAAGATTTTTTTTTCTTTGTCAAAATTCATTCTGAGAAATGAAATGACAACAATTGGATATAAAATACAATGTGATCGCAAAACACAAAGACAACCCTGACACATTAAACCAAATTAGTATTAACATTTGATCCTAATTACATTTGAAATGTTTTAAGCATAAAATTGCACTCCAATTTCAAATAAGCAAGTTATTGTTAATTCATTGGATTCATCTGTGCTTTTGTATTTTTAATCTGTATGGCAGAAGAGAGCAGTTAAAGTCTAGGGCTGCTGCCAATTGTAATACAAAGGTTCTCACACTTTGGGGACTTCATTAGTTGTATGACTCTCACTCCATAAAACTACGCTGACACCTTGAAGAAAAGACCAAAAGAGATAAAGAGGTTTTTTTTTCCCTGGTATCATTGCCAGATTTTAGTGGAGGTGTCATAGCAACATTGTCATTAGATGTTTTGGATGAAAATAGTTTCATAAACATCTAGCAGAGTGATACAGTTTTAGTTTGCTTACTTGGATACCTTTCAGAATCTGTTAGTTTGATTATAGTCTTTAATTTTACATCAAACACTATAAATGGCAATGGGGTTTTTTGGATGCATGGCTGGGCATAAACAACTGGATATCCTGGAGAAATTTGGGACTGTTCCCACTGCAATTTTTCCATTCCTTTTTCATCATAAAGGGATACTTCATAACCAATGATGACAGGATAGAATAGACATCAATAAGAGAATAGCTTCCTTTCCCTTCTGCTATTTGGGGAAGCATTGGAATAATGGGAGACTGTTGAGGGAAGTCACAGTGTAGAAGCACTGCTGTATGATTTGCTATGTGTTGAATAGCAATCGTATAGATCACACTAACTCCTACAAACTAAGCTTTAAATTGTTAAGTGTGAATGTTCCTTAGCAACCAGGAAAGATAGCCAATCAAATGTAGGTCCAAACTGTTAATTAACTGTAGAGGTTTCTTCTGTTAGGAAGTTGCTCGGCACTGTTTCTTATTTATTTAAAGGCTGTTTATTTCAGCAGCAGCCTTTAGGAATAATCTATAGATACTGCAGCTTATTTATTCAAGACAGTCACATCTGCTAATAATAAGTAGCCCTTGAGTAAGCTATTTGAACTAAAATGGTCCTTACTTTTGGAGAAAATGTTTATTCATGCCATAAACATCTCCTAAGAAAAGAGAGCAGTCAAGATTTGGAATGTTTTAAAATTACCTAAATATGCATTAAAAACAATAAAGACCACCACAATTGGGCAGATGATGATGATGATAATAATGATATTAATAACAACAATAAATAATGACAAAAAAGTCTGGGTGGTGGTAATACCTGGAAACAGTAGACACAAGAGAAAGAATTGGAGAAAATCACAAAATGCAAAGATCTGCAAATAGAATTTTTTTAGAATTTAGAATTTATTTGATTTGTCAATCGCTTACAAGATAATAGGTATAAGTATATATATAGTTATGAGTACATGAAATGGGTACATATAAGAAAAATAAAAGAAACAATAGGACAGGGACGGTAGACACGTTGGTGCGCTTATGCACGCCCCCTACAGACCTCTTAGGAAAGGGGTGAAGTCAAAAGTGGACAGTCTAAGGTTAAAGAATGACTATAGCAAAAGAAAGCAAAACAATACAAAGAGTGATATGCATCATGGGTACAATTCCAAAACATCAGGAGCTCCGCTATCAACATTAATAAAATCCCATTTGTCAATTGCCAAAGGCAACTTTGTTCGGAATAACTTACATCCTGCAACAATAGCCTTAATACCATCAAACAATAACATTTGCCTATCTAGATCTTTGGGAAGGACTCAATTGATTATATAAAAATAACAAATCCAGTCTAAACCTCTGGTTCTTGATGAACTATGATATTTAATTCAATATATTGCAAGCATAGCATCTATATGACTAACACTTTCAAAAGAAATAACATTGTTGGTAGAACACATTAAATGATCCTTGGTTTCCATCTTTCCATAGCCTTTTCCCTCTTCTTCCTGCTTCCCTTTTCTTTCCTGCCTACATTGACTTATATTTCAGTGTTGCAATTTCTAATCGTATTTTATCCCAAAAGAGAAGAGGACAATATGATGAAACTATGTGCTCATATGTACAATGTATGTATTAAATTTGAATGACTGATCATCTCAATTGAAAAAAATAAAAATAAAATAATCAGATAAAACTATAAATAACATAAAATAGCTGTCAGGTGGCAACTCATAACAACATTCGTATCAATTCAGTAATGGAACAGGTTCTGTCACAATACCAAGGCCTCAGACTCAATGGCAAAAAGCCAGAGGATCTGAGTACCTGATCTCCAGGAAAGATGTTTCAGACGATGGAAACAATGACACATGGGGGGGTCACATCCTGGATTTGGTTTTTGTTTCTGATAAGTGGCAGAATGATCTTGGTATAGGGGATGTTGCTGTAGAACCCCTGTCATGGACTGATCATTTGCTCCTTAGACTCGACTTCCATTCCTCACCCCCCCACCGCAGGGAGGTGGGGCCAATAAAATGGTACCGCCCCAGGCGCCTGATGGACCCAGATAGGTTCCTGATGGAGCTTGGGCCGTTTTCCGAGACTCATACCCACGACTCGGTCGAGGGCTTAGTGGCTAGCTGGCATAGGGTGGCGGCTGGGGCCCTTGACTGGGTCGTGCCCTTGCGGCCTCTGACCTGGTGGCGATCCCGAGTGGTTCCTTGGTTTTCCAAGGAGCTGAGGGAGATGAAGTGCCGGAAAAGACGCTTAGAGAGTGGTTGGAGGGCCAGTCGCTCTGGATCTGACCAAACACTATTACGATCCTATATTAAGGCGTATTTAGTGGCGATAAGGACGGCAAGGCGGTCCTACCTCTCCACCCTTATTGCGTCCGCGGAAAATCGCCCAGCCGCCCTGTTTAGGGTGACCTGCTCCCTTTTGGAGGTGGGGACGTGGGAGGATCCCTTGCAGGGACGGGCTGAGGATTTTTCTAGATTTCTGCAGGACAAAATCACTCAGATCCAGGATGAGTTGGACTCTGACTGGTCATCTCCAGGTGGGGGGGCGGAGGTGGATTTCGGGGAGGTCATTTGGGATGAGTTCGATCCTGTTACTCTGGAGGACGTGATAGGATACTGGGGGGGCTTAATGCCACCACTTGTTTATTGGACCCGTGCCCCTCCTGGCTGGTCCTGGCCACTCGGGAGGTGACACGAGGCTGGTTCCAAAGGATTATTAACGCTTCCTTGAGAGAGGGGCTTTTACCCGCTGCCCTGAAAGAGGCAGTGGTGCGGCCCCTCCTCAAGAAACCGTCCCTGGATCCAGCATTATTGTCGAATTATCGTCCGGTCTCCAACCTTCGCTTTGTTGCGAAGGTTGTTGAGAGTGTGGTGGCACATCAGCTCCCTCAGTACCTGGATGAAGCGGTATATCTAGACCCCCTCCAATTGGGTTTCAGGCCCAGGCACAGCATGGAGACGGCGTTGGTCGCGTTGGTGGATGATCTCTGGAGGACCCGGGACAGGGATTGTTCCTCTGTCCTGGTCCTGTTAGATCTCTCAGCGGCTTTTGATACTGTCGACCACAGTATCCTGTTGCGGCGGTTGGGGGGAGAGGCACCGTTTTATGCTGGTTCTCCTCCTTCCTCACCGACCGCTCACAATTTGTGTTGACAGGGGGGCAGAGGTGGACCCCGAGGCCCCTATTATGTGGGGTGCCTCAGGGGTCTGTGCTCTCACCCCTGCTGTTCAACATTTATGTGAAGCCGCTGGGTGAAATCATCCATGGTTTCGGGGTAGAGTTCCATCAGTACGCTGATGATACTCAGCTGTACATCTCTACTCCGGGCCACCCCAACGAAGCCGTCGAAGTGATGACCCGGTGCCTGGAGGCTGTGCAGAATTGGATGGGTCTTAGCAGGTTTCGTTTCAACCCGACCAAAACTGAGTGTTTGTAGTTTCCTGTGCCCAGATATAGCCAGCTTATTCTGTCGCTGGCCGTAGGGGGAGAAATTTTGACCCCATGGAAAGGGCTTGCAATCTGGGTATCCTCCTGGATGTACGGCTGTCTTTAGAAGATCACATTACGGCCGTCGCCAGGGGGACCTTTTGTCAGATTCGTCTGATTTACCAGTTGCGGCCCTTTCTGGATCTGGACGCACTTCGCACAGTCACTTCTGCCCTCATCATCTCCCGCTTGGACTATTGCAATGCTCTCTACATGGGGCTCCCCTTGAAGAGTGTCCGTAGGCTGCAGTTGGTCCAGAATGCGGCCACGCAGGTGATCTTGGGAGCCCCTCGGAGCTCCTATGTTACACCGCTCCTGCGCATGCTGCATTGGCTTCCTGTGGCCTTCCGGATCTGATTCAAGGTGGTATTGATCATTTTTAAAGCACTCCATGGCTCGGGACCTGGGTACTTATGGGACCGCCTGCTGCCACCAACAGTTTTCCGCCGCCCAGTGCGCTCCCACAGGGTTGGCCTCCTCGGGGTTCCGCCACCTGGTCATTGCCGGTTGGCGGCCCCGAGGGTGCGGGCCTTCTCTGTGGGGGCTCCCTCCCTTTGGAACGATTTGCCCCCGGAGATACGGGCCATTACCGACATTCAGACCTTCTGGCGCACAGTAAAGACCCTGTTTTTTCAACAGGCCAGCCCGGCCCATTAACGATTTTTGGGGTTTTTAAAATTTGGTATTTTAAATTTTTTATCAGTTTTATATTCGCTAATTGTATATTCGGCCTCCAATTTAATCATTTTAATTTGCTTTTAATTGTATATTCTGTTTCTGTTTTAGTTGGCTGTACACCGCCCCAAGTCCCTTTTTTGGGAGAGGGGGTGGTATAGAAATTTAATAAATAAATAAACAAATAAATAAATAAATAAACTGTTTGTGCTGTTAATATACAATATTTTGCAATATTCATCCATTCTTCTTTTAAATATGAAACAAATAAAATTTTGAAATCTATGCAAGAAGCTATTGGTGATCCTATCTATATTTGTGGCTTGTCCTATTTAAACCCCCACCCTTAGCAGATAACAACCCTCATTTGAATTGGGTTGTTCCAAATTAATTTATTATTTATTTATGACAATCCCCATTTATTTATGTATCCCCGTTTCAACATTTTGGGCAGCTGATGTCACAAAGTTATAACTCAAAACAATCCTTCAAAAACGCAATGATAATCAGTTACCCATAAAATAATAAGCCTAAAACCAAATATAAAATAACCAAAAATTATTCCCAAAAACTTGGTTAACACCATCTATAAACACCATCTCTATTGTCTTCCTAAAAACTACAAACAGTGATTTGTTCTTGACTTCAAAGAGCACAGGATCATGGCTGGCACCAAGATCTGCTTGTGTGTCTTACCTCAACATCACAATAAGGAAGACCCAAAGAACTCCTTCTCCAGTAAAAAACACAGGATGGGTTATCATATAGGGAAGCGATTGAACATATTTTCTATTATCCCAGAAGTCAGGACCAGAATCAATGGATTAATACTACAAAGTAGTAATTTCAGACTAGGCATCAGAAGGAAATTTATAATTGTATGAACTATCAGGTAGTGGGACAGGCTGTCATATAAGATTTCCACTGCAGAAGATCCAACAGAAGTTGGATCTTCTTTAGTCAGAGAGCCTATAACAGATACAGCACTGAATAAGTGTTGGATTAGAATACCTTTAACATCCCTCCTAACTCTATTTGGAGAAAACATATACTGAAAATCCAATATACAAAAGGCTTTGTTGCTTACAACCAGTACTTTGAATTGTACTTGAAAATACATTGGAAACTAGTACATTACTTGTAACATAGTATAAAGAGGCTCTCACTCAGTAGCATGCGAGCTTCCACAACATAGCACCATAATGTTGAAGGCTGTACAAGTAAAAAAATGAAATTGAGAAGAAAAAGGGAAAAAAGGGAAAAAAAAACTCTTTTCATCTTATAGAATACAATAAAAGAAGATAGGCAAACAATCTATGAAGAAGCCCTCTCTCTCTTTAAACTAGAAAGATATTGAAGTTCAAATATGTAAGTATTTTTGAAGGCAGAAGAATCACATTTATTTAAAAAAATCTTAGTGTTAACTGTAGCCTTACAATCATTTCATTCTGCTTTTTGCTTTTTATCAAATTTATATGTGTTTATCTGTGTGTTCATGAGTGTTTGCACATACACATGAGTCTAGAAGACTAATGATCCCATTTAGCATTAAACATCTGGAAGATAAATATTTTTAATTTCCAGGAAAATATGGTATATTCCTAAGAATACCCTGAAATAGTGAAGAGTAATTTAATCAATAGGTTTCAAGCAGTGATGTGTCCAGACAAATTACATATCACAGTGTGGAAGGAATAGGAAGAAGTGATCTCAGAATTCATGATTAAGCTTTGAAAATTACTGGAGAACAGACGAAATGCCAGTAGACATTTCTCTAAATGCAACAGAACTCTAAAGATAAGGGAAAAGGAAAGGCCTAGAGAAATATACTATAGATTAGTTAATTTCAGTTTTAATTAGAACAGATATTAGTACAAATTGTCAAGAAATTGTCTACAAGGACTTAAGTGAGAATGCTGTTATTATCAATCATAAATAAGTTGTGTGCAGGTAATTTCATCTCTTTTTTAATGACAGATTTCACTAGTCTGGCTGACCAAGGTAATTCTATTGATGTATTTCAGGGCTGTCACACTCACAGCCCATGGGCCAGATGTGACACATGCTGGCCACGCCCACGCCCAGTTTAGTGAAGGGGGAAACAGTTGCAACATGTCAATGCTGTGACAACACAAGTTTGACACCCCTGCTGTATAGCATCTTGATTTCAGTGAAAGGTCTCTCAGGGGTTTGTGATTGGCTGTGCACCGCCCTGAGTCCTTTGGGAGAAGGGCAGTATATAAGTATTAGAAATAAATAAATAAATATTAGAAATAAATAAATAACCTGACAGATAACATGGATAAATGTAAGGCTACTCCTTGCCAGTTAATTTGCAATTGGTTTAGCAACCATGTCCAAAGAGAGCTTCGAAGGGAAATATTAAATGTGGTTTCTGAAAGCTCTGTACTTGACTTAGTGCTATTCAACATTTTTATAAGAGATCTAGAGTATTAATCAGATTTGCAGATAGCAGCAAGCCAGTATCTTAGAGGTCAACATCATAAGCAAGAAAAGTTGCCTCATATATTTTCTCTTGGGTTTAGATTTTAACTAAAACTTTTTATTTGAAAAAGAAACAATATTCAATCAAAATGAATAACCTGTAAAGGGGGGGGAGGGAGGGTGGTGCTGTTTTGCCAGCCCATCAAGGTAGAAATGAAAGCGCATTGAGAGGCAGTGAAAAAGTACTGTTCATTGTGATTTATCCAATTTGAATAATGAAGTTACCCCCGTTTGCTTTTTGTTTTAAGTCTCGCTTCTAATGAAGGCAATTGGCAACTCC
Source organism: Bungarus multicinctus (assembly GCA_023653725.1). NCBI lineage: Eukaryota > Metazoa > Chordata > Lepidosauria > Squamata > Elapidae > Bungarus > Bungarus multicinctus. Next base: position 40,694,965 of record CM042846.1, on the reverse strand, counting down.
AATTCTCGACCAACAAATGCTCTGTCCTGCACATTGGTAAAAAAATCAGTATACCAAATACAAATTAGGCAGATATGACCTCATTGACGATCCTTATTCTAAGTGCCAGAACTCACTGTAACAGCATTGCCAAAAAGGCATTAAGGGTTGTAAATCTAATCTTACGAAGCTTCTCCTCCAGAAATATTGAATTGCTAACTAGAGCATACAAAACTTTTGCTAGACCAATACTTGAATACAGCTCATCAGTCTGGAATCCGCACTGTATATCAGACATTAATACAATTGAGTGAGTCCAGAAGTATTTCACAAAAAGAGTACTACATTCCTCTGCTTGCAACAGAATATCCTATATCACCAGGCTTGACATTTTGGGTTTGGTCAACTTTAAACTACCTACTGTTGGACTTAAGCATAGTACACAAAATTATCTGCTACAATGTCCTACCAGTCAATGACTACTTCAGCTTCAACTACAACAATACAAGAGCACACAACAGATACAAACTCAATGTAAACCACTCCAAACTTGATTGCAGAAAGTACGACTTCAGCAACAGAGTGGTCAATGCCAAGAATGCACTACCTGACTTTGTTGTTACAACCTCTAACCCCCACTCCTTTAACCTCAAACTATCCACTATTGACCTCACCCCATTCCAAAGAGGTCTGTAAGGGCCGTGCATAAGTGCACAATCGTGCCTACCTTCCCTGTCCTTTTGTCCCCAATTATTCGTATCTATTTACTATATTCATACTCATGTTTATACTTACATCTATTATCTTGTAAGCGACTGACAAATCAAATAAATAAATAAATAAATAAATAAATAAATAAATAAATAAATAAATAAATAAATAAATAAATAAATAAATAAATAAATAAAGGTCTATGGTTTTTCTAACAGTATTAAATTTTGTTAGTTCATACAGCCACAAGTGATTTGCAAAGCAGGGACTGAAATAAACTGCATGATTCAAACTCCGTATTGAATATTCAGATTTCCCCCAGTTTAAGAAAATAAAAATCTACTTCTTATATCATTTCCACGTATATACAAAGGGACATGAGAAAGGATATAAAAAGATATTTAAGGCCCAATTCTCTTGAGGAATTTCAGTATTCCTTTATTTTACAAAGGAGTGTTCCTTCAGTTTTTTGTTCTGTTTTATATTGATCTTACCTTCCTTAGGAATTAATGTCCTAAACACAATGGCCAGCCTAAAAATCCTTAAGCAAGCAGTTGAAGGTTTCATATATGGACATGTCTATTTTCTCCAAACTAGTAGCACTCATTCTTGTTGTGTGACTCTTTCTTTCCAGCCATTGAATTTATTTCTTCTCTCTGCAAGTCCTGAGCTAAGAACTGAACCAAGAGGATCATTTCAGAAAAACAGATACCACTGTTATATTTAATTTCCTCTCAATGCATCCCCTAAATTTGTCCTGGAGGATTGACAGAGTCTAATAAAAAGTAATAAGGTTCTCCTTTTTAGTGTGTTGACACAACTGTTATTGCTTTAGCACTGCACCTCATATAGTCATCTCACAACACATGATGCCACTTATCAAATTATATTATAAAGAAATAATCAATAACCCATCACAGGAAGAACTTTTCCACCCTATTGCTTTTAAAATTAGTCCTGTTTGCAAGAAATTGGCTGCTGTTTTGGGGGAAGACAATCCTAACAAACATTAAATATAGCCAGACTTTAGTCATAGTTTGAACAAGACCTACTGAAAACACACTTAGTTTACCTTTCCTAGAAATAGTACTATTAGAAGCAGTTGCCAAACGTTCAACTCCAAATTGCCTGCCCAAATCCCATTTGTATAATGCTCTTAATAACACACAATCCAAGTTGTACATACACCCTCACTAGAATTGTTCCCTTAACACACTTCCTGTCTGATTGTATAACCTGTGTGCCTTGAGTCTAGTAACCATGGTGATGAGGAGAAATGTGTTAGAAATTAGTTGGTTTGATTGGGTGAGTCAGGTGAGGTGAGTTAAAGGGTCTGGCCCATTAATTCTGGAATCTCCTGAAAGGAGACACACATATTTTTCTCTATATATTGTTAAAGAATATCTATTAGAAGAAGAGAAATAGTGAAAAAGAAATAAGATATAATATTTATTTTAAGGTATCTGCTCTATTGTCTCTCTCTTGACCCTCTGTTAACTGATAGCTCACACTGGAATATTTACCTTCTATTTATGAATCTTCTCTCTTTAAAAATAAAACTAGTTTTGCTGGAGTGATTATAGGGCATCTGGGCTTATTTAAAAAGAGCTAACAAGGATAGCACAGCCCTGGGGTTTAGCAGTGTTTAGCTTGTTCTAGCTTGAGTCAGGATTTTATACGATGCAACCTGCTGTGATAGTCTGTTGAGAAACTATTTGTATTAAATCGATCTTTAAAAAATTCTGTAATGATTATATCATTTATCCCCCTTGCTGAGAATAAAGATATTATTCAACTTTATTGCCCTCTACTTTTCTGGCTGGAAAAGATAATAAGCCTTTGAGTAGGAGCGGAAATACTGACTCTGAAAATAATTTTAGGCTGCTTTTCTAATTGTTTTATGCCTTAGAGAATCACTCTATGAAAGTCATAAGAGCCAATTAGCAAGAGAAACAACAATGCTAAGGGAAATCACTAAAGGCAGACAGGCGTTCGACATTTTATGTGGATATATGACTGCTATTTTTAATATAATTGTATTTTTGGCTAAGAAAAATCCTTTGCAAAAAATGCTCAAATCACACTTGATATTTCAGGAATTGTCATTGTTAGTAAGAGGCACATTCCCTTCCCTGCTATGAAAAATATGACCAATTGTGGATTTTGTTGGTGCTTGGACACAATTATAACATATCAGTTGTCACAAAAGTTTGCATTGAAGCAATACCTATTATGTATATAAATATAATCTATAGTAGTTCAGTTTTTTCTTCTGATATGGTTTTATTGAGTCATAGTCAACTCAATAACAAATCATCAGCAGTTGATTGCTCTTAGAATCATCATCATCCATTTCTTTTTGAATAGAACAAAACATTTCATAAGCATATACTATTGGACTAGTTGAAGCAAAATTAATATTTATAGACTACACATATGAGGAAGCTGTAGGAAGTTTTCCAAGATTGTTGTTCAATATACTAGTTCTTCTCTGTAAAACTCTTTATGGCACAGAACTAGTTTGCCCATAGCACAGTTATCTCCAATGTTTTGTTTTTCTGTTTTTATATTTTCTTTTAATGCTAATAGCCATCCAGAGCTATGAAATGCATCACGTTATGAAAATTGCAAAGATAAATAATAACATAATGTAACACAAATCAAAATAACTGGGGAATTTGGTTAGGCGTGGGTTTATGAGCTTATGATAGATGTCAATATAGGACTATATAACAGTATAATTCTATATTGTATAGAATTATAACAAGTATAACAAGGCATTAGTGGTTCCTCTTATGCATGGGCATTCACTAGATTTGAATCAATTACCTTTATTTGAATCCAATCCTCTCTAAGTGCATTGAACTATACTAAAACCCTCTTGAGTTTGGGGACAATAATTTGATTTAAATACCTAGCAGATTTGGAAGTGGTATGAGGGCTAATTCAAAATACTTTTAGGAAGCCACATCAGATCTGACTAAATATCAATGTCTTTAAGGAATTGCTTGATTGCCTTTACCACACGGTTATGCTCTAGGATGTGCACTTGAATTAAATAAATTGCTAAAAGTTTCTTATTGTATTGTCTTGGTCCAAAATGAAACATAATTATCAGAAAGGACCCAGGGAATTTGATCTTATGGGAAGCAAAGCAGTTTAATTCAGTAGGCAAAGATGCGTCAAGGTACTGAATGCACTTTTACTAATGCAAGACTTGTGATATAGGATCACAATGGAAGGGCAACATAGGACTTGAAATATTGTCCTAGATAGGTTGTGAACCCTTTTTCAATGAGGCAAAAGATGTGTATGGTTCTTACTGAATAATAATAATGATAGTATATTTCAAGAAGATACTTGGTTGATACCTAGGACGCTGGCAGGAACCCGTATCAACCATTAGCACCAGTCACTGGTTTTTATGATACATTTTTAAATGTTCAGTTGATTGAGTTTCATGTTTAATAATAAATGAGATTTATTATTATTATTGTTGTTGTTATTTTAGTATATAAAAAACATTTGAACAGCTGTGGCAGATCTTTTAGGGAGTAGGATTTCACTATATATTCCCTAAGCATCTTTATATGTGGTTGCAGAATGAAATACAATTCCAGGATACTTAGTTGACTTTATCATGTCAATTGGATAATTGTTTAATTTCCCATAATATGTTTTAGGCTGCTTAGCAAACACCACTATCTTGGTTTCATTCTAATTAATATCAAATGCTTCTTTATTGCAATATTCAGCCAGCACACAAAATTATTTTATTAGGCTGATAGAAATGCGGAAAGCAGATAAGAGAATTATGATATATCTCTATGTCAATTTTGATGGATGATGAGAGAGATAGTTCATCTGGGGGAAAAAAGTAATGATGCAATAGTTAAATAGAGATGATGCCAAATTGTATCCCTGTCAGACTCTATTAACAGGAACCTCGTTGATATAATGAATGTATAGACTGCAAATGACCTTTATAGCTGAATTATCAAATAATTTATAAGCAGGAAGAATGCTTTTATCTATAAAGGAATTTTGTGACTTATATCAAAGAAGTACCAAGCAATGCATTTTGGTGAATCAGTGAGCTACTTGTTGTCATCTTTTCATTTCTTCCCCAGCTGCCAAACTGCTAACAGACCAGACATCATTCAATATCTGTCAATGCCTGTCAATGTCCTACTGACATAAAATAGAGAGTAAGAGCAAATACTCATGGGTAAATTAATATGCATTTATTTTGTCCTTGAGTTTTCAGAAAAGTCTGTCAACATAAATTGAATTGCCTCTAGAGTGGAACATATAGTGCTGTGCTTATAGTTTTAACATAGCAGTTTCATGACAATAATCAGTTTATCTCCTGATTTCTTTTTCCCTCCCCTCCCATGTCATCCAATCATTGTCTGTAACATGTAAGGAGGCAAGGTTGGACAATTCCATATATTTGCCTGAGGCAGAAAATTGTTTGAGTGAATATAGATCTATCAGTCCTCTGAAACAGGGATCTCCAAGCTTGGCAACTTTAAGCTTTGCTGGCTGAGGAATTCTGGGAGTTGAGGTCCACAGGTCTTAAAGTTGCCAAGGTTGGAGATTCCTGCTCTGGAAGGTCAGTTGAGAGGGACCTTCTATTCAATCCCCTGCTGAAGCAGAAAACCGTATACCATTCCAGACAAATGATTGTCCAATCTCTTCTTAAAAATCTGCAGTGTTGGAATACTTACAGCTTATGGAGGCAAGTTATTCTACTGATTAATTTTTCTCACTGTCAGGAAATTTCTCTTTGGTTCTTGGTTGGTTCTCTCCTTAATTAGTTTCAATCCATTGGCAATAACAATTATCCCATCTGGCAAGTCAATGGATGGGAAAGGAAAGAATGGTTAGAATGCAATGTTGCAGACTAACTCTGCTCACAGCCTGAAGTTCAATCCTGACTGGCCCAAGATTGACTCATCCTTCTGAGGTCAGTAAAATAAGGATCCAGCTTGTTGGGGGCAATATGCTAACTCTATAAACTGCTTAGAGAGGGCTGTAAAGCACTATGAAGCAGTATATAAGTCTAAGTGCCATTGCTGTTGCTATCACAAAACAAAGTTCCCTTCTGCATCACACACAGTCTTCCTACACCCTACTGATGAATCATGAGAGATGATATTTTTAAACATGGGAATAATTTTGGAAGTTAATAATTCTGGATGATAATATATCAACACTGATATTTCTACAATTCTTTTTAAATAGTTGTATATGCAGTAATCCTGAGTTAGGATGTCAACATCTAGGTCAGGGGTAGTCAACCTTTTTATACCTACTGCTCACTTTTATATCTCTGTTAGTAGTAAAATTTTCTCTAACTACCCACCAGTTCCACAATAGTGGTGATTTACAAAGTAGGGGACAAAACCCCTACCGCCCACCATGAAAGCTGGAATGCCCACTAGTGGGTGGTAAGGACCAGGTTGACTACCACTGATCTGGTCATGGTAATATTTCCATGTAAATAAGGAATTTTTATTTTTGATAAGCACAAGAATCAAACCAAATATTTGAAATGAAAACTAGGAATGGAAAAGGATACACAACTGGAGGTAGATCAACATATGGCACAGTGTTCTTTTCATTACCTAACATAATGAATTATCTCATTATCTAACATAAATATCTATCAGCCCTTCAAGCCCTTCAAGACCTAGAGTAGGTCAAGAAATGGACACTGCAGGAATTCTAGTACAGCTATTGTTGCATAATGATAACATCTTGCAGCAAGCTTCTTTTTGTCCTATGTCATTATCTCTAAATTCTTTTATAGTATCAGTGAAAGGAAGAAATAAATTCTACATTTATGACTGAAGATATTTGATTTGTATGTGCATTAACAGGTTTGTTCTATTTTAAGTAAAAGATTCAAATTTTTAATTGAATAAACCACCCTGTAAAGCAATTGTTAGGACAAACCACCATAGATTCTTTGCTAGTTACCAGTAGTGGTATTCTATCAGTTCAGCCCGGTTCTGGTGAGCCAGTAGCAGCAATGAGCAGAGCTCAGATGAAGAGCATTTTCCTGAATTGTGTTGTACCTTTCCTAAGAAGCCTGTTATAGCATTCCTACAACCATACAATGTACATGCACTGTTAGACATCTAATAGAGCTTAAACAAAGTAACAGGTTTCAATAATTACTAGGGTGAGATATTTACATGAAATAAAGGCTATAGGTGAAGCTAAAGTAGCTGAAAGAATTTGAAAAAGGTGTAACAACTTAGTTTATAAAAAAATATTGATGACAGCACACATTCCAAATTACAAAAACTCAAGTTTATCTCAGGTGTGGATTTTATTTTAAATTTATTTAATTGCTAGAACCTAATGAAACTTACTTAAGGGTTATCATCTGCAAAGAGACCAATTACATGTTCATTCCCTTTATCTTCAAGCTTTTCATATGCTGATTATATCTCATTTAAGGGACTAGGAGTTTTATAGGTAACATGAATAATTGTGGGGGAAATGGACAGCCCTGATTAGTGCTCCTACTTCATTGTGAAATATTCTTAATTGCAGGAATTTATCTGAAAGGAAACTGGAAATTACTTCTCCCTTCCAATGTTTTCAGGAAAAATGGTGTGATATATAACATGTGAGCTATGTCATCATCCCAGATAATGTGCTTATTTAATTGATAATAATACTATTTTTCTTGTAGCAGTGGAACCATGCAAAAATACACAATAGGAAGGAAAGCTACCAATTAATTCCTTCTCCCTTCATTATTCAAATCTTAGTATGCTTGGGACCACCAAAGAAAAAGAATTATTGGAAATTCCTGTTCAACTGCTACTTTGCAGAATAAATATCTCTCCAATTACTGACAGTAAAGCAAAATGTATTTATCTTGGAGATAGACTTGTTCATTGATTCAACAATAGTAATTGTGGATTGTAGCCTGTAGAGCAGGGATCTCCAACCTTAGCAACTTTAAGTCTTGTGGACTTCAACTCCCAGAATCCCTCAGCCAGCAAAGCAATTGGGAGTTGAAGTCCACAAGTCTTAAAGTTGCCAAGGTTGAAGACCCCTGCTATAGAGGACACCAGTCTCTTATATATCACTAAAAATGAAACTAGAAGATGGGATCATTGAAAGCTATGAAGTGATGAACCACTTCTTTGTTTGTTTGTTTATTGGTTGGTTGGTTTCTGGGCCAATTAATCTGCAAAACATAGGCATGCATGACAAACCACAATGACACCAAATGACAATGTGCATATCCTGAAGCCATTACACAATGACTTGTTTATATATTTGTATCAGGACATCGAACCAAAGTACACATTATATGATTGCAATACTGGTACCACTTGCCCCTCCATCCCATTCTCAGCATATTCTAGAAAGGGGAGTTCCCTGTGGTTGACTAAAAAAGAAGAAGATGCTATCATGATGCTGAAGTAGGACAGTGAATTTAGATTAGGTCCATGAATTCTGGCCCATGCAATTCAAACTATCACTTCTTAATGTCTGAGGTGACTGCAATTTAATTTAGCAACTAGTTGTGCATAATGAAGAGAATGACCTTGATGGAAAGAGCTGTTAATAAAACAATGAGCAGACAAACTTTGCAGAAGTGGGGGAGGGAGGTTGAAGAGGTATGAAAGTATCTGTAAGAGACATCCTACAAATTCACATGTTGATAAAAGGAAAGATTAGAATGCAGTACTGCAGGATACTTCTGCTGGCTGCAGTTTGAATCTCACCTGGCTCAAGGTTGATTCAACCTTCCATCCTTCCAAGGTGGGTAAAATGAGGACCCAGATTGTTGGGGAAAATAGGCTGACTCTGTAAAAATTGCTTAGAGAGGGCTGTAAAGCACTGTAAAGCAGCATGTAAGACAAAGTGCTTTTGCTATTCTGATATCATAACCAATCTTAATAAAAATAGGTTTGGGCAGATATGATCTCTATATTCAGCATTGTATTGACACTGATTTCTCATCCTTAGTTTAACATATTTATTATTCCAGAACTTTTAAAGACTTGATTATTGGAGCAATAATTTAAAACCTTTGAATTCTTTTCATTTTCCTCAGGGCAGGGTATGTGAGTTTGTGTATGTATGTGTATCTAAACACACACACATATACATACATACACATACACTTGCTGAAGCTAAACTGGTCAGATTTAAATCAGATTTGTGACAGATTGATTAAAACAATGACAACAACACTTTCCCTGCTATTTATTGATAGTTTTGCTGGAAGAACTAGGTGAGCACAGTTCAAAAATAAGTATAACCTGCCACTGTGCAGAACAAATGCTCAGAAAAAGAAATAACACTGAGCTAAAATAATAGATACAAACAAGAAGCATCTGTGCCAGATATTTTATGTTTATTTCTTTAGTAATGCTTGCAGCTTCAGCATAGTTTCTCACAAATCATTTTGGCACAGTGCTGGCTAAGCCAAGTATTACATTTTTTTATAGCAATAAAAAGGATAAAAGTTCATAACTATTCCTAGATTGTATTCTGTACGTGTGGATAAAAATACTTTCAAAGTTACCAATTTAGATTGTTCCTTACTAATGATTTAAAAGAAATTTGTGAAATTATTCTAATGTAGAATTCACCTATTGTGGCAGATTAACATCAGTAAATATTTTTTTAGTCTCCATCATTCTCAGCTGGAAAAATAAGTAAATTAAGTTTAAGAAAACTGCATGAAAAAACATATGGTTCAGAAAGAGAAATATGCAACAAAGTATGTTAAGTCTGGCTGAATATAAATAAACCATTATTAGAGTCAGTGGAAAAATAATATGTCGGGGAAAACTAGTTCACTTTTGAACAAAATTGTATACAAATCTCTGCATTGTGGAATGATATTTCCAGAATCTGCATGAAAATAATGATGATGCTGTGACAACGTGAGTTTGATGCCCCTGCTTTAAACTATTAAAATCTTTAGGGAGAAACTAATGGATCTTTCAAAATATTTTGTAGCAAAAATTGAAATGCAAAAATGGCAGAATATTAAACTTTCATTATTTATGTTTTGCCTCCCAATTTATAGATAATTAAAACCTTCCCAGAAATGTTTTGGGTCATTCTTCTCATTTTGTAAGCTTGGAGAATCAGGGCTGCAGGAATTTGAACTTTATAAAACACATCTCTTTAATTGTTACTAATTAATTTTGGCAAACAACCACTTTTAAAGTTTATTTTCAACTTTGTACTTAATTTTGTGTGGTCAACAGTGGTGGGATTCAAATATTTTTGCTACCTGTTCAGTGGGCATGGCTTGGTGGGCATGCTTTGCACGCATGCACACACTTTGCATGCACACGTGTGCCAAATGCACACTTTGCTCAGGTGCAGAGGTGTTCTAACTCGCTTCCTGCAAGCCTGTATGGTCCCGGTCACTTCAGCAGCTGCCGCACGGCATTTTTCTGTACCGCGCAAAGCAGCTGCACTTCAAATTCAGCAGATAAAAGTGAGTATGGGAGCCCAGGAGGGTGAGTGGGCCCAACAGCATAGCAGTGAAAGAATAGCTGTATGCATTGACAGGTTATTGTAATTAGAATTACATGCTGCTGCTATGAATACTGTTCTAAGAAACACAGCATAGGTTGATGCTAGGGCATACTCAATATGAATTCCAAGCAGATTATTTTCAAAGCAGCCAAAGAGCAGAAGAAACTAGAGGAAGATGGCTGAGAAAAGATTGTTACCCTGGTATGAGAACCGGAAAGTGGGACAAGTATCAATCCAAAGCTTAGAAGAAACCAGAAAGAGCACAGTGGTGGATAGAGACTATTGTAACTAAAATCTAGAAGGAGGAACAACATCAGCCATAAACCAGGGGATCATGAGTTCTAGTCTTGCTATATCCATGAAAACCAATTGGGTGATCTTGGGCTAATCACTCATTTTCAGCCCAACCCATCTCAGAGGGATGAAATAGGAGGAGGAGGATTTGTTGGACATCTTTGTCACCTTGAATTATTTGTGGGATAAAAGTGGATATAAATAAAACAATGAAATAAATAAAATAAAATAAAATAAATACAAGGAATAAAGAATCCAGTTCAACAAATGAGGAGAGAGTCAACCAAATTCAAGAAATGGAGCAAAATGCAAGATTATTTTACCATTTTTATCTGTTTCCATACTAACAAAAATAGGTTTGTCATACATTTCTTTTAAAATAGTCATATGGTGCCCAGTAACTGTAATCTTCAAAGGCTTTTTATCAGTACAGAACATAAACAGATGTTTTTCCTCAAGGAAAAGAATCCTTTCAATCAACATCCAAATCTTAAATCAAGTCCATCTGAGTCCCCAATCTGTCTGCAATTTCCAACAATAATCACCCATTTGTTGTACATTAAAAATATAGAAATGTTTACATTTCCAATTAAACTGTTTTTTAAGAACTGAAACTTGTTCACCCAGTGTTTTCAATAAAGCTTTTCTTCTTAATCTTTAAAGAAAGCCAAAGTATTTTATAAAAAAAGTCAAATGATTAAGACATGAGCTAGTTGAACTTAGAATTCATATAAGTGACGTTGGTGGCTATAAGCAGGACAAAATCCTGCAACTACTGGCCAATTGCAAGCTAACCACAAAAACAAAACTTTTGCCATCTGCTTACAGAAATGCAGCTGAGCTGAGCACACGATTAATCTGAAATTCCAGAAAGATTTCAGCTGTCCAATTCCTGTAATATGGAGCTTTAGAGGAACCTCAGCTGGCCATTAGGCCCCCTTTGAAGTGTGTGACTCAAATGTTTGACTCATAGTGACTGGGAGTTTTTTTGAACTATTTAACTCTTTATTAGCATTGTTTGTGTAATTGCAGAGGATTATAAACCCCATTGAATAACACTGAATCTGATTTACAGCGGAATTAAAAATCAGAGTTTACAAGAAAGAGATGAAAACAATGGATTTACAAATGAAAAATGGTGACTCAAAATTGGGAAATGCATCAACTCCTATGGAGCCTTCCTTCTCCTTCTGACAGAATCAAACCACCCAAATTACAGAAAAAAGATATAAAAATATTTTTTAGATGGTACGTGACTCCAGAGAAATTGTCATGTATTACTAAAATAAATAAGCTAGAATAATTTCAACAAAGAAAGCATGTATTTTACGGATGAGCCTGTTGGACATTACTGTTTAATTTAACTCAGGGGTGGGATCTGACAGGGTTAACTACCGGTTCAGTGATTTACGAGGTTTGGTGATTTATGATGTGCTTCCCTGCACACTGTGCGAGCCCCTGTAAATCGTCATCAGCCTGGTGCCTGGACAGCTGAGCAGTGCTGCGTGCCAAGAAGCAGCCTTTGAAAAAGCCCTTTTTTCCTGCTTTTTAAACTGCAGCTGTGCCTTGCATGGCAGCTGAAGTTGAAAATGCAGGAAACAAAGGTCAGGTAAGAGCCCGGGCAGGTGGGTGGGCAAAAACATCAGCAGACATAGAACCGGTTCTATGTCTGCTGCTCTTCAGAGCTACTGGTTCTACAGAGGTGGACGGAATCGGTAGAACCGGTAGAAACCCACCCCTGATTTAACTGGAACACTTACTTTATTTGAAATGGGACTGATAGTAAGTTTATATTAGTTGGATCTACAGTCTATAATTAACAGTGGTCTTTATTAAACAGAATAATGTTTTTCACAGGTTTTTATTAGTACATGTAGTAGCTTGGAAGAAGATAGGTCCAAATGTCAATCCAAAAATATCCTGAAAATGTCAGCATTATTTTGAAAAAAAAATACATTTTTCAGATCAAAGAAATAAAGTCAGCAGTACTTAATCATCTTCACTTTGACCCCAGGTAATTGCTGTGACTCACATTCATATATACTTTTATTCTAATTAATTTTGCACTTGATGTAACTTTTAAAAAGAAACTCCTGACAGTTTCAGGATGATAGCTGTTATTTCTCTCCTATGGAATCTCTGAAAAATTATGCAACTTGATAGTGAAGGAACACCATGTTCTCCAATTCCTCCTTCTCAAAAGGGCTTCAAGAATGTCAAGCTAGCTCTTCTGTCAGGAAATTTGAACTGGAAGTTTAAAATGATAGATGCTGGGCAAGTAGCAGTAAGAGGATGGAAACTGTTACTTCATAACCTAACTTCCCATTCTCAGAGATGGCAAATAAATTCTCTTACCAATATAGAACAATTAATCTCTCTCAGTTATAATTTCAGCATGTGGACTGTGTACATAAACATGTCAGGGTTCCAAGTAATAGTCCCATAGCAAGCAGAACTCTGAGGCAAGTAAGTTCATCAAAGAATAGTTTTATTACACATATCATATTGGCACAGGTTGGTGAAAACTGACTCTGAATATTCCCACAGTTTTCACCTAATTAAAAGTTTCTCCCCTTTCCTAAATCATCAGTTATATGGTCCTGTCTGGTTGCCTGGTGACATCGCTCCTCCTCTCTCCGGCCACCTGTTGGTTCCCAGAAGAAAGTATTTTGTTTTGGCTACAAACCCCAAGTATCTCTATTTCTCCCCTCCCTACACCCCAGCTCCAGTGTGGAAATGCTGAAACCTCAAAATGGCCTCAGTCTGCTTCAGGGTTGATAAAACATGTGCATACAACTATTGTAGCATTATTAGGAAGATGGCATGATGAGGGAGATCCCAGATGAAAGGAGAATTGTAGACTGAACTCATTTAATATTTCTTTGTGCCATAATAATAAAGGGGACATCGGTTGTATGAGTTTATTGTATGTCCATGAAGCTTCCTATTCAAATCTTTCCCTATCATTCACATTTTTAAATGACTTAAAACTATACTAACATCTACCATGACTCTGTATAGCTAGTTCTTTCTTTATTAACAGGATCTACTGCTATGTAAGGACTTGCCTTAGCTACCTTCTCAAGAAAGTTAAACTCTTGAAGTGGTTTACATTTCAAAAGGAACTTTTACTAAGAGATAGGGATTGCAGAGATTGTCAGGCGGAGTCTGAAATTAGTGCACGAAGCATTTGGCTAACTTTCCCCTTCAATCACCACCCCAATAACCTACAACCATCAGTTGTCAATAAAATGCTGCAAAGGTATTTTGAAAACTCCCAGGTGGGATGGTGAGAAGACAGCAAAAGCATGCAAACCATTCAATCCACGAAGCCACTTCCCCTCCCTCTCAGAATGACAGCATTCCGACAGGGACCCGACATGGTGATATTAATGCTGCTTTGTATGGAGAAGAAATTCATAATCAAAGTCCTGGCAGTCAGTGCTAATTGAATGAATTTCTCCTTTTGGAGTTAGAATTGCTGTCCCTTGTTGCTGTGGATTTGTATGGATTCCTTCCTTGGCCTCTCCCCCCTGCCAACAACACTAGGTCTAATTGTATAAACTTCATAACTTGGTTAGAAAAAAAAATAGACTTTCCACAACCCTCTCCCCTCTCCCCCAAATGTCATGACAATAGAATGGCAAGACAAAGCAATGTCAAGATGTACTTAGAAAATGAATAAAAACAAAAACATTTCAGATTGATTCATGACTGTTCCTTGTGTATTCAATTCTACATTGTTACTGTCCAACATCTGCATCATTCTGAATTTTGAACATGCATGAAACTCTGCATTCATTCTTATATTTTGCTAACATTGATTTCCCTTACATATATACTTTTCAATGTTACTTTCTCTAGCATACATCATTTGATGGAATTTTTCTTAATATGTACATTTTTGTGTGAATTTTTTTCAACTGAGAACATCACTGAAAAATTCAAAAACTTTTATGTGTTAATTCTCAAAGTCTACATTTGAAATGTTCACATATTTATTCAGGGAGTACAAAGTAAAAATGCAAACCAAAGTACAATGTATGCCTCATTTAAATAAAAATTGCAAGAAAGTCACCAAATTATTAGAAACTGATATAAAAATTAGAATGCACTATTGGTTTGGTGGCAAAGGGAATGGGAAGACAATAATTTGGGTGAAATTTAAATGGATTTTCAAGAATAATTTAATCCATTAATATTAAAGAAAAAGGACATTATAGGAACAACTCAGATAAATATTAACAATTAAAAATAAAGTTTTCTAAATCTGCAACCCTGAATTCTACATTGATCTCCCTCATATGTACTTGTACTGAAAAATTTCTGCTTTCAAAAAGCTGTCCCATCTAACTAGGATGCCAAGGAAGAATATTCCTATATTAGTTGTGTTTTATAAACCTTGAATTTCAGACTTTGTATATCTTTTTTAAAAAAAAAATTCTCATTAGAAACACCATTAAAAATCTTATATATAGTATCATATCATGCTGAAGTGCAGCTGAATCTATTTAACACCATGACAATAAATATTCCTCAAATTAATTTTAAGCAACTGCAACCTACAAATAATTTTCTTTAAGATGTAACCTGGAAAAAAAGCACAGCTTACTTAATATTTTCACAATTTATCATGGAATTCCTGGACAATTATCTTCTGTACCAAAACTGTTTATCTAATGGAGCAAAATATAGAAGTATCAAAAGGGGTATCTGGGAGAAAGCCTTGTTATTAAAAGTGATCTTTTCACTTTATCTCAGTTTGTTGGCTCTGTTTAAGAGTACATTGAACTGGATCATTGATGCTTGTATAATTAATAAGAAAAATATATAATAATAACATGATTCATCAATGCCAAAGGTTAAATTTAAATGATAAACTGGGAAAAGCTTAAACCATTTTTAAGAGAGTAAATATAATATTCAAAGGGAGATTGGGAATATCCATTGAAACAATAAGAAAAGAAAAAAGGTAGAGGATACCTCTTCCTTCTCTTCCACCATCATCTTCTCCACCACCATCCCCATTACCCCAACACTATCATCATCATCATCGTCATCATCATCATCATCACCATCATCATCATCACATCATCATCAGTTTCTACTTATTTTTGCAGTACATTTGAAGCTACCATAAAATTAATATTTTTTATGGGCAGAAGGTTGTGGTTGTGTGTAACTTACGGATAGCTAATTTCCCCATTGGTAGGAATTCTTGCCTCAATATTTTTGTGATTTCTAAGCTTTAGGGAGTTCAAGCTGAATTATAAGTTTGACAGTATTTCAGTTCTTCATAGGAACTGTTGGGATATTGTTTTGCAAATACCAAATGATTTTTTTTCTCCATAATTATTTTGCATTTAAGAAGCTTATGATACACAAATGTCTGTTAAAATACTTGATGGATGGATGGATTGATTGGTTATGTGCCATTGCATCAATTCTTCAGCTATTTCTAGGTGCACCCATTAGCACTCTAATTAATTCCATCCACCTTGCTGTTCTTTTCCCCGCACCATTTTTATAGACTTTAGAAGAGAACTGGGTCTTTCCACAACATGTGTAGAATTTGGTAATGTAAGCTTAGCCATTTGTGCCTTGAATGAGAACACTGAATTTATTTGTTCCATCATCCATTTGTTTGTTTATTTGACTGTCTATAATATTCTCAGAAATCTCCTCCAAAACCAAACCTTAAAAGTGTCAATACTTTCTATTGCACTTCTTCAAAGTTGAACTTCTGCATCCAGAAAGTCATTGCCTGTACAAATCTAAGTTTTGGTAGGTATAGACATGTCATGCATCTGAATATCCTTTCCATGTCCTCCAAGTCACTGGTGGGATTCAATTTTTTTTTACTACTGGTTCTGTGGGCATGGCTTATTTGGTGGGTGTAGCTTGGTGGTCATGTGACTGGGTGGACGTGGCTTGGTGGTCATGTGACTGGGTGAATGTGTGACTGGGTGGGTATGGCCAATTCAATGTCATTCACGTCAACAGGTGCCTCGCCTGGCCCTTCCCCTCCCAACCATTTCTTGTCACACCCAGCCTTACCTTCCTCCAATCTAGCCACCCTCAATTCGTATATTTCAGCATATAAATGAAATAAATATGGATAGTGTACACAGCCTAATCATACTCCTTTGTCGACCTGGTGCTAGTCTGTTTTGCCATGTTCCATGTGGACTCTGGCTTTGTGTAGACTTCACATGGGGACAATGAAAAGTTATGGGCACCATAACCAGGCTACAAAGAAGGAGACTATGAGTTCTAGTACAGTCTTAGCCCTGAAATCCAGAAGAGTGACCTTGGGCCAGTCATTCTCTCATCCCTATGGAGGACACAATGGCAAGCCATCTGTTCTGTCCTCATACATGCTAGTCTGTGTATGGCTCGGCATGCAGATAAGCCCACCTATCCTCCAATAAAACAATTTGTGTAGATTTGGATGCTTTAATGAAAGAACATGATATGGTGAAACTGGGGAAAATAAAAATACATACACTGAGAACGAAATACAAGATAGACAGTATTAAGTTACTGCTAAACATAACAATTAATAAATAGAAGCAATCTAAATCTCACCAGTGATGCTCTGTGTGTAGGATGTGGGTTTGTCCTTGGATGATCATGTGCCACAGATTAAGATGGGTTCTTCTTTGTACTTCTGTCTTTTCCAAATGCTAAAGGAAATGGAGTCTGGCTTCCCAGCATGCACTTGTTTTGAGAGTGTGGGCTGATGGGTAAAGGGATCGGGTCAGCTTCAAACAATATAATTGGTATTTGTCCCTCTCGCCACTAGATGGGGCTAGAGAGCAACAACAGTATATAAAGATTATATGTTGGGACATGATACCATTTTCTAAAAACCCTTACCTGTAGGCACCCATCAGGAGCCACATTCAAAGGCATCTCACCCTCATGCCAAAGAACACCGTAACCTTTGATATTATTGTATTGGGAACATTATCTTTGTCACTCACACAGATCTTTCAGATTCGTCCTATTCAAGGAGGAATATATAATATTAATCTAGCACAAATTATCAATATTGTGATTTTTAATAAAAAGGAAATCATGCACGTTGGATAAATGAGTAAGACTCAAAGCCACTGAGGGTTGGAAAAAAAAGTCATTATTTCTGGAACCAAGGTACCCCAGCTGTTTCCCAATCACACTTTTTGTTCTTTTTTTAATTAATGATTTCATTTGATAGGTGTAGGTTTGCTAAAATATGCATATTATTAAAGGTGGAAAATGTCTACTTCTTTATATAAAATAGCTAATTAATTTCATATGAGAAACACAAACATCTACATACATATACCAGATAAGATTCATCTTCTTCACTAAGATGGTTATGCAACTTGACATTTATCCTCAAAGCACCCTAGGTGTTTAATGAGAATATTCACCTCATGCCAGGCTATTATGACATCTCTTTACTAACGAAGAATGTACCTTTAATAATTGATCACCCACAGGCATTTCATATATAACAAGCAACTTGCCCTTGAATGCTTCAAAGCCATCTTTGTGCATGCTAAACAAGGCATCTTTGTCAGGCACTCAGACTTTGAAGTGCACACAGAGTAGACATGCACACTGAGCATCCCCTTCCTTGGAAGAAGAATTTCTGTTTATAATGGGATGTCATTGGAATTAGCATGCTTCTATATACATGTTAACGTCTGTCATCTGTTCTAATTACCTGAACCTTATGGCCCTTCTCTCCCTGTGTAGGTATTTTAAAATAGAATAATATTAATTCCCTGTGCATCAATCATTTATAATTAATAGGCAATATATTTTTGAACTCCATTATTATATATTTGTAAAAAAAAAATCACTTGTTTTAACTACAACATAACTCTCTATCTTGCTAGGTAGCGTTAATATCTGAAGCTAATCCTTTAAATAAGATATTTTTATTTGTTTATTTGTTTAAATTTATATTCAACTTCTAGGGTGAAAAACCTATTTGAAACTACCAATGGCCTTGATTTAGTAAACAGTAATATTTTCCTTTTTGGATGGTGCTAAGTGGCATTGGTGAAGATGCTGATGTTTAATATAGTTCTCATACTTTAGTTCTTCCATATCTGCTATCTTTTGGCATATTTAAGACTAAGCAATAATTTGAAATCTCAGCAATTCCACAAATGCAGGTATGATATTGAGCAAAATGTATCTGTGTGTCTTGTATAGTGACAAATCTTCCAATGTAATATGTTGAAGAGACCAATAGTTTGCAGAGAAACATTTAGGCCTTAATGAAACTAATAAAAAGAAGCATAGGTTTTCTAATATTTACATAGCTGTGGATCTGTTTTTGTTTTGTGGGAAAAAAAATTTGGTAGTCTCCCAAGAGAAATACATATTTTAAAAAACAAGAAAAAAGGAAGAAGAATGTTTTCCTCTTAATACATAGCTTCATACATCCAATGATTTGGTTCCTCTCTCAAACACACAAATACTTTATGACATGCAGAATAGCAGACAGGCTTATGCAAATATTTAAAATACTGTTTTTAAAACATTAGATTCCCTGATCACTAGGTTTTTTCTAAAGCAAGGGTCGCCAACCTTTTGGACCTCAGGGACCACCAAACTCATAATTTTAAATCCCACAGACCAGAGAAAATCCCAAAAAAAGTCTGCAGAAAAATTCCCCACCCCATTTTCATACCGATCGATTGTTCTTTATTTGGGATCGCAGGATACCGTCTCCAGCTCCGTTCTCAGGTGGAGAGAGAGAGAGAGAGACTGTTGGCTTTATGCAAGGAAAGCAGCAAACTCTACCAGAATGGTGCAGCCTCTTGGAGCAGGATGCCTTGCAGGGTCCCAAAGACTCATTTCTGGTGGAATTTGGGGGTGAGAAAGAAAGACTTTTGCTGCTTTCCATGCATGCAGCCAAAAGCAGAAGAAAGAAGCCGAAAGAAGCAGCCCAGTGGCCAGGCGAGGCGGGTGGGGCAAGTTTTCCCCTCCACCCTTTTCCCCCCACCCCTCACTACCTCATGTTGTTCACAATGCAAGCAATGCAAGCCTTGTGTTCCCGCGCAGCCTGGATTAATTGCTTTGGTGGGTGCTTTGGGGGTGACATTTCTCTATGGACCACAATTGGTCCCTGGCCCACCGGTTGGTGACCACTGTTCTAAAGCACATAATTGTTGAGAATTGCTGAGCCAACTATGATACCCTTATCCTGAAATATTAATATTGCACTAACTTGTCTGGCTTTAATTTTCTCATGATGTTTTCTTTTAAATCCAATGGACAAAATTACTTTTCAGTTTTGTCTTGTTGAGATAAATAGCCATCTGGTTCAATTCCAAGCTGGGAGAAAGATACTGGAAACATGGAGGCTGATTGGAAAGATAGTTTAATGGTGAAGCAGAAGCACATGAGTGATTCTGGGCAGCTGACCACATGGAGCTGAGAGTGTGGGGTACTTATACCTTTTCTTGGGGTTTGAACTTAAGCTTCCTGTTCCTGTGCAAGAACATGTATCCTATTGGCTGTAGTAGGGGTCATATCTGACTTTGTAGGTTGTCCCAGGTTTGGTTGAAGTTTGGAGGGTGTGGTGCAACTGAGATGATGCACTGAAGGAGCTTGTGTTCTGAAAGGATGTTGGGCAATTCCAATTATGACTGAGGGCTAATCCTACTTTTGTTTAGACCTTGCAGCAGGGAATTTGCTTATGAATGGAGTTAGCTATCTCTTTATCTTTTAAGTGCTGACATCTGCTGAGGGCTATTAAGGAAGGTGGGGGCTGCTTTCCAAGAGCATGTTTCTCTATTTCTCATCTAAGGAAATATAATATTTTGCCTTTTTAATATTTCTCAAAATATTTAATTCTTCTAGGAGAGGAGTGGGTGCTAAGTTTCTACAGTCTGAATCTCATTGTTTCAACAAGTTATATAGCCATTCATCTCACCATGAGGATTCTTCTAACAACTTTTCCTTTTGACTAAAAACTTCTTTTTTTCTGGAAAAAGAAGTTTTGCTATACTTCTTGCTAACACAGATTAACACAGCTTACCTCCTACAATGCTACATAACTATAGAGATTCAAGATAGCTTGCAAAACAAATTTAAAGCAAAGAAACAAGCATTGGAACTGTATATTATACAATCAGCTTATTGTTCTATAAAGTGGCTACTTGGTAACAGGTTTATTCTTTAAAAAACAGTAGTTTCATGGATAGTACCAGCTTCAAAATGTTTAGTATCCATGTTATTTTAACTTCTCGCACAAGCTGCTATTATACAGCATCTTAGTTTATTCCACTCCTTTGTGGATATTTTTCCTGATTATTTATATTAGTGGAAGTATTCATTTAGTGCTGCAATATCTGTCTGGTATTACTCAATCATTCCATTAGGCCTGGAAATAAAAGTCTTCATTTAATCATATTTGCTTACTTTTGCAATGAAATGTGATCTGTTATTGCTCAAGAAATTAAAAAAAAATGCTACCACAGCATTAGATTGAGAAAATAAAAGAAAAACACAGTGGAAAGCCTTCTTTTCATCAGAATCAATTATTCTTTTGGCACTGGGATAATACATTTAACATTTGGCTATTTCTTTTCTTTAAAAGATTATGAGGGAAGGAGTTTCTCAAAAAATCAGTTTGTAAACTCTGAAGTAGACATAGGTATGCATTAAATATCAGATAATGCACTGAAAGCCAAATTATTCTATTAAAAAGAAGTGATAATGAGACAAGTCATACTGTAATTTAAAAAAAGTTATGCACCTGAGACTAATACCTTGTGCAACCAATCACATGTGGCCGATAAATAATTCTATTATATAGGGATTTCAGGATATAGGGATTTCAGTTGAAATCTTCAAATTCAGCTTCCTATTCATAAAGTTATCTTTATTGTTTAAACATTTAAAGTACCATGGGCAAACTGTTCAGGCAATCATCCCCCTGCATAGCCTGAGCTTAACTTATGCCTAAAACAAGAATGTCTGAAAAAGGAAATGACAGCACTGGAAACACAGTCATTTTGATACAAAACTGCTTTGAATGATACCACTTTCAGTTCCTATTTGGGAGGAGTTGCGATTTGGTGATTAAATGGAATCTACTGAGCTCAGCGAAGTACACTGCCTTCCTGAAATGATGTGGGATGGTTTCATTATTATAGTATGTTGTAAGCCTCCTTGAAAATCATCTTATCAAAGAGCAGATCTGGGGGACATAAGTCAAAAGAGATGATTTTAAAGCATTAAATAGCCCTTTAGACAAATCTACACTGGATTCTAAAAGCTTGCATCCAGTTAATCATTTATACCAGCCGTTCTTGTACTTTTTGCCATCACACCTCCCTTTAATGTGACCTTAATGTACACACCTCTTCTAAATTGAATAAAATATTAGGAATGGTTGATTTATTGTAACAATATAACTAGCAGGTCCTTCACATCTTCCCTGGACTCTATCTGCACCTTCCCAAGGGAGGTACAGCTTACAGTTTGAGAAACCATGGCTTGTACCATATTTGATGGTAACTAATGAAATAGAAATATTTTAAAAAGTCAAAGCAATGTGCTTTTCTTTCTGGTTTTTTCAGTTGTTGCACTGTGAATGAAATCCTACTATACCCTATGTAAAATGTATGAGTTAAGTAGGAATGAAAATGTCAAAGAATGATATTTCTTGTAGACAACTTTGTCAGATACTAATCTCTAGCATGAGGGCATGTACTATTGTGTCAACCCTACAAATCCATAAAGCTTGTTTCTTAGCATTGTCAGAATAGATGAATGTAACATAAATATTTCCTGTATTTATAATGTTGCTTTAAGCTTATGGGAATTGATTATAATTTTGGAAGGCACGCTTGTAGAAGAAAAAAATTAATAGGCTAACTGGCAAGCCTGAGGTCATTCCCCCTTCCTACTTTTCCAGTAAACTATTATTTGAATGCCAAAGACTTGTCTGTCACAGACAAGTTCATGACAAGACTTGTCATTGAACTGCAGTTAGTGAATTTATTTCGTGGATACTATTTAGTGAGACAGTAAAATATTGACAGGATTCATCCCTAATTTGAGACTAGAAATTGTATCCACATATCATTGTTCCAATGTCATATTTATAACATTTTTCACTTTTTTCTATGGAATTGTATCTTTTATGTCATGTAAAATATTCCCATTTCCAATTGGTGGTCCCACTGGAAAAAGGAGGATTCTTTAAAGGAATTGATTTCATTGATGGATTATGTGCCATTCTCCCTAATTTTACTGTAAGTGCATATGGCAGAGAAAGGAGGAGAATGAGAAAATAGTCTTATGTAACATTAATTGATGCAATATTTTGGAGAACATAATGCTTCCTGTTGTCTCTTCAAACTATTAGGAGGATTTTAAATGCTTTAGAGCAGGGCTGTCAAACTCACTGTTTCATGTGATGTATCCAGATTTTTTTCCCCTTTGCTAAACCAGGCATGGGTGTGGCCAACACGTGACACATCCAGCCCATGGGCCAGGAGTTTGACATCCCTGCTTTAGAGGTGTGGTGGCTCAGTGGTTAAGATACTGATTTAAGAACAGTCCAGATTTGACCCCTGAGCACCATGTGACAGACTGAGCTCCCTTTACTTGCCCCAGCTCCAGCCCACCTAGCAGTCTGAAAGCATGTAAATGTGAGTAGATAAATAAGTATTACTTTGGTGGGAAGTTAACAGTGTTCTGTGTGCCTTGGCTCATGCCAGGCACATGACCAAGGAAGTGTCTTCAGATGATGCTGGCTCCCTTGGCTAAGACATGGAAATAAGCACCATCTCCTAGAGTTAAACACAACTAAACCTGTAAAACCTTAACCTTTACTTGCTTTAGCAAAAATTCAACAATAACAATATCCCCACTCTCCTCCTTCCTTTCTCTAAAATTATCCTGTAGCATGGAGAAATTTAGGAGACAAATTTGATCAGCCCTATAAATTGCCACTAATGAAACAAAATCATATTAACAAAGATATAAGGTTTTCTTTTTTTCTATTACGTATGGATGAGATCAAGACCACATATTCATGTAATCTAGAATTTTAAACAAGCTAGGTTCTAATAAACATGCAAATTACTATTTAATGTCATTTCTCCCATTGCTCTTATTTATCAATATAATTTATATTTTTATTTATGTATTTGAGACATTTTCAAGAGGCAACTGTACTTCTTAATTTATCTTTGAAGATGCATTGCTTCTCATCCAAGAAGCTTCTTCAGCTCTCTTCACCAAAAGCTGAAGAAGCTTCTTGGAGGAGAAGTGAAATGGCTTCAAAGATAAACCAGGAACTCCAGTTGCCTCTTGAAAAAACACTTTTGGAACAACTATGACCTGGATGACTGAGAATCTCCATAGACATGTATTTGAGACCTAGATCACTGGTTATTACAACCATTGTTTGACTTTGATAAAGAACAGTTATTCTCTGGTAATTCTTCTGTCATCTACAGCATATACAGGAAATATAAAATTTTAAACAGGGACAGGTGATACAAGTCTTAATCCTTTCTCCAAATTATATAAATATATAAATTATATATAAATTATATAAATATACAAATAAATATTAGTTGGCTTTAGGTATACTTTGTTTATAAATATGTCTAAAAATTCATTTAACCATTCTTTTGTTAATTCAGCTCTAATTTGTAGACATTTTTATAGTAAATTAATAAGAAATCTTCAATATGTCTCACCTATAACTTTTAAAAATTACTTTAAACTACTTTTAAAACTTGGACAGAGAAGCAAAACACTACTTAAACCTTCTGGCAGCTATTTATTTATTTATTTATTTATTTATTTATTTATTTATTTATTTATTTATTTATTTATTTATTTATTTATTTATTTATTTATTTAATGAAACTTATATACCGCCCTCTTTTCCTGATAGGACTCAGGGCGGTATACAGCCGATTAAAAATATCACAACAATACAAAATTAAAAAACAATTAAAATCAAATATATAATGGCTGGAATAAAAGTATATAAAGGGGAATTAAAAAGATTAAAAACCAGATAAAACCAGATTAAAATTCTAAGAGAACCCTAGGCCAGACCGGCTTGGCGAAATAGATGAGTCTTCACCGCTCATCAGAAGGTCAGGAGATCAGGGATGGTCCTCAAGGTCAGGAGATCAGGGATGGTCTTCAGCTAACAGTTGTTGTTGTTGTTTAAGCATGCCTTAAGGAGGTCATGACAAAAATCCAAAGCTTCCAAAATCTCTTCTAAGTATTCCATAAAATTAAATGCTTGGTTGTTATAAATTAAGCTTAAGCATCTTGGAAGCATTTGGCTACAAACAAATTCAATTCCCTCTCAAAAATACACTGTAATCTATACAATCAATTCTTTGAAGCTGAAAAATGCCAATACACTATTAAAATTAAAATTACAACTGTGACATGTTTAACAGATCACAGATAACAGATAATCAGAGTTGGAAGGGACCTTGTAAGTCATCTAGTCCAACTCCCTGCTGCCCAAGTGGGATACCCTACACCATTTCAGTCCAATCTCTTCTTGAAAGTCTAAAGTGATGGTGCTCCCACAACTTCTGAGGGCAAGCTGCTTTTGCCACAGGCAATCAAAAACATACAGTATCTGGCAACTGTAAAGTTACAACGAATCGGTGATATAAATTATCCTGACAATTACCTGAGATATTTATATTTATTTATGATTTATAATAAATTCCTTCTTGTTTTATTATCACATGCCTTTCTTTGTTTTAGTATTTCTAACATTGTTCATCATTCTTTGTGTAGCCTGACATTAGATAGATTGGTAGATGGATGGATAGATAGATAGATAGATAGATAGATAGATAGATAGATAGATAGAGATAGATGAGAGAGAGAATAAAATATAAAATTGAAATATGAATATATAAAGAACAAAACAAACAAGTGTGCTAAATAATCTGAAAAAAATATCACACCAGGGTCTATATTGCATATAGTTGAATCAGTATCAAGACTGAGATTTTAATCTGAGTTCTGAGATTAAGCAGTTCCTATTAAAGAAATTGATTTACTATTCATGCACAATATCAGCTCCTAATCTTCATGTGATTTTTCTTTTCCTCATGGAAAAAATATGTTTTAATAAAGAATTGATAAAGCTATCAAAAACTATTTTCTGCTTCCAGGAGACTTAGAGTTCTAGTGTAGGCATCAATTATTTGAAAGTATGCTGTGCATTAATATTGTTATAGAAAGAAAGGTCATACAATATCATTACTGTATACCAATATCAAATAATTGCCCTATGCATATTCAGTAGCACAATTAAACACAATTGACAGTTACATTGTGGATTTTTTTTCCACAAAGTGTTGCCACCATTTTTCAAATGTGGGAAGGATGGCTTTTAAATTGAGATTATGCAAATTAAATTATTGCTTCATATCTACCTAGTTGAATTTTCATGATAACATTGATTGGACTAGGCAAACTTCTGCTGTTATTTAGCATATGTTTTATAATGTTGTCATGAAATGCTTGAACTTGGAAAAAATATAGACACAATTATATTCTCAAAGCACATTACTGAAAAATAGATATTTTTCACCACTGTGACAACAAACCTAAAATAAGTTTAACCCAATACTAATCAAAACCTCAGCCTAGTCAAAACTTACTTCTGGAGATGAATCTGGGATGTGAATTAAGAATTTTAATATTTTCCTGCAGTATTTTCCTAAAAGTATTAAATATGGAGATACTTTTTCTGGTCCAGGTCTGTGCATAATGACTGGAGGTTATTTTTGAATCACAATAAGTGAACCTCATTTGAATATATTATATGATATAATAAAGGTTCAGTATCATGTGAAGCCAGCATAGCTTTCTCATAGTGATCAAAAAGCTATAA
This sequence comes from Bungarus multicinctus, assembly GCA_023653725.1. Lineage (NCBI taxonomy): Eukaryota > Metazoa > Chordata > Lepidosauria > Squamata > Elapidae > Bungarus > Bungarus multicinctus. The sequence goes on along the minus strand of CM042846.1, from coordinate 40,668,537 downwards.
GAATTAAGAATGTTTTCTTAAGGAAATAGAAAACTTGCTTTAGCCAAGGCAAACAAGAAAAAATACAAATGCTGGGAAATAATAAGAATTTCTTTAAACATGATCAAAGCAAAAAAAATGGCCAGGGAGAAAGTTGGTCTATTAAATGAAAATAAAGTTAATGGATGCTCAAGAAAGGTATAGAAATGGCTGAGAAACTAATAAATTCCATGCACCTGTCTGAACTGCAGAAGATATAGGAGAAAGTTGAGCCTATATTGATTTTCTCAGGAAGAGAATCAAAACCACTAAAGCCAATTGAGATAACAAGAGAAAATATCATAGAATATCATGATAGACTACATAGTGACTTATCTCCAGGAGCCAGATGGCATCCACCAAAAGAGTTCTTAAAGAATTCAAATGGAAATTGTGTACCTCCTAGCAAAAACATACAATTGACTCCTAAAATTAGGCTTCATGTCAGACGACTGAAATATAGTGTACCTAATACAATGCCAAATTTTGAAAAGGAGCTTGGGATACCTGGGAAATTACTTAGCCAGCCACTTTAATGTCTGTTCCATTAAATCTGGTGGAAGTTGTAATCAATGGAAAACCAAGTTGTCAACTCTGAAGTTAGCCGAACTGTGGCCATTTTCTTTTTGTAGTTTTTCTCTAGAGAGTTTTCTCTTTTCACTGCTTCAGCCTGCAGTGAAGTGGCCAGAGTGGGGGGTATAGAGATAGCTGGGGTGTTATAGCCAAAATAAAATTCTTTCCCCTGGGGGAATCAAGGACATTGGTGCAGGTGTTCAAAAGGTGGAGACTGAGATCACCTAGCAACTGGACTACATGCTGATTGGAACGTGTGATTGATGACATGGGGGGGGGGGAGTTTTACTTTTAATTGGGTGCAAAACCAACGGGAACTTAGAGCTGGTTTTCCACCAAGAAAATGCCAATTTGTTATGTCCCAATAAAATGTTCTTTGAGGAATACGCCTGCCTCAGAGTTCTTATTGGATAGGATGTATTAATTGGAACTTTGATACAAGTACATATTTTAATAAGTTTTAAAACAGAAAAAAATTAAATGAGATAGGCAGCACACTAAATAAGTATGTATGTACGTATTTGGATTTTCCAAAAAAGGTATAATTTTGGGGCACAGGAGGAAATGATACCCACACACGTAGCTAAACTTGACCCTATTGATGTTATATACTTGAACTTTTAAAATGCCTTTGGTAAAATTCCTCATGAAGGTTTTTTTTTTTTTTTGAGTAAATAAAGGAATCATGAAGTAATAAGACTTGCTTATTTATTGATTGATAACTGGGGAAAAAATCAGTAAGCAAAGAATAAGATTTTCTCCAGAGAAAGAAAGAAGTGTGTTTGCTCTAGTTTTGTACTAAAATCAATATTTTTAACATGCTTATAAGGCTTTTAACTCAGAGGCAAGCAGAAAGCTGCCCAAGCTTACATATTATAGGAAACTATTTAGAAAGGGGAAAATAATAACTTATGGTGGACATGCAATAAAGCAAAGAAATATTGGAGTAGGATTCATATCGTAATATAGAAGATTCTTAAACTGAATGTAAAGATAAAACTAGAAACTTTTGGGTTTACTGGAAAACCACCGGTGGGAAATTGGAACTTTGATGTTATATATGTTGACAGCAGCAAAATTATTTTATACACAAAAATGGAAGGACACTTTGATTCCCACAATTGATGACTGGCTACAAAATTTGATGGAGTTAGCAGAGATGGCTAAATTGACTTCTTTGAATAAAAAAAACACAATTACTTTTGTTTCAACTTGGAAGCCCTTTCTGGACTTTGTACTTGAGGTGGAAAAATAATGAAACTTTGATTTTGGGTTTTGCTGATTAAATAGCTTTGTTGTTATAGAAATGGCTACTTTATACTATTATGTAAAAGTAAAAAGTTGAGGGTTGATGATACTATCTTATTCTAGTGTACCAAAGGGAGTCAAAAGTCAACATCTTTTCTTTCTTTTCCCCTTCTTTTCTACACTTTTCTCTTTCCTTTTCCCTCCCCGGTTTTTCCTACTATTTGCTTTTGCTTGTATTTTTGTATTTTACATTATAAACTATTGAAAAGACTTTACCAGAGGAGAAAAAAAAGAAAAAAATTAAAAGGTAAAAATCAAAACTGTGAGCAAATCTAAAAATATTTCTTTAGACAAGCGATTCATCCAATTTTTGTGGAATTTATGTTGGGACAAAAATCTCTAACTACATATATTCAGTTGGAGTTCTCAATTGCACATAACTAACCAGGAAAAGTATTTATATAGGTTATAGTGTATCCAAAGTGAAGGTGTCTACTAAGTGCTGTTCCAAAAAAGAAAAAGAAAAGAAAGGAAAATTTCTTGCCATGGATTATTTAAAAATTAATACAAAAAATAATGTATTGTTCTTACACAAATGCAAGTCTGCCTCTGGAATAGCTGAAGAAATAATTAAAAGGTAACAATGATCGAAATATAAAAATCAAGTATGACAAGGAGTCGTCGTCGTTTGTCCCCCCCTCCCGTATCTGATTGGAAGAAGTTTTACAACAGACAAAAGAAGTTCTTCACCCCAAAAAAGATTCAATTAACTTATTGAATTTTTTGTGGAATTTAAAACAGTGAACATGCTAGAGGGATCTGGTTGACATAGTAAAAATATAAATTTAGAGTAAATAAAGCTAAGCTTAATCCAGCATTGCTAATCTTATCTTCTAAAACACCCCATGAGATCAATTAATTCACTATATTCATGCTCACTGCAGTAAAACCAGAAATAATTAACTTCCATGTAAATAGAGAAAAGGAAAAACTATTCAGAAAATAAAGTACTTCGAAAAGAGGTTAAATGAATCATATAAAACAAAACAAAAAATTAAACATGTTTATTTGACAAGTTGTCTTCATCTTATGCAGCCTTTTTTCACTAAGGAACTATCTCTTTAAAATATCATCTTTGATAAGAAAATATGTGCAGTCCTTAACAACCGAGCCCAAAATTTATGTTACTAAGTGAGAAATTTGTTAGGTGAGTTTTGCCCCATTTATGACTTTTCTTGAGATATCTCTTAAGTGAATCATTCTAGTTTATTTATTTATTTATTTATTAAATTTCTATACCGCCCCCTCTCCCAAAAAAGGGACTCAGGGCGGTGCACAGCCAACTAAAAACAAACAATATATACAATTAAAAACAAATTAAAACAATTTCATCACAGGCCGAAATACAATTTAAAATATAAAACTAATACAAATTTAAAATTTTAAAAATTTAAGAAACCTAGTTATTAAAAACCCCAAAAATCGTTACTGGGCCAGGCCGGCCTGTTGAAAAAACAGGGTCTTTACTGCGCGCCGGAAGGTCTGAATGTCGGTAATGGCCCATATCTCCGGTGGCAAATCGTTCCACAGGGAGGGAGCCCCCACAGAGAAGGCCCGCACCCTCGGGGCCGCCAACTGGCAACGACCAGGCGGTGGAACCCCGAGGAGGCCAATCCTGTGGGAGCGCACTGGGCGGCGGGAGGCTGTTGATGGCAGCAGGCAGTCCCATAAGTACCCAGATGCCAAGCCATGGAGCGCTTTAAAAACAATCAATACCACCTTGAATCAGATCCGGAAGGCCACAGGAAGCCAATGTAGCACGCGCAGGAGCTACAATCTTTTATTGGAAAATATGGGTGGCAACTAAAATAGTCAGTTTAAATAATTTGATATGTAATGATTATATTAAGGATTTTTCTCTGCATTGAATAGAATTGTGATAATAGTGATAATATTCTCAATTTTCTTTTCTTTTGTTCAATCATGTTCAATTCTTGGAGAGTGCCTAGACATGTCAACCTGTGGTTTTTAGGCAGTGGTTTGCCATTGTTTTTTTTCCTAGGGCTGAGAATGAGTGACTGGCTCAATCTGGCTTTGTGTCTAAACTGAGACTAGAACTCACAGTCTCCTAGCTTCTACTCTTGATTGATACTTAAATAAATTTTAATAGCTTGATGTGATTCATACCCTTTGGATAATTCAAAGATATCTTACTTGATAGAACCCACAACTGTAATTAAATCTTCAACATATTCATATCAAAAGTTAAGGAATATTTTAAAGTTGATGCCACTGGAATTTATGATCTATGGACTAAAAAAGCTAATTATCCAATACTAGTGCATCAATAGTTACAAATTCTTAAAAATGCTGAGCTGTTAGCAATTGATTTGAAATTGGTAGCAACAAAAATTTCTATTTCAAGTTTTTTAGACTTTTGGAGAATAGATTCCAAATTTGGAAATGTACATTTGATCTGATTCTGAAAAGATACTTTTATCTACTAAATCACTAACTACAGGGCATACCACAACATTATTTATGGAACAACTCCCCTCATTTGTTTCTACCACCGCATCAGCCAAAGAATGTCACCTTGTAGGATCCAGGAAATGGGCCTTTTTTGTTTGGTGGGCCTGCCCTTTAAAATAGTGGTCACCAACTGGTGGGCCACAGCCCACTGGTGGGCCATGAGAAAATTTTGGTGGGCTGCAGAGAAATCTCACCCCCAGAACACCCCCCCCCAAAAGCAATTAATCCAGGCTGCGCAGAAACACAAGTCTGCACTGCCCACAAGGCCTGCGGGAATCCTCCCTGCCCATTCACTCCTTAACCAGCAAACTTGCTTGCTAAATTGCTATTTTTCCTTTTTCCAGCCATCAGCTGTTCTGCTGTGCCAGGAGATTTAGATTAGCTAGAAAGCAGGAAATGGTTGGATTTCTTGCTTTCTAGCTAGTCTTTAGATCTTCAGCTCTGCTTTTAAGCACAGTCGAACCTCCCTTAGGACTGAAGGTTTTATTATTCAGTGCAGACTCATAGCAAGCAAATTTTATGTGACAGACTCAGGTAGCCGATGGCAGATAAATCACTGAATGATTCTGTGAGCAACTCAACCTGCCTGCCTGCTTTGCCTGATTTTGGGTAAAAGTTGCTTTTTTAAAATAAAAAATTCAATATTTACATACATGGTGTGTTGTCAGGTAATTTTGTGAGTTTGCTTGCTAGCAAATCTTATGTGACAGACTGAGCTAGCTGATGGCAGATAGATAGATATCTGAATGAATCTGTGATTCTGGTAGCAACTCATCTGCCTGCCTGCTTTGCCTGATTTTGGGTAAAAGTTGCTCTTTTTTATAAAAAATCCAATATTTATTTAAATATTTATAATATTTACATACAAGCCATGCCTAGCCAGTCACATGACCACCAAACCACACCCACAAATTAGGCCACGCCCACAGAACCGGTTAGTGGTGCCTGGGGTTTAAAATTATGAGTTTGGTGGTTCCTGAAGTCCAAAAGGTTGGTGACCCCTGCTTTAAAACATCATTCCTGTTGAGATTAGGTTGGAAGGTTTTTGGGAGGCTCAAGGGATGTGGATGTCTTTGTAGGCATGGGGATCAGAGTGTTAGTTAGTGCCCATAATTATTATTTTGTCTAAAATTATTTGGCATCTTGGCTGTTGATCTTTTATATTGTCTACACGCCATCTTTCACATGAAATTTTGCAAAGTGTGGAAACAGTACTGTTTTGTAGTATTTATTAGCTCAATACCCATGCGTCACTACGAAACTATGTAGTCAGGCTTAGTTTTGGGGAGGTAAATAAGGGGGGGATTCTGCCTCTGCCTACCAGCATCCATCAGTATTCATGTGGCTAGCATCCTGTCAGTGTGTGAGAGAGTTGAGAGCTGTTTGGAAACTGAAACAGTATTTGCTGTATGAGCAAGAAGGAGACAGCAAGGAGCCTGGGCGTAGCTTAGGTCAATTATTCTATACTAAAGCTGCTTTAGCTGTGAAACTAAAATGGAAATGGAAACTCCACTCCTCTGCTTGTGTTTTGCACTTGGAACATTTTTTTTTTCAGGTGGGGAGGGTAGAACTTCTTAGCGTCAGAGCATGTTAATAATAATATAGGAAATACCAAAGCTCTGATGGACATTTCAAAAATTCCTTTGTTAGTGAGCACCTAGAAGCCAAGAGGAACATGCATGCCAAATTTCAAGTTTGTAGGCTTTACGGTTCTGGAGATTTTGTGATGATGCGTGAGTGGTATTTCATTTATATATAAATAAACAAGAAAGAAATGAAATCAGTCTAAAATAAATTAATAAGCTTTGCATTGTATGCAAAACGATATGATGAAATGTTGACCCAAAACATGAATACTAGATACCAACAAGAGACAGTCAGTCAGAGAAAAAGTAATCAATATTATAAATTGTGGGAGGATTGATTAAAGAAACTGAAAAATTATTGTGTAAAGTATGTTGGGAGAAGAAAGCATAGATGGAAGAAGGGAAAAAATGAAAAGATCATGTAATCTGAGATATTGAAAAATAATAATCAATCTGTTCAAGTTGATTGATATATAGAGAAGTTAGAGGAGCCCTAGGAGTGGGTCACAATTTGCTGATAGCGTGAACAAAGTGTGACATTTGTTTCTATTCATCCTCCATTCAAGCCATTATAATGGAGTGTTGAAGATGACCTAATCACAAGAACTGTTCTCACTGAAGCAATCAAGGAGGTCTGATTGCAACTGCTACTGTTTTCTGAGACAGACTTGTTATTCTCTTATTCCACTCCTAACATTTCTCCACCAAATGCAATGTAAAAAGAGCCACTGTGGCGCAGTGGTTAGAATGCAGTATTGCAGGCTAATTCTGCTGACTGCCAGCAGTTCGATTCTCACTGGCTCAAGGTTGACTCAGTCTACCATCCTTTTGAGGTAAGTAAAATGAGGACCAAAATTGTTGGGGGCAATATGCTGACTCTGTAAATTGCTTAGAGAGGGCTGTAAAGTACTGTAAAGTGGTATATAAGTCTAAGTGTTATTGTTATTGCTAATAGTTCTGAGAAAATGGATTAAACTATGCAGTTCTCTTTCAGATTTCATCTACATTTGGATTACTTTTCTCTAACATAAATACAAAAGTATTTTGTAGATACATTTTTTTTAATCATTTTCCCCCAATCCTGGTTAAAAGAAATTTCATTTGCAAAAACTATCTGAAGGGCTATTTCCACAAGAGTGAATATACCCACTTATCTTAAGCTGCGTTATTGAGCTGGCTCCATTACATAAAAGGTTAAACTGAATTTCCCCTTCAAACAGCTTCAGTAATATTAAAGAGGTTCAGATGAAATTTAAGCTTCTTTCCTTGCCTCTTACTTTTCTCCCCCTGAGAGTCCTGACAGCACATGGGTCCTTTTTCTGCTTCCCAAAAGGCTGCCAACTAAAAGCAAAAAGTCTTTCTTTCTCTCTAACTGGCTTTATGAAAGCGTTACTTTATCAATGTAATTGTGAAGTTTCTGAGAGCAAGAGCAGCAATTCTTTTCCTCACTCCCCAAAATCCAAGATAAGACACTAAAAGGAGCCAGTAATTTTTGAAACTTCCAGGCACATCACTAATAGGATTTTGCTCCCTTCTGTGATCCCTCATCATTGTAATGTTCTCTCTCCATCTTCACAGCATGTAGAAAGGGTGATGATTGGAGAGGTAATTTGCCTCAGTTCTTAGAGGCAGTTATCAAAGAAACCGGCAGAATAACGCCAGTTTGTGATGGCTCAGGACTCCTGCTTAGAATTTGTCAGGCATTAACAGAGTTGCTGTTGTGGGTTTCTATGTTTCCCTCTTATTCATTATTGGATGCATCATTCCTGTTCATCCTATTGTTTTACTTCATGAGGTGGAACAAAAGAAAGATAGCCCAGTGTCCTTCTTTTTATCTGTTCTCTATCCTGTTATAGCTCTCTATATAAAAGGGTTGAAATTGGAATAACTAAAGGCCACTCATTTGGGGATTTCCATGCTAATTATTCACAGTCCTGTTTCCAGGGGCTCTGGAAAGTTCTGTGCCTTCTGCTAAAGAGAATGTAAGTTCTTGTCTGTTGTTCACGTCTTGCCCTCCCCCTGTCTTTGCCTGACTTTTGTCTTATTTTGCCAATTAACTGTTCTCAGGTATTATGATTGAATGGGAGTATACAGGATACAAATTAAACTGGAAATTACACAGTGGAATGTTCCAAAATGTCTTTCAAAAGCTAAAAGTTTTTCTTGGTTTAGGTTTTACTTTTTCTGACAGAGAAATCTTTTTCTACAGCTATTTTTAAGTTGTTGACATGCTCTTCAAGGATTCCCTAGGAATCAAACAAAATAGGACATCAAACTTCTACAAACAAAATTAGTCTTGATGTTTGTATGGAAGAACAAGGTTGAAAATATGTTTAACTCTGTTCCTATAAGGGGGAAAATAGCTGGAAGGACATACTTTGAAATGAAAGGCAGGAAGCAGACAAAGAATTATTTAGCGTTCCTCTTTCTTTTAGTTACCATTGATGATGGAGGAGGAGGAGGAGGAGGAGATGGTGATAGTTCCTGGCAAACTTCTGAAAGTGTTTTGGTGCAAAAGCAATGTTGGAGGTGAAAAATATGCAACTGGGTGCCATTTAACTAAAAACTTTTATATGGCTTTTGGAGAATTGGCTTTTTCCCCCAACTTTTATAGCATTCTGCTGTCCTAGAGGCTGATTTATACGTACATTTTGATGCCCTTAAGTAAATTCAGCACCACTAGTATTCTTTATCAATTTGTATCAATGGTAGAGGAATGGATAGTTCAGTATACTGCAATAGGAATAGCATGCAATTTTTTATTACTAAATGACCACAACAGAAAATATGCAAATTTGCCATAACGCCCAACAGTAATGGGACAAGACTCTTTGTCATAAAGCTAGTCAGATAATTTCAGATACAAACCATTCCCAATACATGAAATAAAGCCAACACTTCTCACTGGATTGCATCAATATGTGCAATTTGGAGTTATTTCTTACATCAAAAGTCTTCAAACTTCAAATACAGCTCATTGGAAACATTTTTTTTCTGGAGCTTGAATTTTACTCTCATTCCTTTTAGGCTCTAAATTATTAGTTCAGGCCCATTTTTAAAAAAAGCAGATAACCAAAGTACAAAGCTTCTGTTAGAGTGTTCAGCTGGCAAATATAGTTGTTAAATAAAGAGAAGGCAACTGGCAAATCTAAAGCTAGCGGGATTCCTGAATATGGCCAGATTCAGGAGCCTCTAGTTTCCAATAAGCTTTTTAGAAACTGCAGCTGTAATGTGTTCATTGTGTCTAAAATACATTAAGCATTGGGCACAGAAGCCATTAGCCACATTGCAACTGCTTAAATGCTTAGCCCGTAGCAGTGGCTGACAGGCGATCTGCAAAATGAGCAGTCTGCATATTCTAGGCACATATGCCGAATAAACCCAGCACTATCAACTGTAGGAAAAATAATCTGAAATGCCCTTTGCATGCAAATCATTTTGCTTTTCCCATCCTCTGTATTATGAAAGATGATACTGCAGCAAGTTTTTGAAGCCAGAGACAAGGAGAGCACTGTAGCAATTCTCACATACATTGGCCACCCACCCTCTGATTCACATTGTGTTTGTCAGGGATATGTAACCTGGGGGTACTCTCACTCAGCATGATGCTTTGTTCTCTCCTAGAAAATGTGGCTGCTAGCAAATTGTATAAATACGTGTGCATAGGCAAATGTAACATATGCTCATATTTATTAGGGAGTTAGCATCTCCAAGATTGGACTCTGCTGGAATTGACAGGCTAGAAAATCTCAGCACTGTGTGCATTTGTGTTTGTTTGTTCTTTGGGAAAATCCCTTGGGAAACATCAACCCATTGCAAAACAGCGCATTAGGTTTGAAATTCTCCAGTATTATTCATTGGACATGCATGATACATGGACCAGTGGATGGGGAAGGACAGAAAGTGTAAACATGTGGGAGTAAATGTAGCTGCAAGGTCTCACTTTAGTTCCATTCTCAAGATGATGGAGTTTACAGTTAGGGTGAATTGGTTTCTGCTAGACACTGCAGTTCTGAAAGATGGGAAAGGCTGTAACTGAGACCTATTTTTGAAATCATATGTTTAAACACACACACACACACTCTCACACACAAACACACACACACATATATGTTTTCTTAAGTTTTCGTGAGTATTTATATGTATGGTATTCAGCTTTGTTTGGGTATTTTCCCATGTCATTATAGTTGTGCTTTTAAAGTTGTAGCGACGTTTCGGCAGAATCTCATCTGCCATCATCAGGCTTGTGTATTGGCACCAAAACCCTAGCCACTATAGAAAACCTCAGCTACAGCATTATCAGAGAAGCCATAGAGATTGAAAAAAGACCTGAAAGCATAAATAGAAGCGATGACTCCACCAGACTGTCAATTATCTGGAAGCCTGCACTCACAAACAAACAAAAAAATCTCCACACCACAAGCCAAACGAACACCTGGACACAAACAGGCGCCTCCAATACCTCCAGCCCAAACACACCCCAGTCAGCCACCCAGATGAAACCTAGCTTCCTAATAAATGATTGCCAGCCATTCACTCGAAGACAAACCACGCTAAAAGTCCCCAATACACAAAACACAATGTTACCAGATAATCAAGACAAAGAAACACTACAAAACAGACAGAAGATATTAGAAACACCAATCAAGCAGAACACAGCAAACTCCAAGACCAATAAACACAGATCAAGACTCCCAACCAATCAGGACGAAGAAAAAAATATTCTAACAAAGCATGAGGCTAGCACCAAATTTAAAACAGAAACGACTGTGAAAGCCTGACACACAGACGAACCCAATACACAAGCCTGATGGTGACAGATGAGATACTGCCGAACATCGCTACAACTTTAAAAGCACTACTATAATAACCTGGGAAAATACCCAAACAAAGCTGAATACTATATAATGATCTCTGGTTAGGCAGAGAGTGGAAGTATCACTTCTCCATTCCTTGCCACCTTTGTTAACTTTTAAGTCAATTTTATAATCAATGTTAATATTCATTATTTTGATGCTTCAATATTTGTCCTGTTGCTTTTATTGGTTGTAAGTTACCTAGAAGAGATGGGAAGCATATAGGTTTAATAAATTAATGAACAAATATACGAATAAAAAAAATAGCCACAAAACCTTAACCAGAGTTTCTATTAATAAAAGCAAACTCTTTAGTGATGCCTTAGGTCCGTGATGGCAAACCTATGCCATGCATGCCAGAAGTGGCACACAGAGCCATCTCTCCAGGCATACCAGCCATCATCCATTGCTTTTCTTGTGTGCCGGCCAACTGGTCTTCATGCACACATGTGCATTAGAAACTGGAAACCAGGTGGCCAGCCTGCATGTGCGTGCCTGGAATTGTTTCCATCATGTGTGCGCTCCCATTTCGGCACTCATTGCCGAAAAGATTAACCACCACTGCCTTGGGTTTTAAAAAAATGGCAGTTGAAGCTGAATTGTGCAATATGATTTAGCATTTGGACAGATCTGAATCAGAGTATTTTTTTTTCAACTTTAAGCATCTGATAACAAAGATTCTGTATAAGTGTTTCTGCATTAATTATTAATCATTACACTCTGATATATTGGCACAATAAAAGGGGTACTGCAAGAAGCAGAAGCAATTAATCAAAAGTCCCAGATCCACAGTTGTCCAGGATACCCAGCCACCCCCCAGCCCAGGATGCTAAAAGAATCGAGGAAATAGGAAGTAGCCCCAGATCTGTGGCATGACAGCAAGCCCTGTCCCAGCACGGATCAGTAGTATAGCAATAGCACTTAGAGTTATATATTGCTTTACAGTACTTTATAGCCCTCTCTAAATGGTTTTACAGAGTCAACATATTGCCTCCCAACAATCTGGGTCCTCATTTTACCCACCTTAGAAGGATGGAAGGCTGAGTCAACCTTGACCCTGGTGAGAACCTTGAGCCAAATTGCAGGCAGCCGGCAGTCAGCAGAAGTAGCCTGCAATACTGCACTCTAACTACTGTGCTATCGTGACTCTTAAAGTATAGCACAAAGGGGTTTCCTGGGGCAAAAGGTGAGGTCAGGCATGCCTTGTCAACAGCAGGAGCAAGAAGATGGCAAAAGTCAGTTGGGGTGGTAGAACTCAGGGTGGCAGGTGTCCAAAAGGACATAGATGGGGCAAGAGATGGGTTGTGTGTGGTCATAAGTACAAGCACCTGAATTTTGATCACATCATCCTAGGACACTGCAATGGACATAATTTCAGGCACAGGTCATAAATTCCTTCTTCAGCAACATTGTAACTTCAAACGATCTCTGAACAAAAGGTCATAAATTGAGGATTACCTGTAAGATAAAACTAGGAAGGGTCTCATATAATGATACCAAATTCTGAATATACAAAAAAACCCAACCCATTAACCAAAACAACAAAACAAAACTAAGAAGTTTTAAATACATAGCAATGAGTATAGGAATGAGCTCAGAAGGCAAGGTACCATATTTTAAATCTGGCTGCGAATATTAAATGTTAAAATGCTTAACATGGGGTTTTTTTTTCTCCTCTGTGTTATTTTTAAAGCAAGCTAGATGGTTTGTTTAAAGCATCTAACAGAAAAGACAAAGAGAAGGCACTAGAAAACTGAATCTATCTTTGTCATGATTCTCCTTCACAAATAGCTTTTTAGATTCTTTTTGTCATTCCTCTCACCAAAATAGATGTTAAAGTACATAAGCTGATAGACAGAAAACATTAAACAACAAAATACCACACTTCTCTCCTTCATTTTTAATATCTTCTGTACTTAATGCTCCAAAATCGAGATTAGCACTGACAGATGGCACTTATACAGCCTGGTGAGAAAAGAAACAGATTTTTTGAATATTAACATGGATATGGACACCGTACACCATAACAGTGAAATAAGAGCTGCTGATATCTGTAAATGTGAAGCCACCAAGCTGAGGGAAGCTTGACCTCCACATATTGTATTTTACACACCATGGGCAATGTTTCTGTCATTATGGTATGTGGTATACAGGAAAGGGCAAGCACCAAATGATTTATGATCATTCTGACATACCTGTGTGATGTCTAAGCTGCATGTGTCTTATACAATTATAATGTGCATAGATCTATCACACTAGATATTCTCTCATAGGGCTGGGCAAATTCTTCAGAAGAAGTGCTTTTGAACATATGGAGCTGCATATAAAGCACCTGTTTTTGTAGAGGGTAAGCAGATGTATCTTTTGTTTCTCCAGGAACATGCAGCTGTTCCCAAAAGTGTCCCAGATTGTTAGCCACACTGTTCCACTGAGGAAAAAACCCTGCTCCAGCAACATTTAGGGCAAGTATCAAGTTTGTATAGCATTATGATGTAAAGCAGGGGTGGGATTCAAATTTTTTAACAACCGGTTCTATGGGGGTGGCTTAGTTGGTGGGCATGGCTTGGTGGGCATGTTATTGGCTGAGTGTGGCCAACTCAATATCACTCACATCGAGGCATGCGTCTCCTCCCCTGGCCTCTCATGACTGTGGGGATGCTGCAACAGTCATAAGTGTGAAAAATCATAAGTCACTTTTTTCAGTGCCATTGTAACTTTGAATGGTCACTCCACACAAGCAAAGTACCAGCAAAGGAGGGGAAAAAAACTCCAGAGATGGTCCTGAGACAGGAAGTCTAGTCCTGCCAAGAATGTAATAAGGGTTAACGGAGAGGCAGTTTCTGTAAGCAACACCAGAATGTTTCCTTCCTGCCTTCCTTACAGGATTAGGCCAGTAATTTCTTCTAACAATTGATTCTCTGAACTGCTTAGAATGTTAACAAGCGGTTCTAGCGAAGAGGTGCGAACTGGTAGAATCCCACCCCTGATGTAAAGATTATATAATGATCCATCACACTCTTGTTGCTGTTACTAGTGTAGTGACTACAGAAATATCTTGAGTAAAGATTTAGGGTTAAAGCAGTATGCTACAATGGCAATAGAAGAGGGTGGACTGGTTGTTTACCCACATGTAGATACAAACTGAAGTGCCCTTCAGGGGCCAATAGTAATAAGAGATTTCTAAGAAAGAGGGATTGAAAACTAATGTGATCATTGCAAGTCTATTAAAAAATAAATACTTACAGACGTAAATATGTAATGCTTTCTTGGATGGACACCAGGTATGTATGCAATATTTATGCATTGCTCATGCCAGGGGCAGGTTTGTAAAGCTTTTATACCGAACATACTGACCATTCATTAATCATGGGTGCTACACAAATAGTTAATTAAAAATAGAAACTAAGTTATTAGCCTGAGAAATGCCTTCCCTGTGAACTCCTCAATGTTTCTGCTTCTAGCATTACTCCAACATATATTCCAAAGCCCTACTATGCATTTACTACTTTTTTATACTAACAGCCCATGCAGCGGTTAAATATGGTGCTAGCTATGGGATGTCCAGTTGCGACACAGGCAATGGGAAGTAAATGCCAAAATGTGCATTACAGCAATATCATAATGGAGATCATAAGACTTATATCTATATCCAACATTATATTGTGTATGCATCGTAAAGTCAAAATTCATTTTTTGCTATTTTTGCTTCCATATGGTTTGTGTCAGGTACTACTGGACTGCAGTGATCCTGCAGTGACCAAAGTTCCTATTGAGAAGAATCTAAGTTTGGGAGCAAAACCATAATTTGCTACCTGCATTGATAAATATAGGGCTATCAAATTGGGAGTACAAAAATACTTTTGTGTAGACCAGACTAGGAAATGAAAGTTATACAGGCCAGTATTGCCTTCATTATGAAGAATCTTGTAAGTCTGCATGTACTTCCAACTTTCTCCCTTATCTTCATGAGAATTAGAGAAGGTCTTGTCTTGACACTTATTAGTCTTACAGATTTTTTTTTATCTGACCATTGTCTTGGTTCAAGCTCTTCTTCTTGTTCAGTTTCAGATTGAATGCCACAAGAAATACTGTATGTTCGGTATATTTACAATACTATGTCTCCTGAAAATGCTACATAAATTTTGCAGTTCCCTTTCGAACAAAATTACTGAATTCATTGATATTAGGATTGGGCTAGAATAAATATAGCACTTATTAAAATATACATAACTTCTGTCTATGACTGCTCATTTGCAGTACCAGGAAGGGGAAGATCATGATCAGTTTAGCTAAACTGACTATTCATTTCTATGATCGTGATCATTGTCTTGCCCTTTTTTACTGTATATATCTATTTTCTCAATAAATTCCTCTTGGTAGTTATTGTTTCAGCTTCATCAAGGAATTATGATGCCCAGTTACATCTTGTTTCAGGACTTGCCTGAAGTTTGTTAAATTCTCGGCCTTTAAGATTTGTAGCAAGGAGATTTAAAAGACTATTTTTCCTTTCAAGGTAGATTTAAGGTAAAAGTCCTTGCTAGATTATTAAAACTCTCCAGTTGGACAGACTAAAGGAGTGTATGGCTTATCTGTCTGGAATACAGCAATGATCATATCTATACTTTCTTCTCTGTAGGATAGATTATCACCTTTTCCAGCTTGCAACAACTAATCAAGTCCCACCTTAAATATTGCTCTATATATAGGCCACACACCTTCAGCAGAATCCACACAAACTGACATGCTCAGAAAACAGCAATGAAAATGATAAGGAGACCAAAAACTAAATCCCATGAAGAGAAATTATAAATCTGGGAAATGTTTGCATTGAAAAGGAAAGACTGAGAATAGAATATGATAGCATTCTTCACATACTTGAAAGCATGCCATACAGAAACTTGTCATGCTCTTGGTGGAGACTGACTTTGAGGAAGAGGAGGAATAGCCAACAGGGAGTGGAAGTGTGACTCCAGATTTGGTGGAGGAGGCTGGGGAAGGGCAGAGGCTGGTTGAGCAGTCAGGAGGACCCAGGCCCATTCCCTATCCATCCTAGGGCACGCAAGGAGGAGAGGATCAGGGTAAAATGTGGTCTACTCAGAAGGAGAGGGCCATGATCCTTTCATGGGTTGCAGGTGTGAGATCTGCATAAAAGGTTGGACTTGCGTGCTAACAGACGCTGGAGACAAATTAGTGTTTATTCCTAAAGAAGGTTTATCTTGGTTGACATTCTTCCAACGGACTGTCCCTGGTTATCTTCCTGAAGTTGGCAATTATCTATCCCGGTCTGTCGTGGAACTTTATTCAATGCGGTTTGTTTTTGGTTTTTGCTTCATTATCGGCTCTTTGAATTTGAACTGTGTTTCTTTCCTTTGAAATGTTATTTTGAAAATAGTTTACTCCTCCACTGTAAACAATTAAACAGTGAAATCAAGTTGAAGGCATTAAAGGACTTTTAGTTACGCTTTGGGTTTTGTTATATTTCTGATATACTCTGGGTCATCACACTGTTTAGTCTTGATCTGGATAATAATCTGAAGCTCAGTCATCAAGTTATCTAAACCAGAATTCAATCACACAAAAACTATCTTACATTTCTCTACTGCTCCTTCTTAAGCAGTTTCTTCTTCTTCTTCTTCTTCTTCTTCTTCTTCTTCTTCTTCTTCTTCTTCTTCTTCTTCTTCTTCTTCTTCTTCTTCTTCTTCTTCTTCTTCTTCTTCTTCTTCTTCTTCTTCTTCTTCTTCTTCTTCTTCTTCTTCTTCTTCTTTTAACAAAACTGCCCTGGAAACAACAAATAAATTTGAAGTGTGGCCTGGATCCTATGAGCTTAGGACATAGTGGACAGGACATTGGATAACTGATTTAAATACCGGAGGCGGTTTCCAGTTGAATGTTAGGAAACATTTCCTATCAGCAACAGAGTTCAATAGTGGAACCAATTATCAGAAAATGTAGACTCCGTTTCCTGGATGCATTCAAGCAGAGATTGGACACCATCTGTTGTTGATGTCTTTTTGCTTTAATTTGGATTCCTAAGTGGATCGGGGGGGTTGGATTTAATGGCATAAACAACTCCTTTCAACTCTATCATTCTATAATTCTATCACTAATGAATGAGCCCTTGAGGAATCAGATTGGAGAGGAGCAAAGAGTTTGCACAATAGTACTAAAAAGAGATGACAGATCTGATGTACAAAGAGTTCTTTTGAAAAGGGAAAATGCTGATTATTTTAATTTGTAGTGACACCAAGTCATACAGATTCTTAATAAAGTTGTTCCCCCCTTTCTCTCATTTGAATCCCCATCATGTTTAAAATACTTTTCAACTTCTGCATCTGTAAAAGGCAATTCAACAAGCTTGATATTTTTTGATGCCTTAATTTTTTCTCTAACCCCAATATTTGATAGGAGATTAAAACCTTAAAACTTCCTTTTCTTTTTAAAAGTGATTTTACTATAGAAACTGGGCAATTTGATCCAACCCTTACCAACAGATGACCATAAAGTTCTACTCAAAATTTCTTTCCTGCAATTGTGTATGTGGTGACACTTTCATTTGTGAACTAGTATTTTTTAATGATCCTCATTCCCATCCTTTTCTCTCATCTTCCTTGAGTTCGTTTATTTGGTTTTCTGTTCTACAATTTTTCATTTCCCCCCTTTTAGATTCTTATAAAGAAAGAAAGTGATATTCTCATAATTAGGTCTGCTTCGTATCTGCAGTAAATAGCAATAGCACTTAGACTTATATATTGCTTTACAGTGCTTTATAGCTCTTTCTAAGTGGTTTATAGTATCAGCCCCCAACAATCTGGGTCATCATTTTACCAAACACGGAAGGAAGGAATGCTGACTCAATCTTGAGCTTGGTGAGATCTGAACTGCCAAAGTGCAGTCAACCAGCAGTGAGCAAAAGCTGCCTACAGTACTGCATTCTAACCACTGTGCCACCACAGCTCCTAGAGTTGTCAAGTTACATATTTATCAAAGCTAAATCCTTGAGTTTGACTTCATCTACGTTTGTGTTTTTAAAGAGGAGTGCTGTGTCCAGGGTGCAGGGAAATGATATCCATGTATGAGATGAATTTGTCCTTGAAGCACTATACATTGTTCTGATATTTACACTGTTGTATTAATGGAATAATGAGAAAATCCCAATAATATACTTCTGCTCACTAATATATGTGCATATCAACCACTTCTTATGTAATACATAGAAATGATGAAATGCATGTAAGTAGTCATTGAGTCCTCCATTTTAATATGTCCCATGATCAGGAAATAGTACACTAATTGAAATAGTTCAACTATCACATTCAAGTACAGTGCTAACAGCAACACACATTTTGTCAATTTCATAATGTAGTACCCAAAAACTACAGGATCTTTTAAACAACTGGCAAAGAAAAATAAGAAGTGATTATAAAATGATCAATGACATTTCCACTCCATCTGCTAGGGAGGAAATGAATCACAGCAATGACATTTCCTCATTTGGATCAGAAGAGGGTTGCAACAAAACACATACATGCTTTCCTGGGCTACAACAAATTCCCACAGAGGAGTTCTGTATGTGAGCGTAAGTTTGTGTGCTTCGTGTTTCAAATACAAAACAAAAACATTCAGAGATACAAGTGTAGCTCTTGTCTCCACAAAGCAGTGGCACCATTCCTCCAAAAGAAGGGTTTGATTTGAAGTGGACAGGTGTTATGTTTTTCAAGGTCAGGCCCATGTAGACTGATTTGCAGTAGTTAAGCAGTAAGGTGACCAGGGTATGACTGATTTATCTATAGAATTCCCTGATCTACAAAAGGATAACTGGCATGCAGGAAATGTGCCTTCCTGGCTACAGCTGCCATTTGTTCACTGAGCAGGAAATGTGAGGCCAGAAAGATCTCTAAAGAATTCAAGAAAATGACCTTGGCAGAGAAAAAACAGATTGTTTATAGATCAACAAGGAGAAAAGTGCAACTCATGCCCAAGCGAATCCAAGGGAAGGAGGACAAGACTCAGGTAGACACCTCCTTAATTTCACCAGAGTATAAGGAGAGAGAAATTTAAAGCACAATCAGATTTGCAAGATTCTGTTACACTATTCCATCACAATAAAAGTGTTTTAGACTTCCACTGTCTCACTAGATGGCATTGCATAATAAAGGGAACTCAGAGTGCTGTCAGATCAAATCATGGTCAAAGATACCAAAAACTGCAAAAATATAGGAACACAAGTTTGGATCTGCCATTCGGTCTGATCAAAGCTCTCAGTATTAAATCCTAGCCTGAAACGTGTGGAGATACTCAATTTGCTAAGATTCTCGTGAAGTGCAGACTGACCACTCTATCAATAACTTTTTCTGAAAAGGGAAGGTTGGAAAATAGATTATAGTTATTGAAAACTGTTGTGTCCAAGGATGGCATCTTCAGGAGGGTGTATATTACCATCTCTTTCAAGCAGGAAGTGCAAATCCCTCCATCAGGGAGCCTAACATCACAGTAATTTTATATTGATGGTGCACATGATCATTTTTAAATGTCACGAAGTTGCATATATATTAAGTGAGGAAAAATACCTCTCCTAGGTATTAATTGTTCTTTTCAGATGTCATGAAAGGGCTAACCAAATATATGATAATTGTGGGGTATAAATCATGATAACAAAAGACTCACTACATGTGTGGGTTTTTTTATTGTGTAGAAATAATCTGGGAGTTTTTATGCTACCCATTCATTGAAGTTCATTCCTCATCCTTCAGAATGACCTTCTTTTATAACATCTAAATTCCCAACTAAATATATCAGGCTGCATAATCCTAAGAGATTACAACACTAAAATCTATTACAGTACTAGGAGATGTATTTTTCCTCCATGGTGACATTTAAAAATTATTATGTGGGTCATTAATACAAAATCATTGTCCAATTTGGACTGAGGGAGAAAATGTCACAATTTGGAATTATAGAGTTGGCACCACCTAGAGCTGGAGGTTGTTAAATATAATGTCATATTTAAAGTGATATAAAATGTAATGACATCAGAATATAAATTACAATCTGTGAGCAACTGTTCCAGCTCAGGTAAGGTCATCCATAATAGGACTAGGGAAAACAAAAGATGGCATGTGCATCTTAATGCATCACACGCATTTGGTGACTTTCATTATTTGCTTCAGATGTCAAGATATCAGTATGTAATTCTGGCATTGGTGCGATGATCTCATATGCCACCATTCTGTAATTATAACTTTTGCTGAACCCATAATTTCTTATGATTCAGCTATTAAATCACAGGATACATTCTTTGCTTTTCTCTTTCAGGAATAGTTTGCAAATATATTTGATTCAAATTGTTTTTTAATGAAGTATAAATCATAAATATAATATTTTCAACTTTACACTGATTTCCTTTTGACTGGTAGAGTGATAAAAAGCTGAAAACATTCATACTTTCATCCAGATACTTTCAGGTAGATACAAGAATTATCTATCCCCTTTTAGTTTGTCAAGGGGAAGGGATGTGTGGCTGGTTCTCACAGTGGGTAATTCTTCTTTAAGACAGAAAATAGTCTTAACCATCCCTTAAGGAAACAATGGTTTATTCCTTCCTCAAGAAGTTATTGCTAGACTCTACCATCCAGTTTCCAACTTTCCCTTTTTAGAGAAGATTGTAAAGAAGGTGGTCTTTTGAGTTTCTGAGCCCTGGAAGACATAGCTTCTGAACCCTGGAACTTCTGAGTCCTGGAAAACACAGATTATGTGGATGCCTTCAGAGGTAGGATTCAGCAGGTTCTGACCAGTTTTGGAGAACCAGTAGCAGAAATTTTGAGTAGTCTGGAGAACCGGCAAATACCACCTCTGACTGGCCCTACCCCCATCTATTCTCTGCCTCCTGAGTCCCAGCTGATTGGCTGGGTCTTCTTTTGTTGACCTGCACAGGAGGACGGAGCTGGAAAGCAGGTTAGTGGGGTGGGGAGGGAATGGAATTTTGTAGTAACCTTCCCCCAGGAGTGGGGAGGGACTGGACATTTTATAGTATCCTTTCCCTGCCATGCCCACCGAGCCACACCCACCGAGCCACACTATGCCCACCAAGTCCTGCCCACACAACTGGTAGTAATTTTTTTTGAATCCCACCACTGGATGCCTTCCAATCAGAATTCAGGCCTAGGTATGGGACTGAGATGACATTGATCACATTCTTGGATGACTTTTGGTGGCAGTGGGATGGTAGAGGTTTGTCCATCTTTGCTCTTCTTGATGTCTCATATAATTGATCATGGTACACTTATGAAGTGGCTACTGGAATTAAGGATACACAGCAAATTTTTCTGTTGGTTCTTCACTTCCTCCATGGTCATTTTCAATTACATTGAGAGGGGGCAGAGGTTCAGCCTGGGCTCCTTCCTCTGTGGGATGCTGAGGTTTTGGTACTTTCTCCTCTCTTGTTTATATTTACATGAAGCTGTGGGGCTAATAAAAATCTTATTATAGAAGTGGGGGAGGGAAATCACACAATTTCAGATCTTTTCTAAGAAAATTCCTATTTTGTGAAAAGCAATATATGAAAACGAGTAGTGAACTATAAAATATTTATACTGCATGGGGAGATCTTGATGCCTTACTTTATCTTTCTACTATAAATTAGTATGAAGCAATCTTGCCAATGCATTAACTGCCATTCTGTGAGTTAAATGTTGATTGAATATTACTTTTGAGAGGTGATTTTTTTTGGGGGGGGGAGTAAAAGTAAGTAACGCCTTTGAACACTTAATTGGATATGACTAACACATAAATTACTCAAATATAGGTTCTTTATCTCTCAATACATCATAGGCCTGAATACTTCATAGGCATTAGAGAAGGTTTTGAAAACAGAAGGAAAAATCAAAGAGCTATCATCAATTTGCATTTTTCTAAATTAGCAAAATATTAGAATACTGAGATATTACTCATATTGATTTCAAAAATGCAATATGGAGAAGAAGATAAAAGAAACTTTAGGGCAATAGTGCTCAAAGAGAATTTTGAGTTTATGGGCCCAAATTTATCAATATTGATAGTGATACTATTTATTATCTCTTAAAGAGTTCAAGGCAAATTTAATACTTTTCTTTTCCCTCATTTTATTCTCCCAGGATATTTTTATATCTTATTCTTTCTTTTCTTTTCTAGGAATATTCTGTAATGAATTCTAATGTTTCAGATGCCACAATGTAGGAGTCAGTGGGTGGGTGACATGATGGCCTCCACATTTTATCAAGGAAAGGCTTGTGATTGGGCATTCTTTCTTTCTCTCACAAATTCTGTTTTCATTCAATATAGCAAATGATCAGTTCAAAATTACTTTGATTTGGATCTCCCTCCTTTCCCAGTTCATTTCATTATTAAACTTATTCTTGACCTGGTTGATATCAAACATCATACAAATAATAGGATACTTATGCCAAGGGAGTAATGTGATCTCCCAGAGTTTAGATATTCCTAGTTAATGTAGTTATATCAGGGGCATGAAAATCAGGAGATCCAGGCAGTTCAAATGAGTATAAAGAATTACTGTAAGCTTAGAATCTGAACTACTAATGGTCAAAGCAATTTGGCAGTAAATAAGGAATTCATGGTGGGCTGGACTTACAGTAGATCTCTTATGAGCACGAAAGGATTCACGACTGGTGATGTGTTTAACCACTCCCTGGTGCTCAGTCTGGTCATCTCCTACTTAGGGGTATAGATTAAGTGGATTGGAAGATATGAATGAACTTCTAATTCTGGATCAGGATCATTGGTTGGGAATGGCAAATGCATATTACAAATTTTAGTGAGAAATTCCCAAAAATAGAAGTTGTGTTAGTTTCTGCTGGAACAATCTGCTGCATATTAGTACATACTTCATTAAAGTAATCCTGATTTTAAGAATAAGGAATTATTCCTTAATATAAGCAACTAAATATCCATTTATTACAAAATGGAGTGATACTAAGAATAAGGGACTAGATATCACTCTTAACTGAAGGAGAATGTTGGTGTTATAGGTTTAGATTAAAACATGTAGAAGAACATAAAATCTGCTACAATTAAATCTGTCTTTTGTTTTTCTGAATCATGATCCACAGACCTCTGAAGACAATGAAAGTATGTATTCAAGCATCATAGCCTGTGCATGGAACACTCATTAGTATAAGTAGCAGAACAACTGTGGATAGGAATTTAGCTTATCTGTAATTTAACTGCACAGGCATAGATGGAAAGAGGATTTTGCAGGTGTCTAGGCCAGATATTCTCATTATCTGTTTCTCTGTAATTACATGATGAAAATAAAATTGTATATCAATGGTAAATGTTATGAACAATATGTTTAATCAAATGCAATCAAAACCAACTGTAGTCTGAAAAAATGTAATGTGCCTAAACCAACATCATTATAGATAATTGGAAGTAAATGTCCACATAAAAGAGGCAACACATAATTTAGTTACACATTTTAATTGCTTCTAGATATAGATGTCATCTATATATCTACAGGAAGTAAATTACCTATCCATACCCTAATTGTTAACTCTTTGACCCTTTCTCTTAGAGAGTTAGATAAGGTGATTACAGTTTTATTTCAGCCAGCAATTTCAACAGCAGACACTTTTTAACTTGAACTTCAAACTCCTCTCTTCTCCTTTCACCAGGCCTACAGAGTGATCTCACCTTGGCTCAGAATTGCAGATAGGTTATTAAATAATCTGCACAAAAATTACTTATCTATCTTGAAGACTGACATTCAAGGACCTTTAATTAATAGTAGATTTCACTTCTGTTCAACAATCAATTCCTAGAAATCCTTTTCTAAACCCAGAGATCATCCCACACCCCATCCTTGGATCTTCTTTCCTCCTTAGAAAGTGGGGAACAACATTACCATTGAATTAATATAAAGAATAGCAAACAATTGGATCACAGGGCAACTTTGTTAAGCCTATTGGATGTCACTTAAATTTTACCCTTTGTTCATGGTTAGGCATGGGGTTTGTATGGAAAAAAAGAGTATCTTCAACAGAATCATTGAATTCCTTTATCTATCTGGATTGCTTATGCTGTTTTATATCAATATTCTCTGCTGGACATATCTAGGTGATAATCATAGCAGTGAAGAAGATAAATCCAGCAGGGTAGAAAGAAAGCTGTGATTATAGTATCATATCAGATTCCAAGCTAGGAAGCATTCCTGGAGATGTGCCAGTCTGAGCAACAAATTTTCAACAGGAGCCATTATAAATTTGAGCCATATGTAAAAATAAATATTTTTATTTTATTTATTTATTATTTTTGTCAATTGCTTACAAATAATAGGTATAAATAAAAACATAGTTATGAATACATGGATATATATAAGAAAAATAAAGAGAAACAATGGGACAGGGACAGTAGGCATGTTGGTGCACTTATGCATGCCCCCTACAGACCTCTTAGGAAAGGGGTGAGGTCAACAGTAGACAGTCTAAGGTTAAAGTTTTTGGGGTTTGAGGAAGAAACCACAGTCAGGTAGAGTATTCCAGACACTGACCACTCTGTTGCTGAAGTCGTATTTCCTGCAATCAAGTTTGGTGCGATTAACCTTGAGTTTATATCTATTGTTTGCTCTTTTGTTATATCCAAAATAAACCTAATAATAATAATAATAATATACATATACACATACACATATAAAATAATAATATCCAAAATAAACCAAACTTAGTTGAGGTCACAATTAATGACAGCCCATACTAAAGCGCCATTATGAGGAAAACCCTTCATCTTGTTTTCTCAATCTCTCCCCTTGTTCACCTCTCCTGGGTTACTTGCTTAGATCATAATTATATTGATAAATAAACTGACAGCAATGTGGAGAGCGAGGATGTTAACTTACCTGTATTTGCCATTCTTTGACTTGATGGGTTCATAACTATTACTTTACAATAGAACCAAAGCAAAAAGAACAACACTGAATTTTGATCATTCAAATATTGGTGGTAATAGAGCATCTAAATCATATGAAGCATATAGAAATGTATTTACGGAGATGCTCAATCATCCAGGTCATGGTTATTGCAAAAGTGCTTTTCTAAAAGGCAACTGGACTTTCTTGTTTTTTTCTTTGAATTTCCACAGATGACAACAAAGAATGTAAATCCTTCTTTTCCCCACCAGCCAGTTAGAACTGAAGATGCTTATTGGATAAGAAATGAAAATTTTCAAAAGAAAAAACAAGAAAAGTCAAGTTGCCTTTTGGGAAAGTATCTTTGTGACATACAGAACTGTGTTGTGCTATGGCTTTTAATAGCAATAGTGTCTCTGGAGATTCTCAGTCATCCAGATCATGGTTGTCCCAAAGGTGCTTTTTTCAAGAGGCACTTTCTGGTTATTGCTTCAGAAGATTGTTCACCTTGGCCTTGTAGTCATCTGTGTTTAGGTCCTTTAGGATGATTGTGCATCTTCCTTTATCAGCTGGTAGGATGGTGATGTTTGGGTCTCTTCCTAGAGATGTCACTTTTCTTCTTTCGTGAATTGTGAGATTAGAAGGGGGTATTTTGGTACTGGTGAGGGCTGCAAATATCTTCATTCTTAATTGTTCTGCTTCTGATTTTTCCAGTTTATTGTTCCTGATGGATGACTCTGTGGCTGTGAGATTACAATTGGTAGCTGTTCTGGTGTTACTGCAAAATTCAGTCCTTTGGCCAAAACATTATTTTCTGTTTGGTTAACCAGAAAATCCAGTTGCCTTTTGAAAAAAGCACCTTTGGGATAGTACCAGTAGTATAAATGCATAAGCTAACTACCATTGCTGTGATCTTGATGTATAGAGAGTTAGCAGAATCCAAATGCTTACTCTTATAAAATTAGATTTAGGCAGCCGAGAGTGCAATATGAACATCAGTATTTATGATACATGTTGATAACAGCAAGAAAGGTGATAGTTTATCAAAGTATTCCATCACAGGAAAGGACATCAAAGGAAAGGGCACTGATTATATTACCCCTTTAATCTTTTTGTTAGCTATTTGTGCCAATTTTATTAATAAATTTATTTACTATTTATTATTATTCATTACATTTATACATTGCCTCTCTCACTTATAGTTAACTCTAGGCAACTTACAACAAAATAAAGGAACAAGATAAAACATTAAAATATTCAAATAATAAATATTAACATTAACATTAACAAAGATGACAAGAAAGGGAGCAAGATATATACTGAGTGGAGGTATAATCTTACCTCAATCCATTAATCTCCTCCAGTATGACAGGTCCCAATTGGTGCCCCAGGCCAATCGCCAAGGCCTGGTTTTCAGGCCCTTTCAGTAACCCGAAAGGGGGACAGATCTCACCTTGAGATACAGAGTATTCCAGAGGACTGAAGCCACAGCAGAAAACACTGCAACATGCCCCTTCCGTCAGCATGGGTAGGGTGGGCCAATCCCATAATTTATATATCTATATAGTGAGTCCAGGGAGTCACTGTAAGTATTTTTCTTAATAATAAAAGTCCACTTTGTTGCTTCTAGTTCCAAATGCTTTGGTTTTTTTTTTTTTTTAAATATAAATTTTATTTGGGTTTTCACAAAAACATAATACAAATAAAACATCTTTTTTTGAGAATAGCATAATCTTGGGTTATCACTTCTCCATACAGACACAAACTCAATCTCATATTCATCTTTGTGTTCTATTCCATATCTTATTACTATTTTAACATTTTCTCCATAATTTTTCCTCTCCCTTGGTTTTCTCAACTTTATTTTTAATTATCTCATATCTAAATTCAATTATATATCTTTTTCTAAGTTTCAATGTCTTTCTAATCATTATATTTATACATTTGTCTGTCCTGTTTCAATTTCATATTATCTTTTCTCATTAAACAAATTTTCCCTTGTAGTTATTAATTGGAATATGACTCCTTTATATCTTTTAATTTTATCCATTCAACTCTTATTTAAACTTCAATTTATGTCTTTAGAATTATAACATTCAATATAGTACATAACTTCCAATTGAATTCTGCTTGGTACTTTCTTAAAATACACACTATGTTCTTTATATATATATATATATATATTTATATTTATATATATAAGCTTTATATATATAAAGCTTCTGCTGCAAGCTCACATTACTCTGAGAAGCACATTACTCTGAGAAGCACAAGGCCGAAGACGCAAGCCTGAAGATGATGAATGAGACTTCATCGAAACGTTGCCTAGATACTTCCAATTCTACGTGGAAGAAAACCCGAAGAACCAAAGATCCACATACAAATACCCGCGAAAACCTCCGAAAACATGTTTTCGGAGATTTTCGCGGGTATTTGTATGTGGATCTTTGGTTCTTCGGGTTTTCTCCCGCGTAGAGTTGGAAATATTTAGGCAACGTTTCGATGAAGTCTCATTCATCATCTTCAGGCTTGCGTCTTCGGCCTTGTGTTTCTCAGAGTGTTGTGAGCTTGCAGCTGCTTCTTCCTTTTAACTACTAGTGGGGGTGTGACTTGATTGGGTGGGGGCTTGGCTGTGTTCTGGTTGGGTGGGGGTGTGTTCTCATTGGTTGGGGGTTTGGCTGTGTTCTGATTGGTTGGGGGGTTGGCTGTGTTCTGATTGTCTGGGGGTGTGTTCTGTTCTGGTGGGGGTTTGGTTGTACTCCGGTTAGTCTCAATTGCTGGGGGATTTGAACTGGTGAGCTGTGATCCTATTGTTTGGCTTCGAGTTCATGGTCGTGCCACATCTTCATGGTGGGCATCAGTTCCCTTCATGTATGGGTTGGGGGGGGGTTGAAGCAGGTAGTGATGCAGCTGTGGTACGGCTTCTGGTCCGTGGTCGTGTTTCATCTTCTGTGTGGGTGTGAGTCTGCTTTCTGCGTGGAAGTGTGGTGGTAGTTTTTCCAGATCCCACCCTTTTATTCTTTCCTTTTCTCTCCTTTCCTTCTTTTAAAGTTTTTTGAGTATCCAAAAATCTTTATTATCCCTCTGACATTTATTTTCAGCTTAAATGCCTATTGATGTCAAAGTGGATTTTTGTCAGTTTCTTACTTAAATCTCTTAACTGTCAGTATAAGGAAGGGGGGGGACCAAATTCTTTCCCTTCCCTCTCTCCTTCACTGCTTCAAAATCTTTTTTGGGAACAATGTTATTTTTTTATAGTTCAAATTCCAGGGTACCTTACATTGTTGCTTTTTCAGTTCAACCCGGTCAACCAAAACTTTCTCTTCTTATCTTTCTCCTGCACAATCTTTTCCAGTCGAGTTCTTCTTTGAGGTGGCCATTTCTGACCACTACTGCAACTGCCTTTGGGAAAGGGAGTAATGGCCAGCTGAGGAGCTCTCCTCAACCCTGCTGGCACTCTTCCCCACCTCTACGGGATGACTTAGCCCGAATCCAGCCGGCTCGGGGCGCTCCAGCGGCGAGCATGGATCGAAACCATGCACAATCATGGATTTCGGTCCATCGCTGAAGAAGCTCAAACTGGAAGTTGCTTTGGTTTTGCTCTTGATAAGCATTTTCCTCAGAACAAAACCTTCCTGTGTTAAAGGTGGGCAGCATCGGTCAAAATAATTTCCCAAACAAGGAGAGAGATTGAGACAGACAGACAGAGGCAGAGGCAGAGGCAGAGGCAGACAGAGAATATTGTGGAAAATCTTTTGCAGTTATTTAACAGCCATTGGTTGACTAATATCAAGGGCATCTTGCAAATTTTGCTTTGTTTGCTCTTAACAAGGGGTACATTTCAGAAAAACTGAGCTAATTAGATTTTAACATGGACCTATAAAGCCACAGGTTATGTCCTAGTCAGTTTTGGATTTAGCAGGGAGTATATTTGTCAGAAAAATATGTGTGATGCTTTTCCCCACGAAGAGGCATCCAGCCCAAATACAGGTCATTATGGTCTCTGTATCCAAGATTCCCTGGAGTAATGAGTTCATATAAATGAAATCAACTGTTACAAAGATGCTGTTAGCATAGTAAGCTGAGCACAGTTGTTTCACAGTATTTTGGATATGCAATTGGAATATCAAATCACAGTTTTTGGAAGCTTCTTTCCTTCACCTTTGGGGTCCTTCAGCTGAAGACCATATGATCTCCCCCCTTTAGATATAGAACATATAGTCTAAATAAAGTTGTTCAACTATGGTACATTCTTCGACTTCATTTTTTCAGTCTATAATTTCCTCATTTGCATTCCATCCACAGCATGTCCTCAGTTCATATTTAGTGGACATTGGTCTACATCAATCTTATTCAAGGGAAAACTAATGGTCCTAAATTAAATGAGTTTTTTGATCTAAGTTCAGTCTCCAGTGAACAGCAGTTCTTATCAGAAAAGCACTGCACATAAATCATCATAATTCTTTGGAAAAAGTCCTGCTGGATTGAAAGAGAGAACATATGGATTCAATATAAGGGCTTGGTGAATGTTTTTCTTTTTCTTTGATTGGTCCAAGAAAAAAGATGTATCTCACATAATATGCTGAAAATGGTACATTACACTGATACACTAGCCAATTATTATTTTTAAAATAAACAAAACAAAATGTGCCAAAGCATATTAGCTTCATTGAAAAACAACTGAATGGTACATATAATTCTTCTCACATATGCAGTTTTATTCTGATTTTAATCATACCCAATTCTCATCAGACAATCAATAGATATTACTACAATCAGTCCCCTGAGGGCTACCATCAACAGTAACATTGATAGTCACCTTGTTCACATATTTGCAACTCACATATTGACTCAAAATACTAAGGAAGGATTTAATTTCTATTGATTCCTATTTAACAGAACTTGATGTACCAATAGAAAGAGTATTTGTATCTCAAATACTTGAACTATGGAGTCCTTGGTTGCTCTCTATAATAGATAACATCATCAATGCTAGCAGTTTGATAAGGAAATGTCTGCAAGAAAACAAGTAAGTTCAAAGAGCACCAAGGACTCCACAGAACTTGATATACACAATTGTGTTTTATGTAATAATTTTTTTTTTCATCAAAACATCTAAGTATAAATATTTAGAGTGGTGCAGTGGCCTAGAGGTGGAGCTCTTGCCTCACAATCAGGAGTCTATGAGTTTGATCCTAAGTAGAGGCAAATATTTCTCTCTTTGGGCATGATGAGAATATATCTGATGAACATAACTCCACATTGGTGACAGGAAGGGCATCCGGCCAGTAATCACTCAGCTCCATTCAATTGCCCAGACTCCACCCCACAAGGTATTATGGGGTCATTGAAAGATGATGATTATCTAAGTGTAAATATTTAGTTCAGACTTTAGCTTTGTATTCAGAACAAAAAAAAACATCCATTGTACTGTACATGAATATATGCTATACAGTGGGTTATATCAGAGTGTAATTTGATAATTTAGGTTTCCATTATGTAGAGTTTCAAAGGTTAAAATCAATACTTTGAACTGAATTTAGAGCTGGATTTGGAGTTGTTCCTGCAGTGAAATAAAACACTCCCTTCGTGAAATTCAGTTCATTTTAATCTGTCATAAATTAGAGGACAAATAGGTTATGGTAATAATATGACATTATTTGATTATATGATAACAGAGTGGAACTATTAGGGGGGGAAATCCATCTCCTTTACCAGCCTCTGCATGTTCTTTAGAGTATGATTTTTCCAAGGGAAATATTTATATAAAGCAGTTATAAAAGCTCCAGCAATATAGAATAGAATAGATATTTATTTATATACCGCTCCTCTCCCGAAGGACTCGGAGCGGTGTACAGCCATGCAATTAAAAACATGAAATATACAAAAATTAAAACTAAATTAAATACCCTGGCTGTAAAACAGTTAAAACCCCTACCATAAACCCTAAAATTAAAATTAAATTAAAATACCCAAATCTAAAATCAGCTCAAGCCAGCCTGGTCAAAGAGCCAGGTTTTCAAGGCATGCCTGAAGGTCCCCAGGTCTGTGGCTATACATAACTCCGGAGGCAACCCATTCCAGAGGGCAGACGCCCCCACAGAGAAGGCCCTATTCCTCGGGGTCACCAGCCGGCACATAGATGCTGACAGGACCTGCAAGAGACCCTCCCTGTGGGAGCGCACCGGACAGTGAGAGGAAACTGGCAGAATGAGGTCTTGTAAATATCCTGGTCCGATGCCATGGAGCGCTTTAAAAGTTAACACTAAAATCTTAAAGCGCACCCGGGAGGCCACCGGCAACCAATGCAGCTTGCGCAGGAGGGGTGTCACATAAGAGAACCTTGACGCCCCCATAACCACCCGCGCGGCTGAATTCTGTTGAAGCCTCCGGATGTTCCCACTCGGGAGCCCCATGCAGAGGGCGTTACAATAATCCAGTCGGGAGATGACCAGGGCATGAGTGACCGTGTGTAAGGCATCCCGATCCAGAATGGGCTGCATCTGGCGGATCAGGCGAACCTGATAAAACGCCCCCCTGGAGACGGCCGTAATGTGATCTTCCAGGGACAGCCATACATCCAGGAGGACACCTAGATTGTGAGCCCTCTCTGAAGGGGGCAAAATCTCACCCCCAATAGCCAGTGAAGGAATTATCTGGCTATATCGGGATGCCGGAAACCATAGCCACTCAGTCTTGGAAGGGTTGAGTCAGAGCCTATTCCTGCCCATCCAGTTCCGCACGGCCTCCAGACAATGGAACATGACCTCCATAGCATCGTTGGGGTGGCTTGGGGTGGAGATATACAGCTGAGTATCATCAGCGTATAGATGACACTTCATCCCAAAACCACGGAATCAGCGGCTTCACATAAGTTTTGAAAAACCAGCGGCTTCACATAAGTTTTGAACAAGAGAGGGGAGAGGACCGACCCCTGAGGCACCCCACAATCGAGGGACCTAGAGGTGGACCTCTTCCCTCCGCCAACACAAATTGCAGAAGATCGGAGAGGAAGGAGGCGAACCACCGCAACACAGTGCCTCCAATCCCCAATCCCCCCAACGGTCGCAATAGGATACTATGGTTGATAGTATCAAAAGCCGCTGATAGGTCTAATAGGACCAGGACAGAGGAATAACCCCTGTCACCGGCCCTCCAGAGATCATCAACCAACGCGACCAATGCCATTTCAGTACTATGTCCGGGCCTGAAGCCCGATTGGAAGGGATCCAGGTACGTATCTTCCTCCAAGTACTGGGGAAGCTGACATGCCACCACACTCTCAACAACCTTCGCCACAAAGGGAAGGTTGGAGACAGGACGATAGTTGTTCAAAAGAGTTGGGTCCAGGGAGGGCTTCTTGAGGAGTGGTCGCACCACCGCTGCTTTCAAGAGTTGGGTCCAGGGAGGGCTTCTTGAGGAGGGGTCGCACCACCACCGTTTTCAATAATACCCTATACAAGAGAACATCAATGCTGGTTTTCAATCACTATTGCTTGGGAGAAGGGAAAGAATGTAGCTATTGTCAGGTCAGGTCAGGTTGGTTGATCGATTGATATACTGCATAATGGAGCACATTATGGTGAGTTATAACCCTTGTGCATACAGACACTCACACAGAGATGTCTGTTGAAGCCAGCCCCCAAGCTGCAAGAGACTGAAGGAAGTCTCTGGCCAGTATTAAGTGATGTACAGAACCTGCAGTTTATGTGACACTTTTCTCCACATGAATACCATATGCTTACAATAGAATTTGCTGATAGCTAACAAGGCTTTCATTTATGCTAACCACTGAAAGGAAGATTTTTTTTTTAATGAAGAATTAATGTTCAACAGAAGCAATATTGGGAATGTAATTACCAAATCCAGATTTGGTACAGTGCACGGCTAGGTCACCGCATGGAACTTTAGGAGTGTTAATTAAAAATGAATCTCACCTCAGCGATGGTCTCACTCATCCACTTAAAGAACTTTCCTGTCCCTCCCCATCCCTAATGCTCTCATAACTGAAAGAGCAACAACAAAAAGGGACTTAATACTATTGATCTGTTTTGATAAATTGTTGTAAAAAGAAAGAGAAAAGAGCCATGCTGATTACTCTAAATGTTAGATAGTGATATAAGAGCAAGTGTGTTATATCAGAGTAGGAATGGTAGGTCCTGTTTCCATAATATTCTCAGTCATTGAAACTTTCTTTCATCTGAATCAATCATCATCAATCCCCCAGGGTTGATATTGTAGGGGTAAAATCAGAGAAATCCCTATGTATCCTGTCTTGAGTTCCTGGAAGTAAAGTAGTTAGATTCATAAATACATACATATAAACCCTGGAGGTAATTTTATGGCCTACATCTTGATTTCTTTGCCATTTGTTTCTTGAAAAGAAAATGTGCCTCACCCCAAAGAGGAAGAATATGTTATTTGCTCTCATAGCCATATGTTTTTTATTTTGATCAATCATTTTACATATAAAAAGGGAGGAAAAATGGAAGATAGCAGGCTTAGAAAGGTCAAAGAAATAAAAGACATTTCTTGTATAATAATCAGAACTATACTTACATGTACTGTATTTTCATATTATGTTACACAGATGTGTTTTTCTAGCTTTGAGACAATTTACAAAATAAATCAAATGAGAAATTGAACATAAAGATTGTGTGGGGGCATGTGTGTGTGTAGAGCTTTCAAATTAGTGTTGACCTCTGGTGACTGCTTGGATTACAACAATCTCTGCAAGATTCTGACAAGCTTTTTAGAAGTGGCTTGCCATTGCCTTCTTCCTAGGTTAAGAGAAAATGACTGCCTAAGGTCACCCAGCTAGCTTTGTTCCTAAGATAGGACTTGAACCCACAGTGTCCTGGTTTGTGATCAAACCATAAACATTACACCACACTGGTTCACATAGATTAGTATATATAATCCAGACTTCTAAACAGCTTCCGCTTAAGACTCCTGGCAATACAACATTTTCACAAATATTGAAAGAAATATAAGCTCTTTAGATCATCATATAAATGACGGAGAGCAGGTTTCTTTTCTATGTAATACTATCAGGTTTTACAATCACTTCATCTCTGTATGCAGCTTTTATGTCTACAAAAGCAGTGATCTTCCTGAATGAATGAATATGTGAAATATATCCAAAAGAAAGCCACCATAGCACTACAGCACAATCTTTGCTATAGTTCTGACTTTGCTAACTTTGCTTTATGTGTTGAGAGATGCTTTCCCTACTATAGCAATAGCAATAAGACTTTACAGCACTCCCAAGAATCTTGGTCCTCATTTTACTGATATCAGAAGGATAGAAGGCAGAGTCAACCCTGAGCTCCATCAAGTTCAGACTCCAGGCTGTGGACAGAGGTTGCCTGTAATACTGCATTCTAATCCCTGTACCACCAAGGTTCCCCACTCTTATCTTTACTCTGGCTATGTTTATTAGAAAAAGAAATATCCTCATTATTGTCTTTGGATTTCAGAAGGGCACATTCAACCTGCTTCCAAGTTGTCCCATCATGAGTACAAGCCACCAACTGTTTCCAAAGAATAGGAAGAAGCACTTTCCTCTATTCACCTCCAGCCCACTGCAAATGAGATTACTGTATCTTTGTGTTTTCTAGTTTCTAATTGTCCAGGATATTTTTTCTGGTTTGCTCCCATATTTTTTTTTCCTACAGGCAATCCTTGACTTACAACCATTCATTTAGTGACCGTTCAAACAGTGCTGAGAAATGTCCAGTCCTTGCACTTATGGTCCTTGCAATTATGATTGTCACAGTTTCTCCACAGTCATATGATCATGACTGTGGACATTTGTTCACCAGCATGTATTTATGACAAGGTCAGCATCCCGAGATCACATGATCACCATTTGCAACCTTACGGGTTGGCTTTTAGCAAGCAAAGTCAATGGGGAAAGATAAATTTACTTAATAACTGTGTATTCATTTAACAACTGTAGTGAATCACTTAATAACCACAGCAAAAATTGGGCACAACTCACTTAACAACCACCTCACTTAGCAATGTAAGTTTCTGTCCCAATTGTAGTTGTTAGTCAAGGACCACCTGCATTTCATTTTTCTTTTCTATTGATCTCTGCATTGATTATCAGTAGGAGATGACCAGGCTGAGCTCATGGGACGGGTCAAATGCATCATCAGTCATGAGTCCCGCTGTGCTCACAAGAGATCTATATCCAGCCCACCTTAATTCCTTCTACTCCTATCTCCCTCTAATTTCTCTTGACTGTTAGTAGTTCAGATTCTTGTAGAGATTTTAAGATTGCAACAAAACTTTACATCCATTTGAACTGTTTGGATCTTCTGATTTTCCTGGTGCTTGATATTACTTACTGCATGTAATAGTAGGGATAGCCTCTTACCAAAGCATTGTTTGATGCCTAGCATTATTAAAAAAATTCTTTCTTGCAAAATGCATCCTTCTTGGCTCATTTAGAAACTAGTCAATTTTTTGCTATTTTTGAACATTAGTCTTCCTCCAACAATCTGATTGATCAGATGTAGAAACTCTTTCTTTCTTTCTTTCTTTCTTTCTTTCTTTCTTTCTTTCTTTCTTTCTTTCTTTCTTTCTTTCTTTCTTTCTTTCTTTCTTTCTTCCTTTCTTTCTTTCTTTCTCTCTCTCTCTCTCTCTCTCTCTCCCTCCCTTCCTCCCTCCCTCCTCCCTCCCTTACCCCACCCCCTCCGCATTAGAACAGTCCTTCTTGAACCTTGGATTAGAATGATGATGTTGTTTTGGGGTGCACGGTTGCAACCAGTTTAGACTACTACTATTTTGTATCATAAAGTCACAGAGATGTTTTATAATTTAAACCCTGAAAAACATAAACAAATGAGTTTCTTCCTTTCTTCCTTCCTTCCTTCCTTCCTTCCTTCCTTCCTTCCTTCCTTCCTTCCTTCCTTCCTTCCTTCCTTCCTTCCTTTCTCTTGCAGGAGCACTGTTAAAATGTTGGCATTTTTTAAATTATTTTTTTATACAGCTTGTAAATAAGCAAAATGAGTAATAGTTATTTGAGCTATTTCAGTTTTGGTGTGAAATCTTTTACCGCAAGACATTTAGACTATTTGAAAGGTTGTGAAACCCTTCTGTCACAAGTGACAGGAAAAACGATGAAATGGTTTATTGCAGGACCTGTTTTCTTTATTTAAAAAAAAAAAAACCAGTAAAGTTGGTGCCACAAGAAAAGAAAAATGGGATTTTTTTCTTAATAGCTCTGCAAGGAGGTAGCCATTGATGCTGGTGACATTTTTTTTTAAAGTTATACAGCAGAAGAAAGGCAAGGCCTGAAGTGAACCAAAGACAGAGAAAAATCCTAAGTACCAGTAAAGGAGTTTTTATTTATGGCCAATACATTTTGCAAAATGTGTCCATTTCTCAAAGGTCCTTCTAGAATATCTGTAAAACTACAGATACTTTCTAGGAAAAATCCCTTTCAAGTACAACTGTTACAATCGCTGCACCTTGATTCATTATTGCCTTTCCTGATGGCAACTGTATTTTATACACAATTCTAATTCCCTAATCTACTATCAAGTCTAGATTTAGATGTGATTTTAATTCCACCAGTATGTGTTTTGAACTTGCTTTAGTTCTGGAACAAAAACAAAAATACCACCTTGTCAGTGAATTTTGAGAGATCAAATTTTTCTTAAGCACCTTGTTCAGAAAATCATACATCATGTTTCATATATATGGCTTTAGTTTATACCACCTAAGCACATATATACATATACACAGGAGTGGGATTTAAAATTTTTAACAACCGGTTCTGTGGGCGTGGCTTAGGTGGTCGGTGTGGCTTGGTGGTCATGTGAGTGGGTGGATATGGCTTGGTGGTCATGTTGTTAGCTGGGTGTGGTACACATCTCCTCGCCGGGCCTCTCATGACTGTGGGGATGCTTCAACAGTCATAAGTGTGAAAAATGGTCATAAGTCACTTTTTCCAGTGCCATTGTAACTTTGAATGGTCACTCCACACAAGCAAAGTACCAGCAAAGGAGGGGGAAAAAACTCAGAGAAGTTCCTGAGACAGGAAATCTAGTCCTGCAAAGAATGTAATAAGGGTTAACTGAGAGGCAGCTTCTGTAAGCAACACCAGAATGTTTCCTTCCTGACTTCCTTACAATATTAGGCCAGTAATTTCTTCTAACAACCTATTCTCCGAACTGCTTAGAATGTTAACAACTGGTTCTGGTGAATACGTGCGAACTGGTAGAATCCCACCCCTGGTACTGTACATACACACACACACACACAAACACACACATATATATATATTAAAATTAAATATGTAAATAAGTATACTTTGTGACAACTTTTTATTGTTTTCATGCTGGGTTTTAACATCTCAGTTTTGATACAATAGGAATCCAAAGGTAAACAAGATGGTGCACAAATATCTAAAAGGCTAATATTTTGCTTTATCCTAATATTAATCACTATTCTAACATAGAACTGTAATTATATTTTTGAAAATGGGCTGTAGGGAGCTCATTTTGCATCTCAAAGAACCCAGTAGTATCCTAACCTTCTCCTTCCAAAAGCCATGCATACAAAATCTCTGGAATTTGTATTTTTCCATTATAAACTGCACAGACTTTGTGATTCTTAATTTAATGCATTTTAAGCAATTGCTGACATTAGATATTACTGCTCAATTGTTGGCTATAGATCAACACACATTTTGTGGGAAGAAAGCTTTCAATATTTAAATAATAATAATTTAGAATTGTATACATCCTAATACTATCTTATAGGTTGAAGTCTTTACAGCTGATGTTCCTGAAGTAATGCATAATTTATATGTTTAAAATAAAAGTGATTTGTATTATAGAAAAGCTTTAGTGTTCATCACTAATGGCTGAGTTATCAGTACTGTCTAAATTATCTAAGTTAACTTGTTCTCACTGGATTATTCTCGGGAACTTTCTGATCCTTATTTTTTTCCTTTTATTCTTAATCTTGATTAAATTTATATGCTGCTGACTTTCAGCAGAAGAAAGAAAAGGGGGAAAAGGAGTGTCAATTGTCTTCACCAAAGGCCTAGTGAACACCTTGGTTTTCAGGCCCTTGAAAACATCAGCAGGGTGGGGCCTAGCTGGAACTTGAGGGAACTTCATTCCGAAGCAGGCATGTGTGCACAAAATGTAAAATCACCAAACCGATAGTTACACCGGACGGATCCTCATTCCTGGTGTGAAGTTTCTTGGCATAAAGCTGTTACAGATCCTTGTGTTTAGCAAAATTATCCGACAAGGATGTCCATACTATGGGATACTAGAAGGACATTAAAAGGAAGTGAAACTCTCTCTCTCTCTCTCCATGTGTGTGTGTGTGTGTGTGTCATTTAAATACCATATACATTCAACAATAGACTTGAGGTAGCGATGCTATATTCAGCTACCAGACTACCATATGTAGAAATAATTCTTTAGATTTTCTTGTTTCAAAGTACAGAAGAATTGCACATGTATATGTAGCAGGGCTTATAACTGAGGCTGTACTGCTTTATATAACAATGGCTGCACTGAATTTGCAATAGCACCTTTTCTATTTTACTTAAAATGAGCTCCTTGCATCCTACTGAAACATCCATGCAAGAAAAGTTTTACTGTTTAAACAGATAAATTATTTCCCATTTCAGATTACTCTATTTCAGTCACATAAATTCCATTTTCCAATGCTTGCTTTCTTGTATGCTTTGAAATGCCTATTTGCTATAATTGTTCCATGAGCTCTGAAATCTAATATATATGTTGATCCATTATTTGAACTATCCCTTAGGCAACATTTTATTTACTTTGTTAGAAGTAGCCATTTGATAAATTGCAATTCAATCTTTTTGACGTTCCTTTGAATTTGGGAAAATGTGTGTCCTGAGCAAACTTGTCAGGCAATTTCGGATGGATTTGAATTGCTCTAAAAATTCAACAGTTGAGCATTCCCTGAAGTTAGGCATTAGACAGGACAACTCTATAATACACACTGTATAACCATTATTCAGTTACTCAGCTGTTGCTTTGTAAAGTATATCAAACGTGGATTTAAATTTAATTTGTTCTTAGACTAAATAACAAATCAGAATTATCATACTGCCAAGTTAATTTGTGAATATTAATCCCATTCTGATATATAGACACAATCCTAAAAAGCTTTTTGTATATATGTATAGATGCCCAAAATCTGAGTTTCTATATGGATATCAGAGTCTTATTATTTCATCTCTATAGGATCTTTCATATTAGAATAGATTTTTTAGTAGTGTGGACAATTGAATTTATGATTTATATTATCCTTACTATCATATATTAATTTAATTTAATTTACT
The DNA here is from genome assembly GCA_023653725.1 of Bungarus multicinctus. Lineage (NCBI taxonomy): Eukaryota > Metazoa > Chordata > Lepidosauria > Squamata > Elapidae > Bungarus > Bungarus multicinctus. The sequence continues at coordinate 40,629,480 of CM042846.1, read as the reverse complement.
TTATTGTCATTGCATCTCGTACAATGAAATCAAATACCATCTTCAGTGCAAATCATGACCATGAACATGAAAATAAACACAAACACACATTCTTCACACTTCACACCAGTGGTGGGATTCAAATTTTTTTACTACCAGTTCTGTGGGCATGGCTTGGTGGGCATGGCAGGGGAATACTGTAGGATACTGTAAAATCTCCAGTCAGAGGTGGTATTTGCCGGTTCTCTGAACTACTCAAAATTTCCGCTACCCATTCTCCAGAACTGGTCAGAACCTGCTGAATACCATCTCTGCTTCACGCATTGAACCAGAAACCCCCAACACCACACCAACACTGCACTATACAGCAGAATTCAAAAGAGGGAAAGGGAGAAAAGAGGCTAGTTTTGCCACAAAAGCAAAAGCAAATTTAGGCTGCATTAATATAATTTATAAATGAATGGAAATAAAGATTCAACTACAGTCTACATTAATCAGATCAAACATTGAGCACTTTATCCAATTCTAGGAGCCAACGGTAGGAAAATCTACAACAAATTGGAACAGATACAGAAAAGGGCAGCACAATTGATCAGGGGACTGAAAACTAAACCTTAAAAACAGTGGTGCAATTCAACCAGTATAAGAACTGGTTTGGTGAGCGTGAGTGCATGCGCCGAATGCATGCTTTGCACGTGTGCTCTACATTTTAAAAAGCCCATTTTCAAATTAATTACTTACGTTCTACTGTAGACCCTGGGACTAAAACAGCTGAGGCTTGGCAAATTGCTCTGCCGGGTGAATCAGCTGTGCTAAAAAAAAAAAAACCAGGAAATAAAGCACAGGAAAGTACAAGGGCAGGTGGATGGGGCCAAATGCTTACCGGAACTACCGATTCACCCAAACCAGTCCAAACTGGTAGAATCCCACCCCTGCTTTAAAAAAAAAAATTAGGAACTTGGCATATTTAGCCTTGAGAAAACTGGACCAGGGCATATGAAAGCACTTTTCAAGTACTTGAAAGAGAAGGGAGATAATCACACAAAAGAAGATCAAGATCTGTTTGTTATCTTCCTAGATTGAATAACACGAAACAATAGACTTAAGTTACAAGAAGGCGAATTCTAGTTGAATGTTGCTTCCTAAATATAAAGAAAATTTAAATAAGATAAAGTATTAGTGAGGAGTAGATGATCTTCTCATGGAAAGTATTTAAGCAGAGGTTGACAAACCATCTTTTGAGAATTCTTTAACTTGTATTTCCAGACTTGACAAACCTATGAAATTATAATTTTATGAATCCATGAATCATCTCTTACACTGAAAGGGCATGTTGCTGCAGTATTTCAAAGATAATCAGAATGTTCTTTCATATCTTCTGCTCTAGTGATTTTTCTCCATGACCTGATATAATCTGAGTCATGAGTTCAAATAGAAAGGCTTAAAAGGATATAGTGCCACTGGCATCAAATAACACATTCAATACATATTTGGTTAAGGTTTATGAAGGCTTACTTCTCCATAAATATTTCCAGGGTGCTTGAAGATACTGTAATCAACCAGTCCTTTTGTTCCATCTCCACAAAAATAGTAGCTCTTTGTCAAACCATCTATTTTTCTGAAGTTGTAGGAACATGCTTTTAGCATCCATTGCAGCTAATGGAGGGAGTTATATACAGTTTATTAAAGGATATTTGTTATGAAGTTTTCAAAGAAATTAATTTCCTACAATGAAACAAAATATGCAAAATGGGTACTTGTAAAATGGAAGGGTGAGATGGTCTTTGTGAGATAGGCGATAGATAAACTATGATAGATAGATAGATAGATAGATAGATAGATAGATAGATAGATAGATAGATAGATAGATAGATAGATTTCCAGGGGAATTGAAATCAAGAGTCTAAATGGAAACTTAATTACAGCTGCCATATTATAGGGTCCAAATACTTAATCTATACTGGGTGTCGGAAACCTGCAGCTCCTGAGCTGCATGTGGCTCTTTGATCCCCCTCCTGTGGCTTCTTGCTGACCCTGTCACATGACCTGCTCTCTGGCCAGAGACACTGATCCAACCTGACCATGGTCGATGCCAAGCTCACTAATACGAGGGCTGGTGGGGTGGGAATGAGATCTGGGAGGAGGGTATGACAGAAAGGGGGACAGGCTCATAGCTGAGGAGCGAGCACAAGCTGCAATGGCAGCTTCCCTGAAGATGACCTTCCTCCTCCTCTTTCTCATGTGATCCTCTGACTGTCTCTTGGGGGAATAGGAAAGCATGCATGAGCGGGGATACCCTCCTCAAGTGAGCAGCCAGGCTAAGCCAAAGTGGCTTCCATCGAAAAGCATCCTGCAGGCAGCAAAAGACCACCATGCGAGATTTAAAGCTGCCCAGAGGACACTTTTCAATCAATGTTGCCAGCAGCACCGCTTAGCTGAAGGAGTAAAAAAGCTTGGGGCAGTGGGAAAAGGGGGCTGGCCCCACCAAACCTTGCATGCCACCCCAGGAATCAGGCTCAGAGAAAGCTAGAGCTCCCTTGCCAAAGACAGTCACCCATCAGCTGGTCAACCCGCCTGCTCCGCGCATCTTCATTGTGATTTGGCCGAAACTGGATGCTCGCTTGTGGAGGGAATCCCCACTCATGCGTGACAGAGGGTACCCTTCCTCATGTACTCCATGAAAGAGACAGAGATAGAGAAAAAGTGAGTGGGGGGAAGAGAGATATGAGAAAATGATAGGGGGAGGTAATGAGAGAGAGGAAAAAGAGCGAAAAACAAATGAGAGAGAGGGAGAATGGGGAGAGGAAGAGAGAAATTAGAGAGAGCTGGAGGGAGAGAATGAGAGAGAGGGAAAAGAGAGGGAAACAAATGAAAGAGGCGGAAGGAAGGAAGGGAGGGAGGGAGGGAGGGAGGGAGGGAGGAAGGAAGGAAGGAAGGAAGGAAGGAGGAAGAGGGAGGGAGGGAGGAATGGGAAAAGAGAAAAACAGAAATGAGAGGGAGAAAGAGAGAGAGAAATGAGAGAGAAAAGGGGAGAGAGAGAAAGAAAGAGAAAAATGAGAAAATGATGAAGGGAGAGAATGAGAGAGAGGGAAAAGAGAGGGAAACAAATGAGAGAAAGAAGGGAGAGAGAGAGAGAGATGAGAAAAATAGAAATGAGAGAGAGGGAGGGAGGGAGAGAAAAAGAGAGAGAGACCAATTACTCACAGAAAACACCAGGAGCTGGGTAGGCGTGGCTGAAGGTGTCCTTTTACTGGGTTGGAGTGACATTGAGTTGACCACACCCACCCTGGTTTTCTTTTCTGTGGGAAATGGGTCCAAATGGCTCTGAGTTTAAGGTTGCAGACTCCTGATTTAGACAGAATAGATTATCACTGATACTTTGTTCATGAACATTTCACATCATGAACCAAAATATTTCAGGGGTATAAAATGTTCTCTATATCTACCAATTATTAACCACATCCCTATTTTTCTTTTGCTGCAATTCCTTTCTGTGTACAGCTATCTCCTGCAACTTCTTTCTTTCTTTGTGCATGAGCAAGTGTTGGTGTGTGCATTTAAATCACATTTTGTTCTTTAAGATCCTAGCCAATCAGCTCTCATCTAAGGAGGAATCCGATTTAGCTACTTGAGATTTAGCTACTTGAGATCAGTGAAGGGCAATTAAGACCACCCTTCACATTTGCTTTTAATTGGTATGGCAAAGGCTACAAAGCAAACTGAGCTGAGGGCAAAGAAATGCAGTTACCTAGGCAACAGGGAGATTTTCTTCCTCTCCACACAAATCTGAAGTTTGATCTGAAAAGAGAAATATTCCAGTTTCCAAGATAACTGTTTGTATTCACAAACAATGGCTGTGTTCTCACAACATACTGAACTGCTAAGCATCCAGCAATATTTTAGATTAGAGTATTGACAATTCCACCCCATGTGATTGGTTTTGTCCTAGTGTGTTGTACAGTATGTACATGGAAAATTGTACTAATTGAATCAACTGTGGTAGGATAACTCAGTTATCTCTTTAGTTGCCTATCGTTTCATTTTCTGGATAACATATGGGCTCAGGTGGCTTCTAATAGCTTTATTGACAATGAAGGTGATATCATCAGTTTGCTATGTTCTAAAATCTGACTACTCAGCCAAAAAAAGAGCAAAGGAAAACTGTAAAATAAAGCGCCCTGTGGAAAAGAATAAGAGATGATGTTAAGGAACATTTAAATTAATTCATTATAAGTTGTCGTGTGACTCATAACTAGAGTGAACATATATTATTTACTAGCTCTATACCTGTGTTTCACTACAAAACTATGTGATCACGTTTAGTTTTGGGGGAGGAAAATAAGGGACAAAATTGTGCCCCTGCCTACCAGCATCCATCGGTAATCATCTGGCTAGCATCCTGTCAGTGTGTAAGAAAGTTAAGGGCTGTTTGGAAACTGAAACGCTATTTGTTGTGTGAGTAAGAAGGAGACTAAGCATGGCTTAGCTCAACTGTTCTGTACTAAAGCTGGTTGCTGTTGTGAAACTAAAATGGAAACTCCTCTGTTTGTGTTTTGCGTTTGGAACAGATTTCTTTTCAGGAGTAGAACTCCTAGCATCAGAGCGTGTTAATAATAATATATGAAACATCATTTCTTAGTGACCACCTAGAAGCCAAGAGGAACATACATGCCAAATTTCAAGTCTGTATGGTTTGTACGGTTCTGGAGATTTTGTGATGTGTGTGAATGGTATTTTGCTTTTATACAGTATATAGATAGAAGATTATAAAGGACAGTCTTTCATTTTGAAAAAAAACCTGTCCTCTGGATTTATTTATTTTTCAAAACCTCTCTTTTGTCTTTTAAGCTTAGTATGTAACTGTTATAAACATTAAGCTATAAATATTGAGAATTAAAAAATTATCCTTATGAATCTCTTTCAGATTTGCCCTTTAAGCCCCCTCAAATTTTCACAAGAACTCCATGTTTCAAAATAAAAATTATGATGGAGTTGATATTTCACTTTGAAAATGCAAGCTTTCCAATTTTAATTTTTAAATAACAGGATAACTTTTTGGAAAAATGAAAGTCATGTTGATATCTGATGGTTCATAAAAGAAGTGATACTTCCAAGTATCATTTTGGGGACCTTAACTTTAGCTGGAAAATGTGCTTGAGAATCTTAGTTTTCAGTATAAGAACATGTTATTGTGCAGATAAATATATAACATTATTGTAGTATATACTGTGGACCTATTTCAAATGCAACTTCTGATACATCATGAAAACAACCTGTTCTGTGCTCCTCGCTAATTGCTAATATACTGCTACTGTTTTAAGTAAGCTATTCAACTTTTTCCTTTACTTTTCATCCATCAATTCTTTCTATGAGACACAGAATTTGGGAGGAAGAGTAAAAATTAAACATTCACATTAAAGAAGATAGGAATGGGGATATAAGCCATATCTTGCTCATTTCCATGTATCTTCCACCTTCTCTCCATTTTAATTCAAGATATGAAAAAGTATGATAACCACACTCAGCCAAACATATTTTAGCCATATTAGCATTTGAGAATATGATGATTGATAGGTTCCCAGTCATAATTATTTGTTTGTGCTTATAATTTGTGTGTCTTTGTGTTCATCCTTTCATAAAATAAATGATGCTTAAAATGGTAAGGAGAGAGAGGAGTAGGAAGGAGGGAGGAGGAAGTAGATCAATCTTTCAAGTCTTACACAAAGGTTTTTACAAGCATCTAGAAGTAAAGGAATGCTAGCAAAGGCTTTTGATCACAAATCTCAATCTAGCATGATTTACCAGTTAATATTCTGCATAGTTAAAAAGTAAATTGAGAATCATCATCCACTACTTGAAAGCCATCATTGTAGAAGAGTTAGGATTAAAGAGTCTATACTTCTGCTTCCTTTATCCCATCTTCCCACAGACTGTAAAGTAGATAGCACTAAAACTTTCCAAACAAATCGCTCATGAAATGTCACACAACTAAATGTATTTTTGAGATTTATTTAACCTATACTTTCAATAGAATCATGGAAGAATTTAACTCATGCCTTTAGAAATCAAATGAAATAAATGCACACTTTCTACTCTTATCCACAGATGAGTATTTTAAGAGTTTTACTTGGAATGAAGTATAAAAAGTACATGTTCCAGATTCTGTATTTTAGGAAGATAAATCCTACACTAGACAAGAATGGCAAAGACAAATGTTATAGTCATGTGAAAGTCAATCCATTCAGCTGACTTTCTTGCAGGACCCAGAATAGGAAGGAAGAACTGAACTAGGAAGAGGTAACTCTTTAATGTACATGTATTAATACATATATCTATATAATGTATACATGGTGCATTGTTTGAATATAAATACAGTTAAACAGCCATAAATTTAAAATAAAGTTTAAAAACCTAAAAGGTGCATATCTTTATCTTGGTGAATTCATTAACAGGTACAGCAAAAAATAATTATGATCACAGAATATTTGAAGTATATTTGGCCCCATTAAATTATTATTTAATAATTATAATAATTCTTTACCCAGGAGATGAAAAAAGGATGAATAAATTGCTGGTATACTAATGCTATTCCTGTTACATAATGAAACAAAACTACAGAAAGCAACAGGAATGTTAATAGAAGATGGAAGGTGATGGTTTGAAGGACATGTAAATGCATACATTTATAAATGCTTTTTTCCATTCCCTCCCTCCCCCCGCCCCCCCCCCAAAAAAAAAAATAATGCTATGTTTATCAAAAATGGACAGAGTGGTTCTTGACTAAGAATAATAAATCTGTTGATTAATAGAATATTCATCAGAAAAATGTTCAGATGTTATCTGAAACACTTTATTTGCTTAAGGATAATCCCATGAGTTATATTGGTTAATATTAAAGTGAAATATGCAATAATTCTATTAGTGAACCAACATCTGTTCATATTCATATTAATTAGTGGAAAAAGCAGATTTAATAGAACCCTTGCAGCTAATCAGAGGAAGCAGACAATTGTTCATTTAATGAAATAAGTAACTTTTAAGACAGTTATAGAAAAATAGATTATATGTTAATGTTGATACATATAAAAATAATGTTTTAGTAAGGAAGGATATGTAATTTTAGAAATAGCAATAAGCAAACACCACTAACATTTGAGTTTTGTCATGATTTTATTCAATATACAACTCATCTTCATCATCATTATAATCATTTGTGCATCATTTTATGACCAGAGTTTACAAAGCCCATCATTACTCTTGGCTGTGCCTTAAACATAAAACTAAGAATAAATAGGGAGAAATGCATCAAACTCATCAATGAAATTCAGTTTGAATGTGATACCCATTGAAGTAGCCTTTGAAATTGAAAGGAACACCAATCAAAAACAGATTGATAAAAACTAATATTAACATTTTGCATTTATTTCCTGTAATAGTGATTGATATTTTTTCAGAGCACATTAACATTAGTTAAATAATAGTAGCTAATAATAGCAACAGTTGCTGCAACATAATATTAGTAACTAGATGGTACTATCACAATACTTTAAAAAGGAGAAAATGATGATGAGAAATATTCCAAAATAAGAAATAATTTAAAACAAAAATAATCAGTTGGTCTCTTTCTACTGGTTTATATACTGTAGAGGTGAAGAAAACCATGAAATTACAGTGTGATATAATGCTGCTGTAAGGGCAAATCTTAGATAATTACCTGATGACAGTTCCAGATATTACAACATGCAACAAAAATGCTTATGCTTAATTAACTAACACATTGTCTCTTGCAAGCTAATCATACCATGTAAGGGATCTGTGTTCATGAAAGTAATTCAGGTAGAACTTATAGTTGAACATGTACAACCATTAAGCTTTGTTCCTTAATTGCTAACAACATTTCCTAGGAAATCTCCATAACAAACTGTATCTACTATTTCAGATTAAGCTGATAAAAGTGTCCACAATTTAGAAAACAATGAAAAAGGTTTAAAATCTCTTAGAAGGTCAAACAAGTTCATTATTGGTAATTTACTGTCAAGGCAAGCAATCTGCTAAATATAAATCTGATTAAAATGCTTACAATATCACAATTTACTCAAATTAACATTGTTCTTTTGATTTTGATCAACCAGCAATGGCAAATTAAATCTCAACAATTGGATTCAGGAAGCAAATATCAAATCCTAACTAATTTATATATCCTACTTTGCTTTCTATAACCCATCAGATAAGATTTATCATTGGATTGAGGCACTTGAAATGTTTTAACGTTATCCAAAATTATTCCACTGCATTATCCAAGTGTCTATTAAAGTGTCACTATTCTTTTTTTTTAAACTGTTTTCTAATTATTCCACAGCAATTTTTATATTTTCAAGGTGAATGTGAACATTGTTCTATATGATTTGGGGGAACCCTGGGTGATAGTGAACATTCATCTGTGCTAAGTATCATGATATTTAGTTGATACTGAAAAATTGTATGCTGCATTTTTTTTCCTTCAGAACGTTTTTTTAGGCCAGTCCCTGCCAACCCACATCTCTCTCAATAGTGACACCAAAGAATATCCTAATATGTGACACAAAGTAATGTCCTAGTATGTTCATTCATTCATGCTCCAAAAATGATAATGATAATTACCTCTACAACAACAATGTTCTACATTTAGAAGAGTAGAAAGGAGTTGGAGATGATGTCTCTATGGTCTCTAAGTATTTGCCAGTTGTGTAATTGTTTAAGTCTCTTCATATTTTCTGATTTTGTATGGCTTCTTTCAGTTGTTTTCCACGCTGGGTAATATTTGCTCTGATGGTGTCTAGCCATTTTAATTTTTTTGGCAGTGTGGTTTCATTTTATTGCTGACCATTCTGAGCATAAGTGCCTTTTCTAGTGAGTTTCACCACATGATATCGCCAAAATAAGTAAGGCAGATTTTGCCTTCCAACTACATGTCTGGTTTTACAGGTTTCAGAATTTGTTGGCTGTCCAAGGAACTCACGGGAACCTTCTCCAACACTGCAGCTTGAACAAGTTGATTTTCCTCCTGTATAGTTTTTTATGGTCCAAATTTCACAACTGACAGTAGCTATGGAAAACATTTTAGCATGGAATAATCTGTATTTAGCTGTCAGGCTGATATCTTTTGCTTTTCCATTCTCAGTTCATGCTCATCATTGCTGTATGATTCAGGATTCAATGCTTTATTTCTGGACTGCATTCATTAATCAGCCTATGATCCTAGGAAAAAGAATTCTTGCATTCATGATTTCTTCACCATCAACTGTTATTTTGACATTTCATTCCTCATAGTGGTCATAGTGGTCAGCTTGGTCATTTTGACGTTCAAGAGGACATCAATTTTTTTCACTTTCTTCTTTAATCAGTGTTTCAGGCTTTCTTTGGTTTCTGAAATGAGAATTGTACCATCAGCATACTGAAGATTGAAGTCTCAGCTTCCTCGTGATCACTTTAGGAGACAGCATTCAGACTGAATAACAAAGATGAAAGAATGGAGCGTTGTTGTGCTCTTTTTCTATTTTGAACCAATCAGTGTCTCCATATGATTTTGTACCGTGGTATCCTGATTGGTGCTCAGTGACTGACTGACTTGACTATTGGCACTCAGGTCTTCTCAAGCTCTCCACATAAGTCTTAGTAAGACCACACCTAGAGTACTGCATCCAGTTTTGGTCACCACACTATAAAAAAAATTTTGAGACGCTAGAAAGTGTGCAGAGAATAGCAACCAGGATGATTAGGGGACTGGAGACTAAAATATACAAAGAACGAACAGTTGCAGGAACTAGGCTTGGCTAGTCTAGTGAAGAGAAGAACCAGGGGAGACATGATAGCAGTGTTCCAATATTTGAGGGGCTACCACAAAGAGAAAGGGGTCAACTATTTTCTAAAGCACCTGTAGGCCAGACAAGGAATAATGGATGGAAACTGAACAATGAGAGATTTAACCTGGAAATAAGGAGAAAATTTCTGACAGTGAGAACAATCAACCAATGGAACAGCTTGCATCCGGAAGTTGTGGGAGCTTCATCACTTGAGACTTTCAAGAAGAGATTGGACTGCCATTTGTCAGAAATGGTATAGAGTCTCCTGCTTGGATGGATGGGTTGGACTAGATGACCTACAAGGTCCCTTCCAATTCTGTTAATCTAATCCAGGGGTCCCCAAACTTGGTGACTTTAAGACTTGTGGGCTTAAACTCCCAGAATTCCTCAGCCAGCTATACTGACTGGAGAATTCTGGGAGTTGAAATACACAAGTCTTAAAGTCGCCAAGTTTGGAGACTTTTGATCTAATCTAATGGATACATCCCTTTGGACACATCCCTTCAACATTATCCTGATTGGCTTTCTTGTAGTCAATTATTTATTTATTATTTATTTGTTCATGCTTCTATACCGCTCCCTCTCCCAAAAAGGGACTCGGGGCGGTGCACATTCAACGAAAACAGTACAGGTAACGGAGATGAAATAAATAAAAATCTAAAATGGTTAAGAACAACACCCAACAGAAAGATTATCTAAAATTTAATTTAACCCGAATGATTCAATTGGCTAGACCGGCCTGCTTGAACAACAAGGTCTTAACTGCGCGCCGGAAGGTGAGGATATCCGACATGGCTCGTGTCTCCAAGGGGAGACAATTCCAGAGGGATGGGGCTCCCACAGAGAAAGCACGTAGTCTCGGGGCTGCCAGTCGGCAGTGATTTAGTGGTGGGACCCCGAGCATGGCGACTCTGTGGGAGTGTACTGGGCGGCGGGAGGTTGTTGGTGGCAGAAGGCGGTCCCGTAAGTATCCAGGTCCCGAGCCATGGAGCACTTTGAATACTATTAGTACCACCTTGAATCGAATCCGGAAGGCCACAGGAAGCCAGTGCAGCTGGCGGAGAAGAGGTGTTATGTGGGCGTCCCGAGGGGCGCCGATGATCATCCGCGCGGCGGCATTCTGAACTAACTGTAGCCTACGGAGAGTCTTTAAGGGGAGCCCCATGTAGAGAGCATTACAGTAGTCCAAACGGGAGATAACGAGAGCAGAGGTGACTGTGCGAAGTGCGCCCAGATCCAGGAAGGGTCGCAATTGGTAGATCAGACGAATCTGATAAAAAGCACTCCTGGTGGCGGCTGCAATATGGTCTTCCAAAGACAGTCGCACATCCAGGAGGACACCCAAGTTGCGTGCCCTTTCCACAGGGGATAGTGTCTCTCCTCCTATGGTCAGCGATGGAATAAGCTGACTGAATGTGGGAGCAGGAAACCACAGCCATTCGGTTTTGGTCGGGTTGAGACGGAGTCTGTTTTGACCCATCCAATTTCGTACGGCCTCCAGGCACCGGGTCATCACCTCGACGGCTTCATTGGGGTGGTCTGGAGTGGAAATGTACAGCTGAGTATCATCAGCGTACTGGTGGAATTCCACTCCAAAGCCACGGATGATATTACCTAGCGGCTTCATATAAATGTTAAACAGCAGGGGAGAGAGCACCGACCCCTGAGGCACCCCACAGAGTAGGGGTCTCGGGGTCGATCTCTGTCCCCCTGTCAACACAAATTGCGAACGGTCGGAGAGGAAGGAGGAGAACCATTGACGCACGGTGCCTCCAATCCCTAGCCCCTCCAACTGACGCAACAGGATACTGTGGTCGACAGTATCAAAAGCCGCCGATAAATCGAGGAGGACCAGAACAGAGGAATGGCCTCTGTCCCGTGCCCTCCAAAGATCATCCATCAACGCGACCAATGCCGTCTCAGTGCTGTGCCCGGGCCTGAAGCCCGATTGGAGGGGGTCAAGATAATTCGCTTCATCCAGGTACTGCGGGAACTGACGTGCCACCACGGTCTCTATAACCTTCGCTACAAAGCGAAGGTTGGAGACAGGACGATAATTGGATAGTAATGCTGGGTCCAAGGACGGTTTCTTGAGGAGGGGACGAACCACCGCTTCTTTCAAAGCAGTGGGTAGAAACCCCTCTCTCAAGGAAGCGTTTAAATAAAGCAGATGTTGATGTTCTTTTGATATACTTGAGATTTTTCTTAATCCACCATAGATCTGCAATCACAGATGATCACAAGGGCTATGACCTCTTCGGTTAGGAGTCATAACTCTGACCTTGAATGTTCCTCCAGCTGAATTTGTGTTTAAGGATTGTCAGCCTAGGAATCAGTAAGCCAGAATTCAATTGAGGCTGATCAGTCATAGATATCTCCTGTTCAACTATAGAGCAGTCAGATGATGAGGCACAATCTCCAAGCCCTATGTCTACATGCATACAGAGGCAAGCAAGCAGAACAATGCTTCTTAATGTTAAGCAAAGGGGTAAGGAATGAGTATTGACTAATTGGAACCATCTGTCTGCAAGTCCAAAGCTGCCAGTGATATCTGTTTTTGCTGGGTGGTAAACATTTGCTTTGAAATCTCCTAATATGTGTATGATGTCTGTTTTGGACATTTCCTTCAGATTTTTTTCAATGCTGGCTTTGCAACCCGCTATTTCAAGCTTCACTGCACTACTTGTTGGGGCATAGACTTGGACAACAATGATTTTGAGGGACTTGGCACAAATTCACATGGTCATAATATAATCATTAACCCTTTAGAAGTTGTCCGGTGCTTGGGCAACTTTCTTGCATGAGCTAAATACCATTCCATTCATTTTCCTGCTGTTACATTAAGAATAGATAACAAATTCCTCAGAGTGGATAGGCATTGACTCAAGGAGATCAATTTTCAACCTGTCCATCTCCTATTTGATGATATCCAATTCATCCTTGATCATTCTTAGGACATTCCACATTGCTATATGATGTTGTCTTCATACAGCTCAGACCCTTATTTTCACAAATGGCTACAGCAGCAGCTGGGATTTCTATGGGATTTTTAATCATTAATGCTTTGAATATTTACTGCAGGTTCTCGCTCTTCCCCAATAGCTTGTTGAATATAAGAGTGTTTCCATAAAGTTTTCTTGCTGAGAATTTTTTAAGGTAGGTCTTCAGTTCTTATTTCAACCCTCCCCATTTATCCATGCAAGTAGTGCAGTGGTGGGATTCAAAAATTTTACTACCAGTTCTATGGGTGCGGCTTGGTGGGCAGGGCAGAGGAAGGATACGGCAAAATCCCATTCCCACCCCACTGACCTGATTTCCAGCTCTGTTCTCCTGGGCAGGTCAATAAAAGAAGACCCAGCCAATCAACTGGGACTCAGGAGGCAGAGAATAGATGGGGCAGGGCCAGTCAGAGTTGATATTTGCCAGTTCTCCAAACTACTCAAAATTTCCGTTACCGGTTCTCCAAACTACTCAAAATTTCTGCTACCGGTTCTCCAGAACTGGTCAGAACCTGCTGAATACCACCTCTGAAGTAGTGGATAGATTCCTTTAATACAGGATTCTCCAACCCATGGCCCATGGCCCACTACTGGGTATTGAGCTATTCAAAACTGAACTGCAGAAGTGGCAGGCTTGCCCACCACTCATGCTGAACCATCCCCTCTCCTCCGCTCCTCCCTCCCGCAGGTCCAAAAAGCCAGGAAGGTTGGGGAATCATGTTTTAATACTTAATTTAAGCAAAAGTTGATTAGTCTGTGAAGTGATATACAACTTTCACCTCCTTCCCCATGTTTACATTAGTTGGGATGAGGTGCTATTTCAATGTGGTTGTTCCTCATGTAGTTGCTACTGAGTTTCTGGCAAAGCTCCAAGCAGCACCCCTATCAAAATATGTTGCTGATATAGCTTATGTCCTGACTTGCCTATTTGAAATAATTGCCAATCTCCAGATGTCACCTCCATTTCCTTGCCTGCTTGCTATTTGCTATCTCCTTTTTTCCTACATCTCTTTCCAGTCTTAGTGTTTGCTTTTGCAAGCTGAAGGCCTGAGTGGGTGTGGCTTGGCAGCTGGAAGGATTTTATTTATTTATTATTTAAATTTGTATACCACCCCCTCTCCCAAGGGACTCGGGGCAGTGCACAGCCAGATAAAAAACATATAAGTACATATACAATAATTTAAAATGCATTAAAAGAATTAAATAAATTGGCCATTAAAAATTAAGAAGTAGGGAATTAAGAAAATTAAAACCATTTAAAACCAAATTTAAAACCATTACACATAACTCTAGGCCAGACCGGCTAGATGGAATAGGTGGGTTTTTAGTGCATGCCGGAAGGTCAATAGGTCGGGGACAGTCCTCATCTCCAGGGGCAAAGAGAAGGCCCGAATCCTCGGGTTCGCCAGCCATCCAGCCGGCGGCACCCCGAGAAGGCCCGCCCTATGGGAGTGCACTGGTCGACGAGGGACCGATGGTGGCAGCAGGCAGTCCCGTAAATGCCCAGATCCTGAGCCATGGAGCACTTTAAAGATGGTCACCAACACCTTAAATCGCACCCGGAAGGCTACCGGAAACCAATGCAGCTCGCACAAAAGTGGTGTAACATGGGAGCTAAAAGAAGCCCCCAAAACCACTTGCACGGCTGCATATTGTACCAATTGGAGCCTCCGGGTGCTCTTCAAGGGGAGCCCCATGTAGAGAGCATTGGCATAATCCAGGCAGGAGATGACGAGGGCGGATGTGACCGTGCGAAGTGAGTCCTGATCCAGAAAGGGCCGCAATTGGTAGATCCTACGGACCTGATAAAAAGCCCCCCTGGTGACGGCTGCCATATGGTCTTCCAATGACAGCCATACATCCAGGAGGACACCCAAGTAGCGCGCTCTCTCTGTGGGGGCCAGAATTCCCCCCCCCCCATGGCCAGCAAAGGAGTAAGCTGGCTGTATCAGGGTGCCAAAAAGCACAGCCACTCGGTTTTGGCCAAGTTGAGCTGAAGCCTGTTCCGCCCCATCCAATCCCGCACAGCCTCCAGGCACAGGGTCATCATTTCCATGGCTTCGTCAGGGTGGCCTGGGGTAGAAAAGTACAACTGAGTATCATCAGCGTACTGATGGAATTCTACCCCAAAGCCACGGATGATCTCACCCAGCGGTTTCACATAAATGTTGAACAGGAGGGGGGAGAGTACCGACCCCTGAGATCAGGGGCCTCAAAGTCGATCTCTGCCCTCCTGCCCACACAAATTACGAGCGGTCGGAGAGGAAGGAGGAGAACCACCGTAACACAGTGCCTCCCACTCCCAACCCCCCCAGCCGCCGCCGCAATATGATACTGTTGTTGACAGTATCAAAAGTTGCTGAGAGATCTAATAGGACCAGGACAGAGGAATACCCCCTGTCACGGCCCTCCAGAGATCATCAACTAACGCGACAAATGCCATTTCTGTGATGTACCCGGGCCTGAAGCCTGATTGGCATGGATCCAAATAGGATGGCTTGGATGTTTGTGATGAATAAATAAATGTATTGTCAGAGTTCCAAGTAGAATACCCATAGCAAACAAAACTCTGAGGCAGGTAGATTCCTAAAAGAATAAGTTTATCAGATATGTCATATTGGCACAGGCTAGTGAAAACTAGCTCTGAGTACTCCCATGGTTTTCACCTAATTAAAAGAAAAAGTTCTTCACTTTCTCAAAACAATCAATCACATGATCCAATCGGGATGCTGTCTAGTTGCTAGATGAGTCCAGTCCCCTCCTTCTGATCACCTCACGAACATCCTTGGTCCACAAGAGTAAGTATTTTGTTTTAACTATAACAACCCAACTATCTCTATTCTCTCTCCCTGTCCCTCTTCTCCAGTGTATCAATGCTGAAGTCTCAAAATGGCCTCAGTCAGGCCAGCTTCAGGGTTGACATGTATGAGGGAAATGGAGTGGGAAACTGCCTGGCTAGAACTATCGATCCAAATTCCATATAGTACATCAACCCCAACTTTACTCCCTCACAAACTGTACTTTCCTCTTTGTAATATCTTCTCTTTTGCAGTAAATGCATGAGAGAATACTAAGGAATTATAAGAAATTAAAGACAGGGAATAAGGGAGATGAGAAGAGAGAAATCTAATTACAATAAAACTTAGAACTATCTTACACCTACTTCAGTCATTATGCCTCTTAATAACATTCTATCTTTGTAAACCATCTTTGTTTCTATCACATGAATATACTGAGTCATACACTGCCTTTTGTTCTTTTCACTTACACTTATGAAAATATAATCATTTCCACACGACTATCACTTTCATGTTTTTCTCTTTAATCCAGGTTGGACATCTGTGGAACTGCTAATTCCAAATAAAATCTGTATTAAAGATGTTCCAGTAGAAACACCATGCTACAACACTATGCATGAGGACCCAGATTGTTGGGGAAAATATGCTGACTCTGTAAACCACTTAGAGAGGGCTGTAAAGCACCGTGAAGCGGTATACAAGTCTAAATGTTACTGCTGTTGCTATAAGTCCCTGCTCCCATGAAGTACAAGGGATTCAAAAACAGGTGTGGGTTACATTGCCTTCTTCCATACAGTATGATGCTTCAGCCCATGGTTCATTTGCTATTTTCACTAAAGGGACCATATCCCTCCAGTATCTTCCTTTATTACTGTAGCTTGACATTTGCTTTCTTTAGCTGAGGATCTAGAATGATCTTCACACCTTGGCTGACTCAGCTGGGAGTATATATTCTTGATGTTCAGTCCCGGGAACTCCCCCTGCCATGATGAGGCAAGATATTCTCTTTATTTTAGCAAAATAATTATCAGCTGAGTTTTTATTTCAAGGAAATTTAAATTTATAAGCATGTTTGACTACATATTGTTTTTTGTTTGTCGACTAGCTCATGAATGGACAACCTGAAGGTTAAACCTGCATTTGAAAGCTCCCAATGCTTACCAAATAACAAAATAAGTGACTACTATTAGTTTATACTAGAGAGCACAGTTATTAGTCTTTGCTTTTCTTGTTTTCTAGTGCTTTGCTCTTGATATTTGAGTCCCTACTAATAAGTTCAAAGACAAAATGATGCCATTAGAGATAATTAGTTGTGCCATTTACATTGCTAATCTGTTTAATTAGAGCAAATGGAAGGTGTTTTAGCTAATGCAAGAAAAAAATCATGAAATGGACCAGGTATCAGGACTAAAAAATGGATAGTTTTCAGGTAATCAGCAAAAGGCCAGTAGTTTCTGCATTAACCTTATAGGGAAAAAGGTTGCATTTCAAATGAGCAGACTAAATTGTTCCAGAGACTTACTTCCTTCAGAAAAATATAGCCTAATCAGTACTGCTACATTTTTCAAACAAATGGGAAATACCGCAGAGCAAGCTAATCAAAATCCATTTGGTAGTTGTGTGGATTTGGAAAGAAATTTGTAATGAGTTGATAGCACACAGTATTTGTCAAAGAATTTCAATATATCACTTATTTCCCATCTGTTACCCTGAAATATGAAACAGCTGATAAAGCAAATGCAGTTATTTAAGCAGAATTAACATTAGAATATAAACATGAAAAAAATAAAATAGCGGATTTACACTTTAGACAGCTAAATGTTGAGGAAAAAAGCATAGGAACAGAAAACTGCTTATTCATTGTATCTTTGATTTGGAGAAATATACATATAAGTTATATCAGTTATTTCAAACAATATGTGTATGAGAAAAGAGAGAGAGAGAGAAAGAGATGTTAGATAGATAGATAGATAGATAGATAGATAGATAGATAGATAGATAGATAGATAGATAGATAGATAGATAGATAGGTAGGTAGGTAGGTAGGTAGGTAGGTAGGTAGGTAGGTAGGTAGGTAGGTAGGTAGATTTAGAAAGAGAGAGAGAGAGAGAGAAAGAGGGATGGATGGTGGGTGGGTGGATGATATATAAAGAAAAACAGAGAATGACAGAAGGAAATGGGAAGAGAGATAGAAAGAGAGAGAGGGAGAGATTGCTATTAGAAAAAAACAGTATAGCTGTACAAATTGGAATATTGAAAAAGAAAGACAAGAGATGCTTTACTGCTCTGATGATAATTACTAAAGCACTCTGGATGGACAAAAGAACCACTCAATTTTTTCTAGACGAAAGACTGAATGCTTCCTTGTGGCAGAAATACCTAGAATAAACTGACATATTTTGAGCATGTGATGCAAAGAGATAACATAAAATGGCTATGTTTTTAAGTTAGGTTGTGAAAAAGGTAATAAATCAAATGAAAGAAAGCCAGTAAAACAAAAGCATGGTACTGTAATAGTCCTTATAATCTAATCTATCTCTATAATATAAATTTATAATCACAATTTCTGAACTTTTATCAACTCATTTTTGTCTCGGTTGTTAAATGAATCATGCAGTTGTTAAATGAATCTGGCTTCTCCCACTGACTTTGCTCGTCAGAAGTCCTACAGGAAAGTCATAAATGGGGATCCTGTGATACTGGGACTCTTGAACCATTGTAAATACAAACCTGAATTTTAATCATATAACCCTAGGGGTTATACAGTATAAATGTGAGGACCAGTTTTAACTCACTTTTTTCAAAACTGTATTAAGTTTGAACAGTTTAATGATCATAAGTCAAGCACCACCTGTACAGGAAGCTCCTTGAAAGAGTCTGATGTTTAAAAAGTGGAAATATTCAAAGATAACATTGCACAAATTAAGATATTTTTTACATTGACCTATAAAATGGTTTTAAAATGTATAAAAATTTTCAAAATATGTCACTGATTGCTAAATGCTGGTCTTAGTGGTCTATGAATATGGACCAACCATGAAGCCTTACTCCAGATGGGTTGGAGTTTTTTAATATAACTTTCTAGGCAGACTGTGAAAGGGGAATCATAGGCAAATGTCCTGAAACTGTCCTGAGAATGTGTTAAAATGTTAAAGGAGTTATGTTTGTTGTGCTTAAACTAATAATAACTTATTTGTCATGCTAAAAGCTTCCCTCGTAACATCAAACTGCATTTCCTTCAATAACAATATCTGGACCTACTTGTAACGGCCAACATTTTGTGAATGCCTGCATCATTCTTTTCACCCACCTCCATTTTTCTTAAATAGATCCTTGGAATACATGTCATAATAACTTGTTTTTATTTAGTCATCTCTAATCCCCCATTCTTTTTTGGGGGGGCACCATACTTTCATGTAATTTGCTATTGACTTATCTCTTCTTATCTCTGTGTTTGTTTCTTATTTAAAGCACAGATTGAGATCTATCAATATTAACGGCCCTTTGCATGCTATATTAAATTTGGACTACCATCTGTTCTTGGAAGCACAAACAAGGGCCAAATGTTTTATAAGTTGCTGTCCAGTGCTTAGAAGGGAAGAATGTCCTCATTCTTCATATCTTAAGCTTCTGTCTCTTTCATCCTTCCTATACACTGAATGGTTTACAAGGAGGCACAAGCTTTCCAACTTGGATTCAACCTGATAAGTGATGCCCTCTGCTGATATCAGCAACCTGTACTAGCAGTATTCCTGCCTGGATGCGAGCTGTGGTTGTTGGAAGAAAGCCCAGATAAACCAACATCCCCTGAACCCCATTAGCTAGCTGATGCAAAGTTAAAAAACAATTACTACCCACCTGCCTTCAATTGAGGACCTGCATATTGGACGAGTCAAAAAGAGGGCTGTGAAAATATTTACAGACTCCTCACATCCCGGACATAAACTGTTTCAACTCCTTCCCTCAAAACGACGCTATAGAGCACTGCACACCAGAACAACTAGACACAAGAACAGTTTTTCCCCGAAAGCCATCACTCTGCTAAACAAATAATTCTCTCAACACTGTTCAACTATTACAAAGTCTGCACTACTATTACTACTAATCTTCTCATCACTCCTTATCACCCATCCCCTCCCACTTGTGATTGTAGGACTGTAACTTTGTCCCTTGTATCCTTACGATTTATATTGACTGTTTCCTAGTATGATTTGATTGTTGATTGTACCCTATGACTATCATTAAGTGTTGTATGTTATGATTCTTGATTCTTAACAAATCTTTTCTTTATGTATACTGAGAGTATTTACACCAAGACAAATTCCTTGTGTGTCCAATCACACTTGGCCAATAAATTATTCTATTCTATTCTATTAATTTGTCCCCTGTGTATACGCCATATACTAAAAAAAAAAAAGCAATCTGTATTGTTCCTTAGGGCTTGTAGAACCAATTCCTGAGAAGTTGCTTATTGAGATAGAACATAGAATAATAGAGCTGGAAGGGATCTTGGAGGTATTCTAGTCCAAACCCCTGCTCAAGCCAGAGACCTTATACCATGTCAGACAAATTGTTGTCCAGTCACTTTTTGAAAGCCTCCAGTGATGGAGCATCCACAACTTCTGAAGGCAAGCTATTTCATTGGTTGGTGAAGTATTCCTAATGGAATTACTTCATCCTCAATGTCAACTCCAATTTTCCAAAATCAAGGAGAGTAGTTCTTCCGTATAATGAATCATCATACAAGGATTTCAACTTTTGTTTTCTTCAAATATACTGAGATGGCAATTTCCATAATGACTAGGAATTCTGGGAATGGTAGTTCAATATTTCTGAAAGGCCTAGGCTGGGAAAGGCTTATTTACCTAAACCATGATAGTCAGTTGACATTTATGTTTAAATGAAAAATTTATCAAAGACTCTTTGTTGATTCCAATGCAAAAGATACAGTTGTAATCAAGAAATGTGAATAGCTGGATTTTCAAAACACTTCCAAATTATCTAGTTAAACACTGGCACGGAATGTTTGATTTCCTATTTGATGAAAAGAAGACTCCATGGTATAAATAATATATTCATCTCATTTGCAGTTGGACCCTAAAATAGCAGAAGACATGTGAAAAGCAAGAATGAAGTTAACTTTTTCCATAGCACTATTGAATCTTTTTTATGATGAGTCATGTTTCTATGCTTTGTTTTTAATGAGAAATGTTGCTCTTTTGCTATCTTTATAAATATAATATTAAATCTAACACAACACAGATTTGCTATTAAGAAACAGAGTCTAGAAAAGCACTAAATAGAAGAAGGAGCTATAAATTTTCAAGTTGCCCTTCCATTCTTTAATTTGAGAGAGACACCTGAGGTGCAGTAATAAAACATTATGTTTTCCTACCCACTTTCTTTTTCTATCCATTTTCCATTTCCCCATCAATCTGGTGGGATTCAATTTGTAAGGTTTCCCCCCCACCCCCAAGAATCCATGCAATTAAAGGATATTTGGGCAAGGCAACAAGGGGAGAAAGAAAAGAAAACCTAAAATTTTTCACAGTGAATATCCACAAACATGTGTTTCTTTTTCCTCTTAGTTAACTATCTCACATGTCTATATTTGGGAGAGCAAGGTCAAAATTATTTTCTCTCCACTGAGAGAACTTTGTACATATGGAAGCCGGTAACATTTTGCATGCTTTGAAAATGAAACACTCCCTTATCTCATTTTATTTTATTTTTTGTTTGCTGAGTTTGTTATAATGTGATGCTCTACATCATGGGTGTCAAACTCAATCGCGTCATGTGACATTATGTGACATATCACCAAGTTTTTTGCCTTTGCGGAGCTGGGGTGGGCGTGACCTGCACATGACACATCCAGCCCATGGATTGCCAGTTTGACACCCCTGCTCTACATGATATGTGATACATTACCTTAAGGGCTTTCTCCCTGCCTCTTCATTTATAACCTATATAAATAATAACAAAAGAACAGCAAAAAGTTTCATTCAGATCAGGATAATTCAAAATAAATGTTTGGGTCCATACTGTACAAGGCATATACAAAAAAAGGAGAAGGTCAAAGAACACAAGGCAGATCAAAAAGTAGATGGAGAGACATGAAAGACACACTACAACAGAAACAAATAACAATGATTAAGGCCACCGGAAGAACAAGAACTTTGTATCTCCCTCAACATCCAAAGTGAAAGAAGAAAGCAAAAAGCAGAAAGAGGAGAGAGGAAGGAGGAGGAAGGGGAGGAGGGAGAGGAAGGGAATTTATTATTGTTTCCACTAAGGGATGAACAAATGTCTAGCTTCTCTGTTTCCTTTCCTTTGAGTTCTTTAATAGATAACAGATAATCAGAGTTGGAAGGGACCTTATAGGTTATCTAGTCCAACCCTCTGCCCAAGCAGGAGATCCTATACCATTTCTGACAAATGGCAATCCAATCTTTTCTTGAAGGTCTCAAGTGATGGCGCTCCCACAACCTTTGGTTCCATTGGTTGATTGTTCTCACTGTCAGAAAGTTTCTCCTTATTTCCAGATTAAATCTCTCATTGTTCAGTTTCCATCCATTATTTCCTTGTCTGGCTTACAGGTGCTTGAAAATAGATTGATCTTTCCTCTCTGTGGCAGCCTCTCAAATATTGGAAGACTGCTATCATGTCTCCCCTGGTTCTTCTCTTCACTAGATTAGCCAAGCCCAGTTCCTGTAACCATTCTTCATATACCTTATCTCCAGTCCCCTAATCATCTTGGTTGCTCTTCTCTGTACTTTTTCTAGAGTCTCTTTTTATAATGTGGTGACCAAAACTGGATGCAGTATCTAGGTGTGGTCTTATTAAGGCTTTTTAGAGTGGTATTAGTACCTTACTTGATCTTGATTGTATCCCTCTGTTAA
Organism: Bungarus multicinctus; assembly: GCA_023653725.1. NCBI lineage: Eukaryota > Metazoa > Chordata > Lepidosauria > Squamata > Elapidae > Bungarus > Bungarus multicinctus. The sequence goes on along the minus strand of CM042846.1, from coordinate 40,606,963 downwards.
TGCAACTTAGGATTGCATTAGCTTTTTTGGCTGCTGCTGCACACTGCTGGCTCATATTTAGTTGGTTGTCCACTAAGACTCCAAGATCCCTTTCACAGTTACTGCTATTGAGCCTGGTTTCACTCAATCTGTATGTGTACTTTTGGTTTTTCTTGCCTAAGTGTAGGACTTTACTTTTCTCTACATTGAATTTCATTTTGTTAGATATGGTCCAGTGTTCTAGTCTGTCAAGATCCATCTGGATCTTGAGCCTATCTTTTTGGGAAGATCTTAATTATATAAAATCAGGGAAGACTTTAGCTTGAATCAGGAATCCTACCTGAAAAATTCCATATGGTCACCATGTTGTTCATTGTGTCCAATAGTTGGCTTATTCTGCCTGGATATAATATTTTTGTAAGCAACTTTGAGAGTTTCCTCAATTAGAAAAGAAAAAGAAAATAAGTTAAAAAGTAAAGCATGTTTAAAAATATATTACCAAATATATTCCTCTCACTATCAACAGGGAGGAGAAACCATGGATGAAAAAGGAACTACTCCTTAGTTGTTTCAGTGTTGATTGGCAATTCAAGTTAGAGAGGGAACATCGAGAACGAAATATATTTTTGACTTCTAACACATACGCTTCCCATTCTTTCAGGAAACTGGAGGCAAAAATGTCCACTAATCTACAACTTATCTTCCTTATGCTTTGAACAGTTTTAGTATCATCAGCAAAGATAAGCAAGGTTACTTCACAAAGCTTTACTAAACTGATGCCAGGGCAAATAGACTATTAAGGCATAGCTACATAATCAATGCATGTCAATACATGACCCAGTAAAGCTCTCTGTTATCAAGCAAGTTGTTCTATATTTTTCCCCCTAGAGCTGTGATAGATTCTAATCAGAGTTTTCAAGAGACTTCTTTAAACTCATTGGAGTACAGAATTGACTCACACTTAGAAGTTCATATTGCCTGAATTTGGCAGCAAATTGAAGACCAGTCCTCTTAAGTCAAACTGTGAGATTAGCCTTTATAACATCTTCTGGAAGATCAATTTCTTCTTCATTACAACAGGGCCAAAATCAGGCTTGTTTTGGTAGAGAATTCAAGCCTAACTTTCCAGGCTCTCCATATGCCTAGAAATGGTCATGTATCTCTTTCTTACCTTTTCCAGAAAGCACTGAAAGGGAAGATGGACAGGTTTGGATGGGAAGATTGTAGAAACAGGACCACTGATTTAAGTCTCATTTCAGAATCCATATCCAGAATGAAGCTGGAGATGACTTGGCTAGGCACATAATCAGTGACCTTGGTCGAATTTACAGTTGAGGAAGTCTATCCATGAATTCCAAAGCCATCCCATGACTGCTATATCGAATGGTGATTTTCATAAATGAATCAACTTCCATACTTTATTCAGAGTCTAATTGTCACCTCAAATTAAATATTTCCCAATGGAGGCAATTGACATATTCATATATATTCACTAAAAATAAATATTAAAAGATTTACAAAGGACTAAAATAAAATGCTTTGCTTTAGTGCAATCCCTTTCTCCTTTTCAGCAATTTCAGATATGTGAACTACTCATTCAAGGAACAAGTAGCTGCTTTAACACAGTAACAATGAAAAGCTATTGCATGCCTAATCTGTCTTTTGTCACTATGCTAATTCCTTATAGCAAAGAGATAAGATTTTTTTTTTTAACAATGCTTTGGAAATCGAAAATAGCTTTTTTATTATTATGGATAGCCACAGACTCTTGCAAAAAAAAAAGTTCAGCAAAAAAGCAAAACAAAATTTAAAGACCATTGATCGTCTCAAGCAATGAAAATCCAAAAGTAATTCACCTGCAAAGAGAGGGGTGAAAACTTCAATTCTTAATGCATAGTTTATTGAAGAAAAACACCATTACTTAGATAGCTTTTCAGATAACAAGAATCCAAGAAAAATAAAACAAAGCAAGTGCATTTGAATTTTGAAAGCGATTCAGATTTCATTTGAATGGGCTGCTGAGCTTTTTTCAATTTTACCTCCACATGTATTTTAATACTGAAGAATCCCTTTGAGAATTGGTTAAGAACCGAATCATTATTTGGTATTCAAAGTCTTTTATAATTCACATTGCAAAAGCTTCAAATCCTGGCTTAAAATTGTTTAGAATTCATAGCACAATTATTAAAGGTAACATATAAATTCATAAAGGGAAAATGGAGAGGAGCATTAAAAAAAACCTAAGGTGAGTGAAAACTCAAAATGATTTAATTGTTGATTAAATGGAGAAAGTTTTCATTGAAAGAATATGACTTAATAAAGGCAGACTCTAATTACACTATGATTAGATAAAAATCCTTCTGATCATGAGTCAAAATATCCAGGAATATTATTATAAATAACTGTATAATAAAATAACCATGTGGAAGAGATTATTTCTGATAAATCCATTAGCATTAAACAATTAATTCACTCAAAATAACCAGTGATTGCTTTGTACTTTTTCTGTAATAGTGCATTTTTTTTAATTTCCAAGGCAAATTTAAGCCTTTATTCACATGACATTTGAATCTCCCTTGATAACTTGAATTTTAAAAAGTAACATATTTTCATTACATTATAATAAATTCAAGTTTAGAAGATCAAGCTGATGAGGCTACACACTTTCATACAAACTTCTACCTTTCAACAAAGGAACTTCATCTAAATGTTCATTTCCAAATAAGCACATTTACATGGATAGTGTAATTCAAACTAAACCTGGAATTCCACAATAGAGACTTTTTGTAACTCAGTATTTCCTCTTTTAGACTTAAGTCCAGTTGCCCTACTCCGAAAGTGAAGTAAAATACAAGGAGAATAATATAAAAAAGATAGTAGAGAGAAGCAGATCTCCCCTGCCATGTGTTTTCTAATCCAGCATTACAAATATCATTCTTTTTATGCATCCAATTTAATACGATCCCAAAATGTTAAAGGAAATTTAATTGATGATTCAACCCAGGTATCCAGCACTATATGGAAAGATGCTTCAGCTGATCCTTTTCATGCTTTCTGCAAGGTATGCCTGAAGATATGAAAGCTATAGAGAAAGATCTCAATACATCAACATCTGCAACTTCTCTTTGATATAAATTAAAACTGTGTGTGTGTGTTCATGCTCTCAAATAAGTATTGATTCCTGATGACTACTTAGATGAATCCCCAAAGTTTTCTTGGCAAGATTTTAGAAGTAGTTTGCCATTACCTCCTTTCTAAGGCCAAGAAAGAGTGCCTGGCACACCGCCATTCAATTGGCTTAATGCCTAATGTGGGACTAGAACTCAGCCTCCCGGTTTCTAACCTAGTGCCTTAACCACTATGCAAAATCTCAAAAATTAGGGGTGGGCTGCTGGGTGTTTGCAAGTTTTTGGGAGAGCCCCTAGCTAAGATTCTGTGCAGTTTGGAGAAACCCCAAATCCCACTCCTGGCTGGCCCTACCCACCCCACCTTGCCCCTCCCAGGAGTTCTCACACGGCCCTTTTTGGATGCAGGTAAATGCAGGGTGTGCACAGTGGCTCAGGGAGGGTGAAAAATGGGCCACTTGGGAGTTCAGGAAGGGCAGAAATGGGCCTGTTTCTGGCTTCCAGAGAGCCTCCAGAACCAGGGGAGGCCATTTTCTTCCTCCTGCAGGCTCAAGGAAAGCCTCTGGAGCTTAGGGAGGGCAAAATGCCACCCCACCATGGTACAGAAGGCTGACTAGGCCATGCCCACCCAGCAATCGGGCAGAGAAACATTTGCTAAAATTTTTGAAGCTAACCTCTGCTAATGTGATGCAGTGGTATACAAAGTAAATCAATAAAACAATAAATAAAATAAAACAATTTGGTTTTAGGAAAAAACTGTCATGTAATCTGCAACTCTTACACTGCAAAAACATATGGACTACACAACTCGATCAGGGCAAAGCAATAGATGCAATCTACATAGACTTTTGTAAAGCCTTTGATTCAGTGGTACACGACAAATTACTCCTAAAACTAAAATCTTACAGTATCTCTGGACACCTGCATAACTGGATAGAAGTATTCCTGTCAAACAGGCAACAAATGGTCAAAATTAGGAGCGTCCTATCGAATTCTGTACCTGTCAACAGTGGTGTCCCCCAAGGCAGTGTTCTAGGACCAACTCTTTTCATACTCTACATAAATGACCTCTGTGATCATATCAAGAGCAACTGTGTTCTCTTCGCTGATGATGTAAAACTATTCAATACCACAGACAATACTGCTATCCTTCAAAAAGACCTTGACTGTGTATCAGAATGGTCAAACAAATGGCAACTTCAAATCTCAACAAATAAATGCTCTGTCCTACATATTGGCAAAAATAAAATCAGAAAATAAAATACAGGCTGAATAATCAAGACCTTGTTGAGGATCCAAACCCTGTCAAGGATCTTGGAGTACTCATTTCAAATGACCTAAGTGCTAGAGCCCACTATAACTACATAGCCAAAAAGGCATTAAGAGTTCTTAACCTAATCTTATGTAGCTTTTTCTCTGGTAATATTACACTAATAACTAGAGCATAGAAAATATTTGCTAGACCAATACTCGAATACAGCTCATGAGTCTGGAACCCACATAATATATCTGATATTAACATAGTTGAGAAAGTCCAGAAATATTTCACAAGAAGAGTTCTCACTCCTCTACTCGTTGCAGCATACCTTATGCCACCAGACTTGAAATTCTCGACCTAGAAAACGTAGAACTACGCCGCCTTCGGTCTGATCTAAGTATAGTATATAAAATCATACATTGCAATGTCCTACCAGTCATTGAATACTTCAGCTTCAATCATAACAACACAAGAACAAACAATAGAAACAAACTAAAGGTTAATCGCACCAAACTTGATTGCAGGAAATATGACTTCAGCAACAGAGTGGTCAATGTCTGGAATACTCTACCTGACTCTGTGGTTTCTTCCCCAAACCCCAAAAACTTTAACCTTAGGCTATCTACTATTGACCTTACCCCTTTCCTAAGAGGTCTGTAGGGGGCGTGCATAAACACACTAACGTGCCTACCATCCCTATCCTAATGTTTCATATATGTGTGTGTGTGTGTGTGTGTGTGATATATATATATATGTATGTATTCTTATATGTATCCATGTATTAATAACTATGTTTTTACTTATACCTATTATCTTGTAAGCAATTGACAAATAAAAATAAATAAATAAATAAATAAATAAATAAATAAATAAATAAATAAATAAGATTTCATAGGTTATATGACAGAAAGGAATGTGGCCAATACAACCGAAGAAAGTGAACTGCTACTCCATAAAATAGTATATTATTTTAATAGTATCTGCAGGCTCACAGCATATGACAAAAATAATACATGTTCCCGCCTATAGTTTTGTAAAGTAGTAAAAAGGCTGACTCAAAAGAAGAAAGAGAACGGTAGTCAAGAATTATGACTATCTCTTGAAAAGGGCATACCATCATAATAAAGGAAAGGGCAATGTACGGAATAAAACAGAGGTTTTATTTTATACAAGTTCTATATGTGTGCATAAAAGGATTTGTATGTTAGTTGATATCCTCCAATTATCTTAATTCTGCCACTTTGGCATTGTCCAATGTCTTTTCATAGAAATGCATAGTTGATACTTTTGTGTGCCTCACTGTGGGGAAAAAAACCCCTGTGAATTATTTCAAATGCATCTTTGCCATAATTTAAGGCTACTCGCAAAGAGCATTTTAACATACATTAAAAAAAAACAATCAATAGTGGTTGAGTTAAAATATTAATTAAGTTTAATAAGTTTTAAATTGATGGTACCTGCAGATTTATGATGTTTTAAAGTTATAGTTAGCAGCCACAATTTATTTAATGTCAGAATAACTGGCTTTAAAGATCACTAGAATGTCAAGTTAACAAAAATTTACTGCTGTAACCATGGCTGTTATTTGAATGCATACTTATCTGTCAACATACCCTTTACTTTCATTTGTGTGGACCTACAGTCTATTACTTTGTGGCAACACATTTTTTAAAAAAGCACTTTAAAGTGAATCAGTTTGTGAACACTATCGCCTCAGTTGTCATAAATCCTTGAGCTACTGATTGCTTTTTTTTCTTATGAAAAAAAAATTGTATATTCAGTACACATGCTTGAAAGTTTAATGAATTGCCCACTTATTGGATAGTTCTTTGTACCAAAGGAATGGGGATAATTCTTCCTCCACCAGCCATCTTGTATACTTGCATTGCATGGCCATTGAAATTATATGGTGATGGGTAAGATTAATGGAGAAGTGGCATTCAGGATTGTCCCAGAATTTCATCCCTGTTCCTCATTGTATGCATAATACCTGCATACAAGTATACTCAATACAGATGATTTATGTAGATGTAAATATATAGAGATAGATTTATTTATTTATTTATTTATTTATCGTATTTTTATACCGCTCCCTCTCCCAAAAGGGACTCGGGGCGGTGTACAGTCTAAACATATAAAGATACAGTCAACAGTAACAGTAATTAACTCAGAATTGAATATAGATAGATGAAAATAGGATAAATGAGTAAAATAAGTAAGTAAGTAAATGATTGAGTCCCATCAAATAGAATTAAAAGTCTTATTTGAATCTAAAATTTAAAAATCTCAGAAAACCTTTAATTGGCTAGGCCGGCCTGCTTAAAAAGTAAGGTCTTGACTGCACGCCGGAAGGTTAGGATGTCCGATGTGTCTCGTATCTCCGGGGGGAGATAGTTCCAAAGGGAGGGGGCTCCCACAGAGAAAGCACGTAATCTCGGGGTCGCCAGCCGACAATGATCAGGTGGCGGTATCCCAAGCAGGGCAACCCTGTGGGAGCGTACTGGGCGGCGGGAGGTTGTTTGTGGCAGAAGGCGGTCCCGTAAGTAGCCAGGTCCCGAGCCATGGAGCACTTTAAATACTAATAGTACCACCTTGAATCGAATCCGGAAGGCCACAGGAAGCCAGTGCAGTCTGCGGAGAAGTGGTGTTATGTGGGTGTCCTTGGGGGCGCCCATAATCATCCGTGCGGCTGCATTCTGGACTAACTGTAACCTCTTCAAGGGGAGCCCCATGTAGAGAGCGTTGCAGTAGTCCAAGCGGGAGATAACGAGGGCGGAAGTGACTGTGCGAAGTGCGTCCAGATCCAGAAAGGGCTGCAACTGGTAGATCAAACGAATGTTATAAAAAGCCCCCCTGGCGACGGCTGCAATATGTTCTTCCAAAGACAGCCGTACATCCAGGAGGACACCCAAATTGCATGCTCTTTCCACAGGGGTCAGTACCTCTCCCCCTACGGTCAGCGAGGGAACAAGCTGACTGTATCTGGGAGCAGGAAACCACAGCCACTCGGTTTTGGTCGGGTTGAGACGAAGCCTGTTATGACCCATCCAATCCCGCACGGCCTCCAGACATCGGGTCATCACTTTGACGGCTTCGTTGGGGTGGTCTGGGGTGGAGATGTATAGCTGAGTATCATCAGCGTATTGATGGAATTCCACCCCAAAGCCACGGATGATCTCACCTAGCGGCTTCACATAAATGTTGAACAATAGGGGCGAGAGTACCGATCCATGAGGCACCCCATAAAGCAGGGGCCTTGGGGTCGATCTCTGTCCCCCTGTCAACACAAATTGCGAACGGTCGGAGAGGAAGGAGGAGAACCATCGTAGGACGGTGCCTCCAATCCCCAGCCCCTCCAATCGCTGCAATAAGATACTGTGGTCGACAGTATCAAAAGCCGCTGACAGATCTAACAGCACCAGGACAGAGGAACAGCCTCTGTCTCGTGCCCTCCAGAGATCATCCATCAACGCGACCAATGCCGTCTCTGTGCTGTGCCCGGGTCTGAAGCCCGATTGGAGGGGGTCGAGATAACTCGTTTCATCCAGGTACTGCGGGAACTGACGTGCCACCACAGTCTCTACAACCTTTGCAACAAAGCGAAGGTTGGAGACAGGACGGTAATTTGATAACAGTGCTGGATCCAGGGACGGTTTCTTGAGGAGAGGTCGTACCACTGCCTCCTTCAAGGAAAAAAAAGAAAGAAAGAAAGCCCTCTTTCAAGGAAGCATTTATAATGCCCTGGAGCCAGCCTCGAGTCACCTCTCGGGTGGCCAAGACCAGCCAGGAGGGACACGGGTCCAACAAACAGGTGGTAGCATTCAGTCCCCTCAGTATTCTGTCCACGTCCTCTATGGTAACAGGATCGAACTCAACCCAGTTGACCTCGCCGATATCCACCCCCGCCTTCCCGCCCGGAGATGCCCAGTCGGAGTCCAGTTCATTTCGAATCTGAGTGATTTTGTCCTGCAGAAACTTAGAAAATTCTTCAGCTCGTCCCTGTAAGGGATCTTCCCGTGTCTCTACCTCCAAGAGGGAGCGGGTCACCCTGAACAGTGCGGCTGGGCAGTTTTCTGCAGATGCAATAAGGGTGGAGAGGTAGGTCTTCCTCGCCATCCTCATCGCCACTAAATACGTATTAATATAGGAACGTAATAGTGTTCGGTCAGATTCAGAGCGGCTGGCCTTCCAACTGCTCTCTAGGCGTCTTTTCCGGCGCTTCATCTCTATAGATGATATAGATATATAGATGTGGGCTAGTTTGGTGAAGTGGTTAAGGCCCCAGGTTATAAAATGGAAAACAATGAATGTTAGTCCTCCTTTAGGCACAGAACCAGCTGGCCAGTCACTCTCTCTCTTAGCCCTAGAAAGAATGCAATGATGAAGCACTTCTAAAACACCTTGCCAAGTGCTCACCAGGAATCAAGACAAACTCCTCCCCGCCTCACACACACTTAAAAAAAATACTGTACTTGATACAGAGATGTTAGAAGTATCTAGATCAAGGGTCCTCAACAGTGGTGGGATTCAAAAAAAATTACTACTGGTTCTGCAGGCGTGGCTTGGTGGGCATGACTTGGTGGGCATGGCAGGAGAAGGATACTGCAAAATCCCCATTCCCTCCCCACTCCTGGGGGAAGTTACTGCAAGATCCCCATTCCCTCCCCACCCCACTAACCTGTTTTCCAGCTCCGTTTTCCTGTGCAGGGCAACAAAAGAAGACCCACCTGATATCTGGGACTCAGGAGGCAGAGAATAGATGGGGGCAGAGCCAGTCAGAGGTGGTATTTACCAGTTCTCAAACTACCAACTACTCAAAATTTCCACTATTGGTTCTCCAGAACTGGTCAGAACCTGCTGAATACCACCTCTGGTCCTCAAGCCCTAGGCCATGGCCCACCTTTGGGCCTTGAGCTGTTCCAAACCAGGCTGCAGAAGTGACAGGCAAGTGCATGTACACATATGCATATTTCCACTTGCATGAACAGCAGGCAAACAGGTGCACACACATTTCATTTGCACAAGTGGAAGACACACATGCCCACCACTCACACAAATAGAGCCAAATGCATGCATACTTGCCTGCCACTCATGCAGAACCACCTCCTCTCCTCCCCGCACCAGTCTGCAAAGCCAAAAAGGTTAGGGAAGTGTGATCTGGATTGATGGAGAGGGAAAGGGAAAGTGAAAGGGAGAGGGGAAGGGAGAGGCAGAGGGAGTGGGAGATGTATTTATTTATTTATTTATTTATCGTATTTTTATACCGCTCCCTCTCCCAAAAGGGACTCGGGGCGGTGTACAGTCTAAACATATAAAGATACAGTCAACAGTAACAGTAATTAACTCAGAATTGAATATAGATAGATGAAAATAGGATAAATGAGTAAAATAAGTAAGTAAGTAAATGATTGAGTCCCATCAAATAGAATTAAAAGTCTTATTTGAATCTAAAATTTAAAAATCTCAGAAATCCTTTAATTGGCTAGGCCGGCCTGCTTAAAAAGTAAGGTCTTGACTGCACGCCGGAAGGTTAGGATGTCCGATGTGTCTCGTATCTCCGGGGGGAGATAGTTCCAAAGGGAGGAGGCTCCCACAGAGAAAGCACGTAATCTTGGGGTCGCCAGCCGACAACGATCAGGTGGCGGTATCCCAAGCAGGGCGACCCTGTGGGAGCGTACTGGGCGGCGGGAGGTTGTTTGTGGCAGAAGGCGGTCCCGTAAGTAGCCAGGTCCCGAGCCATGGAGCACTTTAAATACTAATAGTACCACCTTGAATCGAATCCGGAAGGCCACAGGAAGCCAGTGCAGTCTGCGGAGAAGTGGTGTTATGTGGGTGTCCTTGGGGGCGCCCATAATCATCCGTGCGGCTGCATTCTGGACTAACTGTAACCTCCGGAGACTCTTCAAGGGGAGCCCCATGTAGAGAGCATTGCAGTAGTCCAAGCGGGAGATAACGAGGGCGGAAGTGACTGTGCGAAGTGTGTCCAGATCCAGAAAGGGCTGCAACTGGTAGATCAAACGAATCTTATAAAAAGCCCCCCTGGCGACGGCTGCAATATGTTCTTCCAAAGACAGCCGTACATCCAGGAGGACACCCAAATTGCGCGCTCTTTCCACAGGGGTCAGTACCTCTCCCCCTATGGTCAGCGAGGGAACAAGCTGACTGTATCTGGGAGCAGGAAACCACAGCCACTCGGTTTTGGTCGGGTTGAGACGAAGCCTGTTATGACCCATCCAATCCCGCACGGCCTCCAGACATTGGGTCATCACTTTGACGGCTTCGTTGGGGTGGTCTGGGGTGGAGATGTATAGCTGAGTATCATCAGCGTATTGATGGAATTCCACCCCAAAGCCACGGATGATCTCACCTAGCGGCTTCACATAAATGTTGAACAATAGGGGCGAGAGTACCGATCCCTGAGGCACCCCATAAAGCAGGGGCCTTGGGGTCGATCTCTGTCCCCCTGTCAACACAAATTGCGAACGGTCGGAGAGGAAGGAGGAGAACCATCGTAGGACGGTGCCTCCAATCCCCAGCCCCTCCCATCGCTGCAATAAGATACTGTGGTCGACAGTATCAAAAGCCGCTGACAGATCTAACAGCACCAGGACAGAGGAACAGCCTCTGTCTCGTGCCCTCCAGAGATCATCCATCAACATGACCAATGCCGTCTCTGTGCTGTGCCCGGGTCTGAAGCCCGATTGGAGGGGGTCGAGATAACTCGTTTCATCCAGGTACTGCGGGAACTGACGTGCCACCACAGTCTCTACAACCTTCGCAACAAAGCGAAGGTTGGAGACAGGATGGTAATTTGATAACAGTGCTGGATCCAGGGACGGTTTCTTGAGGAGAGGTCGTACCACTGCCTCCTTCAAGGAGGCGGGTAGAAACCCCTCTTTCAAGGAAGCGTTTATAATGCCCTGGAGCCAGCCTCGAGTCACCTCTCGGGTGGCCAAGACCAGCCAGGAGGGACACGGGTCCAACAAACAGGTGGTAGCATTCAGTCCCCTCAGTATTCTGTCCACGTCCTCTATGGTAACAGGATCGAACTCAACCCAGTTGACCTCGCCGATATCCACCCCCGCCTTCCCGCCCGGAGATGCCCAGTCAGAGTCCAGTTCATTTCGAATCTGAGTGATTTTGTCCTGCAGAAACTTAGAAAATTCTTCAGCTCGTCCCTGTAAGGGATCTTCCCGTGTCTCTACCTCCAAGAGGGAGCGGGTCATCCTGAACAGTGCGGCTGGGCGGTTTTCTGCAGACGCAATAAGGGTGGAGAGGTAGGTCTTCCTCGCCATCCTCATCGCCACTAAATACGTCTTAATATAGGAACGTAATAGTGTTCGGTCAGATTCAGAGCGGCTGGCCTTCCAACTGCTCTCTAGGCGTCTTTTCCGGCGCTTCATCTCCCTTAGCTCCTCGGAGAACCAAGGAGCCACTTGGGATCGGTGCCGGGTCAGAGGCCGCAAGGGCACGACTCGGTCTAGGGCCCCAGCAGCCACCTTTTCCCAAGTGGTAGCCAAGTCTTCGACCGAGTCGTGTGTGTGAGCTTCGGGAAGTGGCCCAAGCTCCATCAGGAACCTATCTGGGTCCATCAGGCGCCTGGGGCGGTACCATTTTAATGGTCCCGCCTCCCTGCGGTCGGGGTGTGCGGAATGGAAGTCGAGCCTTAGGAGTAAGTGATCTGACCATGACAGTGGTTCTAAAGCTGTATCCTCTATACCCAGACCACTGGTCGGAGACAAAAACTAAATCCAGGGTGTGACCTCCCACGTGAGTAGGGTCTCGAATTAGCTGGGTCTGGCCCATGGCTGTCATGGAAGCCATGAACTCTTGAGCAGTCCCCGAGGCACCGCCGGCAGAGGGTAGGTTGAAGTCCCCCATGACCATGAGCCTGGGGGTCTCAACCGCTATGCCGGCTATAACCTCGAGGAGCTCAAGCAGGGCAGATGATGCATGGCAGGGAGCCAGGTATGCGATCAACAAGCCCATCTGTACCTTGGAGCCGAACTTCACGAAAAGAGATTCACACCCGGTCGTCTGAGAGACAGTGGACTCCCTCGGACATAGATCTTCCTTAATAATCATCGCAACACCCCCACCCCTCCCCTGGGCCCTCGGCCGATGAAAGACCCGAAACCCGGCTGGGCACATATCTACAAGAGGGACTCCTCCCTCTGGGCCCAGCCAGGTCTCGGTGATGCCCATCAGGTCCGTTCCCCCCTCAGAGATCAGATCATGAATGAGGGGGGCCTTATTCATGACGGACCTGGAGTTACATAACATCAGCCGAAGGCCCAGGGCCCTATTGCTCAGACCTCCTGGGGAACGGGATGTGACAAGGGGGTCGGAGCGCGTCACAGCAGAAAGATAGCGGAGGCGCGCTCCCGGAGCAGAATGTGGCCCCCTATAAACGCCAGATCTGCCTCTCCCACTCACCGTACTGATAGATTTAATGTCACCCTCCCTGTATTCTATGCATTTTCCTGAGTTGAGAAGGACCTGGTTACTTCAGGAAGCCAAATGAAAGCAATCTAGCCTTTGTTTAACATTGTACAGTAGTATCTAAGTTAGGAAGTGTTTGGACACATTAGTGTAGGGGTTCAGATGGGCCTATTGATCACATACCTGGCTCCCTGCTATGTGACATCGGCTCTGCCTGAGCTCCTCGAGGTCATAGCCGGCCTGGCGGTTGAGACCCCCAGGCTGATGGTCATGGGGGATTTCAACCTGCCTTCGGCTGGTGGGGCCTCGGGGATTGCTCAGGAGTTCTTGACTTCCATGATAGCCTTGAGCCTGACCCAATTAATTAGGGAACCCACTCACATTGGGGGTCACATCCTGGATCTGATTTTTGTCTCTGGACAGTGGCAGGATGATCTTGATGTTGGGGACGTTTTTGTTGAGCCCTTGTCATGGTCAGATCATTCGCTCCTTAGGCTGGACTTCCAGGCCGCTCCTCCCCATCGCAGGGAGGCGGACCAAATACATTGATACCACCCCAGGCACCAGATAGATCCAGATAGGTTCCTGATGGAGCTTGGGCCATGTCCTGACATTCGAACACACGACTCTGTTGAGGACCTGGTCGCCACCTGGGATAGGGTGGCGGCTAGGGCCCTGGACCGGGTCGTGCCCTTGCGGCCTCTGACTTGGCGCTGCTCTCACTTGCCCCCTTGGTTTTCCGGAGAGCTGAGGGAGATGAAGCATCGGAAAAGACGCCTGGAGAGTATTTGGAGGACTACTCGCTCAGGACCCGACCGAACACTACTACGGTCTTACATTAAGACCTATTTAGTGGCGATAAGGGTGGCAAAGCGTTCTTACTTTTCCACCCTTATTGCGTCTGCAGGAAACCGCCCGGCCACCCTGTTTAGAGTGATCCGCTCCCTCCTGGAAGGGGGAGCGCGGGAGGACCCCTTGCAGGGACGGGCTGAGAACTTTTCACATTTCCTGGTGGATAAAATCACTCGGATCCGGGATGGGTTGGACTCTGAATGGGCAACTCTGGGTGGGGGGTCGGGGGTGGAATTTGAGGCAGTCATTTGGGAGGAGTTTGATCCTGTGACCCCCGAAGACGTGGACAGGTTGCTGCGGGGGCTGAATGCTACCACATGTTTATTGGACCTGTGTCCCTCCTGGTTGGTGTTGGCCACCCGGGAGGTGACACGAGGTTGGTTTCAGGGTATTATTAACGCTTCCTTGAGTGAGGGATATCTGCCCGCCGCCTTGAAAGAGGCGGTGGTGAGACCCCTCCTCAAGAAACCATCCCTGGACCCAACTTTGTTATCTAATTATTGTCCCGTCTCCAACCTTCATTTTGTGGCGAAGGTTGTTGAGAGTGTGGTGGTACGACAGTTTCCCCAGCACCTGGATGAAGCTGTCTATTTGGATCCACGCCAATCGGGCTTCAGACCCGGACATAGCACGGAGACGGCATTGGTCGCATTGGTGAATGATCTCTGAAGGGCCCGTGACAGAGGTTATTCCTCTGTCATGGTCCTATTAGATCTCTCAGCGGCTTTCGATACTGTCGACCACAATATCTTATTGTGGCGGCTGGGGGTTTAGGGGTAGGAGGCACTGTTATGTGGTGGTTCTCCTCCTTCCTCTCTGACTGTTCGCAATTCGTGTTGGCAGGGGGGGCAGAGGTCAGCCCCGAGGCCCCTGGTTTGCGGGTTGCCTCAGGGGTTGGTGCTCTCGCCCCTTCTGTTCAACATTTATATGAAGCTGCTGGGTGAGATCATCCGTGGCTTTGGGGTAGAGTTCCATCAGTATGCTGATGATACTTAGCTGTACATCTCTACCCCGGGCCACCCCGATGAAGCCGTCGAAGTGATGACCCGGTGCCTGGAGGCTGTGCGGTATTGGATGGGGCAGAACAGTCTTCAGCTCAACCCATCTAAGACTGAGTGGCTGTGCTTCCCAGCACCCCGGTACAGCCAGCTGGTTTCATCGCTGGCTGTGGAGATGGAAACTCTTGCCCCCACAGAGAGGGCCTGCAATCTGGGTGTCCTCCTGGGTGTGTGGCTGTCATTGGAAGACCATGTGGCGGCCATCGCCAGGGGGGCTTTTGGCCAGGTCCGTAGGATCTACCAGTTGCGGCCCTTTCTGGATCGGGGTGCGCTTCGCACGGTCACCACCACCCTGGTGACCTCCCGCCTAGACTATGCCAATGCTCTCAAAGGGGCTGCCTTTGAAGAGCATCCGGAGGCTCCAGCTGGTGCAGAATGCTGCCGCGTGGGTGGTGTTGGGGGCTCCTCGGGGCTTCCACGTTATGTCACTTCTGCGTGAGCTGCATTGGTTCCCGGTGGCCTTCCGGGTGCGCTTCAAGGTCTTAGTTATCATCTTTAAAGTGCTCCATGGCTTGGGACCAGAATATCTGTGAAACCGCCTCCTGCCATTATCGGCCTCTCGCCAACCGATACGCTCCCATAAAGTCGGCCTCCTCGGGGTGCCGCTGGCTGGACGGCTGGCAACTCCGAGGATGTGGGTCTTTTCATTGGGGCACCCCCCCTCTGGAACGAATTACCCCAGGAGATGAGGACCATCCCTGATCTCATGACTTTCCGCCGTGCATTGAAAACTTATTTATTTCAGCAAGCCGGTCTGGCCTAGGGGTTTTTAAATTTTTAATCTGGTTTTAATCTTTCTTAATCTCCTTATTTTTAATCTTTGTAAGAGCCAATATATTTAATTTTTTTAATTTTTAAATATTGTATATGTGTTTATATGTGCTTTTTATTCTGGCTGTTCACCGCCCCGAGTCCCTTTGGGAGAGGGGGCGATATATAAATTTAAATAAATAAATAAATAAATAAATAAATAAATAAATAAATAAATAAATAGGCAAAATGTATCTGCCAGTGTATTTAGTTTCTGGAGAAGAATTTGGACATACATTTTTCAGATCTTTTTAAAAATGCAATGGGGAAAAGGGATATATTTCTTTACCTGGCAACAAATATTTCTAAGTGTCCACGTCTTAATGAGATTGGGAAATCTATCAAAATTTCTTTTTAGTTCTGTCTGCATTTAGAGGTTTATAGGGAAGTACATTGGATGAGTTAATGATGCTGTTCATAAGACTGATGTCTTATTTTGCTCCATAGAAATTTTTGCATTTTATTTTCTTCAGTCATCAGATGAAGACGTATTTAAATGGTCTGTTATGACTTTGAAGACATTGCAAACATTTCTAGTGTCATGTGTGTCAGCTGATGGGTGCTTTATCTGAATTGGAGCAGAAATTTTTCAGTTCACAATTAGCATAAGAATAATAGCAGTCCATTGAGAAACAGATTTTAATTTTTTGATTCCCTACCCCTAGTCTATTGCTGAAAAAACTGAATGGAAATTGGTTTTATCTGCAATGTAATTTTCAGAAATGCTGGAATCATACAATGGAAAAAATGGTTTTAGTTTTAAGGTGTTGCAAATAAGTACTTTTCATAAATGTCCACTTGGGAAGCAAAGGAACAAATGATAAAAGGTGTGTCACAATGCAAACTACATGACTTTCCAATTTGCCTCTGGTGCCAGGATACAAATATGACAGGATGAGATTTATCACAATGCACATTTTGACATATCAACACATTGTTGCAGTAAGTATAAAATCTGCTATTCATTGCACTGTACTGCATAACTAGATTTCCAATTTCAGAAGAGGATGGTTTATTTCATATAATCTGGGGAAATCTCTCAGATAGTGTGTAATTTAGATTTCAAAAATTCCTTCTACAAATGGCAGTGGTACTTCTATAAGAAAGAGAGAGAGAGAGAGATAAAGAAAGGAAGGAAGGGGAGGGAGGGAGGAGAAGAAAGAAAGAAAGAAAGAAAGAAAGAAAGAAAGAAAGAAAGAAAGAAAGAAAGAAAGAAAGAAAGAAAGAAAGAAAGAGGAAGGAAGGAAGGAAGGAAGGAAGGAAGGAAGGAAGGAAGGGAGATAAGCAGAATGAGCATGAGAGTGGGGTTAAACATGTCATCAGTTCAGAATCACTGTGCAGCCAAAAGAGACCCAAGTCTATCCCCCTCCCCATGAATTCTGTTGATCCTTATTTAGTGCCAATGGGAGATCAGATTTCTGTATATAGCTAGCATGTAATAAACTTTTAGTGCTTTGAACTCAATTCTTGTTCCTGGTTACTTCAGCCTGACAGCAAGCAAGCAAGCAGCTTCTGTTTTTCATTTTTCCAGAATAGTGATTCACATGTCCTGGCCTGTAGACATGGCAAGGTAATGGGATTAGGGAGTTGACAAATGATAAAACACATGTTATGATGCAAACCAGATTACATAATTACTTGCATTTGACATCAAAACACTAGTAATAAAAGGCTATGGTTCACATTGAGACATTGCATGTTTAATCGTTTTTGTATCATTAGAGTTTGAATCTGGCATCTTTGTGTTGACTCAGTTCTGCTTATAGCTTTTAAAAATAAAGAATTTGAAATTATCTCCAGATTCAAACTATCCGCTACAAGGAATAATACTGAGGAATAATCCAGTGACTGCCTCTTCCATCATCTGACTCCTAATTTTAAAATTCTATCATGGTAATTGTATATCTTTGTAGAAGTGTGGTGTTTCAGAAGAATCTACTTTGTAAAGGAAAGCCATCTTGTTCTAATATGGAACATAAATGCTGAATGGAATGCATTCTCTAATGTAGCTACAGTCTAAATCACATAATGTAAAACTAAGAATCCATGTGTAACTGTTACTATGCAACTTTTTGTATAAACTTAACAATCACCAATCACTTTTTGACAAGTTAAAGATTGTCAAAACCACATTGTTATTGTAGAGACAGGAGGAACGAACATCAATATGATTTTGCATGATTGTTTAAGAATAAAGAAAAACATTACTCTTTACAAATCAAAAGATGGTTTAGGAGTATATGGGATTTATTAATTTATTTATTTATTTATTTATTATTTATTTATTAATTACATTTATATACCGCCCTTCTCCCTAGGGACTCAGGGCGGTGAACAGCTCGTCTAAAAACCCCACAAATACAAAAGTTAAAAAGTAATTAAATATTTGAATCAGCTGCAGACTAAAATTAGGAAACCCCCCCCCCCTACCCTTAAAACCCAATTTAAAGTTAAAAATGGAGATCAAATTTAAAATCATTATCTCAGCCCAGGTCGGCCTGCTCAAAGAGCCAAGTCTTTAACGCGCGCCTGAAGGCCCTCAGGTCCGTGCCGGTACGAAGTTCCGGTGGCAGAGTATTCCAGAGGGCGGGGGCACCCACAGAGAAGGCCCTACCCCTTGGCGCCGCCAGACGACACATAGCGGCCGACGGCACCCGGAGCAGACCCTCCCTGTGGGAACGCACCGGCCTGTTGGAGAACGTTGGTAGAATGCGGTCCTGAAGGTAACCTGGTCCCATGCCATGGGTCGCCCTAAAGGTCAAAACTAGAACCTTAAAGCGAACCCGGAGAGCCATCGGCAACCAATGCAGCTCGCGCAGGAGAGGCGTCACATGGGCGCTACGCGACGCCCCCATAATCACCCTCGCGGCTGCATTTTGCACCAACTGGAGTCTCCGGATGCTCCCCGCAGGGAGCCCCATGTAGAGGGCATTACAATAGTCCAGGCGAGAGGTGACAAGGGCCTGAGTGACCGTGCGCAAGGCGTCCCGATCCAGGAAGGGCCGCAACCGGTAGATCCGACGGATCTGATGAAACGCCCCCCTGGAGACGGCCGCGATGTGATGTTCAAGCGACAGCCGTACATCCAGGAGGACTCCCAGGTTGCGAGCCCTCTCTGTGGGGGGCAGAACCTCCCCCCCAATAGCCAGCGAAGGTGTCAGCTGGCTATATCGGGGCGCCGGAAACCACAGCCACTCGGTCTTGGATGGGTTGAGCCGAAGCCTGTTCCCGCCCATCCAGTCCCGCACGGCCTCCAGGCACCTAGACATAGTCCCCACAGCATCGTTGGGGTGGTCCGGAGTGGAGATGTACAGCTGGGTGTCATCTGCATACAGATGACACCTCACTCCAAGACCACGGATGATCTCGCCCAGCGGCTTCATATAAATGTTGAACAGGAGGGGAGAAAGGACCGACCCCTGAGGCACCCCACAAACCAGGGGCCTAGAGGTGGACCTCTCCCCCCCCGCCAACACGAATTGCGAACGGTCAGAGAGGAAGGAGGAGAACCATCGGAGGACGGTTCCACCAATCCCCAACCCCTCCAACCGTCGCAATAAGATACTATGGTCGATAGTATCAAAAGCCGCCGAGAGATCTAATAGGACCAGGACAGAGGAGAACCCTCTGTCACGAGCCCTCCAGAGATCATCAACCAACGCGACCAATGCCGTCTCAGTGCTATGTCCAGGCCTGAAGCCCGACTGGAACGGATCGAGGTAAGTTGCTTCCTCCAGGTACTGGGGGAGCTGACGTGCCACCACACTCTCAACAACCTTCGCCACGAAGGGAAGGTTGGAGACTGGACGATAGTTGTTTAAAATAGCTGGGTCCAGGGAAGGCTTCTTGAGGAGGGGGCGCACCACCGCCGCCTTCAGGGCGGTAGGGAGCAACCCCTCTCTCAAAGAAGCGTTGACAATCCCCTGGAGCCAGCCTCGTGTCGTCTCCCTGGCGGCCGAAACCAACCAGGAAGGACACGGGTCCAATAAACAGGTGGTGGCATTCAGACCCCCCAGCAACCTGTCCACACCCTCAGCGGTCACAGGATCGAACTCCCCCCAGATAACACTCTCAAGACCTGCCCCGGACACCTCCCCCGGGACCACCCAATTGGAGTCGAGCCCTTCCCGAATCTGAGCGATTTTATCATGCAGAAATCGGGAAAACTCCTCCGCTCTACCCTGCAAGAGGTCATCCCGCGCTCTCGGTTCAAGTAGAGAGCGGGTCACTCTAAACAGGGCGGCAGGCCGATTTTCTGCTGATGCAATAAGGGCGGAGAAATACGAAGATTTCGCCGCCCCTATCGCCACAAGGTAAGTCTTAATATGAGATCTCACCTGTGTTCGGTCAGACTCAGAACGGCTCGCCCTCCAAATGCCCTCAAGACGTCTTTTTCGGCACTTCATCTCCCGTAGCTCCTCCGTATACCACGGAGCCAAATGGGATCTGTGCCGAGTCAGAGGTCGCATAGGCACAACTCGCTCTAGGGCCCCGGCGGCCGACCCCTCCCAGGTGGCCACCAGGTCTCCAGGCGAGCTGAGAGCCAGAGATTCAGGAAATGGCCCAAGCTCCCTCTGGAACCGATCCGGATCCATTAGGCGCCTGGGGCGGAACCATCTAAGTGGCTCCGCCTCCCTGCGGTGGGGGGTAGCGGAACAGAAATCCAGCCTAAGGAGGGAATGATCTGTCCATGACAAGGGCGTAATAACTAAATCCCCCCAATTACAGTCATTCAACCACTGCCCAGAGACAAAAATCAGGTCCAGCATGTGACCTCCCATGTGAGTGGGGGCAGAAACTAACTGGGTCAGGTCCATGGCCGTCATGGAAGCCAAGAACTCCCGGACCAACCCCGAGGTTTCACCGAGCGATGGCAGGTTGAAATCCCCCATGACTAAGAGCCTTGGGGTCTCAACCGCCAGCCCGGCTATTACCTCTAGGAGTCCGGGTAGGGCCGATGAGACGTGGCAGGGAGCCAGGTACGTCAACAAAAGACCCATCTGAACCCCTTGCCCCCACTTCACAAAAAGAGATTCACAGCCAGCCGTCTGAGGGACAGTGGCCTCCCTAGGACAAAGGACTTCCTTTATAAGCACCGCCACCCCACCGCCCCTTCCCTGAGCCCTAGGCTGGTGAAATGCAAGGAAACCTGGTGGGCACATCTCAACCAGAGGGACACCTCCCTCTGGGCCCAACCAGGTTTCGGTGACACCTACCAGGTCCGCGGCCTCCTCCTGAGCCAACTCCCAGATCAGGGGAGCCTTATTAACCACGGACCTGGCATTGCACAACAGCAGCCGGGTATTCAGGGCCTGAGATTCCGGACAACCAGGACTGCAGGATGGGTAAGGAATTATTATTAATTTGGAACAATCTTAGATGTTTACCACATAATATATAGGCTGAATTTTAGGCAGAACACCTTGACATATGTCAATAAATTGCAATAAATCTCCTTCACCCTGCTCTCCAGTTTTCTTTCAATTTTCACATTATGGAAATGTTGAGGAAGATCATGATTATAAAGGGGAGACTGAGCGGGTGAAGGTAAAAGTGAACTGGCAAGACAAAAAAAATATTTCTGTCAACAACTTGCCATTCTAAAGTTCTATGTGTCTGCCAGTCTATCTTCAGGCAAGCCCTTGTCTAATATATATAAAAAATCAGTTTTAATACTTCAAAGATGAACTCAGATCTTTCCTAGTAGGCTATTGTAAGGAAGAATGAAAGGGTAAATAAGAATGGGGAAGAAAAAAACAATATGGAGAAAAGATGGCATAAAAAGAAATAACAATTAATGGTCAATTTCACAAGAAGTGACTCTGCATTGTGTATCACAAAGATATAAAACATTAAAGCATATTAAAAAATAATCATTATTAAAAGTTTAAAAAGCATATGGTACCACAAGATATTAGATTAGCAAGGGAATCATTTCAAGATTTCACTAGTACTTTGAGACCTCCAGGCCTAATGACAAAGTCAAGTCTTGAAAGACATCTAGATGGTACTGACTTCACTTCGATGGAGAGAATGTTCTATAAGGCAGGTGCTGTGAGAGAAGACATACCTCCTTGGTCCCATCAAGTGTAATTCCCTACAAGATGGTACCTTTCAGCATACTCTTCTTCTACAACTGATGGGATTTGTATTCAACCCCACCCCAAATTTATGCTCAGATATATATAACTAATTCTTGACAGCAAAAAGATAACTCTCCACTGCCTTACAGAAACTGTAAAGTTAAATGATCCACAGACAGCTTTCCCAGTTTTAGCTATTAATTGTTGTGGTGGCACAGTGGTTAGAATGCAATATTGCAGGCTAACTCTACTCAGTGCAAAGTGTTTGATCCTGATCAGCTCCAGATTGACTCAACCTTCCATCCTTTTGAATTTGGGAAAATGAGGACCAGATAGTTGAAGGCAATATGTTAAGATTTGTAAACTGCTAAGAGATAGTTGTAAATCACTATGGAATGGAATAGAAAACTAAGTGCTATTCCTATTGCTATTTATTGATTTATTTAGTCCATGGTGATGTTACATTTGCCAGGAGACTACAGTGCTAATGCAGAGTAGTAGATTGGTTGCCTGTTTACTAGCTCTGTTTGGTTCACTCTTGTGGGCTTCCAAAGGTGTGCCACAGGAGGGCAATCTAGCTCTTGCAGCAAAAAAGAAATGAGTGGCTTTCTTGCAACATCATCCAAGGTCATCTCCCCCAAAAGAAGCCACCTCCCAAAAGGGCATCACAACCAGGATGTGATAGAACATACTTTAAAGCTACTAGAAGGACAGAACCTTGCTACACAGTTCCAGGACTCAAACCATTGGAGAAAAGACCATCTCTAGCACCATTAAGCCACTGAGCTACTACACCTCCTTGTGATTCTTTGATATATACAGTTGTTACTCAAATTCAAATGTGATTTTGTGTGTCATTAATATGCTCACTAGTGCAGTGCTTGGAATGTGATTTCAAATAGTAGCTGGGTGTATGTGTGTGAGAATATATGTATGAATGTGAGAATTACTTTGAAAGATGGGGAAAAGAGATGCTGTCTAGGGAAAGATCAGATAAAAGGGGAGGAGCTGCAACTGAATTATAGACAGAGAAAGAAGCTTAGAAAAGAATCTGCTCTAACTAATCAGGTGGTTAAAAACAGACAGTGGGGGATATATACTTTCAGACTTCAAGGTTCTGTTAATGTAGCTTTATAATAAAGTAAATTATTTTGTTGTGTTTCCTGCTTAGTCTACTTGAAAGGCTAACATTAAACATGCAATATTTGAAATAGCACCAGCCTGTAACCTATTAAAGCAGTTGCTTCTTTTTTTCTGTGATTATATGACTGCTCTTTCCAGCTGCCATGTGATCCAGAAAAAAACTGTTGATTTCAATAACCAGATAAAACAGGCACTATATCCACACCTCCACATTTTCTATTGTATCTGTTTTAAATGGTCAACATTCACAATAGCTGCAGTATACTTTTCACATTAAATATTTTTCTATTTCTTTTCTGAAGAAGGAAAAGAAGAAGGCTTTGGGAGCAGATAGTTTTGAATGCAAGATTTTGGATGCAAGATCAGTAAATGTCAATGAAAAGGCATTTGCTCGAAAGAGCCATGATTTATCTTCATTACAGTTATCTGTTCACCAGCAAGGCAGAGTATTATATATTTGAACCAAGACATTGAAGCTGGTAGCCAAGCTTCAATGCAATCAAGAAGATATATGGGGTGAAATAGTAGATAGTGTTTTACCAATTTATCATGATTGTACAACAGCTGCTGAATCATAGCTGTAAGTAGCCAAAGTTTTTCATGATCTAATATTGTCAGCACATTTGTCTGCAGCACCAATATTTTAAGCTGAATGTTACCACCATTCTGATATACAATGAATTTGAAGAGATCTGTTTAATTTTTACCTGGGATGAACAATGGCAGAAATAATGTATTTTCAAGAATAAATATTAGTTCTGAAACTTATATAATTAGATATACACTGACTTGTGAAACTGTTTCCTATTTGAAAAAAAATCCTGCCACTTTTCATCTGCCCTTTGAAGAAGGCAAAATCAGAAAGCAGAAGTTGTCAGGAGCTTTGAAAAGTACTTTAATGGGATAAGGATATTATAACAGAAATTTAAAAAAGCCTTTTCTTTGTCAACTTATATCTAACCTAATAAAGGCAAATTATTTTGAGTTTCTTTCTCACACTTAATCACACATACCTGTATTTGACATTTTTCAGTAATGGTTCAACATTCCCCTCCCATTTTTGAGTCAAATCCTCATTCTGTCACTAGACAAACTCCCCCATCAAAGTCACCCATGTCCTGAATGTGAAGATTGGCCAGGCAGCTTACTAAGTTCAAAGCATAAGAGATGGAAAATTTACACAAAACTGCAATATGTGCACAATCCCCAACTGCCCAGCAAGAGCTACTGAATACAAATATATACACTAATCAAAAGATCTAAAGATTAATATGTATTTGAAACCAGAGACTTTTCTGTGGGGATTGATGGAGAAACAGCTAGAAAAAATAGTCATGGAACTTTATTTTAATATGTGATAACTGCAGGGATGTTATTATATGCACAAAAGTATAGAAAGATTTATCACTTTCTACATGGAGGAATGGCTGTTGAAGATGATGGAACTTGCAGATATCACAAAATTGACTTTCTTGATTAGAGAAAAAACAATAATTTGCCTATTGCTTTCATTGTTTTTTTTGTATCTAATTGTATTTTTGTACCAGTTTTAAGTAGTCGATATGCTCAGATGACTTAATAAAACTTCCATTCCTTGTTTTCTTTATATTAGTTCTTGCTAGATTTTATTTCCTTTTAAGATTCTTAATAAAAATTATATGAAACTAGTTATGTCCTCTGCCATTTTCCAAGTTCTCTATGGATCAGAGTAAACCTTCTGGTGATTCTTATGTGAAGCCTCTCCCTGCTGTGCCTAGAATCCAAAATATTACATTTCACTTTATATTCCTTGGTTATGAGAACTAGGGAGTGAGGGGAAAGTGCTGAATGTAAGGGGCAGGGAAGGCCCTCCTTAACAAGAAGAGAATGGCAAAACACTGTCCATACTTTCATTGAGGTGGATTGCTGCAAACAATCAGTTACAGGTTGAACTATGAAAGAGATGATAAACTTCAAGTCTGGTTTCTTGGATGAATGGAAGGAAGAAAAAAAATTCAATGGAAAATTACAACAAATGCCCACAATAAACTTTCTTGACTTGTGTGCTCTACTGTACATTTCTAAGTAGCCTTGGCTAAACGTAGCTATTCATTTAAATAGCTCTGTAGCATTTCTCTCTTTCCAAAATTATCCAAAATCAGAGGTTCATGGAACCATAAAGGCAGACTTTTCTACAGCCAAGATTATAGACATAAACTGCTTGAAAAGGAGACATGCTGACTAAAAAATGCAGAGAGTTGTTATATGCAAATTCTGCAATAATGACAAATCAGGCCGATTGTCCTGTTGGCGGGAAAAGTAACAATGCAAAAATTGCTCCAGCATCACATTAATCTTCTCTGATTATATATTCAGTTGTGAATGATGAAACAATGTCAAATGAGTATGACTATTTAGCAAGCGAAAGAGGGCTTTCCAGAACCTGGTTGTAAATTGAGAGCCATGATCCAAGATGTCTAATTCATGTCTAATCTCCTATTCCAAAAGAAAAAGAAAAAAAAGTGTCCTATTGTTTTTCTCCCCATGTCCTAAAGTTTTATTGTTATGGCAAAGTAGTGATACATCTTCCTTGATAGGAACATATAAATGAACATTGTAAAACCAAGGTCCTTCAATTACAGAAAATAAAGGGGAATTTATCTGTGGTGTTAAAGGTCATTTACTTGAGCCCTGACATATTTTTTTGTTGGTGTAAGTAAATACCATCCAACAGATCTACTGCCTGATTCCATGTTCCTAGCTCCTCTGGAATTCCCCTTCTGGAAGTGAGGTGTAGGATAGGACAAGCCTATCAGATTTCTAGGTTGTAGTAGGGGGAAAGCACCAGAAATCTCAAGTTCAGGCTTGTGAGATAAGGCATCTTGTAGATATGTTTGTGAGCTGAGAACATCACTAATATAGGGGGCTGCAGTGGCTCATGTGGTAAGATACTGGTAAGACATGGGCTTGCGCACCGCTGAGATCAGTGGTTCAATTCCCGTGAGTGAATAAACCATGTAGGGACAAGAAAGGAGCCTCGCCCGATTGCCTACCGACATTCAGACATCCTGTGGGTAAAGATAACACAACCAAAAAAAATGTTTCTTTCACAGAGGCAGGCAGTCACCTTCGTGATCCCTGGCTAACATGTACCATACACTTTTAAAAAAACAGCTAGTATAAAAATTGAAACTGGAGAAACATTCACCTGAAGAATTGTGATCTGACACTGAATGGAAATCTTTAAACTAGTCCTTGTGCCTTTCCTTTCATTTGCACACATGGATGCCTTCACATCTCTTCCGATTTTATCCTTTGTTATCCTCTTCCCATGATATCCTACTGTAGGCCTTTTAGAGAAGGTACTTTTCTCCAATGAAGCTTTCCCTCTCCATTCACCATCATTATCTGAATCTGAATCTGCATTACCATGGTAATAAATGTATATTGAATGTTTTTTTTACTATTATGCCTTTTGTCATTCCCCTGTCGGAATCTGATTCCAAGGGGGAGGCCGAGCAGCTGACAGGGAGTGGGAGTGTAGCTCCATTGGCTATGGAAGGAACTGGGGAAGGGCAAAGTCTGGCTGAGCAGAGCAGGGGAGAGGTAGAGCAAGGCAGAGGGAATTCGGAGGAAGATCTAGGCCCATCCCCTCTTCATCCTATGACACACCGGGAGGAATGGAGAAGGGAGCAATGTGAGTTGCGTGACTTACAGGGGAGGAAAGGGCCCTGATTCCCTTCATCAGCTGCAGCTGGGAACACAGTGTTTAAAAAGGGAAATTGTGCATAGCAACTTGTTGGAAGCAAGCAGTGAGTTATCTGTTATTGTCGAGGCTTATCTTGGTTCCTGGCATCTTCCCAACTGTGTGTGTTTTGCTGGCCTTTCAAGTCTGGAATTCCTTATCCTGCCCTATCAAGTTAATTACTGCAGCGTGATTTGTGTGGATTTTTATTTACAGTTTGTATGTACTTTGTTTTCGGACTGAATTTCCTCCACTTAAAGACTGTTCTTGTCATGCCCCTGTCGGAGATTGACTCTGAGGGAGAGGAGGAACAGCCAACAGGGAGTGCAAGGATGGCTCCAGAGGTTGTGGAGGAGGCTGGGGAAGGGCAGAGGCTGGCTGGGCAGTCAGAGGAAGACCCAGGCCCATTCCCTCTTCATCCTAGGACATGCAGGGAGGGATGGATAAGGGAGAGACGTGTATGGCATGGTCTATACACGGAAAGGAAAGGGCCTTGATCCTCTTCATGGGCTGCAGCTGTGAGATGGATAAGGAAGAGGGATTGATAAGGGAGAGACGTGTATGGCATGGTCTATACATGGAAGGAAAGGGCCTTGATCCTCTTCATGGGCTGCAGCTGTGAGAACTGGTTAAAAGGACAGACATGCATATGGGCCAGTGCTTGAAACAAAGTGTAGAAATATCTCTAGTCTGTCATTCCTCTCTGAGTTTGGCGTCCTTCCCAGTGTGTCTTCCAATATCTGTGGATGTCTTCAAGCCCTTATCTTGCCTGGTTCCCTTAATTGCTTCAGTATGGTTTGTGTTGTTTTTACTCTTTATAATTTATAGGCATTTTTAGTTTAAACAGCATTTCCTCTTTTTTGTAACTGCTTGTGGGGGAGTTTTTTGTCTCCAATCAAGGATATTTGGATCTTTGAAGCAAAGTGAAGGAATAAAAGGGGCTTCATCCATTTTAGTGACTATTTATTTTGTATCCCACCCTTTTTTTTTTTATTTATTTATTTATTTTATTTATTTATAAAAATTTTATACCGCCCTTCTCCCTAGGGACTCAGGGCGGTGTACAGCCAATCTAGACCCCAACAGTAATACAAAAGTTAAAAAGAATTAAATTAAATATTGGCCGAATAAGAAAAACCCACCCCACACCCTTAAAACCCCAATTTAAAATTACAGAACAAATGGAGACAAATTAAAACCATCTCAGCCCAGGCCGGCCTGCTCAAAAAGCCAGGTCTTCAGCGCGCGCCTGAAGGCCCTCAGGTCCGTGCCGGTACGCAGTTCCGGCGGCAGAGTATTCCAGAGGGCAGGGGCGGCCACAGAGAAGGCCCTACCCCTCGGGGCCGCCAGGTTATCACAGTTCTTGGGAGAGTTTTTTTTTCTCCAGCCGAAGGTAATCTGGACATTGGGGGCAAAGTTAGAGGTATTAAAGGGACTTTGCTTATTTATGTGACTGTGTTGCCTTTGTGCCACGCCCCAGGTCATCACACTTTTATTATCTTTTAATTATCAAATTTGCATGTTACCCAACTCCCAATGATTCTGGGTTGCTCATAAGAACTAGATTTTTAAGGCCCATTTGAACAATAATTGAGTGGGACCAACATGACATTTTTCTTTAATGCTGTTTCTTTGTTTTGATATTGAGTTGTAGTGTTTTAACAAACTGAGTTTGATTTATTTGCCCTAATATTATTCCAATAAGATTTTAACTTTACCTGTCAGGAGAGTTTTCAAGAAAAAAAGCCCTTGTGTTTAAGGAGAGGAGAGTGCAATTTCAATTAATATTAAATCAAGAAATAAATGACTGTAGAGTTTTATTTTACTGTGCTCATTTTGTCTTCTTTCTTTTTCTGACTGACAGGCACCATTAATTATCATCAGACTGCTGCACAAAAGATTATTGTTATCTTCTAAGAAACAAGAAATACATGTGTCAGAATAGGACAAATACATTTTTAACCTAAGGGAGAAAAGGCATTCCAGTTAATGAAAAGTTACTTAAAAATGCTCCTTCAAAAACCAGAATTAAGTGATAACAGATTAGATTTTCATTAGACCAGAGAACAAATTGTTCCTTTGTGCTTAATGAAGGGATTTTGAATATCCATGTCAGGAAGGTGTTATTTAAAAGAAGCTTTAGTTATTAATGACAATGAACCACTGTATAGATCTATTTTTCTAAAGTTATCTCCTTTAGAGAGATGTTGAAATATGTTAAGGACCCTTAAACAATAACCCAGTCTGATACAGACTGATGGTCTGTGGAACTGATTATCCCAAACCTTAGCAGATCTGCTTCCTGCAACTGTTAACATGCTGTGAAGAAAAGAGGGTGATAACATAAAATGGATCTTGCCTCAGGACAAATTTCATAGCCTTTGGTTAATGAAAATCAAAAAAGCTTTGGTCAAAAATACAATGTTTGGCAACCTAAATGTTTGCCCTCAGAACAAAATGAACGCTGTGCTGACTTTATTAGGTGTGCATTTAATATTAACATGAAACTCTTCCATGTCTTCAATGTACAATTCTTTGGAAGCTGCTGCAACAAATCCTATGTCAGTGGAAGTTCTAATGCTTTTTGGTCTACCCTCAAAAAAACCATAAAGTTGGATATTATTTGGATTATTAAAGCCAAATTATATTTTTAAAGTTATCTATCTTTTCTCCCTCAAAAAACCCATAAAGTTGGATATTATTTGGATTATTAAAGCCAAATTACATTTTTAAAGTTATCTATCTTTTCTCCCTCAAAAAAACCATAAAGTTGGATATTATTTGGATTATTAAAGCCAAATTACATTTTTAAAGTTATCTATCTTTTCTCCCCAACACAACTATGGAAACTTAGATATTCTAAATTTATTCCATAAACTAGGGAAAATTAGATATTGTTTATCATCAGGAGTGAGCCCAAAGACCTATAGGATGTGCCAAAGATGACTTCACCAACTCAAAACAATTCCTTGGGAAATCTCATTGTCAGGTTCATCAACTGCAGTAGGCAGAAGATTATATAGTTCATCCTTTTCTATCTGTTTTGGATCTGAAAATATTCCCCCTCCCTCTGTTGGGATGATCTTCTTCCAATCTGACTGGTGTAAGTCAGCAGGAATTCAAACAGGCAGATCATCTCAATCCTATAAATGCAGACAAAGAACTGTTCTTTAGTTTGTTTTGTTTTAAAACATCCTAAAGCATGGTTCTCAACCTGTGGTCCACAGACTCCTGGGGGGGTGGGGCATGATGTCATTGCAGGGGTGTGTGTGAAGACTTAAGGAAAAGTTATGATTTAAATCTTGAGTTAAGCCTTGGCCTGTGGCCACAAAAGGTATTTAAAGGGGATCCATAGTGAAGAAAAGATTGAGAACCACTGTCCTAAAGAGTTAGCCTTCAACTTATAACCAAAACTGGGAACACAATTTCCAAGGAGGTTAAGTGAATAGTATCCAATTTTATAGTGTGTTTTTGCCATGTTTATGAAGTAAATCACTGCAGCTATTAAATGAACCATCTGCTTGCTAAGTGAGTCTGGCTTCCTCCATTAACTTGTCGTAAGCCAGCTGGGAAGCTTGCAAATAGTGATCACATGACCCTGCAATACTGCAACCATCATAAATACACGGTGATTACAAAGCAATGAAACTGTGGTCAGATCACGACTGTGGAAAAGCTACAGTGGTTGAAAATGCAAGGACCGGTCATAAGTCACTTTTTTAAAGGCCATTGTACCTTTGAACAGTTTCTAAACAAATGGTTGTAAATCAGGGACTACTTATACAATATGTTACTTCTCATATTATATATTAATGTTTGTTAATTGAATAATAATAAGGTATATATTAGCTAGAATGTGTGTATATGTATAATTATTACATGGTAGAATAAAATGTGTCCACGGAGATTCCTAATTATGAATTTCTTCCATACTGTTTTTATGATTCAATATTAGTCACCAAAACAAAGATTAAATATAGGTAGAGAGAGATTTTTAATTTTTAAAATTATGCTTCATCCTTATAATCAAAATAGCAACAATGATAACATCAATATTTCAGAAAGCATCTTCAGAATTGCAAGTATGCAATAAATCTATGGAGGAAAATCATTTTTTACAACCGTGGTTAATATTAAATCAGATGTCTGTACTTAATAATCAAAATCCTAATTGATTTTGATCCTAGAAGTTTGATTTGTAAACATTCCATCAAAATAAGCTGTAGTTACTTGAATTAATTTTCATCCCAGTAAATGCTTAAAGTCAGGGCCTAAATTGAAGGTGACTGCTTTGTCAAGTTCAATTTAGGAAAAATTGAGAGAAAGAATTTCAAGAAGGGATTGCTTTCCTTTGTTGACTTCTTTTTAATTACAATTTATTTGGGTTATGTTGGGAGAGCTATCAGATGGTGAAGGGGGAAATAATATTAAAAAATAATGTCTTTATTGAGTTAATTGTTATTTTTGTTTGGTTAGAGTTTGAGCAGAATTATACTTTTAAAAAAATATCTTAAATTATACCATAAACGTTAAATGCTTCAGAGAGGGATAGAGTTATGAGAGACTAAAAAAAACACAATTAGCATACTTAGTCTTGCAGACAATTAAGTGACCCACTTTGCTTCTTATCTGAATATAAATCATGAAAAATTGCACAGTTGAAAGTCATCTTTAATTTATGTGTCCTACTGATGTCTGAGAGGCTCCAAAATGTGGGCTGTGGGATTGTCTCCATTATGCTTGACAGCCAAGTTTCAATGATGCCATTTCAATTTCTCACAATTTGGTGTTTCCCTAGAAGGGAAATTTGTTGACTTTATTCAATAACTTTAGTGTAATAGAATTTATAGAGGATTATAATCTGGGGACCAGACAAGCAAAATTGATACATGGAATAACTAGGGAGGTAATAGGAACTAGGTAATAAAGGGATTATTATACAGAAGAGGATCAGTAGTAGCAGCCTGGGTTTGTTTGTTTGTTTGTTTGTCAAACATGTTCAAGGTAGCAAGTATAGGTATGAACATAAACATGAACAAAATACAGATAAATGGGGACAATAAGACAGGGATGGTAGGCACGCTGGTGCGCTTATGCACACCCTCTTTAAGGACCTCTTACAAATGGGATGAGGTCCATGATAAACAGTTTGAGGTTGAAGCTGTGAGGAGTTGAGCTGTAACAACAGAGTCGGTTAGGGGTTCTACAAGAAATGGTTTAATTTGTTCCATGTTATGTCTAGGGAAGCTGAGGAAGATTTCTATTTGAACTCTGGGGATCAACTGCCCAACATAACTGTAGGGAATATAGGTATCAATTATTTGATTTTGTACGGGGAGATTTCTGTGCTTCTCTGTGAGTAAATCCTGTATCTCTACACATATGAGTAAATTCATTCTAAGGAAAACTCACAAAAGATTAATTGTGTTTAAATTGTAAGTTAACATGCAGTAGATGTGATGGCCAACAGAACTGATAAATGACACAAAACTAAAGAACTTGGATGCATGAGTATTTCATAATTCACACACTGCCAGTGGCAAAAGATACAATAATTGCTGTTACCAGACTATTCTCTAGGACAAAAGCATGCACTATGTTAGCTTCTTTTAAATGTCATTTTATTCTACTCTCTTGTGCTGTTGTTATCAATTTAAATTTCCTATTTTTTAGCCATGACAATAACTGAAAGTAATCTTTTATACATTTCTTTACAAATATGAGTGTGGGTGTTCATACAAAAATAACACTGATTTGTGGAGATAAGCATCAAATAGAGAGAATTACTTTTTTAAAAAATAAAATCAATGTGGATCAGGATAAACTGAATAAACTGGCCTTGGAGATAAAGCATAATGTTTTGTCTGTAACATTTTGTACACTTAAAAGTGGTGGTTTCACAAAATTAGTTGCTTTGTGTTAGAAAAAAAACCCTCTGAGTATTTAGAAAGCAAACAGCTCTTCATCTGATATATGTTTGAAAAATAGCATTGTTCCTGTTCCATTTTATATAAGATTGAATGTTGATATTTTCCTTTAAAAAGGGTATCCCAGAAAGCATTACATTTCTGCAAATTCCCAATTTAGATATTATTATAAAAAAATTTTTTTTAAAAAAAGTCATAGTTGTTCATTGTGATAGCTGCAAACTTTGTAACTTGGAGGTTCTAATGATCAATTGTGCATATTAAATGCTGAACTGGAACACCTATCAACATTTGGCTCCAAATCATACTAGATGCAAATTAATGCCAATCTTCTCTGTTATTACACTAAAGCCCACTTTTCTTAAATTGTGGTGAGAGAGAAGTCACTATATTATAACGATCAAATATCATTGGCATTGGATGTTCCAGTTTCAATTGTGTAAGAAGAGATTTAGGGAAGGTGGTCTGGGAACATCAAACCTGAAGATAATGAAGAAGCAATAATTTATACTATGGACAGTATATACACGGTCTTTCATTGTCTTTCATAAACCCACAGAACCACGAGAATTGTCTTGCTTAATCAGAACAATTGCCCATATAGTCCAGAATTCTGTATCAATCAGTCAAGTTGATTCTCTATCAACCAATCAATTCTGTATCAATTCTGTATTAACCAGCTGCAGTCAAGAACCATGCAACCAAATGTTAGCCCTGTTCATATTGTTTGTAATCCATGTATTAGTTTACTAGTTGAACTAATTAAACCTTTGCATATCACATAGTTAAACTGAAATGTATTACCATCATATGTGACAGATTCAAAAGGGAAATGAATCTGTCCATTTCTCTCTTAAATCTATTACATATAATGGTAATGAATTTCAGTTTAACTATATGATATGTAAAGGTTCGGTTAAGAAAAAAATACGTTAAAGTTTCCAAAGGACTTTCAGGAAACAATATAACAAAGATGAACAAGAAAGTTGGAAAAGCCAGAATTACTCTTCACTGTAGAATCAAATCTCCCAGGACAAACTGAACCATGTTCAGGACAACTGCTTTGAGAACCTCACCACATTCATTTAAGCACATTTCATTTAGAATGAAAGAGTTGGAAACAATGTTTAAACTTCTGTTCCAACCAGTGCAGGATTTCACTACTAGAGCCTCTTTTTAAATACCCCCAGGAAAAAAGACTCTACCACCTCCTAAGGCAATTTGTTCCATTGTTGAACAACTCATACCGTTATGTATAAGATTTTTGCTTGATGTCCCATTAAAATCAACTTCTTTATCATTTAAACCAATTGTTTCTTACCAGGGATTCAACCAGTGTAACAACCAGTTCAGTGAGCACCTGCTTTGCGCATGCACACAGCATTTACAACTCACCTTCTGCTGCAAGCCCTGTGTGTAAAACAGCTGGCGCACTGCAATTTGCTGTGCTGCACAAATCAGCTGAGCTGGAAAACATGGAAATAAAGCACAAACTAGACCCAGGGCAGATAGGCGGGCCCAACAGCTGACCATTAGAGCGAACTGGTTCACTCACAGTTGATCTTCGGAACTACTGATTCGGCCTGGTTCAGGCCAAACTCATAGAATCCACCCCTGTTTCTTACCCTATCTTCTGTACATATGTATACTACTTCCATCAGCAGCCACACTGTGTTTCAGGAAGCTTTTGTGTACAGCTTCCATTTAATTTCCAATAGCTGTTAATATTCCCACTTTGGCCACTGCACCTATCTTTAGATCTGATTCATGTTTCCAGATACAGCATTTAGGAATAGCTGACCATAGTGAAAAAGAAAGAGAAACCACTACTCAGGTTCTATTAATGGTTGCAATTTATATTTGTAATAAAAATGATATTATCAGACCTTCTTCTTCATTGATCATAAAAATCCTTATAAGGCATAGTCGTCTTTTTGGTAGGTCAATTCAACTTGCTCTTCATTCCACAAACTAGACAAAATAGCTAATTCAGCATTTTCTCCTTTTCTATATGAATAATAGTAGAGTCTTCTGAAAATCCATAAATGTGGAAAAAGAAAGTACTAACAGAAAATCTTGAGGAAACATAATTATAACTTTAAAGGAACCATAATTCATAATAAATATAGAAATTGTAACTACTTTGTAAGTCACTATGAGAAATCAGATTAACACAAATCACTATTAAGTTATACTAAAATAAAAATTCAAACACCATTTTCTAAATATAGTATACTATGTAGCTAATTCTCTTATTAGTGTTTTAAATAAAAAGTCTGGGGTAAAAAAACCACAAATTTCTATTATATTTGATAATGTTAATTTTTTATTGCTGCATAAAATGTGATTTTGTTAATTTATTTGTTTTTAGTTGACTATTCATCTCACAAAAATGGTCAGTATGGACAACACAACAAAATAAAATTATGATTATATTTTTTTAAAAAACAAACATAATAAAAATATTTATTAAAATATCACTAGACTTATTACTGTTCTTTTAATTTTGCCTTAGATGCCAAAAAATTAAGCCTCATAAGAAACCAATCAGTTGAGAATATAAATTGAATGTGGTAAGAAGTGTGAGTATGAATTTGTGACAATGGATCATATGAATCAAATGGGATTTATTCCTGATTCTAGTATTGACAGATCAAAATAGGAGATAATGCTTTGGAGCTATAATGAAATCATTACCAGAAATGTGTTGTGAATAATGATTGACATTAATCAGAAATAATGTCTTTAAGATCAAAATGAAGCTGTGAAAAAAAAGAAAAACAATACATGACTGAATAGTCTTTGCAGTTCAGTATTTCTTCACAATAATCACTGCAAATACATTTGTCTAATTTGTCACGAAGCAATCTGGTAAGCAGCTCCATTTTGAGACTGTTTTGTTGGAAAAAATACCTCAGCCATTTTTGAATTTAAGAGGAAGAGGAGAAGGAGGAGATGTCAAATGTAAGCCTTTACTTTAAAGTTTAAACACAAAGGGCAAATCTGAGTTTACTTAAATGTATTTCACAAATTCTGTTTTGGCAACTCTCAAGCTAAATGCTTTTGTACGGCCTAGAATAAAAATAATATCATGATAGGAAAACAATCAATAAAGATACACAGTTGCTATTAATTACTGGATAAGTTAATCACATTGTCAGGTCAAGGTAAGGGACAGAATTCCATATTTTGTTAAGTTCAGTTAAGGAACTTTTTTAAGGAAAAAATTATAGCTGCATGAAAATGTTATTTGAAGATTCTGCTCCAAGTGAGATCCCAACTTGAGGAGGAATCAGCTAAGTAAATCATTACTTTAACCCTTCCTGGCAGATTCCATATCTACAGTTGTCATAGGTCTACATTCACATACTATAACAGTAAGGCTGCTGATTCTAATAGTGTAATGGATGTGCTACAAAAATGAGGAACTGGGATGCTAAGTTAAAAAGTGATTAACATTGAGTCATTCCCAGGAATTCTATTTTGAGCACTTCTGTCAGTTCTATCATCACTGGTATACAGATCAGCAGCAGTAAAATCAGCCTGAGTTAAGCAGAAAGCTAGTAAAAGCTGTGTGTGCTCCTCCATTGGAAGTTACTATAAGAGCTCCGGTGATTAGAATGCAGTACTACAGGCTACTTCTGCTGGCTACTGACTGACTGCAATTTGGCAGATCGAATCTCACCAGGCTCAAGGTTGACTCAGCCTTCTATCCTTTCTCATTCCAGTAAAATGAAGATCCAGATTGTTGGGGGCAATATGCTGATTCTGTAAACCACTTAGAGAGGCTGTAAAGCACTAAGTGTTATTGCTATGAGCTGCATGTGCTGGGAGACTCTTCAGGTGGAAGAGTGGGCTGAAACAGGCTGGAGTTTTCAGGAGAGATTGAGAAAGTGGTTGGGGTGAACAAATGAACAAGTAGTGCCACATTTTATGAATAGTTGATAACCATGATAGGAGGATTGGACTGTGACTGGCCATAGGAGGACTGGATGGTGATGGCCTTCATCAGGCCATTTGGCTAATGAAGTATCTGTCTGCAGGTGTCTGAAAGGTGGTTCAACAAGAATGGGCTTGTGCTCACTACTTTTTGAATTTGATATTACTTCCCTCTGTTGTGGAACTGACATTGGTCACCTCTGTGGTCCCAGTGCTGGCTGGAGAGTAATCTTGAGCTCCCTAGTAAGGACTGTGCCTATTGCATTTCCATCCTTATTCTTCATTTTCAACTTTTTCTGCTAGTGTAGTGGAATGGAGTAGCAAGGTGGAGTCTCAGGAGGAGGACATGCATTCCAAGGAATAAGAAGCAACTCAGTCCAAATATTATGTGTGAGAGAAAGAGAGTGAAGACAGTCCCTCCCTAATAGTGCACAGAATATATTTTAGATGCAGATAGGAAAGTGCTCAGCCTTGAAAAAAGTTATCTATAGATGTGAAACAATTAAAAAAAAAAACCTCAGCTTGGAAGAATCATCATGTGTCATTCTTGGTTTGAGTTTGATCACTTCATATTGTATGCCAGGTACACTCGTCATTAGATCAAAGGGTTCTAACCATGGTCACTCATGCCCTGGTCCTTTCCTAGATGGACTATTGTTATATATGAGGCACTCACCCTTGAAACATCAGCTGGTGCAAAATGCAGAGGGATGAGCAGTTATATGTGTTTCTGTGGAACACATTATATCTCTGCTGTGTAAGCTGCATTGGTTACCAATTTGTTTCCAGGTTCAATTCAAAGTTCAGGTATTGAACTTTAAAGCCCCACATGGCCTGGAACTGGGGTTTTTGAGGGACTGCTTCTTCTCAATCTCATCTGCTCATCCCACCAGAGTGGGCATGTTACATGTTTCATCATCTAGGAAGTTACATACAGTGGACCCTAGGCAGTACGTCTTGGCAGACTCCAAGCAGATTCCTATTGTGGAATCTTCTTCCCCCTTGAGGATGGGTTCATCTTTTCTGAGCTTCCAAATGTCCTTCAAGAATTGGTTATGCCAGCAGGTGTGAGGATCCCAGGGAATGGATAGCTTAGTGAGATGACTCCATTAACTGTTAAGTTATTAAATTACTAGTGGGTTTAGATATTTATTGCCTTTGTTTGTTGTACTCTGCCCAGAATTATTTCTTTGCTTGCAAGATGGACAGCTATATAAATTAGATAAATAAATAAAATAAACAGTGAAAGAATTCTATGGTGCTAACAAACATCACCAACAAATGAATATCACTCTATTTCTCCACAAGATGATGACCACTATGTTTGTATCTCAGACTCCCTGTTGTTAAGAAAAATGATAGGGTGCAATAAATCCACAAGCATGGTGCTAAAGCTCTTGTCCAAAGTCAATCTCACTAAAAATTTGGCTTACACCTTTTTGAAAACATACAGTTAAATATGAATGGATTTCTTCAGTGGCATGTAATCAAATCTTGTAAATATACACCTAAAACGAAGAATGATAACTAGCAATAGGTTCAGGGTTTATATATATATACATAACACATTTCTGTAAACAACAATCTCAACAAATTGTCATACTTTATCAGTTAGATGTTCGTATTCCCTACTTATTATACAGTACATCTCTAGCAAGATGTAGATGTCCATTTTGCTTTCTTATCACAATTTTGTATTTTGTATCTCTCTTCTTCTAAGATTGGTTGCCTCTTGTATTAGTTGCCTTCTGAAATAATGGAAAAATAAGAGTCAAAGGCTTATGAACGGAACTTCAATCAGACTGCTCTTTGAGACAAATCCCCTTAAGACTTTCTGAATTCATATAGGTTTCTGTGTTTTATTCAATTGGTGTAAACACCATTCTACGATCACCATCACATTATAAAAATAATAACTCATAAAGCTCCATCACAAACAATAATCAAGTTGCATATTTTATACAATACACTGACTTTTTAAAGGTGTAAAATAAGCCTGCATATGATATTATGACCACAGAACATGTTCACATTTTTAGGGGCCATTAGTGGTAAAATATGCCTCAGTAGTCTGTAATCCTGGGTCTAGAAGAAGTCCCCAAAATTCTGAACCTTTTTTTTGTTGGAGCTACTGAAACTTTGACATTAAGCTCAGTGGAAAAACTTTAGAAACAAAAAAACTTTTCTGAAATTCCCTCCAAACCAGAAAAAAAAGGTGAAATGACACTAGCTCTACCTATTTATACAGTGATATGGTCAGTGTTGTTTCATATAAATACAGAGGTGAGCTGCTACCGGTTCAAACCAGTTCTAGCGAACTGGTAGTTTCAGTGAGCAGTTGGCCCCAACCACCTATCCCTGCTCTTTCCTGTCCTATATTTCCCTGTTTTTTAATTCAGCTGATTCACATGGCACAATTGATTGCCACGCCTCAGCTGTTTTACTCAGCAGTGCTGACATAGAAAGTTAGCTTTTAAACTTAAAATATGTGGCTTTTGAATGCTTTGTATGCATGCAAACCGCACGCTCACCAAACTGGTTGTTAAACCAGTTGCAGCCCACCACTGTATTTATATGATACTGGCCATATCATATTTGTTTCACAAAACGGGATCATATTGTGCCCTTGCTCTCCAACAATTGCTACATATATCTATGCAAAAAAATCACCCATCTTCTGTTCAATCATTTTTTTAAAAAAAATCAATATCCAATATATTACTGCTTTTAGGACTGCAGCATTCAATGAAGGAAATGTATTCTACTGCCTCAGTCAAATACCAGATTAACTTCTTACTTCTGGGTAGAAAGATAAATTGGTTGGTATTTGCTTATTTTCTTCACTTTGAGCAATGCCTCAAGCTGTAAAAGAAAGAACCTGCTCCGCCAAATACTTCTTTTTCTCATCTATGTAAACAAATAGGAGATCTTACCTTTTTTTTCAATTTCAAGTTTGAAAGTGCTACTCTTGTTAGATACGATTGAAATCTTTGGCACCATACTCATAAATATGTATCAACTTACACATATACAGACAGACCATTGATTCAGAAACTCAGGAATGCTCTATAGAGCATATCCAAGATATTTTTGCACATTTGCTAACATAACCATGTTCCTATAAATTGGGTCTAAGGTGACCTGGTTGTGGATGAGAAGTGCAAAAAGAAGTTACTAAAACTAACAGTTTAGTTTTGATGTAAAAAAATGATGGAACTGCAACGGTTCATTGATAAAGATAGAAAAATAATATTTGCAATACAATAGTAAATGTAAGAAACAACAACAGATGTAGATGCACATAGGATTCCTTATTAGACTAAAATCATCACAAAATATTAACATAGTGTTAAAATAAAAGTAAAGAGAGGAAAGTTTAGCATGGCCTAAATATGTTCTTCATTTACACTTTTGCATCAGCATTAGGCTGTACAAAATGCTTCACATTTAAACATTTTCATCTCAAACGCTTCATCAAATGCTTGAAAAAAATTATTTGATGCTTTTTTCAAGGTTAGAAGAAAGTGCCTTGCTTTGACTTCAAAACAAAATTAATTGTATCAAGAAGTGACAACATTATACTGTCATGATTGCGGAAGCAACCTTGAAAGGGCCCAATCTAATGTCTGTAAACAAAAGAAAACAACTTAATTTCACAGGCCTGTGTTATTTCAGCAAAAGAGCAGAGAATTGTTTGAGATCAAAGGCCATATTCACCTATTGGAAAGTTCTGAAACAATTTACAATTCTACACCTGTCAGGAAAATGTTCTCTCTCAATTTAGCAGCCATTCACTATCACCCACTCTTATTTAAAAAGCCTCATGATACGCTATTATTATTCAACTTTTATTGTTATTATGCAAGTCAAAAAATGTCTATTTCTATTGCCTTACTGCAAAATTGGCCACTTACTATTAAGTTTAGAATTAGAGTTTTTTTCTCTCTCTCTTTTTCTCCCTATCAATTATTGTAATTACAGCCAACTAAAAGGAACCGCACAGGATTTACAAAGGAAAGGATTTCAGTGAACTCCAGAAGAGAATTTATTCCTAATCAAAGAGAATTTTTTTATTAGGATTGTTGCAGCTTTTGATGCTCAGTTCGTTAAACTTCATTTGGCACACCTAAAGGAATGTTCATATAAATAGAAAAAGAAATGCATGAACACCAAAAGAGAGGCGAAATATGTTGAGAAATAAGTTTCAAAAATGAAATAGACAAGGCGCTGTTTGGATTCATTTGTAGAGTTTGGTGAAGCCATGATTTGCAATCACTATATCTCATCAAATTTCATGATACCGCATAAGTAAGATTTCATGCATGACAGCTAAATTACAGAAATTAGCAAGGAGATACTCCGAAGCTTTATTATTAATTGTATTTGCCCTTAATTCAGGCTCAAATTATAGGGGGTGAAGTAGGGGGAAGGCAAAATACTCATTACCTTTTCTTACATATTTTTTGATTATGTATAAAATACTATAGAGAAACAATATTTGATAAAAACCTGAAAAGTCTGGTTGGTATATTTAACAAAAGCCACAATATTTCCTCCATGTTCAATCATAATTAGGAATCAGTTCATTACAGTGTTAGATCAGAAGAAGAATATTGTCCGTGAGTGTTAGTTGCAAAAGTGCTTATCCAAAATTCTTTTATCCAAAAGAAAGTCCAATTGGACTTTCTTGTCTGGACTTTCTGATTATTCAAAATAACAGAATAATAGAGTTGGAAGGGACTTTGTAGGTCTTCTTGTCCAATCCTCTGGCTCAGTTGGAAACCCTATACCATTACAGACAAATGGTTATCCAATCTCTTTCTAAAAACTTCCAGTGTTGGAGCATTCACAACTTCTGGAGGCAAGTTGTTCCACTGATTAATTGTTTTAAGTATCAGGAAATTTCTCCTTATTTCTAGGTTGCTTCTCTTCTTGGTAAGTTTCCATCCATTGCTTCTTGTCCTGCCCTCAGGTGCTTTGGAGAATAGCTTGACTCCCTCTTCTTTGTGGCAGTCTCTGGGATATTGGAACACTGTTATCAGATAGGAGAAGGGTGGATACCTTTGAACTGTGATGCTGGAGGCGACTATTACACATCTGAGCCTTGGTGTCACAGTAGTTAGAGTGCAGTACTGCAAACTACTTCTGCTGATAGCCAGCTGCCTGCAATTTTGCAGATTGAATCCCACCAGGCTCAAAGTTGACTCAGCCTTCCATCCTTCCGAGGTGGGTAAAATGAGGACACAGATTGTTGGGGGCAATATGCTGACTCTGTAAACCACTTAGAGAATAAAGCACAATAAAGCAGTATATAAGTCTAAGTGCTATTGCTATCTCCTGGATGGCAAAAATAACAAACAAAGAAGTCCTAGACTGAACCTCACCAAAAATATCACTAGAAGTTAAGATTGCCAAAAAAAGCTGTTTGGTCATGTCATGCAAGCTGATTCACTCAAAAAGCCAATCATGCTGGAAGTGATCAATGGAAAAAGGAGAAGGGGATCCCCTAGTACAAGGGTGTTAAACTGGCGGGCCATAGGCTGGATGAGTCACATGCAGGCCACGCCCACCTTGACTCCGCAAAGGCAAAAAACATTGTGTAATGTCACTGAACATTATGTGACATGATCGAATTTAACACCCATGCCCTAGTACCTGCTGGCTGGATACTATAAAACTTGACAGTGAGATGACCGTGGCAGATCTGTGGGAGGTGGTGAAAGACAAAGGGGCATGGAGAATGCTGATCCATAGAGTGGTTGAGGGTCAGATATGACTAAATGGCTGACAATAACAAATGGTCATTCAAGAAAAAAAAAGATGTTCTAAAATAGTAAAATAAATTTGAATATTTATTTCTAGCTTTTCCTTCCTCCGAAGCAGCAACTATACAAAATCTAGAAGAGGAATGAGATTCGAATAAACCTTAAATCTGGAAGTGATAAAACTCATTCACAGAAAAGTCATGCCAACATTGCTAAACTCCATTGTCAGCTTTGTGCATGTACAGAAAAAAAACTACACAAATGTATGAGATTCTGCAAAGCCAGAAAGTACCAGTTAGCTTACACAAACTCCATATCACTTTGGAATCTATTTTAAGGCATCTGATTTGATTCAATGATCCCAAAAGATCTGACGATCCTTTTCAAATGTTTGAAAAAGGGATACTTTTGTGAAAGATCCATCAAACCATCATTCTGAATCTCAACACATTCCCAGAATAGATACAGCATAATGTGTGTTTTATTGAAATTTATTGAAAATGCTAGATGGAACCATGTCCATTTAATGCTAAGATTGAAACCAGTCCTAATTCCATCTCACATTTTCAACAAATTTCAATCAAACATATGTTTTGCTGTGTATATAAGACTGAGCAAGCACTGGCCTAAGGTGCAAAAGCTTAAGTTTTGTTCTTTCAAAAACAAAAACTGTTCTAAAATTGTGAAATTTTGCATCAGTAGGAATGGGAATGGGTTCCATCACTCAACTGGAGCATCATATATCCTTGAGCCAGCACCAGATGGGCCTAATGTTAGAAGAAATATATAGGAGAGATGGGACTGTAGAATTTTAAAAAAAATTATTTGTCATATATCATTTTACTTGATCATATTATGTACCATTACCGATCTCATGGAAGGTTACCTGATGATAAGGGTGCTAAGATGCTTCTAATTTGGAGTGATGCAAGCCCATAAAAATGGCATCAAATGAAAATTTAAACATATCTAATAAGACTGTGCAGCATCTCACATCTGAAGATAAACAGATGCTCTGAAGTTACAGGTCATGCATCTATCATCTGTCTACAACACTTTGAACCAGATGTGCCTTTTCCTGCTATAGCTGCCTTCAGATCTTCCATGTTACATAAGCTAAGCCCAATGCTCCACTTATGAGATCACAATCTTAATGTATGGTATTCAGAAAGCCATTGAGTTTAGAAAGTAGATGTCTAGAAAAAAGACTGCAGTCTTAATTGCATTTCCTGTAAAACCTATCCCACATAACATGCAGCAAAATGTAAAGTTACAAAGTAAGTTGATGCATACAAAAGATTCAGACAGTGTATCCCACCACCCCATATTGTTGTATCTGATTCTCAGGCCCTGCCTGAACTAGTCCCTGCAGTTTTTTTTGGCAATATCTTTCATAAGTGGTTTGCCATTATCTTCTTCCTAGGACTGACAGGAAGTGACTACTGCAAGAACAGCCAGCTGGCCTTGTGTCTACAAGGGACTAGAATTCATTTCCCAGTTTCTAGCTTGATGCTTTAGTCATTACACTAAAGTAGTAAAATAAGGAAAGCTCAGAATTTGTTGTCTCAACAAAACACTTTGCACCACAAAAGTAATGCAATTTTGAAGCAAAAAGGCCATATTATTTATTTATTTATTATTTGGTTTGTCAATTGCTTACAAGGTAATAGGTATAAGTAAAAACATAGTTATGAATACATGGATACATATAAGAAAAATAAAAGAAACAATAGGACAGGGATGATAGGCACATTGGTACCTTATGTACACCCCCTACAGACCTCTTAGGTCAATAGTAGAAAATCTAAGGTTAAAGTTTTTGGGGTTTGGGGAAGAAGCCACAGAGTCAGGTAGAGTATTCCAGACATTGATCACTCTATTGCTGAAGTCATATTTCCTGCAATCAAGCTTGGTGCAATTAACCTTGAGTTTGTATCTATTGTTTGCTCTTGTATTATTATGGTTGAAGCTGAAGTATTCATTGACAGATAGGACATTGTAATGTGTGATTTTATATACTATACTTAGATCAGACCGAAGGCAGTGTAGTTCTAGGTTTTCTAGGTCAAGGATTTCAAATCTGGTGGCATAAGGTATTCTGCAACGAGTAGAGGAGTGGAGAACTCTTCTTGTGAAATATTTTTGGACATTCTCAACTGTGTTAATATCAGATACATAATGTGGATTCCAGACTGATGAGCTGTATTCGAGTATTGGTCTAGCAAATGTTTTGTACACTCTAGTTAGCAGTGTAATATTACCAGAGAAAAAGTTACGTAGGAATAGGTTAACAACTCTTAATACCTTTTTGGCTATGTAGTTACAGTGGGCTCTAGCACTTGGATCAATAGAGATGAGTCCTCCAAGATCCTTGACAGGGTTTGGATCATCAACAAGGTCTTGACTAT
The DNA here is from genome assembly GCA_023653725.1 of Bungarus multicinctus. Taxonomy (NCBI): domain Eukaryota; kingdom Metazoa; phylum Chordata; class Lepidosauria; order Squamata; family Elapidae; genus Bungarus; species Bungarus multicinctus. The sequence goes on along the minus strand of CM042846.1, from coordinate 40,562,450 downwards.
TCAGCCTGTATTTTATTTTCTGATTATTATTTTTTTGCCAATATGTAAGACAGAGCATTTGTTTGTTGAGATTTGAAGTTGCCATTTGTTTGACCATTCTGATACATAGTCAAGGTCTTTTTGAAGGGTAGCAGTATTGTCTGTGGTGTTGAACAGTTTTACATCATCAGCGAAGAGGACGCAGTCACTCTTAATATGATCACAGAGGTCATTTATGTAGAGTATGAAGAGAGTTGGTCCTAGGACACTGCCTTGGGGACACCACTGTTGACAGGTACAGAATTTGATAGGACGCTCCCAATTTTGACCATTTGTTGTCTGTTTGACAGGAATGCTTCTATCCAGTTATGCAGAGATACCATAAGATTTTAATTTCAGGAGTAGTTTGTCGTGTACCACTGAGTCAAAGGCTTTACAGAAGTCTATGTAGATTGCATCTATTGCTTTGCCCTGATCGAGTTGTGTAGTCCATATGTTTTTGCAATGTAAGAGTTGCAGATTACATGATATTTTTTTCCTAAAACCAAATTGTTTATTAGAGAGTAGGTTGTTTGTTTCTAAGTGGAGGATGATGGATTGGTTAATAATTGATTCCATGACTTTACAGGTGACGCAGCATAAAGAGATTGGTCTGTAATTTTCAACTAGGCTGGGGTCTCTCTTTTTGAAGATGGTGATGACCGAGGCTTGTGATCATAGTTTTGGCAAGGAGCTGGTCCTGAAAGATTTTTCAAAGATTATGCTTAGAGGTTCTGCTATGGTAGTGGATAACATTTTTAAGAAGTAGGCACATATTCCATCCGGTCCAATAGATAGAGATGGTTTCAGATTATGTAGTGCTTTTTCCACATTGTCTTCTGTAAAATCGATATGTATTAGATCATTATAGTTGTCTGTGATTCGACTAGGAAATACTGGGCATGATCTATTGCTGTTTACGAATACTGAGCCAAAGAATGTGTTAAAGAAGTTGGGTTTAATGGTGTCATCATTGCAGTCTTTACCATTAGGTCCTTTCAGGGGTGGGATGGACCTTGAATCTTTTAATTTGTTGTTTACAAAATTGTAGAAAGTGCGGGTGGATTTTCTTCTTGTTTAATGTGATAATTGGTGCATTCAGTCTTTATCTGGTGGCATAAGTTTTTGTATCAGCTTTTGAAGTTGGCAATGTGAATTTTCTTCAATGAGATGCTTAGCAACCTTTATTCTGAGAGTTGTATCAGCTACTAGAAGTACTGCACAATCGTCTATGCCTGCATAGGGCCATCATAAGCTCTTTTGCAACTGATGGAATATATCAAGGGTCTTCAAACTTGGCACTTTTAAGACTTGGGACTTCAATTCCCAGAATTCTTGAGCTAACATGACTGGAGGAGGAATTCTGGGAGTTGAAGTCCACATGTCTTAAAGCTGTCAAGTTTGAAGACCCCTGGAATATATTGTTTAAGAAGAAATAGAAAAAGTTCTTCATCTTAGACATGAAGCAGCTGCGTTGCTCTGCAAAATAGCTTCAAAAGAACAAAGGTATGACTTCATTTTGCATATCATAATAATTGGGGTTTTAAATTTGAGCATCATTCTCCAGCTATCTTGTAAATCGAAGAGCCAGTCTATTGGTTTTAAGTCTACTTGTGGACTGGAACGTCAAAAGAATATTTCATTCAGACCTTTGTCATAACTTGTTATAAAATTTATTTCAAAAATTGCACATTGTTACTGAATGTAACAAATAATTCATCCCAATGTCTACTTCTGAGAGAATAGAAGGCATAATACAACTCAAAATGAATTAAAATTTATATTCCTAATAGGCTCAGAAGGCATTTAACAACCTGCTTAATTTTATCCATTTGTGAACTATTTGAAGTGACATCCCAATTTAAGTATCTACTGCACAAAAGCATATTCAGTATAAAGTGTCCATACCTGCAGATAACTAAATTTTAGCACAAGAGTTAAAGCAGCCAATGTGAAAATCTACCTATATATCTGTTGGATTCTTTTTAAAGACTTCATTCCAAAACTTACATAAATGTATTGTTACAGGATGCTTATAACAAGACATTCCCCTTCCCCTCCAGTAATATTTTAAGAACTTCTCTTCTGTGCAAAAAGCCCACTGAACCTCACTGTAAAACAGGATTTGCTGTGATTTCCATATTTCAAAATAAAAGTATTTTTATAACCAGATTATGTGTATGGGTAGGTGTGTGATTTTTAAACATTTCCTACAGTTTCAGTTTTAGTTTCCATTTTATTTAATTTATATACCACCCCCTCTCCCAATTTTTGGGACTCGGGGTGGTGTACAGCCAGATTAAAAACAATATAAAAGATATAAAATTTAAAAACAGATTAAATCAATGGCTGACAGATTTTGAAAGTGATAAAAATAATAAAAACAGAGTAAGTAAAATAACAAATTTAAAACCCTCCAATATTACTACAGTTTTAGAATTAACAGGGGCCAATGAGAAAGAGTAGTGTTTTCAAAATATGGGTGCATTCATCAAGCCTTAAAAAGTGATCGTGAAATAAATGAAGAAATTGCTTTATGGGTTTCTCCTTTTTCTCACTCTCCAGATCATGGATGGGCAAGAGAGTAATCTTACATTTGCCTGCTAGAAAGGCCAAATAATGAATATGAATAGGCCAGTTACATTTACCTCTTCTAGGCTTACAATGAAAAACACACACTGGGTTACTTTTCAAAAACCTGGGCTCTGCCTGCTAGTGAAAACCAGTGCCACCTCCATTTTGCTTTCATGAGGACTATTTTCTTTAATCTATTTTTTAAAAAAGGAATCTTAAAACATTGTCCATGATAGTCCATTAAGATAAACCAGGATAAAAAAAAGAAACTATATAACCAAAATATTCAGTTAAAAGATGGAGAAATGAGGGAAGAGAAGTTCATACCAAGATATTAAGATTTGCATCAAGTAAGCTTCAGCAAGTCTTCAACAGATAAAAATGCACTCAATCAGAATAAAAGAATAACAGATTTGGAAGGGACCTAGGAGGTTTTCTAATCCAATTCCCTGCTGAAGCAGGAAATTCTATACCATTTCAGATAAATAGTTGTCCAATGTCTTCTTAAAAACCTGTAGTGTTGGAGCACCCATGACTTTGGGAGGCAAGCTGTTCCAGTGATTAATTGTTCCATCAGGAAATTTCTCCTTATTTCTAGGTTGGTTTCCTTCCTGATTAGTTTCCATTCGTTGTTTCTTATTCTGCCTTCAGGTACTTTGGAGACTAGATTGACCCAAATGCCCCATTTGGAAGGTGCATTCACAGAGTATTCCCACTTCCATCTAAGGAGCAGGAGGCAATTGCCACACAAATGACAGAATCTCTTCTGATGACCTTAAAGATCAGCCCAGATCTGTAATACAGATGGTAGTATCTATCAAATTCTCAAGAAGAAAATAGCCTGGTGACCAAGAGTTGTTCTAACTGTCCATTAGCAGATTTTTTTAAACAGATTATCACAGTTGGAAGGGTCATGTTGTCCAATCCCCTGCCCAAGCAGGAAACCTGACACCGTTTCTGACAGATGGTCTCTCCTTAAAAGCTTCCAGTGATGAAGTTCCCACAACTTCTGAAGGCAAGCTGTTCCATTGGTTGATCGCTCTCACTCATTAAAATATTTAAGATAGACTAAGTTGAAACATCATACTAAACTGTAATATACTTTCCAGAGATTTGGCCAAAAGTGTCATTTTATTTTAGTTATTTATTAAATCTATATGCTGCTCATCTCACCATCAAAGGTGAGTCCATGGTCTATATTTTACCATGTAAAACAAAAATAGTAAAGGAAGCTATTCAATACATTTTGGTAAGCATTAATAAATAAATACATTCACACATTCCAATGGATCTTATTCTCAGACATATGTATATATAGTAATGTACTCATTATGTTCTTTTGCAACGGACCATTTAAAAAATGGATAACTTAAGAAAAAATGTACTTGATTCAGGAAACAAAGCCAGAACAATTTGGAAAAGTAATTCCTAGTATTTATTTTAATCAAATATACGATTATTTTAAAGAATATATAGCTATATCTGAAACACTACATAACATATATAGCTGGGCATTGATGACATTGATGATGAAAATGGCTAGAAAAGCATTTGACTCAGTTTTAAATAATCTTATTAATCATAAAGGACCCTTTTACCCTTAGGATAAAGGGCTTAAAAAAGCTGCTATACAGGCAAAAATAGTGGAAAAAAGTTCTTTCACTATTCTTTCCTGGCATATACACATATACATGTGTGTATGTGTGTGTGTGTGTTTTGAATGTACTCACACAAACCTTGGTTTATGTGCTATTCTTTCCATTTATTCTAATTGTGTTCCTGAATGTTTACCTAATTGATACCCTCGTTATTCTAAACTGTACCCTACAAAGCAACTGCCATCTGGATATGTAATAATTAATTCTGTTAGTCAACTTTTCAGGATTCAAGTAGAAAAGAGTCAGTGATCAAAATATCTTCCTACTAAAGCTCTACTGATTTAAAGATGATAGAAGTGCCTTGGGGCTGTGCAAGATATATATATATATAGGAAAATACAATATATTGACTGAAGAGGAAAGGTCTTAGTGAAGATTTTTATTAGAAACAACATTTTCTCCACATGATTATTAGTGTCTTTGCTTGCAGCTATGAATCAGAACTATCCCAGTAAATGTAAGAAGAGCTTATGCAGCATTGGGTGAACAGCCGTAAATTATAATGAGAAAGTCCTGATTCAATTTCCCTCCTCAGACACAACCTTGCCAGGTAGCTTAAGGCAACCAATTTTTCTCCTGGCTTTAACCTGGCTTCCAAAGATCAGGCATGCTCTGAAGACTTGAAATATGCCTTACAAACCTGCTTCCAGTCTATTACTTTTGCTTCCTTCTTACTATTATCAGAAAATGCAAAGATTAATATTGGCAGGTCAAAAACACCGGTTTGCCACCATTTCACTCCTCAACCCACATACAGGGAATCAATGCAATAAAAGCAATGTCATAAATCTACATAAATATATGTAGAGAAAGAAGCAAGGGACAAATCAATCTGACACACATGTAGGTGAAACATACAAATAATGTATTTATTTCACACCTGGCAGGTTCAGTAATTGGGGAACCAAGAAGAACATGAAGCCAAATGGAACAGCATGAAACCAGAATCAGACCAAGTAGTATTCAGCAACTCCAGACTCCAAAATCACACTACAGCAATATTATGAGAAAGCTGATGCATATGAAATGCCCCATTAAGAAAACGAGCTTTGACTTTCACTCCAGTGGGCTTCCACATTTGTCATCCAAGGACTTTCTAAGCATCATAAGTGCAGTTTCCATTTTATCTCTAAATGACTCAGTTCCCACCCCAGGGTGCTAGGTTATCTTCTGTTGAGATACAGCAAGCGTAATTTGCTTTTTCTAACTTCTAAAAGCTGGATAGCACGGAAAGGAATCTGTAACTGTTCAATATCCATAATAATCTTCACAATATGTGGGAAATACAGAAATTCATTTAGAATAAAGTGCAAGGGTTCAGCCCAATAGAAAATGCAAGGAAATATAAGCTCATTTGCACTGTGGAAGTGCCATAAAAAGTAATAGACTATATGTAAATTCATATATTTGAACGTACTGCTTTTTTTCTCCCATATGCCTGCTTTTTTTCATGTCAGCATTTAATGGTCTCTGAACAGCCAAGATCATAAAATGTCTCACTCTCTGAAATATAGGGACATAGGTTCATATCTGTATGGCTATGTAATCAATTTATATTGCAAAGGCTCCCAAGGTGCTCATATCTTGTGAGCAAGTTTCACAGGGTTGCATAAAACTGTGCTTCATTGTAATGAGATAGGGAGATGGACTCTATAGGCTTCCCATTTTGCAGTTATTCAGAAAATATATACATTTTCCTACTACTTTTTTTTCTATTTTTCTACTTTTTCAATTACATTCCCTCTAAAAGGAAATCTCAAAATAACATCCCTCTACATGGAATGAGCCTGAAAATTATCTGGAACTAAAAAATATGATAATTATGGAAAATGAGATTTTTTCCCCCTAACCTGCCTAGACCTCAAAAAAAAAAAAATCGAAACACTGTTTTTGTACATGAAGACAAAAAGATAGAAAGAAAGAGAATACAGTGTTCTATTTGAACCTGTGTTAAAATTAAGCAAGTACTTCTTATGGAGCCATTCAGACTGAAATGGTATATAAATTTTGCAAAAAAGAATGAGTGGGCAGCTTGCTCATTTGAATCAGCTTTAGTTGTTGAATTACACATATTTTCCTATTCTGCAGCATTAATATCAACATGTACACAGTGGAAATAATAAGAAATCTTACTTTTTATCTCTTTTTATAAATATCTCTTGTGTGCAGAGATGAGGAATCAGGAAGGGGAGGTGACAAATAAACTAAGAATAAATCTTGGTAAGCTTAGATTGCTAAGTAGATCTATCAATACATGATCTTGCTTTTAAGTAATAGTAAAGACAGTTGCAGCCTTATGTTTAATTTTTTTTAGTGGCCTGTGTTTTAGAGGTTGTGTTTTGTTAGATGAGGTGAAACAATGACAAATAATATTGTCTCTAACCATGTCCAGTAATCAGAGAAGTGCAGGTAGTCCTCGACTTACAACAGTTCATTTAGTGACTGTTCAAAGTTATAATGGCACTAAAAGAAGTGACTTATTTCCAGTGGTGGGATTCAGCCAGTTTGCACCAGTTTGGTAAAACCAGTTGTTAACTTTCTGAGCAGTTTGGTGAACTGATTGTTGGAAGAAATCATTAGGGCAGATAACCGGTTGTTGAATTATTTGAATCCCACCACTGCTTATTTCTGTCCATTTTTCACACTTATGACCATTGTGGTATCCCCATGGTCACATGATTTAAATTTGGCTGTTTGACAACCGACTCACATTTATGACAGTTGAAGTGTCCTGGAGTCACATGATCCCCTTTGGGACCTTCTGACAAGCAAAGTCAATGGGGAAACCAGATTCACTTAACAACCATGTTACTAATTTAAGAACTGCAGTGATTCACTTAACAAATGTGGGGAGAAAAGTCGTACAATAAAGCAAACTTACTTAACAAATTTCTCACTTAACAACATACATTTTGGGCTCAATTGTGGTTAAGGACTACCTGTATTTTAGCACATTACAACAACACCTTCCTGGTACTGGATGAACTGAAATAATTCACAGCAATGATATGAAAGGTTACAAAATAATAGCTTTGTTTCCTCTTTAGAAGCAGGGGCATATATCACTTCATGAACAACTTCAAAATGAAGATTATCTTTGAACCTTTATACAGCAATACATTTTATTATATGAACCCCAGTGGAGCCATTTCCAAAAAGTGTGTTAAATTTTCAAAATACAAAATCCTATCTTGTGTGTGACATTTATAACCCAACAGCATGATGCTGATTTAACCCTAGGTTGATTTCCCTACAATGTGACTTTCCCATGTATTTTCCCAGAAAACCTACAAAAGGCAGAATCTAAAAGTCACCGCTCTCCAAAGCTTATGATTGCATCACAAATCTGTTGGCAATATCCATTTTTTCTTCTCAGAATTGATATAGATCTAACCCTAACCTCAAGTTCATTTGCTCCCTTAAGGGATATTCCCATGTATTTTTTCCAAGAAAGATAGATAAGGCAGGCCCAAAATGTTGGTGACCTCCTAAGCATACTGATGCTATGCAGATCTGTTCGTGATCTCTATTTTGCTGCTTGAATTCATGGAGATCTAAAATGGATTTGTCTCCAATGGGATCTGACCATGTATTTTAATATGAAATGTAGATAAGGCAAGTTTCATGCTCCTGTTGGAGACTGACTCTGAGGAAGAGGAGGAACCGCCAACAGGGAGTGGAAGTGTGGCTCTAGAGGTGGTGGAGGAGGCTGGGGAAGGGCAGAGGCTGGCTGAGCAATCAGAGAAGGATCCAGGCCCATCCCCTATCCATCCTAGGGCACCCAGGGAGGAGAGGATCAGGGAAAAGCGAGGTTTACTCAGGAGGAGATTACCATGATCCTCCTCGTGGCTTGCAGCCGGGAGCTATGTATATAAGTGTGTAACTGCGCAGTCAGAATTTCTGAAGTTAAATTTAGTGTTCCTTTGAAAGAGATTTATCTTTGTTGGCGTTCTTCCCATGGATTCTCCTCGGTTATCTTCCTGGAATGTACGATTAATTATCTTGGCTTGCTTTGGAACTCTCGTCAATGCGGTTTGTTTTTGCTTTCCTTTTGCCTCATTATTTACGTCTATGACTTTAAACTGTGCCTAATAAAACAATGAAGATAAGCTGAAGGCATTACTGGACTTTAATGTTTGTTTTGGGTTATTTTGAGAGACTACAGGTAATCACAGCAAGCTCAAACATTAAGAGATTTCCTAAGCATGCAAACTGTTGCAAATCCAATGGTGCTGTCAATTCTTCTCTCTGAATTCATGAAGATCTAAACCTAACTCTATGTAGACCTGTCCTCCAATGCAATTTTCCCATTTATATTCCCAGGAAATATAGATAATAATGCTAAAATGGTCAGCACCCTACTAAGGATACTGACGGGTTATGTATCCATTGACAAAGTCCCTTTTGCTCTCCAAATTCACAGACACCTAATCCTAACCATAAGTGGATAGCCACCCCAAAGGGAATTTTTCATGTCAGGCTTGAAAAATAAGTGCCCTCCTAAAAATACTTATGCACTACAAATTCTTTTGTGCAGTTGATTTTGCAATACAAATTCATAGAGACCTTAACCCTTAGTATATTTCTTCCTCCTGTCCAGGCTTTGATGGGGCCACGACAAACACATGTGAAGATATTCCTGTTGCAATGACACAACTCACAGGGAGCCAAAAACATTTTGGCAGGCAAAAAAAGGAACAATAGCCAACGTTACTATCTCCTATGCAACTACTCCTCAATTTATATCCACAGCCAAGATCAGAATTTCGGTCACTAAACGATGAAGTTGTTAAGTCAGTTGTCACATGATGTGACCCCATTTTACAACCATTTTTATTGTGCCTTTTAAGCAAAACACATGGTTATTAAATGAATCACATATTTGTTAAACAAATTTGGCTTCCCCAATTGACTTTTTGATCACTGGAAACTGGCTGGGAATGTCACAAATTGTGATCATATGACTGCTAGATGATGTAACCTTAGTAAATGTCAGTCAGTTGCCAAATGCACAAATTGCAATCACATTAACACAGGGGTACTACAATGGTTGCAACTTAAAGGACCGGTTATATTATAAGAGATTAACTCACCTGTTTTTCTTATAAAAATGCATTCATACTTCCTGTTGTCCTGATGAGAAGGGAAAAGATAAAGGGAGCAAAAAATTAAAGGAAGGAATCTATTTTGAGTTCTCCCAAACCCATTTGGAAAAAAAAAAAGATTTTGCTAGAAGAAACCATATAGCATGATCATAAGGTTCAATTTGATTAGAGGACAAATCTCTTAGTTGCAGAACTTACTACACCTCCTACCTTTTTCTGGCAGCAAGACATCTCATTAGAACAACCATCATATTTTAAAATATTCCTCTTTGGAGCATGGCTGAGTTTCTGAACTACAGATTAGAAGCAGAACTACCCTGGAGATTGGGAATCTGGCCAAAGTGGATTAGAGCTGTGCATTCCAATCATGTTGTTTCACTCTGAGTTGGGAGTTGTGCTGAGTCAGTGCATAATCACATAGCATAACCCAATAAATAAAGTGATCTGGGAATAAAGACAGAAAGGACAGGCTAGTCAATACATGGGGCTCCCTGCGGGGAGCACCCGGAGACTCCAACTGGTGCAGAATGCGGCCGCGCGGGTGATCATGGGGGCGTCACGTAGCGCCCACGTGACGCCTCTCCTGCGCGAGCTGCATTGGCTGCCAGTGGCTTTCCGGGTTCGCTTTAAGGTTCTGGTTCTGACCTTTAAGGCGATCCATGGCATTGGACCAGGTTACCTACAGGACCGCATCCTACCGGTGATCTCCAGCAGGCCAGTGCGTGCACACAGGGAGGGCCTTCTCCGGGTTCCGTCGGCTGCCATGTGTCGCCTGGCGGTCCCAAGGGGTAGGGCCTTCTCTGTGGCGGCCCCTGCCCTCTGGAATACTCTGCCACCGGAACTGCGTACCGGCATGGACCTGAGGTCCTTCAGGCGCGCGTTGAAGACCTGGCTTTTCGAGCAGGCCGGCCTGGGCTGAGAGAGGGTTTTAATGTGTCTCCAGTAATTTTAATTTGGGGGTTTTAAGGGGGTGGGGTGGGTTTTTTATTCAGCCAAATATCCAATTTAATCTTTTTTAACTTTTGTATTATTGTTGGGGTTTTAGATTGGCTGTACACCGCCCTGAGTCCCTAGGGAGAAGGGCGGTATAAAAATTAAATAAAATAAAAATAAAAAATAAAATAAATATGGATACAAATAGAAGAACAAGCTTGAATAAATAAAACATTCATACAGCTGTAGATCTAGATTGTGATTAGAGAGCCCTTCCACTCCCCTTACACAGTAATTACTTCAGTTTTTTAAAAAACTGGCAAATCCCATAGATGAGACTTGTATTCTGCAGAATGAGGGTTTACTTTACTTCAACCCTATTTTCTTTTCAACTTTGATCCAACCTTTGCTTTGCTGACATTTCAGCATGCAAATGAATTGCCAGGATATATTTCTTTTCATTTGTTTTAATGGAGAGTGACATTTAAAAAAACATGTTGCAAACTTTTTTCACAAGACATATCCCTCGTTCAAGAATAAAATGCTAACCAACTATAAAATGCACTGGATATTTGTGTGGGATTGCTTTTTAAATTTTTAATTTACAAAATCCACAAGATCAGAGGTTAAAATTTCTGCCTATTGCTGAATTTCTAAAGAATGTCTGATTAGGGATGTCAGATTCCCATATGATCATTCCAAAAAGTGTTTTTAAAAGGTGGGAAAAGAAACATGATATTGTTATTTACTTATACTATAAAACTGCAGATATTTTAGGGTGAATTACTACAGCAGATGCCCATACAAAAGTAGTACAATAGTGCTTTTACAAATCCAAGAATCAAATCAGAATTTCTATTTATCACATATCACTAAATAGAACTGTGCAGACTTTCAAAGAAAAGCTTGACATGCATGATGCCTTGAGTGAACAACTCTTCAGAACTGTTTCATGAAGCAACATGACATCCAGTTTCTACAAAAGGAAGACAAAATGCCTCATGGTTTTCTATCCCTTTTGAGGGCTCATGCAACACATCAGTAACCTGAAGAAATATCTTCTGGCTACTAAACAAATGAAAAGAAGAAAAGAATGTCATTTACATGTGGGTTGAAAAGCTTAAATCTTCCTCCCAGCTATTTCATTTCCAAATCTCTTCCCATGCTTAAAATAAAAAACAATTAGAGCTGCAATTTATCTCAGATATTATTTACAACTTCACAATCCGTTGTAAATCTGCCAAACATTAAAATGTTTGTTTTGTTTGGAATTAGTTATAATACCCTTCAATAATAACACAATTGTTTAACCAGAGACTTTCCACATTTCTCTACTGAGTTTTGACCTATTGTGTTTGTGGTTCATTGGTTTATTTTTCTGTTGCGTTATAATGCATACAGTTTCCAGCTTCCCGCTGAATGTATGGTAAAAAATTATAATAGCATTTTGTAGCTATATCAAAGAAAGTTTTGTTTTTTTTAAAAAACTGAGCACTTTATAGCTTTCTGATTTAGTCACTGATATGAAAAGCAACTGGAAAACAATGTGCAATCACCCACTTAAAGCCTAGATGTGTTTGTTTCCTCAAACTTCCGTATATAAAATATAGTAATCAAATTTCTAGACATTGTTCATTTCTGATCTTTCTTCCAAAGCTTTACTATAATTCAGCATCTGCAAGAACTTCTTAATTTGGAATTAGAGAAAGATAAATTGCCTTTTGAATGATACTAAACATCAGAGAGAAATGTGATAATTAGAAATCTGTATGATCAATAAGCCCAAATACTTTGTCAAAACTCAAAAACAGCAGGTGCTTGGGCATATTCTCTAGGCTTTCTCTCCCCTTACTAAATTTCTACCCAAATTTAAATTTTAGATTTTTTTAATTAACAGAGAACTATTGTCCATGCAGGATAAGCAACCAACATAGCTAGTTATCCAGCTGAAGTGATTAGCTTAGCTTTACATGCATTAGAAAACATGCACATTTGTGAATTGTTATACTCTTTCCTTACTTGCTTATTTTTTCTTGTCTGAACATTACATGGCAGGTTAGAGCAGTAGTCGCCAACCGGTGGGCCGCGGCCCACTGGTGGGCCGTGAGAAAATTTTGGTGGGCTGCAGAGAAATCTCACCCCCAGTGCAGCCCCCAAAGCAATTAATCCAGGCTGCACAGAAACACAAGGCTGCTCAGCCCACATGGCCCGCGGGAACCCTCCCCGCCCACTAACTCCTTACCCGACAAACTTGTCTGCTAAGTTGCTATTTTTCCTTTTTCCGACCATCTTCTGTTCTGTTGTGCTGGGGGATTTAAATTAGCTAGAAAGCAGGAAATGGTTGGATTTCTTGCTTTCTAGCTAAGCACAGCCAAACCTCCCTTAGGATTGAAGGTTTGTTTGCAAGCAAATTCAGTGCAGACTCATGGCAAGCAAATTTGACAGTCTGAGCTAGCCGATTGTAAATAGATAGATCACTGAATGATTCTGTGAGCAACTCAATCTGCCTGCTTTTCCTGATTTGGGGTAAAAGTTGCTCTTTTTTAAAATAAAAAATTCAATATTTACATGAATGGTGTGTTTGCTAGCTAGCAAATTTTATGAGTTTGCTTGCAAGCAAATTTTATGTGGCACACTGAGCTAGCCAATGGCAGATAGATAGATTTCTGAATCAATCTGTGATTCTGTGAGCAACTCAATCTGCCTGCTTGCTTTGCCTGATTTTGGGTAAAAGTTGCTCTTTTTTTAAATAAAAAATTCAATATTTACATGCCTGGTGTATTGTGAGTTAATTTTGTGAATTTGCTTGCAAACTTTATGTAACAGATTGAGCTAGACAATGGCAGATAGATGGATTTCTGAATGAATCTGTGATTTGTGAGCAACTCAATCTGCCTGCCTGCTTTGCCTGATTTTGGGTAAAAGTTGCTCTTTTTTTATAAAAAAATCAATATTTATATAAATATTTATAATATTTATATACAAGCCATGCCCAGCCAGTCACATGTCCACCAAGCCACACCCACAAATTAGGCCACACCCACAGAACCAGTTAATGATCCCTGGGATCTAAAATTATGAGTTTGGTGGTCCCTGAGGTCTAAAAGGTTGGCAACCCCTGGGTTAGAGAGTTCAATCTTTCTGAGGAGAATGAGAAAGTAGAAGCATCATTATCCTTGTTAAAAGCAAAATCTGCAACTGGTATCTGCTGATTCTGTGGAACAGTGTTTCTCAAGTTTGGCAGCTTGAAAATGTGTGGACATCAACTCCCAGAATTCTCCAGCCACCATATTTAAATTGCTAAGCTTGAAAAACACTGCTGTAGAACATTAGCTCACCAAACATTTTTGTTGATCAGCTTCAGCCTTACCCACCCAACTGAAAATGATGGTGCCAAGAAGAGACTAGGGAATTATGTTTCTTTTCCTACTCAGACACTAGATAGGGGTGTCAAACTCAATTTCATTGAGAGCCACATCAGGGTTGTGTTTGAACTTGGGGGTCTGGGTTGAGTGTGGCCAGCTCAATGTCACTCATGTCAATGAAAATGGGCTCCTGAGCTCCATTTCTGGCTGCGATACTCTCCCGCAACTCTCTGCCAATGAAAATGGAGCAGCCTTCCTGAGCTCTGCTTTCACTGGCAGAGTGTTGCAGGAGGCCATTGCTGTCAAAAACGGAGCTCAGGAGCCCATTTTCACTGGCAGAGACACTGCGGGCCAGTCCTTTGCTGTTTCCAGGGTGGCTGTGTGGGCCAGACATAAGCATCCCCAGGCCGGATGTGGCCACTGGGCCTTGGATTTGACACTCCTGCATTAGATGAATAGATACTGGCATTTTTTTTCAATTAGTAATTTTTTTTTGGAAGTACATCTATTATAGAAAACTGGTCATTTGTAGTTTCTATCCATTTGGTAAAATGCTACATACATATTCCTGAGAAGGCCGAGTAAGTATGTATGTGATATAATGTGTTATATATTTCAAGTAATATTTGACCTTCACTTTTCTGTTGATGTCAGTGATAATCCATCCATTAAATTAAAGATTCAAAATATTTTAAAAAATAGTTTAAAGGCATTATTTAGAAGCAGCCAATTCAATATAGTCTGACTCCCTAACATGAGGTATATAGGAGCTTGGGCTTTAATCATTTGTCTTATTTTAAAAAGATGTTTATTTAAAGTTTAGGCCTTAACAACTGCAACTTTTGCAATAAGCTGTTAGATAGCTAATTAAGTAATATGATGTAAATGCCAATGAAATAGGCTGAACTCTTTCCTCACAAATTAGGCATGGCATATTTTACAATGGGAAAAGCATTCAGGAAGATGAGTCACTGCTGATCTCTGAACCACCAATAATTAAGCAGCTGCCATGAATGTCACAACTAGCCTAAATCCACGCCAGCTAAATCTAAATAAGGGATGAAATCTAATTGTCACTGTCATTTCAGTAAAAATTACAATGGTTTCACTAGTGGTTGATATGAGTGTCCTTGCCAAATCTTCCTTTTACTTATTTCCATCTGTATTCGACAAAGGTCTCTGGTCTTTCTGTTTTTTTGATCCAATAGTCTGGAATACAGAAGGCTCACCAAATGCATTTTGTTCTTCTACTACGCTCATTAGCTGTAATGTAAATGGAAGTTTGTTTGTTTTATCAGATTTATAGAGCCACATTTCTATTGACTCTGGACATCTAACAATAAAAACAACTAAAAATTCCCAGTAAGATGGAGTAACCTAATAATGCTAGTAAAGACCAAAAAGAACAAGATAACCAAAACCACTCCTTTTCCCAAGGCCTAGGACAATAGCTAGATCTTCAAGGTCCTCCTTTAAAGGATGGAAGAGTCAAGACAGTGCAACTTTGGGGGTATATTATTCCTTAGGGCAGAGACCACAAAAGAGAAGATATGCTTTCTGGGACCCATTAATTGATATTATTTCAAAGATGGGATCCAAAGCATGCCCATTTTGGTAGATCTTACAGAAACAATGTAAGTAATGTGGTCCCTCAGGGAAGGGGGGAATTTTATAGATCACAACCAATGCCTTTAATTGCATTCCAAAGCTCACCAGCAACTAGCATAGTTCATGCAGTACAGGTTTCCCATTGATATACTAAGACAGACCCACAACTACTTCTGTGATTGCATTGTGTATCAGTTACACCTTCCCAGTGGCCTTTATAAACAGCCTCATGGACAATGTACTGCAATAATTAAAACATCTGAGAATTAAGAAGTTATGAGCATGAAAAGGGAATTCTGATCCAGGAATTCCCAGACTAAGGTGGACAAACCCCTTTTGATCAAAACTGCTAGCTCTTCCTTGATGAGTTGTTAAGGTCTAGGAAGACCCCAAATTGTGCACTAGTTCATCTGTAGAAGAGCAACCACATCCAGAAGTAAAGATGGAAAATCTCTGCTCTTGAATGACCTAAAAACCCATAACTACTATGTTTTGTTAGAGTTTTACAGGCTTCAGGTCTCAGAACATGAACTATATAGCATTCCTGGGTCAAATTGGAATCAAGATATACAACTAAATATTATCAACATAGTGATGACATTGGATCACATTTACTGTGGCTGGGGTTACCCCTATGTAAGAGCATATAAAATTTCATCAGTCTTTGCTCTTTCTTTGATTTTCTTAAAAAATCATTTTGGCAACTCCATATATTTGATATGCAAGTAAGGAAGACTTCCTATGAATTATAACAAGATTAAAAAAATGATCTTGACTTGTCTTTTTGTCAAGATTAGAAGCAAGCAAGCAAAGAATAGTAAAGGATCTAAGGCCAAATGCAGCTCTTGAGCTAATTTTATATGCCTAATTTTGAAATGCCTCTAGTCTACAAGCCTCTACTTGCAGGCCTCTGATTAGAAAAACCCAGTTCTCACTCTTGCTCTGCTCATTTTAGGCTGGCAACTTCCAAACAGATTACTTCCTAGGAGAATCAGTCCTCAGAAATCAAACGCAAATAGATGTAAGAAGGATGGATAAACAGCAGTTCTGTTGTCCAGAGAATATCAGGTTTTTTAGTAGTTTTGAAAAATGGTGAAATCACACTTATTTTTAGAATTTTCACTCTAAATGGAAGCATTTGTTTTACTTAAAAATTTTTTTAGAAAAGAAGTCTGCATGTTGGGAGCCTAAGCAACGGCCAGTTACAGTAGTAAAAGCAGATAGGTAGATGATTAGAGAAATTTATTTATTCTATTGTGTTTTTATTTATTCTATTGTGTTTCATTTTTGTTGGAATTATCCCTTTTACTCCATACCTTGACTCTGATAACAATTATTAAGGATCAGACTAGATGTGACAAAGCCCAGGTTTAAGTTTATCCTCAGATATGGAAACTAACTTGGAAATTTTAGGCCAATCATTCTCTTTACGTGACAGATTTTGTAAATGCAAATGAAATGAAAACTTCATTTAAGCTGCTTTGGAATTGGGAATGAAAATCTTGGATATAAATCTAACAAATGAGTAAATAATTACAAATGAAATTTCAGAGTTGTGCAACATTTTTGATTCAGTTCCAAAAAGGGTTTTCAAAGACTCTGCAACTCTTGAAAGCAACCATGTTGTTTTGTGATCATTTGGCTGCCTTTTGCATCTGCCACAGAATTCTAAGAAATAATACGGCTGTGTGGGAAGAATGAAAGATTCTTGGGAATATTAAAAGCAGAATATTTTTCCCCAAAGGGAGAAATGGAGAAACATGCTCTCAAGGCAGAAAGCAGACTCAGCCTTAATAGTTCCAAGCAGATATTTGGAGCCCATTAAGAAAGGCTGGGCCAATCTATTCATAAACACCTTTGGGAATTAAGATGGGGTTAAGAAAGGGCAGGACATGAACTTAACTCCATACATTAAGAAAAGTGGAAACAATACCAGTCCTTTAAGAAAGGCAGGCTATAGGCAACAGATGACAGGATAAAATCAATTACACATGCCTGACAGAATTAGGACCAAAGAAGTAATAATTAAGACCAGGGCTGTCAAACTCTCAGCCAGCAGGCCATGCCCATGCCCAGTTTAGTGAAGGGGGGAAATATGTCACGTGATGCCGCCATGATGACGTAAGTTTGACATCCTTGATTCGAACCCATCATGAGTAAAACCAATCAAATAATAAAAACACACAAAACAAGCCTCCAGATTACAAACTGCTGTAAAAACTGCATAAAAGTCCATGTAAAACTAAACCTGACCCAGAACTGCATGCTGTGTGTGTATCTGTTCACCAATAAACAGAAACTTTCTTTCCAATCAGCCTCCATGTTATTTCCAATGTCTTTCTCCCAGCCTGGAACTGAACCAGATGGATTTTTCTTCCTACAGTTGCTTTATGGAGTTCCAGACAGATCCTACATTCACACATGTATGTGCTTTGAAGCATCACTTTGGAATCAAAATTAAAGAACTGCACAGCCCTATGACTTGAAGGCTCTGCCTGAATGCAAGGCCCTGAGATAAGCCAAACAGTCCTAAATGTTGACCTGCATTTGTGATGCAAATACTCTGACACTGAATAGAGAAGACTGCAATCAAACCTTTTCTTTCATTTTTGGTACTTTTGAGGATAGTCACAGGAGTGGGCGGGGAGTCATTCCTTTCTCCCTACTGAGTCACTCAGCCTTCAAAGTAAGTGTCTGGAGGCCTTTGTATTTCTAGCTGTTTCTGCCTCAAATCTCTGCAACACAAAAAGCCAATACTGGCAAATGATTGCTCCTTTTAAAATGGAAAGTAAAAAATTGTTCCGATAAGATGGCTGTAAATGAATCTAAGCAAAATTACTATGGGGACCATTCATTCAGATCAGGATGATTGGCAGCTTTCCTCTATAAAACCATCAAACCTTCTCAATGAACAGAATATTTGCCTAACAAATTTGTAAAATAGAAGGAAAGTAACTTTACTAATCTGAATATGAAAGGCTGGTAAAGGAAACAAAGCCAATTCTCAATCATGCAAAGGAGTATACTGAGAATTCGTCTGTTCTTTAAAAAGGCAATCCAGTTTATTTTCATAGATATAAATATGAAATAGATACAGAATCTGCAGTTTCTTTTTCTTTGGGCTTTTTCTTTAATTTATCAGTTTTCCTTATAATAAGCTTTTTAAAAATACATTCTAATAAAGACTTATTCCTAACTAGCAATGGATCAACTGAGATCTATACTTACTAGGTATACAATGAAGTATATCTAATTCTGATATGGGACAAAAATTTGCATGAAAATAATTGTTTATTTTTATGGAAATTTACTATGTGGGGTGCATATATTCACATCTGATATTAGTCAGTGATCTTATTAGTAAAATAGCACAGAGGTATGTGTTTACAGAGTTCTGAAGTGCCACTCTGAATGCATATGATATGCATGTGTGTAGATGTGCATTTCATACACACACACACACACACACACACACACACACACACACACACACACACACACTATGTATAGCAATAGCACTTAGCAATAGACTTACGTATCACTTTACAGTGCTTTCCAGCCCTCTCTAAGTGGTTTACAGAGTCAGCATATTGCCCCCAACAATTTGGGTCCTCATTTTATCAGAAGGATGGAAGGCTGAGTTAACCTTGAGCCTGATGAGATTCGAACTGCCATAATTGCAGACAGCTGGCAGTCAGGAGAAGGAGCCTGCAGTCTGCACTCTAACCACTGCACCAACATGGTTCATATATATGTAGTATGTATTATAACACTTAAATTAATGGGGTTTTCACATGAAGGTGGGTTAGAAAATTACTTTTAGTATGTACAAAAAATTCTGTACAATCTGTAATTCTTCCTTTTCTAATTTGGAAAAGCAATGGTAGAATGTCACCACTGTATTCATTTGGACAATCCAGATCTAGAAACATTAACATAGAAACAGAAAAAAAACATAGAAAACTGATGGCAGAAACAGAAACTGATGGCAGAAAACCCTTTGAGATTTTGTTTGTTTATTTTTGTTTTATTTTTAATTCATTTATTTATTATTTTAAGTTATTGTATTTAATTTTTGCTTGTTTATTTGTTTGTTATTTTTTGTCGGATGATAGGCATGTATTTATCCCAAGCATGTCTAAACTCAGTTATAGGTGATTGACCCACTACCTCCACTGGAAGTTGGTTCCATTAATAAATTAATTATCATTATTTAAGATGAATCATTCTTATTAATTAAGGATCTGATTCAAGTAACAGTGACTTTTGAAAGCCCAAGTTGAAATGCTATCATGAACACGAACTTCTTTGCCTTTGTGTGAGGAACTACAGGAGATAGAAACAGATGTCTTAAACATTCTTGTTGCCATTGTATATCTGAGCTATTGATTACATGTTGGACTGTGTATCTGAGGGATGGGTAACATAGCTGATGCACAGAGAACATCAGGAATTTTGAGAAGATGTTATGAATGCTTTCATAATATGGTTACAGGAAGGGGTAATAATAAATAAATAAGTGACAAGTGAAATGAAATAAATCACCCATTTATTTATCAAAACAATCCTTTTTAGAGCATACAATTAAGTGAAGCAAGGAGCGTGATATACATCCCGGCTTATTTTGGCAGGACTTTAGACTCTCCTGGTTGGGGAAGATGACAAAAACTTCCCAATTTTGCTTGGGATTATTTGTGAAAGCAAAATGGTCTTCTTGGTTTGGGTGTGTTTCTGGCTTGTTTATTTCAACAAGTCTATGGCCTTTTCTTAGATTATGGCTGGCCCTGTCGTTCAGTTAAATAAACAATGGCTTCAAACATCTGATTTGAGGGTCATGCAGTTACAGAACGACTATTAGATTTTTTTTTTTATATATGGTAGTTGCATTTTTATTGCCTGGGAGGAAGAAAGAAATCTATCTGGGTTTCTACTTAAAACATAAAAATAACATGACCTGTATTGGCTATATATGTCGTTTCTTTGTTGGAGCAGGACATTATTTACTGCTCAGCATCATATCACGGACCAACCTCTCTAAAGCTTTGTGACAGCTACCTCTATCTCAGCCCTGATATTAAGCTACAAACCTACATACACTTCCATAGAATTCAATTCCTTTTGCATTCACTCAGTGCAGATAGCTTCTAAGTAGACAAGTGTAAGATTTACAGGTTAACTTTTCTAACCCTTGAGAGAGAGAAATATGCTTTCTCCTTCTTGCTCTTTTATTTTGTAGCAACTTTTTAAATTAGATCGTATAATGTTAAAAGTTTATACCTATTTCATTCTTTTAGTATGGTTAAATTGACTCATAGGTGGTCCATCGAAATAGATAAGTAGGTAAATAGATTGATTTTCAGGTCTTAATTGGTTCCCAAGATTTTAAATGATAAAGGACTGAAAGATTCGGCTGCTAAAATTGAAGGGTGAGGAGGAGGCAGCCTTCCATAAAAATATTTTCCTATACTATTAAAAACATAACTATATTTAACAACCCTGGCTCAAGAAAACAAGGATTGTTTCATACTGCCCTGTGGCCTCAGATCAGAGTGCTTTTCTGTCTTATTAATTTTAAACATACTTGAATCAAAAGCCCATCAACATTAAATACAGCATTAGTGTAAGAATAATGGCCTCAAATGATGTGTTTGAGTGGAGGAAAGCAATCTTTTTCCTAATTTCAGCAGGCTGAGTGCCTGCTTCCTTCTTTCAACCACTTACCTGTTCTAGAATCTGTTCACTGTAGATCTGTCCCAATGTCTCCAATGCCAAGAGTGTCCTCAAATTTGTGATATCAGTATTACAAAGAATTGCATGTGTTAATACAATGTATTGTGGAAAGCAGAAAGGGGAAAACCTATTAGTAAAGATACTGATGGCAAATAAATGGGTTTAGCTAGTGTGTTTCCCAGCTGGTTCTACTTTAAACAAAAGTGTGGAGTATGGCTCTTGCCACAGTTGTCAGATCTTAAAATTTATTTGATAAGGCTGCAGAAGACCATCTTTTTCTGACTAATCTCAATGCTACTTCTCCAGTTTTGACTAATTCTATTTCTACCAAGGCTCTCTAAACATAATTCAACTCAGTACCTGGAAATCTCATTACTTATATGGCCCTGGTTGATTTTGAGGCAAATCAGCTCTTATCTCAGCAGGGGAAGTTTTCATTTTACAGCACTTCATTTTAATAGATTATAATTACAAGTTTCATGGAACATCACAAGTGGATGTGTAAATATGCAGCATTTGATTAAGGAGAAAGTTATGAACAGAACAACTGAGTAAGCTTTCTGAAAATTATATCCCCAGCTGCCTGGAATTATTTTTATTTTTGTATGTATGTATAAGGAGAAAATACCCATAGTGTTTGCCTACAATGCAGACTGTGAGACTTATCTTGAATATTCAATGATTTGAATGAAACAGATTCTGTAGATGAAATTTACAGGTATTGTCTATAATAGCAGTAGGACTTTTAGTATTGTAATTGTATATGTATAGATATGAATATGGATATTATCCTACCAAGGATTGTCCTACAAAGGATTATACTCATATTTGTCATTGCATTTCATATATTTAATTTTATTGGGACCATAATGCAAAAAAAAAAAACACTAAGAAGCTAAACTTCAGGATTCTATATCAACAAGTTGACTATAAACTATTTCTTTTAATTACATACCAGCTTAAGTTTATTATTCAAGAATGATGTCATTTTCAAAGGCAGGAAAAAAAATAACCTCAAAAATATGCTCAGATTAAGTTTAATTTTCTTCTTGTCTTTGTTATTAAATCTCCTGTCTACCTTTCAAATATAGAATTTTTAACTCAACAACAGACGTCTGGCATGTTTCTATAAAAATAATAGTTCAAACTGCAAATATATTAAAATATAGCATTTTTTATTTATTTCATTTCTATAGCCATCTATCTCAATTGAATTGTAAAAATATTTTAAAACAATAAAAGCAGTAAAAAGCATTAAAACATTAAAAAAAGTATTAAAATGTCTAGTTTGAAGTTTATGTTACCCAATTTCAGGATGGAATGTCTAACTTTTACATTAAAACAATTTAATGGAAAAATTGAAGAAAACTATCTCCATCCCATTCCTTACTTTGTAAAAGTTAGTGGAATAAACTGAAACTGTCTTATGATTAGAAGAAAAATTCCTGGAAAATATAGGATTTATGCACAGTCTCATTCATGGTCCAACACACAAAAACTTATATCAAGATAACAGCACATATGTAATGTGATGGTGGAAATCCCATTCTTCCAATTTTGCATCAGGACATCTGATGCAAGCAAGTATTTAATGTAAGTTGCAGGAATACATCATGACATATGCCTTCTTGGTTGTTGTACTGCCCTGTGGAAGAAACACACCCTGTACGGTGTTAGTGAATAAGGCATTTTTATTGCTTATTATATTGTGAACCATCCAGAGCTGGTTTGAAGTCAAGCAGCACCTAAACTGAAATAAATATGCGTCACTCTGAGAAGCACCCCTAATGCAAGAATGGACAGAACTGGTTCCCAAGATGGTGCAGAGAACTTCCTGGCCACACCTACCAACTTCTCATCAAGCAGAACTTGTTAGTCTGTTAAAGTACACAATTTGTGCATCAATTCCATCTGGGGAAGCACTACTTCATTGTAATGGGTTACGAGAATGACCTTGGGAGACAGAAAGAAGTACTATATCCTAAACAAAAGTGCTACATTTGGAATATTCCCCTTCCATTTATGAGGTGGACCTCTACTCTCCTGGCCTTTCAGAAGTATCTGAAGACCTGGCTCTGCTGACTTGTTTGGGGCACACGGAGAAGCATGCAACACTGTGAAGACCCGCTCCCATCTTTTTAATTTAAATTACTCTATTCCTATTTGAACTGCCTCCTACTGGGACACTATATTTGTATGATTTTTACATTTTTAATTGTACATTGCCCAGAGTCACTTTATGAAGGAGATGGGCACAGTCTCTAAATCTGATATAATGCAGAGAGAGAGAGAATCAAGATCATGTGAAGTGTTAATGCCACTTTATAATGCCTTGGTAAAACCACACTTGGAATACTGCATCTAGTTTTGGTCACCATGATGAAAAAAAGATGTTGAGACTCTAGAAAGAGTGCAGATAAAAGCAACAAAGATGATTAGGGGACTGGAGGCTAAAACATGCAAAGAATGGTTGCTGGAACTGGGTATGTATAGTTTGATGAAAAGAATGACTAAAGGTGACATGATAGAAGTGTTCCAATGTCTCAGGGGTTTCCAAAAAGAAGAGGGAGTCAAACTATTCTCCAAAGCACCTGAGGGCAGGACAAGAAGCACTGGGTGGAAACTAATCAAGGAGAGAAGCAACTTAGAAATAAGGAGAAATTTCCTAACAGTTAGAACAATTAATGAGTGGAACAACTTGCCTCCAGAAGTTGTAAATACTCCAACACTGGAAGTTTTTAAGAAGAGATTGGATAAGCATTTGTCTGAAATGGTATTCTGCCTAAGCAGGGGGTTGGACTAGAAAACCTTCAAGGTCCCTTCCAACTATTCTATTCTATTAATAAAATAAAATATTGGTCATCTTAAACAGACTAGCCCAATCAACATGCAATTCCAAACAATTGTGTTTGCTAGATAACTATAACAATTCTCATTACAGCCTTGCCAAAGGCCCTTTCTCCATAAACAGGGTATAGGTCAATATGGAAAAGACTGCTGGTTCACTATCATCAAATGCCTCAGGGTGGAAAAATAGTCTTTTACCACTATTACATAATTCCTAATATGGGCTTTTACTTATGTTTAGTTTGGCTCATACTTTGGAAGGTCACTTTGGTCATTTCTGGTGATCTCAGTGCTACTGCTGTTTTTCCTTAAATGAACAGACAAATCAAAACCCTTAGTGGATTATCTGCCTCCAGCAAATCTTAGCAAAAGCCTTCGTAGTATATAAAAGAGGAGGAAAAGGAATTGGCAAATGTTTGCTACATTAATTTTTAAAAAGACACTTCAAGCATTTGCCACGAACCAATGCATAAATGATAGAAATGAAAACAGACCTAAGTGTTTAAGAAAAAAGCAAGCAAATATTTATAATGAACAGTAAATGAAGAGAAAGACTTCACTGGCAAAATGCAGAATAAATAGAAGATGAGACTCTGAGATGATTCTCAAAATCTTTCTCTAGTACAAACAGAATAACAAAAGTCCTGGTAGGTTGCTTTGCATTTTAGGTGTTTCTCTACACCAGGGACAATGGTGCTGTGTATAATTATTCTGTAAAAGAAATACATTTTAAACACAGCTTTTAACATTCAAAAACAAGGATGAAAATCTTGTTAATGGAGAGATTTAGCAATCTCAACATTCTAATCCCTCCCACTTTTAACCATATCTATCTAATTATCAAAAAGACAAAAGCAGTATCCAAGTAATCCAACAAAGAGAATAAGGATAGTGTACCTTTTTATGATTCATGACAGTGTAGTAAATAATAGATTCTCTAGGTCCTATTTCCAGTTGAATGTAAAAATATATTTGAATTGCTCGAAATAAAAGCACAGACAGTTTTTTTTTCTTTTTCTTTTGTTTTATGCATGAACCTCACTGTCACCTATGCAGAATGCATTTCTTCTTTTATTGTCCAGGTTTCATTAAGAGCATCACTTTCCTAGCCTTAAACATAGATAATACAACAGAACCACTTGTTTAGGTTGGTTCACAGTCAAAAGCAGTGGAAGACCAAGAAGTTGCTGTACAAGGAAACATTCAGAGGGAAAAACACCTCTGAATAGAAGGCAGTGATTTATTTCTTGATTTACCTATTGAAAAAACTGGGATAACATGTTTGAGAAAATCCTTCCAGTTTACATACCAACCCTAATGTTATATTCATTTGTGTTGTGAAAGTGATCACAGACTTATCATGGTCTCACTTCAAACCATGAATTATTTTGTGCTGTTGATTTCAAACAGTTTATTAATATGGTGTATTGTATCCAAATAGTCATTGTTTTTGCCCTCTATGGTCATTCCGAAAATTAAGGTAACTTCATTTCATACTTACTTCATTAAATTTAAGAAACAATAAATCAGGAAATAATTCTTTCTTTTTGTAATCTTGTCTCTTTAATAACAAAACAGGACAATCAAACTTTAGGAAATTTAGCTCAGATCAGAAAAGCTACATCCATACTGAACATTAAATAATGCAAAGAAGATCAAGTGTGTCTTTTTGTTAACAGAACAATTTGTTCCAGATACATAGCTGAAATAAATTCTGCATTTTACTACTTCAAAATGATCTACAGAGTAAGTGAAGAGATATTTCCAACAAAGGAACAGGAGACAATTGTCAACACTCTGCAAACTCTTCTAAAAGGTGCTTGTAAAGGCTTTGAAGTTTCAGCTTATATAAAACGTTAAGCTCCTGCACTTAAGCTGCTACTCATTCATGCCAATTTCATTACAGTACATTATGGAATACTTTGATCTTTTGTCACTAAGATTGAAGAGCAAAAGTCATGAAAAGGTTTATTGAAAACTATAGAAAACAAAAAAATAGGAGACTAGAAAAAAATGAAATTTAAAAACAGAGATATTACTGATCTTTCAGCAAGGTTTATGTTAGCATACTCATCCCTGATCGGTTGTTTTGCGGGAGCGGGAATTTGAACAGCCGTCAATGGTTGAAGCTGCGGGCAGGTCTTCTGTAAAAGGAGCTGCCGCGGCTGCAGTTCTCAGTTCTGTAAGAACAAAATAAAAGAAGTTGGACGAGCTGGGTTTCCCACGTCTTCCTTATCCAAAATCAGCAAAACAGCTTAAATGGGAGTGAAGTAGATAGCACAGAGGCAAAGGAAGATAGACTTTATATTTAACTTACTATTTGGCACCATGCTTTCTATATATGAACCAGCTCATTATGTTGGCAATGAATCACTAATTCTGTGTCATCCTTTATGAAGCCTGGATTTAATGGAATATATTTTTTTTAATCCTCTAATTATCCATTCATGATGTTTACAGATTATAAGTTAAAAAAACAACAAGATGGCAGCCACAATGGTTCCATGGAAACTCTGCCTTCTTGTTTATGTGCATCACAGAGTTTTGTTGTGAACATCACTGCATCCTGCTGTCCTGTTTCCCTTAGATCACTTTATTTCCTTTCATTGTCTTTATGGCGGCACTATGATAGCACAGTAATTAGAATGCAGAATTGCAGGCTAATTCTGCTGACTGTCAGCAGTTAGATCCTGGTTGGTTTCAGATTGAGTCAGCCTTCCATCCTTCTGAGGTCAGTAAAATGAGGACCCAGATTGTTGGGGAAAATGCTGACTCTGTAAATAGCTTAGAGAGGGCTGTAAAGCACTATGAAGAATATATAAGTCTGTGTGCTATTGCTATTGCTATTTTCCTACTTTGTTTCACTCCATTTATTCATTTGCCGATGTCACCATAACATACATAAAGCAAGGTATTTCAGCCATCTGACTGCCAATGGGAGTCTTAATGTAGCCTTAAAACTTCAAGTAGTACCAAATGTACCAGCAAGAGTCCTGATCAGTCAGTAAATTCACTGAATAACCTTTGGGTCACTTATTGGATTATTGTGGGAAGAATCAATATGTGTGTGTGTGTGTGTGTGTGTGTGTGTGTGCGTGTGTATATGTGTGTGCGTTACATCAGAAGTAAACTTGAAGGTCCAGATTCCCTATCATGGGGGTAAAATCAGACTCTTCAAACTATGAGCTGTTTATTTAGATTTGTGGTTTTTCCTGGCTTGTAAAGGCTCCCCAGGAAATGACGTGTAGTTATATCCATTTTGTACTTTCAGCTTCTCTGAGGGGAGGGGTCCTCTGACCTTAAAGTAGGCAGTGGTATGTTCTGCCCCCCCCCCCCTCTCAAGTAGCCATATCTGGGCTCAAGAATTCTGTCAATTTGTATCCAGTTTCCTTCTCTCCCTTGTTTCCAGGAGAACTAAAGATGCTGCTGCCACCAATGTTTAATGAGATAATTGGTCCATTCAGTCTTTATCTGGTGGCATACATTTTTGTATCTGTTTTTGAAGTTGGCAATGTGACCAGATTTGTTTTTCCGCCAAAGTGATCGCTTTTTGGATTGAAGCTTCCTTATTGTTATGGATAATCTGTTTTTTCTGGTTTTGGGAGTTGTTATTGTTACATATAGTTTGATGACTCTTTTGACTTCAAGTAAAAATATGTTGTAATGGTCTTCAACAGTATTGCATCCAGTGAATAGAAGTTGCCAATCAAGAGATGAGAGATCATTGTCTATAAGATCATAGTTGCCTTTTTTGAAGTTATAATTGTGGATCCCGTTGTTATGATGATTTTTGTGTGGACGTATCAATCAAATCAATCACGTTGTGGTCCTGTTGGAAAAGCGTTCTTTAATTTGTAATCCATAAATTGAATTCAAACTATTGCAGAAGATGAGATTGAGGCAATTGTTAAATCTAGTATTGTTGGTTACTAGTTGTTCCAGTCCCAGATTTGTTACAGCATTGTAGAAGGTTGCATGTATGGGTTCATTTTTACACTCGTTTAGGGTCCAGTTAATATGAGATAGATTGAGGTCACCAGGAAAGATAAAAGCATGTGGGCAGGATTTTGCCCATGTTAGTAGTGAATTTAGCTTGTTTGTATGTTTGATGTCATAATCAGAGGCCCTGTAACATACTAAGAATCGAAATGTGATATTTAAGGACAATTCACAGATGATAACAATTAACAATAACACCCCTCATGGCACTGACTGGGTTATCATAGGGACTGCCTCTTCCCTATAGCCCATACTGCTCAATAAGTTTGCACCAGGTCCCTTCAGTTAAATATTGTCATTACTTGGGACTTGGAAACAGGTCTGACCTCTGAAATAGCATCACTCCTGAAATCTGCATGAGTCTCATGCTTCAGTTCTGGGAGTCTTTGAAAAATCGGCTTTGATCCTAGGCCAGACTTAGGCTTGTTGCCAGGTCCCTATAATATTTTATCCAATTCAGAATTTTCTGGACACAAATGATTTATGCTTTTATTGTTTCTTCTTTTTAAGAAAAAGATATGAAGATTCTTTAACAGCAGTCATTCTCACAGTATATGTTTGCAGTCTGGGAACTGTAGACAAATGGGCGAAAGGACCAAACACCATCAAAGGATCACTGTCTGCCAAGAACTTGGGCTAAAAGTAACTTTTATTTTTATTTTGTCTCTAATTCTTTCTTGGATCACTCATGGAAATACAGCTTGCAGTTCAAACTAATGTCAATTTTTTGAAACTAAATAACAGCAATAGAAATCATCAAATGCAGTACACTTTGATATATCTAGCCTAAGAACTCGTTACAGTAAAAGCAACACTAATTAAAGCCACAAGCAATCTGGCTCCAATAATGGTTAAAGCATTTACTGATTTTAATAGTGGAAACATAAAAGTCAAGGAATCTTCTAGTCAAGGGTTGGACAGCTATAGCACCTTTACAACCTGTGGACTTTAACTCCCAGAATTCAGGAGCCATCCATGTGCAAGAATTCTGGGAGCTGAAGTCCACAAGTTGTAGATGGGCCATTGTTGCCCACCATTATTCTAGTCAGACTTCCACAACAGAGTGTTTTTCTTTTTTAAAAAAAGAATTTTTTAAGGCCTTTTTTTCAGTTTTGTGCAGAGAAAATACCAATTAGATAATGGCAAGAAACTTCAGATTTGTTAGTCTTTGTTTGTCTTTCACCATTGTCATGCTGCACATAGCTGGTAGGAGTCATAGTTCTTTTAATAGCTGTTGAGGGCACATTTTTCTATATATGGAGAAATTATAATTTCTTAGTATTCAGAATAAAACATTTGTCCTGATGTTGTTTTGATAATGAGTGGAAAATAAAGGGATGCTATCTGGTTCTGTCCTTCCAAATCAACTATTTGCCCATTCTGATAATAGCAAAACCAGGCAGTGCAAATAAGCCTTTAATAAAGGAAAACTAATCACATTTTGCATCATGTGAAGAACATGTAAGTGCAAGAAGATATGTGATATAACAGACAACCAGTTACTGTTATTTAATGCTATAAATTAGCATAGGAGTGTACTTTTCCTTCTTTAGAATTTTCAAGCGAAAAATATTAATTATTAGATATATTTAATGAGGATTAAGGGGATGCAGTGGCCTAGTGATTAAAACCCTGGCAGTTTGAAACCCAAACACCACATGATGGAGTAGGCTCCCGTTTTTATACCAGCTCCTGCCAACCTAACATTCTGAAAGCATGCAAATGCAAATAGATAAACTGTCAGCATTCCAAGGAACAACCTCCAAGAACAAAGACTCTGAGGCTAGCATTTCCTCAAAGTTCCATTTTATTAGAAATATCATATTGGCACATCTGGGAAAACTCAAATCTGGGAGTTCTGGGATTTTCCCCACCTAAAAGAAAGTCAAGAATCCATCCCCTACACACACAAGTCCATCACATTGTCCAATCATATCTTCATCCCAACTGGAGACTACCCCCAGTCACTCACCTCCAGATGCAAAACAATTGCCCTTGACTCCCAGAGAAAGGAATGTTATTGTGGCTAATCTTCCAATGCTCCCTGCAATCTCCCCCTCCTGCTTTCCCAGGCACTAAATGTGGCTTCCAAAAATGGCTTCCAAGGCTAACATAAATAGGTACCACTTTGATGGGAAGGTAACAGTGTTTCATCTACTTCAGCATGTAGTCATGCTGGACACAGGACATGGAAGCATATTTGGACAATACTGGCTCCCTCAGCTAGGAAATGAAGATGAGCACTACCCTCTAGAGTTGAACATGACTGGTTGGGGAAACCTTTGCCTTTACCTTTAGTAAAGATTAAAGTTGCAGTAACCAGGTCCACCTTTCCTCTATATATACATTCAAAGTTTTGCAACTCTAGGTACATAGATTCGTCAGCTGTTCAAACAGTCGGGTGATATATGGATATATGCATTCAAGAGCTACTTGCAGCAGAAGTTCAGCCCAGAAGGAACAGGGACATTTTGCTAGGACTATGAGAGTAGAGGTAACACCTGTGAGTTCATTTCTGTTTGTGCCATTTGAGTTATTGGAGGAAGTACCTAAAAAGACGTATGTTGCAAGATTTGCCTGAATGCCATGGGTCTTTATGATATGCATGAAGTAATTGCAGAATAGATTTCTTATGGGGATTACCTGGCTTTACACACTCCATCTTTGTGCCCCATTGCCATTAAGTTTGGGTAGCAAAACCATTGTGTGGATTCTACATGGCATTTATTCATAAGAAAGTGTCAATACTGAAGTGACCCTGGCCAGCTTGAAGGCTTCAGTGTTGCCACATTGGTAAAGAGGGGATAGAGAGGGGGGAATAGAGATAGCTGGGGTTTTTTAGCCAAAACAAAATAGTTCCTATGAGAACCAAGAACATTCCAACAGGTGGCTGGAGAGAGGAGAGAAGTATCCAGGCAACCGGCCAGCAGCTAGATTGGACAACGTGACTTATTGTTTGGGGATAGGGAAACTTTATTTTTAATTAGGTGAAAACTGTGGGAACTCTCAGAGTTGGTTTTCACCAGTCTGTGCCAATATGATATCTCCAAATAAAACTGCAATTTGAGGGATGTACCTACCTCAGAGTTCTGTTTGCTATGTGTGTATTACTTGGAACGCTGACAGAAAGTGCAGGATAGGATTCTCTAAAAATTCCTTCTCCAAGTAATACCATCAAATACTGGTCATGCTTTTGAACTTCGCAGCTAAAAAATGGGGAAAAGAAAGGTGGGGGGGGGAATGAAAATGGGGTTCCAAAATTTACTCATATCTTAAAAACAAAATATTAAAAAAATTTTAATTTGTAGAGAAGCTATGTGTATTCGAGCATTTTCCCTAACTTGTCAGACTAGTGTGATACAATATAATGTGAATAGATATATTGTGTCTCTTCTCGTTTTTATGACTTTGTAATTCCAAACTAGTGCCCAGAATTATTCAGCTAAATTCCAGGAACAGCTGGATGAAAAGTAGGCAGAGAAACATTATTTGTATATTGATGTTTTACTAAAACTCATAGAATAGACAGTTTATTAAAATTATAGCCTTTTAAAAATATTTCATTTTCTTGTATGCAATTAATGTAATATACTGGTGCCATAAGTGTTCATTTATATTTCTGAAACAATTTAATGCCTCCCTGTTCAAATATTTCTTACATTTTTCTCTTTCTTTTATGATACCAGGTCCAGCTCATGTAGAAAGAATAACATATCCAAGAACTTTATAAACAGTTAATTGAAAAAGTTATTGTGAACTACACAATAATGCACTAAAAAGTGCACTAAAAAACAATAATATTAACTTAATAAGAAAAGACAAGGCCACATTATTCACTGAAAAATATGGATGATTAAAATTAATGTACTTAAGAGTGCCTAAGCCCTAGAATGAGCAGGGTCACCCATCCAAATTAATGTCACCAAGAATATGTCAATCAAAACTATAAGAAGGAATGAGATATTGTATGCAAATTATCTATTGAATTATTAGGCTCACACATCATGTACACACAAACATGTGAATATCATATTTAAGGAAGGGAAGCAAAACAGTATGTGTTGACTTCATTATCAGTTGTGAATATATCCTATATTTGTGCATTGCATGCAGTTTCAAAAGAAGAAAGCTAATAGCCTTATACATGTAGTTCTTCTCACCAACATTCTCCTTATAATATGCCATTATTAGGTGGGGTTGAAATAAAGATAATTATGCTAAATATAGAGAAAGACAATATGGTGCAAGGATTAAACTTGTTGGACAGGCATCAGGGAAATCAGTGTTCTAATTTCCAGCCATAGAAGAATTTGGATTAATCATTCTCTATAAGTTCAAGTAGGGGTAAGGTATTTATTACTTATTTGCTTTATATTGAGGGAGGGAGGGAGGGAGGGAGGGAGGGAGGGAGGAAGGAAGGAAGGAAGGAAGGAAGGAAGGAAGGAAGGAAGGAAGGAAGGAAGGAAGGAAGGAAGGAAGGAAGGAAGGCCCTTGATCCTTTAAAATATAATTCAGATCCAGGGCAAAGAAGAAGAAATGTTAAATTCTAAGCACAGACTAAAAATCTATGTCTCCGAGTTATTGTTGAATTACAGTGTTCAACATCTCTCATCATTATAATTCAATTCTCGTCTGACAATATCTGCAGAAATGCAGGTTTACCATATCTGAACAAACTTTAGAAGACAGGTGCAAAGATGGTCATGATCCATTTGCTGCCTTTAAAGCCTTTGATGGCTTAGAGTCCTTTTGAAAATTACTGTCAAATTGCAATGTTTAATGTGTTGGGAGGGACAAATACAGGAGATTCAGTATGAATAATTATGTTAACTGCCTTTCAGTCACTGAAATTAATTTTTTTCTATTTTCACATTTTCTTAGTCCTCGTTCTTCAGTGATTGCATAGCCCTACTCTGAAGGTTGCATATTTGAAACCTATAATTTAGGTAACAGGAAAAGGGGAGAAGAAATGCTGACAACCCCAATCAAAATGGACACACATATACAGGCAATCTATTCTCAATATTTTTATTTTGACATTTCTGTAACTGGGCCCATTACCATCCTCACCTACACACACATACACACATACACATCAATATTTTTGTTTTGTTTTAGTTTTCTTGTTAGTTTTCTTGTTAGTTTTTAGCCTCTCCAAAGTCCTCTGTAATAAATGATGGCTTCAACATTCTTCACAGTTCATTCATCTTTTCTTAGTCATGTAGTACTTATAGGTCTTAGTTTAAAACTCATTTTGCCTCTCTGCTCCTTTTATTAGACAGATAAGAATGGGAATAAGGCTAAAAATAAAAATTACAAAATCATCCAAGGCTTTTATGAATATCGCTCCAAACTAACAAGATAGAATATTGATGAGCATGTGGTACAGCATCATGTTTATAGATGAAAATTCCATCTTATGGAAATCTAAGAATGAAACAGGAAATAAAGGAAGACTTTTGTTTCTGTCATATGTATGGCATTTTTGACATGATTATTTCCAACACCCACAATGAATAAGAAAAAAGTAATTTACTGTAAAAGGCAGGCAGGCAGGCAGGTAGGAAGATAGACATCTTAGAGATAATTTTTAAAAAGCTCTTAATGAAGACTGGAGAAAACTTAATTACTGGTATCTCTGAAATGGCTGAATAATGTACAGTTTCTGAAGAACTAAAGAGATTCAAAGCTTGCAGTAAAGAGTGAGTAATAATTAAGAGGTGACAATTGGAGAATTGATCATGTTCCAGTTGTGTGCAAGAAAAATGGTGACAAGGGAAAAGTAAAATCCTAATTGATTTTGTGAGTCAAGGTAATAACCATTGCTTTGAAGTCACAGTCTCACTTTCTTAGAAGATAAAGAAAATCCCTAGTGTGTCATAGTCAAAATGAAAGAGCAACAAAATTATTCAAAGCTTGGAGGGGAAAAAAAGGATAGATCTATGACTACTTTTCATGCCTTTCATAGCACCAATATATCCAGTTTTCAATTCCAGAAGTAAAGATAACCATAGCTATCGAAAAGCAATGCAGTTCCAAATTGTTAAGGATCACAGACCTTGACCCTGAAAGGGATAAGGAAAAAGGACCAATATTTCAACATTAAAGCAATTTTGCTCTCCGAATTGGAAAGGAAGCACTTTCCACCCTGTTTATGAGCAACAATGCCAGCTGATCAGTGTTTTGAACAGTGAAAACAAGCATTTGAGAAAGAATATACAAAAAGATCCTTCTTTTGTAAAATCCTCACATACACTTTATAAGTGTGTGTGCGTGTGTGTCTGCGTGTGTGTGTGTGTGTGTATTACATCAGCACTATGGTAAGTCTGCAGATAGATTATCTGAGTAATGCATTATGCTACATTGTTCAATTTCTAAGGATGCCAGTTTTCTAAGTGATCAATTTACAAGTGGGATTTTTAAAAAATCCAAATTAAAAAAAAACATACAAAAAAATAAACAAAAATTCTTGAGAAGACAGATTCAAAGCACACAGCATTTTAGAAGGTTCATGCATCATTATCTTTAAGATCCTCCTAAAGGATAGCAGGACTGAGACCATATGGATTCATGCTGGGGTTAGGGAATGTTGGTCCAAGATCTAGGCACAGTAACAGAACAGGATCATATCTTTCAGGTCATCGTAGGAAACTGGAATCAAAATTATTACTTGACTCCAAGAGGCTAGCTTTTTCAAGGGAATCAAAAGGAGTCAGGTGCAACAAACTATTCTGAAGACCTGGATCTTGATGACAGCCCAATGTTGCTGGATTCATCTCCTGATTTAATTCAAAGGGATCAGTAAATTAAAACTTTGTTATTTCACAATACCTGTCAGCTATTTCAGTGATTGTAACATCCCAAAGGTACTTTTTCAGGAGGCAACTGGACTTTCTGTTTTTTCATTGAAGTCATTTCGCTTCTCACCCAAGAA
Organism: Bungarus multicinctus; assembly: GCA_023653725.1. NCBI lineage: Eukaryota > Metazoa > Chordata > Lepidosauria > Squamata > Elapidae > Bungarus > Bungarus multicinctus. Next base: position 40,527,679 of record CM042846.1, on the reverse strand, counting down.
GCATCCATTCTTGGATGAGAAGCATGTCAGAGTATATTCATGAACTGGAATAGAGCATGGTAACAAGGTCAGCCAATGAATAGGCATAGCAACTAAGTCAGCCAATGAGGATTGTTTGGAAACTGAAACTAGAAGTAGTCTAGGCATGGCTCTATATTAAGCTCTGCAGCTCTGAAGCTATGTTAAACTCTGAGTCTGTCTATTGAAAATGAAACTGCTTCTCTCCTCTGCTGTGTGTCTTGCTTGCCTGCTGAACTAAAGTGAATCTGATGTCTGTTTCTGAGCTCCTGAGTTGCTGTTCTGCTCTGAACATGTAACATGTCTGCTTCTCTTTGAGTTTGCTCCATGTTGGAGAAATCTACAACTGGTATCGTAAAATTTACTTTATAAGTTTATAAAGAAGTTAAATGAAGCCTCAGTCATCTGTGTTTACTTTTCTGGCACTGAATTTATGCTGCAATACTCTGAACAAAGCAAAATGTCTTCAAAGAAAAATCAGAAAGTCCAGTTGCCTCTTGAAAAAGCATCTTTGGGACAACCATGACCTGGATGACTGAGAATCTCCATAGACATTCAGTGATTGTAATATTCTTTAAAATAGATTGGTTAATACTGCTCTTTATTTTACATCACATTTAGTACTTTGACACATTAGGACTGATCAGAGAATATCTCATTTCTGCTTTATCTTGAGTATCATACAATTAAACTAATAATGAAGTTCTGAAGAAGGGGTTATAATCAGTCCCCTTGTTTCATGCTTCAGGAGCCAAAGCTGTCTGAGCAGTTTATAATCTTTGGTTTCTCTGACATATAGGTATAGCTATAGTTACAAGGAAATACCATGTAATCTGAATAACATGCAATCATATATATATATCTACATTTATTCTTAATTAGGTTAAGAGATCTGAATATGCACCATGATTTCTGTTACTTTGATAAGATTACTTTTTCAAGACTTTAAGGTAATCAAGACTTCTGTGTAGTTCTCTGGTCTCATTGTATGAGTTGTTTTTTATAGATGCATCAGGGTTGCACTGCACATTATCTTTAATACTTCATCTTTTTTTCTTTACATTTCTAAAAATGTAAAGGAAAAAAAGTAACATGTCTTTTCAAGGGATCATCTTAGAAAAGCAATGATTAGTCTTCCATGGGAACTCACAGAGAAATTTACCAGAAGTTAAAGATACATTTGAACAATTAAGAATAATTAAACCTTTTTTTTTAAAAAAACCAGTTGATATGTCCATATGTACTACAAAGACAACTGGGTAAATATATTTAACACTGAAAAATTAGTAAGCAAAATAATTCTGTTAATGAGCATCAAGACAACTCTGTGCTGTGATAGCAACTGTTTTTAAGAGGAACTTCTGCTTCTTGAGGCTGTCTGACTTGACTGACAAAAATCTCATAAGGAGTGAGAAGATGGCTGTAATGATCACAGAAAGAGATTAAATGTATTCCTCACAATTGGTATCCTTATTGCCTTTAAAACTATGTATGCCATTAAACTTGGGAATTCAAAAGTTTTAGCTCAAAGTCCCATGTATTTAAAATCTTAAATGTCCCCCTTGGGGACACTAAGAGGCGGCAGCGGGGCGTTTGAGGCATTGGCTCCAGAACGGTGCAACAGTCAATGGGTGAGCCTGCAGGGCCGACACCTCAAACGCCCCCCTGCTGCCTCTTAGCGTCCCCAAGGGGTCTGGCAGAGGGGCACTAAGAGGCGGCAGGGGGGCGTTTGAGGTGCCGGCCCTGCAGGCCCATTGATTGTTGTACCACACCGAAGCCGGTGCCTCGAATGCGGCACTTGTTGGGAAAAGCTGCCACCACCACTTTCCCAAAGTGCCACCACTGTCGCATTCTGTCTGTCCGTTCATCTGTCCATCCATCCATCCATCCATCCATCCATCCATCCAAAAGGTCTGTCTATCTGTCTGCCTGCCTTCCTGCCTACCTACCTATCTGCCTGCCTGTCTTTCTACATACCTACCTACCTACCTATCCATACATCCATCCAAAAGATCTGTCTATCTTCCTGCCTACTTGCCTGCCTGCCTACTATCAAAACTCCAAAAACAGGTCAAGTAGCTCTGATGAGGCCAGTCATAAATTAGAATACTTGCTAAACAACCGGCCATTAAGTGAGGATCACTTGTATTTGGTTTGCCAGTCACCTGGCCACGCCCACCCAGTCACATGACCAGCAAGCCACACCCTCAAATTAGGCCACACCCACAGAAATTTGAATTCCAACCCTGGATGGGGGGCACTGAAGATGAATTTGTAGCACCAAGGGGGAGGTGGACTGAAAAAGTTTGTGAACCACTACATTAAAGTATGCCACATGGAACTAACCTATATTAGAAGTTATCAGATCTAGAGCTGAAAAATAATGTTCATTTTCAATATCATCCAGAACTGGCTTTCATTCAGAGGTCAACACCATTGCATTATCCAGGCAGACAGGGAAGATAAATTTAGATACTTTACCAAAAGTTTTATGACTACTTTGCATTTAATCAGTGAAGAGGTTACCAAAGAGATATTGGTTATTCTTAAGATCTAGATATGTAACCTGGATTTGCCTCTTTTTACAATTCCAAAGAGGCAGAAGCATATGTTTCACTGGGACAGCCTACATTTCTCCCCTCAGAATATTTTTTTTTAATACTGTAATTATTTTATTCTGTTATTTTGTGATCAGTGATAGGCTGCAACCAGTTTAACAACCAGTTCTGTGAGCGTGTAGAGTATTCAAAAAACACCAGTTTGAATCTCCACAGGGCAGCCCCGGTTAAGTAGAACAGCTGAGGGGTGCAAAATCCACTGTACCACGTGAATCAGCTGAGCTGAAAAAGGCAGAAATATAGGACAGGATAGGGCGGGTGCGGGTGGATGGGGCCAGCTGATCATCAGAAATTTAATAAATAAAAAGGTAAAGGTCCCCTGTACAATCATGTCTGACTCTAGGGGGAAGTAGTCAACTCTGTCTCTTAGCTGAGGGAACCAGTGTTGTCCAAAGACACTTCTATGGTCATGTGACCAGATGACTAAATGCCGAAGCACATAGAATACTGTTGACTTTTCACTTTTTCACCTTTTCACTTTTCAAGTGCTGCCTATTTATCTATTTGCATTCGCTTTCAAACTGCTAAGTTGGCAGGACATGGGACAGGGACAGGATCACCTGTTGTGTGGTACACCGCATCATGTGGTACATGGGTGTCAGACTGCCGACCTTCCTGCTCACAAGCCCAGCATCTTAACTGCTAGGCCACTGCATTCCTATTTAATAAATAGGTAATGGTATCCAGCAAGGATTTAAAGAATTATGTTACAAAATATAATGTGCATTGTTTATAGTGGGATTCAGGTTCCTTCATTGTGATCCATATCCCACAGTATTTTTTGGGGGTGGGGGATATCTTCAAGTCACTGAACACATTCAGCAGCAGTACTAAACTCTTGCTGCTATAAGTACTATAGAATAAAAAATTTCAAAACAATCAATAAGGCTTCCATCGTTTGCACTGTAGTAATCAATCCTATTCTTTCATCTGTGCTAGCTCCTCAAATAGACATGACATGGACCTATAACTGATTTTAACAGTATCTAAAAATGATCTTATCCATCATTTAGGAACTTGTATTATTGAGTGACAATCTAGCATTGCCAGTACATGCCACAACCTCCATGCTCGGGTGTATAAATTATTTTATTGCTATGTTATTTAGGAAGATATTATTTTTAAAAAAAAATCATAACCACTTTAAAATATATGTGATCTTACTTGTCAGATGCAGGGGGGAAATATGCCAATGCAAAATGTTCTTGGTAATAGCTTTCTTTACAGTTGCTCTGATTAGCATTTTTAGCATCGCTGGTGGGAAAATCACACATGCCCACATATTCCCATACAATAATTTCCCCCTCCTACTCCTGTTTTCCTTTTCATTTCCAAAGCTGTCAAGACTATTCAAAAATAATAGGTCTTGATAACTCTAGGGTTAAGAATAATACATCTTGACATCCTTGTAAATCCATGCTGGGCAGTTTGGAACAATCCAAATACCAGAGTCTAATGCCAGAGTTTTATGCAAAATAAGCCTTTGTCTTTATCACTGTATGGTACAATTGGTTCAGACAATTTAGGCCCTCTCTCTTGCCTGATAGTATTCAGCTAATTACTCCAATCTCTGGACAAAGCTTGGTACTGCATTAAATAATATTCCATTTAACAAAAATGTTTATAAATATATAAAAATCCAAGAAAGAAAACCCCTTCTATCTGTTGAAAGAAATATCCTGGGTTCAGTTCCAAGTGGGGAAAAAGACACTGCAGGGTATTTGGAAAGATGGTTTAATGGGGGACAGCAGGACCACATGGCTTGGAACTCCAAAGTGAGAAGGATGATCACATGCTTCAAGGTGAGAAGAGAAGGTCAAGAAGGGAAGACCAAGATGCTGAGAGACCCTTATATCACCTCTGTTGGGCCCACTGGTGGGATTCAAACATTTTTACTACCGGTTCTATGGGAATGGCTTGGTGGGCATGGCAGGGGAAGGATACTGTAAAATCTCCAGTCAGAGGTGGTATTTGCCAGTTCTCTGAACTACTCAAAAATTCTGCTACCGGTTCTCCAGAACTGGTCAGAACCTGCTGAATACCACCTCTGGTTGGGCCCCATCTTAGTGTTTCCTGTTCCTGTGTAAGAAATGTATTCCATTGGCTGTCAGACTCCCAGGGGCAGGGGTCTTAACTTTGTAGGATTGGTCTGGACCACATGGCTTCACCTGAGTGTTGGCTGATACAATCTTCCCAGGCCAGGTGGTGAGATGGGTAGACCCTTTATTATGTAGAATACTCTGGCCTAGGCCTTAATGGCCCATTAGCAAAGGTGGGGGGACTGAGTTTCTGCTTCTCTGAGTTTCTACTTTACTCTTTTTAGGGAAAATATTCTGCCTTTTTAATATTTCCCAGGATATTTCATTTTTCTAGGAGAGGGGTGGGTGCTAACTTGATACATATCATATGAATGCAACATACTAATTCTTGTTATAAGTTGTATGGATTTCTATATCTGTTCTTAGAATTAATAATGAATGTATCTTTTTTGTTGTCAATCAAATTAGTCTCCCCCCCCCCCCCCCCCCAATACAAGCTGGTCTGCCCTGTTACTCTGCTCTGCTGGCTGGGGAATCCTGGGAGTTGAAGACCAGCCCTCTCCAAGTTGTCAAGGTTGAGAAACACAGCAGTAACACCTCAAAATATGGGGATTGTGTTGTACATTTTAAAACTAATTTTAGGCTGCAGTTAGCTTGATTTTCTTATGAGAAATGTGCTTTCTTCTCAGAATTTTTCAGTGGCCTTTAAAAATACAATTCACGAGTGATATATGAACTTTTACTCTTTAGTGTTTAAATGTACCTTCCTAGTCAATCTTCTACACATACAATTCATGTTTAAATGATTTATTTAGCCACCACACACATACACACACACACACACACACACTATGCGAGATCCAAGGAAAAGTAAATAATCACCATCTTATTTCTAGGAAACACCTCTGGTTATGTTTTCCTCTAACTCCTAAAACTTTAATAATTTTTTTAAAAAATAAAGCGGTAAATGAAATAAAACCCGTGGAATCCATTCCTGATCTAAAGGAATTAGCTACTCCCTCTACTCTTCCTGTGATGTAAAGAGCTAGACAATCTTATAAGAGATAAATAGAATCAAACTTTATTTTACAAGAGGGAAAGAGAATAAACTTCCCATCTTATCTTTGAATACAGTAGTTATATGCAAAATTATCAGTGGTGGAAGGCATAAAAACATAGCAGACAGCATCTCAAAAGAATCTTTGATTAGACCATGAAATGTGTTGGTCAATAAGCTAAAAAAAATCCCACTATAATACAATTTGCATGGGAAAATATACACCAGAGACAATATATTAAATGCACAATCCAAACAAATTCATTTGCACACAATATTTCCAGCTAAACTTGTTGCCTATTTTTTAGCATGACCTGTTGCCTGAAGCTAATGTCCCTGTCTTGCTTTTCTAAACTTTTCCTTAGTTTCTTGTTGGTTTTCTTGTTGGTTTTCCCACATTTTCAGGGCTTCGTAACTTTATTTCTTAGTTTAGGAACTCAGCTTATTGCTTCTCACTGTATTTTCAGAGGACTGCCCGCAGTTTCCATAAGAACAACATATTTTCTACCCAGATAGGAAGGAATAATGAGGTGCCCAGCTTGAAACAGTGAAATGGCTATACCTGAGATGTTTGTGAATGCAAGGTGATATTACATCAGTCTGCTTTTTGGTTGTTATTCTCATAGCACTCTTTTTTCCCTGTCCTGCCATTTCACTATATTGCTTTATAATCTTTAGGGACAAAAATCAATTCAACCATGTGATTATAATTAGTTTTCATTTGCTTTAGCTAATAATCCAGGCCTAAACATTGAATTAGCTGATAAGAACAGAGCCTCCTTGCCTCTAAACTTTCCTAAAATTCATAATTTCTTATTTGGACCAAACAAAATAATACAAAAAGTCCTATTTCCAAGGCAATTGTAAAGCAAATGATGAGGGAAGGCATAAAACTTCTAAAATAAAGGAAATTAGATGAAACTGTATCTAATTCATTTATATTTCGGAGAAAAATAAAATTTTGTATGAATTTTATTTTTTATTTTATTTATTTATTTGTCAATAGCTTACAAGATAATAAACATACGTATAAATACAGGAAATGGGTATGAATAATTGGGGACAATAGGACAGGGATGGGATTGTGTGCTTATGCACGCCCTTTATTGGTGAAACTGACTCTTCTCCTTCTCTGGTTTTTACCCAGGTGCTTCTTGGGCTCATTCATGTGTCCACAACTACATGCATTTGTTTGTTTGTTTGTTTATTTGGTTGGTTGGTTGGCTTTAATTTGATTTGATTTGATTTGATTTGATTTGATTTGATTTGATTTGATTTGATTTGATTTGATTTGATTTGATTTGATTTGATTTGATTTGATTTGATTTGACTTGACTTGACTTGATTTGATTTATATAGGCTTAAGAATTAAGAATTAATTCTTAAAAATTAATTCTTAAGAATTAAGAATGTCTGATTTAAAGATAACCTATACTTATGAAACAGCTGTCTATTACTAACAATGGCATTGTATCGTTCCTTGAGCTATCAAACCGCTGAAGCCATGCAGTGTTTTCATGTTCTGCTTGTTCTGCTTTTCATGTTCTTGATGGTTTCTTTGGGTGTATGTTTATACTGTATGTCAAGGTGGTAAATGGGCAACTGCGGATTTTCACAGCTCATTTCAGCAAAATGCTGCCTGAAAGACAGAATATGCATTGTGACATTATGTCCTCAGCAACGGGTCAGAATGATGATTATGCTGGAGCAAAATAATTGTGCAGACGAACCTTCTGAAATAATAAATAAAATATGTCTTGTTCCCCATTTACAGAGTGAGGGTTGTCTTTTTTTTAAAAAAAAAAAAAACACCTCATACTCTACTTATTCAGGATGGCTTGCAACACTTAAAAACAGAAAAGCCATAAAGGCCATAATAAAAATAACAATAGCAAAAGTTGTCCAATGATATAGAACACTTCTTAGAGAGGTTGTCATGGTTTCGTGGGTGGTGCTGACCCAAGCAGCACATACACAAATGAGAGTTTATTAGACAAAGGAATTGCTTTGAGTATAAAAGAAAATCTACTTATCACGGCCTTATTTACAGAATTATTATTTATCTTATATCTGTTACTTTTATGGATTATTTTAAACTTTATTCTAGTTTAATTATTGAGCTCTGTTCTAACTTCTATTTCTATCTTATCTTTTATACAACTTATTTTTCTTATTCTATAGCTTTAACTCAATTCTAATTTCTTATATCTTTATCACTTAATTCTACCTACAGATTGTTCATATTTCTGTTTCTCACTAGGACAATTTCTCATCCTATCATCCATTTCTTCTGTGACTATCTTAGAGACTGGGTTCTACTATTAGTTGGCTTGACTAGGGTGGCTTTCAGCAGTATTTGATGTTGCCACTAGTATCAGATTTTCTTGGCTTTGTGAAACTTCTTCCATCCCAACTTACTAGCTCTCCACTACTTCAGGTGATGGGAAAAACCAAATAAAGTGTCAGTTGAGGAAAAATTGGCTAATGAGTAACAGTGAAAATAGATAGAGGATAAAACAGATTTTAATAAATTTAAATTAATTCAAATCTACATGGCCTTATGGTTTATATCCCAGGGTATCAAAGGAACAAAGAGAAGATGATTTCAAAATAATTTCTGGTAATCTTGGAAAAGTCCTTAAGTGTTCCTAAAATAATTAGAGGAAAGCAACTGTCATTCCCTTCTTCAAAAAGGACAAGAAGGAGAATTTATGAAAATACCAATCAATCAACTTGATATCTGTACTGGGCAAGATATTCAGACAGATTATCAAGTGGTATATCTGTGAGCCATTGTATAAACATACTACAATTAACAGGAGTTAGTATGGACTTGTCATAAGCCACATTAGACTAACTTTATCTCCTTTAATAAGCTAGTAATAGTAACTTAAAGGTTTTGTAATTAAAGGGAATTCATAGATATATTGTACCTGGGCTTCAGCAAAGTTTTTAATAGAGTGCTTCATGACATTATCATTTATAAAACAGTACAATGTATGCTAGATGATACTATCATTAAATACACTCCAAATTGGCTGAATTTATTATTCCACTTCAATTTGGAAGAAAATATTAAGTGGAGTGTCAAAGGGTTTGTCCTATCTCATGTGGCTCAACATGTTTATCGGTGATTTGATGAAGGAGTTGGGAAAATAGTTATGAAATATGAAGATGACAGAAAATTCTACAGCTGTATTGGAAAAGTATAAAGTACAAATAGAAGAGAAAGACCTGACTTGGCAGTAATATGTGCAAAAGGGATCTTGGATTCAAATGAAACAGAATTCAGTTGTGTGGTGCAGCTGCTAAAAAAAGAGAAATACTGTTTTGTGGTGCACGAATAGGTACATAAAATCCAGATCAATTGTTCCATTTAAATCAGTCCTGGTCAAACCCCATCTGGAGTGCTATGTTAAGCTCTGGCATTTTTTTTCAAAAAATGGCAGTGACAAATTAGAGAAATTCAGAGAAACTTGCCAAGATATTAGAAGGCCTGAAAAACAAATGCTGAAATGATTAGGGTATGTTTAGGCTAAAGGGGAAACAATTGAGGGGGTATATGATAAGCAATCTTCAAACATTTCAAAGTTGTCATAAAGAAGAGGCAGTAGACTTAAAACTACAACAGTGAAGTGTCCGGCTATATATCAGAAGAAACTTACTGTAAAGCTGACAATCAGTGGAATAGACTGCCTCATGAAGTGGTGAATTCTCTTTTTCAAAGAGCTTCCAATAAAGATTGGGTAGATGTTGGAAATGCAGTAGTGGATCCTTCACTGAGGAAGCAGTTGGACTAGTTGATCCCTATGGTTCCTTCCACCTCTATGATTCTGAACCCCTGGTTATAGCCAGCAGAGTGCAGCTTTCAGAGCATTAACGAGATTCAATATGCTTGCTTTATAGTTTCCAAGTTCTGAAAAAAAATGTATGATCTATCAAAGAACTAGAAAAATGATATCCTACATGAGCATACTTGGAAGAATTGGGTTCATTCTGCCATATTCATAAGTAGTTATGGTCTTAGAAGGAGGTATGAAAGATATTTCTTATATATCTCAATAGTAGAAAATCTAAACATTTATATTGTTGAATCTGATTCAGGCTACTCAGCATGATTCACCATTCCAAGTCATTGTTCCAATGTTAAACATTTGCAGAAGTTTCCATGGCTTGTTGAATTAAATACCATTTTAAAATTGATAAGTACAGCATTCAGCTAGTGGTATTCAAGCAGAATTTACCCATGAAAGTGTGAAATCATAAAGCAGTTGTGAACTTTGGTTTTCTTTCTATTAAAAATCAAAACATTTTTGACCAACGCAGGAATCTAAATAAAAATCTTAAATAGGCATTTTCCTGTAGTGTTTGGGGAACTTATGAATTGAAAATCATTGAGAGTTTCTTCTTATAACCCTCAAACAAAGGACTGTCAATCAAAGTTTGAATTTGGTAGATAAACTTTAGCTAACGTGAAGTCTGTGCTGAGCTTTTATTATGCCTCTCATACAATATTAAGGACACAATCTACACTCAGAATGAAAGCTCAGAATGACAATAAAGTGAAATTCTAATTACATTTAAGTATATTCAAGCAGAAGCAGCACATGTATAACCTAGTTAAAACACTGCATTTATTTGGAGATGCATAATGAAACTTACATTTTTGATGCAATAATTTCAACCTATGTGTATTCAATTCTTTTCTTGTCAGAGCAACCTGTCACTCTGCATGATACCATGTCAAGAGAATTTATTCCTTCTTTTTCCTCATGCAAGAAACACTGGTGACCAAACTAAATTGATGGCTAGATTAACAAACTTATCTATGCCAAATCATGTTTTGGGGACTCTTATTTATGGGAATGAAGAATAGGGAATGAATAGAAAATGTGTGTACAATGTTAATCCCTGCTTTTCCTCAGAGTGGTCAAAAGTCATGAGATAAGAAGAGCAGAAGGTTAAAAAACAGATATTGACAAAACATCCCATTCTCTACCTTATCTGAAGGTTATCTGAAACTATGAATCATGGTGGTTGGAATGCAATATTGCAGGCTAATTCTGCTGACTGCCAGCAGTTTGATTCTGACCAGCTCAAGGTTGAAGGAGCTATTTCAGCCTTCCATCCTTCCAAGGTTGGTAAAATAAGGACCCAGATTCTTGGAGCAATATGTTGGTTCTGTAAACCACTTAGAGAAAGCTGTAAAGTACTATGAAGTGGTATTTAAGTCTAAGTGCTATTGCTATATTCGTGGGGGGAATCGTTCATTCAGAAAATAAGAGACTTGGGTATTTAGTTCTGTAGGAAGTTAGCACCCACCCCACTCCTAGAAAATTGAAATAACCTAGGAAATATTAAAAAGGCAGAATATTTTCCCTAAAAAGAGTAGAAACTCAAGAAGCAGAAACTCAGCCCAGAAGGAGAAACTCACCCCCACCTTTGTTAATGGGTGGGCCATTAAGGCCTGGGTCAGAATACTTTACATAAGAAGGAACTCCAGGTAAAGCTATAGAAATTGTCAAAAGCCCTTTTAAGGGCATAATCACCCAGCAAGGCTAGACCAAACCTGGAACTCAGGATAGCCTACAAAGTTAAGACCCCCGCCCCTGGGAGTCTGACAACTAATTAGAATATAAGCTCCAATTCAAATCCCAACAGAGGGTATAAAACCGAGCACTCTCAGTGCCTCAGCTTCCCCCCCCTTTTTTTTTCCTTGACCCTCTCACCTTGAGTGTGTGATCAGACTTCTCTGGAGCTCCAGGCCATGTGGTCCTGTACACCATTAAACCTTCCAAGCAGCCTCCATGTTTCCAGTGTCTTTTTTCCCACTTGGAACTGAACCCAGAAGGATATTTCTTTCAACAGTTCTTTATGCTTTTCCTTTTCCTCTCAGAGCCTATCAAGAGGTTATTGCCATACACATGTGCACATACACTGGTCTCATAAATGTTTTAAAAAGTAATCAAGATCTAGTGAAGTCAATCAGGTATCCTCTCATTGTCTTGGACTAGAATTATCCACTCCAATATTTGGAGTGACACATGACTATTTATCTCAATTTCATCAGTGTTTTAATTTTAATTTTGCCTAAGAATGCGTAAAAAAGAAAGGTAGAGGAAATTGTAAGAAATATCATTTTTGAAAAATGTCATTATACTATTGATAGAGTTTAGCATTCATTATACCAAGAAATATATTATATTATTACACAGGAAATCTATCAAGCCCCAGTACTTTACCATTACTCATATTCAAAACCACTTCTTTAATTTCATTCATTGTCAAGCAAGTAACAAGTGTTTGTTGTTGTAATCTATATGAAGAACATAACTTTTAGTTAATAATGCATTTACTAATTGGATTTAAGACAGTTTCCCGCCCCCCCCCCCAAAAAAAAAATCTATATTCTTTCGAAGTAGAAACATGGAAATTAACCACAGAAATGAATTAATTGAGCCCTCCTTTTTGTTAAGATACTTTTCCTCCAACATTGGAAAATTCATTTATAGTTCCACTTTGTGGACTGAAAATCCAGTGTTACCTGAGACGTATGAAAAAGTTCCTTATGGCTTATGATTATATTGGGAAATATGACTATTTTTTATGGAAACTGCTGTGCAAAATCTAAGACTTGTCTACATGTATGAGAAGCCCCTGTACATTTATGTGTTTGCATTAAAATTATTTATGTATGTGCATTTTAATACTTTAATTTTGTATATAAAATTCAATTTCATTTTCTTTGTCCTGTCACCCCCTAACTCTCTGTATATGCAAAGACATAGAGAAAATGCATAAATAATTGGCCATAGGTTGACTATGAATACCTTGTCTGAGTACCTTGTAGTTGTTGTCAGATAGAATTCTCTTAGACCAGGGGTATCAAGCTCACAGCTTCATGTTGTTGTCATGTGATGTATCGCAACTTTTCCCCCCTTCTTTAAAACGAGGGTGAGATAGCCAGTGCATGACACATTCAGCCTGCGGATAACGAGTTTGAAACCCATGTCTTAGACTAACTTGGATACAAACTAGTATGAGAAGAAGACAGTAGCAGCTTAAAGATTTGGTATAGATATCCCTTTTGTATTGCTTCATTGATGATTTGATGATGCTATGTATATGCTTAAGTCATTAATGGGAAAATGCCCTAAATCACAAACATGGCTTCTCTTGTTTCTTATTTCATCATTTGACCCTAAACAGAATCATATTTAACATTTTTTATTTATAAATGCCATAGAATTACTTTTCATTGGTGGCTTCTCTATATGATAGTTTATTTGAATCAAGCAAGTGCAAATAAGATAGGATTTTAAAAAAGAAAATCTTAGATATTTTGATTTTTTAAAAAAATAGGCAAATATTACCATGAAGTCTCAGCAGTCAGGACAATATGAGAAACAATCAACTGAGTTTTAAGCAAGTGTCACTGTAATTCAGGACTTCTATTTTCAGTTTCATCTCAAATTCTTGTAAAAAAAAATCCTATTACTTTACACAGCCTGGAGCAAACTAGAAAAAAAGTGGTCTTTTATCAAATTTCAAATTGGATTTAGAGGTTACTATTTATCTAGTAATCATAACCTGGGTGTGTTTGTTTTTTCGATAATTACCATAATTAATTTGCAGCTGTTCCTTCCTTTTAAATGTAGTTATTTATCTGCTGTTGAACTTCCACAAGATGTTTACTTCCTCACAGTGAAACCTCATGTTTCTTTAAGTGAATTTTACTGATAAGAGAAGATGTTACATTATCCTATTGAGTGTAAAGGGAAATAAAAATTCATAATAACTGATTGCCCTTTTTAACCAGAGATCCCAGTGCCCTTTCAGATATTCATAAATATTTTAAAAATGTCCTTCTGGACTCCTGTTGTCTCCTTTATGTTTATACATCCTTCCAGTCTTCAGGAAAATTGTCAAACAAAAGGAATTTTTGCAAGTATATATTACTGACTCTTGTCACCTAAAGAAATTCTCAATTCCCATGATGTAATCATTGAAATGTTGAGTGTATGTGAAGAGAAGAAAGAGAAATATAAGTTATAAAAATAATTAAGTTGCATTTTATAAATTAGTGAGGATTTTAAAACTTTCTCAGATTATGAAGGAAATATTACAAAGGTTGATAGTAGAACAGGCTTAAATGGCACATTATAGGCATTATAAAAATGGCTGACATGGACTTACAAAAGAGTAGCCATGATGGTTGTGGTAAATTCCGAAACACCAAACTATCTGAAGTAAATTCATGAGCATTCTCTTACCAATCCTTTACACTCTTCCTCCCTGGGAAGCTTTCTAGAATATTTGTTTTCCTTCTTCTTCAAATATAGTTCCAGCTTGTCATACTTATTTTCAAGAATTCCTATTCTGAGACATTAATACATATAAAAATAATTCTAGAAACAGCAAATTTAGCATGGCATCTCCAAATACAGCATGGCATCAGCATCCGTGGTGGTATTCAGCTGGTTTGACCAGTTCAGGCTAACTGGTAGCAAGGATTTGGTGTGGGTTGCTGAACCGGTAATAAGTTCTGGCTGGTTATGCCCCCGACCTGGTCTCCTGGTCACCGCTGGATCACTTGTTCCACCCGCCCAATGCTCGCTCACCCTACCCACCTGACACTTGCACCGTAAGGTATTTCTTTTTTTCCCTCCCTACAATCAGCTGTTCATTCGATCAGCTGTGCCGGGATTCCCCTAGCTGTCTTACTGCTTCACCCAGGTGGATTCCTTGAGGCCCAGGAAGGCAAAAAATGGAGGGAAGAGCGTAACCCCACCTCCATTTTTTGCACTCCTGAGCCCCAGGGGAGCCTTCTGTGAGCAAAAATGCCCCCCCTGAGGCTCAGAAGGCCCAAAAATGGAGTGAGGCAGGGTGTGGGTGCACCCCTTCCAGGCTCCATTTTTTTTCTTCCTGAGTCCCAGGGGAGTTTCCTGGGAGCAAAACCTCCATCCCAGGAGGCTTGCCTGAGGCCCAGAAGGCCCCAAAAATGGGTGGGACGGTGGTGGCAAAAAAGCAAAAGAAAGAAGAAGCCACGCCTAACCAGTCATCTGGCCACACCCACCAAGCACGCCCACAGAACCGGTAGTAAAAAGTTTTGAATCATCAATTCAGATGGTTAAAATTGTGTTAACACCATCCATTTACTATAAAAGTTTCAGTCTCTAGCCTTTTTGAAGTTTCTGTTTAAGTCTTAGTAAAGATTAATAGTCCCTGACTGATTATAGTCTTGCTAAGTTCTTGTTTCTATAGGCCACAGCTCCATCAGAAAAGGTAAGACCCTTGTTGTAATAAAGAACGAATTCATCTAGTTAGGCTATTTTTTGGTGGCTATTTAGGAACTTATATAAAAGAAAATCATGTAATGAATAACTGATTTATGTCACAGAAATTGAAAGATATACCAGAGAATCTCCTGATACATAGTCATAATAATTCCAAAGTTTGACAAAAACCCACTGGAAGCCATACTTACATCTCATGGCAAGAATTATATACCAATATTCATGTGTTATTTATTATTTATGTTTCCATTTTTTAAAAAAAATATTTGGACCTTGACAGTTTCCAGAAATTAAATATTATTTTTTGTATACATATATAATATGAAGGTACTGTGTAAGTATGGATGCATGTACAGAACTACACACATACAATTGTCATTGGGTTAGTTTGTGTCACAGAGAAGAGATACAATTAGACTTAAGACCTTGGGTAAAGATGTCAACCTCCATTGACTTCATTGATCTGAAGGTTTTGCTTCTTTTAAGTATAAAGCATATCAGTCTTGCTGATTAATTCCTGCATTTTACTAATTTCAGGGGAGAGGAAAATATTTTCTTTACATTGTTCATGGATGTATAACTTTCTATCATGCCTTTCTTCCTTGTTTTTTTTAAATAGCCATGCAATAGTCTTGGAATCCTGGCCAGAAATAAAGAATGTTGTAAATGGACTCAAAGAAGACAAATATCTATCTATATATCTACCTACCTACCTACCTACCTATCTTGTGCAGTATACAGGCCCTTGATTGAAGGCAGGTTAGTAGTAATTGTTTTTTTCTGCAGTCCTAATTACTCTCTGAAGTCTGTGTTGGTCCTGTTGGGTTGCATTTATCTATCTATCATCTGTCTATCATCTATCTATCTATCTATCTATCTATCTATCTATCTATCTATCTATCTATCTATCTATCTACCATTGTCTACTGAACCATTTCTCATTGGATATCTGCCTGTAAAGGGACAATATACATATGAGAAGAAAGCTAAAGAGGAAACAATTCATATAAATAAAAAATATATAAATAGAAAATGCAAAATTGTCCAATAATAACAATATAC
The DNA here is from genome assembly GCA_023653725.1 of Bungarus multicinctus. Classification (NCBI taxonomy): domain Eukaryota; kingdom Metazoa; phylum Chordata; class Lepidosauria; order Squamata; family Elapidae; genus Bungarus; species Bungarus multicinctus. The sequence continues at coordinate 40,511,589 of CM042846.1, read as the reverse complement.
TTTAGAATTAAAAGAAACATGAAACTTCAGCAACAGTGTCAAAACAAAAAGAAGATGTGCAATATACTCCCAAATATCATCTCCATGTATTAGGTGGCTTTTGGCTGGTTTGACTTTCTTATACTTTGATTTTAGGGTTATAGAAAAAGCAACAAAGTTACAGTCAGGGGTGGGATTCTACCAGTTCGTACCTATTTGCTACAACCGGTTGTTAACATTCTAAGCAGTTCGGAGAACTGGTTGTTAGAAAAAATTACTGGCCTAATCCTGTAAGGAAGGCAGGAAGGAAACATTCTGGTGTTGCTTAAAGAAACTGCCTCTCCAACAACTTTTATTACATTCTTGGCAGGACTAGGCTTCCTGTCTCTGGAACTTCTCTGGAGTTTTTTTCCCCTCCTTTGCTGGTACTTTGCTTGTGTGGAGTGACCATTCAAATTTACAATGGCACTGAAAAAAGTGACCTATGTCATTTTTCACACTTACGACTGTTGCAGCATCCCCACAGTCATGAGAGGCCAGGCAAGAAGATGCATGCTTCGATGTGAGTGATATTGAGTTGGCCACACCCAGCCAATAACATGGCCACCAAGCCACGTCCACCCAGTCACATGACCACCAAGCCACACCCACCACCTAAGTCATGCCCACAGAACCAGTTGTTAAAAATTTGAATCCCACCCCTAGTTACAGTCATACAGTCACAAATGGGAGGGGATGGGTGATAAGGAATGATGACAAGATCAACAGTATGTAGTGCAGACTTTGTAATAGTTGAACTGGGTGGAAAATTAACACAGAATATACAAGCAAAAAGTGTACAGCTAGCTAGACCTGAAAACTGTTATCATATGGTTAAGTGTGTAACTAATTTCTGTAGCACAATTTATGGTGTCCATTCTGCAAAGGTGGCAGAGTTCAGCCAAGTTCCATTATATTGTTACATAAACTAAAATTATTCGTAAAACATAAAAAGAGTAGGAAACTGCTGCTGATTATCATTTACCAGTTTTTATTCTCTGCACTTCAAAAGTGTAGAGATGCTCCTTCAGTTTGGGATTCATGCAAGCTCCAAGATAACTTGTCACATGACATAGATTGATGCCAAAAAAGCCTCAGGATTTTATTCAAATTTTAATGGAACCATCATCAGGATTCTTCAAAATAGCATCATGAGATAATGTACTTTTCCCTTCAGTTTTAGTACATAGCATGCCAGTTATTTATAGCAGCAAAGTCAGAACAATAGAGAATGTTTTGCACCAGGAGCAAGTGAAGCTGAGGATATTTTGTAATATAATGTTCATTCTAGAAACTTTCATCGTTATTTCTTGTACTCACTACAGTCATTTTTCCCCAGTCTGGTGATTTATTCTTAATTTCTACTTTGGGAAGAGAAGGAAGAAGAAAGATTTCCTTGTTTGTCAACAAATCTTTGGAAATTCCCATAAATGTATGCAAATTGTATACAAATCTGTGTGTCTCATTGATCCTTCCCTTGTGTGTTTTTTTCTCCTTTCTTTTTATGTAAAAATGCTACCATCAGAATCCAAGAAATAACAAGGCAAAACATTAGGCCTGTGTGAACTGGCCTACACTTTGTCTCAATTATAAGTTTGGAGTCATGAAGGCAATGTAATGAGCAACTTCAAGTCATATCAGGAATGCAATTCACCTCAGTGGGGCACTTTGATGCCTTCCATAGGAGCACAAAAATACTGATCTAATAGGTCTCATTATCCAAAGAATGACCATCCAACAGGTACAGAAAAATTTCTTTTCTTTCCTTTTTTAGTTTTCCAGTATTATGGCTTTTCCATAAGAAATCCTAAGAGAATAATGCAAGGGTAGGAAAGGGACTGTGCATATGTCAGAGAGTAAGGCAGTCCTTTTTATTTTGAGGGTTGAATGTACTTCAAATAGTGTGTGTGTGTGTGTGTGTATACATACATACTGGGGAGAGAGAAAGAGAGGTAGAGGTGGAGCATGGTGGGATTCAAAAAATTTTACTACCAGTTTTGTGGGCATGGCTTGGTGGGCATGGCAAGGGAAGGTTGCTGCAAAATCCCATTCCCTCCCGACCCCATTGATAAGTATTTAGCAGAGTTTCCTTGTCTATCAAGGAGTATGCAGCAAACGGAAGTAGTGTGCAAAATTGTAGCAGTGAGTATAGAGTCACACAGGCACAGAAGTTGAAGGGTAAAGATTTTATATACAGGGGTATAAGCATAATCCAAGATTCAGTCCAATGTTCATACACAGTTCATCATTCACTAGACTGTAAACTAACCATCATAGTCAGCAGGCATAACAGCAATACAGCAGCTTCAATACATCAATGCAGCAATGGAGAAATACAGTTGCAGAGTGATGAAGATTCTTGCTGAGTAGCCTAGTAGAAGAAGCAGCTCCAGTAGCATAGTAGCAGAGAAGCATCCAGTAGCAGCCACAGTAACCACAAGCAACTACATTGTGTTCTCTGGCTTCTTGCTATATAGTAATCCTGCTTCCTATAGCCAATCAGTATCCTGGCTTCAGTTAAAGTGCTGAGTCATTATGACTTGCAGCCATATATGGTAAACCAATATAGTTCAGATTCTTAAAGAAACCTAACACCCATTAACCTGCTTTCTAGCTCTGTCCTCCTGTGCAGGGCAACAAAAAAAGATCCAGACAATCAGCTGGGGCTTGGGAGGCAGAGAATAGATGGGGGTGGAGCCAGTCAGAGGTGGTATTTGCCACCTCTCCAAACTATTCAAAATTTCCACTACCAGTTTTCCAGAACTTGTCAGAACCTGCTGAATACCACCTCTGATGTGGAGGTAGAGATAAAAATGAAGAAAGCAATCAGCTACAGCACAAATATAATATCACTGAATACGGAGAAATAAAAGTATTTAGACACCGATATCCTTCCCTGGCTTTTTTTAAAATAGTAGGCAATGTAAGACTAAAAATAGCTGCAAGTATATAGTTAAAGCAAAAGCAAAAAGTTGTACACAACTTTCAATTCACCAGCAAGAAAACATTCTCTTGCATTGGTAATGAAAAGGAGTGGTGAGGAATATCAAGCTGATTTAATGTAGCAATACACCCTATATCTGTTACATATGGGAAATAAATCATTTTCATTTGTAGTATTTTCTCTGACAATCTTCCATTGTTTAGGAGCTTTTCAAGGGCTGAGGTCTCTGGCACTCATTCTTAGGGCATATCTGTCCTGTCCGGTAGGTCCTCTATGAGTAGAGGCCACCAATAATTTATGGAGGGGAGGAACAGCTGATGTCATCCTTTACTTGCCCCTAGACCTCTGATTATTTGACATCTGTATTTTCTGTTCTCTCCTAAAGGGGCATTTAAGGGGTGTTTCTCAAATGTTGCCCAATGTTTTATGTATTGTAGTGCTAGATTTGGTGATGTTTCTGTGCTTTATGGGCGCATTTTTCTAAAATGTATGCTGCCATTGTATACTTTAGGGACTGCAGACTGAAATCATCCTCCCATTCCAATCCTTTGTCATTTACCCATACATAGATATATACATCAGAGAATTCGGCTACGCATTTGGCTCTCATTCTTCAGAGCCATCGGCTATTCTCTGCAAGTTAATATTTGTTCTGTTAATTAACTTCCTCATTATGTAAACTCTGTAGGAAGTACTGTAATTATTTCTGACATGAAAAACATTCCCCATTATTGCTATAAAAGTAATAATTTAACCTATTTAAGATGCAAATCTCTATATACCTGGCAGCAAATCCTATTGAACTTGGGTGATTTTTCTTCTGGGTAGACATTAGGAGGTACACACTAATGTATGTGTCTAAATAATAGAATTCAAACTCAAGGATTAGAAACCTTAAAATGCATACAATGTGGTAATGATCAGGATGTCATTATTTCCTTTGAGTTAATTCATACATGTAATGAAGATTTTAAATTGACGGATTGTTACTTATGGTTTATGATTGTTGATTGTTACTGATTCAATATAAACTCTGTAGGATATTTTTTTTGGTGCACTTCACAAATTTCAAATGTGGACATAGACTGTGCCAGAGAGTCACCAACAATTTAGAGCAAGTTTTCAAGAGAAAAGGGAAATTTAGTGGGCAGGGGAAGGAGTCATCTCTCTTCTACTTGCCATCTGGAGTTGGGGCAGCATGAGGTTAAGAAACATCAGGCCCCCAGAATACATATACCTTTTGAACTTCTTTTTATGTAGCTTGCAAGGAAATCCTTATATAGTTTTTGAAGACTAATTACAAAATTTTGACAGAAGAAACATTCAAAAATGTAGCATAAGCCCTAAAATAACATTCACCAGTGGGAATTCCCTAAAATGAGTGCACTTATCTTCTGGGTGTGGGATCTTCTGGGAGGTGAAGTCCACATATCTTAAATGCCTACAGATTCAGACTTGGGTAAGTTTAAATGCAGCTTTGGCAAAAGGGTAGGTGTGGAGGTTGGAGAAAAAGATGGAGGGAGACAACAGCTATCACAGGAGGAGGACAAAGAGAAACTTATAGAGCAAGACTGTCAAACTCCCAGCCCATGGGCCAGATGTGTCACGTGTTGGCCATGCCTATGCCCGGTTTAGCAAAGGGGGGAAAAGTCCTGATATGTCACATGACATGACCTTGATGACACGAGTTTGACACCACTACTATAGAGGAGGAGCTTAGAATTACCTTTGTCCAAGTCTCTATAATAAATTCTCCCATTCTTTTATGCTGTCCAGTGGGAACCCAGCTCATTTTTGCAGACTCAGAATAGAGCAGGTTCCTCATATTGGAAACCTTTATTAGAAGAAAAAGGTCCAGAAACTTCCAAGAGGGCAATTGCCTTTATGCCAACAGATGCCTATTGAGTCTATTTGTACAACAGGAGGATAACTAGCTTCAATTTGCTGCAGCCTAACCCATTTTCTTTCTTAGTTTGATTTTTTTAATGAAATTACTTTTGAGTTATTGGTTTGGACTGCTGAACTCCAAAGAATCTTTTTTTTTTTGTTTTCAACTTCTGACCCTAAATGCTTAAGAGTTTGGTACGAATAAATTACATCAGGTTTTCTACATCTTTTGAGAGTCCAATGTTTGTTTTCTATTATTCACAAGTCAACTCCTGACCTCTCTGTCTACAAGGGAGTTTGCAACACACCCAATAATGGAACAAGCTTTGTGGAGGCTTCAAAATGTCATCCAGTTGATTCAAAACATTCATTTTTTTGAGCGATTCTTTTCTAGATCATTGAAAAGCTGACACAATTTTCTAGAATATATCAACAATTTCTCAGCATTGCTTATCATATTTTCAGTTGACTGTAGCAAATGATATCCACAATTTATAATTATCTATAATCAGCTATCCAGAAAGCATTACCTTCTGCTGAATTTAGTACATTTCATTGATGTCATTTTGTAGCCAAATACGATTGTTTGTGGAATCTTATCAAATCATCTATTCTTTTTAAGATCCCTGAATGGCTCAAATCACTATAATTAAGGAAATTGAATTTAAATATAATCAATTAAGATTGTTAACTTAAATAATAGCAATCAATAGGATCATTATATAGACAAAACATGCATAGTTTTTAATGAGGAAATATATATGCACAGATTCTATTATCTACTGACAAATTCAAGCAAAACTATTGAGTATCAGTGTTTATCAGATGTATACAGCCATTCATCTCATAAATGTGACCCTAGGAATTGTATATTGAAACAAAATAATTAAACAAGTCTTCAATAACCAGTAAAATATATATCAGCATATAAATAAACACAAATATAGGAGAATGCAATGCAGCCATTTTTCAGCTCCTGATTTTTACAGGATCCCCATTCTTGCTAGACAAATAATATTTTAAAAGACTTCCTGAAGGTCCATAAATTGGGACTAATCTCATCCTTCTTCCTGATGGTGGATACCATGACAGAAAAGGTTCTTCTCCTAGATTCCATCAGATGGAACTCCTTAGCAGCTGGGACCTTCTTGCCAGATCTAACGGGATAGATAGATGTAACCAGGGAGAGGTGGTCCCTCATGTAACCTGCTTTATGCCATGTAGGGTTTTAAAGGTCAAAACCAGTACTTTGAATTGAACCTGAAAACAAACTGGCAACCAATGCACATAACTAAGGGCGCACATAAGTGCTCATACTATAACATTCTGCACTAATTGAAGCTTCTGGATGCTCTTCAAGGGCACACGTATAGAACTCATTACATTAGTTTATTCAAGAAATGATCAGGATATCATTTGTAGTATGTAGATATGCACGAGGCATATCTCAAATACCGGTTTCCAAGATGGCGGACGGCTGCTTTCGCCGGAGTTTCCTCCGACCCGGGTGGTCTTCGATGCGAGCCCTCATGCCCCCTGGGCCCCCTCGCCAGTGGCAGAGGTGGGGGAAGGCCAGGGGAGACCAGCGGTTTCCAGCAGGAGCTGGTTGGAGGCTTGTCGGAGCCATGGGGCCGGAGAGAACGATAGCGCTGGCGCGGCGGCCCTGGCGGCCTCGGAGCGGCCTTGGAGGCTTCGGTTTCGGCTTCGGAGGTTTCCGGGGCTTTGGAGGCCTCGACCTAGCTGCAGGGGTCTCGGAGCAGTTTGTGGGCGGCCTCGGTGGCCGCGGGAGTGATGGTGTCGGTGCGGAGCGGTCCTGGTGGACTCACGGTGTCGGATCCAGCGCGACCAACGCGGAGCTCCGCCGCCGCTCTCTCCGGTCTGGACGGCCTCAGCTATGGCCCCCCTTGTCCCCTGGGCCCCCCCGCCGGTGGCAGAGGCGGGGGAGGATCGGGGGAGACCAGTCGGGACATCTGAAAACTGGCCGGGGGTCGGCTGGAGCCGCGGGACCGGTGTGGAGGGCGGCGTGGTCACGACGGCCCCGGCGGCTCCGGGCTGATTCTGGAGGCCTCGGAGGCCTTCTCCGGTGGTCGGCGGAGCGGGGCGGCTGCGGACGGGCGCTCGGCGGTGATGGACGGGTGCTCGGCGGCGACGGCCCTTCCCGGCGGTCGGCAGAGCGGAGAGGCCGCAGACGGGTGTTCGGCGGTGGCGGCAGTGGCAGCTGCGGCCTCCGGACTTGCTGTGACGGCGCTCCCTGTGTTCGGTGTGCTGGTGGCCTTGGTGTGGGCTCGGCAGCCTTGTTCGGGCCGCGGCGGTCGTGGGAGGCCCCAGTTGGTTCGGATACGGGCCTGCTGTGGTCAGGGCGGCCCTGGAGCGGACCTGGGGCACCCTTGATGGCCTCGAAGATGGCGTGGAGGCTGGGAGACCCACGGAGGGGCTCGGCTGAAGAGTGGTGGTGCCGATGCCCCCGTGGGCCGCTTGGACGGAGCTATGGTGTCCCTTCCTTTCCTGGGGCCCCCACCGGTGGCAGAGGTGGTGGGCCTGGGGGAGGGTCTGGCTCTGCCTGTGACTCTTTCCCCCCCGGGGGTCCCACCGGTGGCAGAGGTGGGACGACCGGGGGGAGGCGGCATATACCCCAGCCTGACTGGACTTCAACATCCGTGGCCAGAGGACGGCAGAGACCGCAGACGCTCCGGGACTGTAGAGATGAGGCGGCCGGGTCCACGGATGTACCCAAGGGCAGAGCTTTGGGCCCTGAGGGATGTCCCCCTCTCCCTTAGGTGGCCTTCGAAGCTCTCTAAGACCTTCCGTAATGATGGATCCTGGGATCCGGAGCGATGGTGGGACCGGGGAAACCGGGGAAAGCATTGTAATCCTGGGGTTATCAAATTTTTAATGGGGTTTTTTAAGGGGGAAAGGTCCAGGGCGGGTGGGGGAGACAGCCCGCATGGAACTGGGGGCAGCCGGGCCGGCTTGCGCGCCTGGGGGGCCTCGGGGGTTCCCGTGTCGGGGGGGCAGACAGAGGGTGGGCAGCCGGGGGCCAATTCTATTAGCACGGTGACTGGGAGAGGTAGGTATGCGGGGGGTAGAGGGCCATATCCGGTTAGGGGATCGCGCTCCCGATGTTTACAAGCGGTAGCGCGCTCCGACCCTCCTTACCCATCCTGTAGTCCTGGTTGTCCAGAATCTCAGGCCCTGAATACCCGGCTGCTGTTGTGCAATGCCAGGTCCGTGATTAATAAGGCCCCCCTGATCTTTGAGTTGACTCAGGAGGAGGCCGCGGACCTGGTAGGTGTCACCGAAACCTGGTTGGGCCCAGAGGGAGGTGTCCCTCTGGTTGAGATGTGCCCACCAGGTTTCCTTGCATTTCACCAGCCTAGGGCTCAGGGAAGGGGTGGCGGGGTGGCGGTGCTTATAAAGGAAGTCCTTTGTCCTAGGGAGGCCACTGTCCCTCAGACGGCTGGCTGTGAATCTCTTTTTGTGAAGTGGGGGCAAGGGGTTCAGATGGGCCTTCTGTTGACGTACCTGGCTCCCTGCCACGTCTCATCAGCCCTGCCCGGACTCCTAGAGGTGATAGCCGGGCTGGCGGTTGAGACCCCCAGGCTTTTGGTCATGGGGGATTTCAACCTGCCATCGCTCGGTGAAACCTCTGGGTTGGTCCGGGAGTTCTTGGCTTCCATGACGGCCATGGACCTGACCCAGTTAATTTCTGCTCCCACTCACATAGGAGGACACACGCTGGACCTGATTTTTGTCTCTGGGCAGTGGTTGAATGACTGTAAGTGCGGGGATTTAGTCATCACTCCCTTGTCATGGACAGATCATTCCCTCCTTAGACTGGACTTCTGTTCCGCCACCCCCCACCGCAGGGAGGCGGAGCCACTTAGATGGTTCCGCCCCAGGCGCCTAATGGACCCAGAGCGGTTCCAGAGGGAGCTTGGGCCATTTCCTGAGTCTCTGGCTCTCAGCTCGCCTGGAGACCTGGTGGCCACCTGGGATGGGCTGGCCGCCGGGGCTCTAGACCGAGTTGTGCCTCTGCGACCTCTGACCCGGCACAGATCCCATTTGGCTCCGTGGTTTACGGAGGAGCTACGGGAGATGAAGTGCCGGAAAAGACGTCTAGAGGGCATTTGGAGGGCGACTCGTTCTGAATCTGACCGAACACAGGTAAGATCTCATATTAAGACTTACCTTGTGGCGATAGGGGCGGCGAAATCTTCGTATTTCTCCACCCTTATTGCGTCGGCAGGAAATCGACCTGCCGCCCTGTTTAGAGTGACCCGCTCTCTACTCGAACCGAGAGCGCGGGATGACCTCTTGCAGGGTAGAGCAGAGGAGTTTTCTCGATTCCTGCATGATAAAATCGCTCAGATCCGGGAGGGGCTTAACTCCAATTGGATGGTCCCGGGGGAGGTGTCCGGGGCAGGTCTTGTGAATGTTATCTGGGGAGAGTTCGATCCTGTGACCGCCGAGGGTGTGGACAGGTTGCTGGGGAGTCTGAATGCCACCACCTGTTTATTGGACCCGTGCCCTTCCTGGCTGGTTTCGGCCGCCAGGGAGACGACACGAGGCTGGCTCCAGGGGATTATCAACGCTTCTCTGAGAGAGGGGTCGCTCCCGACCGCCCTGAAGATGGCGGTGGTGCGGCCCCTCCTCAAGAAGCCTTCCCTGGATCCAGCTGTTTTAAATAACTTTCGTCCAGTCTCCAACCTGCCCTTTGTGGCGAAGGTTGTTGAGAGTGTGGTGGCACGTCAGCTTCCTCAGTACTTGGAGGAAACAACTTACCTCGATCCGTTCCAATCGGGCTTCAGGCCTGGGCATAGCACTGAGACGGCATTGGTCGCGTTGGTTGATGATCTCTGGAGGGCTCGTGACAGAGGGTTCTCCTCTGTCCTGGTCCTATTAGATCTCTCGGCGGCTTTCGATACTATCGACCATAGTATCCTGTTGCGACGGTTGGAGGGGTTGGGAATTGGGGGAACCGTCTTTCGATGGTTCTCCTCCTTCCTCTCCGACCGTTCGCAATTTGTGTTGGCGGGAGGGGAGAGGTCCACCTCTAGGCCCCTGGTTTGTGGGGTGCCTCAGGGGTCGGTTCTCTCCCCTCTTTTGTTCAACATCTATATGAAACCGCTGGGCGAGATCATCCGTGGTCTTGGGGTGAAGTGTCATCTCTATGCAGATGACACTCAGTTATACATCTCCACCCCGGACCACCCCAACGATGCTGTGGGGGCTATGTCCAGGTGCCTGGAGGCCGTGCGGGATTGGATGGGCGGGAACAGGCTCCGGCTCAACCCATCCAAGACCGAGTGGCTGTGGTTCCCGGCGCCCCGATATAGCCAGTTGACTCCGTCGCTGGCTATTGGGGGGGAAATTTTGCCCCCCACAGAGAGGGCTCGCAATCTGGGAGTCCTCCTGGATGTGCGGCTGTCGCTTGAACACCATGTCGCGGCCGTCTCCAGGGGGGCATTTCATCAGATCCGTCGGATCTACCGGTTGCGGCCCTTTCTGGATCGGGACGCCCTGCGCACGGTCACTCAGGCCCTTGTCACCTCTCGCCTGGACTATTGTAATGCCCTCTACATGGGGCTCCCTGCGGGGAGCACCCGGAGACTCCAACTGGTGCAGAATGCGGCCGCGCGGGTGATCATGGGGGCGTCACGTAGCGCCCACGTGACGCCTCTCCTGCGCGAGCTGCATTGGCTGCCAGTGGCTTTCCGGGTTCGCTTTAAGGTTCTGGTTCTGACCTTTAGGGCGATCCATGGCATTGGACCAGGTTACCTACAGGACCGCATCCTACCGGTGATCTCCAGCAGGCCAGTGCGTGCACACAGGGAGGGCCTTCTCCGGGTTCCGTCGGCTGCCATGTGTCGCCTGGCGGTCCCAAGGGGTAGGGCCTTCTCTGTGGCGGCCCCTGCCCTCTGGAATACTCTGCCACCGGAACTGCGTACCGGCATGGACCTGAGGTCCTTCAGGCGCGCGTTGAAGACCTGGCTTTTCGAGCAGGCCGGCCTGGGCTGAGAGAGGGTTTTAATTTGTCTCCATTTGCTTTTTGCTTTTAGTAATTTTAATTTGGGGGTTTTAAGGGGGTGGGGTGGGCTTTTTATTCGGCCAAATATCCAATTTAATCTTTTTTAACTTTTGTATTATTGTCGGGGTTTTAGATTGGCTGTACACCGCCCTGAGTCCCTAGGGAGAAGGGCGGTATAAAAATTTTATAAATAAAATAAAAAAAATAAAAATAAATATGAATAACTGTTAGTAGACTCTTTCAATCTAGAAATGAGTGCAACCAATATGTGAAGGCCCTCATAGCCTTCTTAATAGGAGTCGTCAGTTCAGAATGACTTCTAGTTTATCACCAAGTCTGTTTGAGACAGTGCAATCCCATCCAGTACAAAAGATGGTAAAGTCCCAAATCTGGAAGGGCCTAAAAACCAAGCCACTCAGTCTTGCCCAAGGTACATTAAAGCCTTTTGTTCCCCATAGCTTCCACACTGATATAGGATATCAATAGCATATCTTAGTTTGCTGAGCCAAAAATGTATAATTAAGTATTGTCAGCACACTAATAATACCACTGTCACCTGTCAGTGACAGTGCCAACTCATAATTGACAGACAGACAGATAATTTTACCCAATGGCTTTATGTAGATGTTAAAAGACTGAACCCTGTGGACTTATCATTCCTGATCAACGCCAACTGGTATTGGCCTCATAGGAAGGAAGATAACCAACAAAATATAGTGTCTTCCACTTCATGAAGCCAATTCAGATAGATACCATTTTGATAATATCAAATACACCCAGAGGTCAAGTAAAGATAGAATTGATGTATTACCTTATCCAACTCCTACTAGAGATCATTCAAAAGTAGGATCAATTCTGTCCCATACTCAGGCTTGAACCCTGACTGAAAAGGCTACACATAATCTGCTTTATCCAGAGTACACTGAAACTGCTACATTACCAGAATTTTCCAGAATCTAAAAAAGATAGGTTAGATATTGTGGTGGAATGTAATCCAGAGTCACAGGAAGGAAGAGCTATTTTCCAAGAAGCAAGAAAACAAAGAAGCTTGAATCCTTAATGAGCAGAAAGAGAGCCAAGAAAAACTACCTCCCCACTAGGAGTTAACAAGGTTGTCTAGTAATTATGCAGATAGGTGCTTTAGTCTGTTAAAATTTCTATTCACAGGTGATCAACAATATGTCATTCTTGGTTTCTTGGTTACCAAGGATATCAGATACTAGACAAAAAATGTTCAGTAAGGTGGATCTTGCATGGTTTCTTGAAAGGTGCAAAACAACATGTCCAGGAAAGATGGAGGAGTAACACAATATCTTAAAGACTTCACTTTACTGCTAAAAGAATCCAACTACAGGTTATCCAACTACAGGTTATCCCACAACAGCCTTAGCTAACCAGGAGGGGTACAGATTTAATGAATAAGTCACCACCACTGCCACAAACACCTCCAACAATGGTATCTGGTACCTTGTCTCCAATGTTACCAATCTGAAAACAAACCAAATCATTGACTGCAGATGACAAAACAGTGGCAAACTCAGACTTGGCAAGCTTCCTCTGAAGTAGGTCCAGCGAAGGTCTCACTACAGATGTAAGTCCTCAGGAATAAGGAACCGCCTACTGCCATCGTCAACCTCCCGCCGCCCAGTACGCTCCCACAGGGTTGCCTACTTGGGGTACCGCCGCCTGATCGTTGTCGGCTGGCGGCCCCGAGGGTGCGGGCTTTCTCTGTGGGAGCCCCCTCCCTGTGGAATGATCTCCCCCCGGAGATACGAGCCATGACGGACATCCTGACCTTCCGGCGCGCGGTTAAGACCCTATTTTTTAAACAGGCTGGCCTGGCCCAGTAAGGGTTTTTGGGGTTTTATACCTAATTTTGGGTTTTAGTTTTTAATCTTCCATTTTAAATTTTTTATTAATCCCGGATTTTTAAATGTGTAATTGTAGTTAGACGGGATGCAGCCGGTTTATCTATTTAATTCAGTTTTAAATTGTATTTAAATTATATCTACTCTATGTATTTTTATTAGGCTGTCCACCGCCCCGAGTCCCGTTTTTGGGAGAGGGAGCGGTATAGAAATATAAATAATAATAAATAAATAAATAAATAAAGGAAGATCCCTTGCAATCAATGGCCCTAAAAAAATCCAACATACACAGTCCAACTGATCTGGCTTTGGGTTCAACTCAGGGCAATCCATTTCTCTGCCAAAGTAGATTGAAAAAGGCCAAGTAGGTACCAGTACCACCCATCAAACATTCTCTTTTGACACTGTTAAAGATAGAATGAGACCATTGTCTCCACAGCAAGCCTGCATTTGTATTTTGAAAGAAGAGAGGAGAAAAGCAACAATTCCCTACCTGCAAATAACAATGAGCTGAAAAGTCAGAAACATTAGGCAATTAAAAATAATGCTTAACCAACTAATAATGTTAAGCTCATTTAATCCTCCCACTTTTGATTCTCAGCAGCAGCTGTTGTGTTCTCATCAATTAGACACATTCAATTTAAATCAATAGAATGAAGGATAGAGTGTAGGTGGTATATACTTCCACAGTGCATTAGCAGCTTACTCAAATGCTTGTGGATTCGTATGATTCATTCTTTCGTGACTGCATAATCATTCTGGAAGGAGTTGAAAACAAATCTGTGGTATTACTGATCAGGCTGATCTGAATAATGGTTTGCAAGCAAAATGGCTCTATCACAAACAGAAGAACAGAATGTTTTTTTTTTTTTAAGTCATCCCTAGCATTGATTTAAAACAAACATACATGCGTACACAAACACGCAAAAGCCCTTGCTTTATGTAAGAGAAAATGAAAGAACTGTTATTTGAGTTTCAGAGTTCTTATAAAAATATAAGAGAAACACAAAAGATGTACTTGTGTTGCCAGCAGCATTCATAACCGATGTTTAAGCATTGACATTTGACTAATACTTAATTCTAAGTGTATTATATACAAACAGGATTTTGTACATGCAGTTCAATATAAACCTAAAGTACTTTATAGGTCAGATACTGCTTAATGAGGATCATTTACTCTTATTTAAATTTCTTGTTGATGAACTATGCTATGAACTATGTAACTATATTCTTTTGGAACTATCTTCTGTGACAAGACATTTTCATAATTTCTTATCAACCAATTTATTTATTTAATCCATTTCACATAATTGAGTACCTGTCAGATCACCAACAAATAGTAGCAAATTAAATTTTAAAAACCCACACTGTTAAACAAAGCATAAAAATATCTAAAACAATAGTATGCAGCACATAGATGCCAGAGGGGGAAACCCTCCTAGGATTGCAATCCCTCCTAGGATTGCAATCCCATCCAGTACCAAAGATAGTAAAGTCCAATGGTGGGATGGTGCCAGTTCACACCGGTTCTCGCGAACCTGTAGTGCCAGTTAGCATTTGGCCCTGCCACCCACTCCCACCCTTTCCTGTCCTTCATTTCCTTTTTTTCTGCTCAGCTGATTCACGTGGCAGAGCAGATTGCCACGCCTCCGCTGTTTTACTCACTGAACAGAAGGTAATGTTTGAAGCTCAAAATTGGTGGTTTCTGAATGCTGTGCATGCGCGCAAAGCATGCTCTCATAGAACCAGTAGTAAAAAAGATTGAATCCCACCACTGGTAAAGTCCCAAATTTGGAAGGGCTAAAACCCAAGCCACTCAGTCTTTTTCTTCTCTAAGTTGAGGGAAAAAGCAAGTCTTTGATACGCAAACCTATGGAGTTTTTCAGTCATCTAGGTCTGATTGTCCCAAAGGTGCTTTTTCAAAAGGCAACAGGACTTTGTTTTTCCTTGAAGATGTTTTGATTCTCATCTAAGAAGCTTCCTCAGTTCGGTTCAGAGATTTCTTAGATGAAAAGGGAAATGTCTTCAAGGAAAAACAAAGAAAATCCAGTTGCTTTTTTTGGAACAACCATGACCTGGATGATTGAAAAGCTCCATAGACATGTCTTTGATACCTCTAGAAAGATAAGTAGGGTTAGGGCCGACTGGATCTCAGGACAGACGCTGTTTCAAGGGCAGCATTGGCAGTAGATGCTTAAAAGCACCAATAATAATAGCTATTTTTAGCAATAATTATAACAATAATAATCAGTTATAAGCTTATGAAGAGTAGATCCTTATGAGCATCAAGATTATATGAACTATTACATAAAGAATATTATATAGAAACAGTAATTCCACAGGTAGTCTGATTCTCAGAAGTAAAGAGAAACTGTTATTCCATTGAAAGATGGGCACACAAAGTTGGAAAGGAAAGACTCTTCATATTATATTTTGCTTTACTAATTCATTTATTGATTGTCTAGTGCATTTACCTGGGAGTAAACCCCATTAAATTCTGAGCTTCTATTTAGATATAGATAAGATTAAGTAATGTTCTCTGATACCACTCTTATTGTAGATTCCTTACCATTTCCCAGCACCAAAAAAGTAAGACATTTGAATTCCTATCATTTCAGATAAAAGCAGGTTTATGATTCTGTAAGTCATTATTACTGCTCTCAATATTCCATATACTATCGCACTCAGAATTTATAGATAAAACACATCCATTTCAATGTGAGCAGGTTTGAAAAGATCACTAGTCATTTTAAGCATACAGCTCTTGATAACTCATGGACCAATTACCTAGTAATATGTTACATTATTTTAAAAATAGCTTTGAAATGCACTGCCATTATTATTCCATTTTTTTCTGTTTTCTAATTCTGTATTTTAAATAAATAAATGAGAATTCTCAAGTGAGCTTGACTCCTGTTGCCTACATGGAAGTGTTTATGAATTTCTCTCTGCACCACTGGAGAAAATGGCTTGCCTCAGATCGTTTTGCTTTCCCTGGAGTGTTTTTTTTTTTCCAACTCCTGCTCTAACCTCTGGCTTTGGAATTTTAGATGCTTATACTCATTTCTTAACATGGACCAACACTTTTCAGTTTTTTTCAGTTTAGTCGACATTAATTATAGGCTGTCATGCATCCTGACATGAACCAATCTGTGGTTTGACCTTTAAATATCACAAATTATCACGAGTCCACTGTCCTCAGCTCTCAGTACATGGAAGTTTCATGAATCTCAGCATATTCATGAAAATACTGAGTACATTCTAAATATCATTGCATGTCAGTCGGTTCTGAAGTAGATGTTGATAACTTTCAAATATTACCCTTTGTTTACCATTTATCAGGGAAGAGCAATTAAGGTTTAGCTGACAAGAGATACAGTTACTTATATTTTCAGACAATTAGCATGCAGAAGAATTCTCATTTTATATATTATCCAAGCAACAATGCCTCCAAGGGGGGAAAAATAACAACCTTGCAAATAATCAGTGTGAAGCTGACAAAGTAATTGACAGAAATAATTTTAAGACTTTCAGGGGATATCTTTGGACTACCACATGTCAATGTTAAATGCCTTTGAATTTATAAGATACATCATGATGTTCATCTTTATATCAGTTGGATGTATGGATTAGATTTGATATTCAACATTGCTTTCAATATCAAAATTAATTGTTCAGATAACTTTAGTTTAGTAAAAATCCTTTTCTACCTTGCGTAAGACCTGCAAATGTATTTTTATAGTCAAATAGCTGAAAAATAAAAAATCAAATGATATTGTTTTGAGATACCTAATAGGATAGCAATAAATGAGGAGCTCCAATGACATTTGTTTTATAACATTAATCCTTTTTAATCTTATAAGAGGATTTTGAAGAATATGGAAATAAAATAGATAAGACAACATCATTCTTGACTACACAAAAAGAAACCCTGCACAGATTTGAATATTAAGCCATTTCCTAAATAAGATTGTTATATGTTCTAATCATGAAAACCATCAGCATTGTTTTCCCAAAATGCCTCTCTTAGTAACATCTTAACATAATGTCTTTGAGAAGATTATGGGGAATTAAATGTGTTAACTGGCAATATTAAATTGCAAAAGGGAGAATCAGAAACATTGACATTTGCTATATACATGAATTCACTGTTTTTTAAAAAAAAAAACAGTATTCAAACCACCAGTTCACCCTTTCCCATATCTAAGTTCCATTTTCTGTTCTGTGTTTGCCTTGTGCCATGATACATGTATATATGTCAGCAGGCACAATATACTGAGAAATCAGTACTTGAAACCGTCCATCTTAACAATTAAACAGAGTAGACTAAACAATTTGAGGTAGGATCTTAAGGCCTTTGTCTATCAATAATAAAATGAGGATGGTAAAATTAAAAATTGTGATTACTATTACATTCTGCTTTCTTCAGAATAATTCATCATGGCACATAAGTGATTCCAATGTTCAAGGACTTACAGTATATGCTGATATTGAGGAAACATTTTTATATTTAAATCATTATTCTGAATTGCAAGTGTTTTAGGATGAGAGTGGAATATATTTGTATAAGCAGCCATTTATTTACAGACTGGCACAATCAACAAAATGTGCAAGAAAGATATTTGTTCTTTATAAGTATTTTTATATACAACATTTTATGCTAAATAATTAAGTATGTACTTGGAAAAAGCTAAAAGTAGTCATCAAAAATAAAGAATGCAATATGCGGGAGTAGATTTCTACTTTTCAACTTTTCTTTATTCTATAAATTCTGTAATGCACAAAATCCTCAACATCTCCAGAATATATTTCAAGGGTATATAGGGGAGTATACGATAGTTATGCTTTGCAGATTTTATTTTATTATGCTTCCTTTGGATTACACTAGGAAACTTTCTATAAAAATTAACTGCAAAGGAATATTGAAATTTTAGATAACTTTTCATACTCAGATTATTCTCATTACATGGTTTTTAAGTGATACACTTATGATATAATGTATGTGAAGCATTGGAAATTGGGAAATCCAGACAATTCAAATGAATATAAAGGTTTGTTGCAAGTTTAAGCTCTCTACAAGAATCTGGACTAATAACAGTCAAAGCAAATTGGCAGTAGATAAGAGTCAATGGAATTCAAGGTGGGCTGGACTTAAATCTCTTGTAGATGTATAGGGCCTCAAGACTGATGACACATTTGGCCCCTTCCTCAGGTTCAACCTCGACGTCACCCACAGTTTAGTAATATACCTAAATGGAAATAATGCAATTACCCTATGTGAAGCACATAATATATTTAACTTTTATTATTATATTTCATTTAGTGAAATACTGTGATACTTCTAATAATGGCATGTGTTCTAAGGCAAATCCAATAGTAATTACCCTTCAATAATAAAGAAAAAAGTCTATTTTTAATAGATTTATAGTATATGTTGTTTTTCCTTGAACAGCTTGTTATAATTTCCTTATTATTCCATTCTATTTTATCACTACAACCAGAAAATGACAAGATGAAGGTATGACCAATCTTTTTTACAGCAATGTGATATGGAAAGGAGTTTGATCATATATCCATGCAATCTAGTATTACTTTTTTAACTTACTTCAAGTTTTACTTTGATTTATTCCAATGGGTTATATATCAAGTTCAGTAAAGTAACTAAATAAGCAACCAGATTTACAAATGCTAGTCTAATACATCAGTATTACCCATGTTGTCCTTGCATTTTGCTAAGGTTAATATAATACAGTTTTGGAACAGTTGGTATAAACCAGACTGCACCCAGAGATGCATTTATGTTGATCTTATGAGATTTTCCCAATTTCTACAGAATTGTTTCATATTCTCTACATCATCAAAAAAAGTACTATTAGTATTCTAGTGGCAATACTATATGGATTAGTTTCCTTATGAAATACAAAACTTACTTATAAAGAAAATAAAGGCAAGGGATGGTGAAAATGTATTAGCTAACTCTTCTGGTTTGTTTGTTTGTTTTCATTAAAAAGAGCCCAGCACTTCAAAAATGGTTCTGACCTTTAGCTCATTACTCTTGATCTTTCTTTTGTCAAATCTGTTGCTATATACTGATTCTGGGAAATTTAAGTGGTGTGCATATGTGTGCATGTACCTTTGTTTTGTATGGTGTTAAAATGTATTGATTTGAGTTTGTGAAATATTTTTGTTTGTGCAACCCTTATATAATGCTTTAATCATTTAAAAACTTCTCCTTCCCAAAATACTACTGCTTCATATTCACCTTCAGGCACATACATAACCTTAGTGTTTAAAGGTTAAGTTTATTCAAAATTTCAATTCAACCTAACCTGATTCGTGCATCCTTGGGGGAATGAGTAGCACAATTATTCATTGTACTTTGCACATCTTGAAAATTCAGGAAATATTACCAAGTAAGTATAATAGTTGACATTTTAAATGAAAGTATTAAAAAAAAACAGAAGGCATTTATCAATTACAAAAATACACTCAAAAATACATATTTATATTCACATTTTAACTTGGCTTCTTTAAAGGAAAAATATATACAGAAAGTGAGTAGAACAGATTTGTTTAAAAATGTGACAATTAAATAAATCTGTCCATCTTTAATACAGAAAGACCCTAGCTTGATATTTCAAACTATGTAATGCTCCCAAAGCTATGATGATTTTCATTCAAAATACTGAAGGAAGTAGTAAGCATTGGGTAAGTTGAATTGGGGCATCTGTTATGTAGCACACATCATTTCAAAACATCTGAGTTCTTTGATAACTCTCATGACTGTGAATATGCTTTTATTGAATACAAAGTCTACAGAACCAAGGCTTCCCATGGTGATAACCCTGTGAAGTAGTCCAGACAAGAAGTACATCCAGAACTCCTGGCTCTATCACTATTGTAAGGTTACATTAACCAAATCCTGCAGGGCTGAAAGTATTTCTTTTCTTCTTTCCTTTTACTCTCCAAGAGGGTCCCATCTGAAATGCTTCCCATGCCCCTCCCTCTTACTGTGGGCTGAGATAACTTTTGCATGCACATCATCTATGTTGTGATTTGCCGGCAGCAGGTGCAGATGGCTGATATCTCTGAGAGTGAGGACTCAGATGAGAGGCCTGCGGGTAATGCAGGGATGGGGCCAGGACTATCGGAGAGCGGGGTGCTGCCTTCGGAGCTTGTGGAGTCTGGCAGCAGTGTTGCAGAGGACCCCGAGGACCCTGTGCCCATTGCGCATGCACACAGGGCTACTCGAAGGAAAGAGCAGCTGCAGCAGTACAGGCGACTCGAGAATAAGGCTGCAAAGTGATGGCCCCTCCCATAAGGGATAAAAGATGGACAGATTATATATACTGTATATTGTATTAAAGATGGGCAGATTATATATACTGTACTTTGTGTTTATTTGATTTGAACGAGGCTTGGGTCAGAACAGCCTATGAGTCTCCCAAGGTTATTGCTACATACCATTTCAGTATGCTTATCAGAAAACATGTTCACAATACTATTGGTATCTTGAAAAACAAGTTTTAGATATCACAGCACTGGAAGAGACGCGGTGGCGCAGTGGTTAGAATGCAGTACTACTAAGTACAGGCTACTTCTGTTGATCATGGGCTGTCAGCAGTTTGGCAGTTCGGGTCTCACTGGCTCAAGATTGACTTAGCCTTCCATCCATGGGAAGCGGTCGGTAAAATGAGGGCCCAAATTGTTGAGGGCAATGTGCTGACTCTGTAAACCACTTAGAGATGGCTGTAAAGGACTGTGAAGTGGTATATAAATCTAAGTGATATTGCCATTGGCATACAGATTTTGCAGCAATGTCGCTAAACATGAAGGTAGTGAAACAGTATTGAACCACTGAGGAAGTGAATCTTGGCAAAGTGCAGCTAACAAACACAGTCTTGCCAGAATTTACCATCAAAGACATTATCAGAGATCCCGCTAATACCCTGTAGTAATGGATAGTGGATGAGATGGGATATATAAATCATTACTGTTATCACAATTTAGGCTACTCCAAAGATTTTGTGGTTGTTGCTAATATGGCTTTTATTGCTGCATTTTATTTCACCCTCAGAAACTGAAATGATCTGCAGTGAGTGATGCCAAAGAAACTACATGCCAAAAAACAGAAAAGTGATACCGCACTCTTCACCCTAGATGAGATACATCATGATAACTGTTACATCATTTGTTAAAGTGAGAAATAAGATGTTCCTGCCATATATTCTAGGTGACAAGAAGTACGCTAGCTACATTATTAACAGAGCAGAAAGGGCTCAGATTAAAAAGTAACTTTCAATTCAGCCCAGGGTTGCAATTAATCTCTAGGTAATCAAATATCTATGACTGGAGCATTAACTCCATCTGGGTGATGGCAATTCCAGTGACTAATCATGAACATTGTACTTTTTCTGCCATCGGTGAAATGTTGAAATCAGGTAATGATGGAAGGAAAAGCATTAGCTTTTGCTATTTTGGGTGCACAAGGAGAAGACGAATATTGACCATGTGAAGAGGAAAAAGGAGACATTTCAAATATGGAATTAATATTTTAAAACATAGATCTCTACAACATCATACTGTGTTTCTTAAAACAGTGGCAAGGGGAGCAGAAATAAGGAGCTAAGGCATAACTTTCAAGGGAATATCTATGATCAGGATTTTTAAAGTAACTGTTTTAGAAGGACAGCAATGGAAGAGTCCTGAATGTTTCTCCAAAGACTGTCCTAGCCAGTTTTCTCTCCTGAACGACAGAGAAGCGTGTGAAAATGAAGTGTGTGTGTATGTGTTTGCATGTATGTTATGTCACACTTCCTATGTTCTCCTCACTAAACTAATTATGAATCCAATCAGCATATGAATCGGGAAAGGAAGAAACACAGCCTTGTTGTTATGTCTGTTGTTATGTAAACTCAGAGAGAACTTGGGAAAGATTCCATGGATGAAAATCCTAAAGGGGAAAACAACTCCAGAATCTTGGGAAACTCTAAAAAGTATGATCATAGAAGCCCAGACCAGCACAATACCACTGAGAAAGAAAAACAAGAAATCTAAGAAGAAACCAGCATGGCTGCACAAAGATCTCTCTGGCAAATTGAAAGAAAAAAAAAGGACAAGTACAAAAAATGGAAAGAAGGACATACAACTAAGGCAGAATATCAGCAGACAGCCAGAATCTGCAAAGACGAAGTCAGGATAGCAAAGGCTCAGAACGAACAAAGACTTGCAACAAAAGTCAAAGATAATTAAAAAGTTTCTTCCAACATATAAATAACAAGAAAAAAAATCAAGGAAACAGTCGGTCCACTAAAGAGAGAAGATGGCAAGGAAGTAACAGGCAACAGAGAGAAAGCAGAACTGCTTAACTCATTCTTTGCATCCGTCTTCACCCAAAAAGAAACTATAGCTCAACCCACCAAAAACATAACTGTAAAAAACAGACCAGAAATAAAAGTTAAAATAAGCAAAAAAAAATAGTAAGAGAACACCTGTCTGATCTTGATGAAAACAAATCACTGGGGCCTGATGGAGTTTTAAAGGAGCTGGCAGAGTTCATCTCAGAACCACTGCACCATATATTTCAAAAATCCTGGAGCACTGGGGAACTACCAGAAGACTGGAAAAGAGCTGATGTGGTTCCCATCTTCAAAAAGGGGAAAAAAAACAGACCCAGGAAACTATAGACCAATCAGCCTAACATCAATACAGGGGAAGATACTAGAAAAGATAATAAAAAAACAGATCTGCCAACATCTAGAAACAAGTAAAGTAATAACTAGCAGTCAGCATGGGTTTGTTAAGAACAGATCATGTCAAACCAATCTTATTTCATTCTTCAACACAATGATTAAATTAGTAGACCAGCAAAATACTGTGGACATAATATATTTAGATTTCAGCAAGGCATTCGACAAAGTAGACCACAACCTACTTCTTAGTAAGCTAGAAAAAAATGGAATAGATAGCACCACCACTAGATGGACTTGCACCTGGCTGGCAAACTGTACTCAATGAGTAGTCCTTAATGGGTCTAAGTCTACATGGAGGGAAGTAAGCAGTGGTATGCCCCAAGGTTCCATCTTAGGCCCAGTACACTTCAATATCTTCATTAACGACTTAGATGAGGGAATAGA
This sequence comes from Bungarus multicinctus, assembly GCA_023653725.1. NCBI lineage: Eukaryota > Metazoa > Chordata > Lepidosauria > Squamata > Elapidae > Bungarus > Bungarus multicinctus. Next base: position 40,488,708 of record CM042846.1, on the reverse strand, counting down.
AGGGGAATTTACCAAATTTGCAGATGACACTAAGCTGGCAGGAATAGCTAACATCCAAGAAGATAGGCTCGAGATCCAGATGGATCTTGACAGAGTAGCCTTGCTAACTGAGGAATTCTGGGAGTTGAAGTCCACAAGTCTTAAAGTTGCCAAGATTGGAGACCCCTGGACTAGAACACTGGGCTATATCTAACAAAATGAAATTCAATGTAGAGAAAAGTAAAGTCCTACACTTAGGCAAGAAAAACCAAAAGTACACGTATAGGCTGGATGAAACCAGGCTCAATAGCAGTAACTGTGAGAGGGATCTTAGAGTCTTAGTGGACAACCAGCTAAATATGAGCCAGCAGTATGCAGCAGCAGCCAAAAAAGCTAATGCAATCCTCAGTTGTATTAACAGAAGGATGCAAACAAGATCAAGGGAAGTACTAATACCATTCTATAAAGCTTTAGTAAGACCACACCTAGAGTACTGCATCCAGTTTTGGTCACCACATTATAAAAAAGATGTTGAGACTCTAGAAAAACTACAGAGAAGAGCAACCAGGATGATTAGGGGATTGGAGACTAAAACATATGAAGAACAGTTACAGGAACTGGGCTTGGCTAGTCTAGTAAAGAGAAGGACCAGGGGAGACATGATAGCAGTCTTCCAATATTTGAGGGGCTGCCAGAGGGAGGAAGGGGTCAAGCTATTTTCTAAAGCACCTGTAGGCCAGACAAGGAATAATGGATGGAAACTGAACAAGGAGAGATTCAACCTGGAAATAAGGAGAAACTTTCTGACAGTGAGAACAATCAACCAATGGAACAGCTTGCCCTCGTAAGTTGTGGGAGCGCCATCACTTGAGACTTTCAAGAAGGGATTGGACTGCCATTTGTCAGAAATGGTATAGGGTCTCCTGCTTGTGTGGGGGGTTGGACTAGATGATCTACAAGGTCCCTTCCAACTCTGATTATCTGTTAATCTGTTAATAGTAGCAATCTGTCTTTTAGAAGTTTGGCTGGAGAGAAACATCATTGTAAGTGTGCTGGAAAAATGATTGCATGGTCCCCAATTCCTAACTCAAGAAGGGAGAAGAGGGTGAAATTGTTGAAGGGTGGGGCAAAAGGGAAGCAAAATTTATTCCATCTGAAATCCAAAGCAGATGAAGAAGGAGGGAGACAGCTGGATGCAGATGGGTGCTTGGAGGCTTTAGAGAAGGGAAAGGGCTGGACAGACAATCCAGAGGGAGGTGTGTATCACACTACATATATGCGGAAGGATAGCTGACAAGGTCCAAAAAAAACAAACAAAATGGAAGGCACAGAGCCCACTCCAAACTAATTCAACTAATTTTCCTATCTCTGCCCTAGTCAAAAATGGGGAGAGTTGGAAATTTAGCAATGAATTTGGCAGTTTTCCAAATAGTCCTGGGAAACATCTTGTGAGAAAACTAGCACTGAGAAAGTTGGAACACACTATTGTAAAAAGAAGTTGCTAATTACTGTAAATAATTGCATATAATAAGTACCCACAATCATACTGTCAGGTTGCAGTAGAAAATTCAAAGAAGTGTCTTTTTTAGCATATAAATAGCACTCTTATAAACTCTTCTTACAGCCAGACCACATACAAATTAAATTTATGAACAAATGAGAGATTATTATTTCCCGATTATATTGACATATGCATGACCAGACTTTAATCCTGCATTGAGAATCTGGGACATTTAGAAATTGCTGAACAGCATCTCCTAATAATTCCAGTTAGCATGGCCAACAGCAGGGATATTGTGAGTTTTATTGAACTTTTTTGGATGATCATAGGAGCTCTACTGCTGCTATAATCTTCTGCAGAATAGGATTTAGCAAATCATGTGAAACATAGCTTTGAGTACCAAACACCTTATTGCTCACTGATTCTTAGGAAAATGTTCAATGTTTGAAATGGTATCGGTTATCTAGAAAATTAAATTTGTCATCTATATCTGTGAAAATAGAAATAATCCTTACCACTGGAATGTTTTTAAAAAGCAATTTTTAATACTGTGTGAAATACATTTCCAGCCAAAGAAACCAAACAACATGTTTAAAAAATACACTGACTATCTTAGATTCAAATACTTTGGGGAGTACCACTAAATATTCTGCATAACACTTGGATTTTAATTCTAAATTTAAAATAAAAGAATCTTATTCTCTATCAAAAACCCACTGTTCTTTACTTTTAAACATCCTTGTGTATGACATTATTTGAATATTCCTTAGCTCAACCAGATTTTAAAAAGTAAATTAATTCTCCTGACCTTATCTACAGGATATTCTGTGGCTTATATTATACTCAGATATAACTTTTTGACCAAGAAATCTATGAATATGTATGAAATGTATTTTTACTAAGAAGCAAAGGGGTGAAAAAAGAGAGTCAATGTCTTTAAACTTTTATTTAAAAATAAAAAAATATATAATAAAAAGTTTTTATTTCTTTTTAATTTCAGTTAATGTAAACCATTTCTAAATTATAAATACCATTCTGTTCATCAATTCCACTCCAAATTCCTCATTTTAGTAGTCATCAACTGAAATCATGTCTTGCCTTTGGTGCCGTGGTGGCCCATTGGATAGAATACAGTACTGCATTCTCACTACCAGGAGTTTGATTCTGATTGGCTCAAAGTTGATTCAGCTTTGCATCCTTCTGAGGTCAGTAAAATGAGGACCCAGATTTTTGAGGACAATTTGCTGAGTCTGTAAACCACTTAGAGAGGGCTCTAAAGCACTATGAAGCAGTATATGCCTAAATATTATTGCTATTTTTAAATTTTAGGTAGTTATATTAGCAGCTCCAAAAGCTCTATTTTTTCCACATGGAGGAACAGGGTTGACTCAGCCCTTCCAAGACTGGCTGGTCAAGGGTGATTTTCTACCTTATTTTTCCTTGGATTACACTTTCATGGACAGAATAGGTATGCAATTTAGGGGTCTTCCTGGACAGAAAGCTGTTGTTTGAAAAACAATGACAATTAAAGCTAGGAGGGCATTTGTATATCTTGTACACCAATTTTACACTTCTCTGGACTGACCAACCCATCTAGTCATTCTTGCATCTTGACACTTCATGTTGGAACTATTGTGATGTGCTTTACATGGAGCTATCTTTGAAGAGCTCTTAGAAATTTCATTGCTCTTTTGTCTCCCCAGCAAATCAATTTGTGCATATCTTTTACATATTTCAGGCAAGACTGTTAATTCTTGTTCCTACTCACACAGGTTCTGACCAGAGCTAAGAGCATGCTTCTAGTAGCCTAAAATCACCCATGGAGCTCCTTGTCAGTGAAAAGTTGTTTTAAGTCATTCAGTAGAAGAGATTTGGTGACTTCGGTACCAGTCAAATTCATATCCTGACAACAGGTTTTACAAATCAGGCATCTTGACATATTTTAAGGAACATTAAAGATCAGGACGTTCCAACCTGCTTTTCCATAAATAGATACCCCCTTTATTACTTATATTTTTACTGTTGCTATTTTAAACAACTTTGCTTTTGAGTTGATTTTATTGGACATATTATTGCTTTAAAATGTAACTTGGGAGATTTTTTGCTTTAAAAATGCAGCATAAAATTGATAACAAGTAGAAAGGAAATAGACACACTCCTGAGCAAATAACTCCCTCTAGACAAGATGTTCTTCCATAGACCACATGCTGTTCTTTCATAGTCTTGACAAATTAAATTGCAATTCAGAAGCATTATTCACTTTATGAATTTATTTATTTGCAAATTATTATCACTTTATTTGTGCTATCTACTTACTGTCATAGTTGATTTGGCTACTCAAAGGATGTTGGCAACCAATTGTGATATAAATGCTAAAAATATTGAGAGATTGTATGTGTGTATAGCTGAACAGACATTCATTGTGTTAAGTAAATACACAAGAGCTTCTGATACAGTCTCAACACTGTTGATTGGAAAGATGGAAGACTTTTGAAGCTGCTTGGATCTTATCACTTCTTTTTGATAAGATTTCATTGCTTCTATTTTATAAAAAGTCTCTTAAGAACCAGAGTTCAAATTTTCAAACTCATTCCAAATTTAAGGGATGCATTTTTAATGACAGCATTCATTATATTATTGTAAAAACAATATGCTAATTTCCAGATTACTTTGCAGGGAGAAATATTAGCACTATTCACGTTGCATTTCTTACTGCAGAGGAAGTTATTTGCAAGTCAAGATGCAATGAAGGGAATTATTGAAAAGAAAAGTTTCCTTAAAAAACATCGTAGTGGTTCTATATTTTGTCATAAGTGTTACAACATAAATTTTATGACAAGACATTCCAATAAATAACTAAGAGGTGGACTAAATGAGTAAAAATGGTTAAATGGGCCACAGACTCAAATCCAGAAACCTGATGGCAGAGTTAATCAGACAAATATAGTTCAGCATAAAATAAGGTTAATTGGCCAGGAAGCAAAGGCAGTATGGTACTATGCAAGCTAATAAGTGACAGATGTTAATATTGATAGGTTGGAATGGTTGAGCTAAAATGCTGTGGTTGAATCTTAAATGATGTCTCAATGTGTTTGTGTTAGAAAGATGGTATAGTATGGTTCTGTATTTGTGAAATAAACAAATCAAGAATTCTTCAATACCTTAAATAATAAAATAAAGTCAATTGTCTTATGCAGCAAATGTCTTAGAATATATGGTTTATAATACAGTATATAAGTAGATATGTTGGTATGTTTTTCCAAGCATAGCTATTGCCTCAGCAAGGATCTTCAAACAAGCAGGACTTTGAAAATATTGCTATGGTCCAGTATTATGTTAGTTCAACTTCTGATTGATGTTAATCAAATTAATTGTCTTAAATTTATGCATAGTTTTTTAAAAATATTTTGTTAATATTTACAATAATTCCATCTTTCATTCATACAGTGTGTCAACTGGGTACATATATTTTGTGCTAACAATTGTAATTAATACTTTTCTTACCAATATAACAATAATCACATTTTCTTTATGAGCCATTATTTCTTATATCTGTTATAACAATCTTAACTTATTCCTCTATATATTCAACTACTCAGTTTTAACTTATTTTATTTTCCAACCATTGATAAAATAAGTCCCATACCATGCAATATTCAGTTTCTTTTTCTTTAATTGCCAATGTTAATCTATTCATCTCTGCACATTCAAACATTTTATCTATCACTTTTCCTTCTGCCGGTATTTTATAGCTTTTCCAATTCTGCGTCATAATTAAAGAACAAAAAATAATGGGAATTCAATAGTATATTATTTGGTTAAGGCTATTTTCTCAGTCTTGGACTCATAGGAGAGAATACATACAATTCCCTTTAAGGTAGGATACTTTTTATCAAATTATAAGCCCTAATCAATATGTTTCAAAGCATGTAAAGAAATCCAGATAGACTAATATTTTCATGCAGAGATATGTATGTATGTTAGAAAATGTATGTTAGTGCACATGTGTCAAAAGAAATCATGAATCAAGAAAATTTGGAATTGGCACAAAATAGGAGAGATAATTAAGGGACAGAGAAGGCAGAAAGCATCTGCACAAAGAAAATGGACAATCAGTAGAACTGTAGCTACTGAACCAAAGCAGCATGATATTCACATATTAGATGAAAGGGAGAATTCTAGTAACTTTAAATTCCCCCATTGTTAGGACATGATGATAGAACAAACAAGCATTGACATTTTCTTTTGTGAGTTAACTCTTGATGTTGTAACTTACTAATCCTATTTATATGTGTTGCCCAAGGATGGGATTCAAAAATCCAACAATCGGTTTGCTGGATGGGTGTGGTCTGCCAGAACATCTGGGAGGACCATTTTTCATCTTCCCCAGAGTCTGGGAGTGAGAAAATGGTCTCCCCTGGGCTCTGGAGGGCCTCTGGAACCCAGAAACAGGCCCGTGTCTGGACTTCCAGAACTTCTGGGAGGATCATTTTTTGCCTTCCCCAGAGTCTGGAGGCTTCCCTCAGGCCTCTGAGAGAGTAAAATCTGCTTCCTCTGTGCTTCAGAGGCCCTCTGAAAGCCATAAAGAGGCCCATTTCTGGACTTCTGCAACTTCTTTCCCAGAGCCTCTGCACAGACCCTGCACTTACCTGCATCCAAAACAGGCCGCATGAAGACTCTTGGGAGAAGAAGGGGAGGAGTAGGTGGGGCCAGCCAGTTGGTTCAACTACTGGTTTGGCAAACCAGATGTAAATTTAACATCTGATTTGCTCGAACTGGCCCAAACTGGCTGAATCCCACCCCTGGTATTGCCTACATTTGGGGCAATCACAAATGATTACTATCCCACTATCCCATTCCCAAAATCTGTTCCTAAGTGATAGCACATTATTTCAATATACCCTATCCAATAATGTAATTATAACTTCTTCTGCTATGCAGCAGAGAACTCTGAATGTATGATTTATGATATACATGGTAAGTTGTTGATATTATCCCAGGGGAAATATTAATTCTGTTGCAAAATGCAAATGTAACTAGCATACTTTCACAAGAATACATATTCCCTCTTGAGCATTTCAAACAATATGAAATACCTTGATAAAGATATTCAAGATTCTCACATGCAGTTGAATAAATTATGCCTCCTAGGCCAGTATGCAAATATCAGAAGACATCTCAATCCTCCTCATATACATATGTCTCATTTGCATTAGTGTTGGAAATATCTGAAAATAATGTCTAGGAGAAAAGAGCACAGTGAAGGTGAAGTACAGGTTTTAAAATAATGTTTAAATGTGCTGTTAGCCTCTTTTGATCTGCTAATTAAATTATTCCATATTTTAATTGTAATAACATTATTTTACTTCCAGTTCTATGCACTCAGTGTTTTAACCAAGAATTGCTGATCTCTTACATTATGAGTCACCAGTGACCAGGAAGGGAATCAAGGATGGGAATTCTTCATTTTATCCTTCATTCAGGGAGAAAAATATCTGAGGTACTCTCTTACTTATATCATGTCAGGGACCTGTCAGGGGAAAGGTGAAAAAGAATAACTTCCATTCCATATTTCTGTAAACATTTCTCATTTCGCACTAGATACCACTTTCATTTACAGCAATGTACCTCTCTCCAGTATGTCAGTGTTTTCCCCTCCATGCCATAAAATATTATTCTATCTAGTCCTTCCATAAATTTTATATATACTGTATCTGGTTGAATTGATAGAAGGAAAAAGAGGATGACCAGCAACAATGTGGATGGACTCAGTGACAGAGGAGATGGGTACATCATTGGAAAATTTGAAGAACCAAGTTTGGGACAGATGGAGAACATCAATCTATGTCGCTGCTAAGAGTCAATACCAACTTGATAGCACATAATCAGTCAGTTGGACTTAAGTTCCCATCTTGCCCTGGATCCAATAATATCTAGTAACTGATAAAAAAAATATGCTGGTATATAGACAACAAATCATGCATTAACACAAGGAAGCAAACAAGATGTTATGTAGGTTCTGTCATAAGGAATAGTTAGAAGGGGATTCGATTTGTATACTGTCACTATTTCATCTATCTTTTTTTTTTCAGAAAGAAATGAGGCAAGATGGCAATCATGCAATAGTAATTGCAATCATGATTTAGAAAAGAAAGTAGCACCTACAATTTCCTGTCCCTTACCCACAATTTATATAATGGACATTTTAATCCCTCTTCTCTTCCTCTGAATAAGAGTTCCATTGCTTCTATTTATTTTGAAACAAAAGTTTCCTCTGACACAAATGACAATTTGCAAATATTAGCATGTTGCCAAAATTGACCAGTATTCTATGTTTAAAAAATAATCTTCATTGAATTTGAATGAAAAATACATCTGGTTTTTGTTTTCAAAGAAAACAAAATATTGTTGAAATAATCTGGATAGGAGCAAAGTTGCTATCATTTTTTTAATTACAACAAAGCAAATGATATAACAGTGTTTTGCCTTTCAGGAAATGATCAACTCACTAACCAACCATGGATTTCTGGTTTCCACCTGTCAATGAGCTCCCATGAAAATCATTATCAGTAGTTTGGATTTGATGAAAGGCAAAACCAACTAGATAAAATTTTAATGGGACCAGAACAAAAATTTATATCGAAAATATACAAATACATTAGACTTCAAAATGGAAGAAGAGACAGTGAAGAGTACCATGATAGCCTGGGCGCAGAATTTTGCATATAATATAGATTTAGAAGAATGAGTGAAACTATGGAATATAAACTATAAGCTAACAATATCTTCATCATACGAAGAAAATCTGTATAAACTATAAGCTAACAATATCTTCATCATACAAAGAAAATCTGTATAAAATGTTTTACTGATGGTACTTGGCTCCAACAAGATTGGGTAAAATATACCCCAATTTAAGCCCAAAATGTTGGAAATGCCAACAAGTTGATGGTACTTTCTACCACATGTGGTGACTATGTCCTGAGACCAAGACATTCTGGATCAAAATCAAAAATTGGCTGTAGGAGATCACCGGTTATCAAATTGAACTCAGACCAGAAACTTTTCTCTTAGGAATTATTAAAGACCAACTTCCAAAAAAAGTAAAACATTTAATATTACATATTTTAACAGCCTCCAGAATAGCTTTTGCACAAATGTGGAAAACTTACAATATCCCCAGTGAAGACTAATACAACAAAAAATAATGGAAAGCACTGAAATGAATATGCTTACATTGAAATTGAAAGAGAAAGAAGACTCTGAATATTTTTTAATTTGGCACAAATTGTATGATTGGATAACAAATAGAAATAAGAAAAGAGATGTGAAAATTAATTTGTAAGAGACCTCAAGAAAATGAACTGTAGATACTTAGAATATCTAAGAAAATAATTATTGATAAAATTATTAATTAGTGATTGATAAATATACATGTAGTGTATTAAGATTTACAAGATAAAAATTTGTAAAAATGCTATCAAAAATATGATGATTTGAGTTGTAATAATGGAAATACAATAAAAATATATTAAAAAGAAAAAGAAAAGAAAATCATTATCAGTAGAATTACAATTATTACAATGAACAGAGAAAAATATAGAATGATGAATACGTTTTATAACAAACAATTTGAAGCCATATAATAAATCCAGAAAAATTGAAAAGTATATTGAAAACAAGGTAAATAAACAGAAAACCTTTGGGGGGGGGGAGAAATTGAGAGCAGGTAAATGGGAAAGAAATTTAAATGATTTTTGCAAGGATTATGTGTGTCAAAATTGAAATCTTTTTCTGATGGTTACTGGAACTGCGATTTGGATTACGCATCTTTCTTTCTTATTTTATATATATTATATAAAATAGACTCTTAATGGTGCGTCTGGTGTTTCAGCAGGCTTGGACCTCAGCAAAATATGAAGACAAGAATCCAAAATGGTAACTGCATGAGGGAAATGCTATCACAAAATGATGATGATCATGATCAACATGCTTGTTTTGAAAATTGCTGCCACTGTGGGTCTGACATCAGGAAACACTTATTTTCCAGAATGGAAACTAATATCCAGGATGCTCCCAACCACCTTCTGTGACATTTGGGTTAATAAATGGCTTCATGCTCTTTTTTTGTACAGGAATATGGTCCAGGAATAATGTTTTCTACAAAAATAATATTTCAGACTTCCAGGTGGGCTAAGGATTCTAGTTGCATTAAGGGAAGTATAAGGAAGCAAAATACATACCACATGTCATATCCCTGCCTCGAAAGTTGCAATATTTCCAGAAGCAAAAACTTTTCCTGGATATTTATTTTATTTTTCAAATGAATAAATCTATAGATATCTTGCATTAAAGCAAACTGTTGTATAATACTTAGAATTAATGGGATATTATTGGGACTTCAGACTGGCTTTCAAAAAGTCATCTTTAAAAAAACCACTCCATCTTAAAAAATACATAATTTGTAAGGCTCTGAAAATGCAATTTTTTTACTTTAGGAATACCAAAGAAGAAATGTTTTCACTTTCAAAATAAATATGCCCGGTCAACGTTAATAAGTAAGTACCTTTTGCTGTATTAGGTGAAAACAGAAAGAGTCTAGCATTTTTTCTGACAGATATATTTTATTTAATGGCATCAGCTTTCAAGAACTGCATTTCACATCATCACATTCAGGGAAGAATTAGGCTGTGTAAGATTTAAATTGGAAGGTAGAGGGAAAAGAAAGGGGAATATAACTAATTGCAGTTATTTATTTGCAACTTGTTGGAGGCTACAAACAGGTGTTCTGAAATGGAGGATAGCCTTGGACATGCTACCATTTTACCACATGGAAGGTCACATTACTTCATATAAAACTGAGGTTAATTTTATGAGGTACTGTACGTGTAACTGAAATCTGTACAGGTTCATTCTCTTCACTTGTACTTATTTGAAAGCTAATGTTGCCAGATGTGGCCAACATTTCTGAAGCCCAACACAACTTTAAAAAGTACTCAATCTGCAAACACCAATTTTTTTTCTCAACTGATCTCTAATCTCCTACTCTCAAACCTCCAACATTTGTTTGGCCTGAGTGCTACAGTACAGATACTGTAGGAACCCTCCCTCAAGGCATCAGCGGGGATTGTGTGTAAGTGAGTAAAATGGTATAGGATTTCCTGTTTGAGCAGGGGGTTGGATTAGAAGATCTCTAAGATCCTTTCCAAAAGGGATATGGTGGCTAAGATGCTGAGCTTGTCAATCAGAAAGGGTAGACAGTTCGGTAGTTCAAATCCCTAGTGCCACATAATGGAGTGAGTTCCCATTACTGGTCCCAGCTTCTGCCAACCTAGCATGTAAAAATGCAAGTAGAAAAATAGGGACCACTTTGGTGTTCAGTACACCTTCGTCATTTAGTCATGCCGGCCACATGACCATGGAGATGTCTTCGGACAGCACTGGCTCTTTAGCTTTGTAACGGAGATGAGCACCACCCCCTAGAGCCAGAAATGACTAGCACATATGTGCTATGGGAACCTTTACCTTTAAGGTCCCTTCCAACTCTGTTATTCTGCATCAGAATGGAAGCGTGCAAATTGTGATCTGAAGAGGAAGGCTTGGCGAATGTGAGAGAGGCCATTGCATCTTCTGGGGGTCTCCTTGACAGTACAAGCCCGCTTTTCTTCAGGAACCTCCCAGAAAGGAATGGGGGAGGGTGGGAGATTTTGGCATCAGGATCCCAAGAGTTCAGGAGAGATTGAAGAGTTAAAATATTAAGAGAAGGGATGTTAGAGGTTGCAAGCGGGGGTGGGATTCTACCAGTTTGCACCTATTTGCTAGAACCGGTTGTTAACATTCTAAGCAGTTTGGAGAACAGGTTGTGAGAAGAAATTACTGGCCTAATCCTATAAGGAAGGCAGGAAGGAAATATTCTGATGTTGCTTACAGAAACTGCCTCTCTGTTAACCCTTATTACATTCTTGGCAGGACTAGACATTCTATCTCAGGAACATTTCTGGAGTTTTTTTCCCCTCCTTTGCAGATATTTTGCTTGTGTGGAGTGACTATTCAAAGTTACAATGGCACTGAAAAAAGTGACTTATGACCATTTTTCACACTTACGACTGTTGTGAAAGCATCCCCACAGCATGAGAGGCCAGGTGAGGAGATGTATGCCTCAATGTGAGTGATATTGAGTTGGCCACACCCAGCCAATAACATGACCACCAAGCCATATCCATCCAGTCATATGACCACCAAGCCATGCCCACCACCTAAGCCACACCCACAGAACCGGTTGTTAAAAATTTTGAATCCCACCCCTGGTTGCAAGGTATGATCCCACTCTAGTTTTTCAAAGGATCCTTGGAATACCAGGAAGAAAAAGGGGGGAAAGATTGGAGAAATTGGATTCCAAAAATGAGGGGCTGCTGGTGCAACAAGTAGGAAGGAGACCAGTTTATCCAACTCAGCATCATCTGTATCTTTCCATTGCATTTTGTCATTATCATTCACTCTATAAAGCCCTCCAAAATGCAGCCCACAAATGCAAAATATTTCTTGCAACCTATCTTCAAAATTAGCCCATTGATTAGGAAAAGTACCCAACTGGCAATACTATAATCAAATAAATAATCCAGTATAAACTAGGGCTATCAAACTCACATCATCACAGCAGCATCACATGATGTATCAGGACTTTTTTCCCCTTTGCTAAACCAAGCATGGGTGTGGCCAGCACATGACGCATCTGGCCCATAGGCCAGGAGTTTGACAGCCCTGGTATAAATTGTAGCCCATGCTCATTTTTACTTTTCTTTCAGTTTCAAATTCCCTGGCGAAAATCACAGTAACTAGGCTATTGCGAGCAGTCTTGTATAATCAGGCCCTAGTACAAGAATTTTCAAAGTTACCATGTCCATGTTTTTCACTTTAGTAATTCCAGGCAAATGGATACTGCCTGCATAAGTAAAAATATTAACAAATATTTCATTTAGCAACAGAAATTTTGGGCTCAATTGTGGTCATACATTGAGGACTTACCTGTATATAGACTTCAACTCTCAGAGTATTCATTTGTAGTCATTTAGGGAGTTGAAGTGTACTCACTTAGAAGTTGCTAGGGTTGGAACGCACCTGCATAATGTTTCAATGTTAAAAACATAGATAATAAGCATATTAGTACTGACTGGCTAAAATTATCAATTGAGGAAAGTAAATATATATTATGGATGCATTTTGGCATGTATCAGGACAAAATAGCATTGTCAGGCTTAATACGTTCTGAGTGCTGTCATCCCAGCACATCTAGAAGAGGTGAAATTTAAAAAATTAGGAAAAATTACTGGCAATTGTTTACAACAGATGTAATTGGGGATATATTTCTCATGAGTAATGATAACATATTTAAAATTGTTTATCAACCCAGTTCGTTTCACAAGATTTGTGATATCTCAAGAATAATTAAGTATGGCCATGGCTACTCTGTATTGCTAGGGTCAAGCAAATAACAAACACTGTATTTTGGAAAATAGAAGGTCTCCAGCTTTATTCTGATTGATTGAAATATTTCAGGACCCTAAAATAAATGGTTGTGAAATGAATTTGTAGAAACAAACCTGTTGAGATAAGAGTTTTTATTTTATTTTATTTATTTATTTATTTGTCAATTGCTTACAAGATAATAGGTATAAGTAAAACATAGTTATGAATACTATGTTTACTAGTTATGAATACTATGAATACTTATATGGATACATATAAGAAAAATAAAATATAAAAGAAACAATAGGACAGGGACGGTAGGCACGTTGGTATGCTTATGCACGCCCCCTATAGGAAACTGAAAAGTAATTTCATAGATAATGATTAAGAACAAAAGCCATGAGCTTTTATAGCAAAAAATTCAGTTGAACAAATGGAATGATTATTACGTTACTTAGTGATCAATGTATTATTTTTAGCACGAGAAACATTCATTTTCTGTCAGTATTTTCTTACATGAATACATTTATAGCCATTGGCTATTAAACTGTTTACTTGGGCTAAAAGTCCTTTGGGTGAAGACAAGAAACTCTTCCCTGACTTAAAGCTAAAGCTGAGAATAGATTTAATTGGATCCACTGTGGTTCCTTCTTTGCCAAACAACATAGATTCAAAGCTGAAAACAATTTTGTTTCCTGTTCTAAAGAAAAGTCCATTGGTGTCTGTCTAAGAAAAGAGCAAAGAGCCTATTTTTATTCATCTATAAATTAATCCACATGAATTGAAACTGGATGATTCAATGACTACTTTTGTAAGTTTTCTCTAATAGCTAGTAATCATGCTAACGAAGGGGGGGGGGGGGAGAGAGAGAGAGAGCAACCAGGATGATCAGGAGACTGGAGACTAAGGCATATGAAGAAAGGTTACAGGAACTGGGCTTGGCTAGTCTAGTGAAGAGAAGGACCAGGGGAGACATGATAGCAGTCTTCCAATTTTTGAGGAAGGGATCAATTTTTTTTCTAAAGCACCTGTAGGCCAGACAAGGAATAATGGATGGAAACTGAACAAGGAGAGATTTAACCTGGAAATAAGGAGAATCTTTCTGACAGTGAGAACAATCAACCAATGGAACAGCTTGCCCTCAGAAGTTGTGGGAATGCCATCACTTGAGACCTTCAAGAAAAAGAGAAGAAGATGCTGAAATAGTTTGATGTGTCAGGGTAACTATTGAAACTCAGGGATAATAAAAGTTCAATAAAAGAAAAAAAACTAGCCATGGATTAAGATATCTTAAAACTAATCAGTATATGTAAAGTATGTAAAGTTATGTTGATAGCAGCATGAATATTGTATGCACAAAAATGGAAGGACACCTCGATTCCTACCATCAACGAATGCTTGAAGAAATTGATGGAGTTGGCTGAAATGACAAAATTTACTATTTTGATTAAAGAAAATAATGTAAGTACTTCTGTTTCCACAAGGAGACTGCTTTTGAGCTTTGTGCTTGAAGTGGAAAAGAATGAAACTTTGATTTGGAGTTTTACTGATTAGATTGATAGATCTTTATAGAAATGGCTTATTCATATTATTATGAAAAAACAAAAAATTGTGATTTGATGTCAATGGCTTATTTTACTGCAACAAAGAGAAGTCAATGTTTCTTTTTCTTTTTTTCTTATCCTTTCTCACTTCTCTTCTCCCTCTCCCTCCCCACCAATTTCCTATTTACCTTTGTATTTTGCATCTTATTTTATCTTATAACTCAATAAAAAATATTAAATCTTTAAAAAGAGTATGAAAGTATAATGTCATTGGACACACAAAGTGTGGCCTTCTGCAATGCAATTGGGCCAATTGCAGTTGATGGCCAATTGCATATTATTGCAATGTATGCAATTGGTCATCAACTGCAAATAAATTTCTCTCATGTCATGACATGTGTGACATCATCATGGCTTTGAGTGAATACCTGTGGCAAGATTCTGGTACTCTGAAAAGTATATCTTATATGTTGTAGCTTTGTCACTGGTAAAATGCATTTCACTTTGTCTTCCCTAAAGCACAATTCAAGTTATTACGGACAACTGAAGTCAACAGTTTAACTTAGATATTAGATATCTAATATGCATATGAAAACATATGAAAACTATCTTAAGGACCATGAGTTGATTATGATGTCACTTGAAAAAAAGTTCTGAATGATCAAGATTTGAAAGGAGCTTTATCACAGATCAGCATGGGGAAACAACTCATTCACATGTTTTTACTACTTTATAGGAGAAAAAAAATAACACCAATCCTTATGTGCTTGTAACTATCTTCTAATATAGGGGTGTCAAACTCACATTGTCATGGCGGCATTACATGATGCATTGGGACTTTTTTTCTCCTTCGCTGAACTAATTGTGGGTGTGGCCAGCATGTGACGCATCCAGCCCGTGGGCTGGGAATTTGATAGCCCTGTTCTAATACAAGTGGTTAAGTCACAGAGTTGGCATCATAACATTATAATGCATATTTTGCCACTTGCCTTTTCCCTGCATGGACAACTATGAGATTTAGATTAAACCTTCTCACTGTCTCTCCATATCCATGTTGTATATTATAAACTAAAAAACCCTAATTAATGTAGTTTTCATTATAGGGAGCTGTTCCAGTCTTCTGATCATTTGCTTTTTGGACCTTTTTCCATCATTATAACACCCTTTTAAAGGTACTGGGATCAAAACCGAACACATTATTCCAAGTGTGGTTCAAACATAGATTAGAATAAGAGCATCATTATATCAGCAGTTTTTTCCCCCAATTTCCTTCTTTATGATACTATATATGGATACTAAGCTCTTACCAACATGACATTACTAATATACTTAGTCACCCAGTTTGAAGAGGTTTCTTTGGAGCTCTTCATAATTCTTTTTGATTTTGCTACACTGAATATAACTGCTTCTTTCCTCAGTCCTAACTCCAGATCCTTTATGTACAGTAAAAAATGTATCAGTCCAGATGCCAAATCTGAGTCAAAACCCAACTGGCATTTCTCACTAAATGGATAACTTTCCACTTACAGGTAGTTCTTGACTTACAACAGTTCATAACCAAATTCAATGGGGAAACCAGGTGCACTTAACAACCTTGTTACTAACTTACAAACTGCAGTGATTCACTTAACAACTGTGGCAAGAAAGGTCATTAAATGGAACAAAATTCACTTAACAATTGTCTCACTTAGTAACAGAAATGTTGAACTCAATTGTGGTCATAAATCAAGGACAACCTGTATTCCTAGTCTTAAATTTCTAATTTATTTGTTTTGAAAATCTATCTATACAATATATATGGATTTCCCCCTATCTATATGCTTGGTGACACTTTCAAAAAAGACTAGAAATGAACACGACTTATTGCTCAGTAAACAGTATTAATTTCTCCTCATATGAAAAACCTCCTGTTTCAATTCCTTCTTAGGGCTTTTTTATCTCTTGTCCTTTTCATTCCATTAAATGAGCTTTGATATGATCCTTTTATGAAAGAGGGAATCAGGTTGAAGTTTCCGTTGTGAAGACACTTCTATCTCATACTTTTTTGTGCTGGGATTCTCTATCTTTCTCTTGCTGTCACTCAATAACATATAGAAGGACATATACACAAATGCCACCAAACACAATTCAGAAATAATTTTTCATGATGCAATAAAATATCTTCCATTTACTATCATACAAGAGATGCTTTACCAGCATTTCAATATAGAAAATAACAAATATCAGACCAGGAAAATGTCACAAAAGTTTTCCTTAAAAGATTTATCTCACCTTAAAGTTACTATAATATCACAGTCCAATACTATTCTATGCTTTCCAAAATAGCAGAATTACTGCTGATCATAAACCACTAGAACTGGTTCAACCCATTTTTTTTTCTAGTAATACAAATTAAACTTTGTCCATTGTGTAAAGCCAACATTAGCACAAAGATCAAATTTCATGAATATAAGGCCAGTGCCTCGTCTTTGAATGGCATGAGATAACTATGATAGCAGTACTATACCATAGGCACAATCACTATAACTTAATTCATATTTTCCCCAATATTGTGGAAAACATGAGACATTACCTTAATACTGAATCCAATTTTTGGCCTGTCTATTTCCAGTATTGTAGACACTGAATGGCAAATCATTTGGGACTGTAGTTTTTCCAGTCGTAGTTGGAAACTAGATATCTTTTATATGCAAAGCATGTTCTCTATCGTGGAGCTATAAAAAATTCTTTCAAATATTGCTGCAGCAGATTGGGTAGATGCTGTTGAGATACATAGAAATCTGCCTCCTGCCAGATTATTTTCTTACTATCACTCAGCGGTCAATATTAACTGCCCAAGCTTTCCAAGGTCAGTGCCTTACAATTTTAGCATCCTTTTCCACCTCAGAAGATTGACTCTTACACCTTTTGTATACTAGATACATGCTACAGTAGAGGTCACCAACCCTGGGTCCATGGGCTAGGACAGAGATGGTATTCAGCAGGTTCTGACCTGTTCTGGAGAACCGGTAGTGAAAATTTTAGTAGTTTGGAGAACGGGCAAATACCACCTCTGATTGGTCCTGCCCCCATCTATTCTCCGCCTCTCAATTCCCACCTGATTGTCTGGGTCTTCTTTTGTTGCCCTGCACAGGAGAATGGGGCTAGAAAGCAGGTTAGTGGGGTAGAGAGGGAATAGGATTTTGCAGTAATCTTCTCCCAGGAGTGGGGAGGGAATGGGGATTTTACAGTAACCTTCCCCTGCCACGCCCACCAAGCCATGCCCACAGAACCAGTAGTAAACATTTTTGAATCCCACCACTGCCTAGGACTGAGTCACAGTCCATTGGGAACTGAGCCACACAAGCAGCATACGAGTGCGCAAACCTCAATTTGCAGAAGTGGCAAGTATATGGGTGAAACCATCCCCCCTCTCCCATCCACCACTTGGTCCACAGAGCCAGAAAGGTTGGTGACCACTGTGACATAATACCAAGCCACTGGGTTTTTTTTCCCTACATGGACCCTTTAAAGTCCAAACACAAATTTTGTTCCAATTGCATTGTCTGCAGAATGGAGTAAAGAGTCAAAATAGATGAAACAGAAGATGCAGAATTATGGTGTCTTAATTTTGATCCACACTTCTCCCATGCCATGTGAATTGGAATTTTTATTTTAGGAACTTGGAGATGTCACTATGAAATTGCTAGGAAACAGGGACAGTTTTATTTTCAAAGTTTATTTTTAAAGCAAAAGGGAATACCAAAAGTCTCCATGGACATCAATATTTTACTTCCAATGTAATTTTTGTATAGCAAGTATGAAGGCTTCAGAGTAAATGTGGGGCATTTTTTTTCTCCATATGCCTTAAGAATTGTTGAATGTGGCAGATCATTAGAAAAGAAATGCCTGTATGTGTCATATTAAAAACAAACAAGTTCTGTTTATTAGCTTTAGATCAACCTTTGTTCAACAACTTACTCATTATTATTTCAGAGAAAATGTAAAAGTAACATACAGTATGGAAGCTAAAATTAGTCTTCACTCAGGTCCTCCCCACATTTGTGTAAATTAATAGAGGAGCTGAAAGTCAATCAGTCTGGGCATTTCAACAGAAGCTGTCATAATAAAATGAATTAGATCTAAGACCATGAATGTTCACAGAAACATAAACAGAATTATATGGTACTTTGCAAACTAAAGAGAAGTTATGTAAGTTCATGTTGGCATCTATAAAAAGTGAAACTCATGGCATCAAAGATGCATTTTTTAAAAATCATATATGACATGGAATTTCTAATAGTAATAATATCCAGTCATAAACTGCTGGATACTGCCAATATAGACTTTAGAATGCAGATCTGGACAAAGAAGAAGCAGGTGTGTGTGTGTGTGTGTGTGTGTGTGTGTGTGTGTGTGTCCAAAAAAGAAAATAGTGCATATGAACAATATGATGTAAATAAGTGGCGTCCAATCTTTTGGGCAGCAGGGACTGGTTCCATGGAGAGATGTTTTCCATGGACCAGAGGGAATGTGGTTTCATGTGCATCCCCCAGATGGCGCTTTGTTTGCATGGCCTAGTTTCTTGCATGCCACAGACCGGTGCCTGTCCATGGACTGGGGTTGGGGATCCCTGATTTAAATAGTAGAACTACTTCTCTATATGTTGCAATTTAGATCCCATTACATGCATAAACCGTGTGCCTATACTTTTCCCAACCATCTTCAGATAGCAAAATAGATACTACTGATGCAGGTTATTTTCAAGATGGTAACAGTAGACGACAATGCCCCAAATGTATTATTGCTGCAATGCCACCAGTCTATCCAACAACTACATACATCCCTTGCATGCAATTGAAAGCACAAACACATTGTGAGAAATAAGACAGAGTAGTTAGTCTAAGAATCATTCTTTTTGTATTTTTTACTTTGCAGTATTCCTCATTTGCATTCAGAGTCAAAACAAAATTGTAACTAGAAAAAATGGTTAATGTAGCTAACAATTTGTTTGTTTACTTTATTATTTCTACTCATATAGGTTTTTTTCTGAAAGCTTACTAATAATCAGTTGATTGGTATGATGTTCAAGAACTGCCATTAGGATAAATGAACTGGTGAGAAAATATAAAGTACAGATGAGTGCAATCCCATTAATCAGAATAAAATAATATAATTGTTAAAGTTACTGAATGCTCACTACTGTAGAAAAAAACATTAACAGCAAATGCACTTCCCTAATCATGGGGCTAAAATAAAGAACAGATATAAACTGCAATGAAATCCTATAATTAGGTTTCAGATAAAATTTAATATTGATCAAGCTATTATTCAAAACAAGAGCATCAGAGCATCTCAATAATTATTGCTTCTTGGCCTTTTGGCTAAGATCAAGTGTAATAGTTGTTCTGTGTCAGATATAATTATATTCATTATTAATTCCACTGATTCAAATCAAATAAAAATAAAGATAATTATTATTTCAATCGTATTGTACTAAGGATGAGCCATAACCTTTGAGACTTTACAAATTTCACTGTATACTATTTTTTTTCTACCAGAAACCTAAATTTTATCCTATTCTTTTTTATAGTAATGTTACTTAATATTACTAATAAAAAAAATAAAAATGAATACAATCTGGAAAAAAAATCTAAAGGTATAAAAAATGCAGAAAAGAAAAAATCAGAATATAGTAAAGAAAAAAAAAAGAAATGAAATATATAAATGAAGTCCCTTTCATTACAAGTATGAACAATTCTAGAAGCTTATCACCTCTCTTGTTTTAAAATATAATGAGTGATCTCATCTTCCCATATCCCATCTCTTATATATAAACAAAACCTTAAAGCCATGTGGTTCATTCCTAATCAGCAAAAGTCCATTAAAGACTACCAAGATAACTTATCTGCTTTAGTCTTGATCAAATACATTAACATTCCTTTCTTTTGCTTTTAAAAATCTTGATCTTTAATTTCTTCAACTAATGTGCCGGAACTTTTCATATTTTCTTTGTCCATTCTCACAACATTCTTCAAAACATTAACAAGTTTCTTCCATAAATCTATGTAGGAAAAATATCCAGGTCTATCTCTTGATTTGTCATTTGCAGATCACTTTTAATTATTAATTAAATTCATATAACATCAGTCAGAGTTTTCGCATACTTAGAATAGCAATTTTTTTTCCATATCATTCTTATAGCCTGTTAATTTTAAATCCACTTTCATGTCAGGCTCAGTTTTGTTCCTTTTCCAATAACATTTTAAAACATGGTTGTTGTTTTAAAGAAAATTCTCTTAAAATTAACTTATGGATTTCTTGTTCACAAAATACCTTTTTTACACTTAATTCTGTATTAGTAAGTCCCGTTTTAAGCATTCTTTTCATTTAATTGTAATCTTTACTTCTCTCTGATTCCCTTTAGTGCCCAAAGTTTAAAATTCCATACTATGGTGACTTTTTAAAGAAAAAAAATTCCTTCAAAAGAAATTCTTATAATTAATTTCAAAATCTTATTTCAAATCCATCTGAATCTTTAGTACATTTGTAACCTTACAAAATCAACATTCTAATCATCCTTAAAATCTTAAAAGAAAAAATAAAGTCCTTAAACTTTATTTATAGAATCAAGATTACATGAAGTGTTAATACCACTTTGTAATGCCTTGGTAAAAACCACACTTTGAATATTGCATCCAGATTTGGTTGCCATGATACAAAAAAAAAAAGATGTTGAGACTCAAGAAAAAGTGCAGAGAAGAGCAAGAAAAATGATTAGGGGACTAGAGGCTAAAACACATAAGGAACAATTGCTGGAAATGGGTATGTCTAGTTTGATGAAAAGCGGTGACATGATCCAATATCTCAAGGTTGCCACAAAGATGATGAAGTCAAGCTATTCTCTAAATCATCTGAATGTAGGACAAGAAGCAACAGATGGAAACTAATCAAAGAGAGAAGCAACCTAGAACTAAAGAGAAATTTCCTGACAGTTAGAACAATTGATCAGTGGAACAGCTTGTCTCTAGAAGTTGTGGATCCAATACTGGAGATTTTTAAGAAGACGTTGGACAATGATTTGTCTGAAATACTATGGGGTTTCCTATTTGAGCAGGTGGTTGGACTAGAAGATCTACACAGTCCCTTCCCACTCTGTTATTCTGAGCAAAGTTGGATTTCCCTCATCTCTCAGGGTTCTAAACTTGTCAGAGACTGCTGTCTTGTGGGTTCCTCATGACAAGCAACTGTCTGGAGCATTTGTAGTCAATCTCAAGGCTTCTCCACGTCCATAGAGGAATTACAAAGAGCTGTTAGTTTCATGCCTTCAGTTTGCCATTAATTCCCAGGAACAATTTTATCTTATTCTTTATTAGTCTGCAAATTTTCTTTTTAAAGCCTGCATGAACATGTGTTCATGTCTATATATACATTTTCCTTAGTATATGACTTTTGGAGGCATGCTGTTTCCTCTAGCATAAATAATATTTAAGTACAATTCAAATATAATTTGATAGCTGAACATTGACCACAGAATATGGTGTAAAATCTGAATGGCGACTGCATTCCATTTCATACATTATCTTTTGGTAGCAAAAAAAAAGGAGGGGGGAGTAATTCATCTTAAAATGTGAATCAAGCCAATTTTTCAAATTATCAGTAATAGGGGTCATTTGCATCCATGTTACCTGCCAGACAGCCTGCATTCTAAGCAGCAGTAGCATCTGCTATCCAGCAGATTCGAGATCTTGCTGTGTTGATTATTTAAGGAGCAGGTGTATATTGCATATTTGATGTGCTGAAAATTGCCCTACTAACAATTTTAGAGCTGCCAGTGCTGCTCTTAAGAAGTTCCAAGAACAGAAATAAAAAATATTTTGGTAATTATAGAGGGTTTCTGACAGTTTCTGTACAAGCATATTTACATACCAGAGCCATATGTTCAAGATAATAGGACTTGCATCATATTGTTTATAAACACCTCCTAATATTCACAAAATGTTTTTTAATGTTTACATACTAATTCTGTTTTTTTAAAAAATGACATGTTTTATAGTGTATGGTTGAATATATTCTTCAATGCAACAGTTACCTTGGATAGTTGATACTGTGGGATCTGCTCTCTGAGCTTAATAATTTTTCTGCAGTCATTTCATTACCAAACTAGGTAAAATGATCAATGCTAAAGTAGATACTCCTTAATTATAGAGGATATACAAATAATCCAATCGATAAATAGCTTAAATAATTGCAATTCCTAGTCCAATTCTGAAAATAAACTGGCATCTAATTTAGGTTTGCATCTATGATATGGCTTTATGGAGCTATTTTGCTATAACAAAGAACATATACAATTTTTTTTACAAGAACCAAGCTGTATACTTACAAATCATTTCCAAATACATAGCCATGCTCCTGAACAACCATATTTATATCCAGATTCCATCCTGGAAACTATATAATCCTGAAAGTTGGGGTAGCTGTTTTAATGAACTGCTAACAAGTGCTGTGTTTGCATCTTGTGCACATCCAGATACATACATTTCAGAAATTCATCCAAAGCATTGCAAGCCATAAATTAAAATTGTGGTGTTATAGACCAAGGACCTTATCTTACAAAGCATTCTGTTACCACAATAGTCAATTGGATACATATGAGCATTTCTCAAGTAAAATACGGTAAACTCAGAAGCAATTAACAGGCTGTTGTTTCTTTTCTGCTTGCCCTGAAGACATACTCCCAAGATGGATTGGAAATCCATATCATTTCATTCAGAAAATCATCCCCCTTGTGATTATATACTACCCAACATTTTTACTGAAAGTGACACCTTCAGAGGCAAATACCATCCTGAGGTGAATTCCAGAATCATTTAGACCTGCAAAAGATTAACTAAGACCAGTATCCCAGTCAGCATTTCCTTTTAGGAGAAAAAGTTAATATTATGCATGTCATTTTAAAAAAGTGTGATTAACACAAGGTGTACTGTACTTTGCCACAAAATTTAACTAAATCTATAAATAACACAATTTGCACATGTGCTTCTTACAGCCAAGTCTCCCAGGATATTCCAGCATCTGTTTTTATATCTTAACTATGGTGAAGACTGAATATCAACATAAGTGATGCTGCCAACAAAGAAGCAGTAAGCAATTTGGAAATATTTCATGTGTGCAGTAATACGCTAAGACTATATGTGGGATATGCAAGTCTGAGAAATGTTTTGTTGTGGCTGGAAGATATACAAGCATAAACCTTTTCTATTAACATACATGTGTTAAGTGCAAATATTCTAATTATATATTCTAATTCTTCAGTAAATCTATAGTAATTAGAGCTCTGGGAAGGTATGTATGGAGAGAACTGAGCCACCAATTAATATCATTGCTGCTATTTAGTTATTCACTTGTTTCTGACTTTCCATGTTCTGATAATTATACCAGAATGTCTGATTATAGACACTCAAATGCACATCTGTTTAAATTATATTGCTTAGGCCCAAGCTGTTTGCACAACCATCTCCTTGTGTTTATTCTGCCTTTTGCTTCCGTGGATCTCTCTGCCTTCATCAATTAAGTTTTTGGATACCTGTGTCCTTGCAAAAGACTCTAGATTTGGCCTTCCTCCTTGGCAAGGAGGAAGCTAAAAGTGAAGTGTTAAAGAGACATGAAATTCAGTTCTGAAACAGTGAAAAACCTGAGAAAGAAACTCAAAATAAACCCCATTTTGATTTTGTTTGGTATAAGATGGGACAGAGAGCAATATAATTAAAAAAATCATTGTCCTTATCAGCTATATGGGGTATGAACTCATCCATGAAACAACATTCACATAGTCCTATATTTCCAGCTCACTAACTTACTCAACTTCTTATATACCTTTTAAATAATTTAAATAAAATGGCTGCCTTATCACTGGCATTACTTATTTATCTAACACATTTATATTATAAACCCTATGATTATAATAAATCATTGTATATTGGAAGCCCCTAGGAGTCTATTATGGCAACACATCAGCACATGCTGGCTAGTTTCAAAAGCTAAGCATGGTTGAAAAGCTAGTCATTTGGAAATCCAAAGCCTTTTGGCAAGGCTAAGTACTCAAATATATTCAACAAGAGAATGGATAATCCATGCCAACAGTGTTGCTAAGAAAATCACATGGATGTGTCCATGTAGTCACCAACAGTCAAACTCAGATCAGGATTCTTAACAAATAATAACAATAACAACCATAGCAATAACCCAAATTTCATTTTTTTAAACAAGTAGCTTCTCTCCATTCAATTACAGATGTAGAATTGGAAGAAACTTCATATAAAACACTCTAATTCATCTTGTCCATTCATTTTTCACCAGACAATTTTAAAAGCATTAGAGCAGCTCTTGCCATGCTTAGACAGTTGTCAAAATTGCATGATTTTGGAGAATTTTTAAGTTGTGATCACAATATTGTCAAATTCTTAAACTAATAAGAAGCACACACACCGTTGTATCCTCAGTGAGGGGGGGGTGTTCCCTGTACATTGTTATGACAATACCTTTCCGATTACAAATTTGTTTCTAACTTACAATTCATTTTAATAAGTTGCTGGAGGAAAAAAAGACTGAGAGCAATGCAAAAAGAGAAACAATATGGAAAGGAAAATGGACAGAGTCAGCGGGGAATGAACCCATCATGTTTCCACTGTTAATGGGAAAAGATAAAGAAGTAATTATACTTAGGATTCAGTACATTTTAATTAAAGTGAAAGCTCAGCATGTGGCATACTGATCCCTGAACCAGATTTGAGCTAATTTATACCAAAAATTCCAATAAAACTGCCAGCTAAAACCCAAATGTTCTGATGTAATTGATGTATGGATCATGTTATTAAAATGCTAACTGAAAATTTGACTCTCAGATTATAGAGATCGGGATAATGGAAAGAGCATAGAGAAAAATCTGATTGAAAAAGACAGAATCTGGGAGGAAAAATGAAAAGCAAGCAGTGTAATGACTCTAGAATGAAACAGCTGTCCATTTCACTTTATTTTATTTTCTGACAGTGCCTAGCTCTGTCAGTAGTAAAATAGCTTACAGATCTTTTTTTTTTCCCCTAGAGCTCAGTTTTACTCAAAAAAGAATGCCACGGCATCATTTCTACTTAATGGTCAATAATTTCCTATCACTTGATACTGACACAAAGTGGAATATTGGAAATATTCATGTCTAAGAGCCTCTGGCTGCTATAGTCAATGAATAGAAATGGCATCTGTCATTCTAATCAATGGTTAATAAGAATGCCCTGCAGACAGATTTAATTCTTAGTGCAGCATTTCTCTCTATACTCCAGGTTTCTTCCTTATAGCAATCTGAAATTGGAATGTCACACTGCTCAGCTAGGTAACTTGCTTTGTAGGATTTACTTGCAATCAATTTATGGCCCAGGAATATGTCTTTTATCAAATGAATATCATGCTAAACTTCAAAAATCCTTAACAAATGAGATGGGAATTGTTCAGCTTGAGTTTATTCAATTATAAATATGTGTGGTCATTCCAGTAAGAATACATTGTATGGCAGTGAAATCTAAAATAAAAGATAGATTACATAAATTCAGGATCTGAACAGGATTCTTTGGGGTATATATGGTCCACTTTTGGACATACATTGATCTAAACATCACTGTGGATATTAATTTTTTCCAACACATAAGAATCCCCCATACAGACATTTTACCAGTTCTAAGTAATGCTAACTCAACTCTACGTAAGTTTGTAAAAAATCTATTTGGGATCAAAATATAATGAATCCATAAATTTTCTTCTTTCTAGAGTTGTTGTAAAGCAGAGGTCTCCAAACTTGGAAACTTTAAGACTTGTGGACTTCAACTCCCATAGCTGGTTGGAGAATTCTGGGAGTTGAAGTCCACAACTGTTAAATTTGCCAAGTTTGGGGACCCCTGTTGTAAAGGATAGAAGGATGAGCCTGCACAAGATGAGATAATTGCTCTTTCCTATGAATTGAGACTCCATGTTAATTAGGAGAACTGACCACAGAAGCTTTCCAATACGATAAAAGCTACATCTGCATGTGACCCTTTATTATTCATTTATCAGTTTGCATCTAAATCAAAAATAGATCCTTAATCATGTTGTCCCATCGTCTCCATATATTTACATTGTGAAGTGATCTATTTGACATGGGAGAATGAAAGGTTCTAGACTAGAGGGCCCAGGTTTCCTGAGTCCCATTGATTATGAATTGTGTCATGTCTGGGCTTTTGGAAACCATGGGTATGGATGAATCTTTTTGAGAATGTTAGTTCAAGAGTGTTAGGTACAAACAACCAGAATCACTCATGGATATCTCAAGCAGAAACTTTATTATATGTTACAAGAATCTCGCCAGACTGAGTACATCCCCTTTGGAATGATCAGATAAAGCTTCAAGGATTCTGAGGGAAATCAGGCCTGTGCCATTTTCTGTAAAGCAAGGATTCTAAGCTTGCCCTCTTTTAACACCTCCTTCCAGTCTCGCTGGAGATTCTAAAACAAAGGGAGATTTTATAAAGCATACATGAAACCCAGATCAGTGCTGTGCAGTCTACTCAAGTTATGTGTTTATTCAGAATTGGGTATTTCCTGAAAGTTGAAACAAAGCAGGCACTGGGACTAGGATATGTACCCAAGGGTAGGTAACTATTCTTACTACAAAACACATCTCTGGAGATATTAATATGCAGGGGACGCAGATACGGATAGAATGGAGTAAAAAAAGTAGCAATAATATCATTCTTTCAACATCCATGACAAGAGCTATACAGTTTTACTTTCCAGGATAACCACAGTATCACAGGGATAGAAGCCCATATGGCGGTTTGCAACCTCCTTGTTCAACCTGACTTTTAAATATTTGTTTAAGTAATTAAGTGAGAAAATTATTTTCCTGCAAAATCTCTAATCTCATTGTAAATTATTAGAATGCCTCTGGATTATAAATGCACCATGAGCATTATAGAAAATAAAATTTGGGATGGTTATAACACAGTGATTTATCTGGAAGTATGGTCAAAAGCTCAAAAATGACATAAAATGAAATGGGAGAGACCTGAACTTACCAGTTAGCATTTTGATAACAAGATCTATCACAACAACCATTATGTGCAGAGGGCATCCACTCCCCCGGCAGACATTTTGTGAGAATTCACATGAAAAGCTAAAGATTCCATCTAATTTGGGGCATAGACTTTCCTGTCTCACTTGCCTTCAGGTTACAAAAAAAAAAAAAAAATAGGAAACTAAAAGAAACTACTTTAAAATTATGATTCCCAGGCTTGTTTCAATTCTACAAATAATGTTAAGTTCCGAGGCTTCTAGCCACATTAAGCTAGAAATCCCAAAGCCAACTTTTATCTCCAAAATAAATACCTTCAAAGTTCTTATGAAACTTGTATGTTTGATGCTCATGTGGTTGTTATCCTGTGCCTCTTCTTGGTGTGAGTTTAATATTTAAATTACTTCGACAAAATTAAAGCCAGGTACAGCCAGTAAAAAATACTTTTGATTTGCTGAATTTCTTCTCTTAACTGATTCTGTGATTACTTTTGTCCATTTGTGTTTAAGTTTAGCTGTAATATAATCACTTTTTCTGCATTGTTATGTGCATTACATAATTCTGTTAGGAGAGCATAAATGAAATATTAATTTAGACAAGTTTCAGAATTGGTGAAAAACTGAAATCTCTGAGGTTGGTTTATTTCTTAGTAGAATGGGTTGAAAATAAGAAAGATAATAGATTTATTTTTAAGAGGCAGAGACATCCATAATACAAGTAAAAAAGGGTGGGGCTTTGAGCATATCTTGGCAAGATCAGCACAGATGTTTTATTCTATTAATACAAGAGAGAGAATTTCTGATTCATCACTTTAAAGAAGCTGAGAAAATGAATGAAACTCAAAGCAACTTTAAATTTGCTGCCATCTCATCTGCAACTTTGCTTAGCAATCCACATTTGGAGAGACAAAAACTAATCCTGGCTACTAATTAATGAATCTGGGAATAGAATATATATTTTCTAAAGGCTAACATTAGGACAGGCCACTGAATCTAGCTTCGTTTTTTCTGAAAGCAATGGGCCAGGAATCACAAGTCTGCTTTACTTTTAAAAATAGATCTTCAACTTGTAAGTGATTTGGAAATCCCATCAATCGATTGTCTATCTTCTATTTTATACACCAATTGTCTGACATTGGGCAAGTGTAAGCTCTTAATGGACATGTGATGAATATTTTGTTGAGGAGCACCACAGTCACACTGAGGGGTACAGACAAATTCCCACTTAAACAATGAGTCTTGGCAGACACCATGTTGGATATGGATCAGTGGTGGTATTCAGCTGGTTCGCACCGGATCGGGTGAACCGGTAGCAAGAATTTGACATGGGTCGCTGAATTGGTAGTAAGTTCTGGCTGGCCACGCCCCCCACCTGGTTGCCCTCCCGCCCCATGCTCGCTTACCCCACCTGCCTGCCTGACATTCGCCTAAGGTATTTCTTTCTTTTTTTTTCTCCTCCCGACAATCAGTTGTAGATAAGATCAGCTGTTCCGGGATTTCCCTTGCTGAGGCCCAGGAAGGCAAAAAATTGAGGGAGGAGCTCAGCTCCCCCCCCTCCATTTTTTGCCTTCCAGAGCCCTAGAGGACCTTTACAGGAACAAAAACACCCCCCCCAAGGGTTCTCTGAGGCTAGGAAGCTCCCAAAACGGAGCCTGGAGGGGTGCTGCGTGCCCTCCCATGCTCTGTTCTTTTTCTTCCAGAGCCCCAGAGGAGCCTTAGGGGAGCAAAAACACCCCCCAGAGGCTCCTCTGTGGCTAGGAAGCTCCCAAAAATGGATGGGGGCTGCAAAAAAAAGCCACGCCCACCCAGTCACATGGCCATGCCCACCAAGCCATGCCCACAGAACTGGTAGTAAAAGTTTTTGAATCCCACCACTGGTATGGATCCTGTTCAAAGTTGACCAATGCTGGCAAGGGAAGTCAAAACCTGGCACCATTTGTGTAGGGTCATCTGAATCAGAATCAGAATAGAGCTGGAAGGAGTACCTTGGAGATCTTCTAGACCAGCACCCTGCTCTAATCTTATGGAATATCACTAGGAGAGGATCAGAGCCAATTAATGTCTGTACCTGATAGGTTGGAAAATATAGAAAATGAAACTTTGGCTCCTGCCATTTTTCCCCCCTGTAGAATTCTTAAGTTGTATATGATGATGAGAAAAATATTACTTTGATCAGGGGGTTTGCTAGACAAGATAGAGCAAACATGGGCACAAAGCTTCAACTGGAATTCTTCAGGGGCCTTAAACCTGCCAACTTCTATGAGGATTCAGTGGGATCAAAGCCAGCTTAAGTATATATTGCTGACTGATTTTTGTGAGTTATTGGAATTCTCCTGGGGAAGTTGTGTTTTTTTTTTAAAAAATATCTCTCAAGCAGTAGCACTTTGTTGGTTCTAACAGAAAAATGATGTGCATTAGTTTGGAGGACTATTAGAATACTACAGCAAAAAACAACACTTAAACGTTGAAACACTTAAAAGACTAATTATTATTCTGAAACAGATTATCTGCATTTTCAAAAAGTATGTGGTCAGCATATACACCCAGAGTAGTCACTGGAGTACATTTTTTCTTTCTTTTTGTATAATTTTATTAAAGACTTTTTTTATACAGAAGATAAAATTAATACAAATAACAAAGTGAAAAAAAGAAAAGAAGAGAAAGCTAAAGGTCTAATAAACAGGGGGAACGTAAAAATAGCATAGAAAAAAAAATAGAAAGAAGCAACTTCTAATCTTTGCAGCATAGGTAGTCCTCAACTTACAACAGTTCATTTAGTGACTATTCAAAGTTCCAATGGCACTGAAAAATGTGACTGTCTTTCATAGTTACAGAGAGCTGTGTTGCTGTTCTTGGGATCTGTTGGAGCCCCATGTGCTCCTACCTCCACTGGGACTAATTTGGCCTTTACTTTACTTAAGCCTTAGCTACCTATTTTCCACTTTGGCCTTTACTGTCTAGTTTATCTTTCAGGGTTTGGTACTTTTCCAGCTTCTCATACTCCTTCTTCCTGATGTTGCTGTCACTTGCACCACTGCATATATACCACTTCTATCTTGGCAGAATTGGCAGTTACTAGCCAATTCTGGCTGATTGGCGAGTAACTGCCTGTCAGTCTGGATCTGGAAGTCCCACAGAATCTTAGCTTGCTTATTTTCCATGACTTTTTGTGGGAACATGTATCTAGACTTTGGAGGGGCTAATCCATATTCTGTGCAGATGTTTCTATAGACAATGCCAGCTACTTGGTTGTTCTGTTTGCTGGACCTCACACCCTGCCACCATGTGTTTGACTGTCTCTAAGGCCTTTCTGCGTAGTCTGTACTTCTAGGAAAACTAGAAGAAGAAAAGTAAGAATATAATAAAGAGAAAAGAAATAAAGAAGTGACTTCCAACTTTCATGACCACAAGCATAAACAAATTTAGTCATTTGCATACATTTATCTCTTCATCCCATACTTCATCTCTTATTTATGAACAAATCCAAGTCCTGGTGTCAAGCAGAAAGTTCATAAAGAGTAGCCAGTCAGATGTTGACAACATATTTTAAACCTTGATCAAACAAGACAGCTTTCCATTACTTTATTTCTTTTACCACATTCAAATAGTATACAATTTGATTTATCTTCATGTCTTCATTGTCTCATCATTCTTCAAGCCTCTTTTAAACCCAGTAGGGAAAAAATATCCAGGTCATTCTTTTGGTTTGTCATTGGTATATTTCTCTTTTAAATTTTAAAACAGATTATTTCTACAGTAAAACCAGTGATACTTTTCTAAACCATTCTTTTGGCTTCCTGGTTGTAAAAACACTTGATAGCTTCTCTATTTTGTCAGATAAAATTTGTTACACCTCTGACATTTCTTCTATAACATCTATTGGGCATAATCTATCTGTAGAAGAAGCATTGTTCATATTGTTGCTACTATTTTCTGTAGTTCTTCAAAAACATTTTTGATAATTTTATTGTCATAATGTATTGCACCATCTTGGAGTATATTTTTTCTCTGCCTAAAATTTTTCGTTCCCTCTACTCTTGAATTTATGAAATGAAGATATTTTAAACATACATCTAGTAAAAACCAAATCAGAATCTATTTCCCATGAACAAGTGTTTGTACTTTATAGTTAATTCTAAAATCTTATTGTAAAAGTTTTGATATTCCAATTTTATCTGGTTCCTTAGTCCATTATAACTTTCTAGGATAGAAATCTTTAGCTTTTTGCTATTTATTTCAGATTCTGAAATTCTGAAATTGAGATTTTAAATTCTTAAATTTATGATTGAATTTTTCTTTTGTTCAGAATTACAGGCAGTCTTAGTCAGTATTTTAAAATATCTAACTGCTTACAAATAATAAATCAGCAATTTCCAAAAATGATTAGATAGTGATGGTTGCTAACTTAGCATCCTTTAAAAGTCTCCACCATGGTTACAAACATGATGGGTAATGTGATCATCTCCAAGGATTCATACTGGTACATTTCTATCAAGTTACCCGGCAATTAGATGGGTGGCAAATAAATTTTACAAAATAAATAAATAAAAAATTCATTTCTGAAGTCCTTGATCCCCCAATTCCAGAGACTGATATTTGACCAAAGTATGAGTTATCGGAATTAGAAAAGACCATTACTGCTCCATTCTACTGTAGAATGAACTTAGAAATCATCCATAAATTCAGCACTCTTGGGGGATATATAGCACTTACATTAATATCAGTCAATCCCATTAATTAACTATTAATTATTTCCTTTCTTACAATATTGATATAAAAATGCAACCCTAAATTGTGCTTGTAAGTGTATCAGTTCAGTACACAGGGATTTATTTTGTTTTATTTTGGCACCACCAATAAACTCACTGGGAGAAAGAGTCGGTCGTAAGGTTTTGTAGCTATTTCTAAGACTGACGGTGGGATGATGACAAAGACAAGACAACATTTACAGTCGAGACAGGAAATTCTCATAGATAATACAAGAATATTTCTTAGATTTATAGAGATTCTCCTGACACTCTTTGAAAAATAAGAAATGGTTTTTAAAATGGAAATCTGCCATTTTATAGAGCATATTTAAAAGTTATATACCCCTGATTTCTCATCAAAGTACATACATTTACAGCCAATTAATATTGTATTTTGGATGTATTTGGATGCGTCCACCTGTGTTGTGTCAGTGCTGTAACATTAGGGGATTTTATTCTTGAAAGCTGCATAACTGTGCAGCTGTTTTGCTCAACAGAGAGTCCTAAATATGTAAACATTTTATTTTTGCTGAAGTATGTATAATATTCCACAAGCATTCTTCTCAAGCATTATACTTTGATCAAATGTGATTATTTTGATCATTTTATTGAGAAATGAATGATGTATTATAAGTGCATTGGCTTGCTAGTTTACTCATAGTATGTGTTTTAGTGTTCAATTTTAAACATATAACTAAAATTGTAGTTCCACTGAATTCATGGGCAAAGCTGCATTAATATAAGAATGCAATAACATGCTGATATTAAAACAAAACAGAATAAAGCAGCAAAACATTCCTTCATAAATAGGGAGGGCTTCAATTATTGCTCTATAAATCATTGTATTCTTCAAATCATTTCCTTTTGCTTTTCCATATTTCTTCATATGTACTTTATGCTACTTTCACATAACATTCAAAAATATTTCCTGCTTTATTCTCCATAAATTTAAAACTATAACTAGCATTCAGCAAATTCAGATATTAATTAGGATATGAAAAGAAGGACATTATCCCATACATACTGTTATATAGAAGACACCAATATTCTGCACCATATGCAAATATGGTACATTTAATGAAAATCCATGGGAAAGCACTGGTATACTTTTTAATCAAACCATTTTTAAATTAGATTGTTAAACCAACAAAATTGCATATATGTATTTCCACATCTGTCCCTACATTATCATACTCTTCATCTGATATTATGCAGTTTCAAATTAGTCTGTCAGTTTTATACCAAGCTTGATAATAAAGACTATCAACAGCAATTCAATATAGGGCACCATACTAAAGAATTATTAGATTCAATGCATATTTTTTTAAAAATATATTTTTATTAATTTTCTTTTTTTTTTACATTATAAAACATCATGGTATCAACAATGTTCTTGGCATCTATACAGGATTGTGGTTTAAATATCATAATACATTATATTGCATTTGCCTACTACTAAATAATATATTTAGCTATAATTACTATTCTTATATCTTTATATAATTTATAAAATTTTATTTTACTTTCTTAAGGGTTGTTTCAATTAACATTTTTGTCTCACTTCTTGGTTCTGTTTGGTAGCCATTTATACCAATTATTCCAAATTGTAAAGAATTCAGGGTCGTCTTTTTCTTTCAATTTCATTGTTAGCATATTCATCTCAGCACTTTCTGTTGCTCTGTGTATTATTAGTTCTTCATTGGGGGTATTTGGCGTTTTCTATGCCTGCTCAAAAGCTATTCTGGCGGCTGTTGTAATATGTAATACTAAGTATTTTACTTCTTTCGGTAATCTTTCTTTGATGATTTCTAAAAGGAAGGATTCCAGTCTGAGCTCAATCTGGTAGCCAGTGATCTCTTTTAACCAATTTTTAATTTGAATCCAGTATGTTCTGGCCTCGGGGCATATCCACCACATGTGATAAAATGTACCATCAACTTTTTTTCACTTCCAACATTTGGGATTCATGTTGGAGTAAATTTTTGCCAATCTTGTTGGAGCTAAATATCATCTATAAAACATTTTATGTTTTCTTTGTATGCTGCAGATTCCTTAACTTATAATTTATGTTCCATATTTTCTCCCATTCTTCTAATTCTGTGCCCATGCAATCATTGTATTTTTGACTATTTCCTCTTCCATTTTGAAATCTATTAAATATTTATATATTTTAGTTATAAGTTTTTGTTCTGGTCCCATTAATATTTTATCTAATTGGTTCTGCCCTTTGTCAAATTCAAAATCTTTTGAGTCTTTTTTATATTTATTTTGAATTTGCAAATATGGCCAATTGATTATAATTCCATTTTGCTTCAGTTCTTGGTTTGATTTTAATTTCCCTTGACTATAGTTCTTCATAGCTTACCACTTTCCGTAGGTCTAATCTATTTGGATGTATTATGGCTTCCATGGTTGACAGCCATCATGGGATTTAGTGTTTACCTTTGATTTTTTTCCAAATTGTAATCAATGAGTCTCTTATTAGGTGTTGATTGAAATAGGTATGTATATTACTTTTGTTTTCCCACAAAAATGCATGCCAGCCTATCAAGAGATCATGTCTTTCTAATGTTAAGATTCTATTGTCTCTTAATTTTACCCAATCCTTAATCCAACTCAACACCGCTGCCTGGTAATAAAGCTCCCATTCTGATAGTCCCAGACTGCCTCTGCTCCTATTATCTTATAATAGTTTCATTTTAATACGTGGCCGCTTGCCCAACCAGACAAACTTGGATGTCATTTTATTTAGTTCTGTTAAAAAATATTTACCTAATTTAATTGGAATCATTTAGAATAGATATATTAGTTTTGGTAAAATATTCATTTTCAACGTTGCTATTCTTCCTAATGTAGACAGTTTCAATTTGGCCCATAATTCCAATTCTTTTTTGATTTGCTTAATCAGTTTAACATAATTGTCCTCTTTTAATGATGAACATCTGGGTGATATCCAAATTCCCAGGTAATTCACCTTTTTTACCATTTGCAGTCCCATTATGTTTTCTAATTCTACGTTCTGTCTTGTTGTACAGTTTTTGACTATCATCTTAGTTTTATTTTTATTTATTTTAAATCCTGCTACTTCCCCAAATTTTTCTATTTGTTGTAATAATATTGGTCCTGAATTCATTGGATCTTCCACTATAAATACCAAATCATCGGCAAATGCCTAAACTTTATATTCCTCATTTCTAATTTTAATTCCATAGATCTCTGGCTTTTGTCTGGCTGCAGCTAAGCAACACTTCTAAAGACAAGATAAATAATAGAGGCAATAATGGACACCCTTGTCTCACTCCTTTTGCAATTTCAAATTCTTCAGTGTGATCTCCATTTAATAATACACTTGCTTTTTGATTTGAGTATATTTTGTAATGTTTTTTTCTATATTAGTGCCAAAGTTCAGCTTTTTAATTTGATATAGCATGAATTTCCAGTTGAGATTATCAAATGCTTTTTGCGCATCTAAAAAAATTAAAGCTGCCTGTTTTTCTGGGTGAGTTTTGTAGCATTCAATTGAATTTAGCACTGTCCTAATATTGTTTTTAATTTGTCTATTTGTCAGGAAACCATTCTGGTCTCTATGTATAAGTTCACTCAAAATTGGTTTCATTCTTTCTGTTAATATTGTCATAAATATCTTATAATCCATATTTAGCAACGAGATTGGCCTATAGTTCACAATTAATTGTTGATCGGTGCCATCTTTTGCAATTAAGGAGATGTATGCCTCGGACCAGGACCTCGGAAGTCTAGCTTGCGTTAATGCCTCATTATATAGTTCCAGTAATATTGGTTCAAATATTTCAGATAAATTTTTGTATAGTTCGCTTGGTAGAACATCCAGATCTGGTGTTTTGTTATTTTTTTGTTTTTGTATCGCCTTTTGTAACTCTGTTAATGTTATTTCTTTATTAAGTACTTCTCTGTTTTCTTCTGAGATTGGGCTCAGACCGTTTCCCTCCAAGTAATATCTAATGTTTTCTTCCATAACTTCTTCTTGCTTATAAAGCTCTCCAAAATACCTTTGGCAATTCTCTTTTTCTCCTCCATTTGATAATACACTGTCCCTTTCTCATCCTTGAGTTGCTGAATTAGTCTTTTCTCTTTCTCTATTTTTAATTTATGGGACAACCACCTTCCTGGTTTATTTGCTGATTCAAAGAAATTATGTTTAAGAGTTTTTAAGTTACGTGCATTTTCCTCATTTTTTATCAAATTTAGTTCATGTCTAATCATCCCTATTTCTTTCTTAACTTCCATATTTTTTGGGTCTTTTTGGAGCTCATATTCAATTTTTTAATCCTTTCTTGTAATTCGTTCTGTTTCTTCCATTTTTCTTTGTTTTTCTTAGCTATATATGCTATTGATATGCCTCTCACGAAGGCCTTTGTAGTGTCCCATAAATTTTGTAAACTAGTATGTTGTTTTAAATTAACCTTAAAGAATGTTTCAAACTCATTATTAATTCTTGAGATATATTCTTTTTTCTTTGTTATTTGTGAATTTAATATCCATCTCCTTTTCCTTTTACTATGTCCTTTCCATGTAATTTTAATCGGGCTATGGTTAGCCCATATATTAGGCATTATCTCTACTTCACTAATGTTTTTCCAGATTGCTCCATTTACCCATACCATATCGATTCTGGACCATGATTTTTGTGGACTAGAATAAAACGTATAATTTCTTCTCATTTGGATTCCTCTTCCTCCATATATCTTCCAAATTGGTCTCATGTGTTAAAATAAAATTTTTTTTGGTAGAATTCTCTTTTTTTTCTTCCTAGTCCCTTCCATACTAATATAGTCTTTTTTAACATCAAACAATGGCATTAAAGTCCCCTATCAAGCAAATATTTTCTTCACCTACACTAATTATTTTATCATATAGTCTCTTATAAAACTTCTTTTGGTTATCATTAGGGGTGTATATCCCCACCAATAGTAATTGTTTTTGATGTAAATTAATTTGTATCATTAAAATTCTACCTTGTTCTTCTGCATAGATTTTTTTTGCGTTTATTCCTTTTTTTACGTAAGTTGCTACCCCCCTTTTCTTTTGATCTGCCAATGCTGTAAATAATACACCCAACTTGGGATATTGTAGATATTTTTTATGTTGTTTTTGGATATGTACCTCCTGTAGGCATATAATATTGACGTTTTGTTTAGTTAGTTTGGCTAATATTTGTTTCCTCTAGATCTGGAAGTTTAATCCATTGATGTTTATTGAGAGTAATTTAATCTCTTCTTCCATTGTTAATTCTGAGTCTACCTAAATCTTCTGTTTGTTCTTGCTTCTCTTTGGGGTCTTACTCTTAGTCCTTCTCTCCTTGGGTATTCTCTCTTTTCTTTGCCTCTCTCTTCTTGGTCCGTTTCCTGTATTCCCTGTTGCTGATCTTGTTGTTGCTGATCCTGACTCTTACTTTCTAACTCTTCTTTACTGCTCCCCTCTTCCTCTATTTCCACCAACTGACCGTAAAGTTCTTGCGTCTTTTCAACACTATCAATTTTTACTCTTCTTTCTTGCCATGTTACCGGCATTCCTTCAGGGACCAGCCATCGGAACAAGATGTTTCATTTATTCAGGAGTATTGCCAGAGATCTGTAGTCCTTCCTCAACTCTCTTACCCACCTTGGAATTTGTTTCAAGGTCGTGATCTCTTTTTCTTTATACATCATCGGCTTGTCCTTTGTGATTCTATATGCAATATCTCTTACATTTTTTCTGGCGAACCTGATGTGGACCTCTCTAGGCAGCTTGTTTCGTCTGATGTAGTTTGTATGGATTCGGTAGACCTCATCTAATTCTTTCACTATTTCCTGTTGGTCCCTTTGCAATGCCTCTGCTATTGAGTGGGACATTATGTCTCCCAGGTCTTTGTCTTTGGATTCCAATACGTTTTGGAACCTCAAATAGAATGCTGCACATTCCATTTTGAGATGGATAATCAAATCTTCTAAATCTCTGTTCACCTCTAATACTTTCCTATCCATCCCTTCCAATCTCTTATCTGTTTGTTCAGCTTTGGTTTCTATATTCTTTATTCTTTGTTCATTCTTCTCCAGTGTCTGTTGGATTGTTCCCATCTTCTCCTCTAAATTTTGAATCTTACCCTTCATTTCTCCCATTTCTGTCTTCATATCTGTAAGGTTATTTACCATTGTCTCCTGCATTTTAAGCATTGTTTCCTAAAAAGCTGTTAATATTGCTTGCATTGTCTGTATGTTGGCCGCGTTGCTCATCTTTTCCGTGTTCAACATTCCTTCTATTGTTTTTTGGCCTGCTGAAGATGCAATAGACATTGATGAACCAGACATTGGTTTTTTCCCTTTCAAGTTCGCTGTTGTAGTACTGGTTATATTCCTAACTTTATTGTAGATATCTTCCCACTTTACCATTCACTATTTTTTCTTTTGTTATTAATTCTATTCAGTAGTTTTCCTTAGAATATAAATATCTTTTCCCACTTATGATATTCTAAATTATTCAGATTTGATTCAATCTTTTATAGAATCTGAAACTAACTGAATCACCAAAATTAAAGAAGACAAAGAAGGGAGAAAGCAAAAGGGATGACAAGAAGGATAATATCAAAATGAAAAAGAAAAGAGAGAAAGGGTGTAATATAATATCCTAAAATATACTTTTTATAAATTGTTCTTATAAAACTATTTATATTACTATATTATGGTATATCAATTATATTCTTTATCTTTAACTGTAAAGTTCAGTTTCCTTTAAACAATTCTATATTTTACTTCTTATATATATAAACTTACTTATTTCATTAGTTGTTAATAATCAATCAATCAATAATCATCAAAATAGTATTTCACCAGTCTTCACAATTTCATGTCATTTAGACTTTTAAATTCTTTATAAATTCAATCAAACCTTAATCAAAATGTTATTTCATTAATTATATTCTATAAAAAGAAATCCACTAATATACAATCACTTTCCTTTCCTTGTCCATTCACGTTTTGTTTAGTCACAGTCTGTTACATCAGCTTCTCTTCTCTCTGTATAATCTCAAAATGTCACTTCCGTTCTTGGGTTCAGTCCTGTCTCTTACTTTTTTCCACAAATCCATCAAGTTAAACTCCAAATTCCTAAATAATCAGTCTAAATCAACTCCAAATTTAAGTCCAAAACACCAGTCTATCTTTAATCAACTAAATCGGCTTCGATCTCTATCTTAAGAGTTCCTTGCTTTCACTGCCGGATCGCCATTTCCTTTCGGACTTCCATCCTCTTATTTATGACTCACAGTTCTGC
Organism: Bungarus multicinctus; assembly: GCA_023653725.1. Taxonomy (NCBI): domain Eukaryota; kingdom Metazoa; phylum Chordata; class Lepidosauria; order Squamata; family Elapidae; genus Bungarus; species Bungarus multicinctus. The sequence goes on along the minus strand of CM042846.1, from coordinate 40,449,103 downwards.
CGTTCTCTCTCACCATACTAAAGAATTATTAGATTCAATGCACTTGTTAATTCATTATTCATACTTAGAAAATATGAAAGATCATCACTGAAAAGTATTGATATTGTGGTGGATATAATATATGTTTCTGTGCTTATAAACAACTATGTTTATTGAGAAGAGGCTTTCCAGAATGACTATGGGATGATATCTCAGGATTTTTCCAAGTACATAACCGCCCACGTATGGCATTTTGAACAGATACATATGACATTGACATTTTTTATTGTTATCTCTTTTATTCATTAAATATGAAACTCAGTCAACTGAACATTTAAAAATGTATCACAAATACCAGTGACTGGTAATAATAACAATAACAACAACAACAACAACAACAACAACAACAACAACAACAACAATAATAATAATAATAATAATTCATTGCACAGTCAGCCAGATGTTCAGACTGGGTTTGGCATTTTTGTCTAACTTTCGAGTTCTTATCAAAGACCTGGGACAGGGAAATCTGGATGTTTGATGGTGTTACAGATATTGTCTCAGGATGGAAGCAGTTCTAAGTAAAGCATTCTTCTGCAATTGATTGATGAAAAAATTGTCAATGACAATGATGGTGTTCAAGTGGTGCTCCAGTTGTTTTGGGACTGTACCCAAGGCACCTGTTACTATTGGTACTACCCTTATTTGCCTTTCCCATAGTTGTTCTATTTGTTGATCTTTGTATTTTGTTATCTTCTCCAGTTCTTTCTCTTCTCTTCTGCTGTCTCTAGGCACTACCTCATCCACTCTCCAGACTTTTTTGTCTTTCTTATCAGCAACTGTTAAGTCCAGTGTGTTATGTGGCAGTGCCTGTCTGGATTCTGAAGTCCCAGAACAATTTAACTTCTTCATTTCCTATGACTTTTTCTATTTTATGGTGGTATTTACCTATTGCAGCTAAAATTTGTTACATGGATAACAGATCGTTCCAAAATCAGTTTGGGAGCTCTAGCTATATTGGGCTAAGTCAAGGTCACAGAAATCTACCTATTTTCACATTCTTCATATCTATCAGGCTACGAATATTTAAGCCATGGCTCATGAAGGTGCAGAATTTAGAAAGGATGTGGGAAAAGATAAGGACATTCATGTAAGAGAATCCTAGGTTTCACTTAGGACTATCAGGATGGAGAAAGGGCAAGCAGTTATTATTTTTCTCTTTCTGAAAATGCCAAATGCATCTGTATTTGAACTTATGTACTTCTATGTATGAAAGAACAAAGATTCTTTGAAAAGTGAAAAGCAGGGGAGAAGGAGACAATATTTATATTGAAAAATCTTAAGGTCATTCTAGACAACAAGACTGGTAAATATCCCCTATAAAAGGAAGATCTAATTTTTATTGATAACAATTCCTCTCCCAACTCTGAAAATTTATGAGAAAAGCTACGTTATGGAAGCATATGAAATTTCCCCTTAACTATTCCACACGTAAATAATTCATTGTTAGGAGACAATTCTCAAAGATGGGCTGATCATGCATTAAAAAAAAAACCTCACAGAGGATGTTTTTTGAAAAGCTAAAAAAAATACAACAAAAGCAAAAGGAGAAATATATATTTTTTCTTTTCTCTGATAATGTAGGCATATTTATCATAATTATTTTTGTGGGTTTAATTTTTTTAGTCATTAGTTTAAAACCAATAGAAATAGATAAATAAATTAAATCCAGGTCATTGCATCTTGAGGCTCCTGTCCCTTTTTGGGCAGCACAATTTAGTTTGTGTAGGCTAATTGCAGGAGTTGATTGGGTCTTTTACCATTCTGCAATGGCAGAAACTTCCTATCAACCAAGTCAAACACTTCATGTAATCTTTAATAGCTTTTAGAATGTCTTTATTTTGAATGCTATCTTAGCACAATAGCTACATTTGTCTTGTAAGTAGAAAGTTGCTGGTTTAAAAAACCAGAAGTACATTTTTAAAACTCAGTTTCCAACATTTTCAAAAGTACTGTTCCAACATTGTTTTCAGGTAGAAGGGTTTCACCTCCAGCTTCATAAGAGACCATGAGTTTCTTGATATTAGCATTGCTACTATATTTGCAAATAATTTTTCACCTTGACTTTATTTTTCATAACACTGTTGTCTATTCCAGTAGAAAACAAATATTCACCAATGTTTATTTCTCATGCAGCTTCAAATTGAGTGTCATGTTGGACAAATATCTTGGAGATCTGTCAGAAAATGCTGGAGACAAACATTCCTGCATGACATTAGTATGGACTATTCCTGTTGCAATGGCCTTGCATCTATGAGCAAGTTGTGAAATAAGAATGACTTACTATATGACCATCTTGGCTTCTTCCATTTCATGTTTTGGGCCAAATCTGAAGTATTGTCTGTATTTAGAACACCTCTCTCAACCACCATATATATTAGGATTGAAATCTGAAAAAGTCCTGTCCAGTTTGATTTTCATTTTCCTTTCTAACCTTTAAGCAGTCTAGCCAAAATAATAAAAAAACAATACATGAACATAAAATATTACCAAAAAGAGATTGCAAGCTGATTTTTAAATTTAAAAACATTAAATTTATACATATATTTGTGTCTTCATAACTGGCAAAAGCAAATAATCTTTTCATGTGTGTAGTTTTAGATGGCTTTTAAAGGGACAAAATGAATATATGAAGCCTTATTTATGTACTCATTTATTTCGATTTGAAGGTATCCCTTCCTTCCTTCCCTCCCTCCCTCCCTCCCTCCCTCCCTCCCTGCCTCCCTCCCTCCCTCCCTCCCTCCCTCCCTCCCTCCCTCCTTCCTTCCTTCCTTCCTTCCTTCCTTCCTTCCTTCCTTCCTTCCTTCCTTCCTTCCTTCCTTCCTTCCTTCCTTCCTTCCTTCCTTCCTTCCTTCCTGTTTCAAATAGTTGGAAACCAGCCCACCAATTCTCAACAATGATGACTGAACAGGATTTGAAGGGGCCATTTAACCATGAGAACCTGAGTAACCCATCCTTTCCTTCAAACTCCAATTTGTACTACTTAATAAATTGGACACGAAAACTCAGTAAAATGTGACAAGCAGAGCCAAATACTGTAATGGTCAAACTCTTTTTAGAAGAAATAGTATTGTAGGGAAAAGAATTTGGAATTATGAATATTGAATATTGAATATAGATCAGCCACCTATAACGTTGGTGAATTGTGAACAAGGTTATATGAATAAGAATTCAAGAATTCTGGCTGAACAACTTACAAGTAAGCACTGCTATATGAACTAGAGTGGAAAGGCACTTAAAAACAATTTGCATGCAGCTAGATGCTGTCAACATAATTATAGTAATTACATATTCAAAAGTTCTCTATAAAATACGAAAACAATGCTAGCATATGATACATTTTGAAAGGCAACAATTTTTCAGCTAAATCCTTTACTAATAACAAGGTTATTTTAAATAAATTAATTTGCCTCAAGAACTCAAATATGTCTAGCAAATCTTGAAACAAAGATCAAACAGTCAGAAGAAAAAACTGCAGCCAGACCAATCATAGACTATGGACAAATTATAAATAACTTAATTGAATTGTTTCTGTTTTGCATAAAATGAAGATCCACTTGATCTCATTTCAGAGATTGTGATGAACATATCAAGCTATTTCTTAATAAAGAACATGCAATTAAACTTAATAAAACACAATAGTGGAAGACTGCATAATTATAAAATTTATTCTAATCACTGGAATTTTTCAATTTCCTGTTTACATGGCTCTATGAAGTATCTTCCTTTTTACAATTTAAAAACACCAAATAGCTTTATAATTTGGTAACTGTACAGTTACCAAATTGTACAGTCAAATACAGTTATTTGGTAACTGTATTGAAAATTGATACAGGTGAAATCAGGATTAAAATACTACAGAAAAGGAAAATTATTTAATGTGAAAAAGGCAAGTGGAACTTTGATTGCCTGTTAAAATATACATAATATATTTTGTTATTATAACAGTTGTAAATAAAAGAAGCAGTTTGGTGCAGTGGTTAAGGCACCAGGCTAGAAATGGGAGACCTATGAGTTCAAGTGCTGCCTTAGCCATGAAAGCCAGCTAGGTGTCTTTGGGCCAATCACTCTCTCTCTCTCAGTCCAACTGACCTCACATGGTTGTTGTTGTGGAGAAAATGGTAGGAGGAAGATATGTTGGATATGTTAGCCCACACTTGAGTTATTTGTAAAAATAATAAAGGCAGGATATAAATAAATACATAAAGAAAAGGACTAAAGAAAAGTGGTGTCAGCTCTTCAAAGTAGATCAAGTCAGAAACAGAAACTGCAAGTTTGGCTGGAACTATAGTTTATTAGTGAAAATAGTATAATCTAAAGAATAGTAAAGTAAAAATAATAACTAATTCTTTGATTAGTGATACAGTGGTATTAATATATTCCCATTTGGGACATTTTTTTTTACCATGGTTTCACTGGAAATAATTCAGTCACAGATTGAATGGTATTCTAATTCTCAAAAATTCCATGTAATCATTTTTATCTTATAATGAAGATAATTTTGATAAATATACCGTAAGATAATTCTGAATCCTTTCTTTTGAAGTTGTGGTCTTAGTCCTAAACCCTTAAGGAGAAATCATGATGTCCTGATTTGCTGTCTCTACACTGAGGTAAAGGTAAAAATATTTAGTTCATGTTTTGTGAACTAGTAAGTAATTCAAAACAAGCTGATGTTATAAGTGCGTGTTTTATTTTTCAATATATGTGTTAGCTAAGTTAGTGTTTCCCTGAGAATTCTGAGAGTTCAAATAGAATTCTAAGAATTCATTATATAAGGACCTAGTGGGCTTATTCCCACTGTGTAAATTGTTAGCAGAGGTGGTATTCAGCAGGTTCTGACCAATTCTGGAGAACCGGTAGCGAAAATTTTGAGTAGTTTGGAAAACCAGCAAATACCACTTTTGACTGGAGATTTTACAGTATCCTTCCCCTGCCATGCCCACCAAGCCACGCCGACAGAACCAATAGTAAAAAAAATTGAATCCCACCACCGATTGTTAGCATATAGATTTAAGGCATGTTTTTTTTCTAATTGGACTAGAGTGAGTCTGAGTGCAGGATAAAACATATTTTAATAGTAATGTTATTAAAAGTTACAATTAAAAAGATCAAAACTAATATGAAAGAGACAAAAATTATATTTTTCTATACTGCTCTGTTCTGCCTTAGGCATGAAAGCTGCTGGCTGACTTTGGTCTCTCTCTCAAATGGCTATTGTCTCCTCTCCCAAAGTTCTAAATATGTCAAAGTCTGCTGTTTTGCAGTCTTCTCACACTGTATAAAGAACTTCTGGGTGATTCTCTTTATCCTGAGATAAAATACAGCAAAAGCACTGGTCTATTCACCAACTTTTCATTCTGCCATGGTCATCAGCTCCTTGTTTTAGCTTGTTTACTGAATGTTCCCTAACAGATGCTATTGGGGCAATGTAGACCTCTGTACAAAAATTGTGTCCAAGAAAAGTTAAGATAAAATCCTCTTCATGTCAAACTGTTCTCTGAGTTATGTCAATTCAAAATGTGTTCAGTAATCAGATGGTCTGCCATTACAGCTTTCTGGAATTCTTTTCATTATTTCCTTCTCTAACCTACATCTGAGAGATTTGTGTGTGTGTGTGTGTGTGTGATTGGGCATCAGAATATTAAACATATCTATGTTGTTTTGCAATTAAGCATAGTTGGCTAGCTGCTGCCATTTTAATGGGCATTTCTGTTGTGTGGCATGAAGATTTACAAAAAATGTTTTCCAATTAAATATACATTCTGCAGTTACTTGTATATATGACATTAGAAAGCAGAAAATAAAACAAGAAGTGAAGAAAAATATAGTAAGCAACATTAATCTTTTATTAGTACCAAAGATTAGATTATTTTGTGGTAATTAATTACATAAGATCAATAAATACTCTTTGTTTATTGCTTTTCTGTGGGTGGGTTTCACTGCGAAGTTTGTTTTTCATTTGCATGAGAGATCTAAAATATGCTGTTTTTTTCTTTCTTTGAAAGAAAAGAGACTGAACAGCGACTTTCATTGTTACTTAGTATTAATTACAAAAAGTGCTCATAGTTTTGCCTCATTATAGCCAAGCTATGAGGCAGTCAGAAACAAATATTATAAATCTATTTAGTGCTTGAGAACAAAACCACCTCATCGTAACTATAGTGTTATTATGCAGAAGATGAATTCATTCCAGTGAGATTTTTTTAAAAGCTTTGCCTTAATTCAAAACAGATTCAAAATGGATTTTTTTACAAATCAGTTCCTGATAATACTACAGAGACACTCACATAGTTTTCTGGTCAATGATGCAAAACAGATTTGCCTGGGTATTTTTGTCTGTGTTGCTCTTGTTGTTTTAACTTTCTGGTTGAGGCTACAGCCCTGTTTTTCTCTGGTGATCTCCCATATGTGCATTAACCAGCTTGCTGAGCATGGATAAAGCTGGAACATCTGCAGTCAGCTAGGAAAAAGTAGAAAAAGAAGGATTTCCTGATGTTAAAAACTCACTGTTCTTTGATATCTGAGTTTTAATTATCAAAAGCCAGAATTTTTGGGCTTTGACCAAGATAAAAATAAGGACAGATGCCTCTCAAGTTTTGTTTCCTTTATGTGTATATGTGTGTACGTGTGTCTTTTGCCACTGGTCTTCCCTGACTTGGACCTCTAGTGTCTTGCATTTTTGTAAGTAAAATGAACTGTTCTAATCCAATTTCTTATATACTAGGCTTCTTCCAATACATTTCGTTTCTAATTTCAAATGTAGTACATATCTTAGAGCAGAGGTCTCTAACCTTGGCAACTTTAAGCCTGGCAGACTTCAACTCCCAGTATTCCCCAGCCAACAAAGTTGAAGTCCTCCAGACTTAAAGTTGGCAATGTTGGAGACCCCTGTCTTAGGGGGTGGGAGAAAGAAAGTATCACCACAGGAGCAACAATCAATGTTTAAAATCATGTTGTTTGGATTTTTTTTTTTTAGTGATTCTAAAATCAGGGAGCTGTTCTCAGAGATCAAATCCTTCTCTGTAAGAGAAACAACCCTTCCAGCAAAGCATCCCCCCTCCACATTTCCAGTCTCCCCTCAGTACTTTTGGGCCTTATTAGCTTCTTCTGTTCAATAATGCATTTCATGTGTAAATATTGTATAATATGGACATGTATTTCTTAAACACTTAAGCATTAAGCCATATTCCCAATATCACATTACCTTAATAAATGGTTCAGAGAAAAGAAGACACTTAAATCTTTTTGTGAAATGAGGTCATTGCACTGCCCAAGGCTTTTCTGAGTAAGGTGCTAATGAAGATGTTACATCCTTCAGTACACAACCTGTAATCCTTTCTGTTTCCAAAGAAAAATGTTTGAAAAGAACTGTGGAACTCAGACTTTCCACCAACTAAATAATCAGAAAGTAGAAGATATGTAGGAACACTAAAGTAAATCTTAGGGTGTTTACAAGAAATTCAGTGTCTTAACAACCTCTATTTTACTTTCCCTATGTTTGGAAGCTAAGCAAGGTCAGATCTGATTAATACTTATTCAAGACATCATGAGGGAATCCTGGTCTAGTTGTAGGCTAGACTGGGAAGTGAAAAATCAATCTAGTTTCTCAACCTTAACAACTTAAAGTTTGTAGACTTCAATTCCCAGAATTCCACAGCCAGCATTCTGGGAATTGAAATATATGCATTTTAAAATGGTTAAGATTGAGAAATGCCAGCATACAGTAACAATGGATGTGCTATCCTACACTTTTCCCAGAACAAAGTATCAACAATATATCCATAAATTCAGAACAAGCTGGGCCAAACTTGCAGGAAACTACCGTAACTTTTTAAAAGGTAATTCAATAGGGTAAATATTCAAATAAGCAACTTTTTTACAACTTCTATGGATCTTAGCATAGTTTTAATAGAGTTACAGAGTGTAGAAAACTTGTGGCTTTGTGTGTGAAGCTCAGACTACTCTGTTTAACCAAGGCTTTGTGTATTTGTTTGTATCTATTTCATTTGTACATAGATGGTATCTCAAGATTTCCAGTAAGCCAATTTACAGATGCCCAAAGTCAATAAACTTGTACACCTCTTACTGTATGCTGATGACATGTTTTCTTAATCCTCAAGAGGAGAGGAAGATTGCAGAGCCAAAGTAGTTCTTATTGTGAACTTAACTCCCTGAATATTGATAAGCCCAATCTAAGGTGATTGTCTTCAGGAAAAGACAATATTTTCTTCTATTGGAAGGAAGAGATGAATTAGACTTAAATGGAGAGTTGATGGAAAACCAATTCATCAGGTTAAACTTGAACTTTTTAAAGGTTGAACTTTTTAGAATCAGGATCCTGGACTCTATATTTTTAAGTTGAGTTCATTGAAGGCCATAGCTAGTTCTCTAGTTCTCAAATTGTCTTATAAATCATAGCCATAATGTTGTTAAAGTCTATGATACAAAAATAGTTCTGATTTTACCATATGGAGAAAAAATATGGGTATTAGAAATACCCTCATTGTGGAACAAAATCAATATTCATTTCTAAAATCCACCTTGCATGTGGATAAATCCATGCCAACCACTGTGGCTAGTGCCGAGATACAAATATTTTACATATCATAGAAATGCACCTTTTAATTAAATATGTGACAATAGATTGGAAATCCATTCAGTGGATACAGCCAGATTCTTAAGAGCAATTGGTCACACATTTAAATAAATAACAGATAATATGGCAGGTGCCTGTGGTTTGATTTGTTTATCAAACTGAAAAGAGTGGGTTCAGGTAATTTTTGTAACGCACTTAATATATAAAGAGCTTTTAAAATATTCCTACTTCTTAATCTCACTTGATAATTCCTGCAAAACAAATTCTTCCTGCCATCATTTCTCAGAATTGTCCAATCACATATAACTCTGCCTCTAAGTTCTTTCTGTTGCTAATGCCAACAGTTAATGTTATTTCACTTATTAATTCAACAGACTGGTGTCCTGAATTTGGTACGTTTTATTTCTATTCTTTTGAAAATCTTAACAATATCTCACAATCCATCACTCTGCTATAAAATGTCAAATGTTCTCATTAGTGCTTTTGCTCTGATTCCCACTTATGTGTTCCTTCTTGAGGAGTGCTGAGTTACCACAGTGAGTGGGTATGCTTACCAACACTCTACAAAGAAGTGTTTGCAAAGAAATGAATGTATAAATTGGCCACAAAGCATGCTTATTTTCTGAAATGCTGAGTGGTTTTGTGTTGCATTTGAAAAAAGCAGTTTTAAACTCATGGTCTTTTTTCCCCATAGAATTTAAAAAAGGAAAAAAAATAAGACCTTGTGTCTGTTCGTGCATGTGTGTGAATGTATTATAAACAGCAAAAGGTCACTGAGAGTAAATATAAATGACTAAATAAGATGTTGAACATAATATTGTGACAGCTGTAGTGCACTGCTGAAACAATTAGAGGTTTATCATTGTTTGTTTCCAAATGTTCCAAGCTATAATTGACAGTTGAATAACAAGATTTTGTTTCATTGAATCACAGAATACAGCACATGCACATTTTTTTTTCTTTTGCTCTACTAGAATATGTGCATTGGTCCATGTGTACAAAAGATTGATCTCTCCTCCCAAGTCCTCAGCATCATGTCATCATACCTTTGAAATGTGAGACCAATCTTCATTGTATGCAACATGTATACATGGTATGGATTATTTAGATTAAAGAACCCAGGATGATTCTAAGGATGTACAGGTACAAATATTAGGTCTATGCAAAGCTCTGTGGCTGACAAAAGGTAAAGTAAAAGATTTCCCCTTTCCAGTCATGTCTGACTCTGGGGTGGTGGTGGTCATTTCTGTTTCTTAGCCGAAGGTGCCAGCATTGTCCAAAGACAATTCCATAGTCATGTGGCCAGCATGATCATACATCGAGGCACACAGAATGCTGTTACTATTTATCTACTCACATTTACATGCTATTGAATGAGTCATGCAGTGGCCTAGTGGTGGAGTTCTTTTGGAATCAAACCCAAGATCTTTGAAGCAATGAATTCAACTCTTGTCTCCAAAGCATGTCAGCTCTTCTGAAGTGCTTCAGAAATCCAGTAGCTACTTCTGGGATGTTTACAGACAATAAACACTATTGTGATTTTAATTGCATGCATGAAGAAAGGCTAGGTGGGAGGATGCTCACTCATCTGATGGATTTTTTGACTTTGTCCCGAGCCAATGTATTTTATCCAAGCTTTTTTTCTGCTGTTTTCTGCTCATGCTGTCTTTTTGCTATTGCTTTCTTTTCACTTCACCTATAAGGATTTGCTTGGTTACAGCTTATTGCGTTTGGGAGCATGAGAAAAAGAAGTTTTTATTTTATGTCTTTTGCACTTGGCTTTTTTGTTGGGATCCTATGATTCTCCAAATCTGTAAGTTACTAGCATCCAATTTTTCTCTGACCTAATCCTCTGTTTGTCTCTTTGGGTCGTCTAATTTCAATTCCTTATTCAAGTCACTTTCACTCCTTTCCTCTTTAACTTCACTCACTGTTATCTCTCTCTCTCTCTCCTTCCCGTTTTTTTTTTTTTTAAAGAAAACTCATATTCCTCCGTTGCTCAGTGTTGCCTGGCTCTGTTTTGGTGAGTGAGTCTGACAATGTGTTTGGGATAGATTAGATGGGAACAATGCATCCTATTTTCATATAATAACACTCCATACTCAAATAACAACAAGCATACATCTCTGAATGTTTAATTGATTAGCTTAATAAACTAATTTAATGGATTAATAAAACTAAGTTAAATTGAACTGTGGCAATTGTGGTAATGTGGGTTTGGGAGAGAAGAAAAAAAACACAGAGTTTGTACATCTCCCATTTCATCCATCTTTTCTCTCCTTGAGGCAACTGGTGCAGGCGCCCCTATATCATCTCTTCCTCTCCCTCTCCTTCCCTCTCTCCCTCCCTCTGTTATACAGCTGCCCATTTCACAATAAACTCACTCAGAGTGGTGTACAATAAAACTAAAGCAATGAATATTTAAAATCATTATCATTAACAAATATCAATAACATTAAAAACCATAGAAACAGCTGAAAGAAGAAGAATAGACAAAGGGAAGTTAATAGTCATACTATGCAAACTGCATCAAATATACTAGTATCAAAGAAGCCCAAGATAATAACATGGAACTCCCTCTGGTCCCAGGGCAGCAAATGCTACTAATTTTGTGGCAATGAGGAAGGCAAGGGAGCTTCATATTAAATAGTAGGGCAATGTAGAACTGGACTGAGAGTTATTGTCAATAGAAGGGTTATCATAATCTATTTCCCTCTGGGCAAACCATTTCCATCAATCCAGAGTATCGATGCTCTTCTATTCAGCCTTGCCATAGCACTAAAGGAGTGGCAAAGGAGGCAGGGAAAGTATTTGCAAAAAATAGCTGGTTTGGTCTAGTGGATAAGGTACCAGGGTAGACAGTGGAAGATTGTGAGTTCAAGTCCTGCCTTAGCCATGAAAACCAGCTGGGTTACTTTGGGTCAGTCACGCTCTCTCTCTCAGCCCAACCTACTTCTCATGTTTGTGGTTGTGGGGAAAATAGGAGGAGGCTTAAATCCAGGAAGCCTTCTCTGATACTCGCTCAACAGCTGTCTAGCAACTTTGACATCAACACACAGTGGAAAGCCAAATGGGTTGCTGAACGCTCAGATACAGGCAGTTACATACCAAACAAAGAAATGAGATTTCTCATCTAATTGTTCTTCACAAGACTCGCCACTATTTCCTATTGTTAAATATATAGTTAATAGAAAAGGCCTATCCGAATTGCAGATTAATCATTACTTTTTACATCACAAGTTACTTCTATCTTTTTTCTGTATTTTTTAACTTCCCCCCTTTTTTAGACTTTTAGCTTTCTCTTCTTTTTCTCACTTTATATTAGTTATTACATTAGTTTATATTAGTTAAATATTAGTATTATATTATATATTAGTTATATCAATAATACAATTCTCCTCTGCTATGTAGTACAAAAATTGACCAATTCAAACCTTTCAGCTGGGTCATCAATGTCTTACTCACTCTGACTGGTTCAATCAACATGAGTAACCTAGGTACTACACTGAGTTTCCGGATTTGCATAATACATTCAACCACAAAATAACCCAGCAACCTGGAGACCCACTGCACATTAAGTGCATGTTCCCACGTGGTCACATTCATGGAACAAACATTTTTTATCCATCATATCCTAATGGATATCTGTTAGGTGGGAAGCAAATGACAATATGCACACAATGATTTTAATCATATAAATTCTGCACTTAGCATTGAACAGATATCCTGATGCAAGTATGCAATTGGCATAATTGGATTATCACCCACCCCTTCCTAGAAAAATGAAATATCCTAGGAAATATTAAAAAGGCAGAATATTTCCCTTAAAAGGAAAATAGAAACTCAGAAAGGCAAAAGCTCATCCCCCACCTTTGTTAATGGGTGGGCCACTAAGGCCAGGGCTAGAGTATTCTACATAACAAAGCCCTCTAGCCGTCTCATCACATGGCCAGGGAAGTTTGCATCAGCCAGCACTCAGGTGAAGCCATGTGGTCCAGACAAAGCCTACAAAGTTAGCTAAGACCACCGCCCCTGGGAGTCTGACAGCCAATAAGATACATTTCTTACACAAGAATAGGAAACACTAAGGTGGGGCCCAAACAGAGGCCATAAAACTCAGGCACTCTTAGCATCTTGGTCTTTTTTTCTTTTTTCTTTTCTTTTTTATTTATTTTATTTATTTATTTTTATTTGTCAATTGCTTATAAGATAATAGGTATAAGTAAAAACATAGTTATGAATTCATGGATACACATAAGAAAAATAAAATATAAAAGAAACAATAGGACAGGGACAGTAGGCACGTTGGTGCGCTTATGCACGCCTCCTACAGACCTCTTAGGAAAGGGCTGAAGTCAATAGTAGACAGTCTAAGGTTAAAGCTTTTGGGGTTTAGGGAAGAAACCACAGAGTCAGGCAGAGTATTCCAGATATTAATCACTCTGTTGCTGAAGTCGTATTTCCTGCAATCAAGTTTGGTGTGCTTAATCTTGAGTTTGTATCTATTGTTTGCTCTTGTGTTGTTATGGCTGAAGCTGAAGTATTCATTGACAAGTAGGACATTGCAATGTATGATTTTATATACTATACTTAGATCAGACCGAAGGCGGCATAGTTCTAGGTTTTCTAGGTCTAGAATTTCGTGTCTGGTGGCATAAGATATTCTGCAACAAGTAGAGGAGTGGAAAACTCTTCTTGTGGAATATTTCTGGACTTTCTCAACTGTATTAATATCAGATACGTACTGTGGGTTTTCTTCTTCACCCAACATCTTGAAGCATGTGATCGCCCTTTCTTTCCAGGCCATGTGGTCCTGTCCACCATTAAACCATTTTCCCAAGCAGTCATCATGTTTCCAGTATTTTTCTTCCCCACTTGGAATTGATCCCAGAAGGATATTTCTTCCAACAATACCATTGTGGTTTGCCTCGGGGTTTTATATCTGACATGGATTACTTTGGATTACTTTATTTATTAATTTATTTATTTATTTACACATTTATATACCGCCCTTCTCCCGAAGGACTCAGGCCGGTGTACAGCCAACTATAACACATCACACTTTACAAAGGTTAAAAGAAAATTAAATATCTTAAGGCTGCCATTAAAATTTATACCCAACCCCAATAAATTACAATAAAAACCCCGAATTTAAAACCCCAAAATTTAAAACCTCAATATCTAAAATTAGACTTTAAAACTCCCATTTAAAATCAGCCCAGGCCGGCCTGCTCGAAGAGCCAAGTTTTCAGCGCATGTCTGAATGCTCTCAGGTCGGTGGTCTTATGTAGCTCAGGAGGCAACCCATTCCAGAGGGTGGGTGCCCCCATAGCGAAGGCCCTATTCCTTGGGGTCACCAGGCAGCACATGGATGCCGTTGGGACCCAGAGGAGGCCCTCCCTGTGGGAGCACACAGGTCAGTGGGAGACTACCGGCAGAACGCGGTCTTGCAGATAGCCTGGTCCAATGCCATGGATCACTTTAAAGGTCAAAACCAGAACCTTGAAGCAAACCCGGAAGGCCACCGGCAACCAATGCAGCTCATGCAGGAGAGGCGTCACATGGGAGTTTCTTGATGCCCCCATAACCACCCGCGTGGCCGCATTTTGCAGCAGTTGAAGCCTCCGGGTGCTCCCCACAGGGAGCCCCATGTAGAAAGCATTACAATAGTCCAGGCGGAAGGTGACGAGGGCATGAGTGATCGTGCATAAGGCATCCCGATCCAGAAAGGGCCGCAACTGGCGAATCAGGTGAACCTGATAAAAAGCCTCCCTGGAGACGGCCATAATATGGTCTTCTAAAGACAGCTGTACATCCAGGAGGACGCCCAAATTGCGAGCCCTCTCTGTGGGGGTTAAGATCTCTCCCCCAATAGCTAGCGACAGAGTCAGCTGACTATATCGGGGCGCCGGAAACCACAGCCACTCAGTCTTGGAAGGGTTGAGCTGAAGCCTGTTTCTGCCCATCCAAATCTGCACGGCCTCCAGGCACCAGGACATAGCCTCCACAGCATCATTGGGGTAGTTTGGGGTGGAGATGTAAAGCTGAGTATCATCAGCATAAAGATGACATTGCACCCCAAAACCACGGATGATCTCCCCCAGTGGTTTCAATAAATGTTGAACAAAAGAGGGGAGAGGATCGAACCCTGAGGCACTCCACAAATGAGGGGCCTAGGGGTGGACCTCTCCCCCCCCATCAACACAAATTGCGAGAGGTTCGAGAGGAAGGAGGAGAACCACCGTAAGATGGTTCCACCAATTCCTAACCCCTCCTATTGTATCCGCCACAATAGGATACTATGGTCGATAGTATCAAAAGCCACCGAGAGATCTAACAGGACCAGGACAGAGAAATAACCCCTGTCACGGGCCTTCCAGAGATCATCGACCAACACGACCAATGCTGTTTCGGTACTATGCCTGGGCCTGAAGCCCGATTGGAAAGGATCAAGGTAAGACGCTTCCTCCTGGTACTGATGGAGCTGACATACCACCACACTCTCAACAACCTTCGCCACAAAGGGAAGGTTGGAGACTGGACGATAGTTATTTAAAACAGCCGAGTCCAGGGCAGGCTTCTTGAGGAGGGGTCGCACCACCGCCGTTTTCAAGGCAGTAGGAAGCGATCCCTCTCTCAACGAAGCGTTGACAATCCCCTGGAGCCAGCCTCGTGACACCTCCCTGGAGATCGAAACCAACCAGGAGGGACACGGGTCCAACAAACCTTAACCTCTCATTCACATTACTTAATTGCTTTGGATTACTTAACCTCTCATTCACATTAGAATGCTGGGCTTTTTTCCTTAAAAATGGAGGAATGATTGAATGCTAAATATAAACATAAAACATAAAGATAAAGATAAAACAGTTATGTAAATGCAGTCCCAATGATTGGTTAGATTTTAGAAATAAATAATGGTCAGGCAAAAACAATAAAACAGACAAAACCTTTTTTTAAGACTAGAAGTTTTATGTGGACATTTTGCTGAAAAAGGGGATAGACTAAAGATTTATGAGTTGGGGGTTAAAACAGATCTGAGATCTGAGATCCAATAAAAAGAAGGGCAGAATTTATAATTCTATGTTTTCTTTCTTTCACTTCTTTTCTTTTTTCTTATTTTCTAGCTTGTTTTCTTCTTTTTCTTTTAATATTCATACTTTTATTGTATGGAAAAATTCTAATGAAAATATTTCTAAAAGGAATAATGAGTGGAGTTAAATTTTGGGACAAACTAGTAAGAGTTTGCTAGATGAGTATATTGTATTGCTAGCTCTGGTTGCAAAAGATCTCTAAGTAGAGCAAAAATAAAAAACAGAAAATGAAGAGGAAAGTAAACAGATATATTAAGAATGTGTCAAAGTATCTGTTGTTAAACATAGTGAAGCTAATGAGGGAATTAGAATTAAGTTCCCCAGACTGGAAAAGTTTGCTCCAGAGATAAAGAGGAAGGAATGAACTCAAGACTTAGGAAAGATATAAAAGTACAGAGATGGGTACACTTGAGAGAGAGAGAGAGATGGATTGGTATCAAATTGCTCACTCGGCAGATAAGGGAGGGAGCTTGAATTGTTGGCTTATCAGCAACCTTCTTTGCAGAATAAATCTGAATTCATTGCCTTGGTGTTTTTATACCTGTGGGATACCTGTGTGATCCTATTTGATGTCTAAACTTTGCTTCTTAATGACAGCAATCAAAGCTAGAACAGTTCATAACCAACAGTTTAATGGGGAGGTTTTTAACAGGAAGGGGAAATGATCCATTAGCATCCAATTGTCTAGCTGAAGATTTGGTGACAGGTTTTGCTTGAAGTAAATTGCAAAATTGCTGGAGAAAGTCCACGCAGATCAATTTCTCTGATACAAGATTACATGTGGTCTAAAACAGTGCAACATGAGTAAAAAGCAAAGCATTTCCATTTTTACCAGTTCTCTGAGTAATAATATAGTACAAAATAATCTGTATATTTCTTAGAATTTTCCTCATCTTCACTTTCATGAGATGATATGCATATCGCTTTTAAAGGGAATCGGGCACAATCCACATGTTCCAGGCCAAGTACTGTATATCTAAGGCTGAATTTAAATTAAACTTGGATAATATTACTACTATTACCACTACTACTACTACTACTGTTAGTTCAATAGGCCACCTAGTTAGCTTGTAATAGCAGCTGTTCTTTGATTATACCTTTATGGCTTATTCTGAATAGCTGCATCAACAAATAGCATGCTGTATACTTAGCATCCACCTGCTGTGTATATATTTAAATCACAAAAGATAATATTATGCCAACACTACATTTCTATTTTGGCAAAACAGAATTTAAGGACTGGAAAGCTAATGCTAATGTTTAAAGCTCAAAAGGGCTTACATGCTATTGCAGGTGGATTTTTCAGCAAACAGACATTCTGCAGTGAAGATGACACTCCAACGCAGACAACTTAAATTTGTCCACATATTCCCTATACAAATCCACGGCACAAGCTCCTCTAATAAAGTTAGAATGAGATTTTATTCAAGGGCTAACCCAAGCATATACAATATGTGGGACTTATTAATGGTCACTTCCACTTTCAACAGAAATTCAACACTTCAAAACCTTGTGAAGTAATGCAAGGGAACACACAGCATATACAAAGTCTGTTGATTAGAATAATATTATTTACAATTAATTAGACATCACACACACACACACACACATACACATGCATACACCCACATACTCAGCTGCTCTGCTTTAGTCTGGCCAAGGAATGTACTGGGCAAGGGGAAAAGAGTATTTCAATGATGATAGTTGTGTGCACAAATTAAGGGGCTTCTAACAGAAATATGTAGAGTTGCCCCATTGTCCTTTGCCAGAAATATTCCTCATTTATTCTTTTTCATGTTCACTTCAGCCTTTTGCTGATCATTTCATGACCTGCTATAAGGTGGTTGACTATTAGCTATTTTATCTTTGATTGCTATCCTCCAGTCTGGCTTGATTTTTGGGAATAATTTCTTTTTTAGCCTCTCTGTCACTTGTACCTGATATCCAAACGTGGTCTGGTGGCTTCTCTTTTCCCTCCTGTAACATGTTTTCATTTTTCCTCAGGTTCAAATTACATTTATCTGTTTCTCCCAATATTTTGTATAATACAACAGTGGGCACCCAACAAGATAATCCTTTATGGCTTTGTTTCAAATCCCAGCAATAACCTCAATTGCAGTGAAAATCACTACTGATTGTAGACCCATCTTTTCCTTTGTACACATTTTTAATTAGAGTTTTCCCCAATACAGTATCTATTATCACTACAGATTTCATCTCATTCTGTCCCAAAGTCACCAAGACCGAATGGCTGTGGTTCCCGGCGCCCCGATATAGCCAGCTGTCACCTTCGCTGGCTATTGGGGGAGAGACTTTGCCCCCTACAGGGAGGGCTCTCAATCTGGGCGTCCTCCGGGATGCACGGCTGTCATTAGAACATCACATTGCGGCCGTCTCCAGGGGAGCGTTTTATCAGGTTCGCCTGATTTACTGGTTGCGGCCCTTCCTGGATCGGGACGCCCTGCGCACAGTCACTCATGCCCTTGTCACCTCTCGCCTGGATTACTGTAATGCTCTCTACATGGGGCTCCCTGTGGGGAGCACCCGGAGACTCCAACCGGTGCAAAATGCGGCCGCACAGGTGATTATGGGGGCATCACGTAGCTTCCATGTGACACCTGCGCGAGCTGCATTGGTTGCTGGTGGCTTTTCGGGTTCGCTTTAAGGTTCTAGTTTTGACCTTTAAGGCAATCCATGGCATTGGGCCAGGTTACCTGCAGGACCGCATTCTGCCAGTGATCTCCAACAGACTGGTGCGTTCCCACAGGGAGGGCCTTCTCCGGGTGCCGTCGGCCTCTATGTGTCGTCTGGCGGCCCCCAGAAGTAGGGCCTTCTCTGTGGGGGACCCTGTCCTCTGGAATGCTCTGCCACCTGAGATACGCACCAGCGCGGACCTGAGGGCCTTCAGGCACGCGCTAAAAACCTGGCTCTTTGAGCAGGCTGGCCTGGGCTGACATAGGTTTTAATTGTCTCTTTTAATTTGGCTTTAATTAGGGTTTTAATATTCTTAGGGGGAGGGTTGTTTTTAGTTTAACAGCCTTATTTAATTGTATTTTAACTTTTGTACTGTTTGGGGTTGATTCGGCTGTACACCGCCCGGAGTCCCTAGGGAGAAGGGCGGTATATGAATGTTATAATAAATAAATAAAATAAACAAATATATTTAAATACTTTAGAAACCTAGACAATACTTTAGAAACCTAGACAACACAGATTATGGGATTTATTTTTAACAAATCTCACTCTGTGGCTAGTCATCAAGGTAGTATGGAACGCCTCCTGAGTCAAACCTCTAGATCCAATTCCCCAAACTAAACAGAAATGACCTTCATTTAACTCAGTGGTAATCAACCTGATCCCTACCGCCCACTAGTGGGCATTCCAGCTTTCATGGTGGGAGGTAGGGGTTTTGTCCCCTACTTTATAAATCACCATTACTGTGGAACTGGTGGGCGGTTAGAGAAAATTTTACTACTAACAGAGATACAAAAGTGGGTGATAGGTATAAAAAGGTTGACTACCCCTGATTTAACTTTTTGAATATATCATCGTTTTCTGGTGTACACTATATCCAAATAAAATTGATTGATTGACATATGTCACAATAGTTAATGGCCCAGTTTAGGTGTTCTGACTCAAAAGAGTAAGAGAAACAAATTAAGAACTGCTCCATTCCATGTTGATTCAAGTTTCAAAATATCCACTATTGCTGTTTTGAAATAGAAAGTTTGCAAGGACTTCAGCTGAATATTAGTAAAATTCTTGGCGTGATAACCAGTCATGATAACACAATTAATTCCAAAGTTTAATTAGAGGATGCTGTGCACTTTCCTATATAACAATGGGAACTCACATATACTAGAAGGAGATCTAGCATATAAGATATCCTATTCAGTCTGGGTTCAGGCCAATTAGAATTGTTCATATTTACAAAGATCTTTTATTATAAAGAACCCCCCCCCCTTTTTTTTTTTTTTAAAGAGAGCTCTCCTTCGGGTTTATTTAAGCTCTTATTTTCTTGGTTTTGCTCTGGAATTTTCTTTTGTAAAGCAAAGTTTTAAACATACAGATTTTTTTTATCTTTATGAACCTCTTTCAGGGTTTACCTCTTTTTCCAGTTTGTTCATTGTTTTTTTCCTCAAGAAAATATGGTCACTGTATTCATACTATATAAAATAATGTCTTAAACAGTATTTTGGCTACAAGTTTTTTTAAAAAGAGGCAAATTCAAATCAAATGAAGGGAGAAAGAAAGAAAGATGGAGCTAGAAAATAACTGAAGCTTTAATCTACAAACAGGACATTAGAAAATCCTTTTTTCCTCCCTTACAGTGCTTTAAGGGATCACGTGATTGAAGCTTCTTCAACTCAAAAGCATTTCCTGCTCTTTGAAACTAGATGTCAGGGATAAAAATTCAATCCTAGTTATCTTTCTGACATGATAATTTTCTGCGTGAGTGGCATCTCTTTTATAGTGAGAGCTTTTCTTCCAGCTGTCTGAAGTAATTCCCTTACAAACAACATCTGTTTTCTCAAAAACAACAGCATTAAACTGCTTGTGTAAGAAGTGGTGGCTGGAGTTTGGTGGTTAAACAGTCAGTATTCAGTTTGGGAAACTACAAAATATAGGATTTCAGAGGGCAGAGGCTGCACTGAATAAAACTCTGCTAAGCTCAGGGCCAACCAGTTCAACTTTTTCATCTGACATATTTAAACAGAAAAATAAAACAAATCTTACACTACAAGACTCCTGTGGGTATTTTGTCAGGAAACTAAGCCTATTAAAAGTCACCAGCAAGTCAGGGCATTTTTCATGCTGTTTATTCAGTACTGTATTTTTGCATTTTGCAAACAATAAACAAGCTAATAATATATATTGCTCTGTAACAGCCACTGTTGTATCCTATAAACAAAGTTGGCTTTAAAAAAAACTTGGCTGCTAGAATGAATATTAAATGACAAAGCATGAGACTTTTTTTTTCTCTGAAATTGCTGTTTCCTTGGATTGCTATAAGGTAACTAGCATATCCCAGCATCTCTACTATTTGAAATAAGCACCCTCCCCATTTTGAAGTAAAGTGCCTGAGGGTCATGGGCATCCGTGACAACCAGAAGTTTATAATTGGATGTCAGCTAGTCAGATATTTGAGCTAAAGCCAGGCACTTGATTATTTCCAGGACATGTCCAGGAATTTTCAATGCTGGCAGTCTTTGTTTTTAATACTCATAATTCTGCATACACCATACTTTATTTCTTTTAAGAGTTCTTTTAATTCTTATTGTTGGTAAATCACGTCATTGCTTTTTCCCAGTGCTGGCCTGTACTGGTTTTGTTGTTATTACTTCAGTAGAATAGCTTGTCTCCTGGAGTTGTCTCCTGGAATTGTGTGTGATCCATTACAAGAAGTTGTCCAAAATAGACTGGACAACCATTTGACCAGGATGATATAAAGTTTTCTGTCTTAAGCAGGCGATTAGGCTAGAAGATCTCTGAGGTTTCTTCCATATGATTCCATGTTCTACAGTAAGTTATCATATATAGTTCATGACAGTTTTCCTCTATATTTACAATTGTTGTAATCTACATTTCTTCTACTGTTCTACTAGATCCAATTGAGGATATTTCATTTGCACAAATTTTCTGAATCTCTTCCAGTTCTGTAACCCTGAATATTTTATTTCTGGTAGTGAATCTCCTTTGATATGCTCATTGTGTTCAGTGATATTTGAATCTGGATACATTCTTTCCCACAGGTCAAACATTCTCTTTAAGTCCTCTCACTTTGTTAGTTCTGACATATAATTGTGCAATGTTGTGCAATGTTCAAACATGGTATGCAGTAATGTCCATGGTTGTAGCTCTTAACCACATAGAGCAGGACTGTCAAACTCCAAATCCATGGGCCAGATGCATCACATGCTGGCAACGCCCATGCCCATTTTAGCAAAGGGGAAAAAAGTCCCGATATGTCATGTGATGTCACCATGATGACATGAGTTTGACACCCCTGATATAGAGCATCATAAGCCCCACCATCATGACAAGGGGTTATCCATGAAGATGATGATGGTGGTTGGAAACTAATTAAAGATAGAAGCAACCTGGAATTAAGAAGAAATTCCTAACAATGAGGACAATTAATCAGTGGAACAGCTTGCCTTCAGAAATCATGGGGATTCATCACTGGAGGGTTTTAAGAAGAGACTGGACAGTCATTTATCTGAAATGATACAGGGCAGGGGTGTCAAACTCAAGGCCTGTGGGGCTGCCCTGGAACTGTGAGGGACCATGGTTTTCTCTGGCAGAGCAGTCAGACCACCACAGAACCCCCAACATGAATGACATTGAGTGGCCATACCAACCCTGGCCACACCCACTCTAACCCCCCAACTTCAAACACAACCCTAATGCAGCCCTCAATTGAGTTTGACACCCCTGGTATAGGGTCTCCTGCTTGAGCAGGGGCTGGACTAGAAGACCTCCAAGGTCCCTTCCAGGTCTATTCTATTATATGACAAAGAAAATAGACAATGGTGATCATTTTATTTTTTTTATTCATATGTTATTAAAACCTCTATTAGACAAAATCATACCAGGCTAGTATTATATGCTGATGATATTTTGTTTTTCTCTGAAATTTATAGTTGACTGCATTTGATTAATGTGTTTAAGAAGTTATAGGATGTTCAGTTAATTAGTCTACATTGAACTAGAAGCCCAAAGCTAAAAAATGTATTGATACATTATAACATAACATTTTTAACATATACTTAATACATTAATTAGATACTGGTATTCTATACTTTATGTATTTATTTGAAAACTGCAATACAGAATAAAACGAATAAAGATATCTAAATTTGGATTATTGATAAATGGAAATATTTGAATCTTAAGCTTTGTGGTAGCATAAATACTCTCAAAATGAATGTAGATCTGCGAATGAAATTCCCATGTAGCTATCTATTAGGCAAATATATTTAAAAACTTGATAAATTGTTCCATAAATGCATATGATATTTTCAGACGATATTCTTGAAAACAATGCACTTGTCAATTAAGGAGAGCGGTATGGTTTTCCAAATATTGAATTATATTGTTTCATATATCTTTTAGTTGGTATCAAATTTTGGACGGTTTTCCCCAGCATAAATTCACATATAGTACTTTTGCTTAATTGGACCATTTTAGGTTCAAATACGATCAATGAAACATGGTTCCTTTAACTACTGTATCAATTTAAATATTATGTTTTTTGCAAAATTGCATTTTCTTATGTTAAATTGACTTTATGGAGAAATCCATACTTTACAATTGATGAGAAACCTGTTGTGTGGGAGATTTGGAATGAATGCTGGGATTTTTACTTTTGACCAATTATTGAATTATAGTGATGAATGTCTGTGTTGAAATACTAATATATTTTGTCCTTTGCCACCCACTAGCAGTATTTACACCTACAACATCTTCATTTGAGCCTGCAGCATTTTTAATGTCATTGACACCTGAAATTGCCAAAGCTTTTGAGTCTAAAAATCTCACAATCAATCTTTATATATACATGTTAGAAATAAGTCAACTTGACATGCAAATTTTAAAGATTAAATGGAATAAGAAATGGGAGATCCTTATTTTGTCGAAACAATGGAAGACTGTCTTAAAATATATCAAATCTTAGACTGTGACTTATTCAACAAAATAAATGTGTGTTTCTCCCTTATTGGACCAAATTGTATTTCTACATAAATAATTGAATGATTGTGTTTTGGGAGATGCTTATTTTTTTTACAGATTATAATATATTTGAGTATTTGTATTCTTTAGAATCACTTGAATTGCTACATGGAAATTAATAGCAGGGAAGTAAAAATGGATTCTTCACATTGCTCTTATTGTATTTGTACATAAATAATTAAATGATTGGGTTTTGGGAGATGCTTATTTTTTTACAGATTATAATATATTTGAATATTTTTATTCTTTAGAATCACTTAAATTGCTGCTTGAAAATTAATAGCAGGGAAACAAAAATGGATTCTTCACATTGCTCTTATTGTTAAGGGACTTGTTCTTCAAGCTTGGAAAGGAAAAAATATATAATTATTTTGGGACTGAGGACCTGGCTATTACTTGCAGTTTATGAATAAACTATTTATTTGAAATGTTTATAAAATAATTAACATAACTCTCCTTCATGAATTCCACTAAAAGTTTTTTTCCTATGTTCTAGCATAACTATCAATGCTACATATTTCTTTTTTATAGCATTGAAATGGAATGTGGACACCATCCTGCCTTAGAAATTTTTTGGACCTAACTTATTACATATTATTTTCAACCATTACTTTTTTCTTCTAGCTAGCTTGAATTTAACACCCAGCATGTTGTAAGATGAGCTAAAAACATAATGATTCAATGTTCACTTTTGGTCGCTCTGCATGGTTCAGCTAATAACATTTTAAAGCATAGAGAAGTGATAAGAACGTACATGAAATATAAAGCATTCACCAGTCATAAAAAAAAAAATCCAAAAAGACTGAGAATTTTGGCTTTTGGTGAGATAATTGGACAGTTTCAACATTCAAACAGTGGCCCAGAATACATAGGGTAGATTTTAGTTAATTTGATTTCAGGTCTGGACATGAAAGCTAAGTTCCCTTTCCTTATTTCTGATTATAGGACTTTGAAAACCTAAGTTGGAAAACTCTGATGTTTAAAGTAATAATTATCTATGATTGTCTTTGATCTTAGATATGCTGTAGAAAGAAGAATGTCCATATTCACTGGCCACTGCCTCCTTATTTCATAGTTTGCAGAAAAAAAAAGAATCAGTGAAAATACCTGAATTAAAATTCCTTCAGGAATACTTGAGCATAAAACTCAAAAAGATATAGTGGTGCCTTGATATTTGTTGTTAATTGTTTCCAGGAGGCACAATGAGTACTATAAACGATGAGTGCCAAACAAACTAGTGAGTTACATGTGACCCTTTGTTTTTGCCAGGAAAGATTTCCTTTCTGTCCTGTTTCCTATGTCAGCAACCTTTCCAGTATGGCTGACTTCCTGTCTGCCTTCTGTGGCCATCATTCTCTTCCTTTTGCAGTGATATTCCCAGCATGGCTGACTTCCTGTCCATTCTCTGCAACTCTCCCCCTTTTCCTATCGCAGCATTTGAGTACCAAATAAACAACAAGGACCAGGACAACATTTTCACATCAAAATGCATCGAGTACCAAATTCAATGAATTTTGAAGCAGTCAAGTACCAAGGTGCCACTATATGTTTCAATTTAGAGTCCCAAAGATGTTTTTTTCAGGAGGCAACTGGACTTTCTCGCTTTTTCTTTTGAAGACATTTTGCTTCTCATCCAAGAAGCTTCTTCAGCTCTGACAGGATAGTGGGGAATAGAAGGATTTATATTCCTTGCAGACAGCTGATAATCTGCATCCTTTTAGAGGGTCGTTGAAGTACTTGGCAGTTTATTTGTGTCCTCAGGGTCACCTGAGTAGTGCTCCTGGTTCCTGTAGTCTGGAAAAATCTTCAAATTCATTGCAAGACTACAGGAACCAGGAACACTACTCAGGTGACCCTGAGGACACAAATAAACTGCCAAGTGCTACAATGACCCTCTAAAAGGATGCAAATGACCAGCTGTCTGCAAGGAATATAAATCCTTCCATTCCCCACTATCCTGTCAGAGCTGAAGAAGCTTCTTGGATGACAAGTGAAACATCTTCAAAAGAAAAAAAACAAGAAAGTCCAATTGCCTCCTCAAAAAAGCATCTTTGGGACAACCATGACCTGGATGACTAAGAATCTCTACAGACTTTCAATTTAGAAAAACCAAATTTTGAAACATGCAATAAAAGGGTGCAAAAGCATCAGGTACATGCAAGAACCGAAAATTGTCTATCTTTATGGCATATACTCTTCAAATGTGAAGTGGTCAAGGACAACAGTGTTAGAACATTGCAGTCCTTGATCCAATTTCAAAAGCCCCAAGCATCTAGACTTCATCTGCTGATTCGTGACAGTCTCAACTGGGAAGGACAAAATGAGAAAGAGGGAAAGTGGGTGCCAGAAAGAAGGAATAGGAACCAAAAAAAAAAAAGGCAGGAGGGTGCCAAATAGAAATAAAGAATAGAATGGACTTACACTGATCAAATTACCTAGTGTGGCAATGAAATGTCTGCAAATAACAACAACAACCAAGTTCATATAGCATCCGGATTTGATTTTTCATAGCTTCTTGTAGATATCACATTGAGTAATATGATTCGCTAATATAGGTGCCAGAAAAGTTAGTGGAATTTGTTGTAGAGGTAGTCCTCAATTTATGACCAATTGTTTTATGATGGTTTGGATCTCAGAATGGGTGCTTTATACCCAAACGTCTAGCTGTTGTGAAATGTCACTTCCAGAGCTTTACAATTGGCTTGCATTTGTAATCAGTTGCAATGTTCTATGATCACATGACCACAATTTGTAACAGTTTGCTAGTTTCTGGTATTTTTTGCTGGTTTCCAACACAAAACACCCATTGGGGAAACTGGTTTCACTTAATGATCACACTGTTTACTTAATGACCACAGTGATTTGCTCAAGAACTACATCAAAAATCTCAGAAAATAGGACTGCTCACCTGGGTGCCTTTAGTTATGACCATAGTGATTTATGACCAGATTTCTAATCCCAACGTTGGTCATTAGTTGAGGACTACCTGTAGTAATTTGTAGTAGCAATTTTGAAAGTGTCTAGTTGAATTATTGAATTGTTTACCTGGATTGAATTGTTGAATTCTTCTACCTATAAGGAGGAAAAAAAGCAAAAGACAAATTAAAGAAAGCAATTAGGAACACTGTTAAAATATCAGAACGAGGCATACTCTTCATAGCAAGATGAATATCTTGTCAAAGGTACTGATAAATTAAAATCAACTAAATATCATGGAAATATCATGGAAATATATATATATACGATGCTTATGGGAAGGAAAAACACTTAGGGGCTTTGATCTGGTTGGGCAGATAAAACATAGAATTCATAATCACACTGAATTTTTTTGGGATACTTTGGTAGCAAGACAGCTGCCTCTGTGACATGACATAGGTGGCAAGAGTCCACATAATTAACACAAGGAAGCCTATCAATTGATAAGTGCTTTCCTGATCTCTACTCTAATTAGAATCAGTGGTAGAAAATTATACTGCTTGGCACCCTTATGAGATTATACTGCCAAGATTTCATGGCAAACATCATATTATTAGTGATGCAGGTTTTTTTGCTTTTTTTAAAAAAAAGAAGACTCAAAACAGATTCAAAATACTTATGCTCCTTTCATCTCAACAAGGTTTAACCTAACTCTTCATACTACTGCCCAATTGCTAGGTTTCAGAAGTCTAAAGTACAAAGAAGTGTGTTCCATTGCAATAATATTCTTCATCACACAATACAGTGGTTATAGTTACAGTGGTGGGATTCAACATTTTTTTACTACCAGTTCTATGAGCATGGCTTGGTGGGCATGACATGGCTTGGTGGGTATGGCTTGGTGGGTATGGCTTGGTGGGTGTGGCAGGGGAAGGATACTGTAAAATCTCCATTCTCTCCCCACTCCAGCAGAAGGACACTGCAAAATCTCCATTCTCACCACACTCCAGGGGAAGGACACTGTAAATCTCCATTCCCTTCCCACTCCTGGGGGAGGGTTACTGCAAAATCCCATATCCTCCCCATCCCATTAACCTACTTTCCAGCTCCATTCTCCTGTGCAGGCAAAAAAAGAAGACCCAGCCAATCAGCTGGGACTCGGGAGGCAGAGAATAGATTGGGGCGGGGCCAGTCAGGGGTGGTATTTGCCAGTTCTCTGAACTACTCAAAATTTTCGCTACTGGTTCTCCAGAACTGGTCAGAACCTGTTGAATACCATCTCTGAAACATTAGCCATACTCCTATTCCTTCATCCTTTGATGGTGGGGAGAATCAATGGGTGAGGTTCCAGTAGAATTTAATGATGTTTGCCTTTACATGTATTCTTACAGCTTCACTCATGATTAGCAATGATTTATTTATTTATTTAATCTGGCCACCTGTCACAACTATATGACACTGGCAGTTTATGGTTTTAAAATGATAAAACACTTAAAGCCAATAAAACAATCTAAACAAATGTTGTATACACAGCAGTGAGATAATTTCCCTATTAACAATAAAGCCAAGAGACAGGGCCTGTAACAACTTTGGAACCAAGACCTGGATAAACAACCACTTTTTTAAAGCCTTCCGAAGGATCAACATGGTTGGGACCATTTTAATCTCTGAAGGCAAAAGATTCTACAAACAGGGTGTCAGGGTTCCAAGTAACAGATCCATTGTAAACAAAAACTCCAAGGTAGGTTTCTCAAAAATAGCTTTATTGGAAATACCATATTGGCACATATTTGGTGAAAACCAACTATGAAGGGTCTTTCGGTTTTCACCTAATTAAAAATGAAACATTTTCCCCCAATCTCAAACAATCAGTCTCATGGCCCAATCAAGGCATTGTCTGCTGGTCTGGTGACATCACTCCAGTGGTGGGATTCAATTTTTTTTACTACTGGTTCTGAGAGTGTGGCTTGGTGGGCGTGGCAGGGGAATTATACTGTAAAATCTCCAGTCAGAAGTGGTATTTGGCAGTTCTCCAAACTACTCAAAATTTCCGCTACTGATTCTCCAGAACTGGTCAGAACCTGCTAAATACCACCTCTGCATTACTCCTCCCTACTCTAGCCAAGTGTGAGAATGTCCTTGGTTCCCAAGAGAAAGTATTCTATTTTGACTAGACAGCCCTAGCTATCTCTAATCCCCTATCCCTATCCCTCAGCTCTAGTGTGGCAGCACTGAAGTTCCAGGATAGTTTCGACCAGGAAAGGTTGACACAGGGGCTACAGCAAAGAAGGCCATCCTTTGATCCCAACCAGCCTATACTCTTTGGTCAATGAGATCCAGCATGCTAAATCGAAGTGGATGGAGAGAGACTCTTGGAAATAGACAGTCCCTCAAGTCCATTGGATTATTATTACATATTGTAAATATGATGCAAATGCTAGTTAATTAATCCATGGGGTGGGAGTGTTACTTAAAAAAAGAAAATCATTTTATGATCCAAGACTATTTGATTATCACCCCCAAAAAAACAGGGACTCTAGTCTACACAGTTCCCCTATTTTTTTCTTCCATTCTGACCCAGAATGCTGAATTGTACTTGTCATGTTAATTAATGCATGGTATAATGTTGGTTTGAGGAATTAGAATATTCAATATTATATTTTTAATATTTTTCTGTGGAGTAATGGGAATTTATTAAAAAATGACATTTCAGTCCAATATATTGTAATTAGATAGTGTTGTTGAATACATCAAAAGAAAACATTAAAAATTTGATAAAAGCCTTCATGTTCTTTTATCTATTACTTTCTCTTATTTTCAAATGTGGCTTCATCTATCATTTTGCAGCTTTAATTAAACATATCTATCCGAAAAGCAAAATACATTGAATTATAAAAGATAATTGTTTTTGTTTTCTCTGGGATAAAAATAGATTTATCTTTTATTCTATTTGAAAGGAAACTCACAATGTGACTATATGTCTGTACAGTGCAGATACTCTTAGTGAGATATTGGTAGCAATATGTTGATTTGCAAAGTAATATCTAGTTTAGAGATCCTAGGTTTTATAGAATTTTGTGCAGAAATATGCTTTAGGTATAGCTGGGTTTTGCTTGTGTGTTTAGAAATTTCCCCAAACTGACCAATACTTTCCTTATTGTTAGCAAGATATGCTGCATATGACAGAGCCTGGGATTAAGGCTGCAGCCATAATGCCTTCTTTATCATAATTAATTGACCAAAGTCATTATGAGAGGTAAAGGTCAGTACTTAAAGACACAACAGGTGATGATCATGGGTTATGGAAAATTGTGGTTTGAAATGAAAGAGAAGTAAATGTTCAAAAATATGAATTAAGAAATGAAATCAGAAAAAAAATAGCCATGTATGTGTGCTCAACTAAGAAAAAGGAAAAGCATGTAAAAGATCCAATGGACGTAATCTGATTTTGTGGGATGGAATTAATGAATACATTCAGGGAAATAAAAGTGCCGATTTAATTGTGACAGAAACAGCTAAATGGCAGAAAGTATGAATCTGGGTCATCTAAATTCTTGTATATGTATCAATATTATACTTGAAGGAATTATTCTCATGGAAGAACCAAAAAAGATTTATTCTGAGAAAAACTACAGCTTTTGGAATGAATGCAATCCAGATCAAAGAAAAGTTGTTCTGCAAGTTGACATGAATGAATGGGTGATAAGACAAAAGAGAGCAGAAAAGGGATGGGATCATTTAGAAATCCATGGTGAATGAGAATGATAACTGGCCAGTATCTACTTAGGCAAAGATCTTTGAGCAAGTCTGTTTATATGTTCCCAAAGCAAAGGAATAAATGTAACTCAAAAAGCAAAATTTAATGCTAACCAATTGAAGAAGACAAGGCCATGAGAGAGGCTGAATTGGGGGAGGAAAAGCATTTGCTATAGGGATCAAGGGAGACAAATGACAAAGGCAACATGGTGTTGTTGTGACACAAGTTCACACCTTTCATCTGCACATCATGATACCACAGATACATACAAAAAGCTTAAAGTTTGAGTGCAATGGTGCAACACTGCTTTCATCATTTTGATGAAACCATTTGACCTTTCTGGGATTAAACTTTTAAGTGCTGGGGATGTATTTGGCAAATTTGGATTAAAATATTATGAGGGGTGACAGTGACAAAATTTGAGAAGTGGTATGGCTTTATGCAGGACAAAGGCTTTTTATGGGCACATTAAAACAACCTTGCTTATCTTTGTTTTGACCTTTAGTATTCCAGAAGAGAAACATATGTATTTCGCCATAGGAATATGGAAAGCTTTACTTTGGTCACTGAAAATAGAGAGAGGATGTAGAATGCAAGCTAATATGACTATTAGAATTAAATATGATCAGGTGATGCAATTACAGCCCAATCAAAATGATGCATGATTGTCTATTATCTGAATGAAGTTTGTTCATATGATGAAAATCAAAGCATGACGTGTAGTGTTCTAGGACTTTTATAAAGCAACCTAATTGAAATTCAGTAATGGGCTTTGAACCAATCAAGAGTTGTTCCTGCAAAAAGTGTCAGGCTGTGAATAACCATCATTTTCACACAATGAAATTGAAGAGGATGCAAGACATGAAAATCAGGAAAGAACAATCATAGGCTGAATGCCCAGGGCCATGACAAAATGTAATTCCGCACTTGGGAACAATGGAATAGTCAAAGAAATTGTCAGCAGGATGAAATCTTTTGAGAAATGACAGTGATACTGAAATCGTAATGGGACTGTCAGAAGGCACATGAATTGTTTCAATCAGAATGCCCCCCCCAAAGAGCAAAATTAATATAGGCCTTGAATAAAAGATTATTAGTTATATCAGGAACATAAAAGAATACAGTAGGTACTTGGACTGCCAAATGCAGATTTTTATCAGATGACCATTTGGTCAACTCACCAGTTTTCCCTTGATAATGTACAATCTGCAGGCCTGGCTAGTGTAGCATCTTCTAGTGGGCTGAGGGTAGACTGAAACGATCTTTTGACAAACCTTTTGTACTTGCTGACCAAATGTTAGTTTTTGATTTTACTAGAATTTTATTCATTTGGGATTATTTTTTAATTTTTTAAATATTTTTTATTGAATTTTCACCTTTAAAAAATAAATTTTATATACATTTTTGCAGTTGTTTGTAGCATCAGTTATTCCATTTTCCTGTACATGCATGGATGCATGCGTGCATGCGTGTGTGTGTGTATGTGTGTGTGTTGTGAGTTTATTAATTTCAGCACAATCCATTACTTTATAATCATATCCTCTGTGGGGCTATTATCTCGTTTCCAATTTTGAGCTTATAGTATCCTAGCCGCTGTTAATATATGTATTATTAAGCATTCAATATCTTTTGCATATTCCCCTTTAGTTATCCATAGTAAGAATGTTTTAAGTTTGGATTCTATCTTTAAGCCTGTTATTTCCTGTAACCAGATCTTTACCTTATTCCAAAATTTTATCGCTTTTGGATAGGTCTATCACATGTGAAAGAAGGTACTTGGTTTCTTTTTGCATTTCCAACATTCTGATTTCAAATTTGGATAGATTTTGGCCAAACTCTCTGGTGCTAGATGCCAAAGATAAAACAGTTTACGCAGATTTTCTTTATTTGGGGCTGCCATCATTAATTTATAATTCCTCGTCCATAATCTTTCCCAATCTTCTAGTTGTATACTGTATCCAAAAATTTTCATCCAGGCTATTATTGTTGGTTTCACCACCTCCTTTTCTCTGTCAAATTTTAATAAATAATTGTACATTTTGGTTATAATTTTTCCTCTGTTCCTAATAATATTTTATCTATTTCTTGTGGAGTTCTACCTATGCCAAATTCTTCTAAGTCTTTTTTTTTTTTTGTATTTTGTTTGTATTTGTAGGTAAGGCCACCAATCTATTATTATCCCTTCCTCTTTCAGTTTTTGGTTCATTTTCAAAATCCCTTAATCATCTAATAATTGATTATATCTAATCATTTTATTTATATCTAAGGCGTTTGGGTAGATCATAGCGTTCATAGTGGAGAACCAATCTGGTATTTTCATGTAATGTGTTTTCCTGATTTTAATCCACATCTCTAACAATGCCTCTCTAATTCGATGGTTTAGGAAGTGTGAACTTGTCTTATTTCTCTTCTCCTACATAACCAACATGCCAACCAATTTGTAGATCATGTCCTTCAAGAGTTAATAGCTTCTTATTGCTTAGGAGATATTTTTTTTAAAGTGGGTTCCTGCTACTCTTAAATGCCTCCTTGCATCCTTCCTCGCTTTTAGAATTCCTCATTGCATTCTTCCTCTTTCCACTCTTCAATATTTTAACGAATCCTGTTGCCACTTCTATCATGCATATAACGGCTTATTAATACCTTTGCATATACTTCCAGTAAACTCTTTCCCTCCTCACCTTAATGTTCTTTTCTGTGCTTTTGTTGCCCCACCAAATATTTATTTGACTAAGCTGGCCAAAGGACATTTTAATTTGGGAGAAACTGAAATAAATTAGCTTTCCTTTCCCATACACCTCCTTTAAGTCCATATCTGTTTATATACAGAAGGAAGGAAGGAAACCAAGAAAGTATACGTGAGGTAATTTAAGCAGCCACATATTAGCTAAGTGGAAAAGTGGTAAATTGGGGTAATGATCACACCTGCTGCCCTCCCTACGAATCAACTGGCACAGTTGCTTCATTGTCCTTAACATATGACTCTGTGGGTATGATAGTTGCCATATTGGCTATGACTATGACTATGTAGTTTTTGCTCTGAGTCAGGGTTTGATCATCATCAAGTAGCAGAGTCACTTTGTTTTACAATGCCATTGAGTGGTCCAGGAGCTATCCGTGAAGGGATGAATAGCAGCACTGCTGTCACTTGAGAATAAGTCCACAGAAAGAACTTACAACAAAGAACATAGGAAGGAGCTTCCACTACATTATGTGAAACAATTCTCACATATCAACCCTTGGATGCCATTCAGTGGGTGAAAACATGAGATCATCCTATCTGGTGAGTAGTGAAATAAATGGTGAGAAGGAAATTCTATTTAAAACCAATGCAGGTTTGTGATAGAAACCAGAAAAGCTCCTTGATCCACTCTAACTTAAAGCACATATTTTTGCTACTGTCACCTATGGAATCTGACAATTGACAGAATAAACTACAGAGTGGGAAGAAATGGTACAATGACACATTAGTCAGTTCAACAATGCTCTCATATTCTGATCTAAATTCCGATAGTTAAACCACTCATATTGCAAGGTTCAGCTCTTTGCATTTTAACATCATAATGCCATGCTGAAAATATCATCAGATTTAATATTTTTCTATCCCTCTGGTAGAAGAGAGATTATAGAATTGTAATGAAATCCCCAGTTTGATCAGAAAACCTCTGCCCTCCAGCTTGTCCTCAGAAACATTATTCTCTGAAGTTCCAGTCCTGCATTAGGATGCAATTAGGATGATACAGGAGAAAAAGCCTCTATAATTTGGCAGCATTTCGATGAGACGCGAGAATACTACCGGCAATGCTTTTGAAAAATCCTCCTTTCTTTACTCTCATCTCCCCCCTTGCTAACCTTGCCTTTTGCTCAGGTTTAATTCTACAATATGTAGCTTCTTGAAAGCAAGCATCCAGGCATCATGCTGAAAGGCTGTTTGGATTGCAAATCTCATTAATGAACAGGGAAGTGGATATCACATTTTCAAGACTATTATGAATATGCCCATGATTGAGGGATAATTAGGATTATTCCTCTGAATAATCCACATGGGATAGTCACCATAAAAAAACAAACAAAACTAACTTTTTCACCCATCCCTAAGAGAAGAGGTAATGAAGCTATTCTGAGTTTCAGCCAGCACAATAAGGAAGTTGGGAAAAGGACTTTGGGTGTCCTCCATTGAACTGGACTTGCCAATACAACTCAAAGGAGGATGCAGCCTTGCCCACTTAGACCCTTCTGAAATCTAATAAGCCCTATAGAGTGCTATAGAATTGAGTTTTACAGCTTGAAAGAACAAGCTTTGCTGATCAGTAGGTTCCAAATCAGATAGGAGAATGAGACACCAATGGCCATCTTCTTAACTGATCTGAGCCCTATCATATCCTTTGGAGCCCAAAATATAATAAAATACAAAAATGATATAACCTCTGGCCTGTGAAATGGTATCTGTCCAGGAGTGGGATTCTACAAGTTCACACCTATTCGCTAGAACCAGTTGTTAACATTCAAAGCAGCTCAGAGAACCAGTTGTTAGAAGAAATTACTGGCCTAATCCTGTAAGGAAGGCAGGAAGGAAACATTCTGGTGTTGCTTACAGAAACTGCCTCTCCATTAACCCATATTACATTCTTGGCAGGACTAGACTTCCTGTCTCTGGAACTTCTCTGGAGTTTTTTTCCCCTCCTTTGCTGGTACTTTGCTTGTGTGGAGTGACCATTCAAAATTACAATGGCACTGAAAAAAGTGATTTATGACCATTTTTCACACTTATGACTGTTGCAACATCCCCACAGTCATGAGAGGCCAGGCGAGGAGATGCGTGCCTCGATGTGAGTGATGTTGAATTGGCCCTGCCCAGTCAGTCACATGACCACCAAGCCATGTCCACCAACTAAGCCACACCCACAGAACCGGTTGTTAAAAAAATTGAATCCCACCCCTGTATCTGTCCCTGTAATATAGCTTATAAACTTTGTTCCATTTCTTCAACGTTGCTATTTTTGATAACTGAGAATGGCACAGTTCTATATATAATATTGAGCTGGACAACTATCATAGTAGGTGGCAAAGGAATATAAAAAAAACTTAATCTTTGATGCCAATTTGGGGTCGTCCAGAATTTTGCAGCCCAAATATGGTAGATCTATCATTTATAATATTCGGCAAGGTTGTTTCTAAATTCTGAATTAATTACTAGAATGCTTTTGCTGGCTGTCATTGTAAGACAGCTATTGAAAAGTGTCTCAATACTGCCTTAGATTTAAATCTTTGAAGATTGCAGTTAGCACAATTTAAAGCCTGCGTACACAAATTATCTCTGCTCTAAAAGGTAATAATTGGTCATTCTGACTATTTTAGAAATGTTTTATTAACCTAAGTTTGATTTAAGTAATTTTCAGAGTTAAAATATTTACACATCAATATAATCCATTCATAAATGTTTAAATGTTTTCTGGAAGCATTTTCAGTAAAGCCATGTAAATCCTGCATTCTCCATTCTATTGTCCTATGAAAATATTTCTTTTATCAATGTATCAAAAAGCAACGTAAATTAGGAAGGCTTGCTTGTTTATGGCAGCATTTGCCATTCTGCTAGGTAGAGATGATGAAAAGGAATTATTTAAGCACAGTATCACAGTCTTCTGTTCATGTTCAAAATGTAACAATAAGCAATGTACATGCCTGGCTAAGAGATAATTGAACTATTATTTACATTCAGGGCTTATCCATAGTTATTTTCCTCTTGCAAAGTATGCATCACAACATCATTGTACAGATGCCATGGTTTATATACCAGCATTAGTCATCAGGAGGCAAGAACATGATCGTGGCATTTATGTATGATGTCATCAAACACTTGTCATTATTTCAGTGTCATTGCAGTTTGCTGCAGATGCTTCGGTACAGATTGCCCTTGAAATTAGATTGGCTGTGGTCCTCCCTGTTATTAAGTAATCCCTATCAGTGCCACCGTTGTCCTGTTTGCTAATTTGTCCAGTTTCTGTTGTATCTCCTCTCACTCACATGGGATGTTCTCATTATTGGATGGAATAGAAATAATTATTTGATCAATGGGAATGGGAAATCTATATGGACAGACTCAGACTATCTTTAAATGTTTCATTACATTGAATTGTGCAAAGAAATGAGAGGAAGTTTCATCAAATCTCTGCAGTTTCTCTAGGCCAAGGGTCTTCAAACTTGGCAAGTTTAAGACTTGTGGATTTCAACTCCCAGAATTCCTGAGCTAACATGACTGGAGGAGGAATTCTGGGAGTTGAAGTCCACAAGTCTGAAAGCTATCAAGTTTGAAGACCCCTGCTCTAGACTGATTTTGAAGAGCTGTTGCCAGTTGGTGAAGAAGTTTCCTTTCCATTGCATTTATAACTTATTCCATCTTTTATCTGACCAAACAAATTGTTGAGCATAGGACCAAATAACATCAGTACTACAAAACTGGACATTAAATAAATTAAGGGTTAAACTTTTGCTACTAGAATCTCATTATATTTTTTAAAACTATGGCATGGGCCCAAGCTACAGAAATGTGGGATCATTTCCACCTGGCTGTATCTACCCATTGCATTAACCCCAGCAAAAAAGACTTGCTCCAAAGCCCATCTACAGTATTAGATATTGTCTGGCAGGACACAGAAAGGGAACTTTTCCTAGCAATGTGCTGTTCTCTGGAACACCATTCCATCACCCTTCTAAGTTCTTTAAGACTTGCTTTTGTTACTGAGCCTGGGACCTGAAGTGTGTGGCTGAACCCTTATCATGGTTGTGTAAAAGTTGATCGATTTTTTAAACTGCTACAGTAAGTATGTAATTTATTATGTTGTTATGAGACTTTTAACTTGCTTTTATTTATTATTAGCCACCCAGAATCAGGTATTGGGTGGCCATACAAAATGAATGAATGAATGATGTTTAAGTCAAAGCAGAAACTGGCTGAAGCTGGCTAAGTAACTAAAAAAAGGCTGGTAGTTTGCAAGATGCTACGTATCTTAAAAATTGTGTTGCTGGAAGACTTCAGTTCTGACCTGCTGATTTAAGATATTGCTCCCTATAGGTGTTATATTTGTTCCAACTCAAAAAGCTTATGACATTATAGTAGTGACTGGAACAGTTTAGAGATTTCTTTAAAATGGCTAGAGAAGACATAGCAAAGTAAAGTACCTTCAGGGAATCCTATAATAAATGGAACAGTCCATTATCACTGCAAACACAGCAAGATTCATATAAAAGCATTCTGTGTGATGAAAAATGCACCACAAATAGAAAAACTAAAAATACATTATCAATAAAGCCTCCAAGTCGGGGTGTGTGTGTGTGTGTGTGTGTTTGTGTGTGTGTACACACACACACACACAAACTATTATGTTGGGACTATACAGTAGGGAACAGTATAAAAGCAAACACTTTTAACTAAAAGAGTATTTAAAAACTATACATCCCAGAGTGAATACAGACCTAAAAAAATAGTGACAGTATAGACCTCAAACAAAGGGATTGGATTTTATTGCAGAATAACACAATGAAAGCGTATCAGTGGGAAATGGCAAAGGAAGGAGAAAGCAGCAATCATGTGAGAAATAGGATTCAATGGGGAAATAACATTTAAACAGTACTGAGAGAATAACAATGAGCCATCAGATCACTAAAGGATAGTGATTGACCAGCAAATAGAATGCAGTGTTTAAGGAAGACAGGAAGTCAATACTAGTTCTAAACAAACCCCCTTCTTTGTCTTAAGAGAGATAGTGAGTCCTGAAGAACAGGAGAAAGAAAGAAAAGTGGAAAGAGAGGATATGAAAAAGAAAGAAAAGGAGCTGAGAAGTCAGCCTGCATATAAAGAAAGATAATAGATAAATCAGGCTGAAGGAGGAGAGATAGATGTTTCCATAGCACAGTTCTGCTTTAAGGGTTAGTGATAGATACAACCTTTTGAAATCCATGGAAGAAAAGGGGCTTTTATTAAGAGATGATCACTGGTGTCTTTTAGGTGGTCAACACAGCATTTGACCTACTAAAGCTGGACTACATATGTAAGGTATAGAGTGAGGCTTAGAAACACCTTGGGGGGTTCAAAGAGAATTCAAATTTATTTAACCTTTCAAGCATCTTTTGAGATTCAAGGACTAAATTAGTCTATCACCCATGTAAAACATCACCAGTGAACAATCTCGTTCTTGCAGCAAAAAAAAAAAAAAAATGGAGAATACAAAAATCAATTCCAATTCTAATAGGAATCGGTATTCAACTTAATTGAGTAAATTGGAAAATGGAAAGAGTAAAAAGGCTTATCCATTCATGACAGAAGTAATATCAGCAAAATATTAGATCATTTAAATCTGGTGGTATTTTTATGGATTCTTTCTCTGAATGTTATTGAACTCTCTACATTATGTATATTATTCTAGAATTGCATGGTTGACCATATACTGTAGATGTTGTCACTGATCACACAAATGCCAAGGAATAAATGGAATATGCATCCCATGATCAGCAAAATCAGATTAATAAGACAATAATCAAAATACTTGATAACATACTTCAGATAAAATGGGCATAACATTTGTCTAAGATCTCCATATTTTTTAAAAAAATGCAATTTCTCATTTCAAGTAATTCCAGGCTGTTAGTCTAAATGTCTTGAGCATTTCTTCACATATGATCCTCTTGTTTTAAAGTGTTTTCAGAAGTAACAGTGAGCAACTTGTTGCTCTATGAAAATGATTGGAAAATCAAATGTAACTCTTACCTTCAGTCAGATTATGGCCCCATCTAAATCTATAGTGCCCTTTATTTATCCATTGCTCTTTCATAAATATATCCTTTCACTCAGTACTACCTGCCAGAAAAACCTGGGAGTTTTCTACTTAAAACTAGAGAATGGGGTCCATCCTTTTTCCCAACTATGTGTTCAGACTCTGTGTTATAACATACAGTATGTATCTTATTTTCCCAAATGCAAGAAATAAGTATTTGCTTACACATGGCATTTTATCTAGTGAATGTTTTCTACACAAAAGGTGTGTGGTTGCTTTTGTGTTTCAGTTGATGCCTTCTTTTCAACAATAGCACTATTTTCCTTGGATATTATTCTGATATATGTGTTAACAACCTACACA
The DNA here is from genome assembly GCA_023653725.1 of Bungarus multicinctus. Lineage (NCBI taxonomy): Eukaryota > Metazoa > Chordata > Lepidosauria > Squamata > Elapidae > Bungarus > Bungarus multicinctus. The sequence goes on along the minus strand of CM042846.1, from coordinate 40,409,830 downwards.
TTTGTTCAGACTTAGTTTAGATTCTCATAAGAAAGCCAACTTATACAAGACATAAGGAAGAACTACAGCTGTTGAGCTAGCAACAGTAATCGGTGGGGGGGGGGCAGGAAAAGGAGAAAGAAAATTGGAGTGGAGGTTTGGCAACAAAAATGAAGTAGATAGTAGAGTGTTTTAATATTGCTTTTATAAAAAGAACTATGTATGTGAGCTGCAAAACATTGGGCAGTGTTTGCATGCTGAAGAAAATAGACAAAGCTGTTGTGTATAATCTGAAAAAGCATGATGAAGGCCAGAAGAGAAGGAAAAGTGTGGATCCACAGTTACTAATCAGTGAAGAGGGTTGGTAGGGTATCAAAAGATATCAGCCCACACTAAGTAGACCAGACCAGATCAACTCTTCTGAAGGCAAAAATTAGTTTTATTGAGATATAATGATAGAATCCTGTAAATTTGATTGTGCTCTCCTTCTTTATAAGTTCAGTAAATTAAGGTGTCAGCCTGAGACACTTTTAAATGTTATTTCACTGTTCTGGGATTTAAAAATGCTTCGGCCCTTTTACCTAAGTAACAATTCCAATATCGAGAATAAACTTTTTTGGTCTCTACAGAAGAAACTAAGATTAAAAGTTGTATTCATCATTATCAAAGAAAAGGGGGCTGGTACCTTGATTGGGAGAGACAAAAAATGCTATTTTTCTATGTAGGCCCTAATTTACAATGGAGAAATAAGGTAACACCTGCATACAGTGGATATAGAAAGTCCACATACAGTGGATATAGAAAGTCTATTAAAATGTCAGGTGTTTGAAATATATATTAAAAAAATCAGATCTAGATAAATCACTTTAAAATTCTTTCCCCCTTTAATATAACATATAAGCAGTACAATTCAATTGAAAAACAAACTGAAATCTTTTTTGGGGTGGGGAGGAATAACAATAAAAAACTAGAATCATGTGGCTCCAAAGACTTCATGCCCTCTTATAAGTAGGGCTATGGCTGTGTCAGAATTAACCAATCACTTTCAGACTGAGTTTTTTAAAAAAAATCGTAGTCAGTACATACCTGCCATCAATTAAAGTGACTCTGATCAATCAAGGGAGGTAGATTGGGCTGAAAGAGTTAGTGAAGTTGAGTAGCCCAAAGTTGCCCAGTAACGGCTGAGATTAAAACCTGAAGCCCTTGCGGCTAGCACACCTTAATCATTGTACTATACCAGCTGTCAAATATGAATCACCATACTTCAGCTTGTCCTTTCTTAATTTAGGGAAAAATCAATCTCTATCTCACTTTTTTTCCTTGACCAGAAATTGCTGGTGATAGAAATTATGGCTTGTGGTGTTTCACACTACTGGGATTTGTGAAGTATGGCAGGATATGCCACACACACACACACACTCCAAAAAAGTCTCTTATTAGTCCAGTACACTCCAACCCTGTTTCTAAAGGATAGTAGGGAAAAAAAAAACAAATAGGTAGTCCTGAATTTACAACCGTTCATTTAGTGGGCTATTCAAAGTTACAACGGCACTGAAAAAAAGTGGCTTATGACTATTTTTCATACTTACAATAATTGTAGCAGCCAATTTGGTCATGTGATCAAAACATGGGTACTTGGCAATTGATTCATATTTCTGAGTCAATTTCGAATTACCCCCGGAGATGAGGATCATCCCTGATCTCCTGACCTTCCAGCGCACGTTTCATCAAGCCGGTCTGGCCTAGGGGTTTTTAGGGGTTTTTAGGATTTTAATCTGGTTTTTATCTAGTTTGGCTTTTAAACTTCTTATAAATTTCAGACTTTTATATTTGGTTTTTTAACTGTTCTTAATTTTGCATTATCCTCTGTATTTTAATTTGGCTGTGCACCGCCCTGAGTCCTGTCAGGGAAATAGGGCGGTATATAAGTACAATAAATAAATAAATAAACTGATTCATTAACAACCATGTCATTAACTTAACAACTGCAGTGCTTCACTTAATACCTAGAGTAAGAAAAGTCAAAAATGGGGCAAAACTCACTTAACAAATGTCTTACTTAGCAACAGAAATTTTAGGTTCCGTTGTGGTCATAAGTCAAGGACTACCTGCAAACAATTTACTGTAATGTAATATATTTCACTATTTCTCTTTCCCTCTCCATCTCCCTTTCCCTCTCCATCTCCCTCTCCCTCTCCCTCTCCCTCTCCCTCCCTCCCTTCCTCTCTCTCTCTCTCTCTTTCTCTCTCTCTGTGTGTGTGTGTGTGTGTGTGTAATTTTATTTAATGGAAAAGAAAAAACTGTTTGAGAATGACACAGATGTTTCAGGGATCAAGGCAAATGAAGTTATAAAAATGAAATGAAACAAATCGAAAATGCTTGGAATGCACAAATTTAAAATCAAAATAAATCCACACTACCATGCATGTCAAAATAATTTCCTATTTTCTTCTCATTTGGCCATATTTTGATTTCATACATCTTATAAGCTTGTTTACTTGGGCTGAAATATATTTTTAGTTGCCAGATGTTTTGCTGCATTCTAATTTTCCTGTTTATTATGCCATGCGCAACATTTGTATCACATTATATGGAAGGCCTACTTTCGGGGTGTGTTTTTTTTCTACAGTTTCCCAATTTATAGACATGCTTTCTCAACTTCCATTCCCAATATTACTGTAAGCTGCAATTAGAAATCAGAGAGCGTTGCAGAAACCAGGTAAGAAACCATACAATTTCTCTGGAGACAATTCTAAATTGCAAGGAATAAGATTGCTCAACCTTCTCTTGCAACCCACAGCTAAAACAATACTAAGTGGTATTTAGGTCAAGTGACATGGTGTTGGAGAAAATTCCCCAAAGCATTCAGAGATCTGTGAACACATGTGGGAGGAGAGGGTATGTCCCCAAAAATATTTTACAGTAAGCATTTTACAAAAAACTGACACGTTTTGAAAAAAAAAATACTGTATGAAGTCTAAGTAAAAAATGTTGGAATATTGCTTCCTATCTGTGATGGGAATTTAGCAAGGAAGAGGCTGACCTCATAAAGAATAGCAAGACTATAGCAATAAGATATAGCAAAATGGTGAGGGAAAAATGGTATTTAATGGTATAAAACAAGATTTGAAACTTCCAACTTTGAAGATCTTCACGTTACAATTTGCTGGAAACAAATGGTATTTTTGGAGGAGGTTTAAGAGGTGAAAAAGGTGCTTAAACCTAAAGCGGCCATTTAATTTCTTAAATACCAGCCTCAACTCTAGTATAAATGCAATAAAGGACCAATATTTTTCTTCTACCAAATCTGGAGGGATTATAGGTACCCCGAAAGTGAAGTTGGTAGTGGTGCAGTGGCTTTGAGGTTGAGCTCTTGCCTCACAATCAGGAGGCTGTGAGTTCGATCCTAGGTAGTGGACGATATTTCTCTCTCTGGGCACAATGACTAAATATCTGCTGCGAACTCTGCATTGGTGACAGGAAGGGCATCCGGCCAGTAAACACTCAGCTCCATTCAGCTGCCCTGACTCCACCCCAATGCAAGGGATTATGGGGTCATTAAAAGACCAAACAAAAAAAAGGAAAGAAAGTTGGTACTCACCTTCTTCTCATCTCTTGCACCCAACTTCCATTTCTTCTGCCATTTAATGCCATGATTCCCAAACTCATCATCTTCAGTTATAGGTAGGCTTTAATGGAAACACAATTTTCTCTTGACAAAGTCACAATCATCGCTAATATGTCTTGTATCTAAAAAAACTGCTGACATGCTGAAAAACTAAGAAATGCAGGTGTTTCATGCCTCTCTCTTTGGTGATGACTTCAATCATTCAAGATTTCATAAGACTTTCACTTCTTCAAATAGAAAATCTGCTACAGATACTTTATGGATCATTTTGGAAACATATGAAACATTAATCATTTCCTGCAAGAATTCCAAAACCATCTCCTTGTGACTACTTAACATAGCCAGTCCATCAACTTTTATGAAACAAAGTTGACTCAGTTGTTATTTATTCTACAGTCTCTTCAGCTTTAAATTTTGTTATTTGACGTATGGAAAGACACTATATTTCCTAAGCATACACTCTTCTAATCTTTTTTCACTGAGCTGGCTAAAGTGGCCCAGAGGATGTCCTGTGGTAATCTCTTTCTTACGTAACTGTATGTTTCCCCCAAAGCCAGATTAGTCCTCACCTGATAACCTAGAAAAGTGGTAAAAGCTATCCTTTTCCTCTTCCAGGATGGATGACCTTTAATCATATATAAGAACATGTAGAAAAAAGGTCCCCAAACTCTTCAGCTCACCAATTCCCCCATTAAGTTTCAGATTGTCCATCAAGTTCCAAAATATTTATTTTATGAAAAGAATATAATAATTTAATAAGTAGTACTTTAATAGAAATATTAAACAGAGGTCATGGTGTTGCAGTCGTTAGAATGCAGTACTGCAGGCTAACTCTGGTCACTGACAGGAGTTCAATTCTGACTAGCTCAAGGTTGACTTGGCCTTCTGTCCTTCCAAAATCAGTAAAACAAGGAGCCAGATTGTTAGGGGAGTTAGCTGACTCTATAAATGACTTAGAGAGATCTGTAAAGTAATATGAAGTGGTATATAAGTCTAAGTGCTGTTGCTATTGCTATTTTGGAAGCCTTATTGACCTTGGGAAATTAATATTAACCATGTTGGAGAACCCTGATATAGAGGAATGGTATGCTGCTATCATTTTATGGTTTGGTGAAACAGAGAGCATATACTTCTTTGTAATAAATTTAAATAATAGAAAAATAAATGTATCTATGTTTCCTAGAAAGACAACCTAGAAGAAGTCATGCACGATAGTCTATAATGGATTTATAATTCTGCTTGGTAAGCAACATAGACATTCTGGGTTAGGTCTTTTTCAGACCTGGGTATTTTATGGCACATGGGTCAGATCTAGTCCATGGGCAGTCCCAGTCAAGTCCTCAACAGTGTTGGACAATGGGGAATTGGCAGCACTGGTAGCAGGATGTTGGCAGCAGAGGGTGTGGCACTGATGAAGCATAGGCAGAAGGGGGGCATTGTCAGCAGAGGGGGCAGTGATGCAGTGGCATTGATGGGGGCAATGCAAAATCAGAGGGGGCAGGGCAAGAATGGTAGCCCTCTACAATGGTCCCATTTTCTCATGTGGTGCCTTGGAAAAATTCATTGCCCAAAATTCATTGCCCAGGCCTATCTTCTTAATACAGAGATGAGACACTTACCAGGGAATTCCAGGATATAATTTATACTAAGAAATATAAAAATCAGTCTGGAAGAATGTCTGAACCCCTTCAGCACTATTACTGAGTGGTTTTCTGGCTGTGTCCATGACATTGTAAAGGTGATCCTTGTTTAGCAACTATGATTTGGATTGGCGACTTGGTCATTGAGGAAATGTTCTACTTTAGTATTCCTTGCTCTGCAGACCTGCAATGGTCATAAATGTGATGATTGGTTATAAATGGTTTAGAGACAAACCAGTCACTAAACAAGGACTACCTGCACTTGACTCAAAAGTATGTTTATTGTTGGATTTGGATTATTCTGCACATTTCAATCTGCCAATTTAGCTACAATCCTTTATAATAGGGGTCCCCAACTTTGGCTGGGGAACTCTGGGAGTTGAAGTCTGCCAGGCTTAACGTTGCTAAGGTTGGGGAACCCTGCTCTATAATACCATATTTTAAATGTAAGCATTTCTCCAGCCTTTTTGCTTCTGTTTTACTTTTTACCCCTTTTTGTAATGTACTAAGCACAGTTGATTAGAGTTACCAAATTCACATCTATAGTAGGTTGTTGTTGTTTTTTTGGATACTTTACAATCCTTCCCCAAAGGAACTCTAAGAGATATGAGGCAATGAAATTCATATTCTTTCATGCCAAGTTTTGGTAATATGAGTATCATCACTACATTGCAGTGTAATCATTATTCCAGAAAAGGTTTTACTGGTTAAAAATCTGATATCATTGGCCTGGATAAAAAACAAATTCAACATTATGTATAATTGCTTCCTACAATTTGGTACTTAGCTGGATTTTAATTTTGTTTTACATGTAACACATTATACCATTCGCTTTTTAAATTTACCTCAAAGAACTTATTTCTGAATAAACACACAGCTTTCCACAGCAAATGATTTTCATATCATATGCTCAAATAGACCAGAGTACCTGATCCAGACTGCCAAAAATACAAACAACCACTAGATGACAGCAGAGAGAAAACTGATGCTGTCTATTGATTATTCAGATTTTTGCAGCCAGATATAGTATCTCTAAATATGGTTGATAGTTAGGGTTCAAGAACACCATGATGTTGCAGTTTTCCATCTTTCTTATAATGTGGTATTTAGTGATAGATGCTAGATCTTGACACTCTGGATGTTTTATTATTGTTTTTAGACTATTATCTTCAACAGCGCTTGAAATCGAATGCATTATAGAAAGTTAGCTCTATGCAGCAGTTATTTTAATATAACTGCAGCTTTTGTTCAGTAGAATAAGTCAACTGCCATCAACAAATGACACCCCCCTTTCAATTTAGAAAGATCCAGATCTCTTATATTAACTATGTAATTTTGAGGAGGAAAAGATGAAAACCTTGCTTTTTTGAAAAAAAAACTGTTTAATCCATTTATAAAAATATAAAGATGCAATGTTTTTGTGATTAATATTAATAGCTCTTCAGTTTTTTGTGTTCATGAATAGATGGCAATGTTGGAAAAGCATAGTTAGCAATGCATTTTAATGACATAGCTTATGTTTTATGCAGGGTATATAGAAACAGAAATGCTCTTTCTTAACAAACAGAAAACCACTGGCTAACTTTTTAACCCTAATGGCTAATCAAGCTTTTCAACTGCAATAAGAGTTCTATATTTATTGTACTGTCATTAAAATTCACCACACATCCTTTGATGAAAGCCAAGGGTATCAAATTTGAAATATAGATCATCATCATTTAAGACTGTAAAATGTAGGCCTAATTATCAACTTTGTCAATGACTTTCAGAACTCAAATTGAGGTTTTTAAACAGAACAGTTGTTTGGTTTTAATCGCCAAAATTTAAAGTTGCCTGTCTGGCAGTCTTCTCCTAGATCATCGGTGTCAAACTCATGGAGTCATGTTGCTGTCATGTGACATTTCACAACATTTTTCCCTTCATGGAGTTGGGGTGGGTATGGCCTGCATGTGATGCATCCAGCCCACGGGCCACCAGTTTGACAACCCTATCCTAGATGGTAGATGCACTCTGCAGTCAACTGCTCAAGTTAACTGTGATGAACTAGGCCACACTGATTCATTTCTATGATACTTCACATTTCTCATTTAAAGGTTGTTAAGTTACCTTTAAAAATAGAGCTACTAATTTGGACTGCAAAAATTCAAATAACTGCTAAGTCACTCAAAAGGAGGGATATTTTCCCTTCTACCTAGTGTTGCTCTAGATATCTGTAACCTAGATAAGAATGATTCATACTTAGTTCTCTGATATGTATGCAGAAGCTGGATCTTTTTCTCTAGTATTACAAAAGGAGTGCTAGAGTTATTTCCAGATTCTGAATAGTTAATACAATTTAGTTAGCCCCATTATTAGAAGCAAACCTCACCATCAGAATAGACACAAAGATGCAGTGGAAAATATTTTTTTTCATTCTGAAAAACATATGCCCTGTGTCCTAATTAGAGATTTGGTAATTACTTGCATGTATGATCAGTACTTGCAAAAATGATAACTGAGTGTGTGCAGTATTTTAATCAGAGAAATTAGCATTTGACTAGTGACAAAATAGTAATTTGCCTGAATATGTTTAACACTGAAGGTCAAGATGAAACTATTCACTCATTGTTTATCTGCCCTGGTATACAACAAATAGAGATATTAGTGAAATATTTTTAAACTGAAACTAACAATTCTTAAAGCCAAATATATTTTATGTAGCTTGAGTGCTTGTCATAACTGAATATTTGTCATAATAAAACATGGCAATTCATATTTGCGAACTACTCAAGCTCTTGTAAAATCAATAGATATATACTGAAAAAGTAGGATGTTAAGTTGTAATTAAGTTTGAATATCACAGTTTTCTTTCTTTGCATTTTTTTTTCATTTGTCACTCAGAATAAACAATATTTTGCTAAACAGCAACCACATACCAGTCACTCTCACATTTCTAAAAAAAGTATAGTTGTTAGACAAATTCTTACACATGGACTGACATATCAACTTTGATGAGGACCATCCCTTACCTTTTGACCTTCCAGCCCGCATTGAAAACTCACCTATTTCATCAAGCCGGTCTGGCCTAGGGTTTTTATAGGGTTTTAATTGGTTTTAATTGGTTTTAGTTTTTAAATCCTAGTTTGATTTTTATCTCTCAGCCACGATATTTAATCTTTTAATTGTTTTTAAATATTGTATTGTTACTGCATTTTTAATTTGGCTGTACACCGCCCCAAGTCCCGCACAGAGAGGGGGCGGTATATAAATCTAATAAACCTAAACCTAATAAACCTAACCTAACCTAAATCTAAACCCCAGTGTAAAGACTGAAGGACAGGTTAAGTGCTGTGCTGTCCCAGCCAGTCTATGGGAATTGGATAGTTACTTAGGAATTATGAGCTGTCCCCTTAAGAGAATGAGCCACTGCAGATACCTCGTTACCCTCGTTCAGACAAGGAGTCTCAACATAACACAGAAACATGCAGGGCTCCTTGGCAGTCTGCCAAACTGCAACCACAACCACAGATGAGTGTCAACTGCACAGCACTGTGCACCGACTTACCATGCCCTCGTTCGTGTTTTCCCATCTGCTTAGCCAAAATGTATCCTGAAGGACGCCCTGAAGATGCCCTGAAAATGTACGTGCAGATAGACACCCAAAGCATTTGCACCTGGCCAGACCCACATTCTTCGACCTCTTTGAGGTGCAACAGGATGAACTTCCCTTCACTGTATCAACGTGCCATGGACCAAGAAGCATGGCAGGGAGGATAGCTACTGGATAGAGTCATTAGATGGAAGTACCCGGTTCCCATTACTGCCCGTATTTGAATGCGATGGGATACCAAACGACCACAGTCAAATCGCTACACCTGAGGTCATAAGTACCATTCCTCACCTACAGCACCTGGCTCATCACTTTCCTGCTCTAGATCCAGAGGCTGATATCCTACTCTTGCTGGGAAATAATGCCCCACATGCCTTTCTCTTCTCCGAGTCAGTCGGCAGTCCTGTAGATGGCCCAGTGGCCCTCAAATCTCCATTAGGATGGGGGATCATAGGAATTGTCAGTGCCGCTCAGATGCAGGCTTCAATCCAGGCAAATGCCTTAGCACCATCCATTCCAACCACCTTCCGACGCTCTTTAGCACCATCAAAAACAAGAATGACCTTCCAGCCTCAAAGGCCGCCACCGATCAGTACACATTCGCTAGGATACCCTAAACAACCAATAACAACTACCAGACGTCCACTAAGACACTACACAGGCATATGCCTCTGCAACACCCTTTTCAACAGCTTCCCAATGTTCCCAACACTCTTTGACACCATGGAAGCAAGAGTACCGTTCTAACCCTAAAAGGCCGCCAGAAGCGACCACCAGACTTTCACGATTGGTACCAAGAGTACCTGTTAACTCTGAAAGACCACCAGAAGCGACCACCAAACTTTTACCTTTGCTTCCAAGAATACCTGTCAACCCTAAAAGGCCACCAGAAGCGACCACCAGACTTTCACCTTTGCTTCCAAGAGTACCTGTACACCCTAAAAGGCCACCAGAGGTGACCAGCAGACTTGCATTAAGACGCTGACCTTAAAGATTGAACCTCAAGCTTTGCATGCTTTCTTTGTTTGATGTGAGGTTATGTGAGTTATAAGAATACCTGATGAATCAATAAATGTACTTTGTTATGGACGTCTTGTTGAGTTTATCTATCTGCATCTGCACAGCTACAAATCCACTATTGTGCAGAGACAGAAAAAGTGCTTACTGAATCTTAGAAAGCATTCCTTGGACTCAATAACAAGTCATAAATTGTGGGGAAGGGGCCTTCAAAAGAACAGCAGTAGTAATCATGGTCTTGCTCATTAGGCAAATAATAAGACATGCTATCTTTTTCAACACTTAAAGGTTAAAATTTTCTACTTCATATTTAATCCTCTGATTAAAATCAATAGGGCATACAAGGGCTGAAATTTGGCTGCACCATGTGTCTGCAACGCAAGGTACAGAAGATAAATTTTGTAATTCTGAACTGGCATATCCCAAACCCCTTTGTTTAAAATTGCAGTGTAGACACCAGAAACATGGCAGTCCTAAATGTTATTCTGGTATAGTCATCTGTCACCCTCAAACTTGCTGATTGTTCTACTCTACCTCTCCTGATCAGACTGAGCTGGAATACTGGCTGTAGGCTTGGTTACCAATACAAATCAATACATCAAGGAATTGGAAAAAATGCAGAGAAGAGCATGTTGAGAAGTGAGACTGCAGCATATGGCCGGGAGCTAAAGTTATTTTATACAGATCTAGGCAATTCAAGTCTGCCTATAAAGAAGGAAAGGGAAAGTGGGGAAGGGAATTTATGAAGGCTGACAATAACCATACATAAGAATCCTTAAAATCAGACATGTAGCACATATAGAAATAGGTCAATACATGTAGGTATAATAATGGAAGGCAAGAGTCAAGAAAGGACAAACAGCAAGAAGAAAGAACTCAGTTACAGGGGCAATGAGTACTCCGTTGGGAGAATGGAAACACTTGGTTAAGGATAGATCAGTAGGAGAAAACAAATGTATATGGTCAGTAGGACTCAAAAATGACTTATTTACAGTATTTACTTATTTTAGAAAGTGTATATGGCCATCTACTCGCCCATGGCGACTCAAAGGGGCTTACACGAATAGAAAAACATCATATAAAAAGAAAAAAAATAATAAAAAATTAATAAATGGATTATATACATAGTCAATCAATCAAGGTATACTTAGGGTTATAAGTAAGTAAGCATCATATATTTTAATTGATTCAAATTGTTTTTTAAAATTTTCATATAGTAACATTTCTTTTGTAACAAAGGGAAGAAAAGGACATTCTTTGCTCTAAAGAGGATCCTCTCTCACACATCTGTGCAAATGTCCCAGTTGGTAAATTGCAAGTGTAGCTCTACCAGAACTGATCCTCTTCAAAAACAAAATCCACGTCACACAATGGTGACTGTTTTTAGAACTGGAAATCATAATTGGTACAGGATTTGAAGTTAAGCCACTACATCATGGTAAAAGAATGAGGGGAAAGAACCACCTCCTATGACCAGATCTAGATCACTTTGCATTACTGAAGAGAAGGATGCTATGTAAAGGTGCATTTGCATTATCAAAACTGCCCTAAGTTTTCTATCATCCTGAGGTTCTTATTTATTTTTGTTTAGTGAATAAAATAAACACATACCAGAAAGCTGAAGGATGGGGTTAGAATTAAAAGTTAGAGTTCGATCAAACTACATATTCATATTAGAATTTAAGAGTATAAGATGATTTTAAAATAACTATTTGTGACAAATTTGCTTTTGGTCTGTTTACAGCAAGGTGAACTGATTGCCTGGTTAGTCAGTCAGGCTACTACTTCATTGAGTTTAAAGTTGGGGGTGAGAAAAGGAAGTTGAGTTGCTTAACTATTTCTAACAAAATTCTTACTAGGCAAAAAATTAAAGCTCTCCTCTCTGTCTAGAACAGGAGTTCCCAACCCACAGGCCACGGCCTATTACCAGGCTGCGGCCTTTTTGAAACCGGGCCATGGGAGACAGGGGCACGTTATGCTCCACTTGCGTGAGTGGAGGGCGCTTGTGCTCATGTGCAAAACTCCTTTTGCGTGAATGGAGCTTCATGCGCAAGCAGAAGTGCCCTCAGCTCGTGCAAGTGGCACTTTGCATATGAGTGCAAGCACCCTCTGCTGATGCACAAAACTCCATTTGCACATGTGGAAGGCACATGCACCCAGTTCACATACATGGAGCTGTGCGCGTGCATGTGCATCTGCCACTTACCCCCCCCCCCCTCACCCCCTGCTGGGCTGAGCCACTGGTCTAGTGAGAAGACATCTCAGAAAAAAATAATAAAAGTTCTAGTTGTTTTGAAAAGCAAAATAGTCTTAGCCACTAACTGTTAACTTGGTTTAATCTAGCACCTACTTGACAGATTAATATTAGTTACACAGGAATAGAGATGGGTGTATCAGAGGCAAAGATATATTTTCAAAAAGTCACCAGATGTACAAAGTGGGTCAAACCCCTGCCTGATGTTTGAGGATCTCTATAAAATAAAGGCATAGTACATGGAAATGGCCTGTATACAGACCAAAGGTCTTGCACTTAAATGTAACCATACAACAAGCAGTGGACAATTGTTTTGCCAGCAGGCTTGCTTGTTTCTACTGAGCGTGACAGATGATTATGACCTATTCAAAGGGAATAACATAGTTCTGCTTTGCACTTGAGGGAAAGAATACAGATCATGTTTCTAGTTAGCAGCTCTGACAGCTTTTCTCTTGATGTTCCTTAACAAAATGTGCACCGCTGTAAGACATATACACTGTCCCATGTCCTATTAAATTGTCTCCCCCCGGATATACGAGCCATGTCAGACATCCTAACCTTCCGGCGCGCAGTTAAGACCTTGCTGTTCAAACAAGCCGGTCTAGCCAAATAAAATCATTGGGGTTTATATTTTGGAATTTTATAGGGGTGATTCTTGGCCATTTTGATTATTTACCTGTTTTCGCTTCTGTTTTCTGTATTATCTTGTTTGTTGAATGTACACCGCCTCGAGTCCCTTTTTGGGAGAGTGAGCGGTATAGAAGTACGAATAAATAAATAAATAAATATGTTTCATTGTTGAAGTTTCATCTCCCAGAATACATTACCAAGATTAATAAAGTGAAGAGTTAATCAGTCCACATACCATTATTACACATGTAGGGCATGCATCCTTATTACATTACTGTCATTTTAGTAAATTTGACCTATCTGCTAATTTATATATATTTGATTATTTATATATACTTTCCCGCAGCTAGTGCAGTTCCAAACAGCTTCCCTACAACCCAGATTATAAACGATTACTTTTGAACATATGCACAGGATTTAAAGATATTGGTTCTGTGTGACTTTGAAAATGACATAACAGATTATACCTAGTAAGCAAGCCTTTTTTGCTTCATAGTATTTTCTTATCTATTCTATACTGTATGATGCTGAACTCAAAATTATGGAGTAGTCTAAGCAAACAGCTTATTCCTGCTTCTGCATCCATGGAACTAACACTGTAATGTTGGAAAGTTAAGTAAAGGCTACCTCTTTATACACAGCAATTTGATTCTAAGATTTCTCGGCAATCATCGCGTATTTGGAGGCTACAGAGAAAAATCAAATTGCAGTCTTCCTGTCCATCCTCCAAGTGCAATTATTTCATAATTATCTTACCCTCCGCATTTGACTCTAATATTAGAAACAATGTGTTGGTCTCACTTTTTAACAAGATGCCATTTAAATGGAAGATGTATCTGAAGGCCCTGCAAACATTTGCAAGAGCAACAAATTGAATGTAATCGGAGCTACATTCTTACAGGTGATCTCCCTCCTACCTCCTTTTTGACAGCGTGAACACAGCATTATTTCCACAAGGACCAATTATTGAGAAATAGAAAATCTGCTCATGCAAGACTATTTTTAACACAGAAACAGACAAAAAAATGACAATCTTATAAGATTTTCATCTTTAAGTGAACGTTTAGATAAACTGAACTGTATGTTAAAAATACATTGTTAAAGAGGCAGCAAACAATTTGATTGCATGGCAACGGGCTCTCAGAATGAAGTAAACAACTTTGCACTGTCCAGGCAAAAGGTGTGAAAACACCTATCAGCAGCACCAAGAGACCTGGTTTCACACTGTAATAAATTAAACTGATGGAGGTCTGTATGGATATTACCATGGCTATTGCCAGGGTAAATAGACCAATGGGAAGAGTTGGACACATATGGAGATAAAAGGATAACTAAATATTAGTTGCTAGATGTCTGTCTTATATACAGGTATTCCTTCATTTACAACCACAACTTCTTATGGAAAATAATTTTTTTCTTCAAAAATTTGTTGTTAAGCAAGACAGTTGTTAAGTGAGTTTTCCCCCATTTTACAACCTTTCCTGCCACAGTTGTTCAGTAAATCACTGTAGTTGTTAAATTAGTAACATGGATATTAAGTGAATCTGGCTTTCTCATTTATTTTGCTTGTCGGAAGGTTACAAAAGGTGATTGCATGACCCCAGGACACTGCAATAGTTATAAGTCAGTTGCCAAGCAACAGTCAGAAGTGTGAAAAACAGTCAGAAGTCACTTTTTTCAGTGCCGTTGTAACATCATACAGTTGCTAAATGAATTGTTGTAACTTGAGGACTTGTACTTATGAGCTTTGCATTAAGCATCCCCTGGTTTTTCTGGGAAGGATTAGATGCTTATATGACCCTTTAGTCTGATCCAAAAGGAATCTTATATCCTTTATTAGAAAAATTAGTGCCAAAATACACATAAATGCAGTAACAACCTTTGTTATTATACAGTATACAATCCCCCCAACACACACAACCAATTTACACTTGATAATGTTTATTTTGGATTTAAGTTATTAGAGCACTTCTGATTCAAGTATAATAGCTACTGAGTGAAGCACTTCATGTGATCACTCACTTCGTTTTATACCAGAGGCTTTTCATTCTAATTATAGCATTAAAGGGTTGGAAGTGAAATGGGAATATAATTCAGTTTAGTAAATATCTGGAAGTTTAGTCATTCAAAAGAAAAATGATAAACTATACTTAGTCTAAATGTTATTGTTTGAGACACTCAGCAACTGATTAAGAGTATCTAATGGGCACAGAAATGGTACTAACAAAAAAGACTTATAATTCCCTTTAAATTGCACTGGGCAATAGGCATCACATGCAGATCTACAAAATATCCTTTGGAATTTTGAGCAACTAAATTGAACTAGAAGTGATCTCTGTTACATGGGTCAAAGCTAGATTTGAACATATGTCTGAAACACCTGAGGGAGAAAATATTTATAAAATATTTCTACATTCATAGACTAGTTGAATTTTCAATAAGCATCAATAAAAATAAACCATTTTATATATAAGCTAGCAGTAATAGTTAAAACATTGTCATTCACTATATCTAGAATAAAACCATTTATTCTTTGGAAAGATAGTAATTCCTAGTAAAAGTACTTGGTATGAAAACACAAGAAATATAAAGTGTTTTTAAAGATCAATATTAATTTTTATCAAGGGATTCTTCTTCTAAAAAGTATGTATGATTATTTTTCAAAACAACTGCAATAAAGATTGTATAATTTCCTTCCAATTAATGGAATATTGTATGACAAAGAATTAGGCTTGACAACTTTCCTTTAGAGTTATGATAATTTGTTATACAGAATGGAATTAATAGAAGTAGGAAGCAAAAGATTCCTTAGCCTTAATGTCTTATTTTTTAAAAAAACATTAAACTTAATATTTATTTGGTAAGGTATATAAGAAACTGTGCTGATTAAAGCCAAGTCACTATGAGACATAAGGTTACAATTTTTATTTTCAGTTGTTAAACTGAATGTTATACAGCCATAGTCTTAAAAATCAGCAGCATAAGCTTGATTGCTATGGCAATCACCATGGTTTCAATATTCCGAATATAACCCTATGGCTTATCCTTTGAGATATCAACCTTAGAGACATGGTCCCTATTCATATCATGGGACAGTACGAGGGATGATATATATAATTAAACATATGACAAAAAATATTCTTTAAAAAAAATGCTGGCCATATAAAGATATCAAGTGAATTTTCAATGTAAGTAAGTCAATAAAATATTAAGATTTTTTTTTCAGCTGCGGAAACCAAAGATGTAGCAAAGGCTTTATTAAATAGTTTAAATATTGTTTAAAGTTTTTAAAAAGTGCAATTAACTATGCAGAAGCCACATTCACCAAACTATTATGCTAGTGCAGCAATTAACAAACAAAATCCTGAGACTGTCATATGGTTAAAATAAAGGGAAATTTCCTGTGAAGGAAAAAGATTTAACACCTTTAATGCAACACATTGGACCAATATAATATAAAAGTAACGAACTGGACCCAGAGATCAAACAGAAAGTAAATAAATGCTATTTCTATATTTACTAATCATGTTTTTTTTTTAAAGCCAGGGAATTTGTAATACTTCTCTTTACCTATCTCATTTTCTAAAGAAAAATTCTAAATTATTTCTTTACAAAATAAAAAATACTGTTTTGAACGTATAGCCACTAAAATATGTAATATCTCAAAGCATATTTCCCATAAAAGATTTCTACAGCTCAGTATTTATAGGTTTAATCACAGGGTGATGGATGGATGGATGGATGGATGGATGGATGGATGGAAGGAAGGAAGGAAGGAAGGAAGGAAGGAAGGAAGGAAGGAAGGAAGGAAGGAAGGAAGGAAGGAAGGAAGGAAGGAAAGTAGGTAGGTAGGTTTTGGCCATAATGGAAAAAAAATTGTTTTTAAATGTACTTTCAGTATCCAAAAAAGAAATAAGGTTTTTTTTAACTCAACTCAGAATTCATTATATAAAATAACCCACCAACTCTCTTGAATTTTCTTTTTATGCAGAAGAGACAATAAGAGACCTCAAAACCCCAACTCCAACCCCATTCTTCTTCACAGTCAAAGCAACTTGAATGCATGCACATAACACAAATGAATGAAAAAGTTCTTATCTCTGAAGATCACAGGTATAATTGAATTCAATAAATAAGTCTCTATTTGGAAATTCTACAGAAAAAAAAACATTAACAGTTTAGTCTCTCTTTTTTTCCAATATAGTTTTCTGTTCTTGCTCTCTCTCTGGAAATTCTACAGGACTTTCACTGCTTTCTTCCTCTGCTTCCTCTTCAGTGCCTTCATCAGTTAGCTCCCTGCTTGTGGATTCCTTCTTAGATGTCTCAGCTTCATCTGATCCTCCCGAGTCAGCAGTGCAAATCCCGTAACACATGATGCTGATGACACCCAGTGGTAGACCAAAGAGAAAGCAACCAAGAAGTGGCGAACTCTTGAAAACGGACTGTAGAGAAATAATTGGCCATCAATTATATTTTCATAACATTTTGAATAACTTGGGAGAAGATGATTCCCACCACTTCCCCATGCTTATATATTAACATATTTTAAGAAGAATCAAGGCACGGAGAATGTCACTGGGTGTCACACCGAAACTTTAACGAAAGAAGTGGGAAGACTGTTACTTCTTTGCCTTTTTCTCATGATTCACCCTTAGAACCAGCAATACTGCCAGAAATAATCCCCAGTAGCTCAAGGAATATGTACATAAATGTTCTAAAAACTGGGTTGAGAGAAAGCCTGGGTGTTAGTCCCCATTTTTTCCTTCTTTATACTTTCCCTCATCTACCTTTGTAAAAAGTATTATATTTCAAATAGATCCATTTAATTTTTGTTACAGAAATTTAAAGCACATGCATGCAAATGTTACTCTTTTGCACTTAAAATTCTGTCAGAACCTATTCCATAGGTGGAGGATGGCCTAGATTTAGATTATGTAACAATTTAAACCCTATAGAAGAACACAACATACATAGGAAAAACTGTGTTGAGGTCTACACAACATTGGTCCTATGTCAACTGGTGTTCATGGACAGCAACTACCATGAACAGCAACCAGCAACATTTTTATATGTGCTCAACTGAATCAGAAACAATTTGGCATGGCCATAAAAAGTAATCTCAAAACGCATGCATATGTACAAGATAAGAAAGAAATGGAAAGAAAACTGTACAATCTAAAAGAAAGTAAAATCCTTCCTTGTTCAGTATATCTAGCAGCACAATTTCCAGCAGCACAACATCCAACTGAACATATTTTGAAAGTAATAGAAATGTACACCAGCCAGAGAAGGAAAACAAAATTGTTATAGTTAAATGTTACTATCTCTGTGGGAAGTAACATACAAGAGAAGACTGATTTGGGGGAAAAATGTCCACGTTTCAGCATCTAGTTTCAGATGCTATCCAATTACTACCAATGACACATTTTATATATTAAAGATTTTTTTCAAAAACAAGATGTATTGTAACCAAGACAAATCCAACAAACTTAGTAATATGATTGAATGAAACCTTTCAGATTCATTTCTGTGCTTAGCAAGTGGTGCATCTACTTAACTTGATGGATATAAATAGTTTCTAAAACTTTACGTACTCCCACTGTAGACTTGGCATCATAAATTATTCTCTTGATTCGTTGAAGAATTCCATCTCCACCATATGCCTGAAATTTGAAAGATAAAGATTAAAGAAGATCAGCATTATTTATTTATATTTTCAGTTTTCAATTACTTTATTTTACAATGTCATCATACCAATACTTTAGAAATACTATTTCACTGAAGAGAAATCACCTCATGCATAGTTGGGGATTCTACCTTATTCCTTCAGAGCAATAAAGTGCATAGTCCTCCCTGTGCTATTATTTTAGCCCTCCCCATGCTATTATTTTAGAAAGTCTAAATAATAAAGTCATTCCAATTCTATATCCAAGTGGGTTTCCATGTGTCTTTCTTGAAAAATTCTTCTCTTTGTTTCTAGCTCTCTCATGTCAATCTTATTCCTTTCCAAAACCCAAAATATTTCCATGAATCTTATAATCAACTATACCACAGACAAATTTCAAATAATGAAGTTTAGCGACACTCCAAAGTCGCAAAGATTTTGATTTGCTTTTTGATCTTTATCTTTAAATAAAGATCAAGCAAGACAATTCAAATGAATTCAAATGAATGAAATAATTAATGAACTGTTTTCATATTTTGGTAATTTGAAAAACTGCTGGGATTTTGAATAAATGTGTAATACTTACTTCGGCTGTGCCTTCCAAAATATTATTAATGAACTCGACCAGATCTTCAATGCTCTCTATTGGTTTATGAGGTAGGAAATATTGTTGATTGGATGTATTCAGGACAACAATAGTGGGGATTATCAAATCACTGAAACAATAAAACCAAACAATTCAGAAACTGAAATATAACTAGTTCATTAATAAAGCCTTGAAGAATTCTTACCAAAATAACTAGGAAGATAAGGGGTTTTCAATCATATTATTTACTATTGAATCCTTATGGAATAATACTGGGTACTGATAGATTGGTTTAACTTATTTCTTATAGAAATGTAATAGTTATGGCTAATTAATCATCCTTTTCAAAGGTTCTAAAGTATTCACAGTTCTATCTAGTGTTTCATTCTACTCAAGGTCTGCATTAGCCTGCTGGGCCAATGAATCAGACATTAATTATGCTACAAACTGATAGTACTGCTGTTTATTTACCCAATAAATTCCACTGATGTTTATTTATTTACCCAATAAATTCCACTGATGAGAAATTAAAGGTATTATAACTGAACTCAGAGAACATTAATGTAGTAGTGGAAAGAGTATAGAACACAAAAAGCAAAAGCAGCAGTAAACACTGATAAGGGAATTTTCTCTTTTTAAGCTGTCATTACAACTTATTGTTAACTAATTCAGAGGGAGATGTATATGTTTAGTTGTCAATCACTAAAGAAAACCTCATGTAGCCTTCTGAAAGACAAACATGATCTGATGATACCATGGTAGGCACAATGCATACTCTCTCTCCCTCTGTGTGTGTGTGTGTGTGTAAATGCTAAATCTTCTCAGATCTTGAAAATTAGTTATTTAATGCTGCCATCTAGTGGAAATACATTTAAATATTTTTTAATATTTCCGTTATCTTTGTTTAAAGAGTTCAATTGAAAGAAACAAACAACTTTTCCTCCATCTGAAAACAATACAAAAATGGTTTTACTCACTCCATTAGTAAACTATTAATGTATTCATTTCCATCCATATAGCCAAACTGGAAGTTTCTATTAAAAAGCAATTCACAATATTATTCTGATTTGAAATAAATAATGATCTTAATAAACAAACAAAAAATATGACATCAACCAATAAATTTAATGAAGGGAAAATTCAAAGAGGAAAATGAAGGAGATTCAATTTTTAGGATAACAGAAACAGATAAAGAGAATTGATTATCAAACATTACCTACTCAAAACAACCTATTGCAATCACTGATAACAAAAGAACTTGCCTAAGGAAAAAAGCAACTAAGGATTTGGAACAGAAATAACTGCAAATGTAGTATTTTATCCTTTCAACTTATATGAAATTTTTGTTCTAAAATTTGCTTTACATATACCTGGAAGAGTCTTAAAAGCAGACAGGATTTATTCCTGAGCTTCAGAAATCAATTAGGCCAAGTAAAATTATGGAATACCTCTAAGCTCTAATTCATTTGTGTCGTAATTAAATATGAAACTAGAATGAGGCAATATTACAGTACAATTTACAGGTAATAGCAATATAGAGCACTGCTATACTTTGCATGTACATCTCTCTAAACTACCAATTCTTTGAAAGAGCAGTGCAAACTTTTAGTATTGCACTAAGGATCTGACAGACAGATCTGGAAACTGAAACAAATAAAAGGAGCTTATTACTCATGATCTTAAGATGATGGCAATGATTTATATGGCCATCCATATTAGATAAACAACTTTGGGTGTCTAACACAATAAAAGTATCAATATTATAAAAGATGCAGGAACTAGAATACATAAAAGAGAAATAGCCATGAAGGATGAACCAACTAATAATAGACACATTCCCTTCATTTCTCCTCCATCTAAGAGAAAACAGATATTACAAGCTTCACAAGAGGCCAGCAGGGTTAGAATAATCTAAGGGGTCTTGATTCCTAACAGATGGCAGGAACTCTTTAATTGAAGGGAACTGAGTACACCCCTTTTTCTAGATCTGATGGGATAGGTAAAGATTATTAGAGAGAGATAGTACTTCAAATAATCTGACCCCAGGTTATGAAGGTCTTTGGGGCTGACAATCAACACCTTGAATTGCACCCAAAAAAACTACTGAGATTCATGAAGCAAAGTGGGACATTGATCTAACAGTGTAACATGGATTTTCCCATGCTTTCCCATCCCATGCCTTTCTTCTTCTAAGCCACCTAATGGCTCAACACCCACAAAGCCCAATGATAGATGATAAAGTATAGTATAATGAAGGGCTTGGATTGTTGAGCTTATTTGTAATTATATGCTGCTGCTATTTTATGCTCTTTGTTTTTTTAGCCTGCTTATTTTACATACCATTGCATTTTTCATGTGTATATTATTAGTTGGGCTACATTGTAAACATATAAAAATCAGAATACATTTTGTATTATATACAAATTTTAAAATGCAGAAAACTGCAAATAATTTAAACTGCAACCCAATCCCTATTTATGTAAATTAAACCACTATATTCACTGGACACTTTTTAACATTAGGATTCCCAAACAAAAATATATTACCTATTAAAAGATCACAGATTTCTGAGAAATGTAGTAAAGTCTATCAGAACTGGATATGTATTCATGTAACAAAAGATGCAGAGCTAGATTATAAACATAAAAAATTTAACTTAATTACCTATGAAACTGTTCCCTGTAATTTTTAGCCACATCTTGAACAATAGATTTCAATCTGTAAGATAAAAAAGATGGATTTCCGTATCTCTTTAGCTGGTCAAAATATACAAAGGAAATAAAGAATACAAGCATGAAGCCATTTAATGAGAAATGAACTATATCTGGGCATGGCATCTGAATTTCTCTGCAAATCTTTTTTTTTTTAATCAAATCCATTTTTCTACTTTAATTTCAAATTAGAAAGAAAAAAAAATCAATTGTTAAGAAATATTAGGAAATCTGTACCAAAGTGAAACTTGGTATATCATTTTTTAATATGAATTGCCTATTCAAAAAAAGATTACAGAAATAGATTTTGAATCCAATTCTTAATAAACATCATGTCCCCAATGTTTCAAGATGCATGTTCATAGAGGTTTTAAGTGGCTGGGAATATTATAAGTGGTAATATTACAACTAGTAATTATTTTAAGAAAGATGTGATTTATGTATGAGTTAAATAGTGGCATTTGGTTCTGCAGCCAACACTACACATTGGTATATAAGTATGGCAATATTCAAGAACAGTTGCTAATGAGATTGATTCCTATAATAACTTTTGCTTGAATTTGTTTAGTAGCTGCATAGTAGTCTGTGCAATAAATTATTCCTTACGAAATTTTTCAACTTGAAGAAAAAAATAATCTCTTTGGCCAAATTTTCTATTGGTTCATTCTTCAGTACAGACTAGTACTAAATATACTTCTGGAACTTTGGTGTAAAAAACAAAAGGGGCATGAGTTCTGCTTTCTTGTAGCTATATTGTACTAGAACTGTTATGACCCGGGGCATGGCACAAAAACAACAAAGACACAAAAGTAGGTAAAGTCCCTTTAATACCTCCAACTTGGCCCCTAATGTTCAGTTATCTTCGGCTGGAGAAAAAACTCTCCCAAGAACAGTCTTTAAGGGGAAGAAACCCAAAGTACATATAAATTGTAAATAAAAATCAACACAAACCACGCTGCAGCAATTAACGGGACACGGCAGGATAAGGAATTGCAGAGTTCAAAAGGTAACAAAACACACACAGTTGAGAGGATGCCAGAACCCAGATAAGCCTTGACAAACGAAGATAGTGCACACTTTGCTTCCAACAAGGTGCTGTGCACAAACACCCTTTTAAAATCCTGTTTTCCCAGCTGCAGCTAATGAAAGGAATCAGGGCCCTTTTCTCCCCCATAACCACATAACTCACATTGTTCCCTTCTCCGTTCCTCCCTGCGTGCCCTAGGATGAAGAGGAGGTGGGCCTGGGTCTTGCTCTGAATGCCCAGCCGGATTGTGCCCTTCTCCAGTTTCTTCCACAGCCACCAAAGTCACACTCCCACTCCCTGTCAGCTCCTCAATCTCCCCCTCAAAATTGGTGGATAGGTGGGTGGAAGGAATTGCAGCACCCTTGTGATATTAAACTTGAGCAAGTTGCCAAGTTCCCAAATTTTGATCATATAAAAACAGGGCTGCAGTAACAGCCATAACTTCAGGAATGGGTCGTAAGTCCCTTTGTTTAACATTGCCCTAATTCCAAATGGCTGGTGAACAAATGGTTTTAATTCAACAACTAGCTATGTTGTTATTTATATTTTAAAGTATTATTATTCTAGTTAAATTATGAGTATTATATACCAGGAACCCTGATGGCACAGTAGTTAGAATGCAGCATAATAGACTAACTCTGTCCATCGCCTGGATGATGGGGTTCAAGGTTGACTCAGCTTTCTGAGGTCAGTAACATGCAGACCCAGATTGCTGGGGGCAATACACTGCTATTTGTAAATTGCTCAGAGAGTGTTATAAAACATTATGGAACATCGTATAAGTCCAAGTGCTATTGCTATTGTTACATAAAGTCAACTATTTTTCTTTAAAGTTCAACATAAGTTTTCAAATAATAAATTCATATTTTAAGACAAACCCCCTGGACCTACCTTGCATGATCTGAAGAAGCATTTTTATCATCAATAACCGCAATAGCTACAAGTTTTCCTAAAATAAAGATGCATAATGCATATTGGTTTTATGTTCTATCATACTATACTATATCAGCATTCAAGGCAGTCAATAAAATATAAAAACAAAAGCAACATGTAAAAATTTAAAATTACAGATTAAAATTAGCAATAAAATAAATCCAAACTTATCATAGATTTTCTAAATACTTAAAGAGAACTGGGGACAGGGGACAAATACAACTCCTGAATGACTGTATTCCATACTTGGGAACAGTGCAGAAAAAGGCCCTCAAAGAAGCCTTTCTTTTATTTCTTATCAGAAAATATTTAATACAGATAGTGCTTGTTTAACATCCACTTATTTACTAGTCACTGGAAGTTATGATGTTGCTGAATGAGGGGTACTGATGGGTCCTCATAGTTGTGGTGGTCACTGTGTCCCTGCAGTCACGTGATCGTGATTTGGTGCTCAACAAACACTTTACAATTATGATGTTACAGTGTCCTGTGGTCACATGATGGCCATTTGCAACCTTCATCACCAGCTTCCAACAAGGAAAGTCAATGTGGAGCTGGCAGGAGATTGCAAATGGTGATCACAACTATGGGATGCTGCAACTATGTCTGATTAGTATAATGATAGCAATTGGGATTACTAGAACTGCTGTTAAAAATCAGCAGTTACAAAATATTGTACCGGATGACTGCATTGCTTAGTTGCATGGTTCTGGTCCCAATTACCATTGGTAAGTAAGGACTATCTGTAAGCCCACACATAAAAATATTTCTTAAATTATTTAATTGTAATTCCTAATAAAGAATGCCACATGATTTAATTACATAAACAGAATCAATGGGGAACCACTTTTCCACTCTTTTCTTTTTTCTCTAATCACCCACACTTTTACATCACTTTAAAAGTGCCCTCCCCCCAGTATGCCCTGAGGAGGTGGACAACCAGATCTTCTAGCAGCAATGAATCACAATCCAATCACAGATCTTCATAGCAACACTGGTCTTTTCTCTCCATCACATCAACAGTCCAATTTAGAATCGCTCCCACAATATGCCAGTCACTGTTTAAATGCCTACTACCTCAAAATCCACACTCTTCTGATCACTCTACTCTGACTAAACCCAGATGCTTTTAATGGTCCACACAGGAAATAGTATAAGCAAGACAACACTAAGTCACATTGCCTAACATGCAATTTTGAATATTATAGAATATTCAAAAGAGCATTCTTCCATATCCAGGATAATACATTCAAACACCAGTGCTTTTTTCCCATGGCCAGAACAGTTGAAATCCCTGCTTCAAACTCAAAACAGTTCATGCCCTATGGGAAAGGAATTAGGACACAATGAAAGTTATTCTGGATACTAAGAAAAAATGTAGGTATTTTAGCATCACAATTCGAAATAAAATGCATACTTAAAACACATTTATTTATATAGTTCTTTTTGGCACAGCATGCACAAATAAATAGCTATTTTAAATTGAAGCTGACATTTTAAAGTTCTATAAGATAAAGACGGAAGAATAGTTATCTTACCTGTGTCTCCAAGCTCATAGAGTGTAAATCCATCTATATTAAGGTACCCTTGAAATCTTTCCCTATTTATCCAGGCTGACAAATCACCATCTACATATTCTTTATGGAGAAAAAGGGAAAAAGTGAGAAAAAGTGAAAAGATTTACATAATCAAGAGTTTCTTCCTAAGTTCAACAGTATATTAGAAGCACATAAAGATCATAAATGACAATTCAAAGTGTTGTGCCCCACCAATGCTTCCTAGAAAATGAGAGGATATAGACTCGTTTATTGGAAATTGCCGGTGTTGTCAAAATTTGCAAGATTTCAAATTTGCCACTCATCATTTAGGAGTCAAGAATGTAAAGAAATATTGTCAATGTAGCCTGCATGCTAGTCGCTCATTCCAAACTGTAGGTCCTTATGAGGAAAAGCAGCCCCCCTCATGTAGGACTACACATTCCCATAAAGAAGAGACACACTTGGTCACATACAGAATAAAATATCCTAGTTCTTCCTCCTCCCCCAAAGACTCTAATCAAATGGCTGAAATATACTAAGAATCTGGAGGACAGACACCATTTTTTTGGTGTGATCATTAAAGAACCTGATAATAATTAAGCGAACACCATGGTCATTAAGTGAACTTTTTTAAAAGAACCAAACTGATCAATATGCACCAAAGCAGATTCATTGTTCTACTGCAGCAATTCAAGATTTTGTTTTATTTCTCTGTATAGCATATATTTCCTGGTGTCAATTCAGCACTAATCTCAGCTGACTTGCTTAGCTCAGCAACCTGCTACAACCTACAGATACATATATTAGCAGTTCCCAGCAATCTGCAATTAATCTAATCTGACACTGCACTGCTTCTGAATCTTCGTAAATATGAAAGGACAGTGTATTGCAAAATAAACATGATCCTGTTTTCAAAAAAGAAAAAAATAATAACTGTGGATACAAAAATTAAGGTCCATAAATGTATAGCCTATTTATGATAAGAACCGATGACTGAACTTACCATCATACACAAAATAAGTTCCATCTTTTAAGACTAGAACGGCGGGCATCTCAGGGAGTGTTATATGCTGAAAAAATGAGGAAAAAAAGCAGAACAGTTTACTGACAAATTGCCTTTACTCATTCAGTCTACATTTTTCTATAAATAGACTATATGCATTGGTTTTTAAATTCATTTCTGAGTTATTAATACTGGAATAAAGAAAACTGGCAATAGTAGTCTCTCTGAAGTGTTCATCTTGTCAGCTAAAGTTTGTTTGTTTGTTTAAAAAACCTGAGTTGACTTTATGTAGTGGCAGTGTGGAAGAGCCATTGTTATTTCAAGGAGTTACATATTTTGATTTCTTCATCATATAGAAAGTCTAGAAGTTTAGAATTTATTCTGACCTTGCTTTTCTCTCACTTGTTGAAAGAGAAAGGAGAGGATTCTTCACATAGTTTCATAGCTTTGCCCACTGTGAGAGTCTCAGACTTTTGATTCCCATTCCAGAGTCATCTGCCAGCCAGTCAAGGTAGATCTGGCAATCTCCTGACCAAAGCAGGACCATAAATTCATGGTGCCAGTTTTGATAAAAACCATGGGGCTATTGTTACGGAAGAGTTTCTGCAAAGGAACCTAATGCTGGGTACTGTTGACAAATTAGCTACCCATTGGGGCACTCTGCTGTCATTAAGAAGACCTGGCAACTTTTAAGATATTTGAGTATTGTCTTGCTTGGTATGTGTGCTTTCATATTATACCTTTAACTCTGTTTGCTTGAGTTAATAATCAATTTTAAAAAATCCCTTTATTTAGTGATGTGCTTATTGTCTCCAAAAGAACCAACTGCCAGAGCACCCAATCGTTTCCCTGATGCCTGACAAAACACTTTACTTTAATTCATAGTTTTAACAGATTTCAAAATATATATTAAACATGAGTCTGTTTTTTTCTGTGAGTTCCTTTTATTTGTTCCCTTACTATTTATCTTTTTAAAGTATTCTTAAATTATGGATATTATACACATAAAGGCATTATTTTTTTTTTAAAAAAAAGCAAGCAACATAAAAATTATGTTATCATCTGTGTCCCTTCTTTTCCTTCTTCCTCTTTTGGATCATGAAAAAACTAGCTGATTTTATAATAGGGGGGAGAACGAAATTAAAAAAAAAAAAATTAACAGATGTACCATGAAGGAAGACCCAGATGTGCCTTTTAAAATGACAATTCAATTCATAAATATTTTGCTTACATTTTCCCAGTACTAAGTTAACCGAAGAAACTAGTTTATGCATTATATAACTATTGAAAAAATGTTTATATGTGAATTAGTGTATACATGTTTAATGTTACTCTTAATAGAAAGAAATTTAGAAGAAAGATACATTTGGATCTTTTATAGAATTTGGAAATTTGCATCTTAATTATTTTTCTTTCTCCAATTTTTTTCATTTTCAAGAGCTGAAGATAAAAACTATCAGGACCCAAGGCAGAATGATCTTTCGAGCAACGAAGAGCTGAGATGATCCCTTGAGTCTGAATCCGTTTCATAACTTCTCCTCACATAATAAAGCCCCAGAGTATACTAAAGTCACTATAAATACTTTTAACAGAAACAATTCAGTTGTGCTTACAAACAAAACAGTTAAGTGTTCTTTGCTGCTTATATCAATCATCTGTGTGACAGGTTGTCCTTTTTAATTTGCCACATCAAAATATAAATAGAGAAAATGCATTTAATGAAGATGTACTATGTCTTTATATAATCTGTAATATGAAGTATATGTGAAAGGGCTTTGGTTAATTTAATTTAAACTTGCACTAATAAAAGTGTACTGACCTTATTAAGGTCATGATTAAAGGTAAAGTGCTTGCTTTCACATAAATTAATACAGTAACTTAAAACATAGGTTTTTTCCCCCCCTAGTTTTCTGAATGCAAAAAAACATAAAAAGCAAAAAGCATTAAGAGATACTTAAGTTAGACAATAAAATATTTCTTTGGGGAGGTGGTAATAAAGATGAATTGTTTTCCAGGCTCAAAGTAAAGTAAGTTGTTCTTCACCTTTAAAATAATGAACTGCTGAAAGCCTGGCTCAGAAATGACTTGTCTCGTGAGTTTGCATAGTTAGTAAGATCTGCAGGAAGGCCCTTGAGGATATTCATTTTTCACAGAGATATTTCTCTAATTCAGACGAAAGGTCATTTGCCTACATTGCTTCCAAACCT
This sequence comes from Bungarus multicinctus, assembly GCA_023653725.1. Classification (NCBI taxonomy): domain Eukaryota; kingdom Metazoa; phylum Chordata; class Lepidosauria; order Squamata; family Elapidae; genus Bungarus; species Bungarus multicinctus. The sequence continues at coordinate 40,381,423 of CM042846.1, read as the reverse complement.
AGGAAAGCTCTCCTTCAAGGATTAACATTAGTCCACCACTTTTTCAACTTTCTAAAAAAGAAATTGGCACCTTTGTTTAATCTGGCATTTTAAATTTTGAGTAGTGATGTTTTTTTCCTTCAGTTCTGTTTTTTTGTATTTTATTGTTCTGTGAAATGTCCATCTATTCAATAAAACGCTACTGTTTTAAAACTAAACTGATCTTGCAGGCAATGTTGGTTGAACTATTCAATTACATGCAGGCATAAACATAAATTAATATTGGGTTGCCAGTTATCAAGGATATCATTCGCAATACTTTCATAATAAACCTATGTGCAAAAGCAAAAGCTGATTTGCACTCCTCATCCTTTACTATTCTAAGAAAAAGAGATGGCTAAGTTTTAAATGTGTAATTAAACTCTCTAATTGTAATATTATCATTTACCTAACTTGGATTCACAGATTAAACTTGAATACGGTTTGACTAAGAGCAATATATAAACCAATCACTGTGGCTGAGTGGTTCATAACCAACATCACTACAGCTTTTAGAACAAACCAATGTAAAAATAAATTAGAATTTAATGTAATATGTGACCTCAACAGCCAATGAAGAAAGTTTAAGATCTACCATGAAACACAGGTAGACAATAAATAGTTCTTTGAATTAATAGTCAGAGGTGTAACTGCTCATTCTACCTGGCATTCATTAAAATTACTGTCAACAGTAAGCCGTATATTGTCAATAGATAAAGAGGTATTTTTCAACACGTAAGTGTTCAATCAGGTACATCATCATAACTGTTATTATTTTACCTCGGGAAGTATCTCTTCTGAGGCAGAAAAAAAGTATGTATAAACAATTAGTTCGGAAGCAACTTCTATGTATCTTTCCTGTGGAAATACAAATGGGTAGTTTTAATGCATTTCTTGATCTTCATAAGCTTCTTCTGGTAACAGAACAAGATACCATTTTAGTTCAATTTCACATATGAAATTTGTTTAATGGGTAAGCAACTAATGCAGGTCTTTTGCCTCTCCAATGATTCTAGTAAATGTCACTGTATTATTTTTTTTTAAATTACATTTCAGAATTATTTGCAGGCTATCATAGATAAATATAGCTTTTAAATATCTCCCCATTCGTTTGCTAAATCAAATGACACATCCTTTTTCTGTCCAACTTTCTGGTATGTTAAGCAAAAACAATCTTATGTTAATTCTTTCATCTTGTATTGTTGATATTTATTGTATCTCAGTACAGCAATACTTCCACTTCCCCATTTCAATATTATCATAAATATTTCAGGAAACCACAGCATTTCCTTTTTTTTCCCCTTGCATTTTCATAGTGTGAATTGCATATCACAATCTGCCAGCCCATTTTAATTTTTCCAAGTCATTAACTCTATAGTGGCCTTTTTTTTAGAAGTGAAAAGGAAAAAAAATGGAATTCTGAATGTGGCTGTTCAAGTATTACCCCAGTTTCATGATTTCTATCCAGTTAAATGGAACATCGTCCCTTTTGATGTTGCTATTTTAAGTAAACTTCTACCAGTTTACAAAAGCCTTCAATAACAGAACTTTCTTAGGGGATAGGCATTGAAACTCATAAACTATATCTAAAATGAGCAAAACAAATATTTGTGGTTAGCAAAGTTTCAGACCTTTAATGGAGATTCCCCACCAATGTACAGAAAAAATATGCGATGTCTTTTTTGAACATGCTCAAACATATGTTGGCTAGGGAGATTTCGAATAATAGGCCTGCAGATTAAAGATAGGGGAAAACAACAAAAGATCAACATAAGTAGGAAAAGGCAATGAACTATTTCTTAAATGCTATTGCTAGAGTTTTTATATATTTCAGAGGATAAGGATTCTCAACAATCCCACTTGGAAGAACATACTTATCCTAAAACTGATAAGGTTTTGAATTTTTGAAATGCATTTTTTAAAGCTGGATGCAGACTCCCATGACAATTAAAATGCATACATATATGAAGGGGGGCAGAGAATCACAGTGCTAAGTTCATATGCTTAAAGTTGCTGTTTGTATTTACATTTAAAACCAAAACATTTTCATTGTCAAGGGACAAGGTTTAGCAGTCATCAGCACTTATAGTACATGTGAAAACTATCAGGATAATTCTGATTACATAACCAAAATACTTGCTTTGAAAATAAAATCTTACCAGAATTCATTGCAGCCCAGAATCTAGCAAATGTAGATGTAAATAATAATAAAATAATAATAATAAAAATATTTCATCATCCTATCTTATTTTACCACAGTAACTATCTTTTACAATTGCATCATTACTAAAGGTAACATAAAAACATTTGAAGAGTTAGTAATGCAATTTCATCAGATATTATTGCCCACTAGAATAATTTTTAAAGAAAATGAGAAAATTTCTAAAGTTTGTTTTTAACTGACCATATTAAAACAGTAACTGCTATAATCATTTAAAAAGTTTTATGTAAGCGCAATAGTAAATACATAATTGTTACAGAGATAATGGCATTGGAAACAAGGATACATTAATATTTAATACAGCGTATTTTAAGGCTTTAAACTGATATTCTGTTCATCATACTCAATGGATTATTTCTTATTTCTTTAAATCTTATTTTTTAAATCTTTCATATCCGAAATAAGTTAATTAAACTATTTTAAATGTCAACAATAACCTTCCATTTTCACTTAAAATAGCAAAAGTCATTGGAGCTCTTTGTTTTACCTGCTAGACAGGACTGAGCTCATAAATACTTACCCTGCAACTCTATTTGCAAACTCAACAATATCATCTTTAGTTCTTGGTCCTCTATAATTGTATGCCAAGTCACCCTTCAACCTAAATAAATAGACATGAACCAGTGAATACATTGAATGCTAGATTTTTTAGGCTTAATAATAACCAATAAAAGCATTGCATATGGAATTCAATTATAAGAGATAACCCTAGTGTAGCAATAATATTTAAAAACATACTTTGGGAACAGTAAAGAGAAATGACTCTTCATAAAGTTTCAGTTGCCTTTTAGCTAATACAAACAAAACTAAAAGTTTTATACAAATTTGCAAAGCTTTTACTTAGAAACAAAGTGAGACATTATAAAGCACTCATATTTTAATACAGGAAACACAACATTAAACTTACAGTTTAATTGTTGGATAGCCTCGAACTCCAAATTCAGAAGCAATACCTACCAAAAGAAGTAAAATAAAACGGGGGAAATGAAAATTTCAAGCATGTGATTTTTCTCTTTGACAAATTCATCTACTCCAAACTAGTGTACTAGTATAAGAAGCAGCTATAATACAGAAAAATAATTGTAAACTTTAAAAGTATTCTTTTACTGAAGAACTGATTTAAACAATTAATATACTGCACTGAGTTTTTAATTACCAATATTATGGAGCAATAGCTAATTGAACTTTTATTAGTTTCCAAATTTATAAATTATATAATATGGAGTACATTGGCAGTAAACTTACTAGAATAAGAAGTTGCATCCATCTTGCCAACCTTTACTGGAGACCCAATACTTCCCATCTCTTTACCAACTTCATTCCACACTGGCTCCAATTTCTTGCAATGGCCGCACCAAGGTGCATAGAACTATGAACAAACCATAACCATTCAGAATTTAAATTACAAATAAAGAATGGCAGTTTCCTATTTGTTCCTTTAAAAATGCTTTTCGTTGGAAGGATACTTATAATACTTTTGGGGGCAAGTGCAGTAGCAAGATATTTGGTCTTAATATGCAAAATAATACAAACACAAAATAAAATTGTAAATATAGTCAATACATAGATCATCTCGGTATGGAAAGTATATAATAATTAATATTAGCAGGTCAGATCTTCCAACAATGAATTCCAAACCAATGTTTCACACATAACACAACAGTGCTAATTTATATCAGATTATTTTGATTTATAAAATCAACTCTTAATAAGAATAATTATACTGCATTTACAAGATTGATAAAGCAACAGCCAATCACTTCCATATTTGTCAAAGAAAACTACATAGACATGTCTATCAGCCACTAAGAGTTGAATTTTATTCAAAGGAGTTTTTATTGTTAACTGAATGTTCTGCTTTTGCAAAAAGTTAGGCTAAAAGTTAGACAGAAGAACTATAAAAAAAATAAAGCAAATTATATTTAAAAGATTTAACAAATCTGTTACTCACATCAACAAGCCAAATGTCATCTTTACGTTGCTCTTTAAATCTATAAAAGATGCGTAACCAATAAATAATTTTACTAGATTTAGTTATTTGTCTAGATATTTACATTAGGTCATAACAAAGTGATGTGTGGGAAATCACCTTTTTAAATAGAAACATGTCACAGAATTTGGTATTGATTAGAATACCATTTTGTGTGTACTTTACAGCTGTGGACATTTTCTGAAAAACTTGGTGGGCAAAGCATCTCTCTTCAAATAATTAAAGCAGCTATGTCTTTTTCCAGGCTTACACGGTTGTTTTCAAAGTTTTCAGCAAGCCTCATAATCATTTCAATTTGCTTCCTCCCCCCCATTCCTATGCATTGAAAATCATCTCTTTTAAAGGACTTGCACAACCCTACTGTGTAATACGGATTATAATCCTATTATAGAACTACAATTAAGTAGGCACAATGCAACAATATAAATAACATGGAGAGATTGCTTACAAATCATATTATTCCTAAGGTGTTAAGCGTATCATAGAACTTGGTTTTTCCCTCACCATTGTGAATGTAAAACAAAAAAAGATAATCTAAAAAATAAAACAGTAGCACTTCCCACATCTAGTTTTAGGAATAGGCCATTCACCAAGAGATTGAAACAAATTTAGTGCCAGATCCTGGGTCAATAATAGAAATATAGAATGTCATGATTCAATGGGAACTTATAGATTATTTATTCAAATTCCCTACCCAATACATGAATCCACTACTAAAGCATTCCAAACAGATGACAATGCAGTTCTATTTCAATAACTCCAGAAAAAGAGAATCTACACCATCCTAAAATAATCCAGTTCGCTATCACATGTTGCTATTATGTGTTGTTATTATTTACTACATGTGAATACATTAATTTTTTATTTCACATATACAGTGATTATGTTATTTTTGAGATCTTTTTGTTTATGGAACTGCTACTTAAAATAACATGTCAAGTCTCGTGTTGGAATTTTTAGATTTCTGACTAAAACTGATTCCTGCAAAGTCTTAAATTTCTGATTTAAAACTGTTGATATTTGTTTATAGATCAAAAGAAAGGGTTGTTTTTTCTTTTGAAGCAAATAACTAATTGCACTAATTCCACTGTATTTATTTGAAAAGAGCCACAACTTGTAATGAAACAAGAAAGAATGTGAATACTTATATATGACAAAGGTTATTGGTATCATCATACTATATATAAGGGCGCTTCAGAGTTTTAACATTTTTGTAGTTAATAGTTAGGTAATATGATCCATTTTAATTTATGCACTATGTAAAAAGACATTTTAAAGCAAACCCTTAAGCAAAAAAGGGCCATTTTTAAGCAAACAATGGTATAGTCTCTCTACTATAGTTGTGATCTACAATGCATTAATATTCAAAAAAATGGATGCTTAAAGGATGTTTGCCATTCCATAAAGGTACAGTAAAACATAAATTTCTAAATTTGTAATTTATGTAAATGCTACATACTTACGATTCATCTAAGTCTTCCACAAATGATGCATCTATGGCAAGTATAAAGGTAGCAAATGCTGGAAGAAAATATTGGCAGAAAAAAAGTAGAATATAATGCATCTTATCTCATATACACTAAAGCCTACATATGTCTTTCATTTTCTACCCAAACCATCTCTACTCCAAAATGTTACAGGAATATTTTTCCCCTCCAATTCTCTTACTTCTAATAAGGCAGTCTTCAACTTATAACAGTTCATTTAGTGACCATTCAAAGTTGCAATAGCACTGATAAAAGTCACTATGACCATTTTTCACACTTGCAACCTTTGTAGCCTCCTAATCCTATGATCAAAATTCAGATGCTTGGCAAATGCTTCATACTTATGACTGTTGCTATGTCCCAAGGTCATGTGATCATAAAACAGGGCAAAACTCACTTAACAAATGTTTCGCTTAACAATAGAAATGTTGGGCTCAATTGTGGTTGCAAGTCAAGGACTACCTGTACATTTCAAATCAGCCTTCTTTTAATTTAGATTTTCAAGAGAAATTTGGCTCCATCCTTCTTACGATAGAACAAGTAGCAAGATGTAAGCAGCTTTTTCAGACCAATGCCGGAGCTCGATCCCTCTCCATCTCTCTCAATCCAAATGGTAGAGAGAGACAGACACCTGTCCCCCAGACACAGCCTAGTAAAGTAAACCTTTCACAATAGAACAGAATAAATAACAGAGTTGGAAGGGATCTTGGAAGTCTTCTAATCCAACCCCCTACTCAAGGAGGAAACCTTATACCATTTCAGACAAATGGTTATTCAATCTCTTCTTAAAAACTTCCAGTGTTGGAGCATTTAAAACTTCTGGAGAGAAGATGTTCCACTGATTAATTGTTCTAACTGTCAGGAAATTTCTTCTTAGTTCTAGGTTGCTTCTCTCCTTGATTAGTTTCCATCCATTGCTTCTTGTCCTGGCCTTAGGTGCTTTGGAGAATAGCTTGACTCCCTCTTCTTTGTGGAAACCTCTGAGACACTGGAACACTGCTATAATGTCACCCCTAGTCCTTCTTTTCATCAAACTAGACATATCCAATTCAAACTAGACATACCCAATTCCAGCAACCGTTCTTTATGTTTTAGTCTCCAGTCCCCTAATCATCTTTGCTAGTCTTCTCTACACTCTTTCCAGAGTCTCAACTTCCTCATCGATTCTAAGCATTTCAAGCTTCATTAAAACTCCCCTGTAATCTCTTAATTCAACATTTTTTTTTTTTACACTCTGGTGACCAAAACTGGATGCAGAATTCCAAGTGTGGCCTTACCAAGACTCAGATTTAGAATAACTTTACTGTCACTTTGAAGGTACACTAATCGGCATAAGTTAAAACTAAAATTCGTTGCACACAGCCCTCAAAAAGGGTCATCACCTCCAATATACACTACATAAACATGGCAAAAATAAATACCTAAATACAAAATTATGCACATACCCCCCTACATCAGATGGCATTACCAAGTTTATAATGTTTAGACACTTTATACAATGAACATGATAGAAATCCAATTCGAGATGTCAGGCTCTTGTTTGTCAGTTGTTTACAACCATACCCGGCCGGATCCCGTCGGACATATGATTTTAATTTGGGGGGAAGGATCATCCTATACCCAGGACGGGGCCAAACATCCTCCACCCCGAGCCCCGTGCTGCCTTCCATTTGAGGCTACCCACTTCCGCGGCAAATCGGTATTATTCAGAGTTGTACTCGTTTCTCTCCCCCCCCCCCCACATCCAACTTTCAACCCGCTTCCTGCAGCATCAATCGATGCTCGGGGCTATTTCTTCGCCCCTCGCCTCCTTTCCAAGGAAGGTGAACGGGAAGCAGTGGCGGGGGCGGTCGCTTGCTTTCTTTCCCCCCATTCCTGTTCGAAACCGCCCCCCTCCCTCGCGCGTCTCCTGGCACCCCATCCCCATTCCTCCCTCCCCCAGCCTTCCCCCAGCCCTCCTCCCTCCCTTCGCTCCGGTCCAGCTCCTCACCCTCTGGGATCCCGCCCCCCTCTCCTTAATACGCTCTCCGCGGCAATTGTACCTGTTCCCCACCACAAGCTCAACCGCTCTTTCCTCGCTGCCCCCATGCTGACAGGAGCCGGTAGACAAACCCGAAAGGAACCATCAGCCGGAAGGGGAAACGAGATTTCTCCCGCCCCTGTCTTGCCTTTCGGAGCATGCGCGTAGGCGGCGGCAGCGGCAAGCGGCCTCCGAGATTGTTTCGTTGTTTGAAAGTAGGCGGGGCGGGTTGCTAGGCGATGCCCCGCCCGGCAGCTCAGAGTTTTGCCTTCTGCGGGGAGGGGTATCTTCGGGTACAACGATTTGCTTCTCGCTCTTCTGCTGTATAGTACAATATTAGGGGAATTATTAACAAGCACCACAGAAAAGAAAGGCTCTTGTCGGCCATTATCGTTTTCTCAAAAGGTGCAATGAGAAAAGTTCGAGCACCCTCTTTTCTACCCTCGTTGCAAGTTCTGACAAACGCATCCGAATGTCAAATTTTCTGGCCGAGTGGAAATGCTGAGATTAAGCTAGTTGTTGCAACAACTTGGTTTCTGGGGGAAAAAAATACACGCTATCCCTTCCTTGAAGTAAAAAATCATGTCGGAAAAAGTAAGGGACGAAAGTCCCATCTTAAGGATGAAACGATGTAGCCAATACTTATTAAGCTGATGATTAACAGTATTTTATTTGGTTCCCCATAATATTAGGAATATCAGTGGTGTAGAAGAAAGAATGTCAGTTTTGTTTTATAAATAGAATAACAACTAGCTGAAACAGTTTTGAGTCTCGACTTTTAAACTTATCTATTTGACAATATTTCTGGTATTCTTACTTTTTGAAATATTCTAAAACAAATAACTTTTAACATGTATTTTAAAAGTTGTATTTTATTCCTCTAATTCTAGCACCAAGATTTTTTATTTCTATATTGTTTATGTTAGGGTGACATCTTGTGGTAATAATTGCATTATGGTTAAAAAAGAAATCCATATATTCTACAGTAATTATTTCATATTTTGTCACTGGTCATTTTTCTTGTGATTTTGTTCTTAGATAGCTCTTCAACAGTTAATTATTACTGACTGAAGAGACTGATATGTTACCAAGTCTGCCTTTTCGATGAATCTGTTAATTAGTATGTTTATGTTAATGAGATATATTGCCATTATCTTTTTACCGGTTGAGATGCTCTTCAAGATTAGTCCTATTGACAAATAAGGGTAAAAATCTTTAAAATGTTTGGGTCTCAAAATGATACTATAAGAGCCAATGTGAAGATTTTTAAATCTTTGTCCTTTATATTACGGTAGATTGTTAAGCATATCCTTTTCAGACCTTGACTCAAATGAAGTATTTTGGATACTTAAAATGCAACCAACTACTAGTGTACAAGACAGGATCAGAGAAACTAGTCAGGAGAAATCTAGGATATAAGTAGAGTAGAATATCCAAGAGGCATGATACAGAGAAGGGAAAGAACTACCCATAGGTGTACAAAGGTGAGCACCAGACAGTCACAGACTATGCTTCTTGTTTTGTGCTGCACCTCAACAAACAAAACTACACAGTTTGTGGAAATCAGAATTTGTGGAAATTATTTATTATTATTTATTTATTAATTCCATTTATATACCGCCCTCCTCCCAAGGGACTCAGGGCGGTGAACAGCTCATCTAAAAACCCCACAGAAAATACAAAAGTTAAAAAATATTAAATTTAAATCGGCTGCGTAATAAAACTAAGAAACCCCCCCCCCACCCTTAAAACCCAATTTAAAATTAAAAATGGAGATCAAATTTAAAATCATTATCTCAGCCCAGGCCGGCCTGCTCAAAGAGCCAGGTCTTCAACGCGCGCCTGAAGGCCCTCAGGTCCGTGCCGGTACGAAGTTCCGGTGGCAGAATATTCCAGAGGGCGGGGGCACCCACAGAGAAGGCCCTACTCCTTGGCGCCGCCAGACGACACATAGCGGCTGACGGCACCCGGAGCAGACCCTCCCTGTGGGAACGCACCGGCCTGTTGGAGAACGTTGGCAGAATGCGGTCCTGAAGGTAACCTGGTCCCATGCCATGGGTCGCCCTAAAGGTCAAAACTAGAACCTTGAAGCGAACCCGGAGAGCCACCGGCAACCAATGCAGCTCGCGCAGGAGAGGCGTCACATGGGCACTACGTGACGCCCCCATGATCACCCGCGCGGCTGCATTTTGCACCAACTGGAATCAGACAAATAGGCACCACAGTAGTCTTCAAGTTATAACCATAATTGAGCCAGGAATTAATTACCGTCGTAAGCCATGCCAGTCATTAAGTGAATCATCATGTTACCCAATTTTCAACAGTTTTTTGTAGCAATCATTAAGTGAATCACCATGGTTGTTGAATGAATCACCATGGTCCTTAAGTGAATCCACAGTCATTAAGCAAAACAATTGTCTGCAGTGGGTATTTTTGCCAGAAATCAGGACTAAACACAGATTTCTGGCAAAGAACGTTGTAAATAGCAATAGCACTTAGACTTATAAACTGCTTCATTGCATTTTAGAGTTCTCTCTAAGCAGTTTACAGAGTCAGCATATTGCCCCCAACAATCTTGGTCCTCATTTTACCTATCTAGGAAGGATGGAAGGCTGAGTCAACCGGAGTCAATGGTGGTCATGTGACTGCAGGATGCTGCAGATGGCCATAAAGGGATGGTGCTTGCTAAGTGCTCAAAGTGTGCTCACTTGATCACAGGGGTGGCAGCTATTGGAACTTTGACTCTGGGACATAAGTACCTTTTTTGCCTGTATTATAACTTCAAATAGTCACTAAGCAATTAGTCATAAATTGTGAGCTACCTATAATTTGCATACAATTAATTATATTTTAATGTTTGTTAAATCCCTTCTTCCCCTTCCCTTCTGCTCCCACTATGTCATATTTTTGCCTACTGATTACACCATTATGGTTTAAGGGAAAATAATGTTGCAAATGTGTTTAATGATGAATTAAAATGATCTGTGTACCAATAGCAATTGTGGCACTTTAGCTAAATGGATTTGCTAATTTCTGATCTCTGTTTAATGGAATAGCTACCAACACACTGTGCTATCAAACTTAATCTGCAAGAGATGTATTCTAAAGAACATAAATACTGTGTCTCGATAATGGTGATGGTGTTTTTTAATGTATTTTCAGGGATATACTTCAAAATATATACTAGTTCATTATGTTATAGTTTTCAGTAAGATTATTATGGCAGACAGTTTTTCTCTTAAAGCAACATTAAACTAATGTTTTATTTATTCATTATGCAGTTATTCATTGAAATGGCTAACATTTTTGCACACATCTTCATTTTTACATATTTCTGTACATAGCAGAGCTGTCATAACCCATAGTAGCATACATAAGTAAACCTAAAGAAGTTTTATGCAAAGTGATTAGAACTGATGTGAATCGTGCCACCATTAGGTAATGTTGGAGTCTGGATTTAATGGTCCTAAAAGGGAAGAAGTTATGTACACCAAATGCAATAAGCTCATTGCATTTGGTGTACACCAAATGCAATAAGCTCATACAAGTCTGGCTGCGTTTAAGCATAAGAACCAGGTTAGGATTTAATTCTAATGAAATAGGCTTATTTGAAAATATGTACGTTGATTTCAGCCAGTTTTAAATTCTTTGAACTAAGACAAAACAGATACATAGAGACAATATAACTAGAGTTCAGGTTAATTATGGATATCTGACTTATCTATGGCTCAGCAAGCAGTGGCCTTCATGTTCTCTCTCCAGGCAGTAGCTGCAAAGGATCCTTGTGGTGATTGAAGGCACTTACACTATATGCATGCATATCTGCATTTAAAAACAAAGAAGCAGAAACACAATGGCCTGAAACAATTATTGGCAGAGAGGGTAATCTTTTGTTTGGCTCAGTTTATAATTGTACTCCATGTATTCTCAAGAAATGTAATCAAGATGGGTATAGCAGAGAGTTGCAGCAAAAATGCATTTAACACATAAATTTGTGAGGATATTATATAGCAATATAGCAACATAAGTTGTTTATATTTATTAATGTTCCTGTTAAGAAATTCTTTAGCACTCAATAATGAATAGGTAATGTTTGAGTTCCCAAATTGTTGATAATCATATTTCAAAATCAGTTAGTGTTAACCATGCTATAAGTCACTGTTGCCCATAATAGAGAATTTTCTTTGCATGGAAATATGCCTAGTTTTTATGCACTCTGTAGAGAAAACAGCATCAATATGAGATCTGAACATGATTTGTGATGATTTTCTCTGGAAACTCAGGGAGTCAATCTGAAGCTATAAGGCAACTTAGGTTTTTATCTTCCAAAACTCCTCTGGCTTTATAAAATTCAGCACTATTTCTTCCAGCTTTTAGCTATAAAACAAAATAATATTTTCTTGGCTCAGGAACAAGGCTGTCACTGTCTTGCACCTTTAAACTAAAATATGTTTAGTGCAGTCATGTTGACATTATCCAAAGTATTTGTAGAAATATCCTGCTGTTAACAAAACAGATATTAATCACATGGAAAAACATTTTATGATAAAACACTTTAACTGCCTCTGCCAGGAATAGTAAAAGTAGAAATAAATAATACATTTCAAGGCCTTCTCTTAGCATTCTATCTTTTCTAAAATGTGAGGATTTTTTTTTTATTGTATTAGCCCTTTTATAGCAACAAAAAGAGAAAATGTGCGGATTTTTATTAACACCATGAACCCAATTAAAGCCAAATAAAATTACAATAAACTCATGCAGAAGTTTAAGGGCTAAAATATTTTGCTTTAAAAGTAGTAACTAAAGTATCTCAAATTGTAATGTTTTCAACACATTTCTTATATGGCCTTTTTGACTTCTCTGGATTATTTCTTTCAGATAAGACACCAAAAAAATTCCATATAAAACACCTATTAATAATAGAGCATGTAAGCCACAAGGTTACAATTTTAAGATCATTTTCTTTGGAAAAAGAGAGAAGAAACTAGATTCTTAAATTAAAATTTCAGTCTGGGCAGCTGTTTAGCCATTGCTGTGTTGATCTGAACATTAGATGGGTACTCAAATTGAGGAACCTATATTGGCACCATGACTGGAAAATGTTGATAGACAAAACTGGCATGTTAGACTGGCATGCTCAGCCAAAATGTGGTTACCCTTCCATTAATTTAAAAATAAATTACTTTGGTTTAGTAAACTTTTCCTTCAGATAGGCATATTTAGGAAAAATATTTTAAAGGTCCAGACAATACAGTTGTTATATTTGCATGACATACTTATCTATGCATAGCTGAATTACTGTACTCAATTAATCTAATTTTCTGTGGTTATACAAGACACAGAATCATAAAGTAACCAGCTACACTGAATTTGTACAAAATGGTAGCATAAAAATAGTGGGTTAGTTTGCAATTCAGTTGGGATATCCAAATACAGCTAACCGTATGATAGTCTGGTAGGGTGAAAGATGACTAGCTAACAGTAGATTGCTAATTTGATTATCCCAAAGGAAAAAAATGAGCACATTGGATCAAATTACTTAACATATGAAGCCACATACAATATTTCCTGCTTTTCTTCCCCCCTAAGGAATAACTTTTAGCAACTACTCCACTTCCTGAAGACTGTTGACATTTTTTTTATTTGATTTATCAATCGCTTACAAAATAATAGGTATAAGTATATACATAGTTATGAATACATGAAATGGGTACATATAAGAAAAATAAAAGAATAGGACAGGGACGGTAGGCATGTTAGTGCGCTTATGCACGCCCCTTATAGACCTCTTAGGAAAGGGGTGAGGTCAATAGTAAACAGTCTAAGGTTAAAGTTTTTGGGGTTTGAGGAAGAGACCACAGAGTCAGGTAGAGTATTCCAGACATTGATAAGGTCTTGGCCACAGCAGCACGGTGCGTTAAAACAAAACTAGTTGTTTAGATAAGATTAAAAGGCTGTTTGGGAAAGTCTGGTTTCAAGCATGTCAACATAGGAAGTAATAGCACTCATTTTTATGTTCTCCCAAATTGCTTAAAGGTTCTGTTCCATATAAAGAAATATGCCATAAGATAATAGCAAAACATTCTTAATATTCTAAGTCTATAGCCTGACCTTTATAGAGTATGTATACCTGGTGTGTTCTGCAGAATAAGGAAATGCTTTTCAAAACAAATAGTTTTGGACGTAAAAAATGTCTAAAGTGCTGGATGTTCTCAGGCATGCTCTAAAAAACATACATTTAGGCTTGACAAAAGAATAGCTAGCCTTTATTATTCTATATGATCCTACATACTTTTTAAAAACTATTGCAGCTGATGAATTCTGATCTTCAAAATGCATTTTGAAGCTTTTATTAGGCACAAAATCAACAGATCTAATTTTTGAGATGGATCAAAAAAAATATTTCCCCCTTGATTTAAATTTGCAAGGGTAGAAGATTTTGGATTTCCAAAACCATTACTTCTGGGGAAAAAAATCTGTCTCTATTTCCAATATTAATATCAGCATTTTCTGTCTGTTGTTCTTCACAGATTTAGGAAACTTAGACTTGCATCATAGTTGAACTTTAATAATATTGCAAATGAGCATTGTGGAATGATTTTATTCATGAAGTTCTCTGAATGTCAATATGTGTTGTACAGAATGTTCCTGGAAGGAATACAGTAACAAAGCTGATGACAGGATTAACATTGTATCTTCAGTATTTTAATGACTTTGTATCACAGCAGAAAAATTGTTTTTTGGGAAAAATGAATACAACTTAAAAAAATACTCTTCAAAAGGCAAACAATTATGACCGGAATGATGCAACTGATAGATTTACTTTAGAATAGGTTAGATTGTGTGTCTTATTGCTCTGTCGGGATATATTTTTTCTATTTATTATATTATTTTCATATTATCTTTAGTGTTGTACATTTCCCAGAGCAACTATAAATTTGATAAATAAATGTTCTATGGAATTGCACTGAATATGACAAATCTTTTGCATAAATAACAAATTAATATGATTCCAATATTCTCCCACAACCCATCCCTTCTAGATTGGTCATTGCCCACCATTTGTCATACCTCCAGCCCAAATACACCCCAGCCAGCCAGCCAGATGAAACCTAGCTTCCTAATAAATGATAGCCGGCCATTCACCTTAAACCAAGCTGCGCTAAAAGCTCCCAATATATGAAACACAATGTTGCCAGCTAATCAAGACAAAAAAATGCTACAAAACAGACAGAAGACATTAGAAACACTAATCAAGCAGAACACAGCAAACTCCAAGACCAATAAATACAGACCAACCAATCAGGATGAAGAAAAAACCATTCTAACAAAGCACGAGGCTAGCACCAAATTTAAAACAGAAACGGCTGTGAAAGCCTGACACACAGATGAACCCAATACATGAGCCTGATGATGGGAGATGAGATTCTGCCGAAACATCGCTACAACTTTAAAAGCACAACTATAAAGATGTGGGAAAATACCCAAACAAAGCTGAATACCATACATATATTTATACCCACGAAAACATAAGAAAACATACACACACACACACAGACTCTTCAATGCTAAAGCAGAACCAAAACATTTTGAAAAACAACAAATAGAAGTTTAAGAACAACTGATACTTACACAGCCAATTGATTATCCTTTACAATAAATTTCAAAAGCACTTCAAAAACTTTGCCAGGTTTTGACTGCACCTAATATGAAAGCTGAATTTGGATAACATACATGCTGCAGTTGTGTCTGTAGCAAATTGATGTCCCTCCAATTTGCACAGCTGTTGTGCCATATTGGTTGACTTTTAAGACGCTACATTGCTGCAATAAACACTTTCATCTTTAAGGAAAGCTATCTTTTTGGGAATTATAGTGAATTTAAAAAATAGCAGAATGAGTCCCAATGGTATTTGAAAGATAACTTATTGCTTCCATGTAATTCTGCCTTTAGAAATTGCTTTGCTTTAAATTGCATATAGTGCAGATTTCCCCCCTGTGTACTGCCTTCTTAAAGAGATGGCTTCCTTTGCAGTCTCAGTGGTTTTCAAACTGAAATATTGTGAACAGTGGAAGCAGTTGCCAAACTATGATAATAATATTTTAAAAGGCTCTATATTCTTTGGCAGTTCCTGAATTGGAAGGTGAGCCAGGAGGTTGTGCCATCTTTCAGAGCTGATCTCCAGAAGTTGCTTTAGAAGTCTAGACAGTTGCTCTATTTGTGTCCCTCTGTATTCCAAAGAACCTTTTGGAGGCCAACTCTGCACAGCCCTAGTGTAGATTTGTGATTTGCTTAAATATTTATAGCTTTCTTGCCATCTAAGGGAATCACGTTGCAATCCACTAAAAATAAGATTAAAACAATAAAACAAATTTGAGGCAAGGGGAATAACAGCCTTTTGTCAGTATTCTCATTTAAATTTAGTTGAATTGTCTTAAGGAAGGTATAGAGCACTTGGCATTAGTATTAGACGAAACCTAGGAGCAATGTTCAAGCTGTTCTCCAAGCATTTGTACCCACTTTAAAAATGGAATGGTTCATTGACTACAGGAGAAACTTGAAAAATTAGAATATCGTGCAAAAGTTCATTTATTTCAGTAATGCAACTTCAAAGATGAAACTAATATATTAGATAGACTCATTACATGCAAAGCAAGACAGTTCAAGCTGTGATTTGTCATAATTGTGATGATTATGGCTTACAACTCATGAAAACCCCAAATCCACAATCTCAGAAAATTAGAATATTGTGAAAAGGTGCAATATTCTAGGCTCAAAGTGTCCTACTCTAATCAGCTAATTAAGCCATAACACCTGCAAAGGGTTCCTGAGCTTTTAAATAGTCTCTCAGTCTGGTTCAGTAGGAATCACAATCATGGGAAAGACTGCTGACCTGACAGTTGTGCAGAAAATCATCATTGACACCCTCCATAAGGAGGGAAAACCTCAAAAAGTAATTGCAAAAGAAGTTGAATGTTCCCAAAGTGCTGTATCAAAGCACATTAATAGAAATTTATGTGGAGGGGAAAAGTGGAAGAAAAAGGTGCACAAGCAGCAAGGATGACTGCAACCAGGAGAGGATTGTCAGGAAAAGGCCATTCAAAAGTGTTGGGGACTTTCACAAGGAGTGGACTGAGGCTGGAGTCAATGCATCAAGAGCCACCACACACACACCACATCCTGGACGTGGGCTTCAAATGTTGTATTCCTCTTGTCAAGCTGTTCCTGAACAACAAACAATGTCAGAAGCGTCTTACCTGGGCTAAAGAAAAACAGACCTGGTCTGTTGCTCAGTGGTCCAAAGTCCTCTTTTCTGATGAGAGCAACTTTTGCATCTCATTTGGAAACCAAGGACCAAGAGTCTGGAGGAAGAATGGAGAGGCACACACTGCAAGATGCTTGAAGTCCGGTGTGAAGTTTCCACAGTCTGTGTTGATTTGGGGAGCCATATCATCTGCTGGTGTTGGTCCACTGTGCTTCATTAAGTCTAGGGTCAACATAGCCGTCTACCAGGAGATTTTGGAGCACTTCATGGTTCCTTCTGCAGATGAGCTTTATGGGGATGCTGACTTCATTTTCCAGCAGGACTTAGCACCTGCCCACACTGCCAAAAGCACCGAAACCTGGTTCAATGTTCATGGGATTACTGTGCTTGATTGGCCAGCAAACTCGCTTGACCTGAACCCCATAGAGAATCTATGGGGCATTGCCAAGAGAAAGATGAGAGACATGAGACCGAACAATGCAGAAGAGCTGAAGGCCGCTATTGAAGTATCCTGGTCTTCCAAAACACCTCAGCAGTGCCACAGGCTGATAGCTTCCATGCCATGCCGCATTGAGGCAGTAATTGCTGCAAAAGGGGCCCAAACCAAATACTGAGTACATATGCATGCTTATACTTTTCAGAGGTCTGATATTGTCCTATGTACAATCCTTGTTTTATTGATTGCATGTAACATTCTAATTTTCTGAGATTGTGGATTTGGGGTTTTCATGAGCTGTAAGCCATAATCATCTCAATTATGACAAATCATGGCTTGAACTATCTTGCTTTGCATGTAATGAGTCTATCTCATATATTAGTTTCACCTTTTAAGTTGCATTACTGAAATAAATGAACTTTTGCATGATATTCTAATTTTTTGAGTTTCACCTGTATTTGAATCAGCAGCAAACACTGAGTTAAAATGTAGGCATTTCATTTAAATGCTTTCTTCATTGAAAGGATTCTATACTGTTGGAAGAAATGTCCATCTGGGTTCAGTTCCAAGTGGGCAGAAACATGGAGGCTGCTTGGAGGATGGTTTAATGATAAAGCAGAACCACCAAACACATGTGATTCTGGGTAGATGACCACATGGAAGAGAGAGAGATTTATACCCTCTCTTGGGCTTTGAATTTGAGCTTCCTGTCCTTGTGGCAAGGGATCCTATTGGAACCAATCCTATTGGTTGCAGTCAGACTCCAATGGGGCTATGCAGTCATAGCTGAGGTTTTCTGTGTCCCAGGCTTGGTTGCATCTTGTTGGGTGATGCAGTGAAGGGCAATTTCCTATTGTGGCTGAATGGCTTTGCCCTGAAGGATAATCCCATCATCGGGGAGCAGAGGTCTTTTGTTTTGTAGATAGACTGGCCCAGTCTTTTGTCTTGTAGATAAGCTGACACCAAAATATCTGTTGGGTGCAGGGAGCTGGGGTCTTTTGTTTCTGTTTCCGTTAAAATTTTTATTTCTCTTTTAGTGGAAATATTCTGCCCTTTTAATATTTCCTAGAATATTTCATTCTTCTAGGATAGGGGGCTAACTTTTTACAATACCATCACAATGATTTCTCAGAACAGAGAAGAAAATGCTTTCCTGGCAGCTGATACTTCAATGAAAATGAATTCTTGTAGACTAATATTTCCTCTCACTCTCTCACCAAGCACATGTGAACTGATGAAAAAGTAAAAGGCTGTGTCATGAAGAGAAACAATTCAATGAAAATGTAAGCGTTGATTAAACATCACAGACTCAATGAAGGATGTAATTACTGTCTCATATCAAAATATGCATTTTTGCACATTTGCATAATATTATTCAGAAGCATAAGTTTGGTAAGATGAAGAATGCCTTCAAATTCAACTTCTAGTAACCATACTGATACATCCGTGCAGTTTTCAGGACAATCATGCCAAAAAGGTTTACTAATATCTTATTCTTAGATCAGCAGAAGAATGGAACATTCAGCTATACTGCAAATGCTGACTGAAGGACATAGCAGTTATATAGCAAAATAATCCGTACAGCTGCAGTCTGCATTTTGTTTCTGCTTTATAATGCAAATAAAATATTCTCTCTCTCAAGGCATGTACTTTGCTAGAGAATGTGATCAACTGTTCTGGTAAAAGGATTTGCGTTTAGTGATAGTCATAGTTCAATCAGTTGAATAAATTCCAATTTTGAATTCCTCTTAAGCTAGTTATTTCCCTGAAGATTTGAATTGAAATCATCTGGAACCATTTAGAAAATAATCACATATCATGTTGCTAAAATCTTATTTAATTTATCCACATCCTATATTCGTTGGGAATTGTTTTTATTTCTGAAGGTTATCTGTCAGTATTGGGACTTTAAATGCAAGACCGATTTACAAGCAGTTTGAAGGAATATTACATGAATGCATTATTGTCAATGAATCTCTTCTCTGAGCAGACAGTATAACTGTACAATTCACAATCTTCAAATCAAAAAGGCCAAGAAAGTAATTTAATCCAACTACAGCATTGCTATACAGAAATCCACTTCCAGCTCAGTCTATTATTTAATTTTCTAAACTGGTTTTTGAAAATCAAATGCATGTAAATAAATATTTGGGTTTTCATATCACACTAAGCCATAATGCAGTATGTTTGCTTTTGGTATTATTCTTATGTAAATTCAATCATTGTGTTTTATAAACCACATGATTTCATGTTGTGTAAAGAAAACTAATTGTTCATTATGAGTGATTCTGATCAGTCAGGACAGCAAGAAATTTTGACTAATTAGTCAATGTGACCATTAAGAGAATATTTTCATAAGCAAAAATGTAATGTTGAATAACAACCATAGAACATAGATTAACAGAAATGGAAGGAATCTTGGAGGTCATCTAGTCCAACCTTCTCCTCAAGCTGGAGGCTATTTCAGACAAGTGGCTGTCCAGTCTCTTTTGAAAGCCTCCAGTGTTGACCCGCAACTTCAGAAGGAATCTGTTCCACTGGTTAATTGTTCCCACTGTTAGGAAGTTTCTTCTTAATTCTAGGTTGCTTCTCTCCTTCATTAGTTTCCATTCATTGTTTCTTGTCCTGCCTTAGGTGCTTTGGAGAATAGCTTGACTCCCTCATCTTTGTGGCATCCCCTGGGATATTGGAACATTGCTATCACGTCTCCCCTAGTCCTTTTCATTAGACTAGATATATCCAATTCCTGTAAACATTCTTCATATATTTTAGTTGCTTTTTTGTTGCTCTTCTGTGCTCTTTCCAGAGCCTCAACATCTTTTTTATAATGTGGTGCATCTAAAACTGGATGCAGTATTCCAAGTGTGGTCGTACTAAGCAATGGTGGGATTCAATTTTTTTTACTCCTGGCTCTGTGGGTGTGGCTTGGTGGAGGTAGCAGGAGAAGGATACTGTAAAATCTCCAGTCAGAGGTGGTATTTTTCCAGTTCTCTGAACAATTCAAAATTTCTGCTACCGATTCTCCAGAACTGGTCAGAACCTGCTGAATACCACCTCTGGTACTAAGGCTTTGTAAAGTGGTACTAATATTTCTTGTGATCTTCATTCTATCCTCTATTAACGCAGGCTAGAATTACATTGGCTTTTTTGGCTGCCGCCACACACTGTTGGCTAATATTTAAGTCAACCAAATATCATTCACCAAGTACAGCATCCAAAATTTGTACTACACATTTCTGGAAGGTGCTTAAGCATAACATTGTATTAAAGAAACTCTGACTAAACTAAGTAGGTTATTACAATATAAGGTTGATAAACATTTGTTAACATCATTCTTGAACTGTGCCATCACATCTTGTCTCTGTGCAGTTGTAATATCTTTATATCAGAAGTGCTATTCGACCGGTTCGCACCTATTCAGGAGAATCGGTAGTGATGATTTTGCTTGGGTCACAGAATTGGCGGCGACCCCTGGCTGGCCACACCCCTGAATTGGGTTGCTTGTCCCAGTTGCTCTCCTAGCTTTCCGTACCACGTGGTGGCCATGGGGCAGCTCGGGTGGATGTGCGCATGTGTCAGCTTCTGTTGGAACACAGTGAAAGTGAAACTGCACCAATAAATTGCTTTACTCACTTTCTGTTTGTAATAAAACTGGTTTATTATGGTCTGTTTCCTCCCGCAATCAGCAACAAACGGTGATTCCTGGGCAAAGCCAGAGCTGGGAGTGTCTGCCTCCCAGCGCTTTTTAGAATCCATATCTACTAATTACTTAACATCTGCACACCTTTTGCAAGGAGTGCATGGAAAGATGGTGCAGGGCTGCTGCGGGGTGGCGGCGGGGGGCAGCGGCAGTGGCAGTGGCAGCGACCCTCCTTGGGTCCGCCAGAGCCACCTGCCGCCTCTGCCAGGGCGCTTGGATGGCTCTGCCTTGGCTGCGAGTCAACATCCTCCTGAGCCACCTGTTAGCCAAGGGCTTCCCCGAGCAGGTGCGAGGGAACGTGCTGTGCAAGGAAGGGCGGCTGCAAGTGGCACTGGAGAAGTACGACCAAGCCCTCTGCTTGGGTGAGTCACTTTGGGGGTGGAGAAGAGGGGCATTCACACATGACGTGTGTCAAGTGCTGACTCGGAAGCGGAGGCAAAGGGGCATTTGGAGTGGGTGGAAATGAGGAAGCCTTCACCGCACTCAGGTTAACTTGTCTCCGTGTTCTTTACCCGGTGACTTTTCTCTTTGTTGGAATACAGAATAATATTTGGAAGGGTCCTTGGAGGTCATCTAGTCCAGCCCCCTCTGCTCAGGCAGGAGACCTTAGATCATGTCAGACAAATAAATGGGTGGGGTGGGGAGAAGAAACCTTCAATGCACCCAGGTTAACTTTCCTCCTTGTTTGAATACAGTACAACGGAGTTGGAAGGGGCCTTGGAGATTATCTAGTCCAACCCCCCTCCTTCTACCATTTCAGACAAATTGGGGGGGAGTCTTCAATACACCCCACTTAACTTGTCCCCCTCTTCTTTACCCATCTACTTTCCTCTGTTCTGTTTGAATACAGAACAGAGTTCTGTTGGAAGGGACCTTGGAGGTCCTCTAGTCCAACCCCCTCCTCCAGCAGGAGATCCTTACAGAATCATTGTGTAAGGTTCAGCTATAACTTAAGATCACGATGTGACAAAAATGAACTTAAGCATAGGCTTTGAAGAACAAAATCTAACTTTTATTGATCAATAAAAGGGTAAGACCTCTTCTCTCATACACACAGATATGTGAGGAAAGTTACAAAGCATATAGGCGAAAGTAACTTCTTATACCTTAAGATTCTTTTAGAAGTAGAGTAACTGTGTTGTAAAACACTCTAACTTTGATTTACATCTCTCCTGCAAAAAACAAATGTCCTTCTGGCACTTGTTTATCTTTCATTATTCCTTCTCCTATTGTTTTGCTAATGGATCATAATTGACCATTTACGAGGGCTGTTAACAGCATACTTCAAAAGGTGTATATTGCTCCAGATGTAGGGAGTTACTTTCCCAGGGAGTACATTCCATTCTCAAGAGGGTGGAACATAAACCAGATGGATTCAGATTGATTTAGATGGGATAATCATGTGTCTTCAGATGAGAGAGATGTAACTAATTGCAGGCTGGTTTTACAAAAGGTTAGAGAAGTATTTTCCACAACAGCAAGATAAGAAATGCCTATAGAGTAATAAATCCTTCTACATGCATAGGAAAACAACTGCCTAACATCAAGGTAAGATATGCCTATAGAGTAACCCTATTTAATGCTATAATATATTTTATTTCTTTATTTATTACCTAACAATAGAATAGCAGGGTTAGAAGTGTGTGTGTGTGGCTGTCAAAACTTCAAAATAGGTCAAGTAGCTCTGGGGAGATCAGTCATAAATTAGAACACTAGCTAAGCAACTGACCATTAAGCAAGGACTACTTGTATTCGGTTTGCTGGTCACATGGTCGCCTGGCCACACCCACCCACATGGCCACAAAGACATGCCCACCCAGTCACATGGCCACAAATCTGGTCATGTGACCATAAAGATCCTGTGACCAAGCCATGCCTACACAGTCACATGACCACCAAGCCACACCCACAAATTAAGCCATACCTACAGAACCGGTAGTAAAAAAAAATGAATACCACCACTGCTTTATATGTTTCTAAAAATGTCAATCCTAGATTTAGGGAGTAAGCTGTTGGCCAGTGTATAGTTGAAACCTGGGGAGCAAAGCTGATTTGTTAGCTCCAAATAAATAAAAATGTTTAAACTAAGAAAAAAAAAACCCTCTGTTTTGTGCCAATAACTCTTGATTCCATCAATTATGATGAGCACACTGATGAGATCCATGTTGAATGTGAGAAACCTCTTTCCATAAGGCAATAAACTATTCCGCCAGGATTGCCATACAACCCTATCATTTTTTTCTTTCAAATTTCCTAAAAGAAAATCTCAGTTTATTACGTCATTGTAATGCATCTGATAATTTGATGCAATACTATGTCCTGCCAAATGTTAAATAATTCCTAACATTTGGCAGGACACAATATTGCCATAAAATGATAACAGAGAGTTGATGCTTAAAAAATGACTTTGCAAAGCAAAGATAATCCTATCCATAATTTTTATTGTACACATGGCCTTCTGTTATTGCAGCTGACACCATTAGCCTATTATTTTAGGTGATTCGTTTCCAATAGGTTTTAGTATTTTATTGCAAGGCTTGAATATAAATAATTTGCAGAGTAAAATAATATGGCAACTGAAATAAGTACATGTTCAAAGTGCAAGCTTAAAAAAATCTAAAACTGTTCTGGCGGCAGAAGAACGAGGCGCACACATTCAATTGACTAGCTCTTTTCTTTAATTCCAGGAATGCAACAGCTTCAGAGCCGCGGCAGCCTTCCTTATATAGGCTGCTTGCGGCTCGCCAGCCAATGACAGTGATACAAACTTCCCGCCGAAAGGAGCAACCAATCGCGGGTAAGTATTTGAATACAAAACACCCCTCCCCTCTTGGTCCAGTCCGACTAATCAGAAGCTCCACCTAGGTTACGTAATCACGTAAGTGGTTCCGACTGGACCTGCGCAAGTCATTCACTCCTTTGCCAGCGGCTGGTGCGGCCGGTGCGGACGGACCTGTTGACTCCTCCGTCCCTTCTCGTGGAACCGTCTGGAAGGTAGAGCCGGCCATGCCGCTCCTGACGGGCCTTGCCCTGTTAGTTGAGACGGCTAGGCCGCTCCCTTCTAGGACTCTTCCCATCGGATGCTCATCTCCTGCCTGGTCCCCGTTGATGTTGATTCCTTCGGCCTCAGGTGCGTAGTTGTGAATGTCGACCGGAACTAGTGATAGGTGTGTTTGTGGTAGTGTTAGGTTGTCGTTGCTTGTTTGGGGGTGGTGTGTGTCTGGAGGGTCTCCCCCTTCTTGTGTAATTGGGTACTCCCCCTCCCCCCTTGGGTTGTCATATGCTCGTGGAAGGGTGCAGGAACGTAACTGGTCAATATGCCTCTTCCAGTCCCTGTGGTCAGAAGTAGTTAGGCAGTATGACCGTGGCCCAGTGACTTGGGTAATGGTGGCTGGAACCCATAAGGGGTGTCCCACTAGATTCTTGGCATATACCAGATCCCCCACTTTAAACCTGCGGAGTTTGCTAGAGGAGTCTATCGGTTTTTCTGTGGAATAGTTAGGGTGTAAACGGTCCAAAGGGGATCGTAATTTTCTACCCATCAGCAACTCAGCTGGTGTTTTATTCGTGGTCGTGCTAGGTGTTGTATGCTGGATTGATAAAAGTTTATCGATGCGTTCCTGAATGGGGCCAGGGCCTAACCTGTTAAGGGTTTCTTTAGTAAATTGAACCATACGTTCTGCTCAGCCATTCGCCGCCGGATGAGCCAGCGCAATTAGGGCATGTCTTATCCCTAAGCTAGCTAAATAACCCTCAAAAGTTGTGGAGGTGAACTGGGGCCCGTTGTCAGAAACTAAAACATCAGGTAACCCGTGCGTTGCAAACAATCTATGGAGCTGTCAAATGACAGTGTCAGAGGAGGTAGAGTGCATAAGGCTGACCTCCAACCAGTTGGAGTAAGCATCAACTAGGATCAAAAACATGTAACCTCTCATGGGATCCGCGAAATCAATATGGATCCTTGACCAGGGGCCCCTGGGCAGTTCCCATTCGGCTACTGGTGCCTGTGGGGGTGCAGGTCAGGATTCTTGGCAGGATTTGCAACCAGCCACCCATTTCTCAATATCTTTGTCCAAACCTGGCCACCAGATGTAACTTCTGGCCAAAGCCTTCATTTTCACCATTTCCGGATGTCCATCATGAAGAAAGTCCAAAATTGGATCTCGCAGCCGAGGTGGTATAACAACCCGATCCCCCCACAGTATGCAACCCTTAAGGAGGGAAAGTTCGGTTTGCCTTTGTTTAAAGGGTTTCATGCAGTCCTTGAGGTCATATTCCGGCCAGCCTTTTGCAACCCAGGTAGCCACTCTGTTAAGGAGACAATCCTTAGACGTTTCGCGGGCAATTTCTGCAGCTGTCATCGGAAAATTAGGCATGGCTTCGATTTGTAGGGTGGAAATGCTGGGACAAGGATCATTGTCTATATCTGGTAATGGACAGCGGCTCAAAGCATTAGTGTGAGTGATAAAATGGCCGGTCGATAAAGCAAGGTATAGTTATAGGCGGCCAGGAACTCTGACCATCTGGTCATGCGAGGTGACAAAATGTTAGGGGTTGCCTTGTCCCCAGCTAGAATGCCCAATAACAGTTTGTGGTTGGTTATGATGGAAAAGGGGCGACCATAGAGGTATTCATGAAAGCGTTTAATGCCCGATATAATGGCCAAAGCTTTTTTATCGAGCTTGCTATAGTTGCGTTGGGCTTTAGACAGCGTTTTAGAATGAAAGGCTATGGGAGCTTCCCTGCCATCTGGTAGAACGTGGCTTAGAACCGCCCCGACGCCAAATGGGGAGGCATCACAAGTCAAAGTTAAGGGTAGCGTTTCGTTGTATTGAATCAATACCTTGGTAGATGTAGTAAGGTCCTTGATTTGTTGGGAGAGGGAGCGGTATAGAAATTCGAATAATAATAATAATAATAATAATAATAATAATAATAATAATAATAATAATAATAATAATAATGCCGCATCTTCCTGGCTGCCCCACTTCCAAGAAGCATCTTTATCAAGTAACCTATGCAAAGGTTCTGCTACCGTAGCTTTCTGCGGCAAAAAGACATGATAGAAATTAATAAGTCCTAAAAAGGCTTGTAGCTCTCCTTTGCTGGTAGGAATGGGAGTGTCTTTGATTGCGCGGACTTTCCTTTCAGTGGGGTGAATACCATCGCCATCAATTAAATAGCCGAGAAATTCAATCTTGTCTGTAATTAGTGTGCACTTTTCTCTTTTAACTTTGAGACCGGCTTCTGTAAATTTAGTGAGGACTTGTCGTAGGCGGTCTTTAAGCTGAGCCCTGGTTTTAGCCGCAATTAATACATCATCAAAGTAGGGGATAACCCCTTTTATTCCGTGGAAAAGGTGCTCCATCAAACATTGAAAAATTCCGGGAGCCACGCTAACGCCAAATTGAAGTCGATTGCATTTAAAGGCTCCCGGTGCGTGACAATCGTTTGGGCTTCGGCCGTTTGGGAATCTACTGGCAGCTGTTGATACGCTTGGGCCAAATCAAGTTTAGCAAAAATTTTACCCCCTTTTATTGAATGAAGTAAGTGCTGAACAACCAGAACGGGGTATGCACTTTGTTGCAGTGCGTGGTTCAGGGTAGCCTTATAGTCCCCGCAAATCCGGACTGAACCATCTGCTTTAATGGGGGTGACAATAGGGGTCTCCCATTTGGCGTGATCTATCGGTTCTAGAACCCCTTGTTTGATAAGTTTGTCCAGTTGTTCGTCAATCTTAGGTTTCAATGCAAATGGCACACGCCTTGCTTTAAGTCGAATAGGGGTCACATTTGGGTTTAGATTAAAAAAATCGGGTTACCCCGGTACTTGCCTAGGCCGCCGCTGAAAAGATCTTGGAATTCCCTGACAAGGTCCGCCTCCCAGTCTGTTTCAGCGATCTGGTTAACGCCCGTCATTCCAATCCCCAACGGCTCAAACCATTCCAGTCCCAAAAGGCTGGGTCTATTTCGGTTGACGATGGTGAGCGGGAGGATTTCGGTATGATCTTTGAATGTAATTTGGAAATGTCCTACGCCAACCACTGGAATTCTGTTGCCTTGGTAATCTTTGAGGGTAAGACTTTGGATTTCTAGCTCGTCTCGCTGAATGTCAGGAATCAGTTTCTTGATGGTTGTCCAGGAGACCATTGATAGGAAAGATCCCATATCTACCTCCATCTCGCAATCCTGCTCTTCAATTTTTACTTGGATGTGAACTTTTCTTACATTTCGTGTGTCTGAGTGGCCGATGATTACAGTTTGATGAGTTTCCTCTCTTCTATAGGTTGTGTCTTTGTTTCTCTTGTGTCTTCCTTCCATGCTCCAACGACTGTTTGGCCTCCTCTCTTTCTCTCTCTCTCTCTTTCTCTCAGTGGTGGGCTCCATCTCCGTCGCGGGCTGTAGTTTGTTCTGGACCGGCATACTCTAGCTATATGCCCCTTCCTATCGCATTTCCAGCAAATCGCGTCAATGAAACGACATTCTGCCCGGGGTGGTTTCTCCCGCATCGGTTACATTCAAATTCAAATTTCCTGCCGGCCCGCTCTTTTCTATCTTTTCCCGCCTTTAAGTGACATACGTCATCTTCCTCACTACTGGTTTCCGGCTCGATGTCCTCATGATGCGTTGTGGTTTTTTCTTTCTCTCCTTCTGGTCTGGATGGCTCCTTACTGCTATAATCTGCCAATTTATTGATTTTCTTCATTTTGGCGGCCGATTTGTGTGTGGCTTCAGCCGCGGTGGCTTCCTCTATGGCTTCTTTTACTGTGATTTTCGGACGGTTTAGTAGATGGCTCTGTAACGTAAGGTCTTTCAACCCGAGGACCACGCGGTCTCTCAGAGCTTCATCGAAGTTCAAAAATTCACACTCACCGCCGATGTCCCTTAAGGCTGCTACAAAGTCGGCAATACTCTCGTCCTCTTTCTGGTTTCTTAAGTAGAATTCATGCCGCTTGATCAGACTTGAAACGGTCGGCACGTAATGAGCCCGGAGAATCTTCTCTAATTCTGGCCAGGTCAATGTTTTTACATCTGTGTGTGCCACTAGCACCTTTGCCATTCGAAAAACGGTCGGTCCGCAATGGGTCAGGAACACAGCTCTTTTCCTGTGTTCTGAGACCCTGTTTAGGTCACTGCTTTCTAAGAACATCAGGAAACAATCCACGTATGATTACCATTCCTCCTTGGCGGGGTTGAACTGCTCGGGTGGTGTGTTATTGCCGGACATTTTCTGCTCGAACTTCGCTGCTCCGCACTCAATTGAATTTCTACTGTCTCGATCCCACCTTCATCGCCAGTGTTCTGGCGGCAGAAGAACGAGGCGCACACATTCAATTGACTAGCTCTTTTCTTTAATTCCAGGAATGCAACAGCTTCAGAGCCGCGGCAGCGTTCCTTATATAGGCTGCTCGCGGCTCGCCAGCCAATGACAGTGATACAAACTTCCCGCCGAAAGGAGCAACCAATCACGGGTAAGTATTTGAATACAAAACAAAAACTTTTGGATCTAAGAAGGTAGTTCAGATCTAAGCACATTTTTTTTTACTGTTAAAATGTTTTCTAAGCAAACCCATTGCAAAGAATACTTACTAGAACTATGGAATGTTATGTACTACTTTGAAATAATTTAGCTATAGGCTTTCTAGTTAGTCATCCACACATAAAGCATAAATGCAATGAATCTTTTTAAGCAGTTTTGTATAGCTTTTCATGTCTCAGGCTCCACTAAAGAGGTATTCACAAGGTATGAAGAAGTGATGAAGTATGAGTCATGTCACTATGCAAACCCATGACTTACAGAAGCCTCAGTGATTGGGATGTATATCCATAAGAGTTGCATAGTGATGCCACCACCTGCTGTAGATGACTATGTAAAAGAGTCTATTTTAGAGCTGATGGAAACAAAATTCATTAGAAATGCCTTTTTTTTTTTTTGCCCAATGAGCCCTTTTTACAGTGCTATCTATTTATGTCTTGCCATCTTCAATTAAGGCCATTTTGTTTTAGAGCTATTTAGGAAACCATTTTAGACTTCTTAAGTATTTAATACTTCTAATTTTGGTGTAATATTATTTGCTGTGGTGTTATACTTTATTGTTTTTATTTCTTTGTCATTTATTTATAGCGAATGAGTTCATAGACAGAGAGGGGAGAAGCCAAGTAGTTGATGAAGTTTTCTCCCCATTAGGTGCCTTTTATTGTGAACTGCAGCTTAACTTATGAATACCCAAGACATAATATTTACAGATATTATGTCACATCCTGGACATAAACTGTTTCAACTCCTTCCCTCAAAACGACGCTATAGAGCACTGCACACCAGAACAACTAGACACAAGAACAGTTTCTTCCCGAAAGCCATCACTCTGCTAAACAAATAATTCTCTCAACACTGTTCAACTATTTACAAAGTGTATACTACTATTACTGTTAATCTTCTCATCACTCCTTATCACCCATCCCCTCCCACTTGTGACTGTAACTTTGTTGCTTGTATCCTCTGTTTCCTAGTATGATTTGATGTTGATTGTACCCTATGACTATCATTAAGTGTTGTACATTATGATTCTTGATTCTTAACGAATGTTCCTTCTTTATGTATACTGAGAGTATTTACACCAAGACAAATTCCTTGTGTGTCCAATCACACTTGGCCAATAAAGTATTCTATTCTATTCTATTCTAATAATGAAGTTGGAATCCATTGTTTGATTACAATCCTCATTTGGTCCAGATTTGGCACCATGCAATATCTACCTATTCCTAACATTGAAAGAATGCCTTTCTGAACATGAAGAAGTGAGTCTCTCAGTGTAGAGTTCTTTCATAAAAGCATCCTTTTATCTGGTAGTAAATTCTTTCCCCAAATTTCTACCTGTAAAATAATGTAAAATACATTGATAAGAATAACCAAGTGATGATTTATGGGCATTTCTATGTCAAGAATTTGCTAAATCCAATTTTTTATATTTGGCAATCTATAAAAGTAGATTGGATCCAACATCTATAAGTAATCCATAATAAGAATAAGAACAATATGCAAGAAGCTATGTGCTGGTAGATGGAATTTTATTGGCTTACTCTCTGAGCAGATTTAAGAACGTAAATAACTGCTTTTGAAGTCAAGTATGATTTATATTAAATAAATTGTCTCCAGATTTGTCTCTCTCTGTTAGTCAAGTTTGCCTTTTATGTGTCTTGCCAATTGTGTTATTTTCTTTTTCTGGGCTGGATATAGACTATTAGGCAATCGGTCTATACCAGTCAATTGACTTACTGCAACATTTTTCAGAAGTTCTCTGCAGGTTGTTCTTAAGTATATAGCCTCTGCCAAAACACAGTGCTGGTCCTAAATTCAAAAAATGATTCTTCAGGGTTTTTCCAAGCAGGATCCTTTTCAGCTCTGGTTTAAACAAACTTGCAGCCAACTCTCCCGCCAGTAAGGGAGCTCTAAAGGTAGATTTTCCTCTCTTCTGAGGGATTCAACAACAAAAAAGTCCCACCATAATTGTGAACTTTTTACAGCTTTCTTTCATTATTAGGAAACTGCCTACAGGCCAGGTGAAAGAAAAATTTCACTGCTGATCTCATTAAGTGAATTTCCTAGGCCTTCCTTTTTCTCTCACAATAAAAGGCATAGTTTCCTTAAAGGTGCAGTACATTGTAAATCAATTGGGCTTTCTAAGCTAAACCTCCAACCCATTTCTTAAAGCTCTTAGCAGAAAAATGACACTATCCACTATAGAAAGAAGCATTCTGGTACTGACTTCTCTGCTTATTCCTGTTCATAATTCATGCTACATGGCAGTGTGTGCAGCAAAGTCTGCAATGTGTGCAGTAATGTTAGCCCACACCAGATTTATGTAGTAGCATCCTAATATCTGACTCAAATAAATACACCAAAGCATTTGTGTGATAATATTATACCTGTTTCATCATCATTATACACTTTCTCTTCCCATTAACTCTCTGTGTGTCTTCAAATCAGCATCATTATCAATGCTGATCAGGAACCATAGTCAAATTTATGGTGCGGCATTTATTTACCCTGTATTCTGTAATCTATGTTACAGAGACTAAAAGGAAAATGAAACAATCACATAGGATTAAAAATAATAGATAGAATGCAACAATCACATAGGATTAAAAATAATAAAACAAGTTAAAACTGAGTCTCATGGAATAGTTTGTCTGATCTTTTCACTGTATCAAAAGATACAAAGTCTATTGAAAATTGAGTATATACATTTCATAAAGTCTTCATTTTTGGTTTCAGATATACAAATATCTTTCAGAAACATATTATTTTCTGGAACAATCCAAACCTGGTAGATCTAAAGCGTTTTTTTTAAAGAAATAAATTCCAAATTTTAGGAATATAGTTTAATATCATATTAACATCTCTAAATCTCAACTTTAGAGCAACTTTAGATTGCTGACTACATCGCTTATTAAATATATTAGTTTTTAATCAGTATGGAAAGCCAGAGGGAATGACCAAATCTTATTTTTTAACACATCTTCAAATTTATTGACTTTCCAACCTAGAAAGATAAATAACCAACCATCTTTAAAACTTGCTGAGGAATTCAAGAAAAAAACAAACAAAACAGATTTTACTAAATTAACCATATTTTAAGATTTTAATTATATATACCATTTTTAAAAAGCTAAATCCACTGATTATTCTTGCTCTGGATACTTTGATTCTTTATTCCACATTTTATATTATGGAAAAATATTGAATTATGTTTTATAATTATACATTATATGTTTTAATCTAAAGTTAATTTTCTTATCACTAAATTATGTGACTTCCATATATTTAAGTAATTATTTGAATTTTTCATCCTATACTACCAATTGTATCTATGTGAATGGCTTCCCGCAAATGCTGTATAACTGAATTTTTGTTTTAGAAAGTTTATGCTTCTGAAAAGTGTTTAGAAAATAAACAAGGCATAGGAACTGACTTGGAAATTCTCAATTCTGGATTCAAATAAGGATTCTATATGCTTCAAATTTCATGGAAAATAAAAACTCATACAAAAGTAATTCAATCCATTCTCAGCAAGATAAAAGCAATACATATATTAATATTTCATTTCCATCTTAATAAAATACACAAAAAATATTGTGGAAGTAACAAAAGTAGATGCAAAATTCAAGAATTTATTCAATCAATATTTTCTGAAGAAATACTTTGAGGTGGCTCTCAGTAGTTCATTTTGGAATCAAAGTACATCGTATATTGCACAGGATGGAAAGCAGACTCTCCAATTTCCTGAGGTATATTTTTCTTGTCCTCTTGAAAGTCCATATTAAGTCTGCAAGCAGAGGATTGGCAATCATCTGGAAGTACTAAGGCACATCTTTTTAAACTGCCTCCTGAAATTCTTTTTACACTCTGTTGGCAATATTTTAAATCATGTTATTGACTGCATCTTACTACTCGTATTAGTATTTTATTAAATATTGGTACCAAGTGGATAAATGTAATTGCAGTAATGTTTCTGCTTTTGGTATGTAATTTTAAAAATGTACTTAAGTACAGCATTTGATCAGAACTTTAAAGGTTTCATTGATTAAATTGAATAAACCTAGATTTAAAAATTATTTAACTTCAGAACAAAATAATTATGTATATGTACCCATATACATAGCTGTGTACATGCACACACACACAATTTCCAGACAGAAATGTTAACTTTTTCTAACTTGCTTGAAAAAAATCTAATTATCTTGTTCATTAAAAAAAAAAAACCAGAATAATTCCAATTGTTCAGGCATAGATGTATATCCGCTTCCATCATTCTACTTTAGACTATATAGATAGAACTTCCAGGCTCTGTAAATCTTTTCAACAGTATCTTGCTATTGAAGTTTGTTTAATATATACATTGTATTCCAGTCTGTTTCAACTTCAGACACAGTCTGGAAGAAGACATTGAATGGTTCATCAGGAAATTCAGCATTCGTCTCCCAACTGCTTTTGAAAATGCCATTCCTTTCCTATTCACCAAAATTGTTTGTTGCTCCCAAGATATTATAATCTGTTTAACAATCATTTTGAAAATTCTTTTTAACACTGCGGGGTTTATTTGTCCCTGGAAAAAGAAACAAAAAGAGAGAGAAATCAGAAAGATCTATCAGTTTGCACCTAAGTTTAATGACTGTCAGGAGTTACAACAGTTTCAGAAAGTTTGCTTTAGGATCTGTAAAGCACTTTTGACTATTGTAAAATGTCTCACTGCCAGTGGTGGGATTCATTTTTTTTTTACTACCAGTTCTGTGGGTGTGGCTTGGTGGGCGTGGCAGTGGAAAGATATTGTAAAATCTCCAGTCAGAGGTGGTATTTGCTGGTTTTCCAAACTACTCAAAATTTCCACTACCAGTTCTCCAGAACTGGTCAGAACTTGCTGAATACCACCTCTGCTCACTGCCCACAATGACATGGTTGCATTTCAGGTTTTTTTATTTATTTATTTCTATCTCACTAATGAAACTTGGCAACTGGTTCACATTTAAGACCGGCTGTGTTGTCCTGTGGTCATTGTGACATCATTTATAATATTTTTTGCTAGTTTCCAGCAGCTTTTGCCTGTTTCTGGCAAAAAAAAAAAAAACACTCCTTCAGGAGAATGGATCAGGAGTTATGACTATGTGATTTGCTTAATGATTGCCATAAAAACATTCATAAAATTGAGTCCAATCATATAGGTGCCTCATTACAACTTATGACCAAAATTCCTGTTCCAATTATGATCATAGATCAAGGACTACTGCATGAGGAACTGAGAAAGCCCAAACAGGAAGCTTCAATTCAAGTGTGATTCCAAAAGCAATTATTTTGTTTTCCTTTCCTTTTGATATATATTCATAACCCCCAAAATCCCCAACATTATGGTTTGCGTTAAAGTGAAGATTAGTATATTTTCCAAGTTTCAATATTTTTATTAGTACTATTCTAGCATTTCTATTTTGCCTTTAGCCTGTCTGCCCTTTGATTTAACAAGAAACATGCCTAAATTGGTCCAGATAAATAGCAGCACTTGGCTACCCTTGAATGCTTCTGAAAGCAGAGCAGTGTTGAACTTAGTACTTAGATGGGAGAATATATGAAAATATTGTTTATCGGCTTGATGGAGAAGTCCAAACTACATCCTAAAAAGGTGGGGACAAACAATTTTTTATTGCCAAGAAAAGTACAGATAAATTCCTGAAGTAACCAGGAATTGAGCTTGTCTTAAAGAAAGTTTTATTTTATCTCGTAAATGAACTCCAATATTGACTTACATCACTTGCTTCATTATTGGCTCAAAAAAAGGAAGACGAATAAGCAGTGCCAGTGTATAGCACTCCAAGACACCCAGGGGTGGGATCCAACTGGTGTAACTACCGGTTCGGTGATTTTACAGCAAAATATAATATTACTAAAATCCTGCAAATAAAGTTAGGTATATAGCTTTTATAAGGACCTTGCTCAATTTGATTTCCATGTGAAATTAATGAATCGGACACTTGCTAAAGAATGAAAGTATCAGTATATTTGCCTTCAATATGTTTAGATTGAGAGTATATACATTCAAGTGTGCTGTTAGATAACTGCTGTTATATGTCCACCTGTGAAAAATGAAAAATGTTTCATTTTTGTCACAGAAATATACAGGTTCTTTTACTGTCCACAAATGTAGACTTGTAAATGCTTTTTGAAAATGATGTTTCTGTTTCCCTTAATCTTTTCTTTCCCAGAAAAAGAACCATGAAATTACTATATTCATTATATCACTTTATTTTTAACGTTTTTTTTTGTTTACTATAACTGAATTATATATAATATCAAATCATATCAAATAACTTTTCAGTAGATGAGATAACATTTTGTATTTCAATGAACTTTATAAAAATTGCAACCAAATTACATGAACAAGATATTTCTGAAATTCGGTCAATGTGGATATACAGTATGTAGTATCCTGCATAACATTTTGAAAACACTACATCTGTGTTCAGATTGAGTAAATTGATGGACAAATATGTTTTACATTATGATACTGGTTCCAGAGAGTACTTCAAATGCTACACTTTAGGAACAATTTTGTATGTGTTTATTTTAAGAGGCAGTAATACAGTAGAATGTTTTGATTGTGATGGAAAAAAATGAATGAATTGAGCATCAAATGATTGGAAGAATTCTCCATATGTAGATGTTTTGGAAGTTGGGACCTATTTAACATTTAGAAAGGCTGTCTAGCACGTGCAAGTTGCACTTATAATTTGTTTTAACATGAACATTTTGCACTTAGTTCTAGTAAAGGATATTTACTTCTTGTGTTTCTTTGGATAATTTTTATTCTGTGTTTTATTCAAAAAGCATTTAGAATAATTTATAACATATTAGTAGTAGAAAAATACTGTCCACTTTTAGAATAAAGAAGGGAAGGTAAAAAGTGAACCTGACACTTGTATTATAGTTACAAGTTAAAACAAATGTATGCATTTATTACTGTGATGAATCATACTTTATACATTTGTTGTTCATTGATTTTATACACTGCCTTTTTTATTGGAACAGCGATGACAGCAAATAATACCAAAGCTTCAAGTAAAAGTTAAATTGTACTTTAACTAATAATACTGGGGGTGGGGGGTGGGGGGAGTGTTGGTCTGTTACTAGCTCTTTGATGCAAAAGACTAGAGTCTGCAGAGGGCTTATTAAATACAGAGTGTTCCCTAGCAACCAGCTAGACAGTGCTTGAACATTTCAATATCACAAATATTTTATTAGTTCCTGAAATTTCTTCCACTAAGATGCTGGTGTAATAGTGCTTCAGTTTATTCAATATGCGTGCTATATACAGGGACCTAGATGAGCAGCAGATGGTTAACTTGGTGTTATTCTTCAGTGCCATTTCAAGATAGGTTATTAGAGCTGATCAATCACACTAGAGGGTTTTTTTCCCCCTCTCAGCTATGTTTGTTATGATATGGGCTTTTTTTCCCTTTAAGCTGATGAGCCAAAAAAACCCTACCCATTCTGATTCATTGAGCCTTTAGTACTGGAAAAAATGACTTTCTAAAATCTGGATGAAAGAACTAGTAAATTGTCAGAAGCAAATTATAGAATAGAATAGAATAGAATAGAATAGAATACTTTATTGGCCTTGTGTGATTGGACACACAAGGAATTTGTCTTGGTGTAAATACTGTCAGTATACATAAAGAAGAAACATTTGTTAAGAATCAAGAATCATAATGTACAATATTTAATGATAGTCAGAGGGTACAATCAACATCAAATCATACTAGGAAACAGGATACAAGCAACAAAGTTACAGTCAGAAGTGGGAGGGGATGGGTGATAAGGAATGATGAGAAGATTAACAGTAATAGTAGTGTACACTTTGTAAATATTTGAACAGTGTTGAGGGAATTATTTGTTTAGCAGAGTGATGGCTTTTGGGAAAAAACTTATGTTTCAATTCATGCAAATGAATAGTGGTACCCTGGAAGAAAAGCAGTGAAAATGGAGAGGACCAAAATGGTTGCCATTTTATCAGTTATCTGAAAGAAAAAGGAGGAGGAGGAAGAGGAGGAGGAGAAGGAAGAAGAAGAAGAAGAAGAAGAAGAAGAAGAAGAAGAAGAAGAAGAAGAAGAAGAAGAAGAAGAAGAAGAAGAAGAGGAAGAAGAAGAGGAAGAAGAAGAAGAGAGTTCTTCCTCCCTATGTAAAATGAAAAGTGACAAAAGGAAATGTGATAATACAAGAGGATTTATTTGTAAATGTGCCTAAGATTTATTTTATTTTATTCTTATTATTTTTGCAAAAATCACAACAAATCAAAATTGGGAGGTATAGTGTACCTTTATGTCAGGTAGATAGATGAATTTTTAATTATTCACCTGGTTAGTGAGGTAGGGGGTATCATTTGCCATGCTCTTATTCCTTCTACATAGTTTTCCACCTATATACCAAGATCATTTCCTTAACAAGAAATTAATAAGAAATTTGTATTACAAGAAATTTGTATTATAGGACATTTACAGATTTAGAAAATGTGTATGGATGCTTTTGCATATGGAGATCAATATTGCATTTGTAATGCAATAGGAACAGAACCAAAACTACACATGAATAAGAATATGGAATGCTTGGTGAATATTTTAACATAAAGCATGGAGCATGCATAGCATATGATCTCATCTCAGTTTGCTAAATAAATATAAAATGCTGTTGATGTTAAAGTGTGTTGGTTGAGACATGAATGTACATGCACTTTTATATTCCAATGTTGTTCTATTGTTGGCTGAGAAGTGAGAACCTGCATTGAATGTTCACTTGTAATGAGGAATATGGATCTAAAAATTGGTATATAAAACCCAAGGTAGTTGTGATGGATGGAGAAAACGAAGCAGAGTTATACATAAATGTCAAAAAAGAAAACAGATTAAGTAGATGAATTTGTGTGCCTTCGTTGAATATTATACTAAGAAGTAAATAAGCATGGAAAAAATTCAAAATAAGGAAATGTTATGGGTTGTGAATGGTTTGTTGTGAAGAATAAATGTTTTTCAAAAGAAGTAGAATAAAATCTTTATATAAATATGAGATTTTAGATATATCAGAAGAAACATAAAAGTAAGTTGATGGCAAAGAAAATGGACTACTAAAAAAATTTGTATCGTAAAACTAGAGAAGTTCAAGGAAGTTGTGGTTGGGTGGAGTTGATGAGAGACTGAGTTGATGAAAATAAAAAAACCAAAAGCCATGTATGAAGCAGTATTTAAATGCTGTAGAAGCTGTGTTTCTTTTTTCTTTTTTAATCTCATGCCTTTAATTTATCTGCCTTGTTATTTCTAGCAGTTTTTCTCTAGTCTGCATATCACTGCTTACACGTATGCAAAGAATTGCATGATGGACATTGTACAGAAATAATGCATGTATGCTTCAACAGTGCCAAAGAGTGACATTATCTGTGCTAATTCTTCAATTTTCTAATGCCCAGGAATTCTTCTGCAGAATCCCAGCAGTTTCAAACTGCTGCAAACAGTTTTGGTCGTTGCCATTTTTCAGCTTCAAGTCCTAATCTAAGGTTTCCACACCAAGTATATCTTAATGATATATAAGTTTAGGTTCTAGGACTTCAACTTCTATTAAGTAAACACTGGCATTTTGTTACATTCTGTACTGTTGACCCTGTCTATTGTGTCTTTAACAGCAAATGGTATGCCAGATTTCCTGTATCAAATTTTGGTTGCCTCAAAGATCACATCCTTACTTGGATATATAAAATGCTGAGAAGTTTTTGGCTTTTCCTTTTGAAACTGCTTGTTGTTCCATGATGTCAGCCATGAATGTGAACTTACATGCCCAATTGTGATCATTCAGTTGTCTGATCAACTTTCCTTTATCCTCCATTAAAATTCTGCTTCTTCGTAGACAAAAATATTACAACAGGAGGCCTCAATTCAAATAGAACATATCACAGTAGCCACTTAATTTCACATTCTACTTTCTACAGATAATTAATGGAACTGGTAGCTATACCATGCTCTATTGTTAATGCGATTTACAGTTTTCCTACAGTTGAAATTACCTCTGCTGTTTAAAGGGACAGTGTGTAAATGCTGCTAAGGAAGGATATACCTGATTTACCTGAGGGAAATTAATGTCAACTTTCTGTGAGCTGGATATGACATTATCATGCACTGTGATAAGACCATGCAAATTATTAAGGCTCAGATTATAGCAATTCAATGCAGCCAAAAGCATATTTCATGTACTCATCTCAGCATCCTCAATTATGTCACACATGCAGATATACAGTACAAACTGGACTGTAATTAATGAATGAAGCTTCATCTATGGCAAGATAATAGAAAACAAGATGTGTTCAGATATTCTTCAGTGCTGGCCAAAATGGTGCTTAAAAATAAGTGAGATATTTATTTATCGTCTGTGGCATTTTGTGTTCCTATCTGAAACGGATTATTATACACTCCCAAACAATGATACAGATAACATAGATT
The DNA here is from genome assembly GCA_023653725.1 of Bungarus multicinctus. NCBI lineage: Eukaryota > Metazoa > Chordata > Lepidosauria > Squamata > Elapidae > Bungarus > Bungarus multicinctus. Next base: position 40,342,260 of record CM042846.1, on the reverse strand, counting down.
GTTCATTAACCAAGCACATTAGAAGCTGCTTAGAATTTCACTAGAAATATCCAAACTGTTCATGTTAGATTAATAACTGAAAATGTGAATGCATTAGCCAAATTTGGAAAGTTTCTAAACAATGGGAGGGTTCTAAAGATGTCTGGAATAAGGTATCTAAATATGTGCTATGGTCTTAATATTTTGAATTATTGCTATAGTTCCTGATGTCATCACTATCTATAGACCTGCTATCTCAACGGTAAACTCTATAACAGCAAATGGAGTTTTTCTTAGAAGAGAAAAGTACAATGTCTCCCTGTATATACTTGGGTATTTTCATAAAGCAATTTGAATGCTACCATTTAACACTATATTTAAATGTTGCTTTTTAATTAAATATTAAGTTAGTCTCTGAACTGTAGAGGTTTCAACTAATATGACTAGATCATATTAGATAATTTTCTATAGGATGTTAAGTCAAGCACAACTGCAGGTATTGTAAAGTTTATTGATTTTAAGAAAACATGACATGAAAAAGAATCAGTAGGGGGTGCAAAAGACTCACTGTTTGAAGGCTCAAATCCTTGGTAGGCTGAACACTTAAAAGTAATTTTCTGCTTCACATCACAAATAGAAGGTAAACACACAACCCTACAATCATGCATTGAAATTCTGTGTACAGTTTCAGATAAGTGTTCACACCTGCTATAAATGTAAACATATATCTACACCTGCTTGATTATATAGAATAAAGAACATTTAGATTTGTTCATTTATAGTAGACCCTGAGATGATGTTATTTACATTTCCAATCAAAGCAAAAAGAATATAGAATTATTTGAGCTTTGAAAGAGGTAGCTATTTTAGGACTATCAGATACTGTATGAGTCAGAAAAAATCCAGATGAACATTAGATGGCAGCAGAAAGTTAAGAGTGTTCTATTTTTCTGGCCTGAATTTTTTTCAACCTCGATTTGATAATCCTACACTAATGCATTTGTAGAAAGAAAGCCATTGAAAAGATTAAATTAGGCATTAATTTCTCCTATTTGTTTAATTTTCAGCACAAGTTGATCTGGCTCAGCTCCTTGATTTAAAAAAATTAACTGAGTGTCAATAGGATATGCTTTTTCTGAATCATTTGACTGTTCTTTTTTTTCCCTTGTGTAAAATGGAAAAGACTTGCAAATAAGCCTATTCAAGTTAATAGTTATATTTGAACAAAATAGGGTACTTAGGGCCCAGACAGGTAGATATATTAAAGAAAAATTCAACACTTTTTAGCAGAAAAATAGAATAGTATAAAATATTGTGCTCCCATAGGTAGGCCTTGATTTATCTCAGTATTAAGGCTGGCAAATTACAGTTTTGTTTTGTTTTGTAATGCAATTTAAGGAAAGTGTTTGATGGATTCACCTGGCTTTGTTTCCAATTTCTTTAAGTGTTTCCTGCTAGTGAAAAAACAACCATCAACTGGTTTTCAGATAACATACCCATTAATTTTAGAGTTCAGATTATCTATATCTACCTATCCATCTGTAATATTTAATTAATTACTTTGGTTTTGGTTATTCTCTAGTCCTGACCCTTTTAGAAGGGTGGTCTCAGACCTAAGAGCACTATCGTTTTATGTCCAATGAATGAACACTATGTAGCCTTACTCTTTCCCATAACTATTGTCTATTTTGTAGACTCTTCTGCTACTTTCATTATTTTGCCTATTTTTTAGTTCTTGGTTGAAAAGCTTTGTTTGGCTACAAATCAGATTTCTGCTGATTCAACCTGTTACTTTTTTTTGCCTGTGGCACTATGCTGTCCAAAAAGAAAGGAAAACAGTACACTCATCAGTTGTTTAATAAGAGAAAGCAATTGCAATAGCAGATCAATCTCTATAAAGGCTGTCAGCCGATCATATTGCTGGAAGAAGACTGTTGAAAAATCTTAGTTAAATCTAATACATGGTTTAACTTTCACATTATTTAGAAAGAGGGAGCAATAAACTTTAGTTATGCTATCCATTTTCAAATATATTTAAGGTCTTTCATTAGACAGAAGGATAGCATAATCCTTTGAAATGTAAATCAAGCATCTGCTGATTTCCCCTTTGAAGTATATGTGGGAATGAATGAACTGGAGGGGGAGGGAAGCTCCCAATAAAATAAGAACATCATTGACAAAAATTAAGAGCTGAAATCTCCTTCAGATCTTTCAGTTCAGACTGCTCCAAAGCAGCTGCCCATAAGAGATTTAATATTAAAGTAGAATAAATAATTCCTATAATCCCTTTGCCGAAGAAAGGTTCTGCTGTTTGTATAGAGTTTTGAGTTTGTTTAATCTATTACTACGCCCAACTTGTTGGTTGTGCCATAATAGCAATAGCAATAGAACTTAGACATATATGCCGCTTTACAGTGCTTTACAGCCCTCTCTAAGTGGTTTACAGAGTCAGCATATTGCCACCAACAATCTGGGTCTTCATTTTACTCACCTCGGAAAGATGGAAGGCTGAGTCAACCTTGAGCCTGGTGAGATTTAAACTGCCAGATTGCAGGCAGCTGTCAGTCAGCAGAAGTAGCCTACCAGTACTGCACTCTAACCACTGCACCACCATGGCTTACAAACCAATTAGCTACTAAAAAAGCATTTTGTTGCATATTGGAATTAATGGCAGAAGGTTTTGTTTTGTTCTCTGATGAGTTGTGGAATATCAATCGAATTGAATCAAATTTGTATATGTATCGTGGTATTGGATATTCCTTGAAAAAGTTGGTCTGTTTGGTATACTAGAACAACATAAATAATATTTCATTACAGAAGAATTTAATTTTCAGAATGTTTTCCCATTCTAAAACTTAATCATGAATTTTAACTTAATGTTGGCAATGTGAAATAAAGAAAAAGAAACGGGAAGAAGGAAAATATTATATTCTATTGTGTTGATATGTAGCTGGAACATTCTAGCACATTATTTTCCACTCCAATATTCATTGAAAAAAATTGGGAGATTCCTGGAAAATATTGGAAAGTCTACTCACAAATTACTATATTAATCTCAAAGAAAAGGTATTTAGTTATATAAAAATCCATTACTTCTTTAAATGGTAGCAGCCTATCACCTTGGATATGCATAACTTAGAAAGTATCTTTTGGTATAGTATAAATATAACCTAGCAATTCAAATACTCAAAAGTAGTATTATTAGTCCAATTGGTATGACTACCAATTAGGCCCAAAACATTACTTTTTATAAATTAAACACTGAAAGTTAGCACATCAAGATTCTCATCTGTGCTTTTACACTATTAATGTGAGCAGTATTATTATTTAGATGTCACTTCTAATTTTCATGGCTGTCTATTCTGTCTACATGGAGACATGCCAGTTTCAAATAATCACCAAGAATGTAAAGTTAAGGTAAAAAAGAAAGAAAGAGTCAAATATGTAAAAACATGAAGAAATAACAACCTAATATAATTATAATGCAAGAACAGCTTACATAATTAATACTTTTTTCATTATAGATTGAGCCAACTATAGTAGTAGTGGTATTAAAATAATTATTTCTTTAAAAAAGAAATATGGGAAACTACAGAAGAAGAATCTGTAAACATAACCAAATTATTTCAGAAAATCTGATCATGCAGTGATTAATAGATTAGAAGAGGCAAATCTACATGGCAAAACTAACGAAAGGAGATTTAACAGAGTGTGTAAACATTCATATAACAAATTTGATTTCACATGTTAGCAAAATGATCTTTAAGTTCATACAGCAGAGATAAGAGCTTTACATGGAAAAAGAGATGCCAGATTTCAAATTGATTTTAAAAAATTTTGAGGAACAAAGGCTATTATTACTGTCTCATGCTGGATAATTGAGAAAGCCAATGAATATTAAAAAGAAGTCAAAATGGGCTTCATTGATTGTAGATCTTTGATTGTGTAAACTGTATCAAACTTTGGAATAGTCTTAGGAAAATGGAAATACCAGACCATCTCATTGTCCCCATACAAAACCTAAAAACCTATTTGGAAGCCATAGTCTGGATGGAACATAGTTAAACTGTCTGCAGATCAACAAAAGAAAGAGACAAGGCGGTATATTTAGTTTATTAATTCAAACTATATGCTGAATATTTAATATTTATATATTTAGGGCACTTGGATTAAAAGATAAGTGTGCCTTTAAATATTGAAGGTAAAAATATAAACAACCCACACCATACTGGTGACACTATGCTGATAGCTGAAAATGCAAATGTCTGGAAATTGTATTATAATAAAAGTCTAGAGGCACAGTGAAAAAATAGGATCAAGAAGAAATATAAAGAAGACTAAACTAACAGCAGGTACAAAAAACAGCTTTAAAACGGACAATGAAGAAACTGAAGTAATGGGAAATTTCTGTGGGTTTGATTTTTTTAGAAACAACTATCAACAGTAAAGGAAATGGCAATCAAATATATGCTTCAAACTATCAATAGGTGGAACAGCAATAAAAATCTTAAAGTATATATTCAGATGTCATGATATTTCTATGCTTACAGAGATCCGAATCATGCAGACAGTTGTTTTCCCTGTGACATTATAGAAGCGAAAAGTTGGCTTTAAAAGAAGCAGGATAGAAAAATGTATCATAGAACAAATCAAACTCAGAATTTTCAGGTTGAGATAGAAACGACTAGGTTCGGGGATGGTAAAAGGAAAGAGAAAAAGAGGATAATTAAAAGTAAGGTGGATGGAAGTAATTGCAGTGATGTTGGGTATACCAAGTTAGAGACAGAGTTTTCTGGAGAAAATCTAAGTTGTGTGATTGCTAAGAATAGATATAGACTCAGTGGCATAGAATCAAATCAAATATATTGGTAGCCATTACATTTAGCAGCAATCTTAGAATTATAAGATAGCTACTGTCTACTATTATAGCTAACTTGTATAGATTCATTAAAAATATCTCATAGCTATTTCTTTTTCTTCAAACTATATTCTACAAATTATCAGTTTATAATCTGTGCTAAGATTTTAATTTAAATAAAGATTCAAAGTTAAATTGAAGTGTTTCAAAAATAACTTCTCCAAATGCAAAGGCAATAGAATATATATAATTTGGGATTTAAACTAATTTGCTATTTTTTTCATTAATTTGTAGAGGATATACTTTTTTCACATATACTTCTACATGTTTCACAAATACAACATTGTTTCTGATTATATTATTTTTCAATTTTTTCTGCTTTATTGGATGAAATTATGAACTCTTCAATAGGCTCTACTTCAAACTCTGACTGTGCTCCAATGCTCTCCCAATTAAAAAAATAAGCCAGTTTTAGAATATTGAATATTCCTTCCCTAAGAGGTGATCATTGTGGAATATATTAAGAAGGAAATTTGATCTTTTTTTTAAAAAAAATGGTACTCTATTAATGTGTTAAATCTCTGGGATACATTTAAGGCATTTAAAGGCATCAATCAAGAGATCCATTACTGCTTTTACCTCAGAAAAAAAAGGGACTTAGATACTCTAATCTTACGCCATTAGAAAGGATGATTAAAGATTCAATCTTGTTATATACTAGAAGCCCCACAAATGAATCATATCAAGCATTGATAGTAGCAAAGCTTAAACTGAGACTTCTACATTGAGAAATGTATTAACTAGAAATATTGGGCATTATGTGAAGAAAGTTATTGGTTTATTGCATGAATGAGAAAAAGCTACAACATTTTACCTGGACTTCAGGCCAATGATGGGCTATTATAGACTGCAACAGAATAATTAATCATTCGTGTTGTAATTTTTATACTGATTTTTAAAACTACAAAAACCTAAAACCAAACAACAAATTATTAATTTCTTAGGGAATATTGACAGGACAATTCCCAGGAAGATAAAAATAAATTGGCACAACCCCAGAAATCACAGAGACACAGCAATCTATAAAACTGGGGAAAGCTCATAGACTGGATTGACCTCCAGCTGAGTGGTACAATACCTTTATAGGTCTATTTTCATATAATGTATATTGTTGGGGATCTATAATCAAAGTTGTAAACTGTTATATTTCCTTTATCATATTATATTATAGTACATTTATAATGTGAAAAAGACCCCCCACACACATACCCAATAAATAAGGTATAGACCAATGTCTTTGTTTAATGTGGATGCTAAACATTAAGTGTAAGCAAGGCAGGAAGCTTCAGAAATTATTTCCATCAATAATTTACCCCTTCTCCTTCTGGATTTATAAAAAATAGACAAGGATCTAACAATATTGACCTGGTGATTGGTATGATGGTCGCTGACATATATAAATTGGAATGAACTGTTCTAATTCTGCTAGATGCTGGAAAATCCTTTGATGTGGTTCAGATTGAATATATGTTTATGTTTATTTATTTGTATTCCTCCATTATTTTTACAAGTAACCCAAGGCAGCAAACATTTAGAGCTCACCTTCATCCTCCTATTTGAAGCTTGTTCTAATAAGATATAGATTTCCACCATATTCTGTCCATTTTGTAAGGATTATAAAATATAAAAGTTAGCATTTGTAGGAGATGATTCAGCTGAGCCTGAGGGAAGGGTCAAGCATTTCATCAATCTTGAATTCATTTGAACCCCCAAGATATCTAAATCCAGCCCACCTTGAATTCTAGTGATTCTTATTTCCTGTCAATTTGCTTTAACTGTTAGTAGTTCAGATTCTTCTAGAGGGCAATAAACCTGCATTCATTTGAACTGCCTTGCTTCCTGGTTTCTTCCACCTGACAGCAATTCTTATTTACCTGAATTGTGAAATGAAGATCTGGAATAACTAGTTCTATAGTTTCAATGAGTCAGATGTTGAAAAATGTGGAGTATATTTATTGTTTCAAAAAATAATTAATTCATCAGCAATATTTTGTGTCTATCAGATTCTTCAGATATTTATGAATTAGATATTATGTTAATGTAATAAGAATTTGAAGGGTTTTCTTTTTAATGTGATGTGATCTTGCCCAGCTATAGGTTTGTTTTGCTTTCAAATTGCTTCATATGTCAAAACATTTTTTAGAAGAAACATTATGGCTAAGGATCTTAATGTTACATGGAACTATATTCTTAAAAATGAAATTTATCATCTTAGAATAGCTTTGGCTCAATGAAGCCTGGGGCATACCAAAGAGGAAAATCTTATATAATGAAAGAAACTGATTTTAAGGAATGGATCCAGAATAAAAGCTTGTAATCTTTATTCAAAATATATGAGTACTGTAGTGTAATTTGGTTACATTTAATGAATAAGCTTAAAAATTCAATTAATCTTATATTATTTGTGTTATTATATGTATCATTTTTCTGTAATTTGATCTCTTTTTGCCACATTTACTTTATTTTAATTACTAAAATATATTTAGGAGGAATTTTTATTGTGTATTTGTTACGTTTTTTTCCTTTATGAGATAGTTGTTTGTATTAGACTATACATAAAAAGAGAACTATAGCTACTTATATGTAGTCATTATCAGGAGTACAGAAACATAATATATTCAGCTTCTGACTAATATTATTTTATTAGCACATGGTTTCTTATGAAGCAAAGGAGAAGACCAAAAATGCACGTTTTATTACTACTATTACAATAATCAACCAGAGAACAGTGTTGCCTAGCAACTCTTTGCTCCTCAGCTTTGGCTGGAATACATGAGTACAGGAAGAATATTTTGAATCTCAAACTCTTCTCAGGTTTCTTAGGATCTGCATCTTCCTGTATATAGTCTGGGGCTCAGGTATTGGAAATACATGCATATCTCTATGCATCAATTTTGTGACGAGACTAGTGGGATTTTCAAGAGGAGCAAACCCACTCTCCTTTAAAGGCAGCATGGATTTTACTGCTGTTTAGATACAATATATGTGTTCCTAGTTTATGATATATGCTCAGTGTAATGAATAAATTATAACTTAATAGTTTACAAAAAAATTGCAGTATTTTATACTGCAGAGATATTAAAGAAGAAGAGATATTAAATTCTGAGTATTTTTTTCCAAGATACTCTCAGCATATGCCTATTGAGTTCTATGCTGAATATTAACTTTGGATTTTTCAACAGCTCTTTTCAATCTAATGATTTTTAAAAACAAATTCTTATTTGTTTATTCTCTGTTTATTTCAATACTCTGAACAATAAACATTACATAGTAAAAATGGACTTCTTGAGCAACAGAAAGTTCAAAATAGAGTAATTCTTTGTGTACTATAGCAGTGGTCGCCAATTGGTGGGCTGGGGACCATTGGTGGTCCATGAGAAAATTTTGGTGGTCTGCAGAGAAATGTCCCCCCCAAAGCACTCCCCCCAAAGCAATTAATCCAGACTGCAAGGAACATAAGGCTGCGCCGCCCACATGGCCCACCCACCTGCCTGGCCCCCAACCTTTGGCCAACCGCAAATCTTATCTTGAGTAGAGCCACACGAGTTGGAACTGGAAGGTAAGACCAATGGCGAGGGAGGGAAGTTGGTGGGAAAGTCAGTCCCACATTCCAGAGCTGCAGTAGTCACAAGACTGGCCCTTTGGTCATCTCGGAGCAGCTCCTCCAGTCCATGGCAGGCTGGTGCACCCAGGTGGAGGAGCAGCTACTCCGGGATGACCAAAGGGCCAGTCCTGTGACTACTGCAGTTCTGGAATATGGGACTGATTTTCCCATCAATGTCAGCAAGCCACGTCAGTCAAAATTCATATTAGTGGTCTGCGGGATTTAAAATTATGAGTTTGGTGGTCCCTGAGATCCAAAAGGTTGGTGACCCCTGTACTATACTATAGCTATAGCTTTATAAATATAGAATACATGGATGGATAAACGGATGGATGGATGGATGGATGGATGGATGGATGGATGGATGGATGGACAGGAAAGTTGAAGTGCCATTGAAATACCCAGTCATCTACTTTCATATAAGAATACATTTGTATTTCATTCAGAAGCATACTTCATTGAATCCATTTTTTTTAGTTTTTTTCTCTCTCTCTCTCTGTCTCCACAAACACAAACAGATGTGCTGTTTTTCTGCAAGAAATATTAATTGCAAAGTTATAATATCTATATTTAATATTAAATTAATTATATTGTTATTTCATATAAAAACGTCACACTATGTATATGAGACATATACAGCACTATCTCTACACAAATACAGCACTGTCTGTTCAGGAATACAAGTCTTGTTTAAACTCAGTTAATCATGCTATCTAGTATTACCAGTTTTATCTATAGCTGGTAAAGGATGGCTGATGGCCAATAATATCAGAAATTAATTGATTGTTTCTACAGTAGCAATATTATGCATGAACTGTTTATAATAAAAGATATATGAGAAGAAAGGCCATCAACCAAGCTAAACTGTGATACAAATATCCATTTTCTTTTTGTTTTGTAATAATTTTCAATCCTCTTATTACACAAGATAGTTTGAAGTTTTCTTGCCCTTTGTTTATGCTTTAAAAAAGAAAGTTTAATAAGATTTCTGGTGAGGACTTTAGTATGAAAATGCAATAGTTTAATTTGATATGTATTTTTTTTTAAAATCATACTTTTAGAAAAAGAAATTACAAACACATAAGAATTGCGTGAAAATTGGACTGAATCTGCTTAGATATAATATGGAATTTCAGGACTGCGGGCTAAATTGGGAAAACAAATAATCATTTTTTGTGTGTGATTGCCAAGAAAACTACACTGATCTTTCCATGAAGTTACCAGGAGAGTCGAACTCAACTACCTAGTCCCAAAAGAGGACTCTTTTTTTATGACTAGTGATGGTGGAAAAAATTCTTCCAGTTACACTTACCAATTTTAAACACAAAAGAGAAAATACTTGAATCACAAATTCTGCACTTTCACAATGCTTCCAGCTCACTTATGCTTTGAAGAATGCTCAGAAAGATGTGAATAAATTGCATTATGCTAGAGAAAACATATTTATAAAAAGTATGCGTGCCTGAACATTTGTAAGTATGGGCATACATGTATGTATACAAATGTTCTTGTTTTTTTTATCAATTTCCATATGGAGCAAACCACACTTCAAACAAAATGTGTTTTAAAAGAATTAAGCAATAAAATGAGTAAATGTTGAAATAACAAATTTGTTATCTTTTATGTGTGTGTAATTAGACTTAAGAAGCACAGTTCTAAGCTAAGTTAGATCAGTCTGAGAATTAATTCTTCAGTCAATTTTTGAAAGATAATTCTGCTGGGTAAAACTAATGAAAGCTACATAGATAATTAAAATCAGGCATCAGATTCTTATGTACTGCTTTTGATTTCCCATTCATGGAACTTAGAACTTTTTCTTTTTAAAATGCTTCCAAATGATGCTTTGACATAATTTAGATAGAAAAAAAATGACTTTACTATATTTTTGCACATGATCTGGAAAAATGGGAAGCAAAAGAAAAATTTCAACACTATTTTCCCTATTATCCTTTCATTTGCCATTATCTTTATTCACTAAGTTCCATTTTCTTTCATCTGTCCAGATAAAGACGTTTGTGCTCAGAAGTTGTTTTCTGCATGCATACATATAATTTGCTGGAGGTAATGTAATCAGGGACTCATCCAAATGTAGCTTTGTGTAGACATCTCTGCATTAACTTTAGTGGGGTTGATGTTTTAACATATGTGCTTCTGACACATTGTTTCTGATCCAATAAGAAATCAACCGGACATGCTGGCTTAATGGAATCAATTTTGGAAATGTTCCAGAATGCCTCCTAGGACAAAGGAACAAAGCAGGCTTATAAGTATAGAATTAAATTCACCACCCAACCCTCCTGTAAACCACATAATCAGATGAATAAAATATTCAGAGGTAATATGAGCAACAATGCAATCAGTCTTCACTGGACGTATCAACAGCGCTCCATTTGCAAAATGGAAATAACCTTTGATTCAATTTGGGGAGAGTTTAGGGTTGTGGGTTAAGGAAGCACCACATAACACTTGAGGTAGAGCTCAGTCTTAGAGAATAGGTTTGGGGAGTTATTTCATATCTGTAAATCCCTGTTTTAGAGTTTCTACTATAGTTTTCAATACTTACTGAAGATTGTGCTTTCAGTTTTCAGTGGTCATGACTGGTAGCTGCATAAAGAGACTTGTCAGCAGTGTGTGGTCCTGGAAATATAGGTTGCCTATTGTGAGTTTAAATTGTAAAAAAGGTTTAGCAGTATGGAGGCAGCCCGGTGGCTCAGTGGTTAAGATGCTGGACTTCTGTTGGCTGGAAATCCAGCAACCCAGATTTAAGACCCAAGTACCACATGATGAGGTGAGCTCCCACCCTCGCTCCAGCTGTTGCCAACCTAGCAGTTTGAAAGAGTGCAAATGTGAGTAGATAAATAGGTACCACTTTAGCGGGAAGGTAACAGCGCTCCATGATGTCATGCTGACTACATGACCAGGGAAATGTCTTCGGACAGCATTGGCTCAATAGCCCTAAAACAGAGATGAGTGCTGCCTCTATAGTCAGCAATGACTAACAGAGAAAAATCTCCCCCCCCCCTTCTTTTTTTTAGCCGTATGAGAGATTTAACTGATATGACATCCCTCACTGGTCATTCATTAGTTAAGCTTTTAGTTTCAGTTCATGATTGTAAATTATGGTTTTTGTATCACCAATATGCCCAGAGACAGACTGGGATGCAGGGTAGCTGGAATTTTGAAGTAAGATTCTATTGTTGTCCTAATTGATACTAAGGCACTCTTTTAGCTGATATTGACAAATCTTACCAAGAAATTCATTGCCATAAATTTTATATTAGCCCTCAAAACCCACTATCAAATGTTTCTAACATATTTAGATTTCATTTTCCAAAACTGTTTTTGTATATCAAATTGAATAGGTGGAATTATATAATGAGCAAAAGATAATTTACTCTTCATTGGCTGCATTGCCAGTGCTTTATTTTCAAAATGAAAAATATCAATACCCTATACTGCCAAATGCTAGCTACGAACCTTTGGGTTTATAATGAGAAATCCCCTTTCTGCATTTACATTGGAATGGGTCATAATTTTCAGATTCAGATGTTCTGAATTGCTATATAAATCAGTTCAGATATGTGTGCCAATTACATTTTTGTTTTCCCCTCCAAATTCTGTTACACAGTATATCTCAAAGCATGTGTAAATTTCAAATAAAACTGTTAGAAAATGCATATTGTACAGCAGTATATGCACAAATAAAATGCATATATTAAAAATTTGGAAATGTAAAGACTGCAGATATTCAACAATATATATGATAAATGTGGAACCAAGTAAATCCTCATGAAACTGCATATATCTTTGCGTTCATTTATTTTTTAAAAAAATACACAAATTGTAGAAATAGAGTGAGCTTAAAGCAGGAAAAATAGAAAATTAAGCAAAACTATATCATTATAGTTTCATAGAAAGTGGTGTCATCCAAGCTTTAAAGAGAAGCTTTAAATAAACATTATATTATTCAATTATATCTTGATCCTATATTTTGTTTGTCTTTGATCAAAAGAAAAGTAGTCTCAGTGATGAAAATAGATAATTTTTACTGAGTTGGTGTTCAAATTCAACTACACTAAGGACAAGACAGGTTGAGGATAAATATGAAGATTACATTGCATTTAAATTTGGACCCACAATACACTCTTCTTCTCCATAGGGAGACATCTATTACACAACACTTTCCATTATTCTGAAAGCGCACTATGAATGCTTTAACAAAGCCTTGGTTAACTCTTCTACTGTAGTTGAATAATACATTATTACTTTTCCACCTTACCATCTTGAGTTCTGTAAGTGGTATATATCATATTTCCCTTCAGCTCTACTGCCAAGATTTTTAGACAGCTGCCTTGATTGCATGAAAAATGTGTGTCAAATCTAATCTATACTGTACTTGAATTTTTTTAAAAAAATTCTACCATGCAAATTTTTTTTACAAATATATTATAACAGTCTGTTGTAAAAGTGCCTTTTACTGTATTTTATTAGAGACATAAAATATGGAAATCAAAATGTTTTATGCAGTCCTTTGAAAATTTTACATACTCAACATTGAGACAATCATATGACAGGCTGTATGCAGGGAAATAAATCATTTGAATAAATATTCGTATGAATGTTAAAATATATTATAAAGTATGTTATATTTGCAATCATTGTGGTTTATACTTTAACTTTAAAGCCATGCCTGTTTTACAAACTTCTTACACCTAGTATGTTGTAAAGCCACTGGGAGAAAACATAACCATGGATTGGTTAAAACTTTCTAAGAGTATGGTATTGCAAGTAGCACTTTAACTCAATGTCCACTATCTAAAATATCACTTACCTTAGTCATACTTATACAGCTAGTCCTCAACTTACGACCACAATTGAGCCCAAAATTCATGTTGCTAAGTGAGACATTTGTTAAGTGAGTTTGCCCCCATTTTGCGACCTTTCTTTCCACAATTATTAAATGAATTGTTACAACTGTTAAGTTAATAACACAGTATTTAAAGGAATCTGGCTTTCCCATTGATTTTGCTTGTCAAGAGGCTGCAAAAGGGACCACATGACTTTGGGAGACTGCAACTGACAGAAATATGAGTCAGTTGCCAAGCGTCTGAATTTTGATCACATTAGCCATGGAGATGCTGCAACAGTCATAAATGTAGAAAAATGGTCATAAGTCACTTTTTCAGTGTCATTGTAATTTCAAACAGTCTCTCAATGAACTGTTGTAAGTTGAGGACTACCTGTATAACAAAAAAAATGAATAAATACATCTTTAGTCACTACAAATGAAGCAAAAATGGAGCAATTAACAGTTTGGAGCAGGGGTGTCAAACTCCCACCATCAGGGCATTGTCATGTGATGTATCATGACTTTTTCCCCCTTTGCTAAACCAGGTGTGGGCATGGCCAGTGCATGATACATCCAGCCCACAGTCCGCAAGTTTGACAGCCCTGGTTTAGAGGTTATAAATTTGGTATAATTCCATGTGCCAATGAATGTATGTTATGTATAAAAGGGATTTGATGAGTGAATGCTAATCCACATGAACCGGTTCTATGTCTGCTGCTCTTCAGAGCTACCAGTTCTACAGAGGTAGACCTCTAGAAACCCACCCCTGGTTATGACCCTTTCAATGCCCTTAGCAATAGTACAATGCTGGTTAGGAATGTCTCCTAAAAATGAATACTCATCAGTCATTTTGTTCTTTTTTTTAATGTTTAACATTTTTATTGAGCTATAAAATATTATAAGATATAAAATACAAAAGTAAATAGAAAAGCAATGGGGAGGAAGAGGGAGGGAAAGAAATAAGGGTAAGAAATAAGAAAAAGAAGCATTGACTTCCAACTCTCTCTGTTGCAGTAAAATAAGGCATTAGCATCAAATCACAACTTTTGGCTTTTCCGTAATAATATGAATAAGCCATTTCTCTAAAGATCTATCAATCTATTTGGTAAAACCCAAAATCAAAGACTCTTTCTTTTCTACTTCAAGCACGAAGTTCAGAAGCGGTCTCCATGTGGAAACAAAAGGACTTGTATTCTTTTCTTTAATCAAAATAGTCAATTTTGCCATTTCAGTCAATTCCATCAACTTCTGCAGCCAATTTCTTTCGTTCTTCAAAACAAGAGTAAAGAAAGGTGAGAATTATGTTAGAGATAACAATAATTACATACACTTGTAAACATCAAAATTCATTAAAACAATAATGTTTAAACATTTGGAAAACTTACATTATCATTGTAAGAAAGTATACTACATATATTTTTGTCTAGACATTGTGATGGTTGCATATTTTTCCACTACAAATCATTTTATATTCTGCTTTGAAGATCTCAGACATATTCATAGTTTCTGCTTTGATTTATAGTTAAACCAGTTATTTCCACTAGCTGATCTAACTTCTCTAAGTCTGTTTCATGCACTTTAGATCTGTTTTCATTTTACCTTTTATTTTTATTTATTTTACATTTCGATCTAGCCACTTTCAAATTCTCCCAAATGTCTGTACAAAATAGTTTAACTCTGAAACTCTTTGAAATTTAAGAATATTAAGGATGTAGAATCATATAGTTCATTTATATTTAAGTGAATATTAAAAAGAAGTCTAAAGTCATTGTAATCTTCAATTAATATTGTATGAAGTAGAGATGATAAATCCATGTTCTGCACTCATGATTTTATATTTCTTTGAAAAGAAATGCCACTGCATATATTTATATCTATTATTGAATATAGGAAAATCTACATATAAATTTGAAGAAGACATGGTCATTCGCCTTCAGTCACCTATTGCTGTATATTTGTTTTTTTCTATTTAATTTTTAGGTTATAGTCCAGTTTTTCCTTGACAGTAGAGAAACCATTTAAATTGTAGGAGATAAAGATTTTATCATGTAGCATTTAGCAATAGCATTTAGACTTGTATACTGCTTCACAGTGCTTTACAGACCTCTCTAAGCAGTTTACACAGTTAGCGTACTGTCTCCATCAATCTGGGTCCCTATTTTATCAACCTTAGAAGGATAGAAGGCTGAGTCAACCTGGACCTGGTGGGATTCGAATTGCCAAATTGCAGCCAGACGGCTGTCAGCAGAAGTAGCCTGCAGTACTGCATTCTAACCACTACACCACTACAGCTCTTTGTTTATTATTTGATAAGGCTGGAAACCTAAATGACATCATATAAACTTCAGTAAACTAAATGGGTTTATTTCTGAAAAGAGATATATAGGATGTACAAGAAGGAGTGTAATATAGATCAGGGATCACCAACCTTTTGGACCTCAGGGACCACCAAACTCATAATTTTAAAACCCTCAGACCACTAATATGAATTTTGACTGATGGTGGCTTGCTGACGTTGGTGGGAAAATTGATCCCATATTCCAGAGTTGCAATAGTCATAGGACTGGCTCTTTGGACATCCCGGAGCAACTGCTCCTCCACCCGAGTGCACCAACCTGCCATGGGCTGGAGGAGCTGCTCTGGGATGACCAAAGGACCAATCTTGTGACTATTGCCACTCTGGAATATGGGACCGACTTTCTCACCAATGTCAGCAAGTCACCCTGGGGTGGATTTCCCCACCACCACCATCACCATTGGTCTTATCTCCCAGTTCTAGCTCGTGTGGCTCTACTCAAAGTAAGGTTTGCACTTGGCTGAAGGGTTGGGGCCAGCAGGTGGGCAGGCCATGTGGACGGTGCAGCCTTGTGTTTCTGCACAGCCTGGATTAATTGCTTTGGAGTGGGACATTTCTCTGCGGACTACCAAAACTTTCTTGTGGACCACCAATGGTCCCCAGCCCACTGGTATAGATGAGACCTACATTTGATATAGATGAGACCTACATTTGTGCGGGGCAACACATTGACTTATACTGTATTTATTTTAGTAGTAAAAAATTTAGATTCAATAGGGTTTTAAAGATGTTGAAGCCAGTTTTCCTTTTAGGATTGATAAACACTTAAAGTAAAGCCGTGGAAGAATATATGAATTACCCTGATGAGATAACAATATTCACATTACTTACCATGGAGGACTGGCTATTAAAACTGACAGAAATTGCTGTGATTGATAAACTGATTTCTTTGATTAGAGAAAAGACTATATCTACATTTATCAATGATTGGAAACCCCTTATGGATTTTTGACTTATACATGAAAAAAATGAACTTATTATTTATGCGTTTGATTATTATACAGGATAGATTATAGAAAGAAGAATGTTGTGTTATGTTACACACATAAAGAATCCAGTATATTCTAGCAATATTTCACTGGACCACATGAAAACATCAGTTTACAGAAGAATGTACTTTTCTTCCTGGTAGACTTCATCAGTTTGTTTAGATGAACTCTGGTTTGTTTTTTTATCTTTTTTAAGAAAAAAAAGACAAGTTGCTTCCTGATATTTTGATTTAAAAAATTTACAAGGTGTTCTTTTTTTTGTTTTCTGGTTTTTTTATATGTGTGTGTGTGTGTGTGCGTGTATATATATGTATATGTATATATGTATATATGACTTTTCCAAATTTATGGCAGGCACAGCAGAAAAAAATCACTTCATTTTTGTGTGTGACAGTTGAAATCTCTTCCACAGATGACTCTGTCATTTTGCACCATCTGTTTCTTTACAATAATGGACTTCAATGTAGAGGAGCCAACATTATTTCATGCTTCATTACATGAAATGCCTTCTATCTCTTTGATTATATATAAATTTGCCCTGAAAAAATTTCCTAAAACTTAGCCTAAAACAAACAAACTAATGAATTCTCATTAGATGAAATACAATTTCTCATTATTACTTCTTTCTTTCATAGTATTGGCATGGAAGGACGCTTAGTCAGAGTTTCATTTGAGAGATATTTAAATGAACTTATGGGAAAACTACCAATAAATGTGACCTTTAATATAAATAATAATTCCCAATAGTCATCCTTGTTTAGAATTGAAGATGCTCTCAAAGAAGGTGTTGCAACTTCATTTTTGGTATACAATATAGCAAAAGTACTTAGACTTATAAACTGCTTCATAGTGCTTTACATCCTCTCTAAGCAGTTTACAGAGTCAGCATTTTGCATCCAACAACGTAAATCCTCATTTTACTGACCCTGGAAGGATGGAAGGCTGAGACAACCTTGAGCCAGTGAGACTCAAATTGCTGAATTGCTGGCAGTCGTCAGAATTAGCCTGCAATACTGCATTCTAACCACTATGCTCCCATGGCTGTTATATAATTGGTGTTTCTCTCTTGCAGTTAAAAGCAAGCAATATAGAAAGCAGTTATTAATGTGGGAAGATGTCAGGCTATTTAAAACAAGCTTGGAATATCATAATCCATAATACTTTGCTATGCTTTTTCAGTTTTCCAGTGTGAGTAGCATATTGCACATTAGTCGCTGACATCACTGCAAACGTTTAAGGGGAATCAGACATTGTGAAAGAATGCATGATTAAAATCAAATATAAATTCTGATAAAGGCTAGTTTAATAAATAGATAATTGTGTAGCTGAGCAAACACATAAGCAATATCCACTGTGCAGTCATTCTGCATCTAAATTGTCTAGTCCTTCTAAACACATCATATTTACCAGTCTGAATTTTAATGCTGAAGGTTGTTTGTTCCCACTCTGTATTGGGAAAATTACACCTTAATGAATGACATCTTTAAAAAAAATGAACCGGGAAAATGCAGTAGTAAATTGTGGAATTTTATTCATATTACTATGCATGCAGTCCAACTAGTTTATAGTGCAGGTGTTGATAATGGTTCGTGGCTGATTTTAATAGTGTGGCTTACTGGAGCATGTTGGTACAATGTTGCCTCAAGGTATTTGTCATAAATGTTAAAGAAAGTGCTGTATGAGAAAAGACTAATGTGCTCATAGAGCAATGTCCTTTTTTCAATATTAAATAACACATGGTCATTAATTATTTGGCGGAACATTTATTAACTCCTCTAAAACAGTAGCCTTTTTAAAAACCACTGTCTCCAGTTGGCATCAAATAAATTATAGCTGAGACCATGCAGGGAAAGAAATAGAAGGGAGTGCTATTACAACTAATTCTTAATAAAACTTGATTGCAAATATCTCACTTCACAAAACTTTTTGGCAAATATTACTTTGAGGCAGGATCAGTACATATAAATTATATTAAAAAAATTTAATTGAAGGATGCTGTTGGGATTGTTTAAGTGCAATTCTCATTGTATAGGTTATATAGACTTCATGGCACAACAAAATTTTCTCAAGTATAAATCATTGTACAATTTTCAGAAAGCAGACCTCAAATAACAAGAAGAAATTTTAGAGCACTTTGTCTTTCTAGGAGAAGCTATTAGGGGTTGTTCAACATTCATAATTAAAACAGACCATGGGTTGCCATAAGGTATGATCCCAGCCAGTAAATACTATGTTTCCCCAAAAATATGGCCTACCTCAAAAGTAAATCCTAGTTTGATTTTTACATGTGTGCCCAATACAAGCCCTACCCCAAAATAAGCCCTAATTAAGACTTTGCCCATCCCAGGTGCACAGGTAAAAATTAAGCTAGGGTGGAGATGGCATGATGGAGCTGCCCTACTACTTACCTTCAGACAAGCCTCACACCTGCCAATACCTGCCTTGCCAACCCATTTCTTCTGCAGCAGGCAAGGCTTTCCTGAAGGCCTCTGCAGCCAATAACAAAGCTCTGGATCTGTCTGGAGCTCTGTTGTCGGCTGCAGAGGCCTTCAGGAAAGTCTTGCCAACCTTGCCGACCACACAGAAGAAGTTTCTGAAGGCCTCTGAAAGCGAAAAAAGGCCAAAGGGGCGATGCCTGCAAGTGAGGTGAGTCAGTGGAAGACATCCCCCCAAAAAATAAAACCTGGTGCCTTTTTGGTGGCAAAAATAAATAAATAAATAAATTAAAAAAAAAAAAAAACAGGGTCTTATTTTCAGGGAAACATGAATCATGAAGCATTTACAATTACACAACTGCATTACTGTGTAATGTTCCAATCCAAGCCACATATATTTGTAAGCATATGTTTCTTAAGTACATATTAGTCTATTTCAGTAGACTCTTGCATCAATTTAATATTACCAGATTCATCCATTCTAATCCAGGTTGCCTTGTTCATCCCATCTTCACGAAATCTATTCCAATTTGCCAACAAAATTTAGATCTTGAACTGAACTCTTCAGTTAGTGATATCAATGCCACTATGCTTTAGTTTGCTGTACTTGCCAGCAGCCAAATGATGTCACTCAGTAACCAGATAATTTATTACTAATATATACAGTGGCTTTTGTTTTATGAGAATTAAATAATTTTCAAATGTGGTGAAGTCATAGCATATGTGTTTTTATCAGGGCAGTCCTGAATGAAAAAAGGAATATTTAATCTACATTCTTTACCATGATCACTACAAAACCATGCATATCATGGGTGGGTTTCTACTGGTTCTATCCATCTCTGTAGAACCGGTAGCTCTGAAGAGCAGCAGACATAGAGCCGGTTCTATGTCTGCTGATATTTTTGTCCACCCGCCCACCCGGGCTGTTATCTGACCTTTATTTCCTGATTTTTTCAAGTTCAGCTGCCGTGCGAGGCACAGCTGCAGTTTAAAAAGCAGGAAAAGAGGGCTTTTTGAAAGTCTGCTTCTCTGCACGCAGCATGCTGATGACAATTTACAGACACACCTACGGCAGTGTGCAGGGAAGCACATCGTAAATCACCAAACTTTGTAAATGACCGAACTGGTAATTAACCCTGTCAGATCCCACCCCTGATGTACAAATGCATAATTAGCATCTGGGAAAGCTACTGCCATTGACATCTAGTTCTGGAGTAACCATGGAAACAGCTGGTTCTACAATATGCTCTGATATATGGTGACTATTGCAGCTTACGTTTATTCTCCTCCCCACTTTTTTTGTTAATATTGCACAAACTAATGCTAAAATTGCATGTTTGTGCTATTGATTAGGCTCAATATATACATTGAAGTGTGTGCATTATAAACCTGCTCCCCAAAATAACCAATATGACAGGATCAAACCAAAATGCTATTATGCAGCACAAAATGAAATGGCTTTACAATTTATAGAAACCATTTACATTATTTGTGAGGGAAGACAAAAGGCAAAGGGAAGTAGAAAGCAAAAAGCAGATAGATAAACAATAGGTCTCCAATGCTACAAGACTGAGGTGTTTTGAAGGTTAATGTAGAATGCAGTCAACTGGAACATTTAAAATTCCAACTCTGTTTTTCATTATTCTGTTATTCCTTCTTTCACTGATTATTTCTGGAAGGCGCTTGGACTTTCTGAAATGTTACAGATCAAGAGATGTGTCTTATAAATAAAGTATCAGGCATTATTACTGGTGACCCAACTATATGGAAACCCAGAGGAGGCAAATAATGTTTCAGAGGATAGGCAGCTTACTAATCCCTTAATACAGATTGGTAACACTCACTGAATACTTGATGCACCCTTTTAAAAATAATCAAATCAGCACATAAGCATGTTTCTTATAATTTTATAAGAATACGAGACCTTGATAACCACTTGAACCAATTTCCAGCTTCTAGATAGTTTGGTTCATGCTGCAGAAAGTTTTTTCCACATCCTCAAAGTTCCCAGATAAGTTGAAAAATGTCAGTTTCCTCCTTTGGTTCTGCTAATGTCCAGGCAAGCATGAGCATCCTGTTAAGAAATTGTTTAGTCACAACAGCCCATAATAAGATCTACCAATTGGCTCTGTCCCAAACAGGTGCAAATTAAAATCTCTGGATGACCTAATCCATTTCAAAGACAAGACAAAGAAAGAGGAAGACATGGTGTAATGTTTTCGATAAAGTCATCTGGATGAACTTATTTATCCCTTGCTTCTAATTAGCATGATATAGATATATACCATGCTAATATAGATAGATGATAGATAGATAGATAGATAGATAGATAGATAGATAGATAGATAGATAGATAGATAGATAGATGTGATATAGATAGTATATATCAAAGATATACTATCTTTGAGATATGGCTAGTGAATGTAGCAATGTATTGAGTCACAGATGCCTTTCTGTTTCTTTCTGATATTAGAATATGCTGAGTATACAATGTTAATTAGAAATATTAGCACATTCAAGGTTTCTGGCTTCTTTATTCCTTTAAAGTTACTTCTAAACAAAGGATCCCATCTCTAGCATTGGCCTATTGTGAACTTACTCATCTTGTTTGGTTATATTGTAAAACATTACTGCATTTTCTACTGAGTACCACTTGCTTTTTTATTATGATAATCAAATAACGAAATATATTTTGCTGGGTTTTTTTTTAACAAAACTTACATTCATTGAGCTGATTACCTGGTTTATCACATAGCAATCCATCAGAAAAACGTATTTTATTTGTGGGTTTTTTTTCTTCAAAAGTGTTATTTATGGGGGAGTAATAAGAATTCTTCTCTACATTCACTACATTCATAAAAACATTGCAGTTTGGGGTGTGTGAATGTACACATTTCTTATCTTCACTGTATGTTACTAAATACTCAGCATGATGCTGTCATAGTAGAACACTCTAGGAAGGATGTGCAAATTCCTTTTTTCCTCCTACTATCACTGGTTTGCTGTTCAATGCAACATGCCAATAGTAATATTTTCGTACATATTAATAATACTCTGGGTAGGTAGAATATTTTTCCTTGATACGATCCAGGTGACCATATTGAAACATCTATAGAGGACATAATTAGAATGCCTCAGTTCTTCTGAGTAGGGGCTTGGATATGATTATAAAGCATTCCAACAACATGTTGTGAATAAAATCTGGTTCAGTAATATCATACTGTATTAAATAATAATTCAATAAGGAAAATATAGTAATAGAATTCTATAATACGGCAAATACTGCATTGGAAAAATTGGTTTTTAAAAGATGTTCACCACAGGTTTTCTGTTAAAGAAGCCAATTAACACATTTTTGCTTTAGGAATCCAGTTTCAAGTTGTTTTTAAAGGAGGAGAAAAATGGAAAGTTTATCAATGATGCTTTAGAACAGGGATGGGCAATTAATTTTCCCAAAAAGCCAGATGAAGAATTGGGACTGTTGTGGAGAAGCAATAGATCCCATCTGCACTCTATCCACCTACCCTCAAGGCTACACTTTAACCAAAGCAGTGATGGGTGGCCAAGTCCTGGTCTCCTTCATGTGATGACTGCTACTGCCTCCTGTTTAGGCTACTCCCGGTGAGAGGTGAGTGCTGCGTTTTCTCTGCAGTTGCCTGGTCAGACCTGATTTTGTGTCTTCTCCCGCCTCCTGTGTCATGTCAATTTACATTTGATTTCTAATTTCCAAGTGACCTCATGCAGGCAAGACATGGATAGCCAAAGTAGGGTGTGGCCCAGGGGCTGTAAAATGCTGGGTTCTGCTTTAACATTGTTTCTTTTCTATTTCTATTTTTGTGTTTCTTTTTCATTTGCTTAATAATTTTCTTTATTCCTCCTTAAGTCAGAATTAGTACTGTTTTAATTTCATTGAAAAAACATCTTCACTAAAAAATATTTTGAAAAACAAGCTTTATTCTTGCCTGGTTCTAATTTGTTCTTGAATTTTCCTCAAATTGTTTGCATGTAAAAACAGATAATTACAGATAGCAATGTGTTGATTAACTATTTTGAAAGTATATGTAGTTATGATCAGGAAGGTGTTTTTTTTCTTCCTACAAACAATACTGACATAAGATAGAGTTTCCAAAAGGAATTGAATGTAATTATGGCCTTACTGATAAAATGGAAAATTAGGAAACTACTATATATCTCCCAGAAAATTAAAAAAAAATTGCTTTCTCTATTTTACTATGAAGAATGAAGGAGATAAAATAGGGTTGGAATAACAAAAGCAGCATTGTCACATCACACTGCAAGCTGTGCCACCTTTCTACATGTGTCATGGATGTGCTGATTGTATTGACAGGATGCATTTTCTTCACTTGACTAGGCTGACAGAAACATGATAAAATATTTCAGAGAGTATATTTACCAGATATTTGATACTTTTGTCATTGATAGGTGACAAAACTCTTGTCTTTCACAGAGAGTTAATAGTAAAGGATCCTGAAAACTGTAGTTCAGCAGTAACTTGTGCCCCTGGTTTCTTCATTCATGAATATGTAACATATTCATAAATAAAATGATATTTCAAGCTCATGTGAATAGCTTTTGTGTTACTTTATAACCTATAATTCTTTTTTTCAGTCTTTTGTACAGAATTTGTGATGAGGAATAATTCAATTTTGCAAACATGTCAATAAAAATTTGGGTAGACATAATTTCATTAGGCACTATTTATTTGTTTTTCACTTACAAATTTTTTTCACTTCTAGATTCAGATTACAATAACAAACTGAAATATATAATAAGAATAACACAACCCAGTATACTAAAAGAAAATAAATACATCCAAAGATTATTATGTGATTTGGGTATGCTTGGATCCATTATATTCCTGATGAGCATTTGTACTTTAGTTTACCTGAACTGATTGACTAATGGAATGAAATGTCTAATTTCAGCGTGAAGCTATCCTCTTTTTTTAAAAAAAAAATTCTCACATTGCAGAATAGAAATGTGATCATTCACGTGCATTGACTGACAGAGTCCAGTGTACAAGACTTATCTTTTGAAAAGATATATTCTACAAATCACCCTATTGCCATGGAAAACTGTAAAAATATCTTTAATGGATCATTCACTGCTTTCAGTTCCATCTTCTGTGCTGAAAAATATTAGTTGAGACAAATTCAATAGGAGTTTCAAAGCTATTCAAATAAAGGTACCTTCAATATCCTGATGTCGCAGGTAGTCCTCAACTTATGACTGTAATGGAGCCTGCCACTACACTCATGTTGTGAAATCTATAAACCTGTTTTTGCAGTAATCATTAAGCAGATTACCATAGTCATTAAGTGAAACCATGTTCATTAAATGAATCCGATCATTAAATGAATAACGACTTAAATGTGGGAATAGAAGGGGAACTTACCAAATTTTCAGATGATACTAAGCTGGCAGGAATAACACCCAAGAAGATAGGCTCAAGATCCAGGTGGATCTTGACAGACTAGAACACTGGGCCGTATCTAACGAAATGAAATTCAATGTAGACAAAAGTAAAGTCCTACACTTAGGCAAGAAAAAACAAAAATACACATATAGAGTGGGTGAAACCAGGCTCAATAGCAGTAACTGTGAGAGGGATCTTGGAGTCTTAGTGGACAACCAGCTAAATATGAGCCAGCAGTGCGCAGCAGCAGCCAAAAAAGCTAATGCAATCCTCAGTTGTGTTAACAGAGGGATACAATCAAGATCAAGGGAGGTACTAATACCATTCTATAAAGCCTTAGTAAGACCACATCTAGAGTACTGTATCCAGTTCTGTTCACCACATTACAAAAAAGATGTTGAGACTCTAGAAAAAGTACAGAGAAGAGCAACCAGGATGATTAGGGGACTGGAGACTAAAACATATGAAGAACAGTTACAGGAACTGGGCTTGGCTAGTCTAGTAAAGAGAAGGACCAGGGGAGACATGATAGCAGTCTTCCAATATTTGAGGGGCTCCCACAGAGAGGAAGCAGTCAAGCTATTTTCTAAAGCTTGTAGGCCAGACAAGGAATAATGAATGGAAACTGAGCAAGGAGAGATTTAACCTGGAAATAAGGAGAAACTTTCTGACAGTGAGAACAATCAACCAATGGAACACCTTGTCCTCAGAAGTTGTGGGAGCGCCATTACTTGAGACTTTCAAGAAGAGATTGGATTGCCATCTGTCAGAAATCTTGTAGGGTCTCCAGCTTGGGCAGGGGGTTGAATTAGGTGACCTACAAGGTCCCTTCCAACTCTGTTATCTGTTATCTGTTTATCTGTTATCCTTAGGGGTGTTTTTGTCAAAGTAAAGACCAGTTTTTGGCAAAAACTTTGTAAATTTCAGGCATGTGACTGCAGAATGCTGAAAACAGCCTAAATGCAACTGATTGCCAAGTAGCCAAAATGCAGTCTGGATAGACAGAAGTAGATTCAATCAAGATGGAACAGCTGTTTAATTCAAAAGCCTATTGATTCCAAGTGTTGACTCTTGAAGAAGAGGTTCTCCTTACTTTCACTGAGATTCTTTCTACACTCACAAGGATTTCTGGAATAGAAGTCAGAAACACAGCCAGGAAGGCTTTTGGCTAGTTTTTGTTATACTATGCCAATTCTAGCCTTAGCTGGGACCTTGAAAGATATCAAAAATACTTCAGTTGATTCAAAATGCAATGGCCTACATGCATTCCACTCACACTACTGCCAAATTATATCACTGCTACAGGAGGTTATATTGCTTACCAGCATGGTTCTAAATGTTATTGAAGGATAGATAGATAGATAGATAGATAGATAGATAGATAGATAGATAGATAGATAGATAGATAGATAGATAGATAGATAGACAGACAGACAGACAGACAGACAGACAGACAGACAGACAGATTCTGCTCTCTCAACTTAGATGGCCAGAAAGCAATAGCCATTTCTTTCCATGGAATTGTGTGCTCCTTGATGCAAAGACAACCCCATTTCCATGGCCTTTTAAAGCTGGTAAAAACTGGATTCTTCCAGAAGAGAATAGGAAACATCCAATCTGTGGAACTTTTGATAACTGGATGTGGGATTTAGGCATGACCACAGCAATCAGTTTCTATTGATTGCCTGAGGGTTTTACTTGAGGATATAGTGGATTCAGTGCCTTCTTTTCTAAATCCTTAGAGGAAGCACTAGTGCCAATGCAAGTCTCCAGAGCAGCTGGATATTCAAACTACTTACAACCATTAATTGAATTGGGGCACCTGCTTTAGACAGCAGGTCCAAAAACCTCATATCATTGTATAGACTATATTGGCTTAAGTAGACCACAGTTTTAAACTCCCTATAGAACCGCCTATAATTTGTTACATCTTTGTACTTTTCTGTTTTTAGGGAAAGCATATTATTCATTTGTCTTTTATATATCCAAATGTATCCAGTTGTAAACATTTTTATTCAGTTGAGCCCTATAAGCCTTACATTGCAATCTCAAGAACTAAAATCACATGGATACTGCAAATAAACTATCAGACCCGTTCACTAAACTCATTTATTAGAAATATTTCCTCATTTATTGTTTTTGGATAACTATTTTACAATGCAGGCCAAAACAATGGACATTGCTCTGGTTTGAAGTAAAAATATTGATCTACCTGTCTTTTTAAAGTCTAGTTAATGAGATTGAAACAGAAATGCACAAACCAGTAAAACTATTAGCTTGTTTAAACATTAGTAAATTTATAAATCCATATTGGTTTTCCTACAGAAGCATCAGCAATTTCTAGCATAATAATGATTCCCCTCTCCCAAAATGAATTGGTTTCTTAGCCACCATAACATTATTTTCATGGATCATGTTTACTAATATGGAGAAATATATTTATCAGCTGGCTGGGAAAAAAACTGATTTTTTTGAAGCCATTCTCTGGCTTTTTATATATCTGCAATAACAGAAGCTTTTAAAATTAGATTATGTGTGTCAGTGAATTTACTCACCTCAAGAACTCTGAGATTTCCTGCATACAGATTTACTTTATCTCTTTCCCTCTCTCTCTCTTTCAGCATTCAGGCAGGAATTATGAAAGAGACATCAACATCCATTTATTTTCCCCAAAGAATAGACTTCTTTAAAAACAATTTTGTTGGCATTCAGATATAAGTCTGAAAAGCTAACTTTCTATCACTAGAGCTTTCCTCTTGATCAGAGACTCTGGGATCTTTTTCATTTTTTAACTAGCAGACTCCATGACCTGAAAACTCCTGCTCTAACAGTGGAAGTTCTTATTACATTTATTAAAGCCTCAAAATACAAAGTAGCTTCATAAACTCTAACGTCACCACTACAATCATAAATATGTTCATTCAAAATGACAAGCTATTCATGGATGACTTCAACTTAGAGTTCTTATCTCACCTCCACTTTCTCAATATATGAACTTGTGGGGAGAAAGCGCTTTAAATGATGCCCTCTTACTGATACTGTTTGGTGAGGTGTTAAAAGTGAGTCTCATTGCCGGTGAGCCTATTAAATTCATTTACAATTGTAGTCCTGCTCGAGATTGCTATGGTCTTTAAATAATATACAAAAAATGGTTTAAAACATATGGAGAACTCTCTAGAACAGGGGTGTCAAACTGGTGGCCCACGGGCTGGATGCATCACATGCAGGCTACGCCCACTCCAGTTCCACAAATGGGGGAAATGTCATAAAACATCATATGATAACAATGTAACGTGGTGAGTTTGACACCCATGCTCTAGAATATTCATTCCCACTTATGTGCCTCAGTTATAATTTAAAATATTTTTTTTAAAAAAAATGCATGAATAGTGTGATCCAAAGATTGTTTTAAGCTTTAAGTTTATAAATAACAAACTTTACAAATAGGAAAACTTTTATTTTATTTTATTTTACATTTTATTCTATAACTGCTTACCAAGCATTAAAATCTGCCTATCTAAACTAAATGTAGCAACTGTCTTAAATAAAGACTATGCTGGATTTGAAAAAATTGGCTCCTCCAGTTTCTGCCTCAGGATCCTTCCAAATTCATCCCACGCTAGTTGAACTAGTTGTGGGATTGTCTTTAAAAGACAATTTCCATCACCCTGTCCTTTATAAATCAACCTCCCACTTTTGTAAACCTCCAGGTATAAACAAACAAGAACAACTTTAGTTACTCACCTTAAAGAAGCAAAAATAAAGATACACAGACAGCATCACACAAAAAATAATTTTGACTAGGCCTCACAGCTTGCTGAGAAACAAGCTGCTCTTCTCTCACACAGATACATACACTCAACAAACTAAACAGTCTCCTTAAAGGTATAATGCATGTCAAAGGCACAATAGATATTTCAAAACACCAGTTCACTCTTTCCTTTGCAAACTACCCAAAAACATCTCATGTAGCAGTTTTTTCTTACTCTGTTCTATTGGTCCATCTTCCTAGGTCCATCATGCCTCTCAGCTTGTCAAGCTTTGTATCTTACACTCAGTAAAGCTCACTTTTACTCATTTTCTTAATCCCCAGTTGTGTTTTCTACTCTGTGTGTTCCTTGGTCAAAGAAATTCTTGGCTTTATTCTGATTTCGATACAGATTTCAAGGAGTCTAACAGCAGCCACTCTATGTCTCTATTTGCTGCAATGGGAATTCTTTTTTGTCTCAGTTCTGAAGACCTTCACTTAGAGGATTTTCCATTCACATTTCCTAGCATTCAAGCATTATCTTAGTTACTCCTTCTGTGAAATCGTTACCTTTTTTGTGCTGAACTTCAGTGAAAACAACTGAGTTGCAGAAATTAAAATTGAGTTCAAAATTCCCTCTATAAACCACAGAAACATAGCTAGGCAGACTAGTTAAATAAAGTTTTCTGGCAATATAAACATTTAACATATCAACATACTGTAAATTAAAATGGAAGTTAATAATTTAACTGAGCATAGAAAGGATAAGACTATACATTTCTGGTTTATACCACACAGTTGACAGGGATTGGATTGTCAATTAAAAGTACCCATTCTTGGGGCCTTTGTTGCACATCAGTCTGCAAGGATCCTTGGAATATGTTCTTAATAATGGACCTATAATTAGGGTAAAAACATGCAGGAACCAGCTTTCTTCAGATACTGTACTTGGAAATGAAGTAAAAGGCAGTGAAGATCATATAAAAGTGGTATTGAATGCTTGTAATCCTTATTTCCAGTCTGAATTTTTCCAACCTTATTTTGAAAGTTTCAGGCAGTTCACTTACAATTCTTTCCACTAATTTAGACCAGTTCTTGGAACATAGATTACTGAAGCAAGTCCAACTAAGACATGGGTTTCAAACTCACCATATTACGTTGATGTCATGTGACATATCACAATGTTTTTTGCCTTTGTGCAGCTAGGGTAGATGTGGCCTGCACATGACTCATCCAGTCCACGGGCCACCAGTTTGACACCCCTGAACTAAGGGTATAACAAACACAAACATGCCAACCAATCAGGCAGAAGCGGCTTTATCATTCAAGATTCAAAGAGCAATTGCCTCTAAAATCCCAAAGATACCCATCTGACACAAAACAAGTTGCCTAGTACTAATGTGGACAGATAGCTCATCCACTAACAGCCCTGCTGTCTTGTCTGGACTAAGCTTTTTCTGGCCCTTATCTAGTCCATTACCACAGCCAGGCACTGATTAAACGTTTCTCTTGCCTTACTTGGCGCAGAGAAACAGACAGAAAATTGTGTGTAATAAGCATATTGATGGCAGTATACTCAAATTCTCCAAATGATTTCATTCAGCAATTTTATGTAGGTGTTAAAGGGAGGAGATCAAACAGAATTTTATGCAATATATGGCATGCATGCTATGAACAAAAACCTTTCAGCATTGCCTTTTGGAGATGACCATCCAGGTATACATAAAACCATCTTACTTCCTTCTTGAAAGGTATCAGGGTAAAATATGAGAACACTTTCATATCTTACCCTGATACCTTTCAAGAAGGAGGTAATGGTCAATAGAAATTGGAAGCGGCTAAGAGATCCAGGATAATTTAAATGAATCTGAATACCTGTATTGAATCTACATCATTCCTTGAGTGCTCTATAAGCCAAGATGTACAAAATAAATTATAAAAGGCAATGAATAACCATACAAGCTTGCTAGACTTTAGGGTGAAAGTAACTTGGATGTACGGCAAAGATATTGACCTATATTCTTCCTACTCTTTCTAAAAAAAAGTCTCCTCTTTCAAGAAGTTCCCTGGGTGGTTTTTAAATGTTAAACATTATAATGAAACATTTTGTAACAAAACATTAAAACAATGGAGTGGTTTCTACATAAAATTGGGATAAACGTATATTGCCAAGTAGTAATAATATGTGAATTTAATTTTTTATACTGATAAAAATAGAAAAGCCCTACTTTATTTACAGTGGAGCATTTCTGGGATGCTCTTGCTTTGAAACTGTCTCTGTAGAATTCCAGTCTGTAATTGCTTTTATGAGGCTCTCAAGGGTTTCTTGTCATTTTCTGTGCTGTAAAAACATATTATTTTTGACATGGCATTGAGGACGTCAGGCAAAATAGATCTAAACATAATTCATAGGTAATTCTTGGGTTGGAGTTCATTACTCCTGACACTTGCTGAAGGTTCCCTTTTCCTCATCATGGAATGGGAGGGTAATAACAATGGTCCTATAATGTACAACTTTCTCCTATTGGAAATAAGGTCTCTTTAGAACAAGAACCAAATATACTGTAAGATGCAAAGTGAGAAATGTCCGCACAATCAACGTTGCTTCCTGAATAGAATCCAAATGCCCCTCTCCTAAGCCAAAACATTTTTAAAGAGTCACTGCACTGTTTCAACACCTGTCTTCACCAGTTAATTGCAGAAAATAGTGCAAAACAAAAACCTCAAACTCTTATTAATTATGAATCCCTTTAACATGTAGCAGTTGCCGTCAAGATATTGTATGAAGCAGAAACCATTTCAGAACTCTCTCCAAAGAACTTACTTGGACATAGTACAAAAACAGGTTGTCCAACAGATAGTCCTCGACTTATAACAGGTTGAGGATGACCATTTAAAGCTACAGTGGCCTTAGAAAGGGTGCTTTACAATCCATGAAGCACTTCTGGCCATTGTAAAACATTAAGCACAAACACAAATACATACTGTACAAAGAATAACTTCTTCCAAAGATAGAATGCTTACTTTTGACTCGTAAAAGATTATAATAAAATGTCCATTTTCCCCCAAAAAGAAAAGGAGAAATAAAAAAAAATCATTTCCCCCCTTTTAAGTTTTAACAATCATCAAACAATCATCCCTATGTCAAAATATAATGTTTTACCCATCTCCTGCAAATAGTCCACGAAGAGCTTCCAATTATAGATGAATTTCTCCAGTGACTTTTCTCTCTCAAGGGCTGTTAATTTGGCCATTGCTGCCAGTTCTGTCATCTTTATTAACCATTCCTCCATTGTGGGTATCGTAGGAACTTTCCAGTATAAAAATTGTGCTGCTGTTAGCATTTGATACTCTTGTGAACTATGAAAAAGATATAAAGTCACATCTTGTTTGGAATGAAATCAACAATTAAAATATTTGATGTACAATCTTTGAAAGGAGAAGGATGAAAATACAATCAATATAGCCAAGAGCTTCCATTGCATTCAATCAAGTATTCTTCCAGGTCTGTGTGAATAACATTTTAGTCTTAAGATAGAAATCTACTTGGAAAATATTTCTGTAGCAGACCAGTAAGATTCAGCCTACTCCCTAACATAGGACATTTGAGAATTGTTTCAGCTTTCAGCTACTCATGGATAAATATTGTCCATGCTGCTAGGAAGCGTGAAAAAGGCATTTAATTGAATTGCAATTTCAGTACATTTGCAAAAGTGATTCAAAATAGTGGAACACAATGCACACACCAATTATATAAAGTAATTGTTTGTAACTTTAACAGGATTACTGCAGCATAGATGTCCTAGCAATCATAATATTATTGATTGTAAAGGAACTCCTAAGCTAAATTATTTTTAATCATAACTGCATATCGGGAAAGGTTATTTCAATTTTCCTGTAATCTAAGAGGCTTCAGTGTGCTGGTAATAATTTTGCTACATTGAAACAGTGCACACTCAGTGTGATAATAATACATTCTGTATTGGAACAGTTAAATGAAGTAAAATCCTATTACAGATAATCCTCAATTTACGACCACAATAGAGCCCAAAATTTATGTTGCTAAGTGAAACATTTGTTAAGTGAATTTTGACCCATTTTACTATTTTTCTTGCCACAATTGTTAAGTAAATCATTGCAGTTGTTAAATTAGTAACACGGTTGCTAAGTAATCTGGCCTTCCCATTGATTTTGACTTTGCTTGTCAGAAGGTTACAAAAGGTGATCACATGACCCCGGGATACTGCAACCATCATAAATATGAGTCAAGTGTCTAAATTTTGATCACATGACCAGGAGGATTCTGCAAAGGTTGTAAGTTTGAAAAATGCACTTTTTTCAATGCCGTTGTAACTTTGAACAGTCACTAAATGAACTGTTGTAAGTCAAGGATTACTTGTAATTATTAAAACTTATTAACTTAATAGTAATACATAGTTTTAAGTGTCACTGTGTATTGAAAAAGAGGATCTTTTTTTAAAAAATGAGGGTTTTAATAGTTCTTTTACATTTGTCTTAAAAATGATAATAAGAATAGTGTTCATGTTCCTTTAATACATTTGTGAGGTTAGATATCAAATCACTTAGCAGGTCACTCTTTAATATGGCCCAAATCATCTGGTGTCCTCCAGCTATTCTGTTAGAGTGATGGTTACATACCTATGCTATTTCACCAGTCAAGTGAGTAAGTCCTTCACAACACCCATATAGATATCATCTATATTATGTCTGCCAATTTTATTAGTTGCACTTTTAACACTGGGGAATGAAGTAGGGCAATGATTTACAGAGCAGGGCAGTGAAGGGGAAAAAAACTGGGTATTGAAGGTTAGCATTAGAACTACGTGATGACCTCACTTTTAACTAATGAGAAAAAAAAACCAGGGAAACATTGTAAAATAATATCTCTCAGATAGTTATCTATAATTCTGGCCTTTCCTTCTATAACTCTGGCCATTCTTTCTATGGACTTAAAAGGTATTTTTTATAGCCATAAGTAACTTTATTTTTATTACAGTGTACTTGATGAAGCTTGTTTCATTTCCAGCAAATTACAAAGTTGGCATCTTGGCTTCATATGCCAAATAAAAATTGAATGCTACCCTGGGCATAATTTCGATATTCTTGGATGCGGCCTCATCTTCAACCAAAATGAGACTCCAGTTCTAGCCAGCAGCAGCTCCACTGTTGTGTTTTCCACTCACAAATTCCTCTGTGTAAAATGGGGAAGTGAGCGGAGGCGGGAATGTTAATGGCAGAAGTTGATAATCTGAGATCACTTCCTTTCTGAGGAAATAGATTGGATTACAGTGTCAAAGCATACAGTACTCAAGTCAACTTGTTTCTATGCAAGAATGACTGTTCTTGTGAGTGCCCCCTATTAAACACAGCTGGAGTGTAACAAGGCTGAGCGGTATGAGGCAATCAGCCCATTTCCAGTTATAGAAGCAGTCATTGCGTTGCTTTTATTCAGCCACCAACATTATTTGTCTTCTGACAGTGTATTGCCTTTGTAAAAACAGCACAATTAACTCTGATTGTAACTCCGAAGGGAGCTCTAGCAATTGTAACCCAGGAGGTTCTTATTGTAGCATTTTTCATCTCTTTTCTTTGTGACAGGATACATACACACAAGCACGCACACACACATATATATATATATGTGTACATATATATCTATGTATGTATGTGTGTATATATATATATATATGTGTGTGTGTGTGTGTGTATATATATATGCAGGATGTAAGATTAAGACTATCTTGGCAAAGTCTCGAGTTCTCACTCACCATCTTCAGGCTGATGCTTTCGGCTTCGTGCTTGTGCGAGCAAAGCGTGATCAGAGCTGCTGTCTCCCTATATATACTGGTGTGGAGGTTGGCTGTGTTGTCATTTCTTGATTGGTTGATGAAGTTGATATTTGCAGATTGACTGGCTTTTTTGTAAGAACATGTATTGCTGAGGTATTGGCTGTGTGTCTGTCAGCCTCCTGTGTTGTAAAAACCAGTGTGTGATGACCTTCTGAGTTCTATTGTTTTGACATCCTGGGTCTTGTGCTGTAATCTCCTGGTCATTGGCTGCATTGTGACATCCTGAGGTTTTGTGGTGTAACCTCCTGAGTTCCGTGATGTGATATCATGAGCGGATGGCTGTGATGTGATGCTCTGGGTTTTAGTTTGGTTCCGAGTTTGAGGCCTGGCTATGTGTTCATGACGTGTGTCAGTTTGCTTGGTTTGGGGGTTTACTTGGTGATGCAGCTGTGGTCTGGTTTCTGGACAGTGGTTGCCTTTTGTCTATGGGGTGGATTTGAGTTTGAGTCTATTGAGGTGTGTGAGGAAGTTGTCCAGTTTTTCTTTTCTGTGTGGCCAAATTACGAATGTGTATCTACATATCTAAGCCAGAGTTTGGGTTTGTTTGTGGATTTGTCTAGAGCATTGGTTTCAAAGCGTTCCATGTATAGGTTAGTGATGACAGGGTCACACGGAATAGAAAAACTGGACAACTTCCTCACACACCTCAACAGCCTACACCCCAAAATACAATTCACCATGGAAACAGAAGCCAACAGCCAACTTCCCTTCCTGGACATCCTAATTTACAAAAAACTCAATGGCACCCTAGGACACACCATCCACCTGGAAGAAAACACACACCAACCACTACTTAAACGCACAATCCCATCACCACCCTGCACAGATCAACTCCGTAGCCAAGATCCTCATCTCCAGAACCAAATGCCTAGCTGACAAAGACCACCTGAGAACAGAATTACACACCCTCACTAATGTATTAATTTCCAACGGATTCCAAAGAAACACAATTACCAACCTAAACCTAAAGGAGATACTCCCCAGAAACTGAGACACAGAACAGGACAATCAGAGGCACCACAGATAAAATCAGAACCCTACATCAGAGGCACCACAGATAAAATCAGCAAAATTCTCCGCAGGCACAATATCAGGACAGCCTTCGGCACTGACCAAAAAATAGCCAACATCCTAAGAAACCCTAAAGGCAAGATCCAGCTAGAAAACCAAGGAGTTTATGAAATACTATGCAACAATTGCCCAGCCATATACATTGGACAAACCAACAGGAGAATAAATGCATGCATCGCAGAACACAAGAACACAGTCAGAAAAGAAGAAAATACTTCCTCCCTTTTCCAGCACCTTAAAGCCACAGGATATGAAATTAATTTTGAGGCATCAAATTAATCTCCAATACTGAACACTTCAACAAGAGAATAATCAGGGAAGCCACCGAAATAGAGAAACACCTCCATAACATGTATAAACGGGATGATACCTCCCACCTACCAGACATCTGGAAACTAGCCCTTATCAACAAATGAGTCCCAGCTGTGAAAACCAACACCGGACCCAAAACAACACATGACACCACCACCAATCTCCCTCACCAGACTCAAACCCAAACCCACTCCATAGACGAAAGGCTACCACCATCCAGAAACCAGACCACAGCTGAATCACCAGTTGCCACATACCCCAACCCCCAAACCAAGCAAACTGACACACACCATGAACACATAGACAGGCCTCAAACTCAGACCCAAACCAAAAACCGGTATGTCACATCACAGCCACCCGCTCAGGATATCACATCACGAATCTCAGGAGGTTACACCACAAAACCTCAGGATGTCACAACACAGCCAATGACCCAGGAGATTACAGCACAAGACTCAGGATGTCACAACAATAGAACTCAGAAGGTCATCACACAGCCCATGACCCAGGTCATTACAACCCAGGAGATTACAGCACAAGACCCAGGATGTCAAAACAATAGAACTCAGAAGATCATCACACAGCCCATTACCCAGGTCATTACAACACAGGAGGCTGACAGACACACAGCCAATACCTCAGCCACATGTTCTTACAAAAAAGCCAGCCAATCTGCAAACATCAACTCCATCAACCAATCAAGAAATGACAACGCAGCAACCTCTCCACCAGTATATACAGGGAGATGGCAGCTCTGATCATGCTTTGCTCGCACAAGCACGAAGTCAAAAGCACCAGGCTGAAGATGGCAAATGGGACCTCATCAAAATGTTGCCAAGATAGTCTCAATCTTACACAGGAAAAGACCTGAACATGCCAAGACCTGAATACCTGTACCCAGGAAAATCTACGAATATATATATATATGTGTGTGTGTGTGTGTGTGTGTGTGTGTGTGTGTGCACGTGTGTGTGATATAAGATATAAAAAACATAAGAAAACAAATATGTGTGTGTGTGTGTGTGTGTGCACATATACTGTAATGGTAATTTCTTTTTAAGCAATTGTTTTCTTTTTTTATACTGAAAGTTTATAGTCACATATAGTTTAGCTGAACTTTCCCACTGTTTCAGATTTTTGTTTATTTGATTGAAATTCAGAGGGTTTTTTAAAATTAATAAATATATAGTGTTGAAAAATTAATGGCATTTCCATTTTAGTTTATTCTTGGCACACTCCCTGTAAATCTGCATATCCAGATAAGAGGAAGAAAACCAGCCATTCAGTTTGGCCAGTAAAACGCATAGCTTCATATTTGTATATGAAACTTCAACAGACATCACTAATATTGCACTGGCAAAATCAGTGATATATGAACAAGCAAACATACCTATCTATATATCGAAAGCTACAGGAAAACAATATTGTGAATAATTATCATGATGAGTCTTAAAGAGAGTTTGTGATTATTCCAACAATCCTTTTATCTATAAAAATGACAGGAGAACAGAGGTGGAAGTTGGTCAAAAGACTGTTTTTCCTTTATTCTGCACTTTTAAAGAAACAATTTAGTGGACAGGGATTATGTATCCAACAAAGAAAGAGAGGGTGGGAAGGAGAGGGAGAGAGAGAGAGAGAGAGAAAGAGAGACAGAGAACATACTTTTTCAAAATCTTCCAATTTTCTAACCAACTGGGGTTTTTTTGCCATTGTTTCTGATGTGTATGTGAGTTTGTGCATCTTGAAACAACCAAATATTTATTTCCTGATATATAATATTGTATCTCTGTAACCAAAGGAGAAATTGCAGCATGGAAATACCACATTATAGAGAAAGATGCTGAACCCTTTGGATGATTACTCATCTAAAATTACAACAGTCTCAATAGAAGCCAGAAACTAAAATTAATTCTACCAAGGGTAATCAACTAGAATAATGTGTGAACTATAGAAATATTTAACATATAATTACATCCATACTATATTTTGAATAGCCTTCTTTACTCCCTCTTCTTCTCCTTTCCTCATTACTTATAAAAAATTAAGACTAATATTCTAAAATTACTGTCACATTTAGTTCGTGCCCAGGTCCTAATCTTAAGTAATATATTCTTGAATCATGATCCTGAACAGATTAAGATAGTTTCAGTTATCCATGACTAATCATTATAATAATTCCTTTCTTCTTACAATTCCCATTGTTCTAATTTATCTTTTCCAAAGTAGACGCACTAAAGAATGATATTTTTTAAAAAAACACAGTAATACAGAGACAATAGTTACACAATTATTTCATGGTGTATATACATTACTTATATATTCATAAACACACATATTAAAAATAAAATTTATGAACTTTGTAACCATTGAACAGGGTTTCAGTGTTTTGATATGCGCAACATTGCAGTTTATGGTAGAATGCTTATTGCTTTGACATAGAAGAGATAATTCATTGAATCATGAAAGCACATATTTGATTAAAATGGGAAATTGTCTAAGGAAAGGAGATGTATAGAGACTTACAAAGGAATTTTATTTTAATATTGGTTGCAATGAGATTGGCAACAGCAGTAATATTCAGGCTGAACTATTTTCTAGTTTAACTCTATCAAGTCTAGCGTCTCTTGATTAAAATGTCATTGCATTTATCACAGCTCTACTGTTGGCATTATCATAGATAAGGCTGACATTTCTCTAGAGCTCTATCAGATGAATAAAGGTAAAAATCAGAATATAGATATTTTCTTAATATCAGAGCAATTGCAATGCCATGCTAAGTTTTATATATATGCCAATAATTATTTTGATCTGAGGAGTAACCAGTTGTTAATATCTACCATTAAAAGCACATTTTTCTATTAATCTTGTAACAGCAGATTTGAAGAGGAAAATCTAGCCTAGCCCGAGCTATATTCTATGACTGAACTACTTACCAGCCTTTAATAAAATTGCTCCGAGACCTAACCAGTCTTTAAAAGTTGCAGGCTTCTGAACTTGACTTCTAAAAAAAATAAAATAACAGCTCATTTATACTTCATTAATTCAGCTTAGTTGGCCTGTGGACACAGTATGCATCTTAAACTGGTTTTCAAAGGAGGAAAAATGGATGATGGTTTATGGTCAAGCTAGTTGTTCTCTGTGATTTTCCCCAAACTCTTAAAAATCTATAAAGCTAATAGCAAGACCAATATAAACAATAACTATAAGGTACTTGGTTTCTTTCTCTTTTTTTGTAACATCCTAATTAGTTATCATAGTAAATCACCACTAGAGTTTTATATCTTGATCCATTAAAGATATATGTTTATATGGTTAACAAATTGCATAAATGGCATCTAGCAATATACTATAGAGAAATGAAGTTGTTTCCCTGAAAATGTCAAAAGCATTAATTACTTTCTTCTTTGTATATGCAAGAGGAGGAGATTTATGTGTGGAAAAGAAGAATGAGTTAGGCTTTACAAGAAATTGTTTCCTTGCAATACATTTAAAAAAAAAAAAACTGGATTGGATTTTTTAAAGTGATGTTAAGTGGAAAGTTCCTCATTATTCTAGGAACTGCATGCTTAGAATTGATCAATGCTGCTTCAAGCATACACAGTTGAGGGCAGAATTTTCCTCAGTAGCTGTATTGGGATTAAATGTTTTTACACTGCTATATCAATTTAAGTAGCTCACTTTATTTTCTAAGCACAGGGATGTCCAATGAACTGCTAAAAGAGACAAGCAACTGGGGCTTATTTTTTGTCATAAGGTTCTGTTTTAGTAAACTTGCTTAATTTTTTTTTTAAAAAAACAAAAAATTCAGCAGTGCTATAAACTGTTAAAGATCATATGCTGACATAGCTTTTGTTCTATGGTAGAAATAACAGTATATCGTAACACTAGATGAAGTGGAGAGAACATCAATGTAGTTCACTACTGTTAATTATGATGGCCAAATTCCAGCCATTTAATCTGAGGAGTGTGGGGGAATGGAAGGTCATGAAGGTTTAAATGAAAGCAGAATTTTGTGTAATATCAAATCAGACAGTTCAATTCTGCCTAACTTAATTTTCCTTACTGCTTTCCTAACCTAGGCATAGTTTTCCCCCTCTTCAATTTTGATTCAGGCAGCTCCTTTAATTAATTTGTTTTCATTTATTAACTCTGTTCTGAGCTATAAATGAGAATATGGACATGGAGAACTCAGCTTGTGTCGATTTTAGGAGCTTTTAAAACATGAAGGCTTCCAAAGACTTTCGGTGATTGGCGCTGTAATTAAATCTACTTGTTTCATACTATGAACAAGAAGTGATAGTAATTCTTGGTCTATGTTTTGTGTTAGAATAACAACTCATTTCATAATAATTAAGAATAAAGGTACTCAGCTCAATGGACATCATCTCAGTGTAACACTGCGCTGCACAGATTTGTCCCCTTCGCTTAAAAAATACTTAAAACCTTAGGAAAGAAAACTTCTTCTCTTCAACAGAAGAGAACACAGAACTTCATATTTTTGGGAACTGTAGGGGATGCAGTAAGCAGGACAACACTGCAAAACACATTGCTATTGAATAAATTGTTTTATCTACATGGTATTTTCCCCCTGTGTTTGGGAAATTATACCATATGTTGGGAGATAGATTTTGGGATTTAGTGTTATATTAAGATTTTATTTTAGGGTTTGACATTTCTTATGCATTTCTCAAAATGGAAGCACATCATGGTGTTATTTTCTGGCTCTAGAAGAAAAGGATTGTCCTAGGAGACAGCAAGGGCTATAGACTTGGAAGTCATAAAACCTTCCCAGAAGAAGGAAAGAAAAGAGTATTGATATATCTATGAAACCACCTGAAATCAACTTGTAGAGGAGGAGTCATAGAGCACAAACTTCTACAATTTGGGAAGTAGATTATTATAATGGTAGATAAATTAAAGAGGATAAATTGTGGCCTCAAGATATATAGGTTCACTTCCAGGTCTTATATAGAAGTGCACTAGAAGGTCCCAAAGTCCACAGGCTGGTAAAATCTACCTTTCCAGACCTCCCAAAGCAAAGTTGGAAATGAAAGCTATGCCAACAGAATAGCTTCAGGATGTGATGAAAAGAAAATCTAATCGTGGCTAGGACAGTGTGTTTAAAGCCCTGTCTTGATTTTTATGTATATCCCTCCTTCAAGTTTTCTTCCTGAACAAAAAGCTTGTGAATTAGAATGGACTACGAAGAGGTGGCTAGCTCAGTCACCCAATGGTGACATAACAACACAAGAGCACACAATAGATATAAACTCAAGGTTAACCATACCAAACTTGATTGCAGGAAATATGACTTAAGCAACAGAGTGGTCAATGTCTGGAATACTCTACCTGATTCTGTGGTTTCTTCCCCAAACCCCAAAAACTTTAACCTTAGACTGTCTACTATTGACCTTACTCCTTTCCTAAGAGGTCTGTAGGGGGCGTGCATAAGCGCACCAACGTGCCTATTGTCCCTGTCCTATTGTTTCTTTTATTTTTCTTAGATGTATCCATTTCATGTATTCATAACTATACTTACACCTATTATCTTGTAAGCAATTGACAAATCAAATAAAAAAATAAAATAAAATAAAATAAAATAAAATAAAATAAAATAAAATAAAATAAAATAA
This sequence comes from Bungarus multicinctus, assembly GCA_023653725.1. Classification (NCBI taxonomy): domain Eukaryota; kingdom Metazoa; phylum Chordata; class Lepidosauria; order Squamata; family Elapidae; genus Bungarus; species Bungarus multicinctus. The sequence goes on along the minus strand of CM042846.1, from coordinate 40,301,059 downwards.
AATAAAATAAAATAAAATAAAATAAAATAAAATAAAATAAATGGGCATCTGTGGCTAAGAGTAGACTTGAAACTGGATCTTGAATCTAGGTCCTAATCCATTGTCTTAATCACTAATTCATATTAACTCAGGTGCAATTCAATGTCCATGTTCATTGAGAATTATGGAGGTTCTAATTCAATATATCTAAAAACACTGTATGAGGAAGGTCATATTATTTGGGTTAAAAACTTTAAGTATTTTAATTGCCAAGTTTCCTGCAAATTTATAGCTCTTGAGACAGACTATTCTAGGAAGCATTGCAAGGCCATAGAGGAGAAGGCAAAGCTTTATAGGCTCAGCCAGCTGACTTACTACATTAATGTATTGTTAAATTCACATATATCAATGTGACACACCAATTTAGCAGATTTCCCATGACAAAGTTTTTATACCAAGGCAACTGAAATGAATAATACTTGTAAAATTCATAAATCATACCTAATGGTTCCTTTTTTCCTCAGACAAATTGAGAAGTTTGAATTCATAGCCGGGCAGGCCTAGGAGATGAATCACATTCGCAACTCTTGCAGAGAAATCTCTTTCCATCCAAATTTTCTAGCATGTTTCTTTAAATTTGTTGTGCGTGTGAATTTATACAAGCCATTCCCTGAAGACATATGACTGAACTACATCAAAGTCTAATGTTTTAAGTTAAATTGGCAGGAGTCTCCAAGTTCAGGGTATGGTTATATAAATAAATAAAAGCAGAAATTAGGTAATCTCATGGAGATAGTGTCTATAGAACCTCAGCCTTTTTCTCAGGCACCTGAGAGAATTAGGAGGTTACTATCAAGAAAAATGTGTACCTGGAAAAGGGGAAATGCCTGTCGTCAGTTTGCTTAATTGTTCCATTTTGCCAAGGTTTATTCTCTCAACTCCTTCAGTGTGACTCTGCCATCTGGCTGGGAAATGTTTTATTCTTTCTTGGGGATTCCACTAACAATGCTATATTTTCGGAGGCTTCTGTGACTCTAAACTTGTTAAAATTGTACTTAATGAGATTCACTGCAGGTCTGCTATTATCTCCCTTAGAAAATAAACTCAGATACACTGTAGGAAGCATAGGAAAATAAAATGTTCATTACCTACAGAGGAATAAGAAGTATTTGAAGCATTGAATGCTGAGCTGACCATTATTGTCAAAGAAACAAAGATACCACACCACAGATTATTATCATAACTGTGTTTTGTTCTATTATTTTTTTCACTAAGGCCTCTGGTCTAACAGACCCACAGTTTTTGAGCTCTAGAAAATATTTGTCAGTCTTGTATGGTAAAAAAAGACTATCTCAGATCCATTAAATATATTTTGCATAGCATCTATGGTAAATATCCCTGTAGCTATTCTTAATCTGTTTAATTCAGTTTTGAATTCCTTGCTTATCCTCTTTTTATGTGTAGTTTGTCCCCTCCAAGTGTTCAAAACATCTTAAAACTCTGACATGAGAGTTATGGTACAATAATAGTTACCATGGACAACCTATGCCTCATTGAGTCATCATTTCAGAGGTATTTCCTTACTTAAACAGAGAAACAGGATCAGATGGGTGAACAAAACTGTTGGTAAGGAAGAGACTTCCAACACTCTGCTGGTTTCATTTGATTTTCTTGGGGGAAGCTGGCAGGGAGAATCAGAAATCTTCCTTCCATCCATCCGTCCTTCTTTCCTTCCTCCCACCTTCCCTCCCTTCTTTTGCAGCAAACAAGTGAGTGGCTGCTGCTGGATTGGGGGAAGGAGTGAAGGATTGTGAGAGGGATTGGGAAACTGTCATGGAATGTTAAAAATGAGCATCACCTGATCTCAGCAGAAGCCTGACAGTATTGAACAGGCCATAATTTCCCCAAATGTCATTCCCTTTGAGTCATTTTTCATGGCTCCTGAATGTTGGATGCATTCTGTGAGTTAGCCCATTCGAGCTACCTTGGTTCAAAAATTGTTACCTTATGAGGCATAATTTTGGCTAGATAAAGGTTATGAGAATAAAAGCCCTGACCAACAAAGCAGCCAAAAGGAATATTTTAAATATAAGAGTAGTGGTTAGAATGCAGTACTGCTGATTGCTGGCTGACTGCAATTTGGCAATTCAAATCTCACCAGCTCAAGGCTAACTATCTGATTTCATTCTGGGATGTTCACCACTGTAAACTGCTAATGAAACTTTGAACTTTGAAATTACAATGGGATTTAATTGCTTTTTCTTGAAATTCACTGGCAGAAATATGCAAATTCCACCATCTGAAATTACAATTTCCTTGAGTTTTGTTTTTGTTTTTGTTTTGAAGGGGGGGGTGACATAAATTTCAATAAAAAATGCAAAAAAAAACCCATGAAAAGCAAATATGAATTTGGGAAAGTTTTCTGCCATATACAGGAAATGTAGTACATTCATGCAGCTATTGAAATTTGGCAATTTAGGACTATCATTATTATATTTCACTCTTAATGTTGCATTCAGTTTATTCACTGGATCCACAAGGACAAAAATATATTGTTTAACCAAAGGCATTGTTCTAAGCCCACATATAGAGGGAACAGAGTGTTATATTGATGGTAGAGAATGTGTTTGTGTACAAATAGATCAATCCCATTAATGGACCATTGGCCTCATATGGATTATAGGAATGTATGCTTAATAATTCATTGTTAGACCTCTGTTTTCATGGACAGTAAGGTGGAAGTTTATAAATACACCCTCAATTATTATTTATAAAGATTAGAATCTTTAACGATCACTAGTATTAAAATTGCATTTGTTAGCCCTCAGCATGTCAAAAGCATAATTTCTATATTGCCATTGCTACTATTATTATCCAATTATTAGCAAAACATACTCACACATGTACACCTGCCGCCCCCTTACACATTGCTGTTAATTGCTTTTCTCACTATAGATTGGTTCAAACTGACTCCAGCCTTACATATTATCGTAATTTTTACATTCTGTATGCTTGTTACTAGGGAAAAATGATTCTGAAGTTATTTTCAGGAGCAGTATTTTTGGACAATCTTAATTGCCTACCTTTGCTAAGCAATGTGTAGTCACTTGTGATTTGTTTGTTGGGAATAGTTCTGTTTTCACCATCTGTACTTTGCAGCAAATCATTAGGACCATAAGAATGTATTATGAAACAAAATAGTCTAGGGAAAAGCTGTCAGAATCACCTAATCTTCTATATGCAACTGTATCAAGCCTCTTTTTATGCAGTGAAGACTGCAGTATGGCTCCAAAAATCCCCCCAAAGCCTTAATGTCTAAGCAAGAGAATTTAGAAAGTTGTGCATCTGCAGACAAGATGCAGGAAATAGACCATACAAAATTCATTCAAAATGATGAATATCTCAACGTAACCTCTATAAAAAGAAATTCTAGATTAAAAATAAGGAAATTAATAATATACTGGATTGCAATAGTGGCGAATATCTGTAGCTCAGGTGTAGGATAAGGGTGAAGGTTCGGTCAACCAAGCTTGTGGCTCGGTTTCCAAATGTTTTGTTGCCAGGCTAAATAACATCTTTAGCGGAGTTTAGGGGAATATCCAGCCTGGTAACAAAATGTTTGGAAACCAACCCACAAGCTCAGAGAATAAACCTTCACCCTCAATATACTGGGTATTGTAGGTCAAGATATTTCGAGTAGTTTCTGCCCATCCCATTATATATACTGCAGCTAGATGGGGCCTGGTCTCAGTCCCATTGTTGAAAAAATGTCACCTTCTCAGCCTGCTTTATAGAACAGAATGGACCAAAATATTTTTAACATTCAATATAGCGAAGGATAATTTTCAATTAATTTTCAAACCAGAAATTAATTTACAGAGTGTCTGTATCTGTAGATAATCTGCGTTTAAAAGATGTTATGAAAGAAGAACAAGTTTTACCTGACAAGACTGAAGCTGGTCTGAAAGTAGATTTAAAAATGACCAAGTACAAAAATGAAATAGAAAAAGATGCCACACTGGACACACAAACGGATCTGGCTGATGTGTTAAACGTCTATGGAGATTCTCAGTCATCCAGGTCCTGGTTGCTTCAAAGGTGCTTTTTCAAAAGATAATTAAACTTTGTTTTGCTTAAAGACATTTCATTTCTCATCCAAGAAGCTTCTTCAGTTCAGAACTGAAGAAGCTTCTTGGATGGGAAGCAAAATGTCTTCAAGCAAAAGAACGTCCAGTTATCTTTTTAAAAAGCTTGAGATGACTGATGTATAAATTATTAAAATAATTAATTATTATGCAAATAATAAACCAAGAAAGTGACCTGGATAATTGTCCTATATTGAATTTACAAAAGGGACAGCTTTGAAGCTTTGAAGGATTCTGTGAGAAATAACCCCACCCCCAAAATGAAAAGAAATAAAATTTTAGAAGATTATTTGACTAAAGATAAAAAAATTTAAAAGGAAGGAATGTAACATTGGTTTATTTGATCAAGGTAATACAGATAATGTATCACTGATAAAATTTAATGGATAAAATTTTTGCTATGTGGCCATTAGAACTTTGAAATCGGGTCATAAATAGATCTGTGAAAATTTGTCATAGCTTTGAATAGTCACTAAGTGACTTTCATTAAGCAAGGACTACCTGTAAAGTGATAAGGAAGATCCCACAAGTACACCTTGATTGAATCAAATGAAAAAAAAATCAGCTTAATATTAGCCTGCTGTCTGCAGTATTATACAGTATATTCTTCCTTAAATCCCTGATCAGTTTTCTGAGTTCAGATCTAGCACATTCCCTTTATTTTAATCTTCAATGCCTTCATACTCTGATTTCTAATATTTTGATATTTCAATCCTTCTTCACTATTTTTACCATCCTCAGCCACCAATATATCACTTGTTCCCTCAAAAATTTAATACTCTTTAAGTATATTATTTTATTCCGCAACCCACATCAATAATGAATATCAGTTAGGTTTAAAGAACACAATTAATTTTGTATCATAGAATTGTCAGGAGATGAGAAATGAATTGTTAGAAAGTCACTCCTTATAAAAAAATAAAAATATCTCAGCCATTTTTTCTTAATGTCTATTGAATGGGAAAGCATCAGGGAAAAAGGATTCTAAATAGAACTAGATTGTGAAAATATGGGGACCTTATTTGTGCATAATCGGCGTGAAAATACGATCTAGTACCTTACTCTATTACAGTATATGTCCTTATACTATGCTTTACAATACTCAGTGAGACGGCTTACTGAGTATTGTTTAATATTTCTCTTTGTTTAATATTTCTGGATCCTATAGAAGCTGAAAAGATAGACAATTATTAGCAGATTCCATGGTTCTTGCAATTTAAATTGATTTGATTGGTTTAGATGCTGCTGAAATCAAATGTGATTCTGGGCAGTTCACAATGTAACATAGAGAATTCAGTAAAATACAATACAATTCAAAAACCAAAACCAACAAAAACAAATACAATAAGGATAATTAAAGAACATGATGGTGAATCAGTAAATAACAAATACATTTCTATTTGTCTGTCTGCCCATCCTGTCTGTCTGTCTGCCTGCCTGCCTATCTATCTATCTATCTAGCTATTATCTATCTATCTATCTATCTATCTATCTATCTATCTATCTATCTATCTATCTATCTATCTATCACTGTCACTGTCACTGTCACTGTCACTGTCACTGTCACTGTCACTATCACTATCTCTCTCTAAATTTGCAATGAGGACCAACTATTTTATGAGGCAGTTCTTTAAGACTCTTACAACTCTATTAGACACTGTTAAATTGAAGGAACCCAAAGCATGCCAACCCTATCATCTCATATTAGGAAGTCAGTCAACACCAAGATACATAGTTCCTCATATATGTAGGCTTTATTTGTCATAACTAGCACTTTAAATCACATGTAAGGACAATAAGCTAGTCAGTGCATAGTTTATATGTGGGAATAGGATCAGCACACATTCTTTATCCTTTCTCTTTTATGTAATTGCAAGTAATTTCCCCCCTGCCAACTGTCTTCCGTTGTATACAAAAGCTAGTCGAATTTCTGCTTCTTTCTTTCTGTGCTAGAGCAGATTTTTGTTTCCTTTTAGTTTCTCCTCTTTAATCATTTTAAGGTGCTTCAGTGGGACTATCTTTTCTTCATCTGCTCTGAGCAGCTCTTAGCTCTTTTCATCTTCCTAAAACTGTCCCCAGAGGACTGGAATACTCTCCAGAACAAATTTAGGATATGTGCACGAGCTGGAGGGGAGAAGACAGAGAGATGAGAAATCCCATTATGTGAGCAAAAATTGACTTGCATAACAGCTGAAGAATCTCAATTAAGTTGCATAGATGTGAGTCTGTCAGAGAGTGAGCATCCGCATCTCTGCGTGAGATAGTTGTGAATATTTATGAGTTTATCTAGACCAGCAACTATATTGGTAAGCAAGGCCATTATTATATATTGGTGGCTAACATTGTTTATTATTAAAGAAGGTTGACAGAAACCATAGATGCTACTTTTCACCAGCTGAAATTTTGGCTCATGATCCATTGCTCTTTTGACATATGTCCACAAGGTCAGTCAATGGCTTGCTTATTCCCCTAAGCATTTTATCTCGCTTCAGAAAAGGCACAAACTATAAATCATCCTGAAATCCTTGCCTTCTCATTTTCTGTTTAAGATGGTGTTTGGCCAAGTGGGCTGACATTTATACAATATCTAAGCATTTATTTTGATTATTACTATTACTTTGGCATGACCCTTAGAGTATTACTATTCCTTCAGCTCAGGGTCATGAAATCCTATTTATTTTATTGTTCAGATAGTAAACAAAGGATAGTGCTGGGGGTTTAAATATAAATACAGTCAATAGGAAATGAATCAGCTGAAACTCTAAGAATTTTGCTCCAATTTATCTGATTGGTCTGCATCAGAGTATTATCTAATAATACCTGCCAGCTATCTTTTTTTATATATATATAAATTTAACAAGCTGTGAAACTAAATAATCTAGAGCTAGGGAAGAAAATCCATCTCCTTTATATATAGAACAACATGCTTTTGTTTAGTATTGAAAATTGTACTTTCATGTGTCACATTTGTTAATATGCACATTTTATTATGCAGTGAGCTGATAGCGACACTCTTCAAATGAAATTTATTTTTTCCCATTTTTCTGGCCTTCAGCCAGAAAAGAAAGTTGTCTTACCCTCATCTCTTGTTTATGTTCATATCTTCTGGGAATGATATTGATATTGGTGGATTTTGCAATGTTTTTCTCCTCAAGGCTATGTGGTTTCCTTTGCCCTTTCCTTTGTCCTAACCGGGGGGAGGGGGGCAGGGGATGACGGGGAAGAGTGAGATGCATTACTGCGGTATTAAATACATTCTGCCTTCTCCTCTTAAAGTTGTAATTGAAGGATGTCTGTCCTTCCATCAGTTTCACTGTGAGAACAACATCATTTGTCTATTTATCATTCATAAAGTTTATACTTGATGCGTAACTTCTGTGTATAATTATAATGTAATCAAATGGTCCTCAAACAGCTTTGCTTCAATGGGTTGAGCCTGCAGAGCTTATAATTTTTGTGGGGGAAAGTGTTTAAGTTGATGCTATAAAAGATTGAATAATGAAGACACTAATGGTGAGATTTGGTTGTTGATTGAAAAAGAGCTCAGACTTACAGAAGGATCAACTATTACCATACTAGAAGAAAGCTTAAGAGATCATCCAGATAGCAATAAAGAATTGTTATTGAGCTAGTGGTAAAGGTTCAAGGAAGTAATTCCACAGAGCCTTCAAATAGAGAACCTATTAAAGGGAACTTCAGCAAGTAGACCTTCACACATCAGATTTATCCAACAAACTGAAAGCAAAAGAAGGAATCTGAGCTAAAATACAGAAGTCTGTGCTAAGGGAAAAACTTTTGAAAACATAATGTAAGGGAAACTTTTAGATTAAGGAACCTTTACAAAGCTTATGTTACTTTGGAACTGTGGATCTGAGCAATGTCATCCTTCTTGCCTGATAAATAATACTTATATTCCCTTATTTGTATTCATAAGACAACTTCAGGTCACTATGTTCAGAGTGTTTGTGTAGTTTTACTATGGTTTCTCACACAATCAGCGAGATGTTTAGACTGGATTTGGCATTTTTCTCCACCTATTGAGTCCTTCCCAAGGATCTGGGATGTGCAGATTTATTGTTTAATGGCATTAAAGGTATTATCACAGAATGTAAGCTGTTCCAAGTAATTGACTGTTTTGCAGTTGACTGGTGGTGATTTTGTTAATACTAATAGTGTTCAAGTGGTGCTCTAAATGTTTTGTCATTGCACTCAAGATGTCTATTACTATTAGTACTATTGGTACTATTGGTGCTTTCTTTTACCACAGTTGTTCTAGTTTTACTTGTAGTTCTTTGCATATTGTGATTTCTTCTCCCAGTTATTCTCTTCTCTTCTGCTGCCTCCAAGTACTGCCGCATCCACTATCCAGATTTTTTTTGTCATTCTTATTGACAACTGTTAAGTAAGGTGTTCTGTAGCAGGTACTTGTTTGTTTGGATTCTAAAATCCCAGCACACTTTAGCTTCTTTATTACTTGTGGTCCCACCGGTTCTTCTTTATGGGCATATGGTATTTGGTTTTAGGAAAAAACTATCCTGTAATCTGCAACTCTTACATTGCAAAAACATATGGACCACACAACTCGATCAGGGCAAAGCAATAGATGCAATCTACATAGACTTCTGCAAAGCCTTTGATTCAATGATACATGACAAACTACTCCTAAAACTAAAATCTTATGGTATCTCTGGACACCTGCATAACTGGATAGAAGCATTCCTATCAAACAGACAACAAATGGTCAAAATTGGGAGAGTCCTATCCAATTCTATACCTGTCAACAGTGGTGTCCCCCAAGGCAGTGTTCTAGGACCAACTCTCCTATGTAGCTTTTTCTCTGGTATTATTACACTAATAACTAGAGCATACAAAACATTTGCTAGACCAATACTCGAATACAGCTCATCAGTCTGGAACCCACATTACGTATCTGATATTAACACAGTTGAGAAAGTCCAGAAATATTTTACAAGAAGAGTTCTCCACTCCTCTACTCATTGCAGAATACCTTATGCCACCAGACTCGAAATTCTAGATCTAGAAAACCTTGAACTACGCCACCTTCGGTCCGATCTAAGTATAGTATATAAAATCATATATTGCAATGTCCTACCTGTCAATGAATACTTCAGCTTCAACCATAACAACACAAGAGCAAACAATAGATACAAACTCAAGGTTAATCGCACCAAACTTGATTGCAGGAAATACGACTTCAGCAACAGAGTGGTCAATGTTTGGAATACTCTATCTGATTCTGTGGTTTCTTCCCCAAACCCCAAAAACTTTTAACTTTAGACTGTCTACTATTGACCTCACCCCTTTCCTAAGAGGTCTGTAGCGGGCGTGCATAAGTGCACCAACGTGCCTACCGTCCCTGTCCTATTGTTTCTTTTATATTTTATTTTTCTTATATGTATCCATGTATTCATAACTATGTTATACTTATACCTATTATCTTGTAAGCAATTGACAAATAAAATAAATAAAATAAATAAATATTTCTTGCAGATTTTTCAATGCATCTTTGTTATTTTGTCATGCCATTGTTTGTAGTTAGTCTGTGTGGTCTTCCTGCAGCAACTAACTATGGTCCACTTTTTCTTCAGCTTCTTTGCAGAGATGATATCTGTTGCTGCCATCTCAATTGTGGCTTTGTTTGCATTTGTTTTTAATATTGATCTCAGGTAGCCAGAATTAACCCCTCTTTTCAATGTTCCTGCTCTTAGCCCTTGCTAGGTCTTGGTGTTACCTGCTTTGCCTACTATATTTTAATATGTTTGATGATCATGTAATACTTTGCCTTCCACATCTCTTTTGTTCTTCATTTGGTCATTCCTGTAGGCCAGTTTGGTCTTTCCAGTACTCAGTAAGCCTCCATGATATACTAGCTTCAGTGCATCTTCTTCACTGTCTTTCAGATATTCTTCAAATGCCCATTTTTCTTCTTCAGCTGTCTGTTGTAGACTTACATGATTCCACACTCAGATATTTTCTTTGGTAAGTAGACTCTGTCAATGTTGCTGTGTGAATGATGGGCATGATTCATTGTCATAATTTTATTGATCTTCCTATTCCAGGGCTTTTATTTTTATTCCAGGTGTGCATTTATTGACTGGAATTGACCTGGTATTAATTGCCTTGACAGTACTTCCTACACTGAATTTGGACTTTAAGATCTTCTTCATTTATATTAATTTATTATAATTAATTCAGCAGCCCTCTAGATAGTCTTTTTTTTTAAAAGAACTAATAGATTAAAAGGTTTGCTGGATACCATTGCAAGGTCACCATTCTACCACACCGCTCTAATATTGACACATTTAATGGAGAAAAAATGTCACTAATTTTTATTGCTTTGATCTCTCTAACATAGAGAAAAATGTTGTGGTCTACTGCTCAGGTGCTTTGAGTCACAAATTAAAACTGAGCAGTGAGAATGTACATTAAAACTCAATTACTTTTTTTCTGAAATAAAACCAAATAATTCAAAATTAATGTAGCAATGAGATAGTACTTAAGTCAGTGCAACCCAAGAGAGTAAATGAGAATAACGGTGAAAGATTGCCAACATACTTTTGTCTTTTTATGATTTCTTTATGTTTTCATGAACAGATAGCCTGCTTTTAGAAAAAAATGACTTTGGGGGATATTTGTCATGACTATAAACCTATCACATTAAATATTTTTGATATTTATAGGACTAAGAATGCTTCCAGAATATAAGCCAGAGTCATACTATCAACTGAAATGCCAGAATCAAAAAGAAACAAACTTCATTACCCATAATAGTCATGTCACACAAACAAGCTATATGAATTTTTGGATGCTGGTATATTATAAACACATGCCTCCTTTCATACTTCTGCCAAAGAAAATTTCAAATTTGTTGTTATATGCCATTCAATAATTCAAAAATGCAAAATACTTCTTATTTTACACCATCAGAATATTAATGAACTAACTGTATTTAATTATGGTTAGCATTTTATTTCATTATGAACAAATTGGAACCTTGCCAATTTTTGAGATTTCAATTACTGGAGGTTTTTTCCCCTGTAAATAGAAAAAATGCAATAAAATTAATATGAAATAACAGAAAGTCAGTTTCCAAGGATACTTCTTCCTCTCTCTTATCTGTGACTTCATCATATCAATATGAAAATAGTACTAAAAACATAAAATGTGGCAGCACAAGTGGAAGTAAAAGGACTTAAGATTATTCCATAGTTGACAATGTACCTTTCTTTTCATGGAAAGAGTTTTTTTACTTGTAGAAAGACTATTATATGGTGAGGAAAATGAAACTAAATCAAATAACAATATTGTCTTGAATAAAGAGGATGCAGATCTTCTATCTTTTATAGTGGTGCTTCTATTTACCTTCTTTCTATAAGTGTTTCAGAACAGCAGTAGCAATGTCTTGTACTCTGTTTCCACTTCTTTAGATCTATATCCATAAATTGGATCTATAAATTGGAACCAAAGCTATCCTTTTCTCAGTTGGCATTGAGACCATAGGTATTTCTCCTTCATCTCTTCTATTGCTTGAGGCACCATCCTCTGTTGTTCTTTCAAATGAGATGAAAGGTCTAAAGGGCTACTAAATTAATCTTTCTCTCAGGAAAAAGGTAGCCAGCCTCTATGATTAATGTGCATGAAATGGCAAATCCAACAAAAAGGAGAAATAAAGTACCAAAATATAACACTGAAACCTTTGCCGTCAAAGAAGAAGGATAACTATCTCTATGCTTTTAGGATTTATTGGTAAATATTAGCTCATTTAGAATGGAAAAATAATTATTCTATAAGAAATGTTTCCTTTAAAAAAAAGGAATCATTCCTTTTTCCTTTTAAAAAAATATTAAAAGCAATATGTAACAAGATTGAAAAACCTGGTGTCAATTTCCAGATCCTTATCTTTACAGATATCTTCACATTTTATTTATTTATTTATTATTTTATTTGGTTTGTTAATTGCTTACAAGATAATAGGTATAAGTAAAAACATAGTTATGAATACATGGATACATATAAGAAAAATAAAAGAAACACTAGGATAGGGATGGTAGGCACGTTGGTGCGCTTATGCACGCCCGCTACAGACCTCTTAGGAAAGGGGTGAGGTCAATAGTAGAAAGTCTAAGGTTAAAGTTTTTGGGGTTTGGGGAAGAAACCACAGAATCAGGTAGAGTATTCCAGACATTGATCATTCTGTTGCTGAAGTCGTATTTCCTGCAATCAAGTTTGGTGCGATTAACCTTGAGTTTGTATCTATTGTTTGCTCTTGTATTGTTATGGTTGAAGCTGAAGTATCCATTGACAGGTAGGACATTGCAATGTATGATTTTATATACTATAGTTAGATCGGACAGAAGGCGGCATAGTTCTAGGTTTTCTAGGTCTAGAATTTCAAGTCTGGTGGCATAAGGTATTCTGCAATGAGTAGAGGAATGGTGAACTCTTCTTCTGAAATATTTCTGGACTTCCTCAACTGTGTTAATATCAGATATATAACGGGGGTTCCAGACTGATGAGCTGTATTCAAGTATTGGTCTAGCAAATGTTTTGTATGCTCTCTAGTTAGTAGTGTAATATTACCAGAGAAAAAGCTACATAGGATTAAGTTAACAACTCTTAACGTCTTTTTGGCTATGTAATTACAGTGGGCTCTAGCACTTAGGTCATTAGAGATGAGTACTCCAAGGTTCTTGACAGAGTTTGGATCATCAACAAATCTTGAGTATTCAGCCTGTATTTTATTTTCTGATTTTTTTTTTTTTTTGCCAATATGTAAGACAGAGCATTTGTTTATTGAGATTTGAAGTTGCCATTTGTTTGACCATTCTGATACACAGTCGAGGTTTTTTTGAAGAGTAGCACTATTGTCTGTGGTGTTGAATAGCTTTACATCATCAGCAAAGAGGACACAGTTGCTCTTAATATGGTCACAGAGGTCATTTATGTAGAGTATGAAGAGAGTTGGTCCTAGGACACTGCCTTGGGGGACATCACTGTTGACAGGTACAGAATTTGATAGGACGTTCCCAATTTTGACCTGTTTGACAGGAATGCTTCTATCCAGTTATGCAGGTGTCCAGAGATACCATAAGATTTTAGTTTTAGGAGTAGTTTGTCATGTACATTATTCAATAAACTTTTTATTTGGAACTGTAGTCTGTATGTAACTTTCTAAAATCAAAGTTTTAATCACCTTTTTTCTGTTTATTCCTCTGAAAAAGTTTAAGTCCTTAAACTTGTACTTAAAACTTCTTTCACTAAGGATTGAAGGAAGCCATTCAGTGCTGTAAAACACATGGATCCAAAAGTTCCTAATAGCTAACAGTTAATAAGCAGTGATGGGATTCAATTTTTTTTACTACTGGTTCTGTGGGCGTGGCTTGGTGGGCGTGGCAGGGGAAGGATACTGTAAAATCTCCAGTCAGAGGTGGTATTTGCCAGTTCTCCAAACTTCTCAAAATTTCCGCTACCAGTTCTCCAGAACTGGTCAGAGCCTGCTGACTACCACCTCTATTAACAAGCAATTTCCAAAATGGATTCATTAGGTGATCTTGGATAATTCAATCATTATTTAAATTATTTAAATATTTGCGTCAATGAATTTATTAGAACAGTCTGTTCCAACAGACTCTGAGAAGCTCAGAAAATCCAACACAAGATAAAATAATTAAAAACAAAAGCAAAACAAGGTAGGCTGGATTAAAAACAGCCGATAAAAACCACACAAAACAAACATTTTAATCCCAGGACTGGGACCAAAGCTATTTAAGGACTTTTAGGAATCCAGGAAATCAGATGCTGCCCATAACTCTGGGGAATGCAGTTTCAGAGAATAGGGGCCTTGAGAGCGAAGGCACACTTTCCCAATTCCACAAGATAACAACATTTAATAGAAGGGACATAGAGCACTCTGACTCTCCTGAATATACCAGGTGGGCAGAAATAATGAGAAGGGGGGGGGGTCACTCTGACAGCCAGTCCCTCTGCAATGAACAATTTTAAAAGTAACAACCAGCACATTACATTTCATCTAAAAGTCAACTGGCATAGCAGTGCTGCTTGCTTAACAGCAATTATACCTGGGGACAATGATACATATCCATTACTGCTCACACTGCTGCATTCAAGGAGAAGCCCTGTGTAGAGTGCATTGCAGTAGTCCATTACTGACATGACCAGACCAGACCAGATCTTGGTGACTGTGTCTGCAGAATCTCCCAATTGAGGAGAAAACACAATTGATGCAGGAGATGTACCTGTAAAAAGTCCCTCCTGGTTACTGCTGCCTCTTTTTCTTTGAACAGAGTCAAGAGCAAGTCTTGTCTGCCATCACAATTACTTTCTAGGAAATTTGAGACCACATGACAGATTCAAACTGGGTTAGTGCCACTGTAGCTAGACTCATGAAAGAGAGAGGAAGAAAACACAGTCCATCAAATTAAGTCCTGAAACTGGAAAACAATTGAAAAACATTTATTATGGTACTTTTACCTACATTAAGTGAACACTTCAGGCTATACTTTCCATGTCATGAATATGGAAGTAAGAATGAGTGTCAATGGTTAAAACGTTTTTCATATAAAGCTTTTACCCTATTGTTCTGCAGGATGGCGTAGGATCACCAGGGTTGCTGCTGGCGTAGTCTGACCAATCTTTGCTACTTTCTTAAGTGCCAATTCACGTATCATAATTACTGTTATTGAATTTGAGTGGCTACATCCCCACTGCTAAAAATAAAGATGCTTCAAAATGTATTTTTTTCTTAAACTCATTTTTTGCCCAGGTATTTCCTATAATTAGAATATTGTTTACCTCAGAACCTGAAGCAGAGTGGTTGTCACAACTTCATCTGGATCTTTGCAAATCTATCTGTCTTTTCACGTGCCCGTAAAAGGCCATTTGTAAAAATTCCATTACTTTATAGCCTCTCGATGAATTCACTTCTAATGTTTCTCATCTAGAAATGCTGTATGGGATAAAAGTGCACACCTTTTCTTTCCTTTCTTTTTTTTTCAGTTCCTTTGGAAATTACCATTCCTTATGATTAACATGCTCACACCATTAGAACAACCATAAATGGTATAATTTCCTGGGAGAAGGAGGAATAGCATTTTTTAAAAACATGATTGGTGTAATATATAGTGAAACTCCTACTGATTGACCTAAACCATTATTATGACTTACAATGGCAAAAGAGAGGGAGAAAGAGAAATGCATTAGAACTCCTTTCCTCCCTTCCTGCTCCCTCCGGTCAACCATAGCATACTTCCAGCAAACTACATTGGTAAATTACTGTATTGTAAGATTCATCTAACAAGATTCAACATCTCTAACTTAGCTTCAGTTTATAGTCACATTAAATCCAAAGAGTAGGGATAATACGAAACTATAATGTTGGGACTGAACCAAAAATAAGGAAGCAATATCTGATGACCAGCTTCTGCTACCACAAATTGAACTATGACAGGGGTGGGTGACTATGGTGCCTTTATGACCTATGAACTTCAACTCCCAGAATTCCTGAGCCAGCCATCTTAATGTTGAAATCCACAGGTGATAAAGGGGTCATAGTTGCTCATCCCTAAACTAAATTGTTCTGCTCTAGGCACTGAACAGATATATGGAGTGTACCAAAAATCAAGCCTCCTATGCCAATGGAGGATCTAAAAGAGACATAACATTAGAATTAAATAAAATGTTACTCAACTTAGGAATATTTCACCACTGCGCCATGATGGCACAGTAGTTAGGATGCAGCAATGTAGGCTAATTCTGCCAACTGCCAGCAGTTTGATTCTGACCGTCTCAAGATTGACTCAGCCTTCCATTCTTCCAAGGTCAGTAAAATGAGGACACAGATTGTTGAGAGCAATATGCTGACTCTGTAAATCACTTAGAGAGGGCTATAAAAAAAAACACGAAGCAGTATATGTCTACTGCTACTGCCATTGTTACTTAAAAGTCATGCATGAAAAAGAAAGGAAATACTTAGAAGAAAATGTCAACCAATTCAAACATTTAACTTATTTAATTTATACAATATGTTTTTATGAGGCCTAACTTTTGGTATATTCTCTATTTTATCATCAAAATAATATATTCAAATAATATGTTGTGAGAGGAGACATTTTTATTTCATTTTATTATTTAATTTGGAGGCCATCTGATTCCCAGTATCTCTGAGAGGCATACAGTATAAAAAATAGGAAAAATATAAAAAACAGAGAAGAATCATGAGTGGTCGAAGAACTAATTTTTAAACAAAAAACACCCAAGAAGTTTCAACATAACCCTGCCCCAAACATAGAACAATATCCAGGTTTTTAATAGCATCCTGAATGTTAGCAGGGTTCAAACCATTTAAATCTCTGGAAGATATTCCAGAGAACAGGTGCCATGATAGAGAAGGTATGCCTATTCATCTTGAAAAATGATTGATGTCAGCCCTTCAAGATAGATCAAAAGTTATGAATACAAAAGCAAATTTAATTATAGGATTACAGTAACAGAATCTTGTAACCCTGAATGTGCATGCCTTCTTTGTGCCTTTATCCTAAAGAGAACTAGGGATATGCTTTTTCGAGTTCCATTTTTGCTTTGGACTTACATTTTTCTTATTGATTGCTGCCCTGTCTGGATTTCTTCCTCCTGTTCTGCAAAGTTATTCTCAGTGCCCATTACACTACCTGAGCAAAGGCCTTCTTGACTACAGCTACCACCTGCTCTTTGAGTAAATATGAGTCCAAGATGATCAGCAGATTGCACACCAATCTCGAACAAGGAAGTACAACCCCATTCAGGATTAAAACCAGAAAATCCCCAGACCCAGAGACCCCAACCACTCAGTCTTGTTACTCTGTTCCTCCCATTCAGATACACACAATATCCAGACACTGAGAGAAGACTTCAACACAAATTGATGATACTGACCCTAAACTGATAGCCGACCATTTTCACGAAGTGTTAAACAAAAGGTGAAAGAGCATAGAGCTCTGTAGAACCTCACAAGTGGTGGGCTTTCTCTCTCCCAGTATTAACACTGAGTGAAACTGGTTTCAAGGAAAGGAGAATCACTACATAATGGCACATCTCCTTCCCAAGTCACTTGTACAGATTCAATGAAGATTGCTAAACAGAGTCTTGTAAGGTTAACTGTAACAAGTTTGCAATTGTGGCTCCAGAAGAAGTGGAAAAAGTGGCCCATATTGCCCATTTGTGAGGTACCTCAGTAAAAAGGTCAGGTAAGAATTATGAAGAGCAAAATTAGGAGTTGCTGTGTCAGCATTCTATCCTTTGACTGATGAATGAAATGGTGCAAGAGAACAACAAACAGAAGAATCAAATGCAGATACTGGTTGGCTTCACTGAGTACTGAACACATGCCAGCAGTTGGCTTGGCAAGGGGAGAACAGAACTGAAGAAGAAAGAAGCAATGAGCAAGAATGGGACAGAATATAGGAAAAAAGAAAGAAAGGAAAAGAAAGAGTACAAAGGAGAAGGATGTGATTCCTTAGAACATCCCATAGCAGCATGGTTGAGAAGTACATAGAATCCTGCTTGGGCAGCTACTTTGTAAAAACATAAAGTTTCACATATTTATTAAGTCTATATTTTATAAATAAAAGTTTATTTATAGTTTATTTATTAAGTCTCATAATACCTGTCAACTTTGTTTATATAAGAAGAAAGGCTAGGAAGGCAGACTTCTATGAGAAAAGAACTGCAGCCATGGAAAATATCAGTTAATGCTTCAGACAATGCTTTTCCAAATATCTTAACGTATAGAATATTCTGTCCGTATTGAATGGAAAAGATATTGGTTAAATTTCAACATATCTATAGCACCAGATTGGGTGAAGCTAGTAAGGTTCAAAATCAGTAATTAAGAGATTACCTTTCCCATCTTATCTTCATGTTCCCTGCCAACCTAGCAGTTCAAAAGCACCAGATACAAGAAGATAAATAAGTACCAGTTTGGTGGGAAGGTAAAGCATTCCATGTGCTTCACCATATAGTCATGCTGTCCAGAAGCATCTTCAGACAACCTTGGCTCTCTCAGCTAGGAAATGGAGATGAGCAACACCTCCTAAAGTAGGATGCGACTGAACAGGGGAAACCTTTATCTTACCTTTAAATGATGTTGCTTTCAAAATATTTTTTTTCCCCACATTCTCTCTTTTTTTTCTGTTGCTATAATATTTTTCAAATTCTGTATGGTTCAATTGAAGGATTAAGTTTTCAGTCCCAGGGTTGTCCTAATCATAAAATACCAATATAGGATAAGTCCAGAGGATTATTGCTTTAAGGTTTTATGACAGGATTGGGTATTTTTCAAGAGTGTGAATGGATTTCTAACATTTGTTTTATTGTAACATATCTTTATTGGTAGACTATTTCAGATTTTTAGGACTGTATTTCAGCATGAAACCTAAAGTCAAGTGTTGTCTTGCTCATATTCATCTTCAATATTTCCCTGATAAACTTGAAAAGGAAAATATGTTGGAATAACTCACTTGACTTCTAATAATTGGAACTTCATTGTTCAAAGTTTGAAAGGAAGTCAGGGATATCTCTACCCAAACTATTATAGTCTATCCATATGCACAACTATGAGCTACAGATAGGGTTGAAAATAGCTTTCAATTTGCAGACATACTTGAATAGCTATTTCAAAGTTTACAATGACAATAGCAGCCTATAATGATGCATATTCTTGCATTCTAGGACTATAAAGTTTTGTTTCCTCTTTTTCTATTGTCCTTAGTTACTAGGTTACATCAGAACTAGGTGAGCTATCAGCCTCAGTTAGTATGGCCAGTGAAACAGATTTGGGAATATGAGACCCAAAACTTCTATAGGCCATCATATCACTTATCTCTCCTCTAAATCCATTTCTTTTTTAAAAAACAATTTATTATGTAGTTTACATAATGGGATTGCTTTTGTTTTTTCTGCATCTTACTTCCATTTCTACAATTTTTCTGACTTCTTTAAGTATCTACTACAACCTCACTCAAGTATAGCTATTCCTAAAGGAATTCTAGTCATACACTTGCACATGGAAAGAAATGATACTAGCTTGTGGATCTTATTTCCAGTCTAAAACTAAACATGTAGGAATGATTTGCAAGATATAACCTTAATCCAGCAGGCCCAAATGACATGGCCTTTTTCATCAAAAAGAAATCAGTGAGGCCTTCCTTTTGGGTTTCCTTTGTCTTAATTTATCATTCATTGACAATAAATAATAATAACAAATTTTTATAGCTGCCCAGCTCTAATGGACTCTGGATGACATACGAAACCCAAAATTCCTGAAAAGAGATAAAAGATAAGGCCACACAGACAGTCCAAACTAAAACAATTTTTAAAAACAACACAAATCAAACAAAACCTCTAAAATACAATAGGATATTAACCCCAGGTCTGGGACCAAAGCCAGATTTTAAGGGCTCTCTGGAATCCTAGGAGAGAGAGTGCACTACAGTACTTATGGGGAATATACAGCTTGCAGAGGGAAGGGGTTGCAACTCTCAACTATCCCAGGTTGTCTAGACAAGAAGCATAAACCAGTATAATATTACCTTTACTGTAAAATTATAGTAGCAGAATCAGGAAAATCTAAACACGTGTCTCTCCTCTTTTACATTTACTTTCCTGAAAGGTATGGAACGACCTTTCTACAACCCTTCCCACATCCCTTTTCCTTCTGTGGACTGAGATGCATTTTGCATGATGGTTATCCAGCATGCGACTCTTCCTCTGGTCTCCCAAGGTAATTTCCAAACCATTACAGTGACAGAAAAAGTATGCTTCCTGGACTCCTCAAGATGACCACATTTCATACAGGGGACCTGGACCTGCTTTCAAGTGCATTCAGATGCATTGTGTTTGTAAAGCAAGCCATTCAATCCTATTTCACATATTAATAATATCTCTGAAATTATATACTATGATAAAGTTTGCTGCTTTATAACAGTCCTGTATATTTCAAAGTGAGTGTGATTTTAAAAATGCTGGCCCTAGCAAAGCAGTCATCAGATGGCTGTTAATCACCAGTGAACAATGCAGCAATTGCTGAAATTTCTTTGAGAAAAGTTCAGCAATTGTTGATTGAAATAACACATTCTACAGGAATTGAAGGATGGTAAGAGAAATATGACAGCTTGTGTTTCTGATTTACTTTCTTCTTGTTTGTTAGAATATGTTGAGTGCAACTGATGTTTCAGCACAAACTCAGACCATTGTGCTGGCTGTGAAAGCATTAATTGCTTGATTTTGCCTTTTCTTAGTTGACTGGCATCTGCATTCTAATCCTAACAATGCTTACTTTGAAATTAATGTTTTTTAGTTCAAGCAACTATCCTAAACATAAATTCATATTTGGGTTCCCTGTTTGAACTAGGTCCTATTGAAATACTGTATTAGAATTGTTTTTGTTCTATGATAGCAAATCTTTCTTTTTCAATTTTTCAATAGAAATGTGCCATTTTGACTACCATATATGCAGAGTTGAATCAAAGAATGGTGCAGTAGCCTAGAGGTGGAGCGCTCACCTCACAATCAGGAGGCTGTGAGTTCAATCCTAGGCAGAGGCAGATATTTCTCTCTCTGGGCCCACTGAGAATATATTTGCTGAACAAAGCTCCGCATTGGCAACAGGAAGGACATCCGGCCATTAAAATACTGTGCTAGCTTCATTCAGTTGCCCAGACTCCACCCTGAAAGGAATTATGGGGTTGTTAAATGAAGATGATGATCTGCAGAGTTAAATCTGCTCCATGTTGCTTGACTGTGATAATGGAAATGTTATGCTGTATGTGCTTAGCCAAAAGTTCTAAATGGTGAAATAACAGGACATGAGATTATACCTACAAGTTGTTCTGACCCAAACCTTTTTCCAATAAAACAACAATAACCAAAGGAAACAGAAATCTTTTAACGAGTCTTACGAATCCCCAAATAAAAGGCTGCTGCAAACTAATTAACTTTGATAAGCACAAACCTTACCAAAACTGTGTGAGACTGCCAAGAATCACAGATAAGAAATATTTCACAATACAAGAGTCTTCAAATACCAACTTAAGATACTGTAATGTCCACGAGGCTGAATTTCAAAACGTCTTTGCTTCCTGTAAAGAATGTTCACTTCACAGCTGGCTTTTATCTTCTTGGAAGGAGGGGCAATTATCTTGCAGCCTTACTCCCAAGTTGCCCGTGCTGTTGCAGCTGCTCTTTCCTGCGAGCAATCCTGCGTGCATGCATATTTGGCACAGGCTCCTCAGGAACCTCCTCATCATTGCTACCAGCCCGCACAATCTCTTAACGCAGCAGTCCATTCTCTAATGGTTCTGGCCCCTCATCTGAGTCCTTGCTCTCCTCAGCCATCCGCATCTGCTGCCACAGCACAAGTAAACCAACAATTCATTTCTCGTTAGCATATTAAATATATATTATCAGTAGTCACTCAGGGTGCAGAGCTAATTATAAATAATGTTTGTATACTGCTTAGAAGTTGGATAGAATTAATAAATGGTGGCAGAGACATAGGATGATGATTTACATATATAACATCCTTCCTTTGTAAGCTTGGCAACTCAACAGAGCTTATGCAGCCACAATGGCAACTACTTCCAAATTTGTGCCAAGAAAACTGCAGAGATCTGTTTGGGTAGTCCCCAGGAGAAAAACACTGATTCAAAAGGAGTGAAAGAAAAAAATATAAATATCTGCTGAAACCCAAATGCGATTCCTCACAAAACCTATGAAATGGTATGTATATATCTTACTCAGAAAGAGGAAACATCAAATAAGAGGTTCACCTTCTACTGGGATTTTCAAATGGGGAGATCATTATTTTGAAAATGAGTCTAACATTAACAGCTTTGGAAACAACTATTGAAATATGATATTTTATATTAATGCAAAACCATCAAGAACGAGTACATGAAAAAACGCATATAAAGCAGAAGACATTTTGAAGATGTTTATAAAGATTGCATTCCCCTCGCTTCCTGTTTCAGGATTTTTATTTTATATAAAGAAATTAAGATACAAATGAGATTTTATGTTATTATTTGTATGATAGAATAGAATAGAATTCTTTATTTATTTATTTATTTATTTTTTATTTTTTTATTTTTGTCAATAGCTTACAAGATAATAGGTATAAGTAAAAACAAAGTTATGAATACATGGATATATATATAAGAAAAAATAAATAAAAGAAAATAAAAGAAACAATAGGACAGGGACGGTAGGCACATTGGTATGATTATGCACATCCCCTACAGACCTCTTAGGAAAGGGGTAAGGTCAATAGTAGTCAGTCTAAGGTTAAAGTTTTTGGGGTTTGGGGAAGAAACCACAGAGTCAGATAGAGTATTCCAGACATTGACCACTCTGTTGCTGAAGTCGTATTTCCTGCAATCAAGTTAGGTGCGATTAACCTTGAGTTTGCATCTATTGTTTGCTCTTGTGTTGTTATGGTTGAAGCTGAAGTATTCATTGACAGGTAGGACATTGCAATGTATGATTTTATAAACTATACTTAGATCAGACCAAAGGCAGCATAGTTCTAGGTTTTCTAGGTCTAGAATTTCAAGTCTGGTGGCATAAGGTATTCTGCAATGAGTAGAGGAGTGGAGAACTCTTCTCTTGAAGTATTTCTGGACTTTCTCAACTGTGTTATTATCAGATACGTAATGTGGGTTCCAGACTGATGAGCTGTATTCGAGTATTGGTCTAGCAAATATTTTGTATGCTCTAGTTATTAGTGTAATATTACCAGAGAAAAAGCTATGTAAGATTAGGTTAACAACTCTTAATGCCTTTTTGGCTATATAGTTACATTGGGGTCTAGCACTTAGGTCATTAGAGATGAGTACTCCAAGGTCCTTGACAGAGTTTGGATTATCAACAAGGTCTTGACTATTCGGCCTGTATTTTATTTTCTGATTTTTTTTGCCAATATGTAAGACACAGCATTTATTTGTTGAGATTTGAAGTTGCCATTTGTTTGACCATTCTGATACATAGTCAAGGTCTTTTTGAAGGGTAGCAGTATTGTCAGTGGTGTTGAATAGCTTTACATCATCAGCGAAGAGAATGCAGTTGCTCTTGATATGATTACAGAGGTCATTTATGTAGAATATGAAAAGAGTTGGTCCTAGAACACTGCCTTGGGGGACACCACTGTTGACAGGTACAGAATTTGATAGGACGCTCCCAATTTTGACCATTTGTTGTCTGTTTGTCAGGAATGCTTCTATCCAGTTATGCAGGTGTCCAGAGATACCTTAAGATTTTAGTTTTAGAAGTAGTTTCTCATGTACCACTGAATCAAAGTCTTTACAGATTGCGCCTATTGCTTTGTCCTGATCAAGTTATGTAGTCCATATGTTTTTGCAGTGTAAGAGTTGCAGATTAGATGACAGTTTTTTCCTGAAACCAAATTGTTTATTAGAGAGTAGGTTGCTTGTTTCTAAGTGGAGGATGATGGATTGGTTAATAATTGATTCCATGACTTTACAGGCGATGCAGCATAAAGAGACTGGTCTGTTATTTTCAACTAGGCTGGGGTCTCCCTTTTTGAAGATGGGGATGACTATGGCTTGTGACCATAGTTTTGGCAAGGAGCTGGTCCTAAAAGATTTATCAAAGATTATGCTTAGAGGTTCTGCTATGGTAGTGGATAGCTTTTTTAAGAAGTAGGCACATATTCCGTCTGGTCCAATAGATAGAGATGGTTTTAGATTATGTAGTGCTTTTTCAACATTGTCTTCTGTAAAATCGATATGTATTAGTTCATTGTAGTTGTCTGTGGTTCGACTAGGAAATACTGGGCATGATCCATTGCTGTTTACAAATACTGAATCAAAGAATGTGTTAAAGAGGTTGGCTTTAATAGTGTCATCATTGCAGTCTTTACCATTAGGTCCTTTCAGGGGTGAGATGGACTTTGAATCTTTTAATTTGTTGTTTACAAAATTGTAGAAAGTGTGTGTGGAATTGGTGTGTAGAAGGTTTTCTTCTTGTTTAATGTGATAATTGGTGCATTCAGTTTTTATCTGGTGGCATAAACTTTTGTATCAGCTTTTGAAGTTGGCAACATGACCAGATTTGTTTTTCTGACAAAATGATTTCTTTTTGGATTGAAGTTTCCTTAATTGTTTTGGGTAATTTGTTTTTTCTGATTTTGGGAGTTGTTCACGGTACATATAGTTTGATGACTCTTTTGACTTCAAGTAAAAATATGTTGTAATGGTCTTCTACAGTATTGCATCCAGAGAATAGAAATTGCCAATCAAGGCATGATAGATCGTTCTTTATAAGTTCATAGTTGCCTTTTTGAAGTTATAATTGGGGATTCCGTCATTGTGATGATTTTTGTGTGGATGTATGTTGAGACAAAAGTCAATCATGTTGTGGTCACTGTTGGAAAAGGGTTCTTTAATTTGTATTCCATAAATTAAATTCAAAGTATTGCAGAAGATGAGATCGAGGCAGTTGTTAAGTCTAGTGTTGTTGGTTACTAGTTGTTCTAGTCCCAGATTTGTTACTGCATTGTAGAAGGTTGCATGTGTGGGTTCAGTTGTACATTCGTTAAGGGTCCAGTTAATATGAGGTAGATTGAAGTCACCAAGAAAGATAAAAGCGTGTGACAGGATGCTGCCCATGTTAGTAGTGTATTTAGCTTGTTTGCATGTTTGATGTCATAATCAGGAGCTCTGTAACATAGTGAGAACTGAAATGTGATATTTAAGGACAGTTCACAGACGATGGTGTCAGGAATAGCAAGCTCCTGGGTAACTTGGATGTTTTTTAGATGTAGGGACTTTTTATATAAGATAGCAACACCAACTCCTCTACGGATTTTA
Organism: Bungarus multicinctus; assembly: GCA_023653725.1. NCBI lineage: Eukaryota > Metazoa > Chordata > Lepidosauria > Squamata > Elapidae > Bungarus > Bungarus multicinctus. The sequence continues at coordinate 40,276,035 of CM042846.1, read as the reverse complement.
CGATCTGATCGGTAAACATGATAGTCTCTAACTGTGGTAATGGAGTCAGGGAGAGATGCGTTGAGCCATGTTTCATGGACAAATATAATGTTGAATTTAGCTGTATTTAGTAAGAGGAGAAATTCAGGTATTTTATTTACAAGGCTTCTTGCATTGAGTAGCTTGCATTTAAGGCCAGTTGTGGTTGGAATAAAGGTAGTTAGGGGCATGCATGCCTAGTTTTGAGTGATGTTGGATTGGATGGGGTGGGGTTGGATGCGGAGTTGTGGGTTGTGTGATTTATTGGCCAAGTATGATTGGATACACAAGGAATTTGTCTTGGTGCAAATTCTCTCAGTATACATAAAGGAAAAGATACATTCGTCAAGAGTCAAGAATCATAAGGTACAACACTTAATAATAGTCAAAGGGTACAATAAGCAATCAAATCATACTAGGAAACAGTCAGGATACAAGCGACAAGGTTACAGTCATACAGTCACAAGTGGAACGGGATGGGTGATAAGGAGTGATGAGAAGATTAGCAGTAATAGTAGTGCAGACTTTGTAATAGTTGAACAGTGTTGAAGGAATTATTTGTTTGCAGAGTGATGGCTTTCGAGAAAAAAAACTGTACTTGTGTCTAGTTGTTCTGATGTGCACTGCTTTATAGCGTAGTTTTGAGGATAGGAGTTGAAACAGTTTATATCTGGGATGTGAGGGGTCTGTAAATATTTCCACAGCCCTCTTTTTGACTCGTGCCGCATACAGGTCGTCTATGGAAGGGAGGTTGGTAGTAATTGTTTTTTCTGCAGTCCTAATTATCCTCTGAAGTCTGTGTCTGTCCTGTTGGGTTGATCAGAAAGCTGCTCCTTAAGGAAACATTGCCCAATTCTTGTATAATTGTATAATTATATAGAATTATACAATTCTAAGCCTGTGTGATGTATTCAGGCTACAATGTGTTCAATCCCCATTTTTTCCTGCATGGCTCAATGTTGTCTTTGTTTATTCTGATTGACAGTCTTGCCCACTAGGACTTCCAACCTCATATTAATTTTGTCCATAGATAAATGCCTCTCCATCTAAGAGTTGTTCTGGAATATAAATATAGCATCCCCAAATATAAAAACAGCATGTATTCTGAGTTCTATGCATTATGACTCTTTATAGCTTCCCAAGGGACAACCAAGTACATTCAATATTATTTTGTATTACTGCTGCATCAATAATAATTTCAATAGACATAATTCTGTCCCAAAGAAGAATTTTAAAAGTTCTATTGGTTATAGTGAGAGAATCAAGAAGGTGTTGGGCTGCATCCATTGTTAGTTGTATGTTTATACAATATGCTAACTACACATTTGCATTCCTCATTATAAACAAAGCACACAGCATATTATTTCAATGGACAAGATATCCAGGTGTTTTTATTTGTATTTTCAGTCCAGCTGAACAGGAGAATAAACAAATTTCAACATTAAGACACATGGCCAGCAAAGATACATATTTTGAAAACAGCCTTCTAAATGGAGAAAATGGATTGCAGTTTATAAAACATGTAGAATATTCAGACTACTTGCAAAATATTAGTTACTAGAGCAGAACTCCATACCCCCAAAGAGGTGGCTACAATTTTGCAAGAGGCAATCTAGCAATCTAGATAATACCTTTGGATGAACGAAAAGGGCTATGCACATAAGCTCAAGAATTCATATGCCCTTTTAACTGGCTATAAGATCTTACTTGGCCAAGAACTTTTTTTTCAATACAAAGGCCTTTGTACTGGTTTCAGAAAATGCATATTGTTTATTTTGGCTTGTAATGTGACTTTGTGCAAGACCATTGGGGAAAAAAAGGCTGTAAAATATTGGGCATCACTTAAAAACATTGATCAATCAAACTGTACCATCTTGGCTGCCCTCGCTGAATACAAATTATTAATTAATGTTAATGATTTTTGTATAAAAAATATATCTTACTCATTAAAGAATATTGATTTTATTTTTTAAAAAATGTTTGCATAAATCATGACACAAAGTTAGAAAAGATTGTATGATTATTCCAGTGAGATAGAGATAGAATATTGTATCTTTTTTGCATGAAAAGTATAGACTAGCGTTCAAGTTTTTCTAAACATTTTTTGTCCCTGCAAGTCAATGTTAACTCCTAGTAAATTGCCTGGGCAGGTTCCTGCAGTTTTTTTGGTAAGAATTCAGAACTGATTTGCTGTTACCTGCTTCCAAGGTCTGATAGAGAATGACTGGTCAAGGTCATCTAACTGGCTTTGTTCCTATGGTGGGACTAGAACTCACAATCTTTTAGCCTGATGCCTTAATCAGTACATCAAAGTGGCTTTCATCTCAAAACATATTTCATGCCATGAAAGCTACTTTTCTAGGCAGAGCAACCACTGGAAAGACAGCCGGTGTTTTTCTATCTCATCGTTTTGTTCCATCAGTTCGTCATCAGCAGGGCATTGTATATTAGAGGATCCAGATAAGAGCTATCCAATAGGATTGCTCTGCCTGCTGTTTAGATGTTTTCCAGAGTGCATTAAAAAGCAGCCGTTTGTATTGTTTCCTGACCCTTTGAGATGTGTTATGAAATATTAAGGAGTAAGGAAAGTACATTGATTCCAAAGGAAAAATAAAAGACCAAACTCATTTTGAAAATAGATTTTTTAAATATATTATGGTCAAGCTTCAATACTGAAAGCAATTTCCTCCATGGCAAATTCAATTGCTTTTTATGATGAGGTTAGCCTGGTAACCTGGTTACTCAAATATCCCTTGAGAGGAGTTTCATTCCTATTTCCTTTGCAAATTTATCTACGTAGGCTTCTTTGTTACAATACAGAATGATGGCCTTCTGTCATTTTACCCCAACAGAAGTTAAAATAAGAAGTGGGAAACATTACAATTAGATCAGGTGACCTAAATTTTGCAGCTTCTTAGAGGTTACACAATATTATTCAGTTTATTGCTCCTTTTAAAAATTATTTAGAAATTAATTTATATTTTAGACATAAATATATTTTAAATAAAGTATGATTTATATTTTAAAGATAAATGAGTCCATGGGAGTTATGGAACCCTTATTGGAATTTAAAAAAAATAACTTATGCAGGGGAAAGTACTGGCAACCTGCCTTGCCCACAATATTTTCAACAGAATTATAGACTTTTCTTGATTGGTTTAAATTGTTTGGCTTAAAAAGCAGAAACTGATTCACTGGCTCAAGCTCTCAAACATTTGGCTTCTCTGAAACTGGCAGTGATGCTGCCCATTGGCTTTGATAATGAAATTGTACACCTGTTCAGAAATAAGCACCAGATTGTTAATGATTCTTGGCCCTCTTGCTGTCCGTAATTTTCTACAATATTTCTCTACAAATTGGTGGTACATTTTTTGTGTATCAAAAGTGAGATATTTTCAAGCCTTAATATATAATAACTGAGATAATTCGGATTCACCTAAATTTTTATCTCCCCTTTTCAGTATTTAATGCTGCAATTCTTCATACACTAGCCCAGAAATTAGTAACATGGAAACAGATCATTGGGGTTTAGATGTGTCTGGTAATGGGAAAGTAATAATATCAAGCAAGTTAGCGGACAGAAAGATGATCCAGATTATGCACCTTCTAGAAATGCTGCTCAACATCATTGCTTTTCCACAACAAAATATTAGCCACCGACAAACATTACCTTTCTATAAATACTGACTTGTGTGGGATGAATGAATTCATTGGGAATATTCTTTATTAGGAAAATGCAGATCAGGATTATTGATTTGTAAACTTGGGCTAATCAAAACCTGTCTAGAAGATCCTACTACCAGAAATTTTTCCTCAAGCTTGGTTTTTCCACCAAGTTAACAGAAATATTGTATGGGTAATCCTCAATCACAATTAAGCCCAAAGTTGCTGTTGCTAAGTGAATGTTATATGAATTTCGCCCCACTTTGCAATCTTTCTTGTCATAGTTAAGTGAATCACTGAAGTTAATTTAGTAGCACAATTGTTAAGTGAATCTGGCTTTCCCATTGACTTTGCTTGTCAGAAAGTCACTCAAAGGGATCACAAGACCCTGGAACACTGCAACCATCGTGAGTATGAGTCAGTTACCAAACATGTCATGCCCCTATCGAATCTGATTCAGAGGGGGAGGCCAAGTAACTGACAGGGAGTGGGAGTGTGGCTCCGTTGGCTGTGGAAGAAACTGGGGAATGGCAATGTCCAGCTGGGCAGAGCAGGAGAGAGGTATAGCAAGGGAGAGGGAGTTTGGAGGAGGACCCAGGCCCATCCCCACTTCATCCTAGGACACGCAAGGAGGAATGGAGAAGGAAGCAATGTGAGTTGGGTAGCTTATGGGGGAGGAAAGGGGCCTGATTTCCTTCATTAGCTGCAAATGGGAAAAAGGGACAACAAATTGTTGGGAGCAAATCATGAATTATCTGGTTTCGTTGAGGCTTATCTGTGTTTCTGGTGTCTTCCCAACTGTGTTTGGCTATGCTTTCCAGTCTGCAATTCCTTCTCCGTCCTGTCAAGTTAATTACTGCAGTGTGGTTTGTTTGGATTTTTAGTTATAGTTTGTATGTACTTCGTTTTTGGACTGAATTTCCTCCACTTAATGACTATTTCTGGGAGAGTTTTTCTGCAGCCAAAGGTAATCTGGACATTGGGTGCAAAGTTGGAGATAATAAAGGCACTCTCCTTGCTTATTTGACTGTGTTGCCTTTGTGCCATATTCATAAACATTTTTGAATAACAAGTGCATTTGCAGAGCATTATTTACAAATAAAACATGACCAACATACATTGGTAATAAATCTTAACATACAAACTAATAGCAGTAGTAATGGTATAATAACAGTACTAATAGTATAACCAAAAGAGTTGATCTAGGTTTCTTCTTAGGTTAATTACATTTTTATCAATTACTACATTTATATTTCTCTACCTCTTTACTTTCAATATATATATTAACCTTCATAATTTTACTTCTCTAATTTCTACTTCTTTTCTCTATCCATTCATAGAATTTATTCCATGTCTGAAAGTATTCTGAATCATCTTTGTCTTTAATTTTTAAAGTTAATCTATCCATTTCAGCAGAGTCCCAAATTTTCCTAATTATAACCTCGTCCTGTGGAGTATTCATATTTTTCCAGTATTTAGCATATGTAATCCTTGCTGCTGTCAATATGTGTAATACTAAATATGTGGTCGCTTTGTCAAGATCCTCTGATAGTATACTTAAAAGGCACATTTCTGGTTTAAACTCAATATTTTGTTCAGTTATCGTTTCCAGCCATTTATCTATATTTTCCCAATATTTTCTTGCTTTATCACATGTCCACCACATATGGTGCCTGAGACCTGGTTGCATTTCCAACATTTAGCAGATAGGTTGCTGAACATTTTCGTCAATCTTGCAGGTGGTAAATGCCACCTGTAAAACAGAGATTTTCTTTGTAGGCTGAGGCCATAGTCATTTTGTAATTTCTGTCCCAAAGTTTTTGCCAATTCTCTAATTCTATCTTATAGCCAAAGTTTTTTGCCCAGGCAATCATTGTTTCCTTGACTATTTCTTCCTCCATTTTGTAATTCAGTAAATAATTGTATATTTTTTTAATCCATTTTTCATCTGTCCCCCTTAAAATTTTATCCAGTGCTGTAGGATCTTTATTTACACCCCATGTTCTAACATCTTTCTCATATCTTGACTGAATCAGAAGATATGGCCACCAAGCTAGATTAACCTCTTGATCCTGAAGTTGGTGCCTTGATTCACCCCTCTCATTCAAGATATCTTTATAGAGTACAATTTTTTCCAAATTAATGAGATTTGGATATATAAGTGCCTCCATTGGGAAAATCATTGATCACATGTTCATGGGGATGCTACAGCACTCATAACTGTGAAAAATGGTCATAAGTCACTTTTTTTCAGTGCCGTTGTAACTTCAAACAGTCACTAAATGGACTGTTGTAGGTTAAGGACTACCTATACTTAACACATTTTAAAATATAGAATTTGTCATTTCCTAAATTGTTTCGGCTCAATTCAATCTATGGCAAGATAAGGCAGCTAATTCTTTATAACTGGAAACAAAGTCCTGATATTAAGAAATGGATACCAAGTTTGATCAGTTCTGATTACATGGAATGTAGTAACAAAACTGTAGCCTTAGAGACAGCTACTGATGAAGTTGCTGGAGGATATGTGCAAGTATTAACAATGGTAATGAAATTGGGAGCCCCTTAAAATGGGTAGTAAGTGGTTTAATCATGAAGAGAAAATATATTTCCTCAAACTGTTCTTAAATATTACCAAAACTGTTCTTAAATATTACCAGGAGGCCTCAAAAGAGGAGATATTTCCATTAAATGCCTTTAGCTAAGCAGCACCAGTATTTCTATTTATTCCAGGGAAATAAATGGCTGCTATGTGGTAAACTGTCCATTTGCCAGCATCAGAAGTACCAGGATGACTTTGTAATGTTCTTGCAGCAGAGATAATTTGGTTGTCATATAGTCATTTTGGCTGGGAACCTGGCATTTTCCTCTCTATGTTGTTGCAGCTTCTTTCTTGGTTCTTACATATCTAATTAAATCTATTGGAAATGCCCACTAAGCATTGGCATGGATTTAATTGCTATCCCTTTCCAGAGACCAACTCATCAAAAATGTTTCATCCTCAATTGATTGCAAAAGAATCAGAACTGTCAAACCAAATTCTTGAGTTTCTTTAGGAATCTGGTTCTTTATTCTCCCCAAAATGAAGAAGGCTTGTTTTCCTTTAAAAAAAAAAAAAAAATCAATAGAAGAAATTAGTGATAAAGAAAAAGTAAGAAAAAAGATGCATGAATCTGTAGAAGACAACTTACTAATATATGTTTGTGTGACAGAATGCTATTTAGAGTTGTAATTGGTTTGACTTAAATGTTATCTTGAATTAATATATGTTAGGATCAGTTGTGGGATTAAAATTGGTTCACCATCAATTCAGTAGGCATGGCTTGGTGGGTGTGCTTTCCTACTGACGTTCTGCTCTCCTACACTCTCCCTGTCTCTTCAACAACTGATGTGTAGCAATCTGCTGTTCCACGTGATACAGCTGAGCATCAAAAGCAGGAAATAAAGGTCAGTAGGGAGCCAGGGGGGCAGGGGGGGCAGCAGCAGCTGATTGTCGGAGTGAGCTAATTTGCTCCCAGATAATCTTCGGAGCTACCAGTTCAGCCGAACTGGGCCAAACCAGTAGAATCCCATCCCTGGTTAGGATGGGTTTTAAATACAGACATACATACATGTATGTATATGAATACCAATTATGTTATTCCTTTGATGGCGGCCAGCACAAAGAAATAAAACACAATAAGAAAAAATAATTGAACAATTTTGAAGAGAAGGAAATAATAGTTAAATGTAGCTGACATCAACAACATGAACCATACCTCTTTATACTTTTCTAATGTTGCTTGCATCACATCCAGGCACTGCATTTTATTGTGTAAACTTGTCACTGCTCTTGAGAATCTCATGAAATCCAGCCAGCCACAACTTTTTGGACTTTTCCCCTTTAATCCCTATATGGATTTTGTAGATTTGCAGATTATCTTTCATTTTCTTTATATAACCAAATCATCACAATATACATTGTATTGGTCACTTAATTTTGTATTTATTCCATATTCACCTTTCAACCATTCTTTTTTTTTTTTTGTATAACATGTGTATTTAAATAATTTATTTTCTCTGTTCTTAGGTTTCTCCTGACATACCGACAGCCACTTCATAATCAAACATTCATACAGAGAGAGAGAGAGAGAAAGAGAGAGAGAGAGAGAGGAGGGAGAGAGGGAGAGATGGAGGGAGGGAAAGTGATATGATAGTAGATGATAACAGATGATAGTAAATGATAATTCATAAAAACTCTAGCAGCACTATTCTTTTTCATGATAGTCATTGAAACAAGGAATAATATATTCATTATAAAACTGAACCTCAATTTACATTTATAATGAAGAAGGTGCACATTTAAGATTGGGGAAAAAAACTCCTGAGCCTGTTTGTATTCTTATAAACGTTTTGTTACAAACTAGGTAATATCATCAGTGCACTTGAAATACATTATATCATGCAGTAAAATTGCTAGGAGAGAAAAGTATCAAAGCTTTCTCCAGGCAGATGGCAAATGTAGATCCCAGTTCATTGGCAAATTATGTTCCTTTCATCTTGTGGTAGGTAATCCCTTTCAATTATACCTCTGCTCCAGCCCAGCTTCACTGATGCACTTCCAAGTATGGAAAATAATAATTCAACAGGCATGGTAATAAAAGTATTCTACACAAAAGGAAAATCTCTTCCCACTAAAACAATTCTATAAAGAATAAGATGCAATGATTAGGGAGATTGGTGTTGTTGAATTTTTTATATGGATCAATTTGCTTTTTTGTTTCCTATTTGTTTTTTGTTAGAGAATCCAATTGAACAGTGATATATCAGCATTATACTTTTGTTTATGGATTGCAGATGGCAGCTTTAAATAGCTTGTGCAGCTTTAAAGTAGTTGAGAAAATTCAATCACACTTCTGTCTTAATCTCTATTTTCTTCTTTGTGAAAGGGTTCAGTATATCTCCATGCAAATCTAAAGGAATTACACTGAAAAATAAATGATGTTCCTGCCTTCTCTATCATTACAAGATTTGGATTAATTATTGTTTTATATTAGTTTGAATAAGAACAACAAGGAAGACATGCAAAGTAACCTTTCATAAACAGATAGGAAAAATACAAAAAACTATATTTTTTCTAACATTCAATGCTTTTGTAATTAGAGATGTGTATAATCACAATGACAGAAACTGGCATACATTGTTGTTGTTGTTAATTGCGAAGTCATGTTTGACCCATTGTGACCCCGTGGACAATGTTTCTCCAGGCCTTCCTGTCCTGTACTATTTTCTGGAGTCCATTTAAGCTCACACCTACTGCAGTGACTCCATCCAGCCACCTCATTCTCTGTCATGCCCTTCTTCTATTGCCCCCAATCTTTCCCAACATTTATGCTCTTCTCCAGTGAGCCTTAATGAAACTTAATGTATACATTAATATAATTAATTAATAATTAATTAATATAATTAATGTATACAGTGAAACTTAATGGTATACATTAAGTTTAATCAAAGACAAAGGACAATATCTGTCATAGGTGAAAATTTGATTATTACACCTGAGAATGTGAAGAGCCGAACTGAAGCCATTTTGTGTTCGCAGTCTGAACTTTTGAAGCTCAGAACAGTTATGTAATGTGTTTTCTGCTAGAAATAATATAATATTGCAAAACTATGTACTTGTCATAAGTTAAAGGTATGTGCTGGGGCGCTCTGACATTAGACGTCACATTATATTAATGTTTTCTTATAATCTTCTGGAATTTGAGTAACAGGAAATCTGACTATAATGGGAATGTTGGGAGTTGTCCATGGAAGGTTGGAACTTTCTTATGAAAATGTTGTATAACGTCCATGTATGGGAAACAGGAAGCGTTATGTAACCATGTGATTTGATAAACCTATATAAGCTGTATTCACTAAATGGGAGTGTCTCCTTCTCTCCTAAACATGGTTTTGGAGTCAAGGAGTCCATACTGCAGTATTTTCCCTAATAAAGCATCCTATGGATCAGATTATCAAAAGTCTGTTGATTCATTTTTATGTACTTCTCACAATATCTAATGGTCTATAAAGTAAACCTTTATTTTAATTCAGGGATATTGACTTGAGAATTCATATCTAATTTATGACATGTAAAGCATGGATGTTTGTGGGCAATCTTGGGCTATTCACTCACTCTGAATCTAATCCACCTCACATGGTTATTGCTGTAGAGAAAATGAGAAAAAGAGCTACCTGGCACATTGCCTTGAGTTATTTAGAAAGGCAGGGTATATAAATCTAACAAATAATGTTATTTATCCCCCCTCAAGTCTGCTGTGCCACTTCACTGTGGCAAGGTTGTGTGCTCCTGAGTGGATTGAGCAATGAATGCTGGTAATCAATGCCAAGAACACAAGCTTACAACAGTGTTTTCCAAGAAATGAAACTCAGGACCTGTACTGGGCAGCAGTGATAAAGGAATATGTTGGAGAGAAATTATCTCTTTAGTAACTATTACAGAGGCATCAGTGTTAAGCTGTTCCTGTATTTTACAAAATAATAATAATAATTCACAAGGATATACGATATAAAGCCAATGTTAATACAGTGCTGCAGGATGGGTTCCTTTAGGTCAGATGTTGTAGGATTATCTTGAGGAAAACAAGCAAAGAACTATACTTTTAAGTCCTGACATATTCCTTAAGTCCTGTTATTATGGCCTATCTCAATAAAGTATAATCCTTGTCTTCCTGTGGTGTCTATTTCCTGATCTGTTATACCCTGAAGGATGACAGATGGCACTCAATATGTTACTAAGGAAGAGCTGAGGGTTGTTGTTGTTGTTTTTTTGAGAACTAAAGTTGTTTATTATCTTTGGTATATAATTTAAAGTCTTGGGTGTGTTTAGCTGCTGATGTTCCCATGCAGAAAAGCTAATATCACAGCTATAGAGATTGAATTACAGGGGGAGTAAACATGGACTATAAGAAGCATAAACATGGCAAAGCTCAACACGGTTAAATATATATATTAATATAATCAACTATGTATCAGCAAATTAAGATATGCTAGAAATGGACTTTTAGAACCTCAAGACAAAAGCAAAAAAAGATTGGGTGATGCTCTCATAGACAGGAAGATTACAATAAAATTATTGCCTGGATACTATGCCCTCAGTAACTGAATAATCTCAATTAAACTTTGCATGCAGCCCTTTAATAGGATGGTTATCTGAGTTCTTGACAAGAAACAAGAGGCATTATGGAATAAAATCAAATAAGTGATTAAGGATGTGTGTAAAAAGAAACTGCTAAAGATCAAGAAACAGGGGACAACAAACAGGTAGGCAGAACAAATGCTGGAAATTGCCAAGAAGAAGAAATAAGCAAAATTCAAGGAACAAAAAGATCTCAAAAAGGAACTTAAAGAATTTCAGAAAGTTGTTATAAGATTTTAGAACAATTTACAACATCATCTATAGAAATATCAGAGATGGATTGGACATAAAAAAAGTCTTCCATAGGATTTCAAAACTAAAAAAGGACATTCCAATACAACATAATTTATATAGCTACCCATCTCACCAGATGCTAAAGGATTGCAATTAGCTGATATAACTTATTCAAAGAAGAGCAAACTAAAATGGAAAGTGTATGGCTATGGGAGAAGAATTGTCAGAACCTGGTGGCAGAGTTAAAAGAGAGATCAGCTTAGAATTCATACATAGACACAAATGAACTAAGTCCAACCTCCCTTGAATTCTGTTTACCCTTATCTAACTCCAAGCAGGTGCTGTTAGTTGAAAATATTCCTGTGCATAGGCATGAATACCAACAAAACAGTTTAATTGGAACCTCATATGTGGACCTGATCTTTGTGCCTGGCAGTGCCTTTGAGGCAGTTTTGAATCCTGAAAACTGCAGTTTTCTTGGCAAGGTTTTTCAGAAATTATTTTCCATTGCTTGCTTCCTAGAGCTCAGAAAGAGACCGGCGTACAGCTATCTCTGTGCCTAAGGTGGGACTAGAATTTTCAATCTCTCAGCTTCTAGATTGGTGCATTAACACTGCACCACCAAGTAGTTCTCAAAATTGAAGAACTATTCTGAAATTCTGTATAGCAGAAATGAAACCATTTAAAATATTTTAGAATATATTCAATACTTACAATAACCTATAAAGCTAGAAGTTGAAGTTATAAAATAGAGGGATTAATGGAATATCTAAAGAAATAAGGCAAGCCTATCGGTTGGTTTAACTTAACAAAGTCAACAAATTTAGAGTCCATAAACAAGAAGAGGTCAATTTATATACCAGAATTGTAGCAATGAATTTTAAGAGAGTGTGAAACTGTCCCACAATATCCTTATTTTCACATGCTAGCAAAATAATGCTAAGGATCATCCAATACAGTTTAGTGCCCTATATAAAAAAAGGAGATGCCAAATATTCAAGCTTGGTTTTGGAATTTCAGAAGACCAAGAAATATTACCACTGATGCAAACTGAATGATCAAGAAAGTCAAAGAATACCAAAAGATATGTGAATGTAGTTTATTAATCATAGAAAGGCCTTCATTGATGTTGATTATATCAGTATTCTTAGGAAAATTGCTAGAAAAATCTTATCCTCTTAAGAAACTTGTAAACATGACAGGAAGTAACAATCTTGAATGGAACATTGTGAAATAGACCGACTGTAAATTGGCAAAAGAATAATACAAGGCTGCATAATTTCAACAGTCAAGAATACACTTCAAAATAGTTGATAAAGCTGTAGTAAAGACCTTCTGGAAGATATTCAGATGCTCTGATATCTTTATACTATATCTAGTATAATATAAAGTTCTGAATCACAATCAGTAGTTTTTCTGTGATAGTTTAGGGAAATAAAAATTGAACTTTGAAGAAGTGGGATAGAAAGTTGAAACTTTTAATTGAAGTAAATTTGTTTGCAGTGAACAAATTTAATAAAGAAAATAAAAAGATTTTGGAAAATAGCAATAGTACTTAGACATATACCACTCCACAGTGCTTTACAGCATTCTCTGAGCAGTTTACAACATCAGCATGTTACCCCCAACAATCTGGGTCCTCATTTTAATGACTTTGGAAGGATGGCAGATTGAGTCAATCTTGAGGCGGTCAGGATCGAACTTCTCATAATAGGCAAGTTAGTCTGCAATACTGCATTCTAACTCCTGCACCAACACAGTTCCTAATACTATGAATAGTCAGGAAAACCAACAAATGGAAGATAAAACAAATCAATCCAGACTTTTCACTCAAAGTACACACAATTGAGTTCACATTATCAAGTTTTGGTCACATTATATGAATACCTAATTCTCCTCAGAAATTAATAATGCTGGGAAACATGAAGGGAAATAGAAAAGCAGGAAAATGGAAGCCCTGAAGATTGCAGACAGACCATCCTGGAGAAGTCTATCTATGTGATTTTTAAGAGGTAGTAGTGATGTTATAGTATATAATCCATCAAAATGTTTCTTATATGAGTTAGCAACAACCTAATCTCTTAATAAGACTGTGAAAATAAGATTTAATATGCAGGTTTTCTGTCAAGTGATTGAATGGCCTGCTCACTTGATATACTGTGTTGATTTTCTCCCAGTCAAAAATTACAGCTTAAAAAAAACATAAATCAATGTACTTTGACAATATGGGAGGAAAAACCTCTACATTCTTAAAAAAAAGTTTCCTTTTGTGAAAGCAATCTTCCTTTTTCTTTCTTTCTTGGAAACTGCCTAATATTTTCTGCCTCCCCAAACACAAATACCCCTTGGGAAAAGTAGAAAAGATTTTGCAGATGGTATGGAAGTTGCAAGGGAACTATTTTTTTTTTTTTGTTTGCCATTTACATATTTTTTTTATCCTACTTCAGACAAATACGATTTTCTAAAACAATTCATATCAATAAAAAAGAAAAGAACACTGCCTGACTTCTGAAGAAAAAAAGAGAAGACATGTGGAGAAAAGGAGCATAGAAAAAATGGAAAGACTTTTTTTTTCAAAATCATAATCAAGTGGTCAGTTCATATGCTGAGTAGCAATGCTGGTCAATGTTTCCTGAATTCACAGATGAAGGCAAAGCAGAGAATGTTTCATTTTTCAAGGACAAGGACAATTTTCAGCGGCTTATCTAGCAAAGGAGATCAAAGCAAGCTTGTAAACAGTCATGTTTACAATCATGTAAACAATCAAGAATCTCTCTACTAATATAATGTTATTGTGGAATGCAAGGTTTGAAGCTTCCCCCAAACTGGTTTCCTAGCTTAATGAATGAAGCCAGAGTACAGTACAGAAATGGTAGTCTATCTAAAACCTTCACTAGTTAGTGTGTAAAATGTTTCATATATGAACCATTCCATGCAAGGCACACATCTAACAGGCATTACATATCTCGCAAAAAAACCCCAATGCAAATCCACATCATAATATCCTTGTTTTGTTGTTTTTCCATCTTCCATATTTAAAAATGCAACAATAGCAATTAAGAAGTTTTGATATCACAGACATGTTATGGTTTTGCTGAAATATCAGAACATAAATTGTGTCCATGTTTATGTTTTAAATTCTATGTCTACTCACATGCTTATCATTTGGACCAGGCCTTCTGTTTTAAAGTCACAAATTTCAAAGTTGTCAAAGTTTATTTTCAACTTTTCTTGTTGGGTTGTGGTGGGAAACCCTTATGAAAAAAGAATTCCACCATAACTGGAAATACGAAGAACATTTTGATTCTATAGGTGTGATGGTGAACCTATGGCATGTGTGCCACAGGTGGCATGCAGATCCATTTGTGCAGGCACGCGAGCCCTAGGCAAATATACCTCACTGCGCATGTGCGCGTCTCCTGGATGATTTTTGGCCCATTTGAGGTCTTTTTTGGCCTGCCAGAGGCTTGAGGGAAGCCTCTGCAGCCTTTGCAAGCCAAAAAATAGGCCCATTTCATCACTTCCGGTATTTCCAGAAATACAGGAAGTGACAAAATGGGCCTATTTTTTGGCCTGCAGAGGCTTTCCTCAAGCCTCTGACAGGCCAAAAAAGGCCTCAAGATCCTGAGCTGTCACTTTCAAACCCACTTTGGGGTTGCCCTCTGAAGGAAGAATTATTATTTTGCAATAACAATAATCCTGAACAACAAATGGTTTCTTCTATATAGCAAATATGTGAGAATAAAACAGATGCTTTTTTCCAGTTTGTGACCAAAGCTATTTTAAAAATCATTCTTCAAATGTTAACTTTCAAACTTTTCTGCCAGTTCCAACATCTTTTATGTCTGACATACTTTATGCAGATGAAACTTTAAGGGGACTGGTTTGCTTCCACTGAATCTGCTTCCTGAAGCTTTCCAGACATAATTTGCTTTTCTGTGTTTATTACAGATCTGTTTCTTCTTTATAGAACTTAATAAGTAGAAAATATGTATGCATTTCTCTGATTAAACTGTAATGAATATTTGTATGAAAGTTACATGTGGATCTTGGAAATTTGACAAATTATCAGAAAAGAACTAAATACTGTAAAAGATTGTTGATCATTAATACACATGGTTTTTTTTTTAAAAAAAATCAGATATTTACAACTGAAAGCAAAATGAGGTGCAAGTACGAACACAATTTTTGGCACAGGAGCCACCACTTTTGTTATCAGTTTATTTTTCCTGTATCTTAAATTTATCCTTGCATTTTTCTACATTCTTTTTTTAAAAACCCATTATAACATATAATAAAAAGCACATCTTTTGTTTCTGATCTAACAATGCAGTACAAGTGAACATATATGAACATCATAATGAGCTATCACAAACCTTAGTTTTTATTAAGGGGGAAAGGTCATGGGTTTTGGTAATACTGTCTTCCCAATTATTTTTTTATCTAGTATCTTTTTAGATGGAAGGAAAAAGAAGACAACCAACAGGAAGATAGAATATAAAACATAGAATAACAAGGTTGGAGGGGATGTTGAATGTCTTCTAGTTCAACACCCTGATCAAGCAGGATACCTTACACCATTCCAAGACAAACGGCTATCCAACCTTTTCTTGAAAACCTCCAGTGAAGGAGCACCCATAACTTCTGGAGGAAAGCTATTTTACAGATTGATTGTTCTTACTATTAGGAAAATAATTCTAGGTAGGATATATATTTAACAATTGTCCACTTGTTTCCTCTTGTCCTTCCCATAGCTGCATTGGAGAATAGCTGGAAACCCCCTCCCCCTTCTTTTCTGTGACAGCCCCTCAAGTAATGGAAAACTGCTATCATGTAACTCCTAGTCCTCCTCTTGGTTAGACTAGACACACCTTATTTCCACATATGTTCATTGTATGGCTTAGCTTCCAGAACCCTAATCATCTTTATTGTTCTTCTCTGCTTTTTTTCTCAAGTCTCAGCATCTTTTTGTATCATGGTGACTGGAACTAGATAAGTTCAACAATCGTGTCTACCATCCCTGTCCTATTGTCCCCAATTATTAGTTTTATTTATTTTTTATTTATTTGATTTGTCAATCGCTTACAAGATAATAGGTATAAGTATATACATAGTTATGAATATATGAAATGGGTACATATAAGAAAAATAAAAGAAACAATAGGACAGGGACAGTAGGCACATTGGTGCGCTTATGCACGCCCCCTACAGACCTCTTAGGAAAGGGGTAAGGTCAATAGTAGACAATCTAAGGTTAAAGTTTTTGGGGTTTGGGGAAGAAACCACAGAGTCAGGTAGAGTATTCCAGACATTGACCACTCTGTTGCTGAAGTCGTATTTCCTGCAATCAAGTTTGGTGCGGTTAACCTTGAGTTTGTGTCTATTGTGTACTCTTGTGTTGTTATGGTTGAAGCTAAAGTATTCATTGACAGGTAAGTCATTGCAATGTATGATTTTATATATCATACTTAGATCAGACCGAAGACGGCGTAATTCAAGGTTTTCTAGGTCTAGAATTTCGAGTCTGGTGGCATAAGGTATTCTATAACGAGTAAAGGAGTGGAGAACTCTTCTTGTGAAATATTTCTGGACTTTCTCAACTGTGCTAATATCAGATACATAATGTGGATTCCAGACTGATGAGCTGTATTCGAGTATTGATCTAGCAAATGTTTTCTATGCTCTAGTTAGTAGTGTGATATTACCAGAGAAAAAGCTACGTAACTCCTATTTCTTGTATTTAAACTTACATTTATTCTTGTTTCTGTTATATTGTAACCTTTTGACAAATAAATATAAATAAATAAACAAAAATAAATAAATAAATAAAAATAGATGTAGTATTGCAAGTGTGGTGTTACCAGTACAATATAGAGCAGCTTCACATGATCTTGATATACCATCCCACTATTGATGCAGACTAGGACTGAATTAGTTTTTGTTTGTTTGCTTGCTTGCATTTGTAGAACACTACTGGATCATACGTAAGTGGTTGTCAACCAAAACACCTAGATTGCAGATATGGTGGAAGCATCATTGTAAAACCTAAAGAACTGGGCTGAGGGAAGATTTTTATAGAAAAATCTGTTTAGTAACTAAGAAATGACTTGGGCTTAATTGGTACATAAGCAATCAATCAGTCGATTAATTAATCAGTCAGATAATATTTTCAGAAACTTTCTGAATTTAGAAGCATTTCTTATTACTGCTTTCTGGATTGAGTTTTTGCTGTTTAATCTTAACTGCTAGGAAGCCATTTATTCTCTAGTTGTTGTTGTTTTTTTCTTTTGAGCTGGTGGAGGTGAAGAAATTGATATCATCCATTTCAAGCTACATTTATTGTTCTTTTAAGTTTTTAAATTAAGAGAGACTGTTCAAAACTGCCTTGGCTTGAACACAGCATCTGTCCATTACTTTTTATACCATTTCAGGGCAGACACAGATTCCATTAAAACTTTCACTTAAATAGGGCATTAAAGTGATAATATATAATGCCAACAGAGAATCTATAAAAGGCAGAGTTATGTCGCTGAATATATAGGGCAGACCAAGAAAAAACAAATACCAAAGTCATTCTCTGGCTATTTATTGCATTCAAAAAATTCTTAGGAATACAGCAACTGTCAAAAGATGCACTTCAAGTTAACAACATTTCAACCTTTATAGCAGTATCCATACACTTAGTATTTAGGCCTAGCACTGATTCCAGTCAAGGTCTAGACATCATCCTTTGAAAAGGTTAGCACTTACTTAGGTCCAGATAAATGCTTGCTTTGGGCTTCTTTTTATTACTTTTATTCTCTTTTTACAACTGAATGTCTTGTTTCAAGCCATGTGCTCCACAAACACAAAGAGAAGTTTGAAATCTTTACTAGGAAGTGTTTCAGCAAACAATAAGTGGCAAGAAAGGTATATACAAATGCACCCACAAACACACACAAAAACCAACACACAGAAAACAAGTCTCCAAAAGTCCATAAACTTACCTGGAGAGAAAGTCCAAATCCAAAACAGCAAGCAAAAGAACCTTGAAAAAAAGGCACAATGCAAAAACCTGAACATCCAATAGCTACAAACCACATCTCTACCCACCAGCCACAAAAAAACATAAATCAGACAAATAATGATATCTCAATCTCATCAGAGAAGCTGTTGAGCGCAAACGGAAATGTCCAAATGCCATTTTATTTGGTCTAGAGGACATCAATGACAATGATGAAATTCCAACTGTCCGAAACATCATCAGTGATTATCAAGCATCAACCATCCCCCCTGATGAAATACTTGACATTTCCCGCATTGGCCGAGAGCTCAAAAATAGAGATGGCCCCACGTCATCTGTGGCCCCACGCTTCTGCAGAGTCATTTGCAAAAATGAATCAAGCAAATGTAAATTCATTTATACTATAAATTTACTTGCCAAAAGCAATACCAACCGTAAGAACCTCTGTTCTCGCCCTGACCTAACCATACAGCAACGTGCCCACTTCAGTATACTCTGCACAGAACTCAAAAAACGTCTAGACAATGGAGAGAAGGACCTGTACATTGACTACCGTGCTGACTGTATCAAAAGTAAGTCACACAACCTGCAACTCAGCTTTAACCTTCAACCACAACTCTACTTCAACCAATCCACCATCACCCAAGACTAAGCACACACAGCCCTAACTACCTCAATTCCAACTACAGCTGGCCTTAAATGCAAACTACTCAATGCAAGAAGCTTTATGAATAAAATACCTGAATTTCTCTTCTTACTAAATATGGCTAAATTTGACATCATATTTGTCTGTGAAACATGGCTCAACGCATCTCTCCCTGACTCCATTATCACAGTAAGAGACTGTCATGTTTACCAATTAGATCGTGAAATTCGTAGAGGAGATGGTGTTGCTATCTTCTATAAAAAGTCCTTACATCTAAAAAACATCCAAGTTACTCAGGAGCTTGCTCTTCCTGAGACCATCATCTGCGAACTATCCTTAAATAACACAATTTGATTTTTACTATGTTACAGAGCACCTGATTATGACATCAAACATGTAAACAAGCTAAATTCCCTACTAACATGGGCAACATCCTGCCCACATGCTTTTATCTTTCTTGGTGACCACAATCTACCTCATATTAACTGGACCCTAAACGAATGTACAACTGAACCCATACATGCAACCTTTTACAATGCTGTTACAAATCTGGGACTGGAACAACTAGTAAACAACAATACTAGAATTAACAAATGCCTCAGTCTCATCTTCTGCAATAGTTTGAATTTAATTTATGGAATACAAACTAAAGTGACCACAATATGATTGACTTTTGTCTCAACATATGCCCACACAAAAATCATCACAATGATGGAATCCCCAATTATAACTTCAAAAAAGGCAACTGTGATCTTATAGACAACGATCTCTCATCCCTTGATTGGCAATCTCTATTCACTGGATGCAAAACTGTTGAAGAACATTACAACATATTTTTACTTGAAGTCAAAAGAGTCATCAAACTATATGTACCAATAACAACTCCCAAAACAAACAAACAAACAAAAAACCAGGTTACCCATAACAATAAGGAAATTTCAATCCAAAAAGAGATCACTCTGGAGGAAAAACAAATCTGGTCATGTTACCAACTTCAAAAGCCGACACAAAACTTTATGCCACCAGATAAAGATTGAATGCACCAATTATCACATTAAACAAGAGGAAAACCTTCTACACACCAATTCCACCTGCACTTTTTACAATTTTGTAAACAACAAACTAAAAGACTCAAAGTCCATCCCACCCCTGATAGGACCTAATGGTAAAGACTGCAACAATGACAACATTAAAGCCAACATCTTTAACACATTATTTGGCTCAGTATTTGTAAACAGCAATGGATCGTGCCCAGTATTTCCTAGCCGAACCACAGAAAACTACAATAATCTAATACATATCGATTTTACAGAAGACAATGTTGAAAAAGCACTACACAATCTAAAATCATCTCTATCTATTGGACCAGATGGAATATGTGCCTACTTCTTAAAAAGGCTATCCATTGACATAGCAGAACCTCTAAGCATAATCTTTGATAATTCTTTCAGGACCAGCTCCTTGCCTAACCTATGGTCACAAGCCATGTTCATCCCCATCTTCAAAAAGGGAGGCCCCAGCCGAGTTGAAAATTACAGACCAATCTTCTTATGCTGAGTCACCTGTAAAGTCATGGAATCAATTATTAACCAATCCATTATCCGCCACTTAGAGACAAACAACCTACTCTCTAGTAAACAATTTGGTTTCAGAAAAAAACTATCCTGTAATCTGCAACTCTTACATTGCAAAAACATATGGACTACATAACTTGATCAGGGCAAAACAATAGACGCAATCTACATAGACTTCTGTAAAGCCTTTGATTCAGTGGTACATGACAAACTACTCCTAAAACTAAAATCTTATGGTATCTCTGGACAAATGCATAACTGGATAGAAGCATTCCTATCAAACAGACAACAAATGGTCAAAATTGGGAACGTCCTATCAAATTCTATACCTGTCAATAGTGTTGTCCCCCAAGGCAGTGTTCTAGGATCAACCCTCTTCATACTCTGCAGAAATGACCTCTATGATCATATTAAAAGCAACTGCATTCTCTTCTCTGATGATGTAAAGCTGTTCAATACCACAGACAATACTGCTACCCTTCAAAAAGATCTTGACTATGTATCAGAATGGTTAAACAAATGTCAACTTCAAATCTCAACAAATAAATGCTCTGTCTTACATATTGGCAAAAAAAATCAGAAAATAAAATACAAGCTGAATAGTCAAGATCTTGTTGATGATCCAAACTCTGTAAAGGACCTTGGAATACTCATCTCTAATGATCTAAGTGCTAGAGCCCATTGTAACTACATAGCCAAAAAGGCATTAAGAGTTGTTAACCTAATCCTACATAGCTTTTTCTCTAGTAATATCACACTACTAACTAAAGCATACAAAACATTTGCTAGACCAATACTCAAATACAGCTCATCAGTCTGGAACCCACATTATGTATCTGATATTAGCACAGTAGAGAAAGTCCAGAAATATTTTACAAGAAGAGTTCTCCATTCCTCTACTCATTGTAGAATACCTTATGCCACCAGATTCGAAATTCTAGACCTAGAAAACCTTGAATTACACCGTCTTTGGTCTGATCTAAGTATGATATATAAAATCATACATTGCAATGACTTACCTGTCAATGAATACTTCAGCTTCAACCATAACAACACAAGAGCACACAATAGATACAAACTCAAGGTTAACCGCACCAAATTTGATTGCAGGAAATACGACTTCAGCAACAGAGTGGTCAATGTCTGGAATACTCTACCTGACTCTGTGGTTTCTTCCCCAAACCCCAAAAACTTTAACCTTAGACTGTCTACTATTGACCTCACCCCTTTCCTAAGAGGTCTGTAGGGGGCGTGCATAAGCGCACCAACATGCCTACTGTCCCTGTCCTATTGTTTGTTTTATTTTTTCTTCTATGTACCCATTTCATATATTCATAACTATGTATATTCTTATACCTATTATCTTGTAAGCGAGGGACAAATCAAATAAATAAATAAATAAGAATTGCAGCTAGCTGAAGAAGCATAGTTCACAAGCATTTAAGTAATAAAAGATCCCAATATGAAACCATTGCTATCTTTTGGATTGGTTCTATGAACCAAGCCAGTAAACCAAAGTTAACCCATGGCTTAGTACAATGTGAAATAAAATTTTAGGAATGAACTAAAGTTTCCTTTGTGGCCAAAGAAAAATTGCAGTTATTCCAAAACAAAATTTAATAAAATGAATGTAATGTATTTTTTGTTATCATTTCTGTTTATTAAATTACTAGGTGGCACCACACAACTTGGCATCTGTTGATTTATTTTACTAGTGTATGACCCAAAAATAATCCACAGCATTGCTAATATAAAGGCTTCTATATTTCATTTTATTTTTCTAATCTTTGCCTATCAAGGGACCTATTTGTTTCAACTAAGCTCAGAAAAAAATGGATTTTATATTTTGAAAAATAAGGATTTGGTTTATTGTATGTTTGTCCCTAAAATCCCCAAGGCAACCTGGCAGAGCTTAATCTATTTAACTCTCCCTTTCCATCAATAGATTTCAATCGATAGTCAGCTTTTCTTTTTATTTCTTTTTAAAGTTTTTTTCAATTTTCCATGCTTTAAAGAAAGAATAAAGCAACAAACGGCATCTGTCAAAAGTTGAATTTTTGCTGAAAGATACAAGATTATACTGTACAGCTAAGTATTTATATTGTTACACCAAGCAACAAGTTCATCTCAATGGATTCTGTCTCAAGTAGTCATGGTGGCCTTGAGATATATCATATATGTAGCAAGGAGCCAATGGTTACTATTCCAGGAAAAAAGATGCCAATCTAAAACAGGCTAACTTTTAAACAAGAAATTTAGGACTCTCTACAGTATCTGCAATTTATATTTACAAATATCTCCTCATCATTATATCCTTGAACTATTAAAATGTATTTGAGGTTGGACTTACAGTAATTATTTCATCAATTGATTATTCAGTAAATGGGATTAAGTAATGCTATGCATATTTACATTTCTGAGCTTATTGTTATAACCCTGAAACAAAGCATCAGTCTATGGAATACCACATTACCTGGTGGAGGGGCTACTCAACCCATAGCTTCAGGATTTGGGGATTCAGATGGTGTTATTCACAGAGATTTCCTTTCCTTGAATCAGTCGCCACTATCAACTCACTGCCATACATTGCAACAGTAAGAACTTTGAAACAATTATTAAACAGAGTTTCGAAGCTCAGAAAAGTAATAATATGAATTCCTAGGCTTCATACTTCATGAGCCACCCTAGAGACAATTGCAACATTAGATCTCACCATCTTATCTCATCTGTCGTACTGGACAGACTTGGAACTGTGTGACTTCCATAATTGAAGGAATACCTTTGAAGGCATCTCTTTGATTTAAATGAAGAGGTGGAATGGACTGTCAGACTCTGGTTGAAGAGACAAGGTGTAGAAAATGGACAGGCTGAGCCATCCAGCCTTCCTTGAATTCCATTGACTCTTATCTACAATCAATTTGCCTTGACCATTAGTAGTTCAGATTCTTGTAGAGAGATAGCATGGAATAAACTTGTACTCATTTGAATAACTTTGGTTCCTGGTTTATTTTACCTTACACAAATTTTGGGGTTTGTTCACAACAGCTTTAAGTTGTTTGTCCATCACCAATAAAGGTGTGTAGTGATTATGTGAAAAGGTAAAATACAGATTAGAAAAGAGTTCATGTCAAGGTTTATTTTCCTGTTTTGTTTACTCAAATATTCCTATTTAACCCAAATGTAAAAGCATTATTTTTCCTTCAACATAATAAAGAAAAAAATGGATTAGAAGACAGGGGATGGGGGGAGAAGCAAATTCAGTTGTTAAAATTCTATCCTTGTTTTATAGAGGATGAATTTGAATAGAAACTGCACAAAGAAAATACAGGGACATTCAAGGCAAGCTATTTGGCACTGCTCCTCAGGACTCTTGCTTGGAAAAAAATGGAATGGATTCAGAGATGACAATTCAAAGAGAAAAGAAAAGTGTAATCCTGCAGTTTAATGAAGTGACTAGGAAAAAGTGCTTAATGTCTTATAATTATTCCTTCCCATCCATTTCAGATGGATGTTAACACCATTTTATTTTGACAGGTGGTTGACAATTTTTGTAAGGGAGAAAAGTTAGCTAATAATGGATAAGTATTTTTAATGAATGCAGAAATTAATTGATGGATAAATGCATTTGCAGTCTGGCCTAGTGGTTTTTGGTTTGTGTTGGATCTGAGGCAGATGAGGTTGTACTGGTGACTGGAATAATATATGTTAAGTTATAAGAAAAATATTGCTTCTAAGAAATGTGGTATCATAATTTTAATTAAGAAAAAGAAGCTAGCTCATTCAAAAAATAATATGACTCAGAATATTTGATCAGTTTTTCTGTCACTCCTGGGGAGGAAAAAAATGCTTCTTTTTTGTAGTATATATAACAACACCTACAGAATAGATACAGATCTTCCAGATGAACTTAGTAAAAAAAAAACATAGGGTTTTGAGGTTTATGAGGGGTTTTTTTGTTAAAAGAGCAAAACAACATTTTCCAATGTAAAGTTTATGTTAAAGAATAAAGCTGGAGGGGAAACTTTCAGTAACTAGATATGGACAATCCAACAAAACCACAAAGCTTCTTGTTGGATCTCTTGTACAATAGCATCCCTGTAGAGGATACACAGCTCCTAAAACCCCAAATGTACAAAAAGAGAAATGAAGAGGTCTATGTCATATGAGAAAGCCATTTTTAAAAAATCTTCAGCTCTCCTGTGCCCTGTTCTATCTTTAATAGCCTCTGATGCTATGTATCTTCTCTTTGATATCCTAAGACGTGTAAAAAGGAAATTTGCATTTTTCTATTTAGCAATGAAAATTAATCTAATGTAGAAGAGAATCTGTGACTTGAATACAAAAGAGAAAGTTAATTCTGTGCAATTTGCATTGTGCTGAAGAGTTGAAGGTGAAGGAGTAACACCTTTCGAGTACGGTTAAAAAGTGGGCAAACTTAATGTGAAATCTGAGCCATCCTTTGACATTCAAAAGAAAGCCCTTATTTTCTTTTTCAAATGATTTTAAAAATAAGTTTGATAATGGCAACATAAATAACATAAACCCTGGGATTTGGCCACTAGGCAAATGTTTAAAATGATCAAGTGCAAAATATTCAGAAAGCATACGTTAGTATAATAAAAATATGAAATCCCAGCAGCCAAAAGAACTACTGCAGTTCTAATGTTCTCTTATTTCCCTTCCTGAACTTCGAATAGGTAATGAGAGGAAGAAGGCAAAGGCACATTAATATTTAATTAGTTTTGATCCTGAGAAGTACTTAATCTTATGCTAATGAACATATTGGAGCCAATTAACAATCTCTCTGGAACCATGCAAACCAGTACTTCTGACGCAACTCCATAAATCCTTGCCAATTTTTGTCATGGACTACAGTGTGATCATGTTTTCTGAAGAGATAGAGCCTTGTTTTGGGGATAATCCATGGGAATTATACCCCCCAAAAGAGGAACTAGTAGTCTGAATTAAAGGTTGATTTACTCATCTCTGTCTGCTCCTCACTAATAGTCTATCTGGTTTCTGTTGATAATGATTCAGTAATGTGCACTTCAAGCCATATATATTCAAGACTGCATTCTCAGCCTGAGGTCAGGTAGTGGCTACATTGAATAAACAAACAAACAAGCAAACCATGTTTGCTGAAACCATTTGTTTTAGTTCATCCCTTCAATAACCATGACAAATGTATATCTGAATCAAAACTAAGAGAAAATCTATGTAGGCATTCAATTAGCATAGCAATGAAAAGTAGGGTAATGATGAAGCTCTACATGCAGACCCCAAACTCAACATCTTTGCAAGCCTTTTCATTTATAGATCAGCATATAAGGAGACTGTAAATATAACCTGGCAATGAAAAATTTCTGTCCATGGTAAGGCTTGGAAGCAATGTCAAATGTATTTGTAGCCTTATCGTTAGATTATGAATACTGGATGAGCATCTAGGAACATGATAGCATTGGTGATCCAGTTATCATACATATCTTCATCCTCATTATTATTATTATTTTGCCTTTACAGGTATATGTGAATGATTTTATAGGATTCCCTCTTGCTGTCTCAGTTTTTGTTGGGCCACCTATTTTAAAATACAGTTCTGGGAAGCTATATGAGCTTTATGCTTGCTGGTTTGTTTACTTCCACATTTATTTATTTACAGGGATTATAGGATGCTGCAGTCATCGGATTCTGCATCGCACTCAATTCTCCCAAATTTGTAATTTGGGTCAAAAGAAATCATAAAAATGAAAGCCAAGTATTATAAAACTACAATACAGGTAGTCCTCACGTTACAAATGTAATGGAGCCTGCCAATTATTCATAATGTGAGGATTTGTGAGCGTGACTCATGTAAAATGAATGTGAAAACTCCCTGCTTTCGCCCATGCATTTGCTAATCAAATGCATAGGTCATTAAGTGCACATGGCCTATCTCAGGGTGGAGAAGGCCATGGGGGGGGCGGCTATTGATGGAACAAGCCTCCTGTGTAAGACCCCCATGGCCTCCCCCAACCTATTGAGATACTTCATGCTCCCCACAATTGCTTCTCCTTCCATCCTGCTGTGCTGGGTCACTTACCTTGCAAAGTTCTCATGAGCTGTCTCCTCTCCAGCCTCTCTGCCATGCAAGAGCATGGCCTCCAGAAGCTTCCAGTTTCAATGCACAAAACATTTGCACGCCGACGGGAGCCTTTCGTGCAGCCAAAGAAAATATTCCAATTTCCTTGGAGTTGCTTTCCAGCATTCCATTGGATTGGCAAACACATTTACATGCATAAAGCTTTTATTCCATAAAATCCTGTACTTTCCAGAGTTGAATAAGCTGCCACGAAAGATAATTGACTGGATAGGATATTGTTTTTATTATTACTAATGACTATTTACTTATCAAGCATATTATGGTACTGTATACACTACACAATTTTTTTCTTTATTATGGCATCACCTGCTCCAATGGATTGAGTGAATGAAAGAAGTGTAAAAGAGCTAAAACTCAATTTAATCATTTTTTTCAGATAAACTAAAAGAAAGCCACTGCATTTTAATAATTGGCATTAGTGATACAGCATTCCCATCTATAATACTTGAGGCAGAAAAATAGTTGAAGTAATCATGTTTAATGTTACTGTAATAAGAAACACTCAATTAGTCTATTTTATCAAACTAAATTGGGCTGAATTGTATTTATCCCCTCATATAATACTGCAGGAGGATAATATTGCAGGCAATCTACTAGACTGCAGATAAATTGTAGGGAATCTATTAGATTTACTTAAATTAAGAGAATATAAATTTGGACAATAACTGTGCTTTGTTTCAAATTTCAAATTATGTATTGTATGCATAGTCAAAACAATTTTTATTCTATTATTTATTTCAATTAATACTCTCTATGAGGAAAACTCAACAAGCATATTAAATGAAAAAACATTTTTATGAGTGGATTAAATGTTAACCTAATTTTGAAATGAAAATTCATCTTGGTCTCTCTATGATTAATATCTTTTACACTGATATTTATTCGTCTTTGGAGTTGGAATGGTAGAATAAACATTTTAAAAGAACAAATCCATGCCATTGACCATTCTTTTTTTCTTTTTGTCTTACTAAATGATTTGCACATTAAGGCCAATACATCAGTAAATATCAACAACTTTGCTAAACTCATTAGGCAAATATGCATTTGTGAGCATATATAATAGACTATTTTGTTTCATAAACAGTTGTCTAGTCATATAATCAATGTGAAAATAAATGTGGTGAATATTATTGTATTATCAGAATCATGACTAAGCTCAGGAGTGCACTATTAGATTATTTAATGCAAGGAAATGTTGAAGAACAACTGAATAAACTGAACAGAAAAAATGTATTTTCTAGGAAAAATACAGATTTAGTTCATATGAGCATCTTCATTGTATGAAGTAAGGAACAAATAGTAAATATGATTTCTGTGAGACATACTTGTCTTGCGAAAGATGTATATGTAGCGTTTACATCAACAGAACTACATGTGCATGGCACTTACATATCCATTTGCCAAGTGCCCGGGAAATCAGAAGATTCAGGCAGTTCAAGTGAGTATAAAGATTTATCACAAGCTTAAGTTCTCTACAAGATACTGAATTACTAATGGTCAAAGGAGTTTAGAATACAAAGGAATTCAAAGTTGACTGGACTTAGATCTCTTGTGGATGCACAGGGACTCATGACTGATGACATGTTTAATGCCTCCCTCAGGCTCAACCTGGTCATCTCCTACACCATTCAAAGTCAGTGAAAATCTTCACTATTCAACTAAAGTCATTTCACATGGTCAAGATCTAGATAAGTACATGGTGTAGAGGTGCTGTCCATCCTGCCTCAACTCCAATGCATCCATATGGGCAAAAGAAGACATCTTAAACATGTAGTATGTACACCTACACAAAATTGCATGCAGATATTTGAATTTTTCCCTAAGTTTTAATCTATTCAGTTTTGGTTTACTTACATAAATGTTACCATAGGTAGTCCTTGCTTAATGATGGTAACTGGGACCAGCAATTCCATCATCAGCTTACAACAGCAGTTGTACTGGTTTCAGCAGTTCCAGTTGCCATTATGGTTGCAATCTCCTGCCAGCTTCCTCATTGACTAGGCTTGTTGGAAGCCAGTAGGCAGGACATGATACTAATGGTGATCATGTGATTGTGAAATGCTGCAACATTGTAATTGCAAGCCATTTACCAAATGCCAGAATCACAATCACATGACTATGGAGATGCTGAAACAGATACAACTATAAGGAACAAACACAAGTCTCCTCGTTCAGCACTATTGTATCTTTGAAGGATCACCAAAAATGTGATCATTGAACAAGGACTACCTGTACATGCACAATACTGTTTGGATCCGTTATACTTGCATGATCAAGGTGACAGTTGGCCTTATCAATGCCACATGAATTTGTCTTGTTGTCTTGTCTTCTTTTTCTTTCAATGAAATAGTCAGTCAAGATCTTGGGAGAGGATAATATGATAAGTGAGAGATCAGAGCTCAAGGCTCCTGACTTTACTTTGTGCACTTTTAGGGGAAGTTTTAATCAATTCATTGTACCTAATTAAATTAATTAGGCCTATAGCACAAACCAGGGAGTGCATTTGTACTATTGGCCCAATATAACTGTTGGTCAGTAAATAAAAAGGAATCAGAACATTTTGAAATGTAACAAAGTACATCCTCCAAATTTATTTGCAATTTCTAACTGGCATTTTAAATGAAGATTAAATCATATTAATATCTAATTACATTATATTTAATATACATATGTATAATGGCAAAGGTTTATATGATAAAGTAAATATTTTTGGTATCAAGCATAAAACTATTGCAATTTGAGAAAAGAAGCTATAGCTTACATAGAATTGCCACTATGCCACAACTCACTGGAAAGCAAAGTTCATTGAAGTCAAAGCTCATTGACTTCAGTGCTGTTATATGAAGTGGTGAATGGAAGTTGATATTTAAATAATTCTACATTTAGCTTTAGGAGGTCAGTAGTGTTTTGACACAAGAAAGATTAGTTAAATAATTTGAACAATCGGAATTTATTTTCTGATTTTACAACATGGTGTTCTGTTTTTCTCCACTAAATCTTCTTATCATGAAAGGATGTGTTGCTGTTGAAAAATTTGTCTTTTGTATGTGGACATGGAGATCCTACAAGCCTAAGGCTGCTAAGGGACTTTCATAGCATTATCAAATTAATGAGATAATTTTTATTAACTTCATTATTATTTGACATATTCTGAATTATATGGATAAGTTCTAATTGCATCTTAAAGGTGATGATCCTAATGTTTTGCATTTTATAATTCACAGTCAAAAATGGTAGAACGTGAAATACTAAATTTAAAATGATTATAATTCTTTTGAGGAAAAGAACCTTATGAACATATAACTAGTAATGGCACAAAGAGAAAGGAGAAAAATTTTTGAGAGCAGGTAGATAAATTTAAAGTTATATGCCACATTATTTAAAGTCAAAGTGTATCTCTAACTCAGGCTGAAGTTGCAATATATAATTGGTTGTTGTCAATTTATTGATGATCATGGAATCAGTGATGTTAACCAATACCTGAACCATTCTCCAAAATGTTTCACATAGATGGTCATGATGGGAAAGTTCCAGAGTCTACGGGACCCTGTCCCTTGAACTCCTCCTGCCAACTCCCCCACCCTTTCATCACTATTGGCTGGAACTATCCAGCCAATAGTGATTTTGTTAGAAACAAAACTATCAAAATACAATGTACCCAACTCACAACACCTGCAGGATATTGTGATCAATGACAACAAATGATCCCAAGAGGTCTTCTAGGATCCACTGGTTAATTTTTCTCACTGTTAAGAAATTTCTCCTGAATTCTAGGTTGCTTCTGTCCTTAATTTATTTCTATCCATTGTTTCTTGTCATGCATGAAAAATAAGTTGATCCCCTTTTCTTTGTGGTAATCCCTCAAATAATGGAATACTACTATCATGTCACCCCAATCCTTGATAGCGGTGTGCCAATGTTTGAGGGGCTGCCACAAAGAAGGGGGTCAACCTATTTCTTTTTGTAATGATCTGTAAAAATCTTAATAGTTGGAAATAAATTCATTTCTTTTTTTCCTTTTCACTGTCATTATGGTTTTTATTCTTTTCTCCATCATATCACCACATAGTACCCGCGTCCTCCAGTCTACAATCTGCCTACAGTTCTAAGTTGAGATATGCTTTTATCTTGGAAAAAAATAATATTTAAAGAAGAAAAACAGTAGTAGTTAAGGGATATAACACATGACCTCGTATTATTTCAATTATTTAGTTCTTTTCCTCCAAATTTCTTCTATTAAAAGTGGCATCATTTTAGCATCCCCATAGCTTCTCATTTTTTAAAAACTTCAGGGAGAAAAAGCTACATTGAGCCAAGAGATGCAGGCTCGTACATCACTTTGAGAAACTGAATAATTACGGTCTTCCTTTCTGCAGAACCTTCCAGAATTTTAATTAGTTTTAGTTCACAGACAATCTGAAATGTATGGTGGTTTCACAGTTGCCAACTGGCTAAGATAACGAGTTATAATTAACTGTGGTATTTGCAACTGTCACTCTACAGAGAGAATTAGAAGGAAAATCACAACATATCCCAATGAGGTTATTGTTTAACACTCTCCACTTTCTCATATCTGTCTTTTGCAGGGTCAGTTGGAAGGTGTCATAAAAGCACATAGTTACAGTTTCTTTTTTTGTCTTTATCTAAGCGTTTATCACCTGCAACTAATTAGAGATATAAAAATTCTACATTACCTTTCCTGGTAAGCTTTATATTTAGGTTCTGAAATGATCACTATTTCCCTCAAATTTTAAAGTTTAGTAATTATATTAATTCCAAGCCTATCTATCAAACAGACCAACTTTCCTTGTATGTTCAAGGATCTCACTGGAAAATTGAACATAATCTAATTCTTTCAGGGGTGGGTATAGTACAGTGGGGGGAGAATATGAAAATATCAGCTTATCTTCAATGCCAATCTCCTTTTTACTTGAATCATGTGCAATATACATATATAAGAGGTGAAGCTTCATGTATTTAGAGTCACCATCTTGCACTTTATTTCTGAATACATCTTTAAACTTCCTTATTTATTCTACAGCAAACACACTTATAGTTCTATCCGTAAGTTCAATTCATACGGCAAAAAAGAGCACCAAAAAAAAAATAAGCAGATGTACAAATTTGGTTTACTTGGGACTAGTATTCTCTTCTTGAACTCCCTAAATCCCACTCTGTGCATTTAGCTGAAGGCTAAATAACCTTCAGCCCCAAGATGACATACATCTCTGAGTCCCTTAAATCCCTGGGTACAGCAAAATTGTTTCCAAATTGCATTTTTTAAATGTGACAGAAGGGAAAATTATGAAGTATGTGGATGCAGTCATATGAACTGAACTTAATTAAACTCGAATTATATTTAAATGTGCCTAATTAAATGAAATTCACTATTTATCCTTGCTCACTTGCCTTTTAAATTCCAGTGCTTTTCTTTTTTTCATAACAGTAATTATTCATTGAAACATTCATCCTGACAGGAAAAGAGTAAGCATATTTTACATCAGTCGAAAAAGGCCTTCAAAATATCTGACCTAAACATATCTGGGAAATACATTTGATAACGTGTGGCTTTTTAAACAGCCATTTATTTCATGTTGCATATTTTCCTACAACTTATAAATTATTTCACATTTACAAATTACATATTGGTTGCATTCAGTAAATACAGCTACATCAATCTTCTTCAGTTGGTTACTTCAAGTCAGAAGAAAGTTAAATCGATCATTGTAAAACTGTGCACTGAAAAATTCAAGTCAGTATATGCATCTCTTGAGAAGAGGCATGCTAAACTATGCCTTTTTGTTTTATTTGATTTATTTTATAGTTAAAGTGTTATTTTAATGATAACAATCTAGTTCTAACTATGCTTATTTTAGTAAGATTTAATAAGATTGCTTTAGTGCTTCTTTTAGTAAGATTTTTCTTCCTGGTAAGTTTGTGGATTATTGTGCTATTATAGGTGAAAACTAGTGCCTGTTATGCCACATAAAATAAGGCAAAGCATCTCCGACTCTAGGTACCTTCTCAAGGGCTTGAAAAACAATAAATCTGGTTATCTCAGTCTTAAAATATTTAAAAGTTCAAGGAATGTTAATAAAGCTGGGACAAATATAGGAAGTGAGCACTGGGATGGAAGGGCAGCATTAAATATTCTCTAGAAAGAAATTCCCTTCATAAGAAGACCCTACCACCTATTACCTTATTGTTTCACCATACTTATGACCTATCTAAATATTGGATTGCAATAGCACTTAGATTTATATACCACTTCACAGTGCTTTACAGCTATTTCTAAGCAGTTTACAGAGTCAGCATATTGCCCCCAACAATCTGGGTCCTCATTTTACCAACCTCAGAAGGATGGAAGGCTGAGTCAACCTGGAGCCTGGTGAGATTCGAACCACCAAATTGCTGACAGCCGGGGATCAGCAGAAGTAGCCTGCAGTACTGCATTCTAACCACTGTGCCACAGTGGTTCTGGGTGGATATGATGTTCTATCCAATCAATTGCTCTATCAGTATAAACTAATTTCATAAATATAGAGAGAAATTGCGTCCTGACTGATTTTTAGGTTTGCTAAAGATACGCAACAGGAGCAACATTCTCTTTGCCCAACATGCAAGTTGTTTGAAAAATATAGCAAGTTTATTTCCCTTTTCTATCTTCTTTCCAATTCTTATCCAAACCTATATTCCCATGAAGTTCTACCTCTCTTACTGTAATTCTCTGCTCTATGTTCCTTTGATGCAGTGGTGGGATTCAAAAATTTTTATTACCGGTTCTGTAGGCATGGCTTGGTCGGCATGGTAGGGGAAGGATACTGTAAAATCTCCAGTCAGAGGTGATATTTGCTGGTTCTCTAAACTACTCAAAATTTCCACTACCGGTTTTCCAGAACTGGACAGAACCTGCTGAATACCATCTCTACATTGATGCCATTCTTTTCTTTTTCTTTTTGTGTTGTAGAGTTGCGGTAATCTCTTGAGGCAGACAACCAAGACAAAAGGTTCAGCTCTTACTTTATTTAACAAATAAAGGGTACCGCTACTGCCGCTCTAACACAGCAGCCAGCTGGAGCAACAACAGCTGATGCCGTTTGACATCTCCTTTTATAGCCGGCTGTCAAATGGCATCAACCAATGGGAGAGGTCCGTGCTTCCCGCTTAAAGCATGTATCTGAGTGGAAACTGCAGTCAATACACAACACTCCTCCCTCCCAGAGAGGAGCATGTGTAGTCCTATAAATATGTTGGGCACCTGAGCAGTCGTCCTGATCTTCTTAGTTCGGCTGAAAATGGTGCTGGGCTGCTGCCTTTTGCTTGCTGCATGGCTTCCATCGGTGGTGAGGCTGCAGGAATGTCGGGAACTTGGTCAGGACCCTGGTCAGCTTCTTCCCCAGGTAGGCTGTCATCACCGGTGGGCTGGAGGCTAGCTTCTTCGGGTAGGAGTAGCTTTTCCGCATCAGGACCGTCTAGATGACCTCTGAGTAGAGTGCTCCAATGCCTCCTCAGGTGGTCCACATGGTGGCGCCAGACACGCCCATCAGGTAGCTGGATTCTATAAAACTTAGGACCAGTTATTGCCACCACGCGACCAGGTAATCACAATGGGTGCCCAGCAAAGTTCCTGATATATACTTTGTCATTTACTAGGAACCCTCTGTCTTGGCTGTTAGACCCAAGGGGAAGCACTGGGGCATAATTTGGGTGAAGCCTGTCAGGAGTGGTTCTCAAACGACGCCCCATTAACACTTCAGCTGGTGACCTATTTGTGGAGGCACAGGGTGTTGTATGTTGGCTCAGAAGGTATTGAGCCAGTCTAGAATGCCAGTTAATGGGTCCCAATCTCTGTAGTACCTCCTTAGCAGATCTGACTGCCCTCTCAGCTAGACCATTACTTGCAGGGTGAAATGGGGCTACTAATATGTGTCTGATGCCCAGGTTGGCTAGGAAGATCTCAAATTCGCATGAGGTAAATTGGGGGCCATTGTCGGATACAATGGAG
The DNA here is from genome assembly GCA_023653725.1 of Bungarus multicinctus. Classification (NCBI taxonomy): domain Eukaryota; kingdom Metazoa; phylum Chordata; class Lepidosauria; order Squamata; family Elapidae; genus Bungarus; species Bungarus multicinctus. The sequence goes on along the minus strand of CM042846.1, from coordinate 40,241,573 downwards.
TCAGGGAGGCCATGTGTGGCAAACATCCTTGTTGAATTGTATTAAAACAGAGTTGGATGTGAACAGCCATTTGATTCCTTGAAAGCAAGGGTTTCTTTAGGGCCCCAGTGCCATGGTGTCTGCTTGTCTAGGAGCCTGTGAAGAGGCTCTGCAATTGAAGCTTTATGGGGCAGGAATGAAGCATAGAAATTCAGAAGTCCCAGAAAAGCTTGGAACTCAGTCTTATTAGTAGGAGTTGGAGCTTCATGAATGGCCTTTACTTTAGACTCTTTTGGGTGAATACCCGAGGCATCAATTTTGTAACCTAAAAACTCCACTTGTGGAGTGGCAATGGTGCATTTTTCTCTTTTTAATTTAAGACCTGACTTTTTAAAACATTAAAGGACACTTCTGACTCTCTGTAGCAATTGAGTTTGATTGTTGGCAGATATAAAAATGTCATCGAAATATGGTACAACGCCTGGTAACCCTTGCAGAATCCTTTCCATTAGAGACTGGAAAATTCCAGGGGCTACACTAACTCCAAATTGTAGGCGTGTACATTTAAAAGCGCTTTTGTGTGTCACTATGGTTTGCAGTTCTGCAGTTTCGTCATCAACATGAACTTGTAATGGCATGGATTCCACCTATAAGGAGGCCCAGGGCAGGGAACCAGCCTAATCCCAATAGGCTTGGGAGGGTGCCATCCACTATCATTAAAGGCAAGTGACCCTTAAAATCTTGAAAATGAATTAGGAACTTGCCTTTTCCGATGACAGGAATGGTTCTGCCTTGGTAGTCCCGTAGAGTCAGATTGCAGCCTGGAATCTTCTTTCTTGTTATTCTGGGAAGCAGTTGCTTCAAGGTGCCACACGAGATGATGGATAGTGCAGAGCCGGTGTCTACTTCCATTCTGCATGGTGTACCTTCTATAGAAACAGTGACACTAATTTTCTTTGAACTATTTTTTTGGTATCTTAGCTTGGTAGCATGTGAAACAATCCTCGATTTGTCTAGGATATTGTATGGCTTTCTGAGGCCTTTGAGGCTGGTTAAAAGTCTTTCCTGCCTGACATATTCTTGCCAAATGACCCTTCTTTTGGCATTTTAAGCATATGGCATTCCTGAATCTGCAGGATGCCCTGAGATGGTTGCCCCCACAGCTTAAGCAGGTGGGCTGTATTCATGGAGGTTGATTTGCAACCTGTCTGTATTCGCTTTGATTAGGGCTGGGCTGTCTGAGGTGGTTTATCTCAGTAGTCTCTTCTAAACCTTCCTCTGTGGAGGCTTCATCAAAATGCACTGTTGGGTTATCTAATCTAATTGGATTTCCCTGTATTTCAGCTGCTGAGAGTGCTGATAGTCAGTAGCCTGGGATTCTTCTATGGCTTGTTTTAAGGTTAGATCCCCTTTAGCTAGTAGTCGTCTTTGTAGCCTGGGGTCCCTAACTTCACAGACCAGCTGATCTAACAGCATATCTTCTAGGTAATCCCTGAATCCACAATGTAAGGCAGCTGTTCATAGTGCTGCCATGTAATCACTAATGGTTTCTCCCTCAGTCTGGGTGCGCCTTCTAAAGGCATGGCATCTGGCAATTCTAGAAGGCTTAGGGGAGTAATGGTTGGAGAGAATTTCTTGCAATTCTTCCCAGGGAATGTTGCGGTGTCAAATACCGTGGCTCCGCAAAAGTTTAGAAAATAAGATTTTTTTCTATGCTCATAAATGTCAGTAAGGTCTATAGCATCTAAAAAGCAGTCAAACTGGTTCCTATATGATTCCCATGTCTCTGCCATCGGTCTGAAAGGCGGGAATGTAGGATTCGAAGTCATCTTTCCCTCAGCTGTGCTGCTTCTCCTGAGGCAATTTAAAAATCGCGCTTCACGAACGGTGATAGCAACTCTGTAGCGATTTCAGCTCTTGGTTAGTGACTTCGCTCTTTGTCCTTTTTGCCTGGCTTGCCTCTATTAAGGATCCCGCCCTCGTTGCCAGTGTTGTAGAGCGGCGGTAATCACTTGAGGCAGACATCCAAGACAAAAAGTTCAGCTCTTACTTTATTTAACAAATAAAGGGTTACCGCTACTGTCGCTCTAACACGGCAGCCAGCTGGAGCGGCAACAGCTGATGCCGTTTGACATCTCCTTTTATAGCCGGCTGTCAAACGGCATCAACCAATGGGAGAGGTCCATGCTTCCCGCTTAAAGCATGGACCTGAGTGGAAACTGCAGTCAATACACAACATTTTGTCTTTCCAAATGCCCACCTCCTTTTTCCTTTTCCTGTTCTCTTTTACCCTGTCCATTCTTCTCTCTCTCTCTCTCTCTCTGTCTCTCTCTCTCTCTCTCTCTCTCTCTCTCTCCATTTCTATCATTCAATCAACTGCCAATTCTATCACTTCCTACCTGGCTACAACTATCTTTATACTCTGACCCCATTGCTCAGCAATACTTTCCTAGCTGTACAATTAGAGCTGTGATCTTTTCTGCCTCTTGGCTTCTGGTTGTGCTCTTTGTAACTAGTGCTAGGCTGGCTACCAAATCTAACTCCCTTCTTTCATTTCTCACAGCTCTCTCTGCTAACTGGCATCATTCCTCATTCCTCTTCCTGTCATATTTATTCTCATTTGCCCAACTCCAATCCATCTGCTTCACTCTATTCCTTCCCTTGTGACCAGAGCTTCAAGACTTCCAGATGTTAACACAAGAGGAATATTTCTGGTTGACCCAATTTAAGCTACCTCTCTTTCTCTTAAACTGACCCACAACAGAGTATACACAACCTACTCCATGCTTCTCAGTGCACACATATGCAGCAACATACACACAAATGTAACATGAGAGAAGAAGAGAAATACTCACATATATAACATGTTTACAGAAAAGAAAATATTAACTATTCTTATGGTCATTACTGATAAAAAGCCTGGAAAGGATTCTAGAAACCATCTTCAGCATATTTTCCCTTTTACTTTTTCAGATAGAACCAAAATCTCCAACAAGGTATATTTAGATCTTGTTGTTAACATTTCTATGAGTTTTTTTTGTAGCTTGCTTCCAATATGGAAACACATTTGACTTCAGTTTTTTTAGGGGTAGTAATGGCTTTGACTTGGCAATCCAGTTATGAGCATTGGAATTTCCTACTGGGCTTTGGACTTGGCAATATAGTTACAAGTTCTGGAATTTGCTACTAATCTCCTGTCCAAGTATTAACTAAGTCTAATCCTGCTTAACTTTCTGAAATCAGTCTAATAATAAGTTGTCATAAATGTTGATATGTGTGTTTTTAAAATTACATATTTCCTAATTCAAAATGTCTGGAAACTGCCCTCTGATTTTCAGCAATTACAATCAGAAAAGATGGTAAGGATTTGCAGGTGCTTCCAATAAGGCTAACATCTTTTAGACATTCCTCTAAAAGAGAGGAACATGTTGCAGCCAAAAAATGTCCAGGAATCGAGTAACTGAAATCTCTCTGGAGTTAAAGAGAGATTGTCAGATTACCCACATGCTTTCTGTAAACTGCATTTTTGTAAACAGATGTCAGGAACTGTGTTTTAGTGGTCAGTTTGTGATTGGCTCAGAATTGTGGCATTCCATCACGTTTACTATATAGCTGCTAATGTTGTCTATGTAAATTCTGAACTTCACTAGCTCATCTCTTAATCATTTTTAAATATATTCTTTGATTTTCTTTAAATCTTCAGACTAGCAAGTTCTATTGAGTTAACTGGTGAGTGTCCTTCAATCCTTTAAAATGTATGTAGTTTTTTAAAAAAAATATACAACAAGAGGATGATTATTGATGGCTTTGGAAGTTTCACATGGATCAGAGGCTCAGATGGGCTTGATTTAAAATTTGGATGTTGATTGAAAGAATCTGCTCTCACGAGAAAAATCTTTGTTTATGTTCTACTGATAAAACAAAACTTTTGAAGATTAGACTTTCGTGTACACTAGATGATTACTTTAAAAAAAAACTTTGACTTAGGGGATAACAGACTTTTGAACCATTTTATTCTATTAGCAATGACTAGTGTAATTACAAAGAAATGCAGATGTTAGAACTTTCGTTGAGGTTTTTAAGATTGCAGAAAGGAAAAATAATATAAATATCAAATTAATCTATTTAACCACGTTTAAAATAATGGGCTGTATTTGGGGGATGTTTAATTGCTTCTTGATTAAGACTGGATGACAATGGATATTTCTGGTAGTGTTTAATTTTTGTTGGGTTGGGGTTTTTTTTTAATGGGACTGAATTTAGATTATTTGAAAACAAAAAATGAAGATGGTATTTATTTAAAGGCAAAGGATGAATTCAAATTGGATACAATAGGTGAATTTTGTAATACTTATATTGTCATTTATGATAATTCCTGCTGGTCTTTTGCTGGTTAATAGGAATGAGGTTTTAGAGAGAGGTTTATAAAAACTAAGGGGAAGATAAGGAATAAAGAGATGTTTGATTTTAAGAGATTGTGATAAATCCTTAATATTGATTATAGTTAATGAGGATGAATGACAGTTTGGGGTCTTTTTTCTATTTCCATTTTAATTCTTAATAAATTATTTTAAAAAAGAAAGTTGCCAAATAAAAGCAGGCTTGGGGGATGCATATAGCTATGGAGCTTCAGGTTCCAAATAAAATAAATCTAAGACATTCTGAACATTTTAATGTCAACAAAGAGGAATTTCATATATAAGCAAACAATCTAATGGTCACATAAAATAAACACTATCAAATCCATTGGGACTTGATTCTTAGTGTATACAAGACTATAAAACTCTTCGTTTCACTTAGATTTAAGAGATTTTTCAAAACTTCAAAAAATCCAAAACTTTGCTTTGTGCTTTAGTTTCTGGTTACTTTGAATTTGCAAAAGTATCTCTTTTGCTACAGCATGTTATACATATTGGCTTTCAATAAGAAGCTCTATAATTTTCACTTTCATTGGTATAAAGAAAGCTGGTCTAATGGTCTGAAAAAGGAAGACAAACAGCCCAGGATTCCTTTTGTTTGCAATTAACCTTTAATCCATTAAATCTCTTTACCAGCTGTGAGGCTGCCAACTTAAATTTATATTCCATGGACATCAATGGCTTTCTTAGGTAGAAGTCAGATAATTGAAAATAGCATGAACTGGAATGATGTGGCCTGTTTGCTAACAATAGAATTGAGGAGAAATGGAGAAATTTTGTTATCCAGAGAAGAACATCCTGAACCTATTCTGCCAATGCAGAGTCTTTTATTTCAAGTTCAGTTCTGCCCTGATTGCTCTTAAATAAATCAAACTGCTACACAGAGAAGCAGAATGTGTGTAGAACAGAGCATTGCTAATCAAAGGTATAAAGTATCCAATGAACCTTCCAAGATGCTTCCATGTCCATTTGCACTATTCAGGTGACCCTGAGGGCACATATAAAACTCCAAGTGGCCTGAACGACTTTTAGAGAGAGTGTTAACAACCAAATGACTGCAAGGAATACAAATGCTTCCATTCTCCACCATTCAATCAGAACTGAAGAAGCTTCTCAAAGGAGAAGCAAAATATTTTCAAGGAAAAACAAAGGAAGTCCAGATGCCTCCTGAAAAAGAGATCAAAGGAACAATGATAGGATATTTTTATATCAAAATTCAGAGCCAATTCAATAGAAGCTTTAGGTGCTTGGGTTCCCACAAAATCTTTTAAAAACTTTTAGACAGGTGAGCAGATGTATTTCTAACTCAGTTCAGATGGTGTGAAACAATAGGTAGGTTGGTTTTGAGGTGGTGACTCCATCTCCCATTGAAAAACCGAACAGTTTTTCACCTTTTCTTCTGAATGTTGCATGTGCATTTCTATAAAGCAAACACCACTTTGATGGCTTTGCAGCTTCACTTGGGAGACAAAACAAACAAATAGGAATCATTTTTGACAAGTGTTCCTCCTTCCCCAGCTTTCACTTTCTCTTCAGGAAAGTTTTCCGTTGTGACTGATTCCACAATCACACACAGTTTGTTCTGAGAGGAAACAAGGACATTTTTGCTTCTAGGACTGTCACATCCATTTTCATTCTCAGCATTTCACATTAGCAGAAGTGAAAACAATCATGGGTAGCATTCCAAGCATTTCTAAGATTTGAGGAATGAAAACATTGGCAGTAAAAAAAAGGTGTTCTTAAAACAGCACTCTCCTGAAATTAAGCTATGGTAGCAACCCTCTTTGGCTTTTTAAAAAAGTTTTGAACCCTCTTACTAAGATTGTGAGGTTTTGGATATTCCTATTGCTGCTATTACTTAATTGTGTTCTGATTTATGGTGGATTCCATTTTAACGTTGCATTTGGGTTGTTATTGTTGTAAACTGTTTTGGCCTTTGTTGGGTTGAGTGAGCCATAAACTGGAAACCTGAAGGGAAATTGAAAAATAAAAATGCAGGGTGTATTTACAATGTGTTCCTGCACTCAAGAAGGACAAGTAACCTGTTCCGGCAATGTGCCAAGTAGACAGTGACAAGAATCTTGTTTTATGGATATCCCTAAATATCCCTAAAAATATCAATCACAACTAAACATTTAATGTTTTGTCTGCACTCATAAATGTCTGTGTCAAGTAATTTTATAACTCTGTTCTAATGTCTATAGAAATCATTTTTTATTTTTATTTTTTTAAAAAATAGGTTTATACTTTGCCTGAAGGAGTGAAGTGAGATATTTAAAAATAAAAGAAGGAAGCTTACTGCACACATTAGCAACAAGCTCCTGGCTCAGCAGTATACTTCGTCACCATATAAAAATCTCTGTGTCCATTATAATAGTACCATGTGCATCTCTTGGCATCAAAAGAGCAATAAATTTCTTTTTTAGTTACTGGCTAGAATCAAGAGCAGTCATATATCTGACTAGTGCAACTTCTTCCATCATCTTGCTTTCTAAGAAGCATTGTGCAGAATAGCCAAAGCAGTCCATTATTATCCTTCATAATAACAAATTCTGGGTGTGGTAAATTTTGAAGAAGAATGGCAAGAAAACAGGATTGTTGAGGAAATAGAATTGTTTGCACATTGTAAAATCTTTTTTAAACCTAGGTAAACCAGCTGATTGATAAATTAATTTAATAGCCATGAGTATGTGGCAAAAGTTGAATGCATAGAAAACTGGAAAGAAAGAAAAGGAATGTCATGCTTCAAAGTTACAAAATGGAAGTTTTCCAAAGAATTAGGGTTATACAGCGCTTTGAGTTCAGATCTCCAAAGCATATAGTCCCTCCTTGAAACTTGTTAGGGTAGCTGCCACAAAATTCCAGGAAAAGAGCTTACGTTTTAGTGAGATAAAGGTGCAGGGACAAAAATAGAAAGATTTGGCAATATCTGCAACTGAGGAATGGTTGGTGAAGATGATAGAGCTTGCTGAGATGGCTAAATTTATTTCTTTGATTAGACAAAAGACAAAATCTATCTTTATTGGTGACTAGAAACCCTTAAAGACATTTTGAATATTAACTTGTGGTTCATAATTTGATGATTAGATGGGATAGATTATAGAAAGAAGAGAGTTATGATGCAACTTTACAGAGAGAAATTAATTGTATCCACAACTGCTGTGAAGAAATAATTTATTTATATCTTTCTTCACATACATATGAAGGTGTAGGAAAAATTAAAACGTTGTCAAAGCTGAAATTTCATTTTTCTTGCATGTCTACTTTTTTAAAAAATCAAGTCTGTTAAAATGTGTTTTGATACGATTTTTATAGTTTTCTTTGTGTAACTGATTGAATGTAACTGATTGACAGGTAGATTTATCATGAGGTAGCCAGCAAGTTGGTAGTTAACCATGTAACTGCTAGACAAAAATAGTTTTTAGTTGTAACAATTAGCTCTAGTTCTCTCTTCCAGTTTTGCTTCAAAGCATGGATGAATAAACAAATTAAAGATAATGTTTTTTCATCTTTCCTTTGAAAAGAAACAGATTATTGGCTATAGAAAAGAAACAGTGGGCAAATATCCTTTATCCTCTCATCTGGAAGTTAACTTAAAATGTATAGCTGTTCTCAACAAATCTCAGGGAAAAAAATCTGACTTTGTCCTTTTAATACCTGCCACTTTTATTTCATCTCCTCAATGTTGTTTGAAATCAGCCATTTATGGGATTTTCAGTAATGATGATGAAAGAATCCAGGGCTACATAAAGCTATTCATAGTCTCACGACATCTAAACAGGATTTTTTTTAAAAAGTCTGCTTTCATTATAAAGAAAGATGCTATTGACCAATATCAAAAAAGGAGTTTAATCAAAAATTAGCTGTTAATGTGTACCAAGACTGCAATTAGGATTTGCCACTGTAACAGATCTAGAAGTCTCAAAACTAACAGATGACTTGCCTCCTGGCTACTAGATTGTTTTTGAGTATTTTGGTAATAAAGCTATTGTCTTCTAAGAAGAATAGGATTCAGGAGGAGAAGAAATAGAAGTTATAAGAAACAGATTTAATTTTACATTACTTACAGCTCAAGTTCTTTGTCCATAAATTCTAGAAGAACGCGAACCAATAAAATAAAGTTGGTAGGGATATTATAGACAGAACAATCTGGGAAGGGGTATCTCTTTTCAGTGCTCCTAATCTTCAACTGTGTAGCCTTAATTTCTATTTTCATTCTCTGTATTTGTTCAGGTTAATGGCTGTCTATCACTGCCACAGGTGTATGATTCACAATCAAACTGAACATCAAGCCATCCTCATAAGCTTCCTTATTTTCCAAGCATATGCATTATAAATTTCTTTACAAATACCAAAAAAAGATAAAGATGAAAATGGCCTTATTTGATAAAAGGAAGAATCCAGAACAAATTCTCCCAGCAGAAACCATCATATTCTGCTATCTATAAATTGCAATGACAATCCAAAAGTTCTTTGATGAATGTAAAAGCTTATTACAATGTATACGATATCAAAAAGGCTATGAGTTATTACATTCTGCACAAAACAAACCAGACAGAAATTGCATCTCTGGTCTGATGCAGGATGAGTTTGCAGTAAACTTGTTCAGGAGTGCAACGTTTCAGTTCAATCATCTTTAATACATTATTGCTGAAGTATGATTTTTCATGCTGGCTCATACAGTACATCAGAAAAATACAAAAGCTTGACTAAGTGGGTATTATTCCAAATGACCTATGAGTAGGATTTTTCAGTCTTGGCCATTTTAAGCAGTGTCCATTTCAACTTCCAGAATTCCCAAACCAACATTGCTGGGTGGGGAATTCTGGGAGTTGTAGTCTACACATTTTAGAGTTGCCAAGATTAAGAAACATTGACCAAGAGGAACTCCCTGTGCCAGGGGTTTCCAATCTTGGCAACTTTAAGACTTGAGAATAGAATAGAATAGAATAGAATAGAATAGAATAGAATAGAATAGAATAGAATAGAATAGAATAGAATAGAATACTTTATTGGCCAAGTGTGATTGGACACACAAGGAATTTGTCTTGTGTAAATACTCTCAGTATACATAAAGAAAAGATACATTCATTAAGAATCAAGAATCATAACATACAACACTTATTGATAGTCATAGGGTACAATCAGCAGTCAAATCATACTAGGAAACAGTCAATATAAATCGTAAGGATACAAGGGACAAAGTTACAGTCCCACAATCACAAGTGGGAGGGGATGGGTGATAAGGAGTGATGAGAAGATTAGCAGTAATAGTAGTACAGACTTTGTAATAGTTGAACAGTGTTGTTGAGGGAATTATTTGTTTAGTAGAGTGATGGCTTTTGGGAAAAACCTGTTCTTGTGTCTAGTTGTTCTGGTGTGCAGTGCTCTATAGCATCGTTTTGAGGGAAGGAATTGAAACAGTTTATGTCTGGGATGTGAGGGGTCTGTAAATATTTTCACAGCCCTCTTTTTGACTCATGCAGTATACAGGTCCTCAATTGAAGGCAGATGGGTAGTAATTCTTTTTTCTGCAGTCCTAATTATCCTCTGAAGTCTGTGTCAGTCCTGTTGGGTTGCAGAACCAAACCAGACTTTTATAGAGGTGCAGATGATAGACTCAATAATTCCTCTGTAGAACTGGATCAGCAGCTCCTTGGGCAGTTTGAGCTTTCTGAGTTGGCGCAGAAAGAACATTCTTTGTTGTGCTTTTTTGATGACGTTTTTGATGTTAGGTGTCCATTTTAGGTCATGTGATATAGTAGAACCTAGAAATGTGAAGGTCTCTACTGTTGATACTGTGTTGTCTAGTATTGTAAGAGGTGGTAGTATGGGAGGGTTTCTTCTAAAGGCTACCACCATTTCTATGATTTTGAGTGTGTTCAGTTTCAGATTGTTACAGTTACACAACGAGGCGAGTTGTATAAACTCCTGTCTGTATGCAGATTCATCGTTGTCTCGAATGAGACCAATCATTGTTGTGTCATCAGCAGTATTTTAACAGATGGATCGTTTGAGATGCAGTCATTGGTATATAGGGAGAAAAGAAGTGGAGTTAGCACACAGCCTTGGGGGCCTCCTGTGCTGATTGTACAGGTATCGAATGTGATTCCGCCTAGCTTCATCTGCTGCTTCCTGTCTGTTAGGAAGCTTATGATCCACTTACAAGTGTGTTCAGGTACTGCTAGTTGGTTTAGTTTACTTAGAAGAGTGTCTGGAATGATGGTATTGAATGCTGAACTGAAGTCTACAAAGAGGACCCTTGCATAGGTATTTGGAGATTCAAGGTATTGTAGGATGTAATACAGAGCCATGTTAACAGCATCATCTGTCAATCTATTTGCTGGGTATGCAAACTGCATGGGATCTAACAGCGGATCCGTGATGGTTTTCAGGTGGGACAGCACAAGCCTTTCAAAGATTTTCATAACTACAGATGTTAGAGCAAGTGGTCTGTAGTCATTCAGTTCCTTGATGGAGGGCTTCTTTGGCACTGGGATGGTGGTAGAACATTTGAAGCAGGAAGGAACATAGCACATCTCTAGTGATCTATTGAAGATTCGGGTGAAGATGGGGGCCAATTGCTCAGCACAGACTTAACTCCCAGAATTCCTCAGCCAGCTTTGCTGAAGTTCACAAATCTTAAATTTGCTAAGATTGGAGACCCCTGCTCTAAATTTGTTTTATAATGTAAAATTGGAAATATCTAAGCGACGTTTCGATGAAGTCTCAGCTGCAAGCTCACATTACTCCGAGAAGCACAAAGCCGAAGACACAAGCCTGAAGATGACAAATGAGACTTCATCGAAATGTCGCCTAGATACTTCCAATTTTATGTGGAAGAAAACCCGAATTACCAAAAATCCACATACAAATACCAGCAAAAACCTCCGAAAACAAATATATATACATATATATATATATATATATATATATATATATATATATATACTTTGTATTACAACACCCTGTTAAGCCCCAATTAAGGGAGAAAGCATACTGCTTTCTTTTCTGTCTTTCGGCTCATCACCAGAGACCATACCGACAGAAAGCTATTTGTTTCGTTGTCTTTTGTTTACATGTGTGTAAGGTTTTTGAGCTGATAATTTTTTAAATAATAAAAAATAATGTAAATAATGTTTACATTCACACATGTAAACAAAAGACAACGAAACAAATAGCTTTCTGTCGGTATGGTCTCTGGTGATGAGCCGAAAGACAGAAAAGAAAGCAGTATGCTTTCTCCCTTAATTGGGGCTTAACAGGGTGTTGTAATACAAAGTATATACTTATTCCCCTGCCTCAGCTGATAAGGATAGAGCCAGATGGTGTAGTGGCAATTACAACTGCCTCACATGTAATACTTCCCTGGTTTGAATCCCAGTAAGGGTATGGCTAGCTGAAGAGAGCTAACTAGCTCGAAATAGATCTATCCTAGTCTCCGTTATTTATTATTTAAAAAATTATCAGCTCAAAAACCTTACACACACACACACACACACACACACACACACATATATGAATGAATGAATGTGCTTTTTGAATGTATGATTTTCTCTATTTCTTCCTGCAACAGAAGAAACCAAAACCTGAGAGAATCTGCATCATAAACTACAGGAGCACAATAATGAGATATTTTACTTTAGGGCATTATGGCATGGTAACTATAGAAACAGAATGAATTCATCAGATGTATATTGTATAGGGTCTGTATAGTACCTTAAATTACTTGTTCCATCTGAGTGCATAATTATATGTACTATATTTCCTAGATGGTGTATGTGACAAAAAATAAACCCCACTGCAATTTCAAAAACTATTTAAACTCTCATTAAGACTGCATTTGCAAATTTCTTGGCATGCATCTTAGTTGCTTTCCTTCTTTACCATTCCTGTATTTCTAACAAACAAAAAAGAAAATGAAAAAGAAAGGTCCAGCTCAGCTAACTGCTCTTAAAAAATTTTAAAGTCAATATTAGGTTAATCAGATAAATCAATACAATTTCAGATAGCCTAAAAGAATGCTTGTATTAGATTACAGTTGGCCAAAGACACCAGAACTTCAGGTGTATGTCCTGTTTTCTTTATATACATTACAAAGGATAATTTATAAGATTTCTATGCTGAATCTTTTTAATCTTTAAAATTTCATTAAATTAGTATACCACCTTTCAAAATCACTTTTAACCAAGTGGTTTACAACATAAACAGTGACATGTAGATAAATGCTGCTGTTAATGGGAGTAATATGCTGGCTACGTGCTAAGCTGGGGACTTTTTAAGAAAAGCGACATATATAAAACAATCTACTTTAGTAAGGAAACACTTTTTAATTGCTTTGATTGTGATTCTTTTTGTCCTAACATGGGGTGGGGGTGCGGAATCTAGCTGAGGAATGTAATCACTGCTGAGTGAAACATAGCATTCATTTTAAATTATAATATGGCAACATAAAATAGCCATCTGCTATCTGGTCCAGTGCATGTTTTCTCATGTTAGTCTCATTCAGTGCAAAGCTTTCTCACTTGTAATTGTTCACAGGTCTGGAGTCTTTAATTATTTGTAGTACATGAAAAAGAAGGAAGGTCACAGTGTCTTTCCTGAATCATGTTTGCAGTATGTAGAGCTCTATTATAAAATATGAGGGATCACTTCCCATATACTTTCATCCTACAAGAAATTGCACCTGTATTTATTTGTACATGTCAGAAACTATATATTTTCTGTATCCTTCAATCATTGGATTAATAGCCATTTAATAGTACTCCCAATTCCTAATTACACATTAGGAAGCATTTCTCCAGGGAAGCAGGCATTAGGAAAAGGAGAACTTTAGAACCAGCTTGCTATTGATTAGCTTGCTAATCATTATGCCAAATAGTTATTTTTTACACCCCCCTTTCCTTTTTTTGAAAGTATTTTAAATTTATGCATTAAGGAATGCCAACTAAGGTAGGTAGTTCTATTGCTGACTATGAAATCAGCTTTCCTTGCTGCTTGGAGTATGAATTTATATTGAATACATGGATACACTTTGGGGAAAAAATAATGTCTCCACAGTCTAAGCTAGACATAGAGGATTGAATGAATGTCAATAATTTCCCTAGAAAAATCCATGTAACATAAATGGAAAGAAATACTAGATAGTGATTTATTTCTAGGAAGAATGAATTGATTGAAGATCATACTGCCTCCATAAAGATAAAAAACAAAATGTCACAGAGAAGCTACCAGCATTTCTTACTATGCTATTAAACTATCTCACTGGAAAATGTAATTTTTTTTCAGAGTACAGTTCTAACAAATTTAATAAATGTCTCTTATGCACGGGGTTTATTGTGCAATCCGTGCAAAAAGCATTTGTGATGTTTTGATTAGATTATACCCAATCCTTGGTATCAAATAGAGAAATCAATTTTATGTCATTTTGGAGTTATATTTTCATTGGTGATATAATTCACGTCTGGCAATTTGCTTGAAAATGATTGTTGAAATTATCACACCTGTTGGACGTTTACACAAAATACTGTAATCTAAGTTACAGACAATAGAAGACTGATGTCTGAATATCTTTGACTGAAGTCTGAGGTTTAAAAATTCATGTATTAACAATAAAAAGAATGCAAAATGTTTTTGAGCATTTGAAAACATTGATGTTTATTTCATCTCCTCTACATACCAGACTTAGAAAATTTATTTTGTTCTTCTCTTTTCCATAAAGAATGCAAAACTGCAATAGAAGGCAGTCTTCCACCTCCTCATCAAGCAATATGGAGTTGATCTAAAGACATTAGTGTACTCAGCTTTTCTTTCTTATTAAACAATTCAGCAAAATTAACTGACACATCTAAACAATATGTGAGCATTCTTTAGCATCTCCTCTTGTCTCATACCTCTATATGAAAAAGAATTGTGAATATATTTAGGAGTATATTTATTTGTGCACATGCTTATTTTGTGCAAATGGGGTCATATTTGAACCAGTATCCCTCATTGCAAAGGGAAAGTTTACCAAGATGGGCACATACACCGTTGAGTCCCTTTTCATATTTATCCATATGACTTGGTGCATATGTAAGCTGCATACATATTTACGCACTAGGCATGATAGTTCTTCCTCTTCAACACATGGTGTTCATGCTATTAAGATATACACTACATATAGATTAATCTATTCTTTTCACGTGAATAAGACACTATATCGATACTGAAGCTTGCTACATTGTTACGTTCCCATTAGGCCCTGGAATACCATAATATAAATACTAATAAACATGATGCAGCTTTTTAAATCAGTGTTATTTAATGCAAGCAGTTTTCATTTTTTTAATTAAAGAAAAGTTCCTACCCTTTTTATTCTTTCCAACCCAAACAAAAACTGGAAAGAAATTATGTAAAAGGGATCTGGTCTCTGTCCTTCTCTTTATCTATGCTTTAGTGGGATGATTCTGAAAACTGAACAGAACAGGAGTAAATTTGGTATAGAAGGAAAAGCTTTGATCTTCTTTTACTTTATTTTTTTTAATTTGATAACTTTTGGAAGGGCTCCACATCCATATTTTCTATTTGATGTGCTTTGGGAAAACATTACAACTGTGAAAGGAATTCTTAAGCTTTCAATTTCAAACAAGATTCAAATTCAGCATATTTAATCAAGTTTTAATACTTAAAGTACAGACAGAGTAGAGTAGAGTAGAATAGAATAGAATAGAGTAGAATAGAGTAGAATAGAGTAGAATAGAGTAGAATAGAATAACAAAGTTGGAAGGGATCTTGGAGGTCTTCAAGTCCAACCCCCTGCCTAGGCAGGAAACCCTACACCACATCAGAGAAATGATTATCCAACATATTTTAAAAAACTTCCAGTGTTGGAGCATTCACAACTTCTGGAGGCAAGTTGTTCCACTGATTAATTGTTCTAACTGTCAGGAAATTTCTTCTTAGTTCTAAGTTGCTTCTCTCCTTGATTAGTTTTCACCCATTGCTTCTTGTCCTACCCTCAGGTGCTTTGGAAAATAGCTTGACCCCCCTCTTCTTTGTGGCAACCCCTCAAATATTGGAATACAGCTATCATGTATCCCATAGTCCTTCTTTTCATTATACTAGACATACCCAGTTCCTGCAACTGCTCTTCATATGTTTTAGCCTCCGGTCCCCTAATAATCTTTGTTGCTCTTCTCTGCACTTTTTCTAGAGTCTCAACATATTTTTTACATTTGGCTGACCAAAACTGAATGCATTATTCCAAGTGTGGCCTTACCAAGGCACTATAAAGTGGTATTAACACTTAACATGACCTTGATTCTATCCCTCTGTTTATGCAGCCTAGAACTGTGTTGACTTTCTGCAAACTGCTGGCTCATATTTAAATAGTTGTCCACTAGGACTCCAATATCCCTCTTACAGTTACTACTATTGAGCAAGGTACCACATATATTGTACCTGTGCATTTGATTTTTCTTGCCTAAATGTAGAACCTTACTTTTTTCAGCATTGAATTTCATTTTGTTAGATAGCGCCCAATGTTCAAGTTTATTTATTTATTTTATTTATTTATTTATTTTATTTGTCAATTGCTTACAAGATATTAGGTATAAGTAAAAACATGGTTATGAATACATTGATACATATAAGAAAAATTATAAATATATATACTTTGTGTTACAACACCCTGTTAAGCCCCAATTAAGAGAGAAAGCATACTGCGTTCTTTTCTGTCTTTCGGCTCATCACCAGAGACCATACCGATAGAAAGCTATTTGTTTCGTTGTCTTTTCTTTACATGTGTGTAAGGTTTTTAAGCTGATAATTTTAAATAATAAATAAGGGAGGCTAGTATAGATCTATTTCAAGCTAGTTAGCTCTCTTCAGCTAGCCATACCCTTACTGGGATTCGAACCAGGGAAGTATTACATGTGAGGCAGTTGTAATTGCCACTACACCACCTGGCTCTCTCCTTATCAGCAGAGGCAGGGGAATAAGTGTATACTTTGTGTTACAACACCCTGTTAAGCCCCAATTAAGGGAGAAAGCATACTGCTTTCTTTTCTGTCTTTCGGCTCATCACCAGAGACCATACCGACAGAAAGCTATTTGTTTCGTTGTCTTTTTTGTTTACATGTGTGTAAGGTTTTTGAGCTGATAATTTTAAATAATAAAGGAGACTAGGATAGATCTATTTCGAGCTAGTTAGCTCTCTTCAGCTAGCTTATAATTGCTTATAAGATAATAGGTATAGGTATAAACATAGTTATGAATAAATGGATACATATAAGAAAAATAAAAGAAACAGTAGGCACGTTAGTGCGCTTATGCACACCCCCTACAGACCTCTTAGGAAAGGGGTGAGGTCAATAGTAGACAGTCTAACGTTAAAGTTTTTGGGGTTTGGGGAAGAAACCACAGAGTCAGGTAGAGTATTCCAGACATTGACCACTGTGTTGTTGAAGTCGTATTTCCTGCAATCAAGTTTAGTGTGGTTAACCATGAGTTTGTATCTATTGTGTGCTCTTCTATTGTAATGGTTGAAGCTGAAGTATTCATTGACAGGTAGGGCATTGCAATATATAATTTTATCTACTATACTTAGATCGGACCGAAGGTGGCATAGTTCTAGGTTTTCTAGGTCTAGAATTTCGAGTCTGGTGGCATAAGGTATTCTGCAACGAATAGAGGATTGGAGAACTCTTCTTGTGAAATATTTCTGGACTTTCTCAACTGTGTTAATATCAGATACGTAATGTGGGTTCCAGACTGATGAGCTCTATTTGAGTATTGGTCTAGCAAATGTTTTGTATGCTCTAGTTATTAGTGTAATATTACCAGAGAAAAAGCTACGTAAGATTAGGTTAACAACTCTTAATGCCTTTTTGGCTATGTAGTTATAGTGGGCTCTAGCACTTAGGTCATTTGAGATGAGTACTCCAAGATCCTTGACAGAGTTTGGATCATCAACAAGATCTTGACTCTTCAGCTTGTATTTTATTTTCTGATTTTTTTCGTGCCAATATGTAGGACAGAGCATTTATTTGTTGAGATTTGAAGTTGACATTTGTTTGACCATTCTGATACATAGTCAAGGTCTTTTTGAAGGGTAACAGTATTGTCTGTGGTGTTGAATAGCTTTACATCATCAGCGAAGATAATGCAGTTTTCACATATGATCACAGAGGTTATAGAAGTCTGTCAAGATCCTTCTGTATCTGAAGCCTATCTTCTAGAGTGTTGGCTATTCCTGCCAGCTTGATGTCGTCTGCAAATTTGATGAGTTCCCTATGTATCCCCTTGTCCAAGTCATTGATGAAGATGTTGAAGAGCACTGGACCTAAAAAAAGTACTGGGCCTTTTAAAGTTCTTTAAGAGGCATGTGATGCCCCTCAATAGCATCCACTACATTTGTGAATATTTAAAGAAACCTTGCTGGATGAAGTAACTGGGAGAATAGAACCATGATTGAGTAGAAGCCATTGAAATCTGGTTCTTAAGGCCAGCGTGCATAAGGGTTCCAGGCCTCTCTTTTGTACAGCCAAAGTATCTACATGCTTGTGTTCCAGAAAGCTTTTAGATGAACAAATGAGTAATTTGGCTCACTGGAATTTTGCGTTGTAATTCTTCCAAGTTCCATTTAATTGGAGATCGTTTTGAGCACAATTGCTTTATACCGCTTCATTTCACTCCACCAAACTGCCTCCTGATAGTTGATGAATTTAGATTTAAGCAGCAAAAATCAACACCAAAGTGTGATTTCCATTCCATGTTATCATGCTTTCCTGGCCCAAGAACATTAGTTGCTATCATTTGATACAAATAAAATGTAAAAAGAAGTGGAAATAGAAACTTGTAATGATGAAATTTACTTCTTTTTTTTTGGTTTATTACTAATTCTTTTAAAGTTGCATTACTTTGTATTGTTGTTAATAGTTTAACTAATGTAGAATGTACTTTCAGTATACCTGAATTCATAAATTTGTATGTTTTCTTTTTCATTTCAATCAAGAATATTTCGATGATAAGGTAAGCAATCATATATGCAAAGAATTACCTGTTCCCAAATAATAACCCCTGCAAATACACATTTGATTAATTTTATTTGTAGCATTTTAAAAATAGATTTATATTCTTATAAGTTTCAAATAACCTGTTTCTACTGCCCACAGTAATCTAAAAATTACTGCAATTAGGCTACTCATTGACAACTCAACTGAAGTCATTAAAGTGAAGTCACTCTTGAAATAAACAACATACAGGAAGGCATACAGGTGAAACTTGAAAAATTAGAATATCGTGCAAAGGTTCATTTATTTCAGTAATTCAACTTAAAAGGTAAAACTAATATATGAGATAGACTCATTACGTGCAAAGCAAGATAGTTCAAGCCGTGATTTGTCATAATTGAGATGATTATGGCTTACAGCTCATGAAAATCCCAAATCCACAATCTCAGAAAATTAGAATATTGTGAGAAGGTGCAATATTCTAGGCTTAAAGTGTCCCACTCTAATCAGCTAATTAAGCCATAACACCTGCAAAGGGTTCCTGAGCCTTTAAATGGTCTCTCAATCTGGTTCAGTAGGAATCACAATCATAGAAAAGACTGCTGACCTTACAGTTGTGCAGAAACCATCATTGACACCTTCCATAAGGAGGGAAAGCCTCAAAAAGTAATTGCAAAAGAAGTTGAATGTTCCCAAAATGCTGTATCAAAGCACATTAATAGAAATTTATGTGGAAGGGAAAAGTGTAGAAGAAAAAGGTACACAAGCAGCAGGGATGACCGCAGCCTGGAGAGGATTGCCATTCAAAAGTGTTGGGGACTTTCACAAGGAGTGGACTAAGGCTGGAATCAGTGCATCAAGAGCCACCACACACAGACGGATCCTGGACATGGGCTTCAAATGTCGTATTCCTCTTGTCAAGCCGCTCCTGAACAACAAACAACATCAGAAGTGTCTTACCTGGGCTAAAGAAAAACAGAACTGGTCTGTTGCTCAGTGGTCCAAAGTCTTCTTTTCTGATGAGAGCAACTTTTGCATCTCATTTGGAAACCAAGGAGCCAGAGTCTGGAGGAAGAATGGAGAGGCATACACTGCAAGATGTGTGAAGTTTCCACAGTCTGTGTTGATTTGAAGAGCCATGTCATCTGCTGGTGTTGGTCCACTGTGCTTCATTAAGTCCAGGGTCAACACAGCCATCTACCAGGAGATTTTGGAGCACTTCATGCTTCCTTCTGCAGACAAATTTTATGGGATGCTGACTTCATTTTCCAGCAGGACTTAGCACCTGCCCACATTGCCAAAAACACCAAAACCTGGTTCAATGACCGTGGGATTACAGTGCTTGATTGGCCAGCAAACTCGCCTGACCTGAACCCCATAGAGAATTTATGGGGCATTGCCAAGAGAAAGATGAGAGACATGAGACTGAACAATGCAGAAGAGCTGAAGGTTGCTATTGAAGCATCCAAAACACCTCAGCAGTGCCACAGGCTGATAGCTTCCATGCCATGCCGCAAGGGGCCCAAACCAAGTACTGAGTACATATGCATGCTTATACTTTTCAGAGATTTGATATTTTCTATGTACAATCCTTGTTTTATTGATTGCATGTAATATTCTAATTTTCTGAGATTGTGGATTTGGGGTTTTCATGAGCTGTAAGCCATAATCATCACAATTATGACAAATGACAGCTTGAACTATCTTGCTTTGCATGTAATGAGTCTATCTCATATATTAGTTTTACCTTTTAAGTTGCATTACTGAAATAAATGAACTTTTGCATGCTATTCTAATTTTTTGAGTTTCACCTGTATACGATATTTGCACCACATTGAATCTCCCACTGTATTAATGTATTTGTCATTCATGTTTTCTACTAATACATTAATAAAGTAATTTCCTGGCTATCCTTTGATATTATTTTGATCATTTTAACTTTTGAACTAAAGTTGAAGAACCAGCATAAACAAAATTATGATGACAGAAAAATCAAGTATAATATGGATATCAAGGCTGCTCTCATAACTGGAAACGTCCTCTTCCTGCTATAATTATACATACAGTAATTTTGATTCTCTTGCACCACAAATGAAGCAATTTGCTTCAAGAAATTCCATGGAAGGAGGGATAAATACAAATAGAAAGAGCCTTTAGACTTATACACTGCTTCACAGTGCTTTGCCACCCTCTCTAAGCAGTTCACAGAGTCAACATATTGCCCCCAACAATATCTGGGTCTTCACTTTACCCACCTTGGAAGGATGGAAGGCTGCATCAACCTTGAGCTGGTGACAATCGAACTGCCAAACTGCTGGTAGCTGGCAGTCAGCAGAACTAGCCTGCAATACTACATTTTAACCATTGTGCGACCAGGGCTCATGGTGTATATGTACTGATATCCTAATAGGGCTAGTAAATTTAGTTAGTTTAATTAGCATTAGTTAATTTGGTTAATTTAATTATAATTCAGTTACAAAACAGTTATATATGATTGTCTTCTAGGGCAGCCAGATCCAGCCTGGGAGATCATTAGATGCAAAAAAATTTCTAAAACCAGTAAATGAATATGCCAAGCAGAACATGTAAACAGATACAAATAAAACAATTGACTGGTGATCAGGAATTCAAATGTGTTATATACTACTTGAAAGAAACTTCATTAATGTCTGTCTACCTGTCTATGTTCTATACATCTTATATTGGAATTCAGAGCTTATTAAGAATAAATTGCAAGCTACAACTTATCAGATTCCTCCAGATTTAATGTATCATAGCTATCTATTAGATGAAATATGGAAGAAAAGGTTCCAGTAGCAAGAAAATTTCCAAGATTCAAATTCAAAATATATTAACTTTATGCTTGATATAAAACTCATTGATGCTGTAATGGTAACAATGTTCCAACACCATGACTAATCTGGCATGGTTAGAAAATATATTTATCTATTATTTATTTCTATAGCTTATATGATATTTCTTTTCTTGAGATTCTGAACAGTTTATGATATACTGTAAGTTGTAAAAAATGATCAATATTATTAAACTGGGATGGGGATATCATGATTTACTTATCCCCAAATGTCTATCTAAAAAGCCTTGTTTTTATGACTGTCTAAAATATAATAAAGATGGTATGATCCAGATATCTGACAGTAAATTGTTCCAAAGGAAATATGTCATTGTCTTTCTTGTAGAACCTTCAGCTAGGATTCTTCCCAGGTCTTATTGGGTAAGCAAAGGAAGCCCCATGTAGAATGCATTACATAGTCAGTTATGAAGTGATATGAGTACACCTGATTACGATCAGAAATGGCTACATCTGGCTACATAACCCCCCTAGTCATGGCTGCCACCTGCTGTTCAAACTGGAGTTTAAGTTCAATAGGATTCACATTTATGGAGATTCTCAGTCATCTAGGTCAGGGGTCACCAACCTTTTGGACCTCAGGGACTATCAAACTCATAATTTTAAATCCCGCGGACCACTAATATGAATTTTGACTGACGGTGGCTTGCTGACATTGGTGGGAAAGTTGGTCCCATATTCCAGAGCTACAGTAGTCACAGAACTGGCCCTTTGATTATCCCGGAGCAGCTCCTCCAGTCCATGGCAGGCCGGTGCACCGGATAGAGGAGCAGCTGCTCTGGGATGACCAGATGGCCAGTCCTGTGACTACTGCAGCTCTGGAATATGAAACCGACTTTCCCACTAATGTCAACAAGCCACCCTGGGGATTTCCCTCCCCCGCCGTTGGTCTTACCTTCCAGTTCCAGTTCGCATGGTTCTACTCAAGGTAAGGTTTGTGCTTGTCTGAAAGGTGGGGGCCAATGGGTAGGCGGGCCATATGGGTGATGCAGCCTTGTTTTCCCACGTAGCCTGAATTAATTGCTTTGGGGAGTGCTTTGGGGAAGATATTTCTCTGCAGATCACCAAAATTTTCTCGCGGCCCACCAGTTGGTGACCACTGACCTAGGTCATAGTTATCCCAAAAGTGCTTTTTCAAGAGGTAACTAGACTTTCTGGTTTTTCTTTGAAGATGTTTTGCTTCTCACCCAAGAAGCTTCTTCAGCTCTGACTGGATGGTGGGGACAAGCTGAAGAAGCTTCTTGGATGAGAAGCGAAACATCTTCAAAGAAAAACCAGAAGTCCAGTTGCCTCTTGAAAAACCACCTTTGATTCTGTAGGACTCCCAAGTTGTTGGTTAGCCTCATTTGGGAAAGTTCTGATTTAATCTAACATAACAAATGTTTATTGCTAGACGTTCTACAAATCAAATGTGAAAATTTCATCTCCACCAAACATATTTTAAAAAATAGCAAATGTTAATCAGCATACCACCTAGTCTCTTATTAATTGTGAAATTTAATAAGCTTAAGCCCTGAGACCCTGCTTAGAATATTATTCTCATCCAAGAACCTTATTGGGGAACTGAAGAATCTTCTTGGATAAATGAAAAATTTTCAAGAAGAAAAAACAAACAAAGAAAGTCCAGTTGCCTTTTTAAAAATACCTTTGGGATACACGACTTTTGCGGTTATTGATATTGTGATTGTGTATTGATTTTAATTGATTTGTTATATTATTGTCAACTTGTTGTAGCTTATAAATGTCAACTGCCAAAAGTTGTAAAGAGGTGATATGTATATTTAATAAATAAATGTTCAGTTTTCACATCATGCTGTAACATAATTTGAATGGGTTTTATCAAAATGGATTATGTGAATCTATTCATGTATACCTTAGTGTTATGTTCAAGTCATAGAAAAGCTCAGTAAGTCATGTGTATTCTACTCACATATGAATAGAAACTGCTGGTTTTGTGTCTTGCTCTCAGCACTATGCTTTTCTTTACTGAATAACCGCAATTACATGGAAAGGAAATAATCTGAATCTTTTAACTATGACACAGCCCTTTTATTCCCATTGATGATATCCTCAGATATATAGATGAAAACAATATATATGCCCTGTACAATATACATGAGTATCCTATTAAAAATGCCAACAGGTTCATGTGAGTCAATTCTATATTTCAGGCATAATTTTTGCCTATGAATTTTCTGCTAGAGAGAATTTTCATTCCATGTGGGTCATTGGATAAGGATATCTACATTTAATTGTTGATTAAATGCTAATTGGTCAAGAGGAAGATTTATAATTGCATTTAATTTGTCAAGTGCCTCAATGCAATTTATAGATTAACACAGTCCTTGCCATAAGAAGAGGTTATGAATTATAGCACAGTAGGTGGGCTGTGGAAATTGCTGTGCCCTTTTATACATTAATGGTGTTATAAAAATACTTTATCTGCTAGACTAATTTCTACAAAAAACGATATTGGCTAGTGAAATACCAGCATGCTTGCAGGCGTGATTTTGTGGCTGAATTATCTGAATAAAGATGTCAATAATTATTACTATTTTGATTTTAAAAGGATAGGTAAAATATTCTCAGGCAGAAGAAAGATTTAAGACAACAACATAGAGAACCCAAAAGTACAATTGGCCCCTCACCTTGTGCTTTTCCAAAAGGCCCTGAAGATGTCATTGTTAGTGTTCCAGTAACACCCTCAACAGCATTAAAACTCTGAGGCAGGCATCTTCCTCAAAATATAAATTCATTAGCGATGTCATATTGTCATATCTGGGGAAAACCCAAATATGAAAGCCCCACGTTTTCCCCACCCCAAAGTACAACCAAAGTTCCTTCCCCTTGATGCACATATGTGTCACATAGCCCAATCCAATCACTATCCCAACTTCAGCTACCTTCCAGACATTCCTCCTTGGGTGCTGGTGAGACATCCTTGACTCCCAAGGGAAAAAATGTTGATATGATTACATACCCCACAACTATCTTTACCTCCTCCTTCCCATTCCCACAGATTGCCCAGCACCACTGTGGCAGCCTTGAAGATTCCTATTAAAGATGGCTCCAGGGCCGACAGTCGTTTTATAAAGTTTCTACAATACAAAGATGTCATTATTGTAAATCTAATTGTGGATATTGACCAAGATAATAACAACCTGACAGTATCAGTTTGCAGTAAACAAGTTTATTTCATCAAGAATCAACATCAGCCTCTTATTAAAAGGAGGATTGAAAGACAAAGAATTTAGCTTTTTGTGTGTACATATGTTTTTATTCTAAGTCTTCACTATTTCATTATGTATGCATTCTGACCACCTTACTGAACACGTTCACTCTTCCTGGTCAGGTGAGCAGCTGTGCAGGTATATTCATTAAACAGGTTCTGACTGTTTGGGACTTGTTTCCCATAACCTGGAAAGTTCATAGTGATTGAAAAGATCACTTGCATTTTCACCATTTATTCAGGTCTTGGTGTGTTCGGGTCTTTTCCCTTGTAAGATTGAGACTATCTTGGCAATGTTTCGATGAGATCTCGCTTGCCATCTTCAGGCTGGTGTTTTCGGCTTTGTGCTTGTGTGAGCAAAGCGTGATCTGAGCTGCTGTCTCCCTATATATAGTGGTGGGGAGGTTGGCTGTGTTGTCATTTCTTGATTGGTTGATGGAGTTGATGTTTGCAGATTGGCTGGTTTTTTCTTAAGAATATATGTGGCTGAGATATTGGCTGTGTATCTATCAGCCTCCTGTGTTGTAACGACTTGGGTAATGGGCTATGCTTTCTCCCTTGATTGGGGCTTAACAGGGTGTTGTAATACAAAGTATATATATATATATATGAGCTGATAAGGAGAGAGCCAGTGGTGTAGAGGCAATTACAACTGCCTCACATGTAATACTTCCCTGGTTCGAATCCCAGTAAGGGTATGGCTAGCTGAAGAGAGCTAACTAGCTCGAAATAGATCTATACTAGTCTCCCTTATTTATTATTTAAAATTATCAGCTTAAAAACCTTACACACACACATATATATATATATATATATATATGAAGTAGATATATATATACTGCATGTGGATCTTTGGTAATTCGGGTTTTCAGAAAGAAAACAAATATATATAAGAAAACAAATATATAATACAAAGTATATATATATATATATATATATATATGTGTGTGTGTGTGTGTGTGTGTGTGTGTGTGTGTGTATATCTTTGGTTCTTCGGTTTTTCTCCTGCGTAGAATTGGAAATATCTAGGAGACGTTTCGATGAAGTCTCATTCATCATCTTCAGGCTTGTGTCTTCGGCCTTGTGCTTCTCGGATTTATGTGAGCTTGCAGCTTCATGTTTCATGAGAACACACCCCCACCCAATCAGAACACAGCCAAGCCCCCACCCGATCAAGTCACACCCCCACTAGTAGTTAAAAAGAAGAAGCAGCTGCAAGCTCACATTACTCCGAGAAGCACAAGGACGAAGACGCAAGCCTGAAGATGATGAATGAGACTTCATCGAAACGTCGCCTAGATATTTCCAATTCTACACGGGAGAAAACCCGAAGAACCAAAGATCCACATACAAATACTCGCGAAAACCTCCAAATATATATATATATCTAACATAAAGAAGGACACCAGACCCACACCCACAAGGGCCACACAAAAAACTACCACCACACTTCCACGCAGAAAGCAGACTCACACCCACACAGAAGATGAAACACGACCACGGACCAGAAGCCGTACCACAGCTGCATCACTACCTGCATCAACCCCCCCCCAACCCATACATGAAGGGAACTGACGCCCACCATGAAGATGTGGCACGACCACGAACGCGAAGCCAAACAACAGGATCACAGCTCACCAGCTCAAATCCCCCAGCAACTGAGACTAACCTGAGTACAACCAAACCCCCACCAGAACAGAACACACCCCCAGCCAATCAGAACACAGCCAACCCCCCAACCAATCAGAACACAGCCAAACCCCCAACCAATGAGAACACCCCCCACCCAATCAGAACACAGTCAAGCCCCCACCCAATCAAGTCACACCCCCACTAGTAATTAAAAGGAAGAAGCAGCTGCAAGCTCACATTACTCTGAGAAGCACAAGGCCGAAGACGCAAGCCTGAAGATGATGAATGAGACTTCATCGAAATGTCGCCTAGATACTTCCAATTCTACGCGGGAGAATACCCGAAGAACCAAAGATCCACAATATGGTCTTTTTATTTACTTTTTAAGTCCATGATCATCCAGTACTTTAATTCAACCAACGTCTTTTAAAATTTATTTCCAATGATCATCTTTTATTAATTCCTCTTTAAGTTTTTCCCAGATTCATCAGATAGTCCAACATCTATAAATTTAAGTTTGTCCCAAGGTTACCAAACAGTCCCAAAGTAATTTCTTCTTGCTTCTTTCTTTTATTTTAATGTTCTGTTTTTCCACTTTCCAGGGTCTCTATTTCATTGTAACAAGGTTTCACCTACTTTGTATCGAATTCCACTTTTAGAAGAACAAGGCATTTTTTAAAGAGTCACAAAAATTTTATTTTACCACTAGATGGCACTCAAAAAAAATTTTTTTACTTCCTCTGGTTGCTGCTTTTATTTTCTTTCTTAAAAATTTCTTATATTTTTAATTCCGGGGTACGTTTAGGTTTAAATGTTGTGCCTGATTAGCCCGATTTTCATGCTGTCCTCTTCTTCACTGCTCCAACACAATCTTGTCCCGGTTAGCTCTTCGTCTTTAGGGTGGCCATATTTGACCACCGCTACAGCCATCTTCAGAGAGGCGTAATGCCTAGCCAAGGAGGGGAGATGCGACTCCCTTCAATCCAGCTGGTGGTCTCCCACTTCTTCACCACTCCCACAGGGTGGTTCTGGCCCTGAATGTAGATGCTCGGGACTCTCCGATGGGAGAACATGGATCTAAGTCATGGACGATCATGGTCTCCAGTCTGTCAGTGAGGAAGAGCCACTGGAAGTCACCCACTAATTGTAAGATTTCTAAATATCAATTTAGCTCTAAATCTAGCTTCTCATTCAAAATACAAGATGATGGTAGCACAGTTTCTTCCCTATTCCCCCTCCCTATATTACTGGACTAGCATTCTATAAACTTAATTATATATCAAATAAATATAAATAAAATTTTGATACCTCCTGTCCTGAAATAGGTTTCCTTTTGCATTTTTAAAAAAGTTACAAATCACTGAGACATTTAGTGAACATTGAAAAGTATTATTGGTGAGGAACAATATTGGAATTTTTGCTCTGGTTAAAACAGTTTATATCCAAAGAAGCAATAAAAATCTAAGTCATTTCCAGAAATATTGAGTTTCAAGTATGCATACTGTGTTGTTCATGAATATATAATGTGAATATTATGACAAAAATGTATTGATATTCAAGGCCTTCAGTATGATTTTATTTTTAGGAAATTGTCTTCTTATAGCTTCTTATTGTGCCCAAATACAACAAAGACTTCAAAGGAAAAAAATTCAAAAAATCCATTGGCTTGAAATCAGTACTGTAATATTGAATACACTTCCAATGCTTCCTAATTTTTTTCATGGGAATTTGGAGCAATTGGAATTATAAGATTCTAATCATCCTTCCATGTCACCACTTCTCATCTTGATTGCTACAGTAGATAATGCACACAACCCCATTGTACTACACTTCTACCTTTTTGGTTAAAGAGTAAGCATGAAATACTGCTCTTGGCAGATTATAATATTTGCCTGTTCTTGATCCATAGACCCACCTTTGCTGTTTCTTTGCTGGCCATATAGATATTTTTAAAGGTCTCTAATGCATTATATCTGAAATGGAGTGCAAGATGCCTTCAGCAAATCACATGTGAATTATGTGGTTTTAAGCAAAATAGCTCTCAAAGTTATTATACAGATATTTTGCATAATGTGCAGAGCATTGTAAAGTCAAATAGTTTCAGCCCTGACAAAAGGAACGGTCTTTCTATTTTACAGGGCTCTTCTCCCCACAATGCTCTTTTCATTATGATAAATATTTTATTCCACATTAGAAGACTTTCCATTTGTACTGCAAAATTTATCATAACAGTAAAAAAAAAGGAAAACATACGGCTAATGTCTGATCTCAGTGGTCAGATGCCTGATTATGCATTCTGTGCAGCCTGCATAAAGAAGGATGGAATTTTCAGCACTTAATTGCTTTTACCAGATGCCATCTGTTCATTGATTTTTGACCTTCCCTTCTAACGTCAGTCTACATGCAGTAATCTCAGGTGAGCCAATTAGAACATAGATGTTTCGTGCTGACAAAACAACCTATGTCTTCATGTCTGCTTGCAGAAATCAGCTGGGAAAAGTTAATAATGATGATGATGTTCTGGCCTATGATAAATTGAATTATTATTTTTGATGTATCATGTATGCAACCATAATGAAAACTGCTGATATTCCAAGTAGTAGTGAAAAATAGCATGAGCCTTTTCATAAATATTTGCAAGTACTTATTTAAGAGCCTGGAGACTGGACTCTGCCGGATGGCCTGAGGACCCAATGGGACACTACCACAATGGAGGTGGCTATTAGATTGATAGCCCACCTCAGAAGTGGTACTCTACTGTACAGCCCGGTTTGGCCAAAACGGTAGCTCTGAGGATCATCTGTGAGTGAACTGGTTCGCTCCGATGATCAGCTTCTGGGCCTGCCTCCCTGCCCCGGGTCTATACTGACCTTTATTTCCTGGTATTGAAGCTCAGCTGCTTCACACAGCACTGCGGATTGCCACACAGCAGCTGTTGAACACACAGGGAGAATGCAGGACTGCAGGAGAAGGTCAGTATCAAACCCTCTGCACATGCATAAAGCACGCCCACCAAGACATGCCCATAGACCCAGTGGTAAAAAAAAGTTGACTCCCTGCTTCCCCACCCATCGATAGTTTATTCTCATATCGCTGTATCATTATTTTCTTTTTATTGTTTATTCTATTATTCTACTACTTTATTGTGTTTACACTTCTTTTCATTTCTCCGTTTTTATTGTTGTAAGCCAACTAGAGTAGCCTTATTGTGAGATAGGCAGCAAATAAATGTAAAAAATAATAAATAAACTTATTTGCCTTAATTTTTGTCTTATTATACTAAACTTTTCGTTTAAAAAGAAATAACATTTGTTACTTGTATTTTATCAACACCATAATAATAATTTCACAATTGTTTCTGGAGTCCTTGGTGCTCTCTGAACTTGATGTTCATTGGCAGACATTTTGTGACCAGATTCTTCAAGCAAGCACGCAAGGTCAGAGAGCACTGAGAACTCCATCAGTACAGAGCTATATATTATCTTTTCTATTGGTTTATAATTTTCCCCTATTTTTTAAAAATTCCCATTATTGAGGACCTATTTCTAAGCACAACTGAAATTTCTAGCAGTGTTTTTTCATCTACAATCTTTGAACAAGTATTAGTTTGATCAAAGATTTGTATGGAATGTACATTCAGAGGATCACACACACAATGGGACAAAGTCCAACATCTTCATCTCTGCCTATCATTCTGTTGTAAGTGGGAAGGTTCTCAACAGAGCTTTCTATCCACCCTATAGGCAGACTTGAATAAGAAATAGACATTCTGTACAACTAAAATGACTTTCATTAGAATATAGTAAAAGAATCTTACATGTCTGAATGTTCTCTTCCTGAGAATGAAAATCTTGATGAGAATTGGATGGAGAATCTGCTGCCTGAGGCTTTTTCCCAAATATTTTCTTAGCCTAGTGGCATATTTGTTGGGATTTCTATTCATACAAAATGCCTAATCAGTTCTGTAGAAACCTACTATGAAAATACGTCACATTTATGCTTGGTAGAGAGCCAGTTTGGAGTAGCAATTAAGGCCAGGCTAGAAATCATGAGTTCATGAGTTCTAATCCCACCTTGGGCACAAAGCCAGCTGGATTATCTCAGACCAATCATTCTTGGTCCTAGGAAACAGGGAAGGACATACCACTTCTGAAAATATTTCCAAGAAAACAGCAGGGAGTAGCGCAGGCAATCTCTGAGAATCAAGCACAATTGAACAGGAGAAAAAAAAATCTTGGTGGTCAAATGAAACCTAAAAATTAAGGTATAACTTACAACGTACACTTACATGTTTATAAAGATAGGAATATGTATTTGCTTAGAGGTTGGCTGGAAACTTAAGGCCTTCTAAATAAAAAATTAAAATTAAGCACACACACACACAATGCTGTAATAACCTTTAATCAAGTGTAATTTATCAATTTATTATTAAGCGGGTTAATTTGAAGATTTCTAATGCTGTGCTATATTGTATATAATTAGGTACTGTAGAATATTGTTTAATTTTAAAAAATGATTGTTTGATACAAAACAATGAATAATGGTCAAAACCATTTAGGTAAATGTGACTAGATTATTTGCAGGACAGCCTCTTGATAGTGAAATCTACCTGACCTATTAGGTTTGGTAGGAAGGGTATATTCTTGTTCCCCTCTCTTAAGAAGTGCCATCTAGTGGATCTAGGAAATGTCTGTCATGGCAGATGAGCTTTGAATATCATTCCTTCAGAGATTAGATTGGTCTTGACCCTGTTGGATTTGTGCATGGCCTTAAAGCATATTCTTGCTGTTGGAAAAAGCTGGTAGTTGAAGTCCACAAGTCTTAAGGTTGACAAGGTTGGACATCCTATCTTACCAATGGCTGTGAAGACTGGTGCTATGGTTTTTTACTTGGCTGTGGATTATTTTTCTGCTATTGATTCCTTACTGTTTTATATTTTTATGCTGTTTTTAATTATTTAAAGCCTTCCAGAGTCATAAATTTGAAAGGGACAGCTATATAAACTGAAATAACTAATAATGAATTAATAAACAGAAGTCACAATAGTGCTTATAGTATGTATACAATTTATAATTCCTAAATTCGGATAACAGTTATTCCAATTTCTCCAAGAAGCTGTATAAGCAAATCTAAAATGCCTCCAGTTAAGCTGTAAATAAACAATAACAACTGCAACATCAACAAATTTTCAAATCTTTCTGGAATTTGAGATAAGAATTTAAAATGTTTAATAAAATCTCATTTAGTCTTTTTATCTATATTGCAAAAAGCCTAATCTTCAAATGAGCATGGTGTGATTTTTAAAGAGAGTAAAAATACATTCATTAAAATAAAATAAAATTCTAGGGAAGTTATGCCTATTAATGTGTTTTTATATTTAACAATATACTGTATGTATTACATTTGTGACAGTGCTGTTCTTGTTAAAATCTTGGTATTTCCCTTCTCTCCATATTTTGAATTCAAAATGAATTAATGTGTCCTTTTTCCTGTTAAAAATCCTTTTAGTGCCCCTGAAAATGAAAACATTCCATTTTGCCAAAAGACTTTTTGAAGGAACACATGTAGTCATCTATTTCTTTATTTCCATGCTTTGTTCTCAAATTTATAAGTAGTTTTTTGAAATTCAATAGTAGTTTAAAATATAAAGAGAGCTAAAGTTTTTGATTAAATATATTTTAATGGAGTAATGGTACAATAAAAATAATGATTCAAGATTTTGATAATCAAACATTAAAAGAAAGGAAGAAACTCTATAACTATTGAATGTAACTTGCTTCTTCAAAAAAAATTGATCAAAGCAAGAAAATCTGTGGATATCTATCTGCACAACATACTGTATTTATTGTTTAAATTTCTGTTAAATATGTTGTAATCCTAAATGAATATACAATACAAATTATGTATATCTACTGTACAATACAAAGTATGATGCAGGCATGGATGAGTACTTAATCTATCTTCTGGACAGTAGAAAGTATAATACACAGCCAAGTGAAGAAATTTTAAGGCACAGAAAACTTAAATGTTCTTCAGGACCAGCACTAAATTTTGATTAAAATCAATGAGGGAAAACATGATCATTTTGTGTTTGAAATTTATTTTATCTGGGAAAATATTATTATGTTTTTTGCTGCAGTCATATTTTTAAAAGCTTATATTACATTCCATTTAAACATTTTAGAAAACTAGAGGTAGAACCTATACCCTATCAACATGTCCATCTTTCCAAAGAGCAACAACATGCAATTGAACTATATTTGCAATTAATGACATCCACATTAATTCCACATTATATCTTATTACCAGCAAATGTGTTCATTTGAAATTTATGCTAATGATTAAACAGCCATAATTCACTTTTATTATCACCTCACACAACCATTTTCCCTGGAGAGACTTCAATAAAACAAATTTTGTTGTAAATTAACCAGTGGGTGCAGTCAGAATATTTACACTCTGCATATCTTTAAACCATACCTCTGAATATATACATTTATCATTGCTGAAAAATGATTTGAGTACACTGTATCACTGGACATATAGATAATAGTTTGAATAAATCAATAAAATAAAATATACATGAATGTTCAAACAATAATCCCTCTATGTCTGAGTCAATAATGGGTGCAGTGATGATGACCTCAGCAAGCTTTCCTAACAAAAAAAAAAAAATAGGTCACTCCCATTCTCAGCTAAGAAATGTTTTCATTTCTTACTGAGAAAATAAAGTTGTGAAAAATTTAAAAATCTATAACTAAAATTATTTTAAATCAGCAATGTTCACTATAATTCTCCTTATCTTGCTTTCACCATGTCCATCTACTCTTCATACGTTGCCTTTTGTTCTTCACATTAATATCTCAGTCTTCATCAAGAATTTCATCAAGTCCATCCAACCATTTTCTTGGTCTTCTCCTTCGCTGAAATCCATTAAGATAGATAGAGACAAAACAAAGGAAAAAAAGCAAACACGGTGGAAATTACAGCATGACATTGGAGTATTTTAGATAAACCCAACTGTGTGGTTTTATTATTTATCCCTTCCTACAAGGTAAGTATATTCACATACTATCTTTTCAGATATGGTTAGTGAATAAAAACATTTTGGTATACCATGCCATAGGTCCTGACTCAGCCTTCTCCCTGTTTCATTCAGGATCAAGTCAGTTTGCTGTGAATTTTTTCCCTAAGGACACTTTCAACAAACTATTACTTCAACGTCTACTCTATCCTTTCTTTAACCCCACACCCATTTTTATTGCATTTGTCTTTTATATTTGTCTCAACATAACTAATTTTTACATCCATATAATGCACCAGCCAGAAATATGCAATAATATACGGACATTTTCGCTTCTTTGGTGGGGGGAGTGGTTGGCTCAGTGTTTAAAGATGTTGAGCTTGTCAGCTGGAAAGCTGACAGCCTGGGTTTGAGACTCGAGCACTGTGAGGGGAGGTCCCATCTTTGCCTCGGCTCCTGCCAACCTAGCAGTTCGAACGCATGTAAATGCCAGTAGATAAATAGGTATCACTTTGGTGGGAAGGTAATAGTGTTCCATATGCCTTGGTGTATAGTCATGCTGGCCACATGACCACAGAAGGCCCTTCGGACAATCCTGGCTCCCTCAGCTAAGAAACAGATGAGCACCATAAAGTTGGATATAACAGGAGAGGAAAAACCTTTATCCTTACCTTTTTTAGCTTCTTTAATAAAGCATTCATATATCATCAGAAACCACATATTTTCGCTAACATTTGCACATCTTGGAACTTCCACATTGTCCAACCTTTGGTAAACCTTAGTACAAAAATTAATCTGCTTCCTCTAGTCTAGTGCTTCATTATGTATGTTTAATTTGCAGATTCTCTCTGTTTCCCAGTCAAAGAACTGTCTTGGTCTTTAATATATTAATCTTGAGATCCACACAGTTTCTAACATTGCTGCAAGACATTTGGGTACTCAGCCAACCGCCTGGCATCATCTGTATAAACATGTATACACATATTCACATACCCAACCGACACACCTCTAACATCATCACAAGCATTTCTTATATATTTATCCACAAACACATTAAATAACCAAGGAATCACCACATGCTCTACTTATATTCTGCCTCATTCACTAAACAGACAATTTATTCTCATGTATGCTTTATGTCCATTATATACTGTTCGTACTGTTTTCGGTAACATTCTTTCAGCTCTTTATACACACAAAATGTACCATAAGCTTTCTCTAAATGAACAAACGGACAATAAATTTCTCTCTCTCTTGTGCCTCCAAATAGTGCAGTATCTGTTTCTGTACTGATTATCACTACTTATTTCAACAGAACATGTAATTATCACCAATATATGAATTACTATTTTCTTATGTACCTACCACAGTCTGGATTAAACTTTTAGCATATTTTTTATTTATCATGAAAAAGACATCTTCACTTCCCTGTGTGAATTCATCTTCTGCTGTAGAATATCAGAGGACCTTCATTTAGACCTATTACATCTTTTCTTTTTGTACATAATTTCAAAAACACAACTTGACTATTTACTTTTCATTCCATTTATTAATCCTTGCTGCTTTCCATTTACAACTCTTAAATTTTAATATGCAATCTTTTATATGACATTGTGGTCCTCAGATGGGTGCATAAACACTGACATTGACCATCCACCATTATTATCACCCTACTCATTAAAAGGCTTTCATATAATGTTTTGATTTATTGTTGATTGATTATGTTTCATCAAGTTCTTTTTTATTCCTAGCAACCACATAACAGATCTCCATGACAATGTACTCTATCCCTAAACTTGATCTTTCAGTTTTCTGATGGGGCACTCAACTGTTGAACTGTAGAAACTGTTTTTTTAGCACTCCCACTTGCATATTTTTTTCAGATGCTTGCTTTTTTCTTTGCTAAAAACCTGATACCCATTTTAAACATCCTGTGATGAAAATTTGTTCTTAGGTTTAGAACATCTACCCTGAATTACCCAGATACGATTTTTATGTATTCTACAAGACAAAACTGAGAGCTAGATCTGGTGGCTGAGGTAACAAAAAAAACTATGCTTTGAACTAATATGAGGGGAGCCCAGCATCAGAATGTTGCAAATAGATATTTGAAGAGTTATCTTCAAAACATTTAAAAGAAAGCTTTGCTATAGAGTGAAGAGATATTTTGCCTTTTTAAGTGTTCAGCCATATATGTTTTGGAGAATGTGAGCCCATGCGAAGCTATTAGAACAGAACTCATTCATGTGTATCAAAGTTAAACAACATTGTCTTGATCCTATGTGGAATCTCAGTTTTTCAGGCTCATTCAGTCTACTACTTCATTAAAAAAACTGGTTCTCATCATCTACAAACTTACCAGCATCATATGGAAAAGGGATGTTTATGGCACCATAACACAAATGCTTTCATACTGATCACCTTTTTGTTCAATATTATTCATGCATTCATTCTTGAAAATTCAGCTTTTTCTTTTAAAAATGTAGCATACCCACCCAATACTATATAACACCACTTTCTGAAAATATTAGCTAATTTTAGAATGCTATTAGTTCCTTAAGGGAAGTATGTTTTGAAGACCACCAGATACTTTTTATGTAAAATGTTTGTTCTCTGTTTATATTATAATCACAGCACACATCTTTCAGGTGAAAACTTTTTAGTTTTGATATGAATCGTACAAGCATTATAGCAACAATCACCTATAATGTGTTTTCTTCATAGAGACCTAATTAGAAAATACTTCCCACCAACCTAATAGTGAAACTACTTTTAAATAATGAAAACTCATCTATATAATATGATATCTACCTAAAAGTTTCATGCTACAAAATTAGAAATTGCAGAATCTTAGTCTCAGGAAGATGAGATATATAATATTGTAGTTGACTTGTTATCAGAGACTCCTATTTCTGATATAATCTAGTGCCAAGAAAAGGAAAAAGTGATAAAGATCATGAAATTCTTACAAATACATTCAGGTTTCAGGTTTTACATGTTGTGTAACAATGTAATTTTATTAATGTTAATTCAAAAGAAAGCTCCATGCTTGTAGAATTGCTCCAAAGTCAATGTGTATCCGATTGCTGCCTTAGCTTTTATATATATAAAATCTCGTCTGAACTGGCATCTTCCCAACATATGAAAAGTGCAAAAAGATTGTCTACTAAGATTAGCAAATGGGGCCCCACAATTCCTCAAACTATTGGTATTTAGGTGAAATCAGATCAGATCTAAGTAAAAACCTGTCAAGAAGTCTGCCAGTGACACTTAACATCTGTGCTTAAACCAGTGGTGGGATTCACATTTTTTTACTACCAGTTCTGTGGGCATGGATTGGTGGGCATGGCAGTGGAAGGATACTGTAAAATCTCCATTCCCATCCCACTCCAGGGGAAGGATACGGCAAAATCGCCATTCTCTCCAAACCCCACTAACCTGCTTTCTACCTCCATTTCCTGTGCAGGGCAACAAAAGAAGACCAAGCCAATCAGCTGACACTCAGGAGGCAGAGAATAGATGGGGCAGGGCCAGTCAGAGGTGGTATTTGCCAGTTCTCCGAACTACTCAAAATTTCCACTGCTGGTTCTCCACAACTGATCAGAACCTGCTGAATAACCACTTCTGACTTAAACCCACTTCCTTGATTTTCATGAAAGCAATTGGAGACTCAAATGCATATCTGTGCAGTTAGCTGGAATAGTTCTCAACTTTTTTTCTTATCGAAGACAAAAGGAGTTCTGGAGGCATAACATTTGGAGCACTTTTATATATGTAGCAAACACTTCATTTAATATCAGATATGTTCTTGGCACCTTCTTAGGGCTGACCAAGAAAGAACATAATAAAGTGTCATGACTCTTCCAGAGACTGGGAGTTGCTTTCGGGGTGGGAAAATGAGTCCTCGTCTTACACCTTCCTGACACCTATGCTTGCACACTGTTTTTGATTTATGAATCTGTTCTTGCCAGATGCTGATTATTTCCTGTCTTCCAGTGAGAAAAATGTGCCATGGAATCAGCTGGCAGTTTATTGAACAACAGGAAGTAAAGGAAGCTGCAGTTGCCCTCCAAAAGAAAGGATTCATCCAGACATGTAGACCTGTAAAAAAGGGGGGAGGGATCTCAATCAGCAAATAATGATTGTACATGTAAACTTTTGATTTGAAATTCTGAGATTTATTAAACATGGAATTTAGTTAAGAGCCTTCACTTCCTTTAGAAAGTCTTTCTTTATCATTGCCATCTCTTCCTTTTAATGCTGGCCTCTAAATTTCCTGGTATCACTAATAGTTGAGTTATGCCACTGTATTGCTAATGTGCAGCTATAAACAAAAGCAAAGCTTGCTTGAAGTCAGTTGTGCTGGGTTGTCATGCAGTGCCACTGCTGATGAAATATACAGTAAAATATAACAGTATTTATGATGGGGGAATTTTCTCTCATATTCCATTATAATATTTAATGTCTCAGTTTCTTATTCTGAGGATTTCTTTCACGGCTGTGTATATGTTTCAGAATTCACGCTGTTTATGGCATGCTTCACATCTCAGAATTTGAGGATTGCTAATCTGGGGTGCTAACTGTCAACTCACTTGAACTAAAAATGGATTCTCTGAGGTCAGATAATGTATCTGTCTTTAGGTGGAAAGCAGTGTGCACAGCAATCATTTTTAGGGGTGCTAGCACACAGTTGCTAGATTTCTCAATAAGAAACTCTTTCTTAACATTTTGAAATCTCTACTGCTGCATTACAAATCTGAACATTATCACTTGCCAGTAGTGAAAATGGTAGGAGTTGTGATTTAGGAATATTTGGGTGGGTTGGGGGGATGACAAGTTTCATGTCTCTGTTTTAAAAGGAATTTTGGAATTGTTTGGCTATTATGTGAGCTTTCATGATAGCATCAGGCCACAGTTAGCATGTGGCATGCTGAGGAGCATCTATCAGAGGTAATATTGAAAAGAATGATATTTATTTATTTATTTATGAAATGTATATTGCTACCTATTCACACATGGAGTGCTTACAAGAATATAAAAACCTCATATAAAAAGCAATAAAACTAATAAAAGAGAGAATCATATAATACATTAATAAAATGATATAATAAAGTAACAAACTGGACTTTAAGCAACCATCATTTTCTATATCAGGGATGTCCAGTCTTGGTATATTTAAGACTTCTGGCTGGGGAACTCTGAAAGTTGAGATCCACAAGTCTTAAAATTGCCAAGAGTGGACACCCCTGCTGTATAACCTTCTCTCTCTCAACACTTTTGGGCTTTACATTTAATACTGAAATATCCCAAATCTCCATTCAGTTCATCTCCATAAATCCATATCACAATCTTGAAAAATTGTTGATTTCCAGGAACAGCTACTAGAATTTTGACCCTGCTTCTTGTTCCAGCTTGCCTCTCTACCCAATTAAAGCCAAAAATTAACATTCGCTACCAATAAAAACTTTTATCTCTTGCTGAGACAAACCTGTTTGCAAATATGAGGCAAAAATGTTGGTCACTTTTAAATTGTTCTGATGCTAAACATGAAAATGAAAAAACTGTTGATTTATTGGGTAATTTAGGATTACTTCATGAATAAATGAAATCCATCTTAGAAAGTTTCAAGAAAACAAATGACTAATACAGGAATGCACTTGTATGTCTTATAGTGGCATTTTTGCTTCAAAATAGGGCAA
The DNA here is from genome assembly GCA_023653725.1 of Bungarus multicinctus. Classification (NCBI taxonomy): domain Eukaryota; kingdom Metazoa; phylum Chordata; class Lepidosauria; order Squamata; family Elapidae; genus Bungarus; species Bungarus multicinctus. The sequence goes on along the minus strand of CM042846.1, from coordinate 40,202,729 downwards.
TGGCATTCTCGTGGCACATTTCATTGAGGATGGCAGTACACGCCTAACAGCTTTTGCATCACCCTCACAACTGCTGAAAAAATACATCCAATAAAAAGGTACTGAGTTTGCTTTAGAGAGTTAAATGTTTCCTCCACTAGTATGGAAGAAGTGTACTTTCATCAATGATCATCAGCCACTACTGTTACTCTTTCAGCTACAAAAAGGGATTCTGTTTATAGCAGCTGCCCAAGTGCAGCTTTGGGGTTCATTCCTTGGCACACGCAGGTATAAAACAGAATTCAAAAGGACGTGTAATCATGCTAATGTGGATAGATTGTCTTGTTTACCTCTAGAGAGTAAGCAGTTGGAAAATCCATGTCAGATAGGGATTTCTTTGACATGTTGTCTTTCACAGAGATGAATGGTCTTTCTATCAAAGCTAAAATGATTCAAAGAGAAATTGGAAGAGACACAACAGTGTCAAGTCTACACAGCAACCTAGAATAGATAGAATACAGTACACAGCAAAAATCTCTGTTGAGTTTTACTTCACAACTGTGGGCCTGACATCATACAACAAACAGCCCAAGCTATGTAAGCCTTAGATTTTGAGGCAAACAGACCACAGGCTGGTGAGCTTTAACTAACCTACTGCAAATCTTTCAGCAGTAACTGTAGCAAAAATAAGATCAAGCATTAGACAGGCTTGAAAATATAAAAGTCTGAGTTCTTACTGTGTAAACGATGTCAGCAGAGCAAGGTTATTTGCTTGAAAAAATTGCAGGCAGGAAAACTTGGATCATACAAGAACAGGCCATGTGTCTAGAGCCAGAGGACTCTCCAATATCCAATAGAGAAATGAAGCTAGATATTTGTTCACAAAGCAAGAGATAATATATCACTGGAAATAAGATAGTTGTTTTCAATTAGGGATGAGGTCTTGAAAATCTCTTATGTAGCCAGAATCTCTGACTTTCCTTAGTTAGAAAGGAGTGGTGCCAATGTCTGCTGTTACACAGGCAACTACAATGATCTAATAAATATCGATTTTACAAAAGACAATATTGAAAAAGCACTATGCAATCTAAAACCATCTCTATCTATTGGACTGGACAGAATATGTGCCTACTTCTTAAAAAAGCTATCCACTGCCATAGCTGCTCTAAGCATAATCTTTGAAAAATCTTTCAGGACCAGCTCATTGCCAAACCTGTGGTCACTAGCCACGGTCATCCCCATCTTCAGACCCCAGCCTAGTTGAAAATTACAGACCAATCTCCTCGTGCTGAGTCACCTGTAAAGTCATGGAATCAATTATTAACCAATCCATTATCTGCCACTTAGAGACAAACAACCCACTCTCTAATAAACAATTTGGCTTCAGGAAAAAAACTATCCTGTAATCTGCAACTCTTACATTGCAAAAACATATGGACTACACAACTTGGTTAGGGCAAAGCAATAGACACAATCTACATAGACTTCTGTAAAGCCTTTGATTCAGTGGTACATGACAAACTACTCCTAAAACTAAAAACTTATGGTACCTCTGGACACCTGCATAACTGGATAGAAGCATTCCTGTCAAACAGACAACAAATGGTCAAAATTGGGAGTGTCCTATCAAATTCTGTACCTGTCAATAGTGGTGTCCCTCAAGGCAGTGTTCTAGGACCAACTCTCTTCATACTCTACCTAAATCACCTCTGTGATCATATTAAGAGCAATTGCATTCTCTTCGCTGATGATGTAAAGCTATTCAACACCACAGATAATTCTGCTACCCTTCAAAAAGACCTCGATTATGTATCAGAATGGTCAAACAAATTGCAACTTCAAATCTCAACAAATAAATGCTCTGTCCTACATATTGCCAAAAAAATCAGAAAATACAATACAAGCTGAACAGTCAAGACCTTGTTGATGATCCAAACTCTGTCAAGGACCTTGGAGTACTCATCTCAAATGATCTAAGTGCTAGAGCTCACTGTAACTACATAGCCAAAAAGGCATTAAGAGTTGTTAACCTAATCCTACGTAGCTTTTTCTCTGATACACACTACTAACTAGAGCATACAAAACATTTGCTAGATCAATACTTGAATATAGCTCATCAGTCTGGAACCCATATTACATAACTGATATTAATACAGTTGAGAAAGTCCAGAAATATTTCACAAGAAGAGTTCTCCACTCCTCTACTCGTTGCAGAATACTTGCCACCGGACTTGAAATTCTAGACCTAGAAAACCTAGAACTATGCCACCTTCGGTCCGATCTAAGTATAGTAGATAAAATTATATATTGCAATGCCCTACCTGTCAATGAATACTTCAGCTTCAACCATTACAATAGAAGAGCACACAATAGATACAGATTCATGGTTAACCACACTAAACTTGATTGCAGGAAATACGACTTCAACAACACAGTGGTCAATGTCTGGAATACTCTACCTGACTCTGTGGTTTCTTCCCCAAACCCCAAAAACTTTAACGTTTGTAGTAAACCTCGAGAGTCCTCTTGACCTAAGGCCCTAAGAATGACCTTCTCAAGTTAGGAATTGCATGATAAACTCAGCTTGGCACGACACGTAGGCAAATAGTTACAGAAACTAGCTGACTACAAAAATCTTGTTAATAGATAATCACTCTATCTTAGCACACAACAGTGGTCGCATCCTGCCATGGCGCCATTAGAATTATACTTCCTTGCTCCTCTTCACATATGTCTCGCTCCCCCCGCCCTGATAAAACTGCAAAATAAAAGAGGGTGGTGCGTTGCAATCGGGGGATTTTTTCATCTACCCCGGGCACAACGTGCTCTCTCACCTTGAGAAACTATGGTGTCTGTGTCAATTATTGATTCTAGTACTTAAGTACTCACCCTTGCGAGGGTCCCTCTAAATTTCACCCCTGCGGGGGCTCTACGGGCTGATCAGAGAACCTAAGGACAACGAGCAAACCGCGACAACGCGACAACTGGGGGCTCGTCCGGGATCTCTCCCTTCTTCAGCTCCACGGCGTGACTTCTGTCTAGAGGTGCGCTGCCTTCACTCCCGTTGCTACGCACCTGGCAAAGGCTCTGTACAATCGTAAGTAATGGGCTCCTCACTCTCCAAAGTTTCGTCAGTTCATAGGGACGAACTTTACCACTTAGTGAAGAAGGCTAATTGTTTGCAGAAAATTAACGGCACCACTGTATATACCTTGTTTAGAAAATCTATCACCTCCTTCTTGCTTTATGTGGCACAGCACTGTCCTGCTTATCCGGCTGAGGGCACGCTGCATCGCACTTCGTGGGAACGCTTGGGAAAATATCTGTATGATGTCCCCAGAGCTCCACCGGACATTCTTATGTCCTGGCGTGCGATAATGGCTGCGCTCAATACTATTTACCCCTCCACCACTCTCCCCGAGTCTTTATCTCTTGCCTCTAAAACTGCTAAGCCTCCTGCTGTTCACTTTGATTCTTCTCCCCCACCTTACCAATCTGTTGCCTCTTCGGATGATATTCCTCAGCTTGCCTCTGCCCCTCCTTTTCACTCTGACACTCCGCACAATCGTCTGCAGCCTTCCTCTCCTTCTGTCTCTCCTATTCCTACTGATTCTCCGTCCCCACATCCCTTTGGGGGAAATATTACTGCTATCCTGGCTTCTCCTTCCTTCATCTTAGAAACTTGTGATATACCTTCTGCTTACCCTATGACTCTTGTTCTGGGAGCCCCTGGCGCTCCTGTTCATACCAACATAGAGTTAAGAGTGTTGAAAAATTTAAAAGAGGCTGTAAATATGTATGGACTGCAATCCACTTACACTCGTGGCATGCTTGATTCTCTCGTGTCTGCTAACACTGTAATGCTGTTATATGATTGGAAGATGTTGTTTTCTATGCTTATGACTCCTGCCCAGTATGTTGTTTGGCAGTCTGAATATGAAAAATTAGTAGATGCTGAAATAAGACGAGGCCTCCCTAATCTGGTCATTGCTGATCACTTAAAGGGAACCGGATTATACTCCACCCTGATTCAGCAACAAACTTGCCCTCGCTGTGCCTTTGCAATCATTCATCTTTGTGCGATGAATGCCCTGAAACGTGTGGATGACTCAGACTCTAAATCCACACAACCTTTTTGAAGGTAGTGCAGGAGGTTGACGAGTCTTACTCTTCATTCGTTAACCGTTTGCAAACCGCTCTGGAACGCCTCGTGGCCAGTCTCAGGGTACTGCACCCTATGCTGCCAAGCCAAAAACTGTTTGCCCTCGTTGCAGAAAAGGTTTTCATTGGGCTTCCCAATGTTGCTCTAACCCTCCTCCTGCTCAGCAATCGGAAAACTAGGCATGGGGTCTTCAGCTAACCCCGCTACAAAGGCTGAAACTTCTCTTTCCTCTTCTCTTTCCTTTTTACAACCTACTTCTTTCCCTGTACAGCTGACAGAGGACATCGTTTATGATGATCCTGGTTCGGTCTTCACTCTCCCTCTTTCTATCACTGTTCTGAAGCCACTTCCGCCTTCCTTGCCTGTTTTGCTCATACCTAACTCCTCCCTTACCATTGAAGGCGTAGTCGCTGCACCCTTTTTGTACGACTCCTCTTCTCTGAAAAATCTCTCTCTCGCTGCCATTGGCGACCGGTGCTTTTCCCTGAAAGCGGGAACGATTGTGGCTACTCTCATTCTTTTTCTCTCTCCTGAACCGCCTTCTTTGTTTGCTCTACAGCAATCTGTTCAAGCCTCCAAACCTATGTTAACTATATTGCTGAATGGCCAATCTTTTGCTGGCCTGATTGACACCGGAGCTGACGTCTCTGTCATTCGATCCTCTGAGTGGCCATCCACTTGGCCCCTTGCTGAAACAACTTCAGTACAAGGCTTGGGTGGAGCGCAGGCAGCAAAGGTTAGCTCACTTTGGCTTACTGCCTCTACGCCTCATTCCTCTGTGACTGCTTATCTTAAACCCTTTGTCCTTCCATTACATTGCAATTTGTGGGGCCGTGACCTGCTATCTCAACTCCACACTTCTCTCTACATACCTTGAATTATGGCTATTTCTCCTCTTTTTCTCACTCTTAAATCAAATATTCCTGTTTGGATTGATCAATGGCCTCTTACAAAAGAAAAATTAAACGCACTTCACACTCTCGTTCAACAACAATTGGCAGAAGGTCATATTGAACCATCTACCAGCCCATATAACACACCAGTGTTTGTAATTAAAAAGAAAAGTGGCAAATGGCGCCTCCTACAGGATCTCCGTGTTCTGAACGCTATATTGCAACCTATGGGCCCATTGCAATGCGGCCTTCCAAATCCAAATTTAATTCCTGTAACATTTGATCTCATAATCATTGACCTCAAAGATTGTTTTTTCTCCATCCCGCTGATACCAGAGGACAGGATACTATTTGCCTTCACCGTTCCTGAGTTTAATAATTCTAAACCTACAGCTAGATATCAATGGAAAGTTCTTCCCCAAGGAATGCTCAATTCTCCTACGATGTGTCAATATTTTGTAAATAACGCTTTACAACCCTATCGGGACAAATTTCCTGAATTTTTAGTGTATCATTACATGGATGACATCCTGATTGCAGCTGATGGTCCTAAAGGTACAGTATGTAAAACTTTTCCATGTCTTCTCTCTCTCCTTGCTCTTGCAGGACTGCATGTAGCACCAGAAAAGGTACAGTCTCATTATCCGTTACAATATTTAGGACACAAGGTTTTAGCCTCCACAGCTTCACCTCACCTTCCTGTTCTCACACTCCCTCAACCTGCAACCTTGGTTCAGTTACAGCAATGCCTGGGCACGCTCAATTGGGCACGCCCATATCTTTCCATTTCAACTCATACTCTCTCGCCATTATTTCAAGCATTGGTCGGCCTTAAGCGTCCAGCAGATCTCATTTGGCTGAATGAGCAACAGCTTAATGCTCTTAAAGAAATCAACAGCGCCTTGCATACCCATTGGGTGGATCGCTCATTACACAATCATGCACTCTCATTGGCGCTTCTTCCCACACCCACACTCCTTACAGCAATCATCATTCAAATCTCGACTTCAAAGAGGCTACACATTTTAGAGTGGATTCACCTTCCTCATACCCCAAAAGCATCAATCACCACAAGAGCTGCACAAATGGCTCTTCTTATAGAACGGGGGAGGAAAAGAGCTAGAGCCTTGATGGGTGTGGATATCTGCACGCTTTACACTCCCTGCAGACTAACACAATGGGAACCACTCTTCCAAAATTCTGATGCGTTACAAGATGCGTTGGAAGGGTGGCAAGGGAATGTCTCTTGCCATCTACCACCAGACCCACGCATACAAGTGCTGAAAACAATTCCGCTCACTCTAGAGACTCCTTTAGTACAACAACCAGTGAAAGATTGTCTTACTGTATTCACTGATGGTTCTAAAACCATCGGGGCTTGTGTGTGGCAAACTGACAATCAATGGCATAAAAAACTTACCACACCACAACCTTCTGCTCAACAGGCTGAACTGTCTGCCTTCAATATGGCACTCACACTTTTTCCCAACCAGCCAATTAATGTAATATCTGATAGTCTGTATGTGGCACAATTGGCCTTGAATATATTTGATGCCTACATTTCTCCTGCAACCCCTTCTCCTTTAATGATGCTTTTTTTTACAGTTACAAGACCTATTGAAGGAAAGGAAAGAATCTCTGTTTGTGGCCCACATCAGAAGCCATCAGCATCTGCCCGGATTTCTTTCAGAAGGCAATCACATGGCAGATGAGGCCTGCAAGTTGCATTTGTTACCAATCCTGCAGAATAACACCTTAACAGCAGGAGAAAGTCATGATTATTTTCATCAAAATAGAAAGGCTCTGGTGAGACAATTTGGAATTACTCATCAAGAAGCCGCGGCAATTGTTCAACAATGTCCTACATGTAGTCTGCAGGCACGAAGTGTCCCAGAAGGAGTAAATCCTAGAGGCACCGAGGCCTGTGACACATGGCAAATGGACGTTACTCAGTATCCATCCTTTGCGCCCTGGAAGTATATTCACGTGTCTGTAGACACTTACTCTGGGTTCATCATGGCCACACTGCAAAGGGGGGAGACTACTAAAAACACTATCAATCATTGCATTCGGACCTTTGTAACACTGGGATGTCCAAAAATTTTAAAAACAGACAATGGTCCTGCATACACGAGCTCCTCTTTCTCGGAGTTCTGTCATCATTGGTCCATTGTACACAAATTTGGAATTCCATTCAATAGCCAAGGCCAAGCTATTGTGGAAAGAGCAAATTTAACACTCAAAACGGCCCTTGATCGATACATGGGGAAAAAAGGCGTACGCCCCCCGAACCTCCCAGCGTTACAGAATGTGTTAAATGTATGTTTATATACCTTGAACTTTCTGAATCTTACTGGCTCTCCTTCTTCTACGGCTGCTTCTCGTCACTTTACCACACCTCCTGTCCCTACCTCCAGACCTCTTGTTTATTTCAGGCAACTTCCAGATCCGAAGTGGAAGGGACCTGTGCAACTGATCACTTGGGGCAAAGGATACGCTGCTGTTCAACTTCCTGATCGTGTTCTTTGGGTGCCTGCGCGCTGTGTTCGACCTTATCATGGGGAGGCTAAGGACAAGTGTTCCTCTCCTAGCCCTTCTGATTCTGATATCTCCTGTCTTTTCTCAGTTTCGGGCTGATCCTGCTGTTATCTTCGCCCCTCCGTTCATACGCGTTACCTTTACCTTTGAAGACATCTCTCTTTCCGCCTGTAATTATGCCTTTCAACATCAAGGCCGTGCCTTGCGTCCCTCACCTCACGTTTCTCTTCTGTATGGCTACCAACCCTGTCGGGTCTACCTACATGTCTATGTCACTGCGAATACGGTGGGACCTTATTCCTGCTTAGGCTTTCTTGCTTCCCGTCAATCCTTCAATCATACAGTTTATCTCTTTTCCATTTTCTCTGTAACTCGCCCCCCACTACCCTCTATGTTTCTTTCTTGGCTCCTTTTGTCTCAATCTTCTCCTCAATCTTTTTCCCATACCCTGGTGCGCCACTTCTCCTGCTGCCAACCTCCCTGTGATACCACCAGCTGCCTATGGGATGCACCTGGCTCCCATCTCCCTGACCGCTATCCTGGTTCCTGGTCACCGCTCCGCGGACAACGAATTCGTAGACAGCTTCTCGAGTCCTCTCCACATCCTAAATTCAACTCCTTGATTCACACGCACCGTTACAACAATGAGGGAGCACTGCATCTTCGCTCTCAGGCCCTCTCCTGTTACCAAAGGTCTCCAATCAAGAAAAAGGGAATCATCTGGCGCTGGTTTTTCAACAATACCATATATCTACAAGACTCACCCAAATATACCATCAATTATCATTTTAGAGCAACTCATCTTTCAGTAACTGATCGGACCCTCTCAGACTTTGGTCTATACCAATGTGAAATTACAAAAATGGTACGAGGCTTTGCCACTTCTTCTCGGCTGACATTATCCCTACAACAAAAGTTTATCCCCCCCCAACGGAGGACACGAAGTGCACTCACCTCCCAAGATGCCAAACATTGCACCCCCTGCTTGCAAAAAACTCAACAGGGGCTGACCATCAGAACTACATTAATATATCACACCCATTTTATTTGCACCAAACCATCCACGCACACCTGTGTGTGGAATAGCACGACGTATAGTATTTGTGAAGATAACAACAAACAAACCTGTTATGACCCCACAGGCCCCACTCATCGCTACAACCTCCTCATCACTGTCGGAGCCGGCTCATCGAAAAAGACACTGGTCAATCATGACTTTTATAATCCGAAGGTATCCCAATCGGTCACTTTTGATGCCTGCGAAGCCATGGACTATGGCACAAACGAATGTGGCTCACTTGTCTGGCGACGGACATATTCCAGCAATGAAAAGTACATCTGTGCCAGAACTTCAAATCAACACGACCCCTGTGGCAAAGGCACCTACTGCAATGAATGGAAATGTGTGGACTTTCAATCCAGAGGGCTCACAGTGCGACCCGACACCATACCCAAGAGGGATAACCTTAAAAAACTCTATATCACCCGTCTTAGAGTTCCCGATCCCAACTGTATGCAACATCAGTGCAATCCCATCAATCTCACGTTTCCAGTACCGGAAAATTGGCTTTCCTTCCAAACATGGAACGGTACTGACAATGACTATGGCTTGGGTATTGATGGGACAGGAACCAACCCTTCAGTAGCCATCAAAATAATAGTAAGCAAAATTTCCATCGACTCAACCAGACACTCCTTATTTCATTCTGTTTATTCGGAATTGGCAAAATTGACTCACCTGACCGTACCACATGATGTGCGCAACACCTTTGTACACCTTGCAGAGACTATTGCTAAATCATTGCAAGTTAAAAATTGCTTTGTGTGTGGGGGAACTACAATGGGGGAACAATGGCCGTGGCAGGCCCAGGAAATTAACATCACCCATGTCATAACTAATTGGTCCAACTTTGCTACCCTGTTTATTACCTATCTTTATTTCAATGATCAAACGTAGTTTAAATGCTATTGCCGAAGCTAAAGCTGCTGCGCAACTTAATCTCTTAATGCAAAATCATGTATATATGGCAATTCCAACTGAGGAGTGCAAGGCTCCGCTTTTGCACTTATGTTCCGATGACGACACTGATAACCTGCCCTTGAACGAGGTTGTGCAATCGGATCGGGATGTCCCGGAGGGTATGTCCTTATCCAAGCACTATGATATTCCAAAGGAGAAAGGCTTATATTTTGAATCGGATATCGCGGCACCTTAAAAACAAAGAAAAGAGGACTTGTAGTAAACCTCGAAAGTCCTCTTGACCTAAGGCCCTAAGAATGACCTTCTCAAGTTAGGAATTGCATGATAAACTCAGCTTGGCACGACACGTAGGCAAATAGTTACAGAAACTAGCTGACTACAAAAATCTTGTTAATAGATAATCACTCTATCTTAGCACACAACAGTGGTCGCATCCTGCCATGGCGCCATTAGAATTATACTTCCTTGCTCCTCTTCACATATGTCTCGCTCCCCCCGCCCTGATAAAACTGCAAAATAAAAGAGGGTGGTGCGTTGCAATCGGGGGATTTTTTCATCTACCCCGGGCACAACGTGCTCTCTCACCTTGAGAAACTATGGTGTCTGTGTCAATTATTGATTCTAGTACTTAAGTACTCACCCTTGCGAGGGTCCCTCTAAATTTCACCCCTGCGGGGGCTCTACGGGCTGATCAGAGAACCTAAGGACAACGAGCAAACCGCGACAACGCGACAAACGTTAGACTGTCTACTATTGAGCTCACCCCTTTCCTAAGAGGTCTGTAGGGGGTGTGCATAAGCACACTAACGTGCCTACTGTTTATTTTATTTTTCTTATATGTATCCATTTATTCATAACTATGTTTATACCTATACCTATTATCTTATAAGCAATTGACAAATCAAAATAAATAAATAAATAAAAATGATGTGATTTAGGGCTTGGATTCTCCCAAGGACAGGCTTTGATTCTTTGCTATTTGAATCAGCAGCCATCGGCATTGAATCTGAATCATCAGTCAAATGTAGCTTGGAATGTTGCTTAATGGCCAGGAATAAGTGAAGAAGTTGCCCACATGTTTAAAAGATATCTCAAATTGCACCACTTCTCCAGTGTCACAGGTCATATAAGTATTGCAGGAACATTTATGTACATAGTAATTTTGTTTCTGTGAATACATGTTGAGGTGATGTGAGGTATTTTCAGTGATTTCTACAATAGCCATGCATATCGTAGATGTGCTGAGAGAATTATTTGTAAAATGGTATTTCAAAACAAATAGTAAGCATCTGATTATCTGAGGACCAGTACCCAACAGTCATTAGAATCTCTCAAACATTAGCCATTCCACCACAGCAGGGCTGTCAAATTCCCAACCCATGGGCCAGATGCATCACACGCTGGCCACATCCATGCCCAATTTAGTGAAGGGGGAAAAAGTCTTGCTACATTATGTAAGACCGCCATGAGTTTGATATCAGTTACCTTACACTGCTTGTATATGTTATATTGCTTACATTTTTGCAGACTTAGAGGTAGTTATTCCAGAAATTTCAGTAAAGCAAGCAGCAGAAAAACCTACTTTTGATTTTAGATTCATTTGCTGATCAGTAGGAAAGATACAACATTGTAGTTCTCCAAATGCTGTTGAACTATAACTAATAGTAGACACAATAAGTATGGTCATTAAAATACAATATAGTTGAGGAATATTTTTCATGACAGAATATTACAAACAGCCCAAACAATATTTTCATCCATTGATTTGTGTAATCCCTTTAAAAATAGTCAAACTATATATCATACATTTTTATCCCTTTAAAATAAATATGCAAGTTCCCATTCTGGATTAGAGTTCACCAACTGTTTACTTTCCTAAATTATGCACACATATAGTGTATCACTCATCACTTAAAGAAAACCTTCATTTTTAGCGATAAAGTTTTTTCAATAGTGCCGTTTAACTAGTAGGAGCAATTCTTTTATCCTCACTCATGTCAATTATCATTTATTTTTTATGTTGTTCCTTCCTCATTATTTAAAACTTTATATAGAAAAGTGGTAATGCGTGGGATCTGCTTGATTAAAAATGTATATGTTGCCCTTCCAAAACAAGATAGATGTTGCGGAGGAGGAAAAGAAATGCAGAAAATTAATGTGAACCAAACTATACAATACTTTCAATGAATAAACTGCTAAGTTATCAGTAATACACTTATGTAAGTAAGTAATATTTCTTACTTAAATTTCAGGTTCACATCCATATTACCACAGATTTACAGTGGATCTACCATTAGGTAGAGTGGGACAATCATTAGGTAGAGTGGGACAACTGGAGGTCATGTCCACATTTACCTTTTCAGCTGCTCTTGTCCAGGGTTCATGTCAGCTGTAGTCTAAACTGGCTTAAGAAAAACATGTCTGGACTGAGTTACCTTAGAAACAACTTGCAAATAATTCAGTCTGAACTACATGCTACCTTCCACTGGGCTGTTCCCCAGTTGCTCTGCCTCCACCTTAGGTCAGTAGCTGTCAGCTGCTTTCCTTCCTATGGGTGAATCTTCTGGATATATATAATTTTATACAAAGTAATATGAGTTCACGCTTAGCAGCATATTTAAAGTTAAATTTATATTTACAAAGTTAAAGCATCAAAGTTCTCTTGCACTCTTAATAACTTCTAAATTCTCTCTCATCCATGTTAATTACTGCTTTCTTTCCTTCATTTATCTAGCTTTCCTAACTAAAAACTATTGGAGAAGGAGGAGGAGGAGGAGGAGGAAGAGGAGGAGGAGGAGGAGGAGGAGGAGGAAGAAGAAGAAGAAGAAGAAGAAGAAGAAGAAGAAGAAGAAGAAGAAGAAGAAGAAGAAGAAGAAGAAGAAGAAGAAGAAGAAGAAGAAGAAGAAATTGGAAAAACTATTTTCAAACCACAGCATGAAAATGAGCTTGAAGTTCACATATGCAAAGGGAGGGAGGAGGTGTCATCTCTTTCCACCCTCAAAAGTGACTGCTGTCTTATTCTAGTGGCAGGAGATTAGACAGGAAGAGAAATTCTGACTCAGATCTAATGCAGAATGCTCTCTCAGTCAGATGACCAGTTAGCTTCTGTGTATGAAATGGGAAGGCAGTTTTTATCTTTTTGCTTCTGGTGGCAAAATATTTTCACCCAATATTTTGAAGCCTGAAACAGTATGTATGCATGGCATCATGTCAAGCTTTGACTAAAAAAACATTTACATTTATCTTTATCTTTTTCCTCCTGGGACCTTTTTTGAGGGCATTGCTTCCATAACTTGAAATCTCCACATACTGTGTGGCGAACATTGGATGGCCCTAATTAAGTGTGCTGTTTTGCTATTGCTGAGGATTCTATTATAATGGAACAAGAACCTTTTTATAATAAAAAAGGAACCTTTTTTCAGTTTGGAGGCAGAATTCCAATTTAAAACAATCCAGGGTGGTTTATTCCCTTGGAGTTGGAGGCCAAGGTCAAAGCAGACATGTCTAATGAGATGGTGGATGTATCTTTTCTTACACAAGCAACTGAAAGACCAGGAGAGGTGCAATTCAAAACCCAATCCCTATGCAAGTTTACAAGAGAAAGCTATTTGTAACAATTAAAGACAGTGACAAATAAGTAAAATAAGACAGAGGCATTGCCTTGACAGCAAGAAGCAAATGCTGTCCATTGGAAGATTCCAGCAATCCTTGAAGAGCTCTTGAATAGTTAAAAATACCAAGCAAACCTTGGAAAAACAATTTTTGAAGATCCCAACACAGTCTGAAACTTTGAAGCTCTCTCCAGAGATTAATAAGTCTCTACAGTGTTCCTTGCACTTACAAAGCAAAGGGCAAAGATTAGAAAGTCAAAGAAAGACTGGAGTTAGATTCTCAAGGCAATTTAACACAGCAAAAATAGACAACTGAGAAATCAGAAATTTTAAAAAGAATATGAAATCCCTTTACAGCCCTACTTTTCCAAATACTTCAGAGGTACAGGGAATGTGTTCACCAAAAAAAGGGAAGTAAATCGGACTGGATAAGACACCAGAGACCAATAGATGAGCCAATTATTGATTATTGATCAATAATATTATTGGTTCTTATTGTATTTATTTACAATCATTTTTACAGATAACCAATATATTTATCTTAACTAACCTCAGGAGTGCAGACATATTGAAGTCAAAAATGTAACAAATAATATTTACATATCTTTTTTTTCAGTTTCAGGTGAATAAAACTAGCTTGAGTTAAATCATTCATTTATTTTATAGTACTTATATAATATCTTAAAGTACTACATGACTAATAGTACTTATCACCCTGTATAGTGGATGCTATACAACATCAAAACAAAACAAAACAAAAATTAAATTAAAAGCATGACAATAAACAGCTAAGTCCAGAACAGAATGAAAACTAGAAGAAATACAGAGTTTATCTCCCAAAAATGGCAAATGGTTAAGCGACCTAAGGATTTGTGTTTTCCTTTCATTCTGTTGTCTTCCAAATAGCAACTAACTATATCTGAAACTTTAGAACTTGGAAGGCAATCTTTCAAATAATATCAATTTGTAGTTTCTACAAGAGTTGATTTCTTGACTATTTTATATAAAGTGCAACAGAAGCTTATTGTGGTACTTATAAACTGTGTAATTGGAATTACTACTGCACGGAAAGTTTTCACCAGCTATCTCTTAATGTTATCAATAAGGCTAAAATTTTGAATACTCGAAATATATGAGGCAGTGCGAACAAGTAGGACAGTTATCTAGATTTATGAAACTGCTTATTACTTCTTTTATAGCCACTGAAATCTGATTGTTCAATAATTTTCCTGTAGTCTATGTCATTCTAAACATAAAGCTAAAGCATCTCATTTAATTTTATAAAGATTCAATCTCTTCTGGAAAATACAACATAAAACAAAATCGTGCTTTCATAGATGAAATGCACGAGATAAAATGCAATCATCTACTTCTTTTTGAAATAGTAAATATTTCAAAAATGACAATATAGTTTTTGCATACATACCAGTGGTGGGATTCAATTTTTTTTACTACCGGTTCTGTGGGCATGGCTTGATGTGTGTGGCAAGCGAAGGATACTGTAAAATCTCCAGTCAGAGGTGGTATTTGCTGATTCTCTGAACTAATCAAAATTTCCACTACTGGTTCTCCAGAACTGGTCAGAACCTGCTGAATATCACCTCTGATACATATACACACAAAAAGACAGAGACACAGAGAGAAACATGCTGAGAGAGAGAGGTTTAACCAGATGATTTATATAAAACAATATCAACCATAAAATAATGGCACTTCAACATAAGAATAAATGTTTGGTGTTTTTTTTTTTTAAAGATATGGAGGTGTGATGGCTAAGTAGTTAAAAACTGCTGAATTAAATTCAACATCATGTGGTGGAGTGGGCTTCTATTACTTGCCCCAGCTCAGATAACAGATAACCAGAGTTGGAAGGGACCTTGTAGGTCATCTACTCCAACCCCCCACCCAAGCGTGAGACCCTACACCATTTCTGACAAATGGCAGTCCAATCTCTTCTTGAAAGCCTCAAGTGATGACGCTTCCACAACTTCTGAGGGCAAACTGTTCCATTGGTTGATTGTTCTCACTGTTGAAAAGTTTCTCCTTATTTCCAGGTTAAATCTCTCCTAGTTCAGTTTCCATCTATTATACCTTGTCTGGCCTACAGGTGCTTTAGAAAAGAGCTTGAAAATAGTTCTCTGTGGCAGCCCCTCAAATATTGGAAGATTGCTATCATGTCTCCCCTGGTCCTTCTCTTCACTAGTCTAGCCATGCCCAGTTCCTCATATGTTCTTCATATGTTTTAGTCTCCAGTCCCCTAATCATCCTGGTTGATCTTCTCTGTACTTTTTCTAGAGTCTCAACATCTTTTTTATAATGTGGTGAACAAAATTGGATGCAGTACTCTAGGTGTGGTCTTACTAAGGCTTTATAGAGTGGTATTAGTACTTCCCTTGATCTTGATTGTATCCCTCTGTTAATGCAACTTAGGATTGCATTAGCTTTTTTGGCTGCTGCTGCACACTGCTGGCTCAAATTTAGCTGGTTGTCCACTAAGACTCCAAGATCCCTCTCACAGTTACTGCTATTGAGCCTGGTTTCACCCAGCCTATATGTGTACTTTTGGTTTTTCTTGCCTAAGGGTAGGACTTTTCTCTACATTGAATTTCATTTTGTTACATACGGCCCAATGTTCTAGTCTGTCAAGATCCATATGGATCTTGAGCCTATCTTCTTGGGTGTTAGCTATTCCTGCCAGTTTAGTATCAGCTGCAAATTTGGTAAGTTTCCCTTCTATTCCCTCATCTAAGTCATTAATGAAGATATTGAAGAATACTGGGCCTAAGACGGAACCTTATGGCAACCCACTGCTTACTTTCCTCCATGTAGACTTAGACCTTTTAAGGATTACTCGTTGAGTACATCTAGCGGTTTGAAAGCATGCAAATGCGAGTAGATAAATAAATACCACTTCAGTGGTAAGGTAACAGCATTCCATGTGCCTCGGCATATAGTCATGCTGGCCACATGACTATGGAAACGTCTTTGGATTATGCTGACTCCCTCAGCTAAGAAATAGAAATAAGTACCACTCCTTAGAATTAAACATGTCTGGACTGGGAAAATCTTTACTTTTACCTTTTAAGATATACTTTTCATTGTCAATTCTACTATCTTCCTCTTTTCCTTCTATAAATTATTCCATTTTCTGCTTCCTCTTTTCTTCTTCTACTATATGAGACCTAATCCTGACACTCAAAGGGTTTAGAAGACTACAATTTGAGCAGTAAACCTTCCCAATGGCTGGTTTTTCTCATAGCAACAGAAGCTAACAACACGAAACAACAACTGTTATCACCGCCAGGTTATTGAAAGCCACCATTTTCATGTTTTAGAATCTCCTAAACTTGGGAGAACTTAGGAAAAATATACAGGTAGCATGAATAAGAGTACTGGGAATAATTAATGGGAGGATCTGATAGTCAATCTAATGGATACAATCATCCTAAAAGCTTTTTTTATGATACCAAGATTGGGTCTGTATAGCGCAGGATTTCTCAATTTCAGAGTCTTTAAAGTATATGGACTACAATTCCCAGAATTCACCAGCCACATAAGTCTCTCTCTCTCTCTTCCTCCCTCCCTCCGTCCTTCCCTCCCTCCCTCTCTCTCTCTCTCTCTGATAAGACCTAGAATAGAGTAATAAAATGTTACAGCTAAACAAAAATCCTGAAATATTCCCCCATTCACAAATCTAGAAAATGGAGAACAATTTTATAATGCACCCTTACTCATATCATTACTGTCCAATGCTACAAATAGTATTAGTACAACAGTGCAAGCTTATGAGTCAGAATAAACTGACAGTGAGTTACAACCAATTCAGTAGACATTCTAATATGTCACCTAGATAGACATGACAATACTTTACTATTCTATTCCGGCTGTTGATAGCACTGCTAACTCAGAAAAAAAAGTTTAAGGTTATACTTTCTATCACATGGCTCAGAACATCTGCAATTCTTCTGTAGCTTGTTTATGACTGAGTCCACTCAAACGATAAAAGCTAGATATAACTTGGGCTGTTGAAGATGCTTATTAGTATTCATCTATGATTATATCTGTCTCTTCCACCCCAGCAGACCCATTTACATATATTAATCTAGTGGAGTTACAGATGGCAAGCTCAGTGGTTAGAAATTGCTCTGACATTTAAACTTATCTGTTCTTAATTGCCATGCTTGAAAATCCTGCGCATAGCACCTAACACAATTTTCTGTGCTCTTATGACCTTACCAGAAGCTGGAGGGTACAAGGTTGGAAAAATTAAGTAATGTCTTTTTAAAAATACTTTTTAAAATGGCAATTAATCACCCAAAAAAGCAAACAAATCAGAGAATGCTGGAAGGTATGGCTTCAAGAAACTCTGATATAATAATTTCAATATTCCTAGTTAGACTGTAATCATATGCCAAACAAGATTACAAAGTTTTTCAGGTCATATGGTTTAACCATCCTTCCCTATTTAATACAGTATGTACTTACAACATGGTTACCCTGCCATTAACTCTGCCTAGCTCTAGCTGTAATACCTACTTACCCATAGTGCAAGAACAGAGGCACAAGTTTGATCATACATACATATTACTCTTAGAAACCATTCTGAAAGTTGTTTTCTTTTTTCAAAGCAGCAATTGAGGCTAAGAAGAAGTATTACTTTTCTAGATGAAATCATGCCAGGACATGCATGAATGAAGAGATGAAAGCTAACTAGTTTTTAAGCTATTTTATTGGAAATAACAATAGACCCAATTTTCTGTAGTGGTACCAGGCTAGAAACCAGAGAATACGAATTTTAGGTCTTCCCTTAGTCAACTGGGTAATTTTGGACCAGTCATCTCTCTCAACCCTAGGAAGCAAGATTCTGAAATTTTGCCAAGAAAAATGCAAGGTCTTGTCCATATTCTCGCCTAGAATTTAAAAAAATGACTCAAAGGCCCATTAAAGAAATGGAAACACCAGCTTGGAATAACAGTAATAATAACAACAGCCCAGTAAACATGACAACATATTGGATTCTGAATTGGATGTTACTTTTCAGAATATGTATTGACAACATACAGATAAAGCACCTTAATTTATTTTTTGGATATAGGGTATTTCAGGAAAGGCTGTTCCAATAGAATTATTCATATGAATTAGTCTCATGTTCTTGATCAGGAGAGTTTTGTTTTCAAGTCTAGTTCTTTCTGTATTTATATTGGATATACCAGGCCAGATAGGGCAAGTTGAAGAAGCTACGTTGACTAAAGCACTATACTTTTGTACCAGTGGTGGAATTCAAACTTTTTTAACTACCAGTTCTGTGGGCCTGGCAGTGGAAGGATACTGTAAACTCTCCAGTTGGAGGTAGTATTTGCCACTTCTCTGAACTACTCAAAATTTCCACTACCGGTTCTCCAGAACTGGTCAGAACCTGCTGAATACCACCTCTGTTTTGTACATGCATGCAATATAGATGCAAATTCACAGCCACTATCTTGGTGTTTTTCTCTCTCTCTTTTTCTGCCCTCTGTTGATACTGTTGATTATTGAAGGAAATTTAAATCATTTTTAATTATTCTCTTTTCCTGTAAAGTTCCTGAAAATATCTAATCTGGAAGGTGGGAATGCTTGATACAATACGGGAGATGGGTTTATTATATGCCAAGGACAAAGGAAATTGATGAAAATTCTTCTTTCTTCCTTCTTCATGTGGCAGCCTCTCTGGATCCCAACCAATTCCTTACCAAGGAAGCCTTCTATTTAATGTATGCAAATTCTTTACCACACTTAAATAAAATAAACATTGAATTTGATTCTCTCTCTTATGAAAGAGTTTGAGTTTAATTTCAACCATTATAAAGTTACCTTACAGAAGGCTTAAAGGATTTCCATTTTCATCACAAAAGAACACATTTCTTTTTACAGTATATACAAGAGAGAGGATTTGTACAAAATGTCATTCTTAGTCTTCTGTAATGAAGTAAATAACGAAGTTACTTTAAAACGAACATAAATTGAGAACAATTAAATACACATTACATCGTTCAGCCTGACAGTAGTACAAGGGGGTAATGAATGTAAGGACACTTTTAAAAACTGAGCAAAAAGAATAAAACCAGTTTATCATGCCTCATAAACTGAGTTTCAGTTTTAAGCAGTAACAATAATTTAAAGTATAAACTTCTAATGAACAGCCAGGGAAAGATTTTATTATTCAAAGAGAAGTTAGAAATTATTTATGATTCTGTGAGAAAGGGGAAGCAAATGAGAGAACTACCTTTTCCCAAAAAAGTTTTAGTGTTGGATGTATGTAAGAGTATGAATTATGTAAATAATTTCATACTATCTTTTCAGGGGTCTTTATCACCGGAACATATGTATTGTTGCCAGTGTAAATGGTAAATATGCTTAGTATTCAGATATTTGCACTATGATGACATCTTTTTTTTGTTGTTATCCATTATCCCAATTCCTGCCTGCCTGCCTCTTCTTTCTTTCCTTTCTTTCTTTCTTTCTTTCTTTCTTTCTTTCTTTCTTTCTTTCTTTCTTTCTTTCTTTCTTTCTTTCTTTCTTTCTTTCTTTCTTTCTTTCTTTCTTTCTTTCTTTCTTTCCTTCCTTCCTTCCTTCCTTCCTTCCTTCCCTTCTTTTTCTGATCATAGCCACTAATTTATTGAATAGCTGTGTCTTTAGAAGTTTTAGAATTTATTTTCAAGCTCTGCATTTTCTTTATTTCACAAATGTACAGTGACTTCATTACCAAAACTGCAAATGCTCCGTTATAACCTACTACACTTCCTCCAAGCAGCAGCTCAAAAATACCCAGTAACACATTGTTTGTGCCTCAACTCTTTCACTCAACTGTTCATCTTATACAGAAGGGAAAGTGTCTATATGAAATTCATATATTTTGAACCTACATGACAGGGACAAGCTCCCATGATGGATGATTGTGAAGCATCCTGCCACAGTCTCCATAGGAACTCAGACTTCCAAAATAAAGTCTATCTTTCAACTTAGATTGGTGAAGCTGGAGGAAGTCCCTTACCCTGGTACATGAACTGTGTTTTTAAGCTTTGAAAAAGACTTTTTTTAATCTTGAAGAAGGCAACTTTCCAATCATCTGACTTGGAAAATAATATTTAAAAATCATTCCAAAATATTCTGAAAATTACGGTATTTACAGTTGCTGAGCCATCAGACTGAAAGCTGCAATTGGCCTTTGATTTATATATTGGGAGCTGTACAAAGCAAAGGGAGACCAAGTTAAAAATGTAATGTGTAATGTCTTCTAATTTAATTAACATTTAATCTAATTGCAATTCATAAGATTCTGGCTTAAGTCTGTCTGTGGTCATATTAAAAATTATATTTTGGTGGATTTCTGATTTGAGAAATCTACAAGATCTCCTTCTTTTTATCAAAAGGAGGACTGCAGCATTATGCTGTAAGCACATTCCCTTCCATACCTATATGAAAAGCAATTATTCATGCTGGGGGAGGGGGGAGGTTTGCATTGCAATACCATGAAGCTCTTTCATGATTTTGATTTTTTTTCCTCTCTAGATACAAGTGAGCTGTGTCCAGAGCTTTATGGATCCCAGAGAAGCCTGACAGTATACAGCATAATCTCTCTGAAAATAGGAATTATGAAAGAAAGCTATGTTATTCTGTTATCACTTTCCTTTTTGCCTCCTTGAAAAAGAGACAATTCCAGATGAAAAAAAGAACAGTAAATGCAATGGATAAAAAAGAATTTTATTTTGTTTCTTCATGTGGTAATCCCAGAGGGCGTGTATCTCTGCTATATCAAAACTTCAAAAAGAAAGTACCTATGTTGTTCTTTAGTAATTAATCAGTAATTTTGCAAGCAAATATTGTTTATTTAATAGTCTAAAATATTTTGCCGCTGCTCCCCATATTATGTGGATCATCTGTGCTAAGAATAATTCATGTTGCTGTTACAAGACAAATTTAATTAATGAGATCTGACTGTGCAACATTAACTTCATTTGATGTAAATTCTTCTTTATTTGAATGCTGCTGGTTTAATACCTGCATTTTGAAATATTAACACTAACAAAGCAATGTTTTCACTGGAGGAGCACAGAGCATGATTCCATTCATCCCACTTATAGGTGAAATAAGGCTAATGAAATGGGACACAAAAATATGAAATACAACTAGGCAAGCCATAGCTTGGTTATTGTACGGGGCTTTAATAAACTCAGTTTGGCGCAGAATGTCTGTGTAGCATATAATGTTTCACACTACTAAGTTGGTTCTAGAATAACATTTGTATAAATTGGATTTAACAAAAGCAGTAATAGTGGCTAATTTGTGTCTCTGAAGCCCATGGAGATTTCTAAATGAAATACCTGAAGGGCACCACATATATATATATATAGTGAAGGATGGACAGACGGACACACATACACACACATATATGTATGTATATGTGCAAGTATATATTTATGTATGTATATAGCATGTGTATATGTGTGTTATGTAGGTGTTTGGATAGATAGATATATTATCTTGAGAGCAGGCAAAAGAATTTCATTTTTAATGTGGGCCAGTGCGCTCACAGTAAAAACAATTACAATAAAGTTATCTTACCTATCATGACTAATGCATTAATACTATATATTAACTAACAACAGCCACATAAACAGACATAATGTTTAATACTTTTAATATGAAAATTGCATGGCTATAATGCTTGAACAGCTATCTTTATATTCAGAGTAGGAGAAAAAAAGAAACAATAATTTAGCTATATCCAGAGTGGGCTTCAAAAATTTTAGTAAAGAGTTCTCTGCCTGCTTGCTGGGTGAACATGGCCATGGTGGGCATGGCCTAGTTGGCCTCCTACACCATTATGTGTGTGTAGGGTGTGTTTTTGCCCTTCCCAGGCTCCAGAGGGTATCTTGAGATTCCGTGAAAATGGCCTCACTGGGCTCCCGAGGTTCTCTGGAAGCCAGAAACGGGCCCATTTCCAGCCTTCCCGAATTTCCAGGAGGCCCGTTTTTGGGCCTGCCTGAGCCTCTGTGCACATCCTGCACTTACCTGTATCCAAAATGGGCCATGTGGAGATTCCTGGGAGGGGTGGGGTGGGGTGGGATAGGTGGGCCAGCCAGGAGTGGGATTTGTGGGTTCTCTGAACTGCACAGAATCTTAGTAAGGGGCTGTCCCGAACCCTTGCGAACCCACAACAGCCCAACCCTGGATATATCCCTCTAAATTCAGGGAGAATGAGACAAATAGATGAACTTTTCTACACTTTTACTGTTGTTTTGATATGACATAGGGAAAATAGGAGATTACAAATCATAAGAGCTGAATTCATAGATCACATCTGAGATTTCTTTTGATATACTTTGTAAATCAGAAGTTATATTTCAGCTTGGTGTTTGAACTCAGCCAGTGATGATTTGATTCATGACTAATCACTGCTTCCGTGCAATACAGCTAAAGAATGTGCTGTTAAATGCCATACAAAGGTTGTGCGAGACTGACCTTACAGTGGTTTATGCCCAGTTTAACTTATTTCTATGATGCTACCTAAATAGGGAGAAATTTAATGTTCATTGTATCAAGAAAGTATCATTGGCATAATTTTCAAACAGATCAAATAAAAGCTAACCCTAATGGAAAACAGTACATTCAAAAGACAATATAAAGGAATTGCAACCAATCAAATAGTTTCAAAAGGGTATGTTATTTTATATAAATGTACATGTGTGATGTCCATTTTAATGTTTTTAGCTATAATGTTTGTGTTATTCTTTTAATGGAAAAGTAGCTTACTTTTTGCATTAATGTAACAAGATCACATCCCATGTCCATAAAGCAGCTTATCATGTATGCAAAGACCTTTATGTACTATAATAAATTTTGAACTGAATTCTATATTACAAATATGATTTAAAAGTTCACTGAAGGTTGCCACTGAGGATGAAATGTGTTAGCAACCTAGCCTTTGTAGTTTGACTCATAAGCATTATTTCTTAATGTACTGAACTTAAATTAAAGCTGTAAATGAATAAATATTTTACAACAGCAGCCATTATATTCCCAGAATATTTTAAATGGGGTTCCCACTGCACATTTATAATAGAGCTGTATAATAAATATTCCCCCTAAAGAAATAAGAAATGGGAAGCCATCATGTTAAAGCAACATTTATATGGAATTATATCAGCTTTAAAAAGATGTATATGCATTCCTCATATTTAGTCAGTGATTTCCATGATTCAAGCAAACCTCAAAATGGTGAAGCTCATGCAGAGTTAACCTTCTGGTTTAAATCAATGGGATAAACATCTAAAGCCCTTTTAGCTGCAGCTCAGGGGGTCATTTGCACTGGCAACAGAAATCCTTTCTTGGACAAATGAATCTGAACCTTGCAGTTACTCCCATTTGGAGTTTAAAGATTCAATTGTGCAGGACAGCTCTATCACTAAGCAAAATTAAATTAGCACTCCTGGCTGCTGATTCTGGATGATATAGAAAGAAGCAGACTGACAGTTGGGTAATTAGTTAGTTATGGCATTTTTATTGCCTAGGATAAGAAAATATACTACTTATGGGATGTTCCATCTCATATGACAATATATGTTGTCTGATTATGGACATAATGAAAGGAGAGGTGAATTGATACAGTGTAGTATCTTCAGTCAGTCCTTAAATAGGAGCCAAAAGAAAGAGACTGGTTATTTTTGTATAATTTAAAGGTTATGTACTATTGATCAACTTTGGATCAAAGAAACATCTGGTGCAAACTTTCTGACATTGCATTTCCATTCTGCTAGAGTCATCATTATCATCATTAGGTCCTTAGAGAACATTGGGCACGAAATTGTTTCCAACAGTTTCAGTCATTCGCAGAATCTTCGGCATCGTCCCAAGGGACATTAATAATCTTAAGATCTTACTTAAGTGTTTGGCACCAGGTTTTTTGAGGTCAGGCTCATTTTCTCTGTCCTTCAGAAGGTATCCAACATAGTGCAACTTTTGGGTGCTGGTCTTTAGGCATATGTAAGGTATGGACAACAAGCCACATTCAACATTCATTCAATAAACTCTGGTAGAATAGAGCTTGTTATATGTCTGTAGGACATAATCTGAGGAAAAAAAAACAAGAATTTTGCTGACCTGTGTAGGAAGTTAGCACCCACCCCTCTCCTAAAAAAATTGAAATAACCTAGGAAATATTAAAAGGCAGAATATTTCTCCTAAAAAGAGTAGAAACTCAAGAAGCAGAAACTCACTCAAGAAGCAGAAACTCACCCCCACCTTTGTTAATGGGTGGGCCATTAAGGCCTGGGCCAGAATACTTTACATAAGAAGGTAAAAGCTATAGAAATTGCCAAAAGCCCTTTTAAGGGCATAATCACCCAGCAAGACTAGACCAAGCCTGGAACTTAGGACAGCCTACAGAGTTGCCCCTGGGAGTCTGACAGCCAATGGGATTCATTTCTTGCACAGGAACAGGAAACACTAAGGTTATATCCAACAGAGGTTATATAGGGTCTCTCAGCATCTGGACTTCCCTTTTTTCTTGACCTCCTTACCTTGAAGGATGTGATCATCCTTCCTTCTCACTCTGGAGCTCCAGGCCATGTGGTCTTGTACACCATTAAACTTTCCAAGCAGCCTCCATATTTCCAGTGTCTTTTTCCCCACTTGGAACTGAACCCAGAAGGATATTTCTTTCAACAATTGAATATCCACTTCATTGGAGCAAGAATAGGAATATGGACAGGATGAAGACATTGAATGTTTATGAATAATATGCATGTGTAGCTTTTCTTGAAGGCACTGTTGAAAATGGCCTCAGGTATCTGTTGGTTACCTATGGATCATTTAAATCCCTAAAAAAAGAATTTCTGCCTCATGTTGGTCCTATTTTGACAGAATTAACAAGTTTTCAGATGGCAACAAATGCAAACTATTTATTTCACTGTAACATGTCTCTTCCGGTATATCACAAGATGCTATACAGTATTTTATCACATTGAAGGGCCATTTTACATTCCCTGGTTAAGAACAAAAGGAGCTGTTGAATAAAGGAATATCAAGAAATGCTCTAGACCGTAGACTTTGCTGATGAAAAGCCTGCATTCTGTCAGGATTCTGACCGATGCTCTATTTAAATCATGAGCCTCAGGCAAGCTTCAAAAGAAATCTGGTTAATTTATTAGGAGCTTCATGTTGGCATGGACCAAATGAAGCCAACTCTGACCTCACTTAATCCATGCTTTGGCTCTGACCCTGTTTCCCCCTCCCTCCAAGATGTGTCATCAGTCACATTCTCCAAAGAAGCAATTTCGCAGGCTGCAGAAGTCACTCCCTCCAGCCACTGTGGTTCTCCATGGAAATGACCTTAATGTTGCCGTGTTTTGACTGAAATGCAAGTTCACGATGCAGCTGCAAAGTTCAATTTCCCATCCCCCTTGCCTATGGCAACTCGAGAGCAGGTTAGGAATGCTTCGTGAATTGACTTATAGGTAAGCAGTTGCTGGGAAGGGGCTGATGGTTGATATGTTTTAATTTTTTTGTAACATCTAACTAGGCATTATTTTTTTCTTTAGAACCTTTCCTCACCTCATTCAATTCTTGGATCATACCTGTTGTTTCTTCTAGGACCTCAAATTGGTTTAAATAGCACTTTCTCTCTCCAAAACTCATTTCCATCCAGTTTGGTCCATGTGAGAATAGAATGTACATGTAGATAGAGCTCAATTGATTTTATAAAAGGAGTACCTTATTCAATGCAATAAGGTACATGCAATGCATTTTAAGTAATATATGTTAATTCATTTTATGTGGGTATGCCTTCAGGGAGGTATGAATAAACACACACAAAAATTTAGGCATTTTACAAAAGAAATTGGTTTTCGCTGGAGTTGGCAAACGTCTATTATGCAGGTGTTATGCAGGGTTTCCCCTCTCCCTGCCTCCATTAGTCCTATGTACCCTTGTTTTCTATCTTTTTTTGGAAATTGTATTACATTTGAGGTTAAGTAAATAATAAATGTGTATATTAAGATTAAAAAGGTTTTCCAGCAATTACATGATGCCTTTTTCAAGCAATGTCTGAAAATGATAGATTATGGAGAAATGTTTATGTTAGCAAAACACTTTTAAAAGCACTGTGATTTTGCGGACAAAGTAGATTTGGAACTTCTTCCAAGAAATCACTGGGGCCCGATGGATTACATCCCAGAGTTTTAAAGGAGCTGGCAGAGGTCATCTCAGAACCACTGCACCATATCTTTCAAAATCCTGGAGCATCGGGGAAGTACCAGAGGACTAGAAAAGAGCTGATGTGGTTCCCATCTTCAAAAAAGGGGAAAAAAAACACACCCAAGAAACTATAGATCAATCAGCCTAACATCAATACCTGGGAAGATACTGGAAAAGATAATAAAAAAACAGATATGCCAACATCTAGAAACAAATAAAGTAATAACTAGCAGTCATCCCGGGTTTGTTAAAAACAGATCATGCCAAACCAATCTTATTTCATTCTTCAACACAGTGACTAAATTAGTAGAGCAGCAAAATACTGTGGACATAATATACTTAGATTTCAGCAAGGCATTCAACAAAGTAGACCACAACCTACTTCTTAGTAAGCTAGAAAAAAGTGGAATAGATAGCACCACCACTAGATGGATTCGCAACTGGCTGGCAAGCCATACTCAATGAGTAGTCTTTTTCTACATGGAGGGAAGTAAGCAGTGGCGTGCCACAAGTTCCGTGTTAGGCCTAGTACTCTTTAATATCTTCATTAATAATTTAGATGAGGGAATAGAAGGGGAACTTACCAAATTTGCAGATGATACTAAGCAGGCAAGAATAGCTAACATTGGGCCATATCTAACAAAATGAAATTCAATGTAGAGAAAAGTAAAGTCCTACACTTTGGCAAGAAAAACCAAAAGTACACATATAGACTGGGTGCAACCAGACTCAATAGCAGTAACTGTGAGAGGGATCTTGGAGTCTTAGTGGACAACCATCTAAATATGAGCCAGCAATATGCAGCAGCAGCCAAAAAAGCTAATGCAATCCTAAATTGTATTAACAGAGGGATACAATCAAGATCTAGGGAAGTACTAATACCACTCTATAAAGCCTTAGTAAGACCATACCTAGAGTACTGCATCCAGTTTTGTTCACCACATTATAAAAAAGATATTGAGACTCTAGAAAAAGTACAGAGAAGAGCAACCAGGATGATTAGGGGACTGAAGGCTAAAACATACAATGAATGGTTGCAGGAACTGGGCTTGGCTAATCTAGTAAAGAGAAAGACCATGGGAGACATGATAGCAATCTTCCAATATTTGAGGGGCTACCACAGGGAGGAAGGGGTCAAGCTATTTTCTAAAGTGCCTGTAGGCCAGACAAGGAATAATGGATGGAAACTGAACAAGGGGAGATTTAACCTGGAAATAAGGAGAAACTTTCTGACAGTGAAAACAATCAACCAATGGAACAGCTTGGCCTCGGAAATTGTGGGAGTGCCATCACTTGAGACTTTCAAAAAGAGGACTGCCGTTTGTCAGAAATGGTGTGCGGTCTCCCGCTTGGGCGGGGGGTTGGACTAGATGACCTACAAGGTCCCTTCCAACTCTGATTATCTGTTATCTGAAAAATCAATACCTTATTCTGTTGATTTATGGAAATTGTTATCGGTGTAAGTGTGCCTTTATTGACCATTCATTCTGGTGTAGTCCTACCAAAGTGGACAGTATATACCTGATGTAGCAGTCTATGCTCCATTTCTTCAAGTAATTTAATTTAACCAGCTCTTCTCACATTTGTTGACTTTAGACTCCAGGAAGTTGGATTGAGAGCATATATATTTGCATTTATAAATCCAACTACATTTTATAAGGCAGTGATTTTTATGTTGGTGGGCTTTGAAAAACATTTTTTAGTCAATTAAAAAGTGAATAGTTAGAAATATATATATATATATATATATATATATATATATATATATATATATATATATATATATATATATATATATATATATATTAGATTGTTAAACCCCATAGTACTATAATATGTCATATGTTATATAATATATAAGCCACTTTCCATTATATAGTATCTTAAGCCATATTGAATCTGGGGACCAGATATATCCAGAAGCATTGGGTGTGGTGTATGGATGATGGGGAGGCAGAAGGAATTGGGAAGTATGTATATTAAATATCATTGTTTCTTGTATGGAATCAAGAGAATATGTAGAGAATAAAGCATTAACTAAGTAATATTTAATGACTCACAGGGTGAAATGGGCACAGAATTTGTAATGTTTTTAAGAAATCAGCATCTTCTAAAGATGCAGGCATCCAAGGACCCAGATGTCTGATAGCAATAGCCATAGCACTTAGGCTTATATACTGCTTCACAGTGCTTCACAGCCCTCTCCAAGTGGTTTACAGAGTCAGCATATTGCCCCCCAACAATCTGGGTCCTAATAAATAGGTTTATTATAAATATTTACAAGCCTAAGGTAATTTACAAGCCTAAGGTGCAAAAGAACTCATGTGACTGATATGTATCAAATGCAAACCACATTTATATTGAAATAAAGATGGAAAATAGTGTGTGTGTGTTTTTTGCCATTCACAGAGTGTGATGCTAGTAATAAACTAGCCTTGTTTCAGGCTGTTATTTCTAATCTTGTTCAATACCCTCTCACAGTTCATGAGGTTCTGTAGAGAAAAGATTCCTTCATCTCTCTTTTCTTACCGTTTAACACGTCTGGTTTAAGAATTTAACTTTTTATGTAGTGAGAAATAAAAATAAATGGGTAACCTGTGCACTTTCCAAGACAGTTCTAGACAAATTATATGATTAGAGTGATAGAAAATGCATGTTTAAGCATAATAAAACTCAAAAAGATTACATAGGAATTTTCATTTTTTATTTCATTTCGTATCTATCTCAAACAGCTGAATCAGATTTCATGGATGGGAGAGATAACATATTCTCAAACATAAGTTACTCTAAGATATCAGGAAAATCTATTTGAATAAAATCTTGCTTTATCCAGGTTACACATAAAAAGAGATTGTATTTTTTAAAATAAATAGCAGGTACCTAATAAAACAAGAAATAGAGCAGCATTAGCTTTTTAAAAGGAAATTTTTGAAAGTAATAGCATATTCCAAAAATTATGCATTGGGTATTTACATTTATATTTCAATAATACATTGATACTTTATTTTTCCATGTTTAAAATAAGCAATGTCTTAAACTAATTAATGTAACTTGCTTCCTCAAGTGCAATGGTAGATGCCAATCTAGCTCTTTACATACAATGTAGTATGTTATCCTTGCTCTGAAGAGCAAAATATGCCAGAGAAACCCTGCTTGTTGTAGCAGTTCCAAAGATGAATGTAACCATAGTCTTCAATGTATTCATACTTATAGTTCTAAATTTTGCAGACATTTAAGGTTTTAGATTTCACAGATGAGACTTTTGATAGCTTAAAGGTAAATATTTCCTAATACACAAGGGAACTGAATATTTATCATAACATTTTAGTCTGTTTAAGTGCCTTAAGATTTCAAATTTAAATTTTAGAAATGGACTAAATATTCAGTATTACCAGAAGACCATGGCTTTGCACTTGTACATGTGAAAAATACCCTAAGGGTTATTTGTTTGTTAATTTAGAATTCTAAGGACTGTCCAAGTCTTTTATGACTCTGAGTGATATGCAGAATAAAAACCAAAATATAAACATTGAACAAAACAGAAAAGGAAGATGAGTCTCCTGATGGCACAAGCATTCATTAAAAGTCTGTAAAGCCACTCACCGAGGGATTCTATATCCCACCTTAGCCTAAAGTGCAGAAAAACTGCTGGAGCTTCATGGTTCTTTTGAAAACAAGATTGGACCATTATTTTTTTAGCCTACCCATCTTGTCAGCAACATTCCGTAAAAGGAGAGGTTGGAGACTAGATGGGAATTATCCAAGACTGTTGCGTCCCAACCATGGCTTTTTGAATACAATTACATCATTCCCTCATTCAGTGATGAATTCACTACCATCAATCATACTCCCCAAAGGACCTACCAACCAGGAAAGACCTGGTTCTAATAAAAAGATGGATGGCTCAATAGTTCCAAGGACTCTGTAGATGTTCCTTAGATAATCTCTTCCCAGCTGGGAATGGGTCGTTTTATAAAGGGCAATTGGTAGGCTATCTGTAGATACAATAAAAAAATAGTCATGCTTTGTTGCTTTTTTTGTCAGGATATAATTCCTAATATATACTCTTACTAAATGTGGAACAGCAATATGTGGTTGCAAAAAAAAACTTAATATGACTTTAGATGGCTTCATCTGAAATATTGCTTCCATATCATCATAAATAATAAGTCTACTTTATTCTGTGGATGTCAAATCTTATAAAAAGTTTGTGAAAATTAAAAAGCTGTCACAATTGTTTGGCTTAATAAAGATTTTAAATTTAAAAAAAAATAAATCACAGGTTAATTAGTTAACAAATCTTCTGTCTTGAAAATGTCACTTTCCCACCCCTGCCAAATCTCAAGGTCATTATAGCATTTTGATTTAGTGTGCAAATTCTGCTTACTTCAGTTATATGTCTAAGACAAAAGGCCTTGTTTACATCTGAAGTTGGAAGTCCAATGTGGCAGATAGTATTGGAAGGTAAATTGTCACTTGAAGACAGCAGATAATCCAACAAGATAGGTAGGGCAAACTAGTTCATTAAAGTTTTCAGAAGACCTGCAAACAACATTGCCTTCTCCTCTGCTGCAAACAAGTTTGTTTTGCATTAGAAATACACATGTAGGGAAACAGGGAAGAAATAGTGCAGGAAAGTCTAAATGAAATGTAATGTTTTGGACTTCAGGGCTTGATTTATTTAGCGATGAATGTGCTTCCTGGGATTAGACTCCTGAACTTAACAGTGTACTGGAGGCATATATTAATGATCTAGTAAAACACCTCCTGTTGTGTCTCATTGCTGGATTTGGAAAAACTGTGTTGTGTTCACATTCTTTTTTAAAATTTCTAAAATTATTAAGAATGTGTTAACCTTGAAAAGAGTCCCTAATCAAAAGCAGTTGTTCATACATGCTTTTAAAATAAACAGTAACTCCCTCCATCTAATCTTCTATTTATTTCTGATGAAACACAAGTCTTTTCTATAGCACTGTACACCAAGGTTTTCATTTTTCAGTGAAGAGCTGAAATACATGTTAAAAGTAATGCAATTTTATATTGTTGTTTCATATGATTAGCATTTTAGTGCAGCCACAAAATTTTAAAAATAAACTTATGTTTTGTTTAACTTTTCAATTGTAATGCAATTTTGTTACAATCCTAAACATTTTTGTTACGTTCCACATTATTATTCCACAATGTTATACAAGTTAGATGGTGTACTTATATTTGGGTTCTTTTACAAACAGTGGCTACCATTTCCTAATAAATACATATTAGCATATTGAAAAAGCAGCTGGCTTTGTAACTTGCATGGCTTCAGCAAATTAATATCTTCTTGAGAAACACACTGCAAACTAACATGTCTAGCTTGTTGGACCTATCATTCAGAGAGCAAGGCACTTATCGCTATAAGATTTGGGAAAGGAAATAATAACAGATAATTTTTAAAAGCAGGGCTATGTGCTCCATATAATCTCCTCTGTATCCTTAAAATATTTTTTCCCACCCTACTATTTATACAGTCTCTAAAACAGGGGTAGGGAACCTTGGGCCTTTTATGACTTGTGGATTTCTGCTCCCAGAATTCCTGAGCCAGTCACACTGACTCAGGAATTCTGTGAGTTGAACACCACAAGTTATAAAAGGATGAAAGTTCTCCACCCCTATTCTAAAATAATGAGTTTGAATGTCCTGTTTTGATAAACCAGCAGAGCATCGCATTAAATACTAGGAAATTGTGTCCAAGATCTTGTAATTAAGTAACTACAATATCAAGAACAAGAACAAAATATGCTTAAGTATTGGACACCACATAAAATGTTTAATAAACATATATAGCTGCAGTCACCTTACTCTTGGAGATACAATTTAAGAATTGGAACAATAATTCATATGATTTGGTCTTATTCTTATCCTAATATTGTCACAATTTAGGACATCATTAGGATTGTTAATTTGACTTGGGATCAATTGCTGTGTTAAAAATGCATACCGTGTTTCTCCAACAATACGGCCTCCACCAATAGGAAGACCCAGCATGTTTTCTAGGCATGAAATAAAATTAAGCCCCTCCCCCCAAATTTAGGCCTAGTTTAAAACATGCTGGGGGGGAGGCCGGGGGTTAAAACATGCTGGGGGGGAGGGCGGGGGGGGGGGAAACTTGCCTTTAACAGTGCCCTGCGCGGCGCTGCTGCTGTTCTCGCACCAACAGGAAGTGTAGAAGCATTTCTGCTGCTTCTCGGGTGGGGGAGCTGCCTCCATGGCTTCCACAGTTCCTGCTGGCATGAGAACAGCAGCAGCGCTGGCGGAAATGGAAGCTCCGCACACACCCGAGCAGCAGCAGGAACGCTCACACACTCGAGCAGCAGCAGGAACGCTTCCACTGCTCGGGTGTGTGCGGAAGCCTCCTCTTCCGCACACACCCGAGCAGCGGCAGGAATGTGCGGAAGCCTCCTCTTCCGCACACACCCGAGCAGCGGCAGGAACGCTCACACACCCGAGCAGTGGCAGGAACGTGCAGAAGCCTCCTCTTCTGCACATACCCAAGCAGCGGCAGGAACGTGCGGAAGCCGCCACTTCCGCACACATTCGAGCAGCAGCAGGAACGCTCACACACCCGAGGAGTGGCAGGAACATGCAGAAGCCTCCTCTTCCGCACACACCTGGGCAGCGGCAAGAACATGCGGAAGCCTCCTCTTCTGCACACGCCCGAGCAGCGGCAGGAACGTGCGGAAGCCGCCTCTTCCGCACACACTCGAGCAGTGGCAGGAATGCTCACACACCCGAGCAGTGGCAGGAACATGTGGAAGCCTCTTCTTCCGCACACACCCGAGCAGCGGCAGGAACGTGCGGAAGCCTCCTCTTCTGCACACACTCGAGCAGCGGCAGGAACACTCACACACCCAAGTAGCGGCAGAAATGTGCGGAAGCCTCCTCTTCCATGCACACTTGAGCAGCAGCAGAAACGCTTCCACTGCTCGGATGTGTGTGGAAGCCTCCTCTTCCGCAGACACACGAGCAGCGGCAGAAACGCTTCCACGTTCCCGCCGGTGCTGCTGCTGTTGTCGTGCCGGCGGGAACACCACTGCCGCCCACCCGCTGATGGGGGGGAGAGAAATTAATTCACTCCCGAAACGACGGCCTAGCCATTTTTTCGGGGCTCAAAAAAAAATAAGGCCCTGCCTTATTTTGTGAGAAACATGGTGTGTATTCTTGATTATTTTCCTAGGAACTGGAATCTACCAAGATACTGTATCAAGTACAGTCACTGGCTGTGTCATAAGAGCTAGATAAAAAGAACTACTATACAATACTGCAAGGAAAAAGTATACCTAACTTGCAGCAATGGGTACACATTCTTCCATTCTATCATCATGATTGTTATTAATAAAGGATGACATAGAAAGAAAATTAAGAACATTGTGTGCTGCTGCAATGAGTAGTAATTCAATCATATCTGTAATCTGTAATTGGATGACAAACCATACTCAACAAGTAGTCTTTAATGGTACTACATCTACATGGAGGGAAGTAAGCAGTGGGGCACCACAAGGTTCTGTCCTAGGTCCAATACTCTTCAATATCTTCATAAATGACTTAGATGAAGGAATAGTAGGGAAATTTACCAAATTTGTGGATAATACTAAACTGGCAGGAATAGCCAACACACTAGATGATAGGCTCAAGGTTCAGATGGATCTTGACAGACTTGAACACTGGGCCCTATCTAACAAAATAAAATTCAATGTAAAGAAAAGTAGAGTATTACATTTAGGCAAGAAAAACCAAAAGTACACTTATAGACTTGGAGAAACCAGCCTCAATAGCAGTAACTGTGAAAGGGATCTTGGATTCTTAGTGGACAACCAATTAAATATGAACCAACAATGTGTGGCTGCAGCCAAAAAAGCCAATGCAATCCTAAATTGCATTAACAGAGGGATATAATCAAGATCAAGGGAGGTACTAATACCACTCTATAAAGCCTTAATAAGACCACACCTATATTACTGCATCCAGGTTTGGTCACCACACTATAAAAATGATGTTGAGACTCTAACAAGAGTGCAGAGAAGAGCAACAAAAATAATAGAATAGAATAGAATTCTTTATTGGCCAAGTGTGATTGGACACACAAGGAATTTGTCTTGGTGCAGATGCTTTCAGTGTAAATAAACGAAAAGATATATTCGTCAAGAGTCAAGAATCATCAGGTGCAACACTTAATAATAGTCATAGGGTACAATAAGCAATCAAATCATACTAGGAAACAGTCAATATAAATTGTAAGGATACAAGTGACAACATTACAGTCATACAGTCACAAGTGGGAGGGGATGAGTAATAAGGAATGAAGATTAATAGTAATAGTAATGCAGACTTTGTAAATAGTTGGACAGTGTTGGGGGAATTATTTGTTTAGCAGAGTGATGGCGTTTGGGGAAAAATTGTCCTTGTGTCTAGTTGTTCTGTGTGCAGTGCTCTATAGCGTCGCTTTGAGGGTAGGAGTGTCATTTTGAGGGTACTTTATGTTTGGGATGTGAGGGTTCTGTAAATATTTTCACAGCCCTCTTTTTGACTCATGCAGTATAGAGGTCCTCGATTGAAGGCAGATTGATAGTAATTGTTTTTTCTGCAGTCCTAATTACTCTCTGGAGTCTGTGTCTGTCTTGTTGGGTTGCAGAACCAAACCAGATTATGGAACTGCAGGCTAAAACATATGAAGAACAATTGCAAGAAATAGGCATGGCTAGTCTAGTGAAGAAAAGGACCAGGGAAGGCAAGATAGCAGTGTTTCAATATTTGAGGGGCTGTCACAGAGTGGAGGGGGTCAAGCTATTTTCCAAAGCACTTGAAGGCCAGACAGAGAATAATGGATGGAAACTGAACAAGGAGAGATTTCTGTGGTTTCTTCCCCAAATCCCAAAAACTTTAACCTTAGACTGTCTACTATTGACCTCACCCCTTTCCTAAGAGGTCTGTAGGGGGCATGCATAAGCGCACCAAAGTGCCTACCGTCCCTGTCCTAGCGTTTTTTTCATTTTTTTATTTTTCTTATATGTATCCATGTGTTCATAACTATGTTTTTACTTATACCTATTATCTTGTAAGCAATTGACAAATCAAATAAAAATAAAATAAATAGATTCAATCTGGAAATAAGGAGACATTTTCTGACAGTGAGAACAATCAACTAAAGGAAGGGCTTGCCTTCAGAAGTTGTGGGAGCTTCATCACTTGAGGCTTTCAAGAAGAGACTGGACTGCCACCTGTCTAAAATAATGTAGGGTCTCCTGCTTGAGTGGGGGGGTTGGACTACATTGACCTACAATGTCCCTTCCAACTCTGTTAATCTGTTAATAAGTTGGTTGTTAAGCTAGAAAAGAAACTATTTTTCTGAGGGACAGCCTCTCTTGTTAAGAGAAGTACATTAAAGTGATCTGATAAACTACTTAAGTACATCCATGGAATTGTAATTTTTGTGCCATAGAACCAAGTTTTTGTAGTCCCGATACCAATAAAACAGCAGCCCGCATGGATAATTATAAGTGTATCCTCGTAAGTTAGAAAACCAATATCTTAAGATGTTAAAGCAAGTGTTAAACTAATGGAGTATTATTATCAGAAACTTGCCATATCTTGCAAACAAATATGATTACTATAGTAGTCTTCTTCTTTGGATTGCTGTGAAATATTTGCAGGTATCACTAACTCAAATTGAGATGCAAGAGGAGTTTTAAGAAAACATGTTAAGAAAGCAGTTGGTGAACAAAACTACTCCATCAAACCTATTACCATCTGTAAAATTGGGAAACTGAAACTTTGCACACCCCACTTGAAATATGCACTGCAGAATTGTAGCAATGGCCTCTCATAACTTTTGACTCAGCAGGTGTAGTTAGATAATTTATACATATTTATGGGAATGAAATGGTCTAATAATCTTCTATGATATTTATAAAATGGATCCCAAATAAAATGCAGGTCCGTGTCTTGTTGAGAACAGAACAGACCTCCAGCTGCATGACAAAATTTATGAATCCCTAATGGTGCTCCGTGGGCCTTTTTTTAACCTTTATGGACCTGAGAACATTTTCACCTGCTGTTGTGTGCTTGAGCGCTAATGAGCCATGATTATAAGGGGATGGGATGATGCGTATGTCACATTCAAATGCATAATTTTCTATAAATATATAAGAACTGCAACAAAGGAGAAGAGTGGAACAGAAAGAAAGCTGGGACATGAGGTGGCGTGGGAGTGGAAAAATACATATAACTTTTGAAAGAGCAAAAAGAGCAAAGAAATTTTAGCTTTCAATTTGCAAGTCCTTCTTAAATGAATCTGACGCACTTGGCAATTGTAAGAGTTTGGAATCCAGGCTGAAACAGTTAGTCATTTAACTTCTGATATACTTTGTGAAGCGTGTGTTTATCTATTTGTGTTTTAATTTAAATTGGCACAAATGTATGTAGTATCATTTTCTATTGCATATAAAATAATCGCTACCATTCCCCTCTGTTCCCCAACTTTATCACATGCAGTATACACTGAGATTTTATAAATTCCTCCAGCCTCTTGCATTCATATGGCTATATTTTACTTACGTTGAATTCCACTCAGATTCTTCCCACTGGTTACCTCTGGGGAAGACTGGTGGATTGAAGATGGTTCCATGTAATATATCAGTGGCCCCCAACCTTTTGGCACCAGAGACCTGTTCTGTGGAGGATGGTTTTCCATGGATCAGGGGACGTGGTATAGCGCACTGTTTGGATCCCTCATGTGGTCTGATGGGGATTTGCTCATTTGTGCAGCCTAGTCATGGCGGGCCATGGACCAGTGTTAGTCTGAGGCTTGGGAGTTGGAGCCCCCTGGAATATATATACTTGTGATCCAAGTTGCTTTCTTAGGGTTTTTTCTTTCTACTTTTTCTTTCTTTTTTCTTTTCTTGCAGTTTTTACTCATTTTTTTCAATTTTTCCTTTCTTTTTAGTTGTATTATCTGTTACTATTGTAATTAAAAGTTTAATGACATTATTTGCAAAAAAGATTCTTCCCACCAGCAAAAAGAAATGAAAAGGAAATAGAAAATGAATTGTCATCAAACTTTGCCTTCCTGAGATCATCTTAAATTTCTTACAATTCTGAAGAGTCCTCCAATTTCTAAAGCTGAGTATTCTGACATTACTACATTTCCAATGTGTAAACTTCAGCTCCTGGTATCATCAGCTCTAGCGAGGCTGGCAGGGATTTCTAAGAGTTCTTTTCATAAGTGGATATGCCCAACATAGAAAAATCTACTCTGGAACCTATTTTGGAACAGCATGGGGAACAGCAAGAGATGTTCCAACAAGAATTGTCAACTCTTCCATTTCACAGGCAGGATTTCTTGACTGGATCAGAAACTTTCTGTAGACAAATTTATTTTCTGACTGCCTAAAGCATATGATAAATATTTTTTCCTTTTGTACTTCCTCTGCACTCTTTTCGGTAATGAAAAGTAATAAACTGCTGTTGGTAATAACATGCCAGAGAAGTTTGCTCCCTCTGCACCCCTTTCATGGCTATTCTAAGATGATTTTTGATACCTGAATTTGTCAGAATTTTACAGTGGAGCATGTTATTCGTCCTCACCATACAAATCCAAGGAATTATTTGTACCCTTGAATATTACCTAAGTTCTATTATATGACATTTCCGTAATTTAATTCTCAGTTAGCACAGATGATTTTTTCCCCAAGACCCTGTTTTAAAACACTTTTCTTTCTTAGTGTTAGTAGGTAGACTCTTTATCTTCAGAGACTTTGTTCTTGTGGTTCTAGCAAGGTGAAAGCTCTTGCCTATGTATTTCCTTTTCTATGATATCCCAACATATACTTTGCTTTTCCCAACTAAGGATCATACAGGAAAAGTTTATTATCTTTTAAAGGAAGCTATCCCCTCACTTCAATTCTAAGTTGCAAAATAGATCTACAAAATACAAATTGTAAAAATACAAAATACACAACTGAACAAAACTCTGATAAGATGTATTCTTCTTCTTATAAGCAGTTTTTCTTCCTTTACTTCTGATGTTGGTCAAAACCCATACCAAACATGTATGTATTATGTGTATGCATACATGCATGTATGCTTAATTTTAATAACAGGCTGAATAAGAGAAAACAGGTGGAAATCAAATCCAGGCAAGACCAATAAATTGGAAGCTAAGTTTCCCAAGTATTAAGTTTCCCAAGTTTCCAAATTCGTGTTGCTTTTGATGGAGTTGCAGTTATCTTGAAAAACATCTTTAAGTCTAGGATTTCTTTGTGATCTGGAGCTGTGATACAGATAGCAAATGTGGTGAAGAAGTCATTATATAATTACACCCAAATTCAGCAACTGTGAGCTTTCCTGAGCTGCTTCAGTTTTAACTGAGATTATCCACACCTTCATTACTGACTCCTTTCACTACAAAATGTTTTGTAGCATGCTGTCAATGCTGGACCACTTTTCAAAGTGCCTGAAAGTTGTTACTGATGTAAAATAAGTTGAGGCTGTTCACAGTGCAAAGTATAATGATCCTATAGATAATTATATTGAAGATAGCATGTTGGCAAATTGTTTATCTAGCACAGTTTTAGGTACAGTATTACTGTAAGAAGAAGATTGCCCCCTTCCCCAGATTAAAATATTCTTTATTCTTAATATTAAAAAGAGGAAGGATAGAATATTTCTCCAAAGGAGAAATGGAGAATACACTTAAAGGGAAAAAGCAGCCCCTGTCTTCCTGCTCTAGGAAAACAGCCTCATGCA
Organism: Bungarus multicinctus; assembly: GCA_023653725.1. Lineage (NCBI taxonomy): Eukaryota > Metazoa > Chordata > Lepidosauria > Squamata > Elapidae > Bungarus > Bungarus multicinctus. The sequence goes on along the minus strand of CM042846.1, from coordinate 40,163,552 downwards.
GAAGCATGAAGTGGCTAGTCTTTAGGAGATTTTGTATCCATTCAGAAAGATTGGGTCACTCTATTCATAAGCAAAGGGCCAAAGTTGACAAGATTTACAAGGTTAGCTCAGGCAAACACCTAAGATTAGCATTTTCCCTTTTACCTGTAGAGCCAGCCATGATTCCTACATGATGCCATAGGAATCTGGCTACAGCCATTAGAATATTAAAGGGCATGTTCTTACACAGGATCAGGCATCTCAAACATGAGGTCCTAAAGAATGTATAAAAGCTGATTTATCTTAGCCACCCCAGAAACATGCTGCTGTCACTGAAGTTTCTGGCATCCAAATAAACAGAGACCTTCTTTCCTTGCAGGCACTCTCCATTTTATTTCCAGCATCTTTCTCCCGGCTTGGCTTATTCCAACATTACTATTAATCTTTAAGTTTAGGAACTCACTATTTAAAGGAACTGCATCCAGCATTACAGATATATCATTATTTTCACCTGTCACCAAACATTCTGGTTGCTCTGATTCTTTTTATCTCAGGTTGCTACTATCAGATCAATCTGCTAGTACTTCAATGATTACAGTCAAATACTGTTCCATAGTTGTTAAATATACAGTAATTTCTCTTCAAATATTAGATATTTTCTGTCATGAAATAATTAAGCTTTAGTTTCAACTTTTTCTAATGTTTTTTAATCTCTACTATTAACTCAATATTATTTCAGTTTTAATTTCATTAGCTGCCAATATAGAAAATAATCACTATAATGAGATTCTAACTTTTAGTTTTGAAACCATAATCATTCCCTATGCATTATCTTTCTTTATATATTATATCACTGTATTTTTCTAGATTTAATAACAATTAACAACTTTTCCATCTTTTAATATAATAATAGTTCTACATATATTTTACTATTTTGTTATTCAAAACAATTATTTGGTTGCTCTATATAAATTGTATCATACTTTACTATATACATTTTAATGTCCCCAAACTCTTAAATTTTAATTTATAATTTTACTTATTTAGATTTTATATAATTTTATAGCTTGTTTTACTCCAATCAACTGGGACTCTTTTGTTTTTCTTTTCTGGTCAGTGTTCAAAATAAAATGACTGATTGACCAGATGACCAACTGATTTTCATACTCCTTCAAATGTTGCTTTTAAACATTGCACAGTATTCAAGGCTCATACATTTTCTCATCTGAGGAACAAATGAGGGACAATTCAATTTTTATATGATCATACAGAATGCCATAGATATCCCTTTTCATTAAAAATGTATTAAAGGATTGTTAACACAGTGTGATAGTCATCATAGCTCATTTAAAGATGAATACTGATAGAACTATACATTCCTTTCTTTAAGGAGCAACTTCTATAAGCATGTGGACACCCCCACCAAAAACTTCTCTCTCATAGCAATCAGCCTGTTGACCTAATATATTTCTTTGCTGTCTTCTTGCAAAGAAACATTATATTACATTATCTTTTCAATTTCTCACCAGATCCCACAATCCAGATAATATTTTCTTTGAACAAAAAGACTTGCAGGCAAATCTGAGGTAGGTATAGAAACGTTACCATAAAGGAATTGAGAATAATTCCATTTTTTTGTTATGAATTACTTGTCCAGTTTTTAAGGTCCACAATAGAAGCCCTTCTGAAGATGTTCCTGCTTTTGGACGCTTGTTTGTCCAAAATAGGGTGGGGGATTTTTTTTTTCTGAATAATTCCTAGATTAGGAAATGCTTTCCCTTAAAAGTGGTGTTTGGCCTTTATTCTTTCTGATTTCAGAAATGCAATTAAAACTCATCCCTTTCACCAGCCTTTTGTTACTTAATGTTTGCATTTGTTTACATTTGCATCTTTGATTTTTTTAAAATTATACTTTGCATTTTATTAGCTATCATCTGCTTTAAGCATTAGAAAGTAATGACTGAAATAAAAACAAATATGTAAACAATCACTAAAAGAAGTTTCATTCAGGAACTTTGAAACATATCAACTTGGTATAGAAAATATTTAAAGTAGGGATACCTAGAAACCTTCTTTATGATTTCAAAAATGTACCCATGAAATAGAGATGGGGACACACACCCAGCATTTTGCTATTGAATTTCAGAAATTTGATTTTAGAAGCTCTGGAAAGGTTGTGGTACAAGAAACTGAGAATGCCTGATGTTTACCTTTCCTTTAAATAGAAAAATTGGGGTTTTCAGAAGTCCTACCAGTTAAAAAATCTTTAATATCTCCTTATTTTTCATAAACATATAAATGTACCTGAGAAAATATTTCATATGTAGAACTAATTTGCTTAAGTGATTGCATTCTCCCTGGCTTTTACTAGGTCTGGGTTTCAAAAATCCGGATAGCTCGTGTACGGCAGCAATGGGATGCAGAAGACACTTTTATATCCTATGATCATTTGGATTTCTCCAGCTAGACCAGTTAGATCCATTTTAAAGCTTCCTGAACAAATCTTCTTACTTCCTGAACAAATCTTCTCACTGCTCATTACATTTGGTGGTAACATATAAGCATTCTACTTGGATCTAAAACTCAGCACCTAAGGAAGACATGGTAGCTCTGTTTCCCTAAGTAATAACAGCTTTGTAGCATCTACACTGACTTTCTGCTGAAGCCCCTAACACAGTTTTATTTACTGGTTTTGACCTAAATAAAAATGAAAAAATGAGATTTTAATACAGTGGATGAGTTCTATTTTTCTATGGCTATGTTCTAACCAATTTGCTTTATTGTTTCAACTGTAATTGTACATATTATCATTGTTAGCCACCTTGAAGCTTATCTATAGGGAAAAGATGAGGTAGAAATTTTATATCTTTTAAGTAAAACGAAATAGTTAAAGCAGACATACACTGTAAGCTAGGACAAAGCTTTGACAGGGAGGAGATCCAAAGCAAAGGTAATTTAGAATAGAATAAAATTCTTTATTGGCCAAGTGTGATTGGACACACAAGGAATTTGTCTCCAGTGCATAAGCTCTCAGTGTACATACAAACAACAACTAAATGATGTTACAGATCATAAATCATAAGGTACAATCATAAGTCATAAGATGCAAACAACAATTGATAACTCACAATATACCAAAACATACCAATTCGTAAAAGGTAATAAAAAAGATGAGAGGTGAGAAAGATGAGGAAGTGAGAAGATGGGAAAGATGATAAGATGACAAGAACAATAGCAATAAAGTCTATACGTGAGTAAATATCTTTAGGCATAAGACCATGCTCTGGGAGTTAGGTATTTAGCAGAGTGGTTGCATGGGGGAAGAAACTATATTTGGGTCTAGTTGTTTTGGCATGCAAAGCTCTGTAGTGGTGTCTTGAGGGGAGAAGTTGAAAGAGTTTATTATTACCTTTACTGTTAGAGGACAACATGTGTACAATGAGATTGGCTGAGACTCCCTTCATGCACCCCCCCCCCCCCCCCCGCAATGCAACTCACAGTGAGGACAGAAGTCCCTAACCCAGTCCCAATCTTATTATTCTATGTGACCTTGTTGCACAACACGCCTTATTCATGATGTGAGGGGTATGTAGCTATTTTCTCAGCCTTCTTTCTGGTTCAGACAACATACAGGTCTTCAATGGAAGACAGGCAAGTTGCAATTGCTTTTTCTGCAGTCCTAACTATCTGTTGAAGTGTGTACTTGTCCTGAATTGCATTCTGATCCTATCAGAATGCAAATGCAAAATGAAGTGACATAGCATTTTTTTTTTTGGATTGGAACTGTCATGCTGCTTAAAGTTGTCTGCTTCTTTGGCCCCTCAGTGTTTTTTTGTACAATGGCAATGCACCCACAAAAGCCAAAGCAAAGCAGCTCATCAAAGCAAATTGGTTCCATCTGAATGTTTAAGACAGAGTGCCATGCATTTGATGGTTTTCTTTGGGGACTAAGTCACATTGCAGCACTGCAGATTCCCAAAATGAAATATTGAGATAGATTGTGCCCATTTTTTAAAGCCCAATAAATGGATAATGCAAAGGGAACATCTTATTTCTTCTATATATTTTCCTTAGCCTTTTCCAAATATTTTATCCTAGGATTGTTGGAAAAATAATTATCTCTAAAGCTGCCTTAAGTTGCAATGCAATTAAAGACAGTTTTGTTTAACTGATGGAGAGCTTGGAGGTGTTTCATGAAGGGAACTATTATGCACTCATGCATGCATCAAATCGAAACAATAAAATTAAGACTTAATTGTCAAAGGAAGAAACATCTCAGCTTTTCCACATCTGTAGATTCTGTATGCATTTTTGATGAAGCTTCCAATCCGGCTTCAATTTCTTTTTGTTACCATAGTGAATAGTGCCGACAGTCTTGCTGAGCAAACCTACTCAATTCAATGAAGCTCAAATTCATAGAGATATGGATCAATTCAATGAAAATAATGCTGGGCTTCTAAGCTAACCGATTCATTGGATTTTGATCAGTCAGATGCTTTAGATTATGCTGTAGTCAAATCATTGCAATCCTCTTTTCCATTAGGGGTATTCATCTACATATACATATAGAGGCACAAGGACAGCAGGCATATACTTATTTCCTTGCTCCTCAACATTGTATGTTACATTGGACTCCCCTTTAATAATCAGTGTGTGGTATTTATACAGAAAACCTACATTGTTTTGCACAGACTTAATGTACTTCAGTGCATCTGGAAGACACAAGATAAGTAAAAGCTAGTAAGAGCTTATTTCTGATAGCCGGCAATGTTATTAATCAATGCTTTGTGATAGAAGACAATCTCTTGTCCTTGGAGAACTTTTTACTTAATTGTAAATTTTTTCAAAGTGCAAAGTTTTCCTGACCTTGACAGAATTCTCATCCCCTGACATTCATATGGAGAAGGCTTTGATAATTTGGATGAAAGATTCTTGGATTTAATCTAAATTTCAAGATCTCTCTTTAATACCAGTGCACAAAAAGAAGAGCTGCCCCCCAATATATAAAACCAGCATCATTCAGGATTGCCTACTAATTATTTGGTAACTTTCAATCACCCTAAGAACTTGCTATGAGCTTTGTATACATTCTGGAAATAAGTAAATAAAACCTGTCAGAACCTAATGTAGGCTTAATTTTAATTTGTGACCTGCACTTTGATTTGCTTTTTTATGCATTCTGTATATATTCTGTTTTTATATTCTTGTTTTGTGGTATAACTGCTTTGTAAGTTAGTGATCAAAGATATGGTTTTTTTCAGCCAGATTCAGATTTCTTCCATGGAATATAAAATTATGTAGAAAGGATTCCTCAAACATTCATCTTTTAATTAGGAGAGAGGTTGCTATTATTTTGTACATTCTTATATAAAAGCTGTTTTCCGGATAGCAGAATGAAGTATGCAATCTATGCATATTTATTTGGATGTAATTAAGCCCACTGAATGAATGGGATTTACTTTTGAATAAACAGCACATGAATTTTATTGGGTACGACAATTATTACTAGCATAACTGTAGAGATAAAACTCCTCAATATTACATCGTAAACTCCAAGAGTCTAAAGGTAAAATTCTGAGAATAATTTTTTAAAATAAACTATTCTAAACCTAAAACTTCTGAATGTAAAGTAGTAGCTTGAGGCCATATAGGTATGTTGGAATTCAGGTCCCATAATTGTGCTGAATTTCAACTTCTCTGAAGGACACCATCCTGGAAGAGGATGGGATTGCTTCCTAGGGCATTTCATCCTTTTTTAATGAAAAGTAAATTTATCAGCAAACTAGCATTAATGACATTTGCATGCAAATTCCAGCAATGAAGAAAGAAGAACCATGCTATGGACTGGTCTGTTTTATACAGAAATCTTCTTACAACATTGTTAGGAAGAAGAAAAAAACGACCACCCTTTCTGTTATCTGTTTGCATTTCTACTGATGTGTAAAACCACCCCAGTTTTCCAAGTCTGGTCAACTGGCCAAAAGACATTTCCCAGAGCCATAATCCAGGCTTGAGATGGGAAGAAGTGACTTGCTAGGCCCACGAGCTTGGTCAGCTAGTGGGGGTGGGGGGGAGAGCAAGCGAGGGAGGGAGAGTGGGTGGGTGAGAGTAACAGAAAGAGAGAGAGAAAGAAAAATAATAAAAGGGAAAGGTGCGCTCGGGCATGAAGAGCAAGGCTGACATTTTGCCAGCCACCCTCCTCGGGGGGCGAGATGCGCCTTGATGGGGAAGACGGCAAAAAAAGGAGGAAGCGAGCGGGAAGACCTCCTCCCTCCCTCCCCCCTCCTTTTCTCCTTCGCGCTGGAAGGAAGCTGGTGCGGCGGGAGCAGCTCCAGAGCCTCTGGGTGCCGGAGGACCGACGCTGGCTGCGGAGGGGAGGGGAGAAGCTGCGGGAAGAGCCGGGGAAACAGCTTCTTCTTCTGCGCTTCAGGCAATGGTGGCGCGGCGACTGCCTCCTCCCGCTTGGTAGCGTTTGGAGCCGCTGAGATCCAAGCAACCGCTCGTGTCGTTTAGGGCGTCCGGGAAGGTTCCTGAGCGCTGAGCGCGGCGCCCCGCAGGCGGAGTGGGCGGGCTGCGCTGGGCCGGTGTGTGCCCGGCGCGCGCCAGAGGTCCTGCACAGCCGCTGCTCCCGCCTGGATGCCAGAGGCTCCCCGGGAGCCGGCGGCCAAGGGCACTCAGCGGCAGCTGGAGGAGGAAGAAGACGAAGAGGAGGAGGAGGAAGAAGAAGAAGAGGACAACGATCCCGGGCGCGGAGCGGGGGACCTTTCTGGCGCAAGCTAGTCCTGGCCATGGCCTCCAACTTTAACGATATAGTCAAGCAAGGCTACGTGAAAATCCGCAGCAGGAAGCTCGGGGTGAGTGAGAAGGGGGAGCCGAGCGCTTTGTTTCTCCTCTCCCCCCCCCCCCTCCCGTCATCTCCCGGGCTGGGTGGCGGCGGTGGAAAGGCGGGCAATCTTCGGGGCTAGGAGACGTTGGGTCTGGCTTGGCGGGGTGGAGTGGGGGGTTGTCAGGCTGGTCAGGTGTGGGAGCCAAGGCTTGCGCTTGCTTCGGGTTCCCCGGATCGCTCGCCTCGGAGCTGCTCGCTCTTGACTTCGGCGTGCCTGGTTTTTCCCCCCCGCCTCGTACCTTGCGCGCCTGCCTTGCCCGCTTCCTGCGAGGAAGGCAGCGCGCAGTATTGGCATCTCGGGAGGCGTGCGGACAGGTATCGGGGTTTGCTCGGGGAGGAAGCCCCGCGGATGTCAGTCGGAATTGAGCTCTACTCAAAGTGTGGCTGGGACTGCGGCTCGTTGCCGCGGCGGGCATAAGACGCCGATGGGCTGTGTTTTGTCTAGAAATCTGACTAAATTCATCCGGGAGGATTGTCCTTTTATATATATATATATATATATATTGCTTGAGTGGAATTGGCCACGTATTTAAACTTCCTCTCTCTCTCTCAAAAAAAAGACACCCTTTTAGGCTGAAATCCTAAACGATTTTGACCAGGGAATAAATCCCCCCAGAAGATAAATGAGGTTTCAGGAGAAAGATTGTACAGGACTGAGCAGTGAAAAAAAAATGCCTTGATGAAATTAGAAGCAGGACTCCTCCCCCCCACCCCCTTAGGGTTTCCTGTCTGGTCCACATAGCTGGAATTAACAGGTTGGAGTGTGACTGGGTCAAAGGTCAGGACGTTGTAAACTTTGTGCAGAAACATTTCCTCCTCCTCCTCCTCCTCCAGCCACCAGGAGAAAGCTTGACAGAGCTGAGATTTCAACTTGAACAGCTCCTGTGAGAAGGCAAGCAGGAGTGGTGGAGAACAGGAAAGAGAAAAATGCACAAAAGCGGCTCCTGGGTGGAGCGGTCTGATACTGGATAGATAGGACAACAGGGGAACCCCTGTTAGCTAAGGTTCTCGGCAGGTGGCAGCACCTGGTTGACCTTGGAAAAGCTTAGGAGATTAAGCAGGGTTGAATCTACTTATGCTTTGAATGAGAATCCACCAGGCAATTCCTGGATTCTATACTGGAAAAAATAAATTAAAAACAACCATGGGAGGAAGCACAGCAAATCGCATTTTTGTTGACAAAAATGTACTGTCCCTAGATGTAGTTAGGTTTAGAATGCAGTTTAAAGGCTTTTACCTTTACTCAGGTAGTTAAGGCTCAACATCTCTGGTGGAAAACATGCAGTATTCAGATGCACAGGGCAGATGGTCTAGAGAATTGGCAGGTAGCAGTTGCTTTCTCTTTACTTCAGCTGAAAGATTGTATAGGCTTGCAAAGGGAAGATTTATGGCTTTAAAGAAAACATTACTGTCACTTAGAATGATGATAAGTAATGAAAAGGGATCCACCTAATTTTTGGCACTATCCTCCGCTTCTGAATTTGGCTAGCTATCAGGAGTAAAAAAAAAAAAAAAGGCTGTAGCTCTTACTGAATGCTGTCATCATACTTACCCAGAATAGAAAGTTCTTTAGGAATTTGTTAGGAAATATGACTGTTCTGAGAGTATTTGACAGGTTGAAGGCAAATACTATACAAAGTCTCGTGTATAACCAGATGGAGATATTTGCTCTTGTTGCACGTTACAAGATTTTTATCCTGCTGCAAGTCAAATAAATGTTTATTTATTATTGCAGTCTGACCAATTATTAAATGTTTTTAATTATAAAAGATACAAAATAGTCAATAAATACTATTTTCAATTTTAAAATTGTTACGATTCTTGGGAAATTATTGTTTGCTTTGCATAGTAATCTGCTACTTTCTGTGAACTGTATAATTTACACCTTACTTGTCAAACAATATTAGAACCAGATTGTCTCCAATTAATTGCTCTATACATACTTGAAAACACTATACATAATTGAAAAAGTGAGTACAAAAATGCTGCTGATTATCATGATGTACTTGTATTCATTTTAATGATAGTCAGGGTTGTTTCTTTGGAAAAGGTTTTCTTTTTCATATCACAACATATTAAATTCTTTTACATCCCTTAAACCCCTCATATCTTTAATGTGGAAAAGGTAATAAGCATTTTTAAGGAGTTGTCTAAAATTCTGCCTCTTGCTTACAAGGCTAACAAATTTTGAAGATAGGCCACGGTTATTTAAAATGACAATTCTTTTTTAAAAAAAATGTTTGAAAAATAAACATAGTTGCCATAAAAACAGAATAGTTACATATCTGCTTATCCATAACCATCAAATTCTTTTTTGGAACAAACAATGCTATGGAAAGGGTAGGAAAGGAGTAAGAAATAGTTAGCCAGGGTATTAAAGAATAATGAAAGGTGGGAAAAAAGGAAACCTAGTCAATTTTAATTTACTTAACTATGATACCATTCCATACCATTTAGTTTTGCAAAGTATCCTTGCTGCCTCCAGAATCATATATTACTTAATACTTTTTGTTCTTTAAGCTTTTCGTCTCTCTGTTTTTCATGATCTCATCAACTTTATCCAACAAATAATTGTCTCAGTTATCCTTGACTCATTCAGTCTTCCTTTGTCTATTTGTTTTCTGATTAAGTCTTATATAATTCTCTTTATATAAACAAAAATAGCCAATCCACATTCATTCTTGACTCTATTTCTTTCAATTAATTTTTTTTTAATTTGAAGATGTAACTATATCATTTTTTAAAAAAAAAAACTCATATAAAATTGATGTAAGTGTTGCTTAAAGGCAAAACAATTTATAGGCTAAACAAATGCCTAAATATTATATATATATATATATTTCATGCTAATATATTTGAATTGTTTTCAACAGATAATACTTTGTATGGAAAAAACAACTTTCTAGACCTTCTCTAACCTGGTTTATTATCTAACTTGGTTTATCTAACCTGGTTTTAGCATGATGGTTAGCAAAGGATTCTTCAACATTGGAAAGATAGCGCAAGATAAGATTGGACATACGTAGGATTGCCACTAAATCCAATAATGATGTAGGAATTATTTAGAAATTTTGCATCATGCTCCATTTAATACAGTATATTTTTCCTTGCTTCTGCGACTTAGCATGGGAAATGATTAATGTGAAATATTTTTCCACCCCTACTCCATTGATATAGAGCAGTGGTATGTACAGTAGTGGATGCTTTCCAGATTTTTGCTCAATTAATTTGGTCCCTTTCCATGTAAGCTGAAATTGATAGTAGTTGATCTAAAACAGAACAATCAACCAAGCACCTGATTGCTTATCAGTGATTCCATTCCTTTATATCACAGGTGTCAAGCTCGCCACATCACATTGCTATCAAGTGATGTTTGTGACGTTTTCTCCCTTCGCAGAACTGGGGTGGGGATGGCCTGTGTGTGATGCATCCGGCCCGCGGGCCACCAGTTTGACAACCTCTGCTTTATGTGATACATATTTGCATTTTAAGATTATGTAGGTGAATTTTAAGTATTTAATAATAATGGCTACAAAGTTATAAAAAGTTACTTCCTTTTGAAAAACAATAGATAAATGGATTTTTGCCAAAAGATCTGGTGTACAGAATCAATGCACTAGTTAGATTTTGCCAGATATATTACCAAATTGGAATTGGAACATATTTAATAATCCCAACAATCAGCATTTATTGGTCTGTTGTACCTTATAGTTTTGATTGTTCATGTTGATCTGTGGAACATTGTTGGCTGGATTGACTTGCCCTGATAAAATTATTGAGCTAAGTGATCGATCCTCTCTCTAGTATCTCTTTAATGTTTATTGTTATGCCACAATAAAACCTCCACCAGTTTTAGGCCTTAAGGTGTTTCTGTAAATGCATACGGTTTGATATGGTTGAACTAGACAACCTATTATATTTAGTAAATCCACCAATTATATATATATATATATATATATATATATATATATATATATATATATATACACACACACTTTGTATTACAATACCCTGTTAAGCCCCAATTAAGGGAGAAAGCATACTGCTTTCTTTTCTGTCTTTCGGCTCATCACCAGAGACCATACCGACAGAAAGCTATTTGTTTCGTTGTCTTTTCTTTACATGTGTGTAAGATTTTTATTATCAGCTTAAAAACCTTACATATATATATATATATATATATGGAGAAGAACTACACTTGGTAGACCATTACATATACCTTGGGCAATGGATCTCAGTGGATGGTGATACAATAAAGGAAATTGAATGGCATGTTAAACATGGTTGGCAGGCATTCAGCAAGCTAAGCGTAATTTTCAAGAACAACCTCCCCCTATGCCTGATGAGAAAAATTTCGATCAGTGTGCTCTACCTGCTCTAACATACACCAGTGAAGCGTCGACACTAATCTCACAACTGATACAAAAACAAAAGCATATGATACTATCAAGAGAGTAAAAGAATTGAAACGGAAATGGGCTGGTCACATAGCAAGGCAGGTGGACCAAGGCAGTCATAGAATGGATCCCACATGATAAAAAGTGTCCATGAAAGAGAACTAAAACAAGATGGATCGACGACATCAAGTATTCTGTGCCCAATTGGCAAAAGCAAGCTCAGGACTATATTGGTTGGAAACATGCGGAAGAGGCCGTCATCCTGCAGTGGATAGACACTGGCTAAAATGATGATGAAGATGATGAAACAGAGAAACAGAAAGACCAATGGAAAGCCAAAAAAAAAAAAGTGACAGTAGGTAGGAGCACCTTCTGACTTCCTGCTGGCTTCCCCATTGAGTTTTGGGAATCAGGGATCCCAGATTTTGGATGTATTCTATAAGTTAGCTCATTTAAGGTACCTTGGTTCAAAATACCATAAGATTCTATATTTTTGGAATTACACTATAACTTCAGAAATTTTCATTTCTTGCCATGGTAGGTATGTTCAATGAAGCAGACATGGGTTAGATAAAACTTATACTGTTTTCATAATCTGCACTAGAGGAGAGTTAGCTGTGTAGTTAAAATTGTTATTATCTCAAGGGATTATATGTATTTAATATATTATGTGAATGTACTTCCCTTTCAAAAGAGGTAAGGGGGAGGCCTGAGAAATTTCAAATTGCTCTGTAAGTGACTAAAAGCTTATCAAACTGATAGCATATATTATCTCTGCTTGGGTGTGCTTTTCTTTGCAAAAAGGAAGTTCATGACTAAGGCAAATCTAATCAAACTGACCTTCGAAACATGTTTTCTTAATGTGTCCTTTACTTCTGAATAAAAGCATTAACGTTGCTGGAATCCTTGCTACAGAATCTTCAATATTTTTGTTAGGGGATTTGTGTTTTTGTTTAAAATAGCAGCTTAATTTTTTTTGGGGAAGCTGTATTTTGGAACTTGTGTTGCAAAAGGGAAGAAGTGCTAAAACTTATAGTCATGCCATTTGAAACAAGGCTAGCTGATTGCATTACAGAAATTTTCTTATTTTCTTTTACTTGCCCGAAAGCCAAGCATTGAATGTGAGAATGCTTTTTCATAGGGTTAGCTTAGGTGAAGGGTCTAAGTGAGATGAATTTCTATGTCTCCTTGAAGGTGGCAGAATGACTTATAAGGTTTTACCCTAAAAGGCAGGAGCCCACTTGAGTCAGAGCATGGAAGATAAGAAGGTTTGGGAGAGAAAAAGTTTATTACTATTAGCTGCATGCTAATAATAAAATACTAATATCATTATAGTAGTACTAATAATGACTACAGGTAGTCAAGGAACCTCTGTGGCGCAGTGGTTAAGTGCAGTACTGCAAGCTACTTCTGCAGGTAGCTGCCTACAATTTGGCAGTTCAAATCCCACTGGGCTCAAGGTTGACTCAGCCTTCCATCCTTCTGAGGTGGGTAAAATGAGGACCCAAATTATTGGGAGCAATATGCTGACTCTGTAAACCATTTAGAGAGGGCTGGAAAGCACTATAAAGCAGTACATAAATCTAGGTGCTATTGCTAGTCCTCAACTTATGACCACGATTGAGCCCAACATTTCTGTTGCTAAGTGAGACAGTTGTTAAGTGAATTTTGCCCTATTTTATGAACTTTCTTGTCACCGTTGTTAAGTGAATCACTGCTGTTGTTAAGTTAGCAACAGGGTTGTTAAGTGAATTGACTTTTCTTATCAAAATACCACAAAAGGTGATCACATGACCCAGGGACATTGCAACTATCATAAATATGAACCTGTTGCCCAATATCCTAATTCTGATCATATGATCATGGGGGATGCTGTAATGGTCATACTTGTGAAAAATGATCCTAAGTCACTTTTTTCAGTGATGTTATAACTTTGAACAGTCACTAAGTAAATTGTTGTACGTCAAGGACTACCTGTACTCATATAAAAGATTTGAGTACTAAAAAGCATTGTATTACAATTCAGTGTTTATCTGTGCAAGTACTATTAGGAATATATGTCATTGAATTTTCAGTCAAGTTTCTATATTTCATAGATGTATGCCACTAATTTTAAGTCAATTTTAAAGTGGTTAAAAGTATCATTTAGAAGGGGCCTGTATTCATTATAATGTAAGCTGATTGAATCATTAATTGAAATGCTTTTGTTGGTGTTATTGTAAGTCATTTAAAAGCCATGGTGGAGTATAAAATATTTGCCCCACTTTAAATATCCATTTTCAAATGAAAAATTAGTGATATGGGATATTATTTTTATTTTCAGTATATAATGTCTGTACGAGCAGGAAAGCAAAGTACCATTGATTTGACTTTCAAACCAACCCATTTATATTTAAAGTTGGCTGATTACTTCCAATGTCATTTTAAGCAGAAAAGAAGTAAAAGTCACTCATATTTCTTTCTTTTTTCCTCCTTCCGAATATGCTTTAATTTTTAAAGGGAAATCTCTGACTTTAATTTTGGAATATGATTTTCTGATGAGATTGTATATCTTTTAACAGAAGCAAGTTAAATAATATTTGCTTCCTCTTCCCTTTCAACAGAATAAGTTGGTTGATTGATTATGTGCCATCAAGTTGGTATTGACTCTTAGTGACCATAGTAACTAAGTGAATATGTTTTCTCAAGTAGGATAAAAATTGATATTAAAATAGCTTGATTGTAAGTACGAAATACCTGGTTGCAATACTGGCTTACATTATATCTACAGGTGCAGCAATAGATATCATTGCAGGATCTGCCTTGTATATCAGGGCAAATTATTTGTAAATCAGCATAGTATTTTCTGTTATAACTGGGCGAAGTTATCTGAGATCTTGGCGCATTGTTAGCTATCTAATCTGGAGACGTTAGAGACCAACAATTTTGTGTGTATGTTGCAATTTGGGCAGAGGAATCATCACATCTCATCAGTCTTCCCCATCATATACTCATGAATTTGGAATCAATTTAATTTGAAGCTTTGGAGTTATGCCTTTATATCCAGTAATAAAAGTGAACAAGAAGATATTGGTGTAATTAATAACAGTGTGTTTATTGCAGTAAACAAACATCTATAGCCAAATTTTATCTTGGTTGGATATACATTTTTATACAGGAATTCAATTCACAAATATATATATATGAATATGATTTATTCAAGAAACTTCAGTTAACTACATCATAACTTACTACCATTTGTGAATATATATATATATATAAATGTTCTGGAAGTCTAGCAATGAAAATTAACAGCATAGTGAAAAAAATGGGGATAAGATTAAATATAAAACCAAACAAGTAGAAATAAGTAGAGCAATCAGTGTTAGAAATGACAATGAAATTGTCAAGTGGTAAATAGTGTTTACTTTTTAGAATTGACTGTCAAGAAATATGCAGCAAGCTAGCATTTGATTGGACAGAAATTAAGGCCTTAGAAAAGATAATTCAAGTGTCATGATCTGTCTATATCTAAGAAGATGAAAATCATTCAGGTAGTGATTTTTCCTGTGACGCTATGAAAAGTGAAAGTTTCACTTGAAGAAGCTGGATAGAGTATTGATCCTTTTCAATTTTGGTGTGGGAGAAGTCTTCTAAGAACACCACGGATCAAAGAAATAAGTGTATCAGTGAACAAATCAATTAAGAATTCAGTCAATCATCAAATGATTGACTTACCATATTTTGGAAACATATGTGAACCTTCATTCTCCAAAAAGCTGCTCCGAGCATCCAGCAGTTGGGAGGTGCTGAGACTTAGCTTGGATAGGCTGGGCTTGATTGATAGGATGCTCCTTCTCCTCCACGTACTCTTCCTTAGTATCCCTAGTTTTAGCTCAGCCTTCGTGAGGTAAGCAGCTTGGTTGCTTCCTTGGCTGAACTAGGACAAATTAAACAGGTTTGAATTACTCTAATTGACAATTCTAAATTATTAGTCTATTACAATTCGAAATTGTTTGGCATTTCTAAATCATAAGTCTGATAGAATTCAAAGATGTTTTCTAATAACATTATTCCTATGGCAAATTGGCAAGACTGCCATCGGAATGCACATCGGCTCCCCAGGGAGCCCTCAGCCGCTTCAGCAGCGATTAGAAACCACATCATCTTGACATCGTAAATCGCTTGTCATCACGAAGCCCTGCTGTGCCTCTTGGAGAGACGAGCGGCCAGTTTAAACATTCAAGGCTTTTTTCTTGCTTCCCCGATCAGAACGCTTAAAGGAGGGGGCTTTAGAGCTCAAATTCTCCTTAGATCGCCTCACTTTTTTCTAGTTAGCTTCGCATCAGCTTACAATAAGAGGTGATGGTAGCTGGTACATTTTGGCACCTAAAATACCTGTCGGTGCCATTTTGTTTATAAGAATTCCACTGCATTATCTATTGAGAGGCTATTTCCCCTCATAAGGCGCTCTCCGTGAGGGTCCAGGGGACATTTACACCGATTGCTGACTTCTTTCTGCGGTTGACTATCGGGTTTCTTTTTAAGTTGGCAGCCCTCACCGAAAATAGCAGCACAGTAGCAGCGAGCCCCAATGCCTGTGTCCACTTGTGCAGGAAGCTGTTGAGGGGCAGTGACTGCAGGATCACTCAATTGTGATACAGGCCCTGAAAGGTGTTCTCAATGTGGCTTCATAATTTGATTCCAATATTCAGTCATCTAATTATAAGTCTGGTAACAGCACAGTAATTTTATATTTAGTTGCTGTGCAAAGCTATAATTAAAATATTATTTATAATAACTATATTTGTTTATTAGATAAATAGATAGATAGATAGATAGATAGATAGATAGATAGATAGATAGATAGATAGATAGATAGATAGATAGATAGATCGATCTTTGGTTCTTCGGGTTTTCTCCCGTGTAGAATTGGAAATATCTAGGCGATGTTTCGATGAAGTCTCATTCATCATCTTCAGGCTTGTGTCTTCGGCCTTGTGCTTCTCAGAGTAACTTACATACAAATACCCGCGAAAAGCTCCAAAAACAAACATATATATATATATATATATATATATATATATATATATATATATATATATATATATATATATATATATATATATATATATATATATATATATATATATATATGTGTGTGTGTGTATATATATCTATATATATATATACTTTGTGTTACAACACCCTGTTAAGCCCCAATTAAGGGAGAAAGCATACTGCTTTCTTTTCTGTCTTTCGGCTCATCACCAGAGACCATACCGACAGAAAGCTATTTGTTTCGTTGTCTTTTATTTACATGTGTGTAAGGTTTTTGAGCTGATAATTTAAATAATAAATAAGGGAGACTAGGATATATCTATTTCGAGCTAGTTAGCTCTCTTCAGCTAGCCATACCATAGAAAGACAATGAAACAAATAGCTTTCTGTCGGTATGGTCTCTGGTGATGAGCCGAAAAACAGAAAAGAAAGCAGTATGCTTTCTCCCTTAATTGGGGCTTAACAGGGTGTTGTAACACAAAGTATATACTTATTCCCCTGCCTCAGCTGAACAGGATAGAGCCAGTGGTGTAATGGCAATTACAACTGCCTCACATGTAATACTTCCCTGGTTTGAATCCCAGTAAGGGTATGGCTAGCTGAAGAGAGCTAACTAGCTCGAAATAAATCTATCCTAGTCTCCCTTATTTATTATTTAAATTATCAGCTCAAAAACCTTACACACATGTAAACAAAAGACAACGAAACAAATAGCTTTCTTCGGTATGGTCTCTGGTGATGAGCCGAAAGATAGAAAAGAAAGCAGTATGCTTTCTCCCTTAATTGGGGCTTAACAGGGTGTTGTAACACAATAATTTGAATTTACAAAAAAGGGGGAACAAATATGAAGAGGTTTCCCTGCTTCTGATTAGAGCAGACCCCTGGACTAGCCAATGGTCCATAATATCACACACAGAGAGAGAGACAGACAGACAGATAGACAGACAGACAGATATAGATATACACATATACATATACATATACATATACATATATATATATATCTTGCCTCATGGGCTTTAGGTCAGGAATTGCAATGGCAAGCAAAAGTAACCCATATAAACAGGCAGGGGGGTACTCACTTGAGACAATTAATGAGAGAAGCAGAGTGACTGTGCCTTTGGGCAGAAAAGAACTTGGTCTCCATAAAAGCAGAACACATCTCTGTCTTGGCAAACATCCAAGCGGACTGGTTGAACAGGGCCACAGTCGATCAATCAGAGTGGCGCCTGCACCCAGATTTGTTTCAGGAAGTGGTACAGAAATTGGGGTAACCAGTCATAGATCTGTTTGCTTCTCTGAACTCACAGTTTCTGAGTTTCATCAATGAGCAGAGAACATCAACGCTCTTCGTTGTTGGTGACTCCCAGGAATCCTGTATGCCCTTCCCCCTCTCCCAGTGATTCCCAGGGTGATCCAAAAACTTTTGAATGAAAAAGCAGAAATGCTGTTGGTGGCACCATACTGGCCCAGGAGACCGTGGTTTGCAGATCTCAGGGATCTGTCAACACAAGATCCTTGAAGGATTCCCCCTCAAAGGGTCTCACTCAGCCAAGGTCCGATTCTGCACCCAGACCCTCAGTGGCTCCACCTAACTGTATGGCGGTTGAGGGAGACATCTGAGGAGCGAGAATCACACAGAGTGGTCAAAACGATTCAAGCAGTGCCCCTCAACAAATTGCTTATACAATGCCACATGGCACATTTTTTATAAATGGTGCCTAAAATCCAACATTGATCCCTTCTCTCCATCAGTGGCACAGCTATTGGACTTCCTTCAAGGGGTTCTTGACAAGGGCGTCTCACCGAACACCTTGAGATGACAGGTAGCAGCCCTGGCTTCGGTAGTTTTCTTCATGGCGCAACAAATTTGTGTCCCCCTGTGGTGCACTGCTATCCGACCTGGGACCTTAACAAGATACTCATGGCCCTTACAAAGGCTCCTTTCGAATCACTGAAAACCACGAGTCTCCACTTTCTCACCTACAGGGTGGTTTTCTTGGTAGTGATAACATCAGCAGGGCATATATCTGAGATAGCAGCCGACAAGACTTCTGCATTTTTCATTCTGACACAGTGATTCTTCATCCAGACCCGACGTTCATTCCAAAAATTAATTCAGCTTTTCACAGGGCACAAGAATTAGTCCTTCCAATCTTTTGTCTGAGACCATCTCAGGGGTTAGAACATCAATGGCATCAACTAGATGTTAGGAGAGCTATCCATACATACATACACCACACGGCCCCCTTTAGAAAGACTGAGGTGCTCTTCATTTCCTTTCAGCCAACCACTCAGGGTCATAAGGTATCACCTTCAACTATAGGCAAGTGATTGAAAGCCACAACAGCTAAGGCATACGAGACTCAAGAGGTCTCGTAACCCAGAGGCATAACAGCTCATTCCACTAGGAATGCTGCAACTTCAGCAGCCTGGGCCACACAAGCGGCAATAACAAAAATATTTTGTGCAGCAACATGGACTTCGCCCTTCATTAAACACTACAAAATTGAGGTATTTGTCTCTGCTGAGGTTTCCTTTGGTAGGAAAGTCTTACAAAGGGTCCATAGAGACCATGAGGGGAGTCCAAGCTGTAGGACAAGCCAAGCTTTAGTATGTCCCACTGCTGGATGCTCGGAGCAGCTTATTGGAGAAAGGGTGTTTTGTACTTACCTTATTGGAGAAAGGGTGTTTTGTACTTACCAATTTCTGTCTGGTGGGTTTCTGGTCCGACCAATGACTACAAAAAAAAAAAAAAAGATTTCTCGTCTTCACAAAAAGGAGAAGTACGTGGAGGAGGAGGAGCGTCCTATCAGTTAAGCCCAGCCTATCCAATCTAAGTCTAAGCACCTCCCCACTGCTGGATGCTCGTTGCAGCTCACAGAGAACGGGCGTATCAGGTAAGTACCAATGCCCTTTCTCTGGAGAAGTCTATAATGCTGGGAAAGATTGAAGAAATGGGAAGAGGATAGCCAGCAGTATAGAAAGTCAATTTGGTCTAGTGGTTAAGGCACCAGGTTAAACAGTGGAAAAGTGTGAGTTCAAGTCCTGCCTTAGCCATGAAAGCCAGCTGGGTGATCTTAGGTCAGTCACTCTCTTTCAACTCAACCCAGCTCACAGGATTCCTGTGGGGAAAATAGGAGGAGGAAGACAGTTTAACCACATTAGCGCTACACCTAATGGATATGTTTACTGCTTTGAGCTATTTGTAAAAAATAATAAAAGTGAGATATAAAAAAATAAGAAATAAAATAAATTGATAAATGGAAGCAATTAGAGTGTGAAGTTAGGTATCCCACTGAAGTATGAAATTTGGGGCAGATCATCCTGGGGAAATGTATCTCTGTATGGACACTAAGGCTTAATATTGTTTTGATTGCATTGATGAATCTTCAGTCACACTTCATACTAATACGTAACCAGGGTAAACAGTGTGCAATTCTCACGCATCATGTAGCACACTATTTGTGGTTACCCTCATCCTAAAACAGAGTTGCTGAAATTCAGTGATAAAAAGCCAATTCTAGGGATATGATCAGGAGTGGGATCTGACTGGTGTAACTATCGGTTCGGTGATTTTACGTTTTGTGCGTGCATGTATATCATCGTCATCTAGCTGCCTGGACAGCTGAGCAGTGCTGCTCGCAGGTGCGCAGCGGTTGAAAAAGCACTTTTTCCTGCTTTTTCAAACACAGCTGTGTCGCGCAAAGCAGCTGCAATTGAAAACGCAAGAAATAAAGGTCAAATAAGAGCCCAGGCGGGTGGGTGGGCCAAAACAGCAGCAGACATAGAACCGGTTCTATGTATGCTCTCTGTTTGCTGCTTTTCAAAGCAATCAGTTCTACAGAAGTGGACAGAACCGGTAGAATCCCACCCCTGGATATGATGCTTCTTCCAAAAAAGAAACAAAAAGATAGAAAGACAACGGGAGGCTTCTGAAAGACAAATCACTTCCATTTCCAATGTTTTAGCCTCCACAAACATTGCTTGAGATTGTGCCCTGAAAATTGGCATTTTTCAGCCCAATCATAGTGTGTGAACTCAGTCATGAGGTTAATTGAATACTGCCATTATCTGGAACACAAATTAGCTGACTGAATAGCTAACTTTTCTGTGGGTGGTATCATTTAAGGATATAAAGGCAGAAAAAGATGCATGGATGTAGTAACATGTCTTCTTTCTGGTAAACTAGTCAAGCATTTAATCAGATAGCTAAATGAAAATATATTTGAGTGAGGGTGTAGCATTAATGTAGTTCTGAGTTAAATTGTCTTAGTAATTTACAATATGGCTTTGTTTAAAGGCAGAGCTTGTGATATCTTTGTACCAATGCCCTGAACATGAATTAAATTACTATCAATCAAGAAATATATTTTTATTGCCTAGTGTTATAAGCCTAAACAATACTCAACACTATATTGACAGATAAATCAGTTCTTTTGATCAAATGTTATGTACTATTTATGAACACAAATATTACATTGAGTTACAAATATCTCTAAAAAGGAAAGTAATGTTTCACTGCCATCTGATAATTTTTAAATATTTTGCACTTCCTTCTTTTCTTAGAAACTGTCATGTTCATACGTTAATCATGTGATTTTATTTAAAAGTTTCAGAATTCTGAGCATGTGTGCATGTATCTGTATTATACACACATCCATATGTACATACTGTGCCTGATTTATGATATTTCATTTGGCATTTATGCATTAGTGTTTTAAACATTTGGTTATATAACTTAACTAGTATTCTCGAGATTGAATTTTAATTGAACACTTTATAAGCAAGTCTTGTCAAAATAACTGCATTGGTCTCCAACAATAATTAGCTTCAGTTGCAAATGAAATTATTAGCATTTTTCATAAATATCTTTTATTCTTGCCATATTAACATAATTTCAAGAATTGGTTGGTTTTCACTGTAACTGTTCCAGAACAAAAATAAAAGAGCTGAGGAATGTTTTTGTCTGTGGTGGAACAGCTGAACATTATGTGGTACCGAGCAGTCCCAGTATGTTTTAACCCTGCCCTAGATGGACCCAATCTTAGGGCAAATGCTTTATTTATCTTGGCAGGAGCTATATCAAACTATGATGGCTTTATCATTATTTTTTAACAGTCTGCTGATACAGATGGTAGCTGCTGTATTATGAGTATTACGAGCTTGCATGTCATGCCTTTGGAGCTGCCCATCAGCTACATAAAACTTCTCACATATCAATAGTATTCCAGCAATATCACATTATGACAGTACTCTTCCAACATCTGTTCCTTTCTCAGGAAAATAATTTAACCAGTGTTAAATAGACAGCCCTCTCCAGTGTGTCAACATTAATTATGCTTGCATGCTTTTATCAAAAACTGGCTTTTGTTAGTATGGTTTGCTAGCTCAGAGTGGATGTTACACTATGGCAGCTAGAAATAGGAATACAAATACTGTACTATAGATTTATTACATAAAAGGTATCATCATCATCATCATCATCATCATCACTTTACCAATTGTCTATCCACTGCAAGATGAAGACCTCTTCTGCTGTTACCAACCAATACAATCCTGAGCTTTCTTTTGCCTATTAGGCCCACAATACTTGCTGATGTCATCGATCCATCTTGATTTAGGTCTCTTTCATGGATGTTTTTTATCAAGTGCAATCCATACAAGGTATATAAGTTCAGGTTCCATGACTCCATTAAGAGACTTTTATATAAAAATAACAAAATTGCTTTTGAAAAAGGAAAATACTCTTGATGTTTTATTTCTTGCACTTTTGTAGTTGACATGGAAACATGTAGATTGTTTAGGGCAAAATCAAAAGATGGGCTTATCTTGATATGAGTATTATTCTTAAATAAGTTCTTTATAATTTTATTCTGATTCTCTTTAGCTATAAAAAGATTATGGAGTGTCAATCAGAAGCCAACTAAGTATATTTAATATAAACATCACACACACACACACACACACACACATATACACACATACAAACACATACAAACACACACACACTGGATTTTAGGCTAGGATTTTTCAACATGTATGAATCTTTATTTTGGGTGTGAAAAGAAGTAACTTTTAGAATAAATTAGATTTTCAAAATGGTCCAAGTGCTTGGATTTATTTTTGAAAAACAAAAGCAAAACATTATCTTAAATGATATGATGTTGGTTCACACATAATAGAAAAACGGGAGTCCAATTTACTCCTTCTAAAGTGTTTCTGTGATGGGTTAAGGGAAGGTGAATGATGAAACCAGCATTGTACTCACTCAGGTTCTGCCTCCTTTGTATTGTGATATCACATATAAAACAGTGGATCTAATGGTATGATGCTGTTTTGGGAGTTTGACAAGGAAACCACATCATAGTGGTTGGTTTACACATTTATCAAACCAAAATGAAACAAATTGTGTTACCTCTTAATGTAATGCATAAATCTATGGAGGTACTAATTTCTTCCATCTTTCTTCCAAAACTAGAACTGTTATCAGATGGTTTACTGTCAGATTTTGATTAATGGTCCTAAGGGCACCAGGGATTGAAAAGAAGATTTGAGATTTTTTTAAAGTAACTCTGCTTTTAGTTTTTATAATTCATGCTTAATAATATTATTCACAGTTCCTAGCCTAGAATGGAAAGTTCCATCTGAATTCTTCTCCAGTTTTTGTGCTGTAAAGCTAGTCTTCTTGCATGAATTAATTTACAGACATTGTATTTCTTGAGAAATATAAATTGGAATTAATTGCATCTGAATTGCATCTGAAAGGAATACTGTACAGTACAGATGTTAGAGTACAGTACAGTTCAGATCTGCATTATTTGTTCTTAAGTCATTTGTTCTGACTTAAGGAAATTCTTCAACTGGTTCACTAGTTCACGGTACAATTTCTTTGGGACTTAGTTGCCTAATCAAAAGAAAATCAATTAAGTCTTAAATTAAATGGATTAAATAGTAAATTAATTATAAGCCTTGGTTATTGCAGTGTTTCAGTTTCAGTTACTTTTAGTAGTGTAAATTTCTACTCATTTACAGGAGCAAAAACCATCCCTTGGAATTTGAATTTTTTTGGTGCTGCTATATTGGAAAGATCTGTGAAAAGCTTTTCATAGACACTCAGATTATTTCTACTCTGTGCACATCAAAGGCGTATTATATGCATGCATAATTTTATTAACAAATCAACATTATTAATGTCTCAGAATTGTAAAGTGCAAAATATAATGTAATTGTGCTTAGAAAATATTTTTGCCTGAACAGTGCTTCAGCCAACTCCATAAAAGAAAGATAGCTACTTGTTTGCATTTTTTTATGTTTTGCATTTGATCTTCTAATGTATTTTGTTCTGTTTGAAATAGATCTAGAGCCTGCATCTAATTGATGACTCTTAACTTAGTCATCTACTGACTAGTTGGCTACAATTCTTTTATAGCCAAGTTGCTTCGTTATTGTTACAGGCAAAATAGGATCAGTGGTGGGATTCAAATTTTTTTAGTACTGGTTCTGTGGGCATAGCTTGGTGGGCATGGCAGGGAAAAGTTACTGTAAAATCTCCAGTCAGAGGTGATATTTGCCGGTTCTCTGAACTACTCAAAATTTCTCCTACCGGTTCTCCAGAACTGGTCAGAACCTGCTGAATACCACCTCTGGATAGGATTTGAGGAAGTGAGAGGTGAAAAATGGACGTCAGAAAGATCTATGTTTCCCATTTAATCTTGTTTGGGGTCCTGAAAGCACCAGAAAACTTTAGAAACCCGTGTTTTCTTAGTGAGCCTAGGTTTAAGAACTTAATCCAGTGTATTAAAGTAGGCAGGAACATACACTATAGTCAAAGATATCAGTGAAATTTTACTTCTTTTCAGCATATATTTGTTAAGTAGCAGTTAAAAATATGCTTCTACAGATAATGGAACAATACTTTATACCAAGCCAGGAACTATGATAATTGAAAACAGAAGGGAAGGGGGAAATTGCTTATTTTGAACTTTGATAAATCTTTGTTTTCTGTGGTCTTCATTCCAGTGAAAGTGATTTATTTTGCTTTCTAAAATAGCAGGCAAGTATAAGCCTGTTTCTCAGTTGGAATACTGTATGTCAGGTAAATTAGTGATCATAAGTGGAAAAAATTACAAAGGGAAAAAATTAGAACTTTATATTGCTAAGGGAATTTCTAAGATTACAGAGATGTTGAGTCATTTGTGTCCCCTATCCATTTCTGCAACATCTCAGCAAAGAGAATTTTAATACTGTAAAAACCTGCCTTTTCTTTGTAAAATGTATAAAAATGATAGGACAGGAAACCCAACAGTAAACCAAAACCAGAAATTCTTTGCTATATCGCTAGAAGACTCAGGATTGAACTGTAGGGTCCTGGGTGAGTTTGGTTGTTTTCTTACAGACATTTCATTATCAAACTAGGTAACATCATCAGTTCTAGTAGAGAGTGGGGTTTGGTCTCATTTATATACTAGTAGCTTGCCCTGTCCGTGTTGATGGGAGTTGTCTTGCTGGTTCTTTGATTGGGCTGTTGTTTACTGTTAGCTTGTTTGGCAGTTCCTTGGTTGCGGTATTGTTTGCTTCTTGATTGTTGGTCTAACATTGATCTTAGTGTCAATCTCTGCTTATCTGAGTGTTGATTGCTATCCAGGAACTGTTTTGGTCTTTTTGTTTTCTTTATGGCTTTTTGATTATCTTTTTTTGAACGCTATTTAAATATTATTTATTATGCCTGTTGGTGGCCGATTTATCAGAGTGTCAGATTTCCAAGAGTTTTTTAGTGGGTTTTTTTGGACTTAGCTTCATTTAAGATGTGCATAGCTTTCCTATTGAAACTATGGTTAAGTATGTCTATATGATGTTTAATTAAAGAGTTTTCACTATGTTCTTACTGTTAATTGGATATTTATGAATTACAACACATCTTACACCTATATACTGTTCCAAGATCGTAATAAATTTGCTTGCTTGTTTGCTTTTTATTTTTAACTATTTAGCCTGGTAAAGAATTTTTAAGAAACACAAAATCACTGAATTGAAATGCAAAATCCTATGTCTGTTATTATATCCTTTAAATTATTTGGATAATAATCAGATAATTGATAAAATCCTTATACAGATACTCCAGCTGCAAATACAAGGCTATTTTGAATGTGTAATTAATGAAGTTTTATTCATAGTTTCAACTGCTGCTGAGTGTGGCACTTCCTGCTTGCATGTGTGTATGCATATTCATATTTAAATCTCAGAGTTGCCAGTCTAAGTTGATTCTTCTTGCCACCATCATGTATTAATAATAAGGTAGTTTAAAGGAATCTGAGTTGCTTCATTACTTCCAAAATAAAAATAATTGAATATAGTTCAGCATTTAATTACTGTCAAGAAAAAGAAAAAATCTTAACAGCAAATAATTGTAGAGACCAAGTTTTTACAGATTTGATTTGTAGCATACTTTGATGAGAAGAAGTATATATTTTTCTGTTGCCAGGATACAGACATCCAAATTTAAGCAGATGTGATACAAGAAATTGCCTTTAAGCAAACTGTTGGTTCAGCAAAAAAAAAAAAAGATATGTACCATGTATAATTCTTTTTTGGAATTAAACATGAACAATTTCTGTGATATATTTATGCTGATAATTTATGAATCATATAGCCTATATCAAATTGTCGCAATAACTATCTTATATTTTTTTTATTTCTATATTCTTGAAATAAGTTTTGTTACTTGTTGCAGGATTAGTACTCTCAAAATTATGTCATCAGCACAAAGCCGAAACACCAGCCTGAAGATGGCGAGTGAGATCTCATCGAAACATTGCCAAGATAGTGTCAATCTTACACGGGAAAAGACCCGAACATACCAAGACCTGCATATATTGCCTCGATCATATTTTGAGGAAATTAGTTCTAATTTCTCAGTTTGATTTATTGTATCCAATATGATAGCCAAAACCACATTTTGAAGTGGAAAAATGTATTCAGATAAAAATCATGGCATTTTTTTGTCTAGTAAAATATGAGATGGGTATTTTTTGATTGAAGGAATCATAATTTCCCAATGTTGGGGAGGATGGTTATTTAAAAATATAGATTCTTTTTTTAAATTTATTTATTCAATATTTATAAAATTAAAACATATATATACATTTTACAGCATTATTGGAGCAATAGATACATTTGTACTTTGCTTCTGATAGCGTGTTATATATTGTCATAATAACTCCTTCGTCCTTTTAGTATATGTATATATACATACATATAATTTATTTACAATTGTTTACATATCACCCTTATTTTCCAAATGTTACCAAATCATCAGATATCACCTTTTCTTTAGCCAGTCATACCAGATATCCCATGTTTTATAATATTCACTGATTTGATTGTCTTTTAGCAATTTGGTTAATCTATCCATCTCGGCACATTCATGTATTTTATTAATTATCATGTTTTCTGTAAATATAGATTCATAATGCTTATTTATACTAGCAGAGGGATTTCAAAACTTTTGGTATCGTACTCCTTTTTAAATTTTTTATATATCCTTACCTACCTCCCCCCTCCATATCTATTGAATTCATCCATCATTTTGCACATACCTTCACAGTCTACCATAATTCCATTAATTTGCTCAGTTCAATCTTCACACTGCTTCTCTCTGTCTCATCCATTCATAGTAATTTCCCATTTCTTCATTTGTATATTACTTTGATGCATTTATGCTAAAAAAAATTAAAAATGAAAAGAAACCATATTCATTTCCCTATTCCTGCCACCTGTGTTTTTCAATCTGGGAATATTTCCAGTAGCCCTTCTTACTGATTCTGTGATTTCTGGATGTTGTTTTTCTTAACCTCATGATGACTGTTGTTTTTAAAGGTTATCAAAGTATATTGATTTCCAGTGAGGATGAAAATGGTTTCAAAACCATAGAATTAGTTTTATAATATTTTTTTCCTCAAATTCTCCTTTGAGAAGAATTTGGAACTCTCTTTCTGTCTCAAACCCTAGCACATTTTTTCTATCATCTACACCACCATTTCCAACATCTTCAGTTGTTTCAACTAAGAGAGCAGGAGCTGGGATGTGAAGGCTGTCTGCCTGCTCATGATCAGGAATGAAGCTACTGTTAAATTTTCTTTGACTTTCATATAGGAATTTGATGGTTTTTGTGAAATGAATATGTCATTAAATAATGCTTCAGCAATGCAACATAAATCAGTAAAAGTTGGACATCAGTACAATCTGTAACATATTTATTAATTACTATAAGTAATATATTGTTAAGTTTGCATTTCTGCAATTGCAGAAATAAAAATGCATTAAAGGATGGTGCCTATTTATTCCTTTGTTGTGATGGTGATGATGATAGAATGGAATAGAATGAGTGAGCTGGATAGGCCAGTTCTCTCTGCATTTTCCAATCTTGCATTACTTTCCTCTTGTTCAGATAATAATTCAAAATCTTATGAAATTTTATTTATCTAATAATGACACCAATATATAGTGACATTATTATAAATACAGTTGTAGCTGAGTTACATTAATGAAAGCTTTTATTTGGGGACAAACTATAAGAAATGAAAGATGTTTCAGTGTAGGTTCAACTTTTATTGGCTAAGAGAATTCTTATCCATCACATTGATATATGGAATTAGAAATGAAGTGAAAAATAATTGCTCTCAATAGGAATCAATGCAGTAAGTATTGAAAAGGAGGAGAGTTGTATTCTGTTACGTATTTTAATGTATTTTGGCATGGGTACACATAGACACACACACAGGGTAATAGTCAGTGTGGTGCAGTGGTTAAGGTACTGGACTAAAGTGAAGAGGTATGGGAACTAGTTTTCTCCTGGGCTCAGAGTTTGTTTGGATGAGTTTGGGGCCTGCCCACTCTCAGGTGCAGACTGGAAAATTGAAAAGCCTCAGAGTTCTTCATTACAAAGGGCATTATACTGATGTGGATTGATTTTTGGCTGATAATGGTAATGGTGAAGGCACCAGGCTAGATTGAGTTCTAGTCCTACTTTAGGCATGAAAGCCAACTGATCACTTTCTCACCCCAGCTCATCACACAGGGTTGTTGTGGGGCAGGAGGGGGGAGTTTAAGTATGTTTGCTGCCTTCAGTCATTTATAAATAATAATAAATAAAAGGATCTTTAAAAATCATACACATGATATGGACATACATACATAGCTCAAGGGCCTAGAAATGGAGATGAGCATTGCTCTCTAAAGTTGGCTACGACTAGCACAGTAAAATCCATATGGACTTCTTTATCTTTACTTTTACATAATCAGAGGCATACAGAAATGAGTATATCTGATGTGGGAAAGCAGGTGGAGGATTTCCCATATCAGATAGATTTGTAATGTTGGATTCTTGGTTTCTGAACAACAATTCTTCTACTTAAAAAAGTGGTTTCGGTGTGCATCCTGCTGGGATATGAAGTAAGGTAAAAAGGTGATGTGTGATAAAGAGCTTAAATATCTGGGAACTAACCATCTGGGACATGTCTGAAAGTGTGATTAAAACATCCTTAAAAATACCAAGTGGAGCCTCATTGAAAGAAGGTAAGACCAAGAAAGTAACTGAAAAACTGGAAAAGATCAGGAAAAGAAGTATTATATCCTGAATTTAATCAGAAGATTTGAGCATGGATCAAATATGTATTTTAAAAAGTAATTTCTCTGCTGCTCTTCAATTTTCTTAAATTAAAGTAATATACTGTATAATATATCAACACTCAGAGGGATCATCATCAGTGCCGGTTATTGCTGTGCCATTGCATTTTGAACCAGCTACAATTTTCAGATGATCTTCAAAGGTAGTCTCATGTTCAGCACATTGCAAATCCAATCACAAGGACTTTGTGTTAGTATCTTAAATCAGAGATTTGGTGTATATGAGTTGTTCTGGAAGGCAGGCTGCCTAAACCAATTATTCTTTTCTTACATTTTATCATTTAATGTCATCTTGTTTTCAAGAAACTGCAAATATTTTGGAAGCCAAGAATCCTGTATTTGAATATTGTTGCTATCTCCTTCAAGTTTGTAATTTAAGTTGATCTTGAACTTTTAATATTTTTAAAACATTTCAGTCTGCCAAGTGTAAACAATTGTTTGATATTAGCAAGCAAATAAGCATTTATATGCCAAAATATATTATCTATCCCTGTTCTTATATAGAAATAAGCCAGTTGTTGCAGTGAGCTTCCTATTCAAGAATTTGTGCTTAGGGTTACAGATTTATTCCACATTAAAATTCTACTATAGTCATTTGCATACCATACTTAACCAGTAATATAAGTTGACATATGATTATAAATAATCAACCAAATATATTTTTAAAAAGAGAATAGCAATAGTAAATTAACTCCAGAAAAAACATTATTGCTTGTACACTATGCCTGTATTCTTCAATGTACATTTTCAGTATAAATTGTCAATTGACCTCTGAAAACTGAAAATATCTCAGTCTATTCATAATTTGTCTCAAGATTAAATGTAAATAGAGAAAAATATGTACACAATTAGAATACAATATTTCAAAAACAGATATTTCAGAAAAATGTAACATTATTAATAATTTAACTCTATACTTGGGCACTGTTTTAAGATCCATCAGGTTTGAAGTTCCCCCCAAGATAGATCAGGAGATACATGAATAGGAAAAGGAAGCAAGAAAAAGAAATGCAAACATTGTTATTGATTGGTGGCAAATTTCCAGGTTTTATAGCTTTTTTTCCCCTCAAAACTACATCCACTGAAAGCATTTGACTTCTACCATGTTTCCCCAGAAATAAGACCCAACCAGAAATAAGCCCTAGCATGATTTTTCAGGTGTATATGTGTGTTTGTGTGTGTATGCATATACATGTACATACACGCACGCACGCACACACACACATATGCATCTGGCGGAGTAAGTTGCTTTACTGAGTGGCATGCCCAATTCAATATAATTATATTAAAAAATCCTTTTAATGGAGTGTGGTAAAAGGAGAGTGAAGGATAATTTATTGATTATCAAGGCCTCTCCTCCCCCTCAATTACAAAGAGAAGGGCAATAGACTCCTATTTGGATGCCTAGTCAGTCAAATACTGATGCAAATTAGGATGGAACTTTGCTAAAACAGGTTATCTCTGCTGCCTAATATTTGAAATAAAACGTAAGTGCCATTCAATAAGCAGGGGAGGAGGAAGAAATGATACACTTTTCCATTTCTCCTTTATTCTCTCCGTATCAGGTATTGTCAGAATGGGAAAGCATTCATAGATGGTCAGCAAATGGGCTAAAGATGTGGATTTTAAAATTCTAAAAAATGATCTAAATCAAAATTCAGTGTCTGGATCTTTTAAAATCTAAACATTAATTAAGGGGGTAGAGAATGAGCTGCCTTGGGATTGATGGAACAATAGCTAATTTATTATCCCACTGCTCCTTTAATCTAGAAGGGAATAGCAAAGAGAGGTATTATAAAGCTAGACTTGCTGAGTTTTCTTTCCATTTCTTTGCACTTTCTGAAGATGTAAAAAAAGACATTTTTGTAGCCTCTGAGACTAAATGAGACTCAAATGTTCCTGAATGTAACTAATCTAGTATTGATTGCTGTACCATGGTCTGACCACAAAGTTAATGTGTAAATTACATTACACTCTTCCAGTCATAAGAGATAGAGCCTTATAATATTAAGCTTAAATTATAAGTGGTCCCTATATTGTTAAACCTATGGGTAAGGGTTTTAGTTCTTGTGTCATTATTGACAGGTCTTTAACAATAGCCCTTAAGTGCATCTTAGAGTTTTTAAAATTAATGTTACTTCTTCAGATATAAATTGCTGAAACTGGAAGAGGACATTCAAAACTCAGGCAACCACTGTTTGGGGAGTACACAAACATGATTTCGTTTGAAGTTAGTGATAAATTTTGACAATTGGGTTTGACACTAAAATGTTGCTGGTCATCATAAATTCAGATTATTGGAGAAGTGAAATAGAAATGAATAGAAGATCACATTAAGGTATAGTTCACTTTTATAAGTTATAGTTCATTAGAATCATTTTTAGGAACTACAGCATGGTTTCAATTTTCATGTATGCAACAAACATCTATAATTTTTTATCTTGTTGCCCATTCTCATTTAATGAAACAAATGACAGCTGAGAAGTTTTACATGGCTTTGCATAACTATAATTTATAAATAATGGTATATGACAGTACAAATTGTGGTTTGCAAATTTATTTATTTTTATTTTGTCAAGCGATTATAAGATAACAGGTATAAGTATAAACATAGTTATGAATACATGAAATGGATACATATAAGAAAAAAACCAATAGGACAGGGACGGTAGGCATGTTGGTGCACATGCACACCCCCTACAGACCTCTTAGGAAAGGGGTGAAGTCAATAGTAGACAGTCTAAGGTTAAAGTTTTGGGGTTTTGGGGAAGAAACCACAGAGTCAGGTAGAGTATTCCAAACATTGACCACTCTGTTGGTGAAGTCGTATTTCCTGCAATCAAGTTTGATGTGGTTTACCTTGAGTTTGTATCTATTGTGTGCTCTTGTATTGTTATGGCTGAAGCTGAAGTATTCATTGACAGGTAGGACATTGCAATATATAATTTTATGTACTATACTTAGATCGGACCGAAGGTGGTATAGTTCTAGGTTGTCTAGGTCTACAATTTCAAGTCTGGTGACATAAGGTATTCTGCAACGAGTAGAGGAGTGGAGAATTCTTCTTGTGAAATATTTCTGGACTTTCTCAACTGTATTAATATCAGATATGTAATGTGGGTTCCAGACTGATGACCAATACTTTATTCAAGTATTGGTCTAGCAAATGTTTTGTATGCTCTAGTTAGTAGTGTGAGAAAAATCTACATAGGATTAGGTTAACAACTTTTAATGCCTTTTTGGCTATGTGGTTACAGTAGGCTCTAGCAGTTAGATCATTAGAGATGAATACTCTAAGGTGCTTGACAGAGTTTAGATCATCAACAAGGTCTTGATTATTCAGCTTGTATTTTATTTTCTTATTTTTTTGCCAATATGTAAGACAGAGCATTTATTTGTTGAGATTTGAGTTACCATTTGTTTGACCGTTCTGATACATAGTCAAGGTCTTTTTGAAGGGTAGCAGTACTGTCGGTGGTGTTGAATAGCTTTACATCATCAGCGAAGAGAATGTAGTTGCTCTTAATATGATCACTATATGGTCATTTATGTAGAGTATGAAGAGAGTTGATCCTAAAACACTGCCTTGGGGGACACCACTATTGACAGGTACAGAATTTTATAGGACGCTCCCAATTTTGACTATTTTGTTGTCTGCTTGACAGGATTGCTTCTATCCAGTTATGCAGGTGTCCAGAGATACCATAAGATTTTAGTTTTAGGGGTAGTTTGTCGTGTACCACTGATTCAAAGGCTTTACAGAAGTCTATGTAGATTGCATCTATTGTTTTGCCCTGATCGAGTTGTGTAGTCCATATGTTTTTGCAGTGTAAGAGTTGCAGATTGCAGGATAGTTTTTTTCTGAAGCCAAATTGTTTATTAGAGAGTAGGTTGTTTGTCTCTAAGTGGAGGGCAATGGATTGGTTAATAATTGATTCCATGACTTTACAGGTGATGCAGCATAAAGAGAGTGGTCTGTAATTTTCAACTAGGCTGGGGTCTCCCTTTTTGAAGATGGGGATGACCGTGGCTAGTGACCATAGGTTTGGCAAGGAGCTGATCCTGAAAGATTTTTCAAAGATTATGCTTAGAGGTTCTGCTTTGGCAGTAGATAGTCTTTTTTAAAGCCTCAGGTGGACAGTTTTAGAGTTATAGATTCATATATTAAAATAATACTGTGAGGTCTGTGTGAAATAAGCCCTTTATTCATCTTCTAGCTGAATTTTCAAAAGCTGTATAACAATTCGTTTCAGTCTGTTTGCTTTACTATGCTACTGCTGTTGTTACTGACTCAGCAGTTTACATACCCATAATACACATACAACATCAAAACAATAATAGCTATAGAAAAAAAGCATAATAGCAGTAATACTTCAGACAGACATTTAGACTGCAGGAGAAATCTATCTCATAAATTATCCGCCTCCAAGGCCTACTGACCTGCTGAAGCAGCTAGGTTTTAATGGCTTTTCTAAATCCCAGCAGGATTGGGATTCATGGAAAATGCTACTTCAAAGAAAAGGAAGTGGAATTAGGAAGACCTGACTCTGCTGTCTTCTCTGCTGACATTCCTTGAGATAAGAAATAGGTGGATACTATGAAGAGGGGTCTCCAACCTTGGCAATATTAAGGCTTGTGGACTACAACTCCCAGAACTCCTCAGCCAGCAAAGGTTGGAGACTCCTGATCTGAAGACTCCTGATCTGGAAGAATGAAGAATATATCAATTAAATGCTTGAATGGAAAAATTGCAGAGGTATAATCACATTCATCAGGAATTGAATAGAATATTGGTAGCTCAGAGCTGAATGAGATATATATACCACTGGTTCTATCCAGATCAGCTGAGACAGGGGAATGAGTATATACTTGTGTTACAACACCCTGGTAAGCCCCAATCAAGAGAGGAAGCATACTGCTGTCCTTTTCTGTCTTTCGGCTCATCACCAGAGACCATCCAGACAGAAAGCTATTTGTTTCGTTGTCTTTTGTTTATATGCGTGTTAGGTTTTTGAGCTGATAAATATTGGGGCTTACCAGGGTGTTGTAACACAAGTATATATTGATTCCCCTGTATTGCTGATCTGGATGAGAACCAGTGGCCTAATGGCAATTACAACTGCCTCACATGTAATACTTCCCTAGTTCGAATCCCAGTAAGGTATGACTAGCTGACGAGAGCTAAGTAGCTCAAAATAGGACCGCATTCTGCCAGTGATCTCCAACAGGCCGGTGCGTTCCCACAGAGAGGGTCTGCTCCGGGTGCCGTCGGCCGCTATGTGTTGTCTGGCGGCACCGAGGGATAGAGCCTTCTCTGTGGGTGCCCCCGCCCTCTGGAATACTCTGCCACCGGAGCTCCGTACTGGCATGGACCTGAGGGCCTTCAGGCGCGCGTTGAAGACCTGGCTCTTTGAGCAGGCCGGCCTGGGCTGAGATAATGGTTTTAATTTGGTCTCCATAGCATTTAATTTTAAATTGGGGTTTTAAGGGGGGGGGGCGGGGTCTTTTTAGTCTCATTTATCAGCCGATTAATTTAATACTTTTTAAATTTTTGTATATTTGTGGGTTTTAGATGGGCTGTACAATGCCCTGAGTCCCCTGGAAGAAGGGCGGTATATAAATTTAAATAATAAAAATAATAATAAAATAATAATAAATAAAAATAGATCTATCCTAGTCTCCCTTGTTTAATTTTTTATCAACTCAAAAACCTAACACACACACACACACACACACACACACATATATAATCGCACAGCAAGGCAAACTAAGATTATGGTTTTTGAAAAAAAAGAGAGACTTTTTTTTAAAAAAGCTATAAAATGACCCAAGTAGAAATGAGAAACAATTGCAGATATGCAAAATCAACTCAAGCAATAAGGGAAGGAAGCCTACTAAAATGCCCTTTATTTTATCTTGATCTTTTTTTTAAAAAAAATCCATTTTTATAACTATTACTTATGTATGCATCTATGTTCTTTTCCTTTCCTTTTTCTTCTTTTTTGCATGTTTTATTTTAAAAAAGATGTTAAAAATAAGAAATTGAAATTAAAGATTATGTAGTAGATTTTAATCCTGCTATATTTGTTTCATTGGAGAACCAAAATGAACTAATGCTTAAGGCACCAAGTTAGAACCCAGCAGACTGTAAGTTCTAATTCCGCTTTAGACATGAAAGCAGTTAGGTGACGTTGGGCTAGTCACCCTCTCTCAGCCCATGGCATCAGGCTCAGGTGTCAGTTAATTCCTTTGTAAACAATTGATCTAACACTTGAGCCAGATAAGCACTCAGTTCGACTCTTGGTTGCAAAACAAAAGTGGACCCTGCACTTAAATGAAAAACTCTAGGGAAAAAATTGTTTTATTGCACAGAAATGGAAGAATTTAAATATAGTCCATGATTTGAGAGAAAATGTATCTTTTCAGCAGAACAACAACAAAAAATCAGAAGGTCTTTTACAATATTTATCTAAAACTATATAATTGATTTAATTTGTAACTGCTCAAATTTTGATTACATAAACAGAGGGACACTGCAGCAGTTATAAATGTGGGTGTTTGACATAAAATTACTTCAAACATTTGCTAAACAGGTTTTAAGCGAGGTCTATCTATGTACTGTTTACCAAAGTAAATGGTATTTCATTCTTTTACTTCAGATGCAACTAGATCCGGTATTCAGGTCTTCTATTTAAATTTAATTTTCCAATTAAGATATTATTTTTTTAAGAAGAGCATCAGTTTTCAGAAGTCCTTCTGTAAATTACTGTATCATTTGCATTTCTCTCTACATGAATATTTCACTTCATAAAGGATATGCTGATTCCCATATATTTGACCAGCTCAAAAGCAGATTTAATTATTATTTTTTATAATATATTTTTTAATATACAATAAATCAATTCCATTTCAACCGTATGTTGATTAGGTACATATTTCATATGCTTACAGTTTGTAATTAATATTCTTATCAATATATCAATATAACAACAATCACATTTTCGTATAAGTAATATCCAATGTATCTATTTTACATTCTTTTATTGCTTTGTATATACCTCTAATCCATTTTAATTTGTTTTATTTTCTAACTATTGGTAAAATAAATCCCATACCATGTAATATTCAGATTCTTCTTTTTCTTTAATTTCCAGTGTTCATTTCAAATATTTTTTTCAATTACTTTTCCCTCTATCGGTATCTTGTTGCTTTTCCAATTCTGAGCAAATACAATTCTAGCTGCTGTTAATACATGTATGATTAAATATATTTTTTTCTTTACTGTAACCTTCAGGTACCATTCCTAATAAAAATATTTCAGGTTTAAAATCTATATGTTATTTAATCATTTTTTCTAACCATGTGTATATTTTTGTAAGGTAACCAATCGTCCTCCTTTAGGGAGGACAGTCCTTCTTTTATAAGTTCTGTCCTCTCTTGAAAAGTGTCCTCCTACATGTCCTCCTTTTTGATATTTGAAGACTAATCTGTAAATTTCCATATTTGATTGATGCCAATCCAATCCGTTGTGTATGATGCGACATATTTGTATTTGACATGACGATTCGTCAAGGCTCGGTATAGTGCGGCGAGATGTGATTATGAGATGCATGCACTCCACACAGGAGAATAGTTTTGAGAGAGTGTACCACACACAAGAGTGAGCCGCACATAAGAGTGTGCCATGTGCAAGAGTCACCATGCCCAAGAGTGCACCACACGCAAGAGTGTACTGCACACAAGAGTGTGCTGTGCGCAAATGGCTTTTTTTTCTTCAATTTATTTGTGTCCTCCTTCTCATTGTAAAAAAGTTGGTCATCTTAATTTTTGTCCAATCTGGGAAGAAACTGAAGAAATGGAATGGTGGAAAGAAAAAAATAAATAAATAATTGTTATTTTCTTCATAAAAACAAAGACCCTGAAGCAAATTTTAAAGGAAGAACTTTATAAAGCAGAATGTATAACAACAAAGGCAGTTACTGCAAAGGAGCATTTTCATAAAGTTTGTATGAGGATTTGGCATCAAGATTGGATCATGGAAGTAGGAATATATTCCAAAGTTGATGGAGAAAACAGCAAAGGATTTTAATATTATATCTCACTTATCTGAATTCAAATATTCTGATTGTATTCAATGGAATGCACTCTGAGCGAGGTACTTACTATATACATTAAAAACAAGAAAATTTGTAGACTTACCATGAGGTAATTTTATGGATACTATTCCGAAAAGACAGCTGGAAGGTTTTTTTCCCTTAATTTTTACAAATAATTTTTCAAAATATATTTTCACATATGTTTCCCAAAATAAAAATGAAAAGTTACAAGTAACTTTTGCAGAGTAAGCTATATATTAGGAAGACAGACTATGGAGAAGCATATCATACAACAGTCACAGAATTACATTCAAAAGAATACAGTAAAATTGAGAAAACAATTTCATTTACTGCAAAATAAAATCATGTTACATGGAGAAAGCCTTATGCATAGAGGTATTTATCCTCTTCAAAAAAACAAACCCTCTTCAATATATTTTAGTATTTAGTATTTATTTGTCAATTGCTTACAAGATACAGGTATAAGAATAAATATAGTTTTGAGTACATGAGATAAATACTTATAAGAAAAATAAAAACAATAGGACAGGGACGGTAGGCACGATTGCTTATGCATGCCCCCTACAGGCCTCTTAGGAAGGGGGTGAGGTCAATAGTAGACAGTCTAAGGTTAAAGTTTTTGGGGTTTCAGGAAGAAACCACAGAGTCAGGTAGAGTATTCTAGACATTGACCACTCTGTTGCTGAAGTCGTATTTTCTGCAGTAAAGTTTATTTATTTATTTATTTATTTATTTATTTATTTGTTTGTTTGTTTGTTTATTTATTTATTTATTTATTTATTTATTTATCAAACTTTTATACCGCTCCCTCTCCCAAAAAGGGACTCGGGGCGGTGTACAGCCTACTAAAAAACACATAATAAATATACTATAAATACAATTAAAAATATATTAAACACATTGGTCCGGCTGTGCAGTTAATCTTGAGTTTGTATCTATTGTGTGCTCTTGTATTGTTATGGTTGAAGCTGAAGTATTCATTGACAGGTAGGACACTGCAATGTATGATTTTATAAACTATACTTAGATCGGACCAAAGGCAGCATAGTTCTAGGTTTTCTAGGTCTAGAATTTCAAGTCCAGTGACATAAGGTATTCTGCAACGAGTAGAGGAGTGGAGAACTCTTCTTGTGAAATATTTCTGGACTTTCTCAACTGTGTTAATATCAGATATGTAATGTGGGTTCCAGACTGATGAGCTGTATTCGAGTATTGGTCTAGCAAATGTTTTTTATGATCTAGTTAGTAGTGTGATATTACCAGAGAAGAAGCCACATAGGATTAGATTAACAACTCTTAATGCCTTTTTGGCTATGTAGTTACAGTGGGCTCTAGCACTTAAATCATTTGAGATGAGTACTCCAAGGTCCTTGACAAAGTTTGGATCCTCAACAAGGTCTTGACTATTTAGCTTGTTTTTTATTTTCTGGGTTGTTGTTTTTTTGCCAATATGTAAGACAGCATTTATTTATTGAGATTTGAAGTTGCCATTTGATTGACCATTCTGATACATAGTCAAGGTCTTTTTGGAGGGTAGTAGTATTGTCTGTGGTGTTGAATAGTTTTACATCATCAGCGAAGAGAACGCAGTTGCTTTTATCACATACTATGGTCATTTATGTAGAGTATGAAGAGAGTTGGTCCTAGAACACTGCCTTGGGGAACACCACTGTTGACAGGTATAGAATTTGGTAGGATGCTCCCAATTTTGACCATTTGTTGTTTGTTTGACATGAATGGTTCTATCCAGTTATGTAGGTGTCCACATAATATTAGTCCCATTGCCACCATCTCTTAAATCTACTTACTGCTAAAACTCTCATGTCTGTTTGATTGTTTATATGGCAGGAATTTGGAAGTCATCCACTCCTCCCACTGCCTTTTGTCTGTAGTCATTCTCTTTCTCTGTTTAGATAAGGAATTATCTCTTAAACAGTGATCCAATGAATAACAGATTGTCTCTTTCTTTTAAATTTTTAATCTTTATATGATTACCCATGTAGTATGGCTGCTTTACTATTATCCTTCTCATTGTTCCACTACCTTCTATTATTGTGTTACTACTATTATTATTACTTTGTTATTATGATTATTATTATTTGGTGGTTTTGCATGTACACCACATAACTTATGCACCAGAGACAAATTTCTAGTGTATCTAATCACATTTGGCAAATAAAGTATTCTATTCTCTCTCTGAAACATTTAATCAATTTTTAAATTTATTTTATGCTGAGCAATGATTGGGATTTAAGGATGACTAAAATACTTTGGGATTTTTTTTCTTTATATCATTCTGGTACTTTTTAAAAATGCATATTTTGGATTCCTACTTGAGTCTAAAGATTTACTAGTTACAATAGAATAGTGTTTCAGCATGTCACGGAGAACACATTTAAAGAACAGGGATTTTTTTTCAATATATTTTGAGAAGGTCTCTACTAGCTTTTTGTTTATTCGGTCTAATGTGTTGTTGGAAGAGGGTATAATTTTTATTATTTTTAAAATTAAAAATAGACTTTGAAAGCTGAGTTTTGAGATTATATCTGTATTTTGATGGAATAATACACATTTCCTTTTCAGTGCTGTACAGTATTTTTCTTTCTTAAACTGTAAATATAACAAAATGATTATGCACAAATGCTTTGCAGACAGATAATGTTTATTTATACTCTGATTATAAATAATTTAACCTGGCTTTTTTGACAGTTTATTTATACTTCAAGCTATAAGACATAAAAGATGCAATTCTTTCCAGTCCCATTAAAATTATATGTATTAGGTTTTATAAATACTACAGATTCAAAAATACATTGAAACAAATTGTGTTTGACTTTGGATTTTCTAGAAATGTTTTTCCCCTTTCTATTGCAGTTTCATAGTATTATCAGGAAAGATTTATTATATGTTAAAACTACACATTCATTATATCACACTTATTTTCTGACTTGTGAATGATCTCGGACAGATGTAGGTGTGACAAATAAGTCCAGATTCACAGTATAGAAGTGTAGGCTATGTAAACAACTAATAGTTGTTCAGCTTCAAGGCCATGAAATATGTAAGGCTGAAAGCTGGAAGAAAAAGTGAATTTAAATTAGTATGGATGTAAGTGGGAAACTACATTTTCATTAAAAGAGGACTATTAACTGTTCATTAGGACTTCATTCTAGTTTGCAATTAAGTTCCTTATTAGAAGTGTATAATTCTGGAATCTGAAGCAGGCAAGGGTGCTTCAAATATGGTATGTACACTCTCTGTCTGTTGTCACATCATATTATCCACAGCGCCTTTTAGTCCATCTTTGTGCTTAAAGCCAATATATACTTAAAACTGGACATTGAGAAACTGTATAACCATGAGCTTTGTAAAAACTGCTTCCAGCTGAAAATATGTGAGCTCTCAATTTTAAATCCTCCCACTGTGTATTTTTCTACTGTCTTCTCTCCCCTCACATTATTTCATATGTTATTGCTGTAACATATTTGACATTCCATTGTTCTCCTATAGATTACCTCTATTCTTTTTTCTTTGTCCCCAAAGAGAATATTGCAGCAGTTTAGTTTAAATATATACTGTTATTCTATAGCAGGGGGGCACATCAGGGTTGTGTTTGACTTCGGGGGGATGAGGTTGGCGTGGCCAGGGTGGGCGTGGCCAGGATGACATCACTTGTATCAGGAGAGGCTGTGGTGGCCCAAGCACTCTGTCAACAGAAACGGGCTCCCAAGCTTTGTTTTCAGCTGCAATAGCCTCCTTCAACCCTCTGCCACCGAAAACAATTTGGGAGGGCTGTATGCAGCCTTCGCGAGTTTCATTTTCACTAGCAGAGGCACCATGGATCGGTTCTTTACTATTTCCAGGGCGGCCAGATCTAAGCACCCCGTGGTTCGGATCCGACCCCCGGGCCTTGAGTTTGACACCCCTATTCTATAGCATTGTGTTATGAGAATTTTTTTTTAAAAGTTCATTAAAGAGGCAAAACCAACAGAATTTATGTATGCTCTGTGTTTCTAGTATTACTATCTCCATTTTGACTTTGTCAGAGCAATAGTTTGTCTTGCAGATTTTGCAAAGCAATTTAGAACATCCATTATCTTATCAATGTTCTGACAGATAATAACT
Organism: Bungarus multicinctus; assembly: GCA_023653725.1. Classification (NCBI taxonomy): domain Eukaryota; kingdom Metazoa; phylum Chordata; class Lepidosauria; order Squamata; family Elapidae; genus Bungarus; species Bungarus multicinctus. The sequence continues at coordinate 40,122,321 of CM042846.1, read as the reverse complement.
GCAGTCTTCTAATATCCTTTCTGTTTTTACTCCAAAAGATTTTGTAGGTGATTGCTTAAGTAAACTTGATTGAAGGAATGTTATCTGGGAAAAGTATATAAATAATTGAATACCTCAGGGAAGTCATTAGCTAGATGCAGCTTGGAGTAATTACAAGGTACAATAGTTGATCTCAAGCAAAAAGGATAGAAAATACTTTCCCCATTTTTTGTGGGGGGAAGTGCCAGCATCAGAGGAGAAGCTCTGTGATTGACAGGTTTATATAGAAGAGGAACATCAAATGGTGATTTATAGGCAACAGATGTTTAAACTATTTCTAGAAATGATTGAGTATGCACATTATTTTCAATAACAATAATGCTTCATCAAAATACAATGTTTTGTGATGGACCAAAATTGTTATTTTGTGAACAGGAATTATTAATATTGAAGCAAGATTTAGTAGGGTTTTTTTTTTAGTTTTTTAGACATTTATTCTGCCTCTATTATTTTTTTATAAATAATTTTAGGCACTGAATATACATAAAACTCATTCCTCCTTCTCCTATTTTCCCCACAACAGTAAACCTATTAGGTGGGTCAGGCTGGGAGAGTGCACGGTGTCAACTCGCCATGTCACATTGCCCTCACATGACGTTTTGTGATGTTTTTCCCATTTGTGAAGCTGGGGTGGGCATTGCCTGTGTGTGATGCATCCGGATCACTGGCCACCAATTTGACACCCCTGGTCTAGTGCATGGTCACTCAGTCAGCTTTCATGCCTTTAAGGCAGGACTAGAACTTACAGTCTCCTGGTTTTTCTTAACGGTAAGATCCATATAACAGTCAGTCTATGGAGTTTGTGGATTCTGTACCACCGATAGTTTTTATGAAAAGTCTGGCTAGTTATCTCTGTGTAATCCCATTCAACTTTATTGTTCTGACCCAGGCTTCATCAAACTTAATAAAACACAAACTGATTTTAAAAGTAAAACCTATTTTAATACAACGCTGGGAATTACTTGCATTCCCAGCCAAAACTAATTATACATAATTTTTCCAGATAAGAACAGCTTTTCAGTGCTGTAGAATGCTGCCAAGAAACAGAAGTCCAGTTAGGGCTAACATAAACCAACCCAAAAATCCAGAAAAAACGACTAGAGTACAGAGCTTTAAGAAGGACTCAGAAATTACTGAACTGCTTTGCTTCCTGCAAAACTTTTCGTCATTGAGGTCTGACTTTTATCCCTTATGTGAGGGGCAATAACCTCCCAGCCTTACTCCTGAGTCACCCCTTCTGCTTCAGCTGCTCTTGCTTTCTAGCAGTTCTGCGCACACGTGCACTGGGAACAGGCTCTCCTGGGTCCTCTCCTTCGCTGCTGCCAAACTCTGAAGGCTCTGAAGGCAGCACCCCACTCTCAGATGATCCTGGCCCCATCCCTACATCAGATGCAGGACCCTCGTCCAAGTCCTCTCCAAACTCTCTGACTGGTTCCCTTTCATCCTCACTGTCTGATACCTCTGCCATCTACCCCAGCTGCCGGTGAGTCACAACAATTATGATGACACTGAGCAAATGGCAGTTACAATCAATCCTCAAAATTCTGTCCCCCATGAAAATTTGGTTGCCTGGCAACTGGCCTGAATTTATGTTTTACTTAACAACCACTTTGCTTAGCAACAGAAATTTCATTTCCAGTTGTCTTCAGGAAATAAACTTTTCCAATCTTAATTTTAGTAGTTGAAAATTAAGTGTAGCTTATCTAAACATTCAAAATGGACAGAATAATACATGACAGATTCCAGTTTGGATCATTTGATTGTTTGATGTTCCTCATCCTGTAAAATGTGTTTCAGCTTTATTATGGATTTACTAATTACTAATAAATTTATAGCTTTGCTTCTATGACATTGATGCTTAATATGGATTGTACACACAAATGGTTTAGAATTGTAATAAAATTAATGAGAAATTGAAGTGTCAATTGACACTTGTTTTGTTTAATGAGTGTTAATCATATATCATCTTAGTAATGATTTTCTTCATAGATTTTCTTTTCAATGACAGAAATGGTATTAGAGATAACTTAATAATTAATGTTACTATATATGGAATAATATATGTAATAATTAATTAAAGCTCTTCAAGTTTGCCCCAGAAGCACATTATTGTTTATGTGGCAGAGAAATAGTACATAATTGATATATATAAGTAATGGACATATATAAAAATGTGTATATCCTAAAATTAGCTTGTTTCCTAAACCCTTTATTTATTATTCTCATGTGACATATTTGCTGTCACATAGCTACAACAGCTTACAAATGATGTCTTCACTACTTCTTCAATATTAGTCAAGCATTAAATCTTGTTGACCTTCAACAATACATGTGTATATTCTAGAGAATTCTTACATTAAATCCTTTTTAAGAAGAATTAATGAAAGTTGTTTGTGACATTGCTTTGTAAATCCTTTCAGGAAAAGACATTTATGCTTTAATTCTTCACCAACCATGTATTATTGGCATTTTTCCCCTGTTTTAGTCATATCCTAGTTGTACATTGAAAATGGATGCAGGGTACATAAAGGCTTATAATGTTTATGCAATATACAACATAATAAAATATTGTAGCATGGGATGTTCAGTTTTTTATTTATATGTTACATTCCCACAAATTAACATAAGTATACTTTTCAACCCCCTTTTCCAACAGTCAGATACCCAATTTTCTTGGAATCTGTCAGATATCTGATCTTTAACACTCTTCATATGCTATTCACTTGCTTTGTATTTATTTATTTATAAAATATCCCTTACTATCTGAAACTAGGCAGGCTCCAAGTGGCTTACAAAATTTACATGTTAAAAACAGAGTACAAATCAGAAATAAAGTTATTTCAATAGTAACTGAGAATATAAAATTTGGAAGTTAAATAGAACTGTAAATAATGATATTGCTACATACAGTTTGTTATGATGTGTACAGAATAACCCTTGAGTAACAAGGATATGCACATGGAAACGTTAATGAGAGTAGTTATGAATAATTAGTCAGCCATGCACAGATACACTAAATTGAGTTAAAGTTTACTTTAAGAAATAGCACAGTCTAATAAACAGTCCAGGTCATATACGTTTAACAGTCCTAATAATATCCAATTACAAAGTCTTCTTACCGGTTGCCTTTGTCATTTACAGTAAACGAAGATATTAAAGTATAAGCACAACAGAGAACCTTAGATAGCAACAGAATGTCAGAGATACAGAATGTCAGAGAGAGCAAGCCATGATCTTTAGCTCCCTTTTATGGCAACTTGCAACACAATCAACCAATTGGAATACAATGATTTTGTCTTAAAACTACAAACATACATTGTTGGTTTATATATTGCCAACCCAACTAATTGTTGGACAGATTCCTAACACAGTTAATCCCCACAGGCTCTTCAGAAGAGTTGTACATTTCCTCTTCCAAAAGGTCATGAAGGTGGGGAATCATCTGCACTTCAGAGGTAAACCATTCCAGAGGAAGAGAGTGAGTACATCCACCATTGTAACTGTTGTGGTTTGCTGGCAGCCGGTGCAAACGACAGAGGTATCAGACAGTGAGAATGAAAGGGATCCAGTCAGGGGATCTGGAAAGGACTTGGATGAGGGTCCTGCTTCCGATGCAGGGATGGGGCCAGGACCATCTGGGAGTGGGTTGCTGCCTTTGGAGCTTTCGGAGTCTGGTAGCAGCAAAGCAAGAGGACACAGGGGAGCCTGTTCCCATTGCGCATGTGCGCAGAGCTGCTAGAATGCGAGAGCAGCTAAAGCAGAAGGGGCGACTCAGGAGTAAGGCTGCGAGATGATAAAAGTCAGACCTCAATGACGAATGCTTTGCAGGAATCAAAGCAGTTCAATTAGATTCTGAGTCCTTCTTGAAGCTCTGTACTCTGGTCATATTTTTCTGGGACTTTGGTTGGTTTATGTTATAATTTATTGGACTTCTGTTTTTTGGCAGCATTTTACAGCACTGAAAGGCGTGCTCTTATTGGGGGAACTGTTTATAAATAATTCTGGCTGGGGATGCAAGTAATTCCCAGCATTGCATTAAAATAGGTTTTGCTTTTAAATCAGTTTGTGTTTCATTAAGTTTGACAAAGCCTGGGTCAGAACTGTAACACTTATGCAATATCTCCAGCTGGATGGGGATTGTTAGCAGACATTTGAGTAGGATTGGCAAAGATTACTCACAAAAGGCAGTCCCAAAGTTACCCAACTCCAAACCATATAAGATTTTATGGATAGTGACTGCATCTTGAATGGAACTCCAAGTACAACTCACATGTGACAGTGCAGTTTGAATAACAGAAATGACCAGCATGGCATATGCAATATAAATGTAATGTGACACTACAACACATATGCTATGCATTCTGGACTGACTAAAGTTTCCAGGTGGTCATGTGGATTATAGCGATCTGATTTTTAATCTATATTGGTCTAATTTGGAGATGACAAGGACCTGGGAGACCATCTTTACTGTGTCCTGTTTTAGATAAGGACAGAGCTCACCCATTAGCTGAAGTTTTGGAAAAGCCATCTTGGTCATGGTCCTGATCTTCAAACTGAAGCTATGATTTAGAATAACCTCCAGATTACAAAAATGCTCATTCTGAGAGAGGCACAACTTGATCAAGAGTCAGAGATGATACTGTCTTGGCATACAGTAAGTTGGACTTTGAATCAATATCCACCATGCCATTTGTGAATTCAGTTTGAGTCTGTTTTTACCAACTAAACACAGCCTGTAGACACTCGGTCATGACTTCCATTGTAATTTCCAGCAGGATCAGGATGAAGATTAAAAAAATTGAGTAACTTTTCCATATTGATGATACTTTACCTGGAAATGAAAACATCTCCCATAATTTTATTAAATGATGAACTGGATAGATCTGAAAGAGAATTGAATCCTGAGGCACTCTATATAAAGGACCAAGGGCCTAAACTCTCTTTCCCACAACCGTTTTGTGACCTGCCTGCCCAGGTAGGAGTAGAAACCATTGTAACAGTATGCCTCAATCTCCAAGCCTTACACGCAGTCCAGAACAATATTCTGATAATCAGTATCAAAAGAATGCTGAAAGAATTAGTGCTGCCATTTAAGCACTAACAAAATTAACAAGAATGTATATATTTCTGTGAAAAATATTTGTTTTTATAATTATACCAGTATGGTTGAATTTATTGTTGTTACTTCTGTATTATAGAAAACAGTTTAGACTGAGTCTTACAAGTCAGCAAGGCAAGGGAATTAAATGGTTTCCCAGTATTTTGGATTTCTGTTCTGTCAACCAAAACTAGCATCACCCTAAAGCCAGGGGAAATCACAATCTAAAGCAACTGAATGTCAATGTACTGTCTGCCCCAAGATGGCAATTCTCATGGCTCATTTTCATAGGAGATTCTTCTTGCATGATATCTACCAGGGAGAGAAACATACCCCTGGGAATCTGGGAAGGCATAATAGAAGCTTATGACTGGATTAATTCACAGAGTATATTAAGAGACTCTTAGATTTTGTTTAATGGATTGTATGAACAAAGTGTGCCTTTCCATTAGAGTGTGATTAAAATAAACTCTGCTTCAATATTACATATAAACTCAGAGTTACTTTTCTATGTTTTGCCTTTAAAAAAAAACAAAACACCACATTGATGTAACAAAAAAGAAGCAGCATGGGAAGCTTAATTGGAAGCCTGTTTCTTTATCCCAAAATCTTCTTATTCCAAATCACCTTAAACATTGTTGTGCAACAGCTTGTTCCAATGCTTCTGTAAGTTGGCAGTTTCTGATTGATTAATGGTGTATCATTTTTCCTATTGCTAATAGTAATAGCACTCAGACTTATATACTGCTTTATAGTTCTTTACAGTCCTATCTAAGTGATTTACAAAGTCAGTATATTCCCCCCAACAGTCTGAGTCCTCGATTTACTGACCTTGGAAGGATGGATTGCTGAATTAACCTTGAGCTGGTAAGAATAGAATTTACTATTCAGAGGAGAAATGAAAAAAAAATCCTATTTAACTTCAACATAAAAAATTGTTCACATCTCATTTAATTTCTGAGCTTAACCCCAAATTTATAGTCAACCATTGACTTCTTAAAAAAAAATTTACATTTCCTAGTTTTGATACTCATACAATTTTTGTTTGTTTTTTGCTTTTAAACTGTCTACATATCCATTGAACTGTGGCTTAAAACATTATAGCCCATTATTCAACCAAACTATTTTTTTCTGAAAGCTATATTTGTCTGAATAGACACCAGACAAGCAAAATGATTATTTACCTATCCAGTATATGCATGTTAGTATATGCATATGCATACATCTTCATCATAAGTCTGAAAAGGAGAATTTCCAAAAGACTAATTATAGGGGTAAAGAAAGTTGAGTCATAATAAATACTATTTTTTTATTTATTTGGTATCCTCCAATCTCAAAAGACTATGGTATCATGCTCTGAAAAGAGGCCCTAAAACAGCATTCAGTTGCATCTAAAAAGGCCAATTCAGGAGTGGCAATGCCTTCCACACTAAGGACAGATACAGTCTGTTCCCCTGTCCAGCCCCCAGATTTCGCTGGTTCCAGGACTGCCGCTTTGCCTCAGCCTGCCAAACGAGTGTCTCTTCGAATTGGAGAAGGCCATGCTGTGTCTTTAATAATTTTTTTATTATCCAAAAATTATTTGTGGAATATATTGTTTATAATATTTTGTTTCCCAAGCTTCTCCTATGATTTAATTCTATAAACCTGCAGGTCCAAAAAGCTTGGTGTAGTAAGAGTTTATATATCTTGAGAAAATAACGGCGGGTGTAGAAGCTGTTCCTTTCAGCCCTTTAAATTAGATTCCATTCAAGTGTCCCCTAAAGAGATCTTCTTAAGCATATTTTTGCGACAAAGAAATGGCTACAGAGAAGATCAAGATGAGTTACCATGATTAATTCTGAGAATATGATTTTCTTAAAACAGGATGCCAGCAATTTTTTTTTGCAACTGAATTTACTCAGTGGGATGATTTCATTGTACAGATTGTAGTAGCTAATTAATTTAGTTGTTGAAAGATTAAAAGGGTATTAGAATGTATTAATACAATAACTTCTGTTAATGATCTGTTTCCTGCTTACGTATCACCATTGTTATTGAAAAATTTAAGCAAATTTATGGTGGTATTCTAGACATCTTTAATTATACTTTGTATTACATACACAACGAGTAATAGAGTATTACGATTAACAAAAAAACAAGCATCCTTTTCAGATTCATTTATGTAGTTTAACTCTAATGGAATATGTTATCAGTGGAGTATGTAGAAAACTTAACTATATCATGCACAGTTTATAGGTGGCCCTTGAGTTACAACCATTCATTCAACAACTCTTTAACTTACAATGTTAGTTTGCTTAGCAGTGGAAATTCCAGGCCCAATTTGGGTTAGGTTTAGGATCATCCAAAGACTACTCATAGAATAAAAAATACTGTGTTTTAATATAAAGTTTTCTTTTTATGAATATCAATCTTCTGAGGATATTATTTGAGGATTAGTTCTATAATTTATGTAGGATTTTTAAAGAAAATAATTACTTCTCAGTTCATTACATTATTATCAGCTGTATTAATAGGAATGAAATTATGTTGCAAAGTTCTTCGTTGTGTAGAAAATGAGCGCTGCTGCAAAAGCTGATGAGAATTTAATTTTTTTAAGAAAATTGCACACAGATTCTTATACTCTGATAGTCTAGACAATTTTAATTATGCTTTGTATTGTATACACCAGTGCAATTAAGTATTAGTTACTATAAAACTTTTTCTTACATTTCATTTAAACCAAATGCAAATTATATTAAGTACTGATGTCTGGATTTATCTAGCAATAGCCATTTGTTTTGAATTTCAGTGATCTTATGTGAACAATAAGAATTATTTCAATATATTGGAATTCAATAGCAAAACAATTTCTTCAGATAGTGTACATATAGTCAGTCAGTAGTCCTGTTCTAGCTACTACAGTTTCAGCATGTTCTGAAATACGAAAAACTAGATGTAAAAATACATAAATTAGGTACCAATTAAAATTTTACACCACTGACTACTTTAGCTTGATGAAAAAGAAAAGTATTCAGCTGATGAACTGGCAGCAACATCTTTTTATCAAATATAGGTGAATAGACATATTCCTAGCAATTTAGATTTTAATCAGCAGACTTTTTAAAGCAACAAAATTCTAGTATTGTTTGCAAGTAGATCCTTAACTTCCTGAAACTTTAGCCCTCTTTTTTAATATGTTCATCACTGTTGTTTTTTTTTATGATGTTAAATTGCTAGATGGCTTTCCTCTTCCAAGAAATAAAATTCTCCCACATGGTAGTAAGTAGTCTTTCCAAACATTTAATCTTTCATGATATTTTGAGAATATGTTACATCTCTGTGGCCATTCACACAAAGACATGACATTCTTTTAAGATTAAAAAAGAATTTCTGCTTTTTATTTTTTCACTTCCTTTGAATGGTGCATATATAACAATTCAATCTTATCCTTGTTTGGTCAGGCTGCACTTATAAATTCCAATTGACTATCTTTTGTTTTAAATTGACACATTTTGAATTTTATGAGTATGTTTGCACAATGCTATGGCAGCCAGTCACTAAAAAACAAAAAACTTGTAAAGCAAAAAAAACAAAAATAACAAACAAAAAACCACTGGGTTGCAGGCAGTCACCATTTTATTTTCTAAGAATACTTTGGTTGACTTTCTTTGGAGACTAGAGTCATTTTAGGACCTATAAGTATACCAAGATGTTTTGCTTCCCTGAATGCTAGTTTCCAAACTAGCTTCCTGAAGTTATATAATTGAAAGAGGTGCATACATTTATCCTTGAGAAGCAAAGCATAACAGAGTAATATGATCTCGAAATATATGCTTTCATGTAAGGATGAAAAAGGATGAAAATGTTTGGAAAGATGCTTATTACCATGTTATTTTCTAGAGAGTAGAATTAGAACTGCATTAACTATGGAATGGACAATCTATAATATCCCTTCCAGGCCGGATCTCTGATTCTTAATTATATTACTGTTTGAACCTTTTTTTCTCCCTGAAGCACAAGTCAATAATTTGGATTTATGATAAATGTAACAAGCACACTCTCTTATTACAAGAAATGAATATAGATAGATAGATAGATAGATAGATAGATTATATATATATATATATATATGTGTAAGGTTTTTAAGCTGATAATACAAAGTATATATATATATATATATATATATATATATATATATATATATATATATATACACATAGAGAGAGAGAGAAAGTGCTTAGTTTAGGTATTTAGGATAATAAACATTGATAAAAGAATATTAAGAAAAATATTAATATTAGTACATTCAAGTACTATTATTTGTCTTTTATACATGTTTTATACATGTTCATGATAAAGGATTTGTCATCAGTTTTTGAAAATCTCTGGGAGTTGAATGATCAAAATTTTATCTACCATACCATAATTGACATATATTTAAGAAATAAAAAAACAAAGGTTATCTTACAGGATTTTATTTTTTTAAAAATATTGTTTTTTAGTTTTTTTAAAAAAAAGTATGATTACTTCATATATATGAAAGTTGAGTGTAACGAAAGATAATGAAATATGTGCACATATATTTACATGAATTCTTGCAGGACATTTTGATAGATGCTAATACAAAATCACAGTGTTAGCTAGATCTTGCCTAGATCTTACTCTACAAATTATTGTGTATTTTGGAGTTAATCACATGAATGCATCTGTGACACTAAAGTACCATGCAATAGTAGTGTACACAATGATTAAAATGATAATGCTAGCCTACATATTTTATTTTTCTTTCTTCCTCCTTCTCTTTCTCCTCCTCCTTTCTTCTTCCTCCTCTTTTCCTCCTCTTTTCCTCCTCCTCCTCCCTCTCCCTCTCATTTTTCTTCCCACCCTCTCCTCTTTCTTTCTCATACTTAATTATCCATCTCTCAGAGCTTCCCTGCCTGCCTGCCTGCATGGGACAGACTGATGTAATGGGACTGATGTTGAAATTATATTTCAAGCTCAAAATACTCCCAAAATTATCAAAAGAATCCATCCAAAATATAGCACAGCTACCTTCCCCTTAAAACAATGGATTTCCACATCTCTGTAATAAAGTGCTTCTGCAAACATCTTATTTATTTATTTATTTATTTAATTAAACTTTTATACCGCTCCCTCTCCCAAAAAGGGACTCGGGGCGGTGTACAGCCTACTAAAAACACATAATAAATACTCAATAAATACAATTAAAATAAATTAAACCAAATTGATCCGGCTGTCTAACCCAAAAATAGAGTTAAAAATTAAAAACTAATAAAACCCCGATTAAAATTAAGTTAAAAAACTAAAAATACAGTTACTGGGCCAGGCCAGCCTGTTGAAAAAATAGGGTTTTCACTGCGCGCCGGAAGGTCAGAATATCCGTCATAGCCCGTATCTCCGGGGGGAGATCATTCCAAAGGGAGGGGGCTCCCACAGAGAAAGCCCGAACCCTCGGGGCCGTCAACCGACAACGGCCGGGCGGCGGTACCCCGAGGAGGGCAACCCTGTGGGAGCGTACTGGGCGGCGGGAGGTTGATGATGGCAGCAGGCGGTCCCGTAAGTACCCAGGTCCCGAGCCATGGAGCACTTTAAATACTGTCAGTACCACCTTGAATCGAATCCGGAAGGCCACAGGAAGCCAGTGCAGCCTGCGGAGAAGCGGTGTAACGTGGGAGCTCTGAGGAGCACCCACGATCACCCGCGCGGCTGCATTCTGGACCAGCTGCAGCCTCCGGAGACTCTTCAAGGGGAGCCCCATGTAGAGAGCATTGCAATAATCCAGGCGGGAGATGACGAGGGCGGAAGTGACTGTGCGAAGTGCGCCCAGATCCAGAAAGGGCCGCAACTGGTAAATCAGACGAATCTGATAGAAAGCCCCCCTGGCGACGGCTGCAATATGTTCTTCTAAAGACAGCCGTACGTCCAGGAGGACACCCAAGTTGCGCGCCCTTTCCACGGGGGTCAAGACCTCTCCCCCCACGGCCAGCGAAGGAACCAGCTGGCTGTATCTGGGCGCAGGAAACCACAGCCACTCGGTTTTGGTCGGGTTGAGACGAAGCCTGTTACGACCCATCCAACTCCGCACGGCCTCCAGGCATCGGGACATCACTTCGACGGCTTCGTTGGGGTGGCCCGGGGTGGAGATGTACAGCTGAGTATCGTCAGCGTACTGATGGAACTCCACCCCGAAGCCATGGATGACCTCACCCAGCGGCTTTACATAAATGTTGAACAGCAGGGGCGAGAGCACCGACCCCTGAGGCACCCCACATCGTAGGGGCCTCGGGGCCGATCTCTGCCCCCCCGTCAACACAAATTGCGAGCGGTCGGAGAGGAAGGAGGCGAACCACCGCAACACGGTGCCTCCCACCCCCAACCCCTCCAACCGCTGCAATAGGATACTGTGGTCGACAGTATCAAAAGCCGCTGAGAGATCTAACAGGACCAGGACAGAGGAACAACCCCTGTCCCGGGCCCTCCAGAGGTCATCCACCAACGCGACCAACGCCGTCTCCGTGCTGTGCCCGGGCCTGAAGCCCGATTGGAGGGGGTCAAGATAACTCGCTTCATCCAGGTACTGCGGGAACTGACGTGCCACCACACTCTCAACAACCTTCGCAACGAAGCGAAGGTTGGAGACAGGACGATAGTTAGATAACAATGCTGGGTCCAGGGACGGTTTCTTGAGGAGGGGCCGCACCACCGCCTCTTTCAAGGCGGCAGGTAACAGCCCCTCTCTCAAGGAAGCGTTTATAATACCCTGGAACCAGCCTCGTGTCACCTCCCGAGTGGCCAAGACCAGCCAGGAGGGGCACGGGTCCAGCAAACAGGTGGTGGCATTCAGTCCCCCCAGTATCCTGTCCACGTCCTCCACAGTAACAGGATCGAACTCAACCCAATTGACCGCACCGATATCCACCCCCGCCCCCCCGCCCGGAGATGCCCAGTCGGAGTCCAGCTCGTCCCGGATCTGAGCGATTTTGTCCTGCAGAAACCTAGAAAACTCCTCAGCCCGTCCCTGCAAGGGGTCCTCCCGCGCTCCTACCTCCAGTAGAGAGCGGGTCACCCTAAACAGGGCGGCTGGGCGGTTTTCCGCGGACGCAATAAGGGTGGAGAGGTAAGATCTCCTCGCCATCCTTATCGCCACTAAATACGTCTTAATATAAGATCGTAATAGTGTTCGGTCAGACCCAGAGCGGCTGGCCCTCCAACTGCTCTCTAGGCGTCTTTTCCGACGCTTCATCTCCCTTAGCTCCTCAGAAAACCAAGGAGCCACTTGGGATCGGCATCGGGTCAGAGGCCGCAAGGGCACGACTCGGTCGAGGGCCCCAGCAGCCACCCTATTCCAGGTGGCGACTAAGCCCTCAACCGAGTCGTGTGTGTGAGCTTCGGGAAATGGCCCAAGCTCCGTCAGGAACCTATCAGGATCCATCAGGCACCTGGGGCGGTACCATTTTAATGGTCCCGCCTCCCTGCGGTCAGGGGGTGCGGAACGGAAGTCGAGCTTCAGGAGCGAGTGATCCGACCATGACAGGGGTTCTATGACTATATCCCCCATACCCAGATCACTCTGCCACTGATCAGAGACGAAAACCAGATCCAAGGTATGACCTCCCACGTGAGTAGAGTCCCGAATTAACTGGGTCAGGCCCATGGCCGTCATGGAAGCCATGAACTCTTGAGCAATCCCCGAGGTACCGCCAGCAGATGGCAGGTTGAAATCCCCCATGACCATAAGCCTGGGGGTCCCAACCGCCACGCCAGCTATGACCTCAAGGAGCTCAAGCAGGGCTGCTGCCGCATAGCAGGGAGCCAGGTATGCGACCAGCAAGCCCACCTGAACCTTGGGACCGAACTTCACGAAAAGGAGCTCACACCCGGTCGTCTGAGATACAGTGGCCTCCCTCGGACACAGATCCTCCTTAATAACTACCGCAACCCCCCCTCCCCTCCCCTGGGCCCTCGGCCGATGAAAAACCCGAAACCCGGCTGGGCACATCTCCACCAGAGGGACTCCCCCCTCCTGGCCCAGCCAGGTTTCGGTAACTCCCACCAGGTCCGCGCCCCCCTCACAAATCAAATCATGGATGAGAGGGGCTTTATTAACAACGGACCTGGCGTTACACAACATCAGCCTAAGGCCCAGGGCCCGATTGCTCAGACCCCCTGGGGAACGGGAGATGACAAGGGGGTCGGAGCGCGCCACAGCAAGCAAACAGCGAGGGCGCGCTCCCAACACAGAATATGGCCCCCTATAACCGCCAAATCTGCCCCTCCCGCTCACCGTAACAATAGATTTAATTCCACCCTCCCCGGTGACCCCCCCCATCCTCAATACGGTCCTGTCCGGACTCTGACTCTCCCGGCCACGCCCAACCCCCGGCCTGGACCCAGCCTCCGGCGAGTTGTCCCCCAACTCCCGCCCGGGCCTTCCTAACCCCCTTAAAAACCTAACTAAAAATTTCTTAAGACACCCCTCCCTCCCGCACTTAAAACCCCACCATCTCTCCGGATCCCACAATCCGTCCTTGAGATGGGCCTCCGAGAGAGCAGAGGGCCATTGCTGAGATAGGGGGACATATCTCAGGGCCCAGAGATCATTTCTGGTGTAAAATAGCGTCCCGGCCTGAGTCCTCTGATAAAAATGATGGAGATGATAAAAATGACCCCGACCAAGCTGAGAACTGAGAACTATCTTGATTATTGCTTACTATTTAGAAACTTTACTCCAGAGAAGTGCATGAGAAGACCTCTGTTTACAGCAAAACATTTTAGTATTCAATTCTTTTTAATAATTATTTCTCTCCAGCCTGTTGCAAGCTAAAACTGCCCCAAAGTGAGATTTTATTTCAGCTTTAAACAGGCATTCTTGACTATATTAAAGATTATGGTACAAACTGAGCATTTCAGCATGTTCTAATAACTGTAAAAACATCTTTATGGTCAAATAGAAATACAGGGAAGTGCGAATATTTAAAATGGATCTAAGAAAGATGCAACCTCCATTCCCTCTCAGCACAAATAGTTATATAATATATACATATGAATTCATTTGGCTGCCGAGTATACCAGACTTCAGTGAGATTTACTCCAGGTCTAACTTTCATACTACCCATATTTTTTTTCCTAAGAGAAAAACATTTCTTATTAAAATTAAAATGTGGTAGAGTTTTCATCAGACAAATAGGGGACTCATCAGCCTTTCTCTGACAGTAAATAATGCATGGGACTTTGTTCTCTACCAGATGTTCTGGTTTTCGACTACATAGACTTTGATTCCATAGAGGAGATGATGCCTCATGTGATATTCTCTGCCAGGACTCTCACTGGCAACAGACATTATGTAGGGCACCATATCTCACCAAGAGATCTCAAGAGGACTGTAGTCAATCTTCCTGAGTCCCAGGGAAAAGAAAAGGTTTCTGTACATCATTTACTACCTATCCAGATGCTCAGTGTTGCATCTTCTGTTCTGATGAGCCCTTTGTCACCTGCTGTGGAATACTGATCCATAAAGTTAGTTTGATGGGGAATTAGGATGGAATAGTATGAAGAAGGAAAGGCAAATAAAGTAGGATTTTAGATAATGTGTTTTTTTCAAATGAACCAGTGGGGAAAATATGTATTTGAGGATGAAAAAAAAATTAAAAAAAGAAAGAAAATCCAATTACTTAGTGTGCAAATAATTTATTGTTTGCAGTTGCAGGATATAAAACTTAGCCTTTTTCAGAAATGAGATTACTGCTTTCCTAGGTAATCAATTCTCAGAAACCCCTAAAGAAGTGAAATTCTTATTGATAGCTTTGGTTTTCAGAAACCACCTGGTGCTTCCTTAACATTATCAACTGGTTCAGTTATGTAATTTTATTTTATTTTTTATTTACTTTACATTATTTGCTATGCTTTACTTGTTATTGGTCTTGGACTATAAATCAATCAATAGAATCCTCATTGTTAGGGGAAAAAAACCATCAAATTATTTAGAGGTATTTTGTCTCTTTCCTGCAATCCAGTGGTAGATGCCTTTCTTTCTGAAGAACAGATGTAATTGCCATCAGGGATCTGAATATTTGTTATAAAGTTTTCTGATGTTCAATCTGTCACTTTGTTAGGAACATATAAATGAGTAGATTAATATCTTTGCAAAATTATATTGCGAGATTAAAAACTGCAGAATCTGAAAGCTTTTGAAAAACCTTGCCTTCACTCTGACTGTTGCACTTTCACTCCCTTCTCATTTCAAAGCTGTTTTGTTCTGTTAGCAACAAATATTGACTGCAGCTGAATCTGATGGTGTTGTGTATTTCTGTCTAGTCATTCTGGCCATTTTCCTATGCTGCTCAGATAGAAGTAGCAGTTTCTAAATAAACTGCTAGGAATATTTTATGACAGTTTTATAAATCTGAACACATTGAATCGTTTTCAAATGCAATTGAACCTAAGTAATGTTTAGTTATATTTCCTATCTTTATCTATTTCTCTCTAGCCATTGAGCAAAGATCTCATTGTCTGATGTCTTACTAACAAATACATAGGAGATTACATGTCATGGGGCTGAATCTATATTATTAAAGAGAGGTTATCAGTATTAATTCCATTATATTTAATGTAATTTGTGCCCCATAATAGCATATTTCTTAAAAGGGAGACCAGAGTGTGGCAGTGATTAAATCCTTTGTGAACAAAACTGCTTTGAGGTATATTGTGCATTTAATTTTTAATCAAGGCAACCATTACAAATGTTAACAAAAGCTAGTGAATATTAAATAGATAACCCTTGACATTTATTTGATTAATTTCTTGTTAAGCTTTGGAATTTAAAGAGCTTCACTAATAAACAGCTCTCCTTTGAAAATTTCAGTCATCCGACTGCCTCACTGGGTAGACCAGACTATAAAACCAGCTCCATAGGGCAGTAGTGGCTAAGCTTTTTAGGCTCTTGTGCCAAAAATTGTGCATGCATTTGCGTGCACTCGTTCGCATGCCATCACTGAGAAGGCAATGCACGTGGGGCCCCCATGCCCCTGTGCATGCACGCATGACAATCCCCCGCATGTACCACATGTCTCTGGGCAAGTGTGTGTGATCCCCCACACACGCCATGTGTCTCTACATATGTGTGCAAGAACCCACGCATATCTGCGCATGCACGTGCATCTCCTGTACACCCCCAATCAGCTGTTGGGTGGGTGGCACGCACATGCGCAGTACGGCTCTTCTGGGTGACCTCTCACGTGCCAGCAAAAGTGGTTCTGCGTGCCACTTCCGGCATGTATGCCATAGGTTCGTCATCACGGCCAAGGATGTCTACAAAAGCCTATATTGACATTGGCTATAAAAATCTCCATCAAGGGAAAATTAAAAAGGAAGAATTTAAATTGCAAGCATTCACAGATGATCTGGTTTTCATTTTAGAAGATCCATTAGAAACAGTATTAAAACTGATAGAAAAGATAGAGGTATATGGAAAGGTAGCTGGTCTGAAAATAAATAAAGATAAAACAAAGATTTTGACAAAGAATATATTATTAAGACAAAAGGATAAATTGGTGGATGTTTTGAAAATTCAGGTCACAAATAAGATTAAGTATTTGGGGATACATTTGACAGCAAGATGTAATAGTACACTTAAAGAGAATATATTAAACTCAAGCAACAGATAGTGACAGATTTGGTGAAATGGGAAAATTTACAATTATCATTAATAGGGAGAATATCAACAATCAAGATGAATATATTACCTAGAATTCTATATCTGTTTCAAACAATTCCAATAAGGCTAGGGAAAGATTATTTTGAAGATTTAAATAAAATTGTGTTGAAATATATATGGCAGGGAAAGAAAGCGAGAATAAAACTAAAACTTTTGCAAGATGCTAGAGTAATAGGAGGATTTGGCCTGCCTAATTGGGAGTTATACTACCAAGCTACAAATCTGATGTGGGTTAAGGAATGGATAACATTAAGAAATACTAGATTGTTGACATTAGAAGGACATGATTTGTTGTTGGGGTGGCATGCCTTCTTATGGTACAAGGGAACTAAAACACAGGGGTACTTTAGAAGACACTATATACAGGAAGCTTTGTGGTTAAATTGGGAGAAGACTAAAAGGCAATGCTATTTGAAAATTCCAGTCTGGCTATTGACTATTAAAGCATTTTCTTATCCTATAACATATAAAAAGGAACAAACAGTTAGATATGGTGAAATATTGAATGGAAAAGGGAGAACTTAAATCTATGCAAAAACTAGAGGAACAAGGTATAAAGATGAATTGGTTTTCATATGCGCAAATATGTTCTAGATATGATAAAGATTCCAAAACAGAAGGTTTTTATGATAAGTTGACTGATTTAGATAAGATTTTGACAGGTACTGATGAAAAAGTGATTAAAAAATTATATGGATATTTATTAGGAATTAAGCTAGAAGAAGAACAAGTTAAAGAAACAATGATTGCTTGGGAAATTTTTGGATATGGGATTGATTTAGAGAAATAGCAAAAATTATGGTCTCAAAATTATAAAATGACAATGTCAACAGCATATAAAGAAAATTTGTATAAGATGTTTTACAGGTGGCATCTACCTCCAACAAGAATAGCAAGAATGTTCAAGAACAAGTCAGAAAAATGTTGGAAATGTCATCAGATACCTGGTTCATATTACCATATGTGGTGGACATGTGCAGATGCTAAAAGATATTGGACTAAAATCCACATATGGTTGTAAAAAATGACAACAAAACACATAAACTTGTAACCAGAGATTTTCTTATTGGGAATCTTTCCTGAAATATACAATAAGGAATTGAAATATTTGATTGTAAGTATATTAACAGCAGCTAGGATTGTATTTGCTAAAAATTGGAAAAATGAGAAAATACCAACGCAGGAGGAAGTTATTAAGAAAATCATGGACTGTGCTGAAATGAGTAGATTGACATTTGAAATTAGAAAACAAGAAGATAAACAATTTTATAAGATTTGGGGTTTATTTTATCAATGGTTAGATAATAAAATATGGTAATGAAATATGTAGAATTTTAGAAATATATAAAGATATATTATTATAATATGACTATGGGATAGATCTGGGATGATAATATGAATTGTCATAAAATAAATCAATTAAAATATGGATTATTTTGCATAACATGAATAAATAACAGTATAGTCAAATGATAGATTAATAAGGATATTAATGTATTTAGGAATATTTGATAGATAATATGAGAATATATACAAGTAATTGTAAGTGATTACTATGAAGTGGATGCACAAAAAAAATTGTAAACCAACCGACACACTGTATGTAAGTAAGATGGCTTGATGTTTTTATGTTGTGTTTGTGTATGTTTGTTTAAAAATAATAAAATTTGTTTAAAAAAAAAAATCTCCATCAAGGCCGTTTCCCTTATTCTCTATTCTAGATCTCTTTTATAAATTCCAGATCTCTTTCGAGTTTCAGAGTCTATTCTACAGCCTTGTTTGAATGCCCTTGGTTTCAATAGACTAGAAGATGTTATCAACCCTTGACCTATCCCACTTGCTTTTCCATTTATTTAGCTGAGATTGCTTTAGCTATTGCATGGTCTGGAGTTTGACTTTACTCGTGACATAATGAGTCGTAATAATAACTTGAGGTACATTATTTTGAGAAATGAAATGATCACGGTGAACCAACAATTCGGGTCCTTATAGGTGATCAGAGACTTTTTCTGATACCTATCTTGTTAGTGAAAGAAAAAGAAACAAATAGAAATGTGGAACTCTTACTGGCTATTTTTGCCTCAAGATATCAGCATTAACGTAATAGAACCAAAATATGACAGGTTTTTTTTCCCTTTAGGATCATAGCATAGAATTTAAGATGATCTCTATGAGCTACAGATTTTTTCTATTTTTGCCAACAAAGGGAGAACAGATTATATACTTTCTTCCAGCATTGCCTTTACAGTCCAATTCAGGTTCAGTTAAGAAACCACATTTTTAGAATTAGAATTAGAATAACAGAGTTGGAACGGACCTTGGAGGTCTTCTAGTCCAACTTCCTGCCTAGGCAGGAAACCCTACACCACTTCAGACAAATGGGAACTCATCAAATTTGCAGGTGACACCAAGCTGGCAGCAATAGCCAACACTCCAGAAGAGAAGTTTAAGATACAGAAGGATCTTGACAAACTTCAACATTGGGCGCTATCTAACAAAATGAAATTCAATGCTGAAAAAAGTAAGATTCTACATTTAGGCAAGAAAAATCAAATGCACAGGTACAATATATGTGGTACCTTGCACAATAGTAGTAACTGTAAGAGGGATCTCGGAGTCTTAGTGGACAACCATTTAAATATGAGCCAGCAGTGTGTAGCAGCTGCCAAAAATGCCAACACAGTTCTAGGCTGCATAAAAGAGGGATAGAATCAAGATCATGTGAAGTGTTAATACTACTTTATAATGTGTGTCTTTTTAGTCAAACACATTGAACACACGCATACACCATGCACACATTCAAGAGAAAACATGAAAAAAGGATAAATACAACATGTATAAATAAAATACAGGTTTTTAAAATGTCATAGTTGTAAATTTGTTAAATATAATTACTTGTACCATTACATTATGCAGTTAAGAATCACTGTAGAACTTGAGCCAGAAATAACTATAAAAACCAATTTGAATTATCAAACAGAATTGTACACTATATTAAGTTCAGACCATATTACTAAAGATTTATTCTGTGTAATGTATTTATTTAATTATTCATTTATTTGTGTCTTTGAGTCAGGGTTGATTCCTGCCAAGTGCCTGAACTAGATTTTCTTGGCAAGATTTTCAGAAGTGATTTGCTATTTGCCTTTTTCCTACACCGGAGAGTGAGCAACTGACACTAAGCCAGCTGCTGACCTTGGGCCAGTCATACTCTCTCAGCCCCAGCAAGGAGGAAATGGCATTCTGAAATCTTGCCAACAAAGCTGCAGGGATTTGTCCAGTTACCAGGAGTCAAAACTAACTCGGAGGCTCTCTCTCTCTCTCCCTCCCTCCCTCCCTCCCTCCCCCTCTCTCTCTCTCTCATATACATATACGTACGTGTGTGTGTGTGTGTGTGTGTGTATCTTTAAACAGTGGTGTCCTTTTATTCTTGAACTTGATTCTCAAATCCAGTCATGTTAGCTATGAGAATTAGATCAAAATGCACAGGTTTACAGTACCCTCAAAACAAAGGACCTGATTGAAAATATCGATATGGCAGTACAGTACCTGTACAGAGTCTGAGAATGCTTAGGATCAAAATATATTTGAAAAGCAAATGTTGTTCAGTTTGCCGGTACATTTTTGAAGGGTTTTTAACTGTTTATATTTTGAAGAAGAATCTCAGCAGGCTTTGCCGTCTGGGGTTGTAGCATCTAATGTGCCACAGCAGTGACTCAGTGACTGAAAAGGTCATGGAGCTTTGAGCATTGTTTTGTTCTATGTTTTGGGTGAATACAAGTCTTCAGACAGCACAGACAGCCTGAGTCATTTAAGATCTTTTATTTTCAATTAATTTTGCAGCACCACTGCTAGACAAACCCCTTTGAAATGAGGTTTCTCTCCTTGATAGTTGGGCTGTTAAAGATCTGGTTGCTGATCAAGATTGAGAGTTTCTGATGATTCTGAACTCAGTTTGAAACTGGAACAATTTATATTTCTACTTCATAATCCCCCCATCCAAATCCAACATTTGTTTTGAAAGTAATTGCTTTGATTTTAAGAAGAAACATTCAGTTCTAAATGAAGCAGCAACAAGGCAAATCTTGTTATGGCATCTTATGAAACAGTGACAAGGCAAAATAAGAATATTTATGCAAATGAACTGCAAGACAAAATGGGAAAAATCGCATCACCTTCTCCCTTCATGTGAGCTTTGTAATTTGAACTCTGTCTTTAGATTCAGCTCTCTGAATTAGTTTTATTTTATTTATTTATTTATTTTATTTATTTATTTATTTATTTATTTATTTGAGTTTGAGTGGCATGGTGGCCTAGAGGTGAAACTCTCGCCTCACAATCAGGAGCTGTGAATTCTATCCTAGGTAGCGGCACTTATTTTTCTCTCACTGAGCACAAAGAGAAAATATTTGCTGTGAAATCTGCATAGGCGTCAGAAAGGGCATCTGGCCAGTAAATGCTCAGCTCCATTCAGTCGCCCTGACTCTATCCCAATGCAAGTATAGAGGGTCATTAAAAGAAAGAAATATATTTATTTGAGTTATATATCCTATATTTATTTAGTCCAGCACATGATGAGGTTCATAATCTTCCCTGTCCCTATTTTCTTCACAACAATAATCTTGTGAAGTGGGATGGACTGAAAGAAAGTGTCTGTGCCCAACTGTATTGAGCTGGATTTAATGCCTAAAGGAGGTTGTTATTTGTCCATGATTCTAACCATTAAACCAAACTAGCTCCCAATAACATGTGGTATCTATAATGTTTAACTATATTAATATATTCAACACATTTGTATTTGTTATACAGCAAAGAAAACCTCAGAACAAATAGGAAGCTCAGGTGACATGAAATTCTAGTATTCACATGTGTGCTAATTTTAGGTATGACTGCAAAAATAAATATTTGTATACCTAGAAGATTTTACAGCAATAAGAAAATTAGCACCTTTCAATAGTTTAAAATGATTCAAAATTAACTGTCTTGCTTGTAAAACATATTTAATTTACTCCTAGCCTCCAGGGCTGAAAGATTTTAATCAATATCTTTGTAGAATTCAGTGCTAATTGATTTATTGTTCAATAAGAGGAATGGGAGATAGTGTGAAAATTCAATATTGTTTTGCTAGATAGAGGGAAATGGTTGGAGTTCAGTGAAGATTGTCAATTAGATCCTATTGGCAATATGGTATGAATGGTTCTAGATTTATAGTTTTAGTTTATTGCTATAGATTTAATATGCTGTTCAAAAAGAACATGGATGAGTTTGAACAAAAGCATGTATCAGAAGGGTAGGAGCTTTATCATATGTAGACATGTATCTGTTGGACAGATCAATGAGTATAAGCCATAAATCTATGTAGTACCTCTTTACTTGAATTTGTATAAATCTAAGTATGAGGTATTAGCATAATTTGAATTGGTTAGATTAGCCTTCTCCAACTTTAATATATTCCCGTATAAATATGTTAGGACTAACATGTCCAGAATTTCCAGTCACCTTCAAGACTTCTTGTACAAAAAAAATTCTTGCATTGTATCAGAAGTTGGTTTGCAATTTGGGGATTGAGCACAGATAGAATTGTAAGTAGAAGGGCTTTGCTCCAATGTTTCTGGTGTAGCACAAGCTGTCTTATAGTATGGTAGGCAGTTTAGTAATTCAGCAATGCAAGTTCTCAATTAGTTTACTACAATACCTTCTACATTGAGCTTCCTTTTGAAGACTACTCTGAAACTAGAACAGCTGATGTGTAAACAGTATCTGCCAGCCTTCCATAGTAGATTCAACTAGAAAACCAAAGTCAAACTTAATATTACTTTTATTATAAAGTTATGGTAACAGATTTTTGCAAGTTTCCCTCCCTTTATCTTCATGAGAACTAGGGAGGGTCATGTCTGAAATGTTTTCTCAAATTAAGTTTCTGCCTCAGTCTCGTATTTCTTTTACTTGATTGTTGTGTTGAGGTAGCAGCTCTTTCTCTTGCTTGAGATTTTCTCTTTTTCCCATTACAATATCAGACATTAAGAACATACAATTCTGACATTGTGAGCTTTTGATTGCTAGTTAATTTATGGGTACAGCTTAAAGTATGGATATGACTTATAAAGCTGTTTATATCTTGACATTTGACAATGAGAACAATCAACCAATGGAACAGCTTGCCTTTGGAAATTGTGAGAGCTTCATCACTTGAGACTTTCAAGAAGAGATTGGACTGCCATTTGTCAGAAATAGTGTAGGGTCTCCTGCTTGGACAGGGGGGTTAGACTGGATGACCTACAAGGACCCTTCCAACTCTTGTTAATTTAATCTAATATAATCTAATCTATTTGCTGGCCTGCCTGCTCCAACCCCAATCAACTCAACTTGCTAGATCACATAGGGAGATGGTCCTACAATTTGAAAAGCAATTGAAACTAAGGGAATAGCAATAGCACTTAGTTATATACTGCTTCACAGTGCTTTACAGGCCTCTCTAAGCAGTTTACAGAGTCAGCATATTTCCCCCAACAATCTCGGTCCTCATTTTACCGATCTCGGAAGGATGAAAGGCTGAGTCAACCTTGAGCCAATCAGGATCGAACTCCCAGTTGACAGAATTAGCTTGCAATACTGCATTCCAACCACTGCACCACCACGGCTCACAGGAAGATTCTTTTCAGTGACAATGGTACTTTGGAATAGTATCTTCAGGGAGATCAGAGTAGAGTCCCCTTCCCCCATTAATGTGTGATTATATAATTGTGCTGTGTATAATAACCTTCTTTGTGGAGGCCTTTGAATAGCCTCCACAAAACTGCTGATGCTGTGTGCTCAAGAATATATTTATACCAAGTGTGATGTACCAGATGAAAGAAACCTGTATTTGTCACAAACATACTCCAGGTGTTTCTTATCCATGTGTGCTATTTTCAGTCTTTCATAATTTACACTGAAAATCTATTCTTGCGACTTTCTCATAATGTAGAAACCATAATGTTCACATTAATTCATTTCATTTCAGTTTTAGCTACTACCCGCTCAGCTCTGCTAATGCCATCTTTTAACATCAGTTTTGCAAGCAATGGAAATTATATACGGTAGCGACAGCATTTAGACTTACATACCACTCCACATAGCACTTTCTAGATGGTATATTATGTCAGCATTAGTACATGTTGTTCCCCAACGATTTGGATTTTCATTTGACTAACCTCAGAAGGATGGAAGGCTGAGTCAACCTTGAGCCTGTCAGGATTGAACTCCAGGCTGTGGGCAGAGTTTGCCTGCAGTACTGCTGCAGTTTATCACTGTGCCACCAGGGCTCCTGTAGGACCAAAGATAGTGTACTCACTGCCAAATAATGTTGTCATTGAGATATATCACCCAAATTTGTGCAGTATGTTCTTTTTAAGGTGGCTAAGAAGGTTCTGCTAAGATAGGAATTATTTTCAAGGAAATAGTTATATTTGTTTGTATTTCATGTTCTGATAAATCTGTAAGTATGTCAAATACATTTCTGATGGAAATAGCTTGCTTAGCTGTTTCCTGTTATCAAGAGTAGTAATTAATTAACATTAATTAATCAGAGGAACTGCTTGTCTTTAAAATTTATGAGTGCTTCATTACTAGAGGATTTTAAGAAGAGATTGGACAGCCATTTGTCTGAAATGGTATAGGGCTTCCTGCTGGACCAGAGGGTTGGACTAGAAGATCTCCAAGATCCCTTCCAACTGTGTATTCTGTGTATTCCCTTCTTACATTTCACTGTTAAATTATAAAATACTAATTATCCTAGAAATAATAATGCTGGCATAGAAGTGAGAGCTACTGTCATATCATTCAAAACTTCTTCACTAGTGGGAAGACACTTTTATGTATTCCTACTACCATTAAAATGTATAAAGAGAACCTCAACTGTGATTGCCTGCTTTTGTGTTGATGATGTCCTTGTGATGTGCATCATACTGTATTACGCGGTTGTTCTCTAATCCAGTTCTTAGTTGATTAGGACAGCAAAGCTTGGCTGCACATATTAAATTTCTTCAAGCGGATTATTTGTTGCACCTAAAATTATAGAAAAAGACAGTAACGTAAAGTAATGTAAAGAATGTTTACATAGATAAAAATTGTTAGAGTAACAGTGTTTTAAAATTCAGATGAACAGAAAATTTGGCCACAGTTTTTTTTGTTTAGAACCTTACATATTTCTTTAAAATTCACAGAAACTGGAAAACAAACTGTCTACTTCTTTTTCATTAAAAAGAAAATGAAACAATATCCTTCCATCTCCATACGTAAGGCTGATTCAGTCCAGTCAACTTCATTTGCCACATAATAGTAATATAACTGGATTGTTTGAATTTTAATGCCTTAATGCAATGGACAATTCATAAACAATTCATTGAAAAGAAGCAGAAAACTGTACTGTTGAATTATTGAAAAGAAAAACTATCATAGAAAGAAAGAAAGAATTGCTAGAAAGGCTTCTTTTTTGAATGTGTTTTTCTCATCTCTCTAGGGCCTAACCTAGCTCCTAGATCTTCTACTTCTACTACAAGTAATATTAGCCAAGGCCTGCTAATGTTGCTTGTGGGTAATTTAAAACAAAATCTCATAAATAATAGTATTGCAAAAATGTTTTGCATATTTAATCATCCTATCTCTGTAGTTGAATTTATAAATAAAAGAACATCAAAAGAGATAGGACTTGGGCAAATGCTGTTGTTTGATTTTCTTTTTTATTGGTCCTTTTATTTGTTTTTTGTCCTCTCGTTTTGAAGAAATTGTGCCAGAAAACATTCTGACTATATTCACATTGCTCCACTTGAAAAACATCCTTGATTCTGAAGAAGCAACAAGTACTGTCCTTTAGGAATTAAGATAAATGTCTTAAACCCTTGTTGCCATTTTAATATTGCAACCTGGTACTGAACAAGGATTTTATAAGGAAGCCAGTTCTGTCTTGTGGTAATCACCTTTTTATTTAATAGTAGAAGAAACAATACATTAGAGATTAAACAAAATTCAGTTGAGAAAAATAGATTTTTTTATTGAGATGTTTCATATTGTTAAAAAATTTTAAGGTCTTTTCCAACAGGCTACAATTGTATCTTTATATAATTATCATAGTAAATGCAATCACAGTACAATTAATGTATTAACTGTTGCAGTAATTGTTATTGTTGTTACCTAAATTTCTGCAATGACTTAGGGCAATCATGTTAAAATGATTTGGGATATGGCTATAGGGTTCTTCCAAACAGCATATGAATGTATATTTTTCTAGTCTAAATTGGTGGGAAATTGCCAGCATAATATACACTGATCCCACGCCAAAGATCTAATCAGCCTCATAATGTGACTTTTATCCTTGCAGCTCTCAAAGACAGAGATTGGTAAAACTTTCCCGTCTTTGTTTCCATATCAGCAAACATCAGGCAAAAGTACCTTCAGTTGTTTTCCTTGAAATAGGAGCAGACTTGGGTGGTTGCTTGAGTTAGATAGAAGCTTTAGGCAAATTGTTCCACCGATAGGACACTGATTTAGAAGTGATACATATCGATCAAAAGAACGGGCTATTTCTAAAAACATGTGTATTGGGTTTAAAAAAAAATGCTAGCAGACCTTAATCAAAATGGTTTAGCTTGGTGGGATAGAGGCTGGGTGCAGGATGAAGTGAGAAGGAGTTGATATAATGTTTGTAAGACTTTCCTGCCATTTCATCCTCTAGCCCATTATCTCATTAGCTGGGCTGCTTGTGGATAAAGAGTTACTAATTTTATATAAGACTGGTGAATAAGTTTGCTTTCTTATCATCTGAAATGGAAGAACTTTGTCAGTTGAAGACCAATTGCAAACAATCTAAAATAAATAGGAAAACTCTTATTGGGAAAGAATCATAAGGGCATCTCTTTGCCAATTTAAATTAAATAG
Source organism: Bungarus multicinctus (assembly GCA_023653725.1). Lineage (NCBI taxonomy): Eukaryota > Metazoa > Chordata > Lepidosauria > Squamata > Elapidae > Bungarus > Bungarus multicinctus. The sequence continues at coordinate 40,095,553 of CM042846.1, read as the reverse complement.
CAGCCTTCACTCCACCTCCCCCTTTTTGTTTTGGTCTTTCAAAAGATTGTAGAACATATATTTAATAATACATTGTATAGTCTTCCAGAAGACTAGTATGCCATTGTATACAGTATAAGGAGCCAAAGCATGGGCAGATCTAGTTTAGTTTAGTTTACTTTATTGTCATTGCACCTCGTACAGTGAAATCAAACACCATCTTCAGTGCACATCATGACCATGACCATGAAAATAAACACAAACACACATCCTTCACCCTTCACACATTGAACTGAAAACCCCGACACCACACCAACACTGCACTATACAGCAGAATTCAGAAGAGCTACTGCCCTGGGATAGAAGCTGTTTTTCAACCTATTTGTCCTTGTTTTTATTATTCTGTACCATCTGCCAGATGGTAATAGTTAAAAAAAAAGGATTCCCAGGATGAGATGGATCTTTGAGAATATTTTGAACTTTCTTAAGGCAGCGGGAGCTATAAAGCTCTTTCAAAGAGGGGAGAGGGCAACCAATGATCTTCTGGGCAATGACATTAACCCTCTGGGATGCTTTCCTATTTGCCACTGTGCAATTGGCAAATCATACAGAGATGCAGTATGTTAAAATGTTCTCTGGTGCACGGTAGAAGGTCACCAGCAGTTTTTCATTCAGTTGTTGTTTTCTGAGAAGTCTCAGGTAGTATAATCTCCGCTGGACCCTTTTGACCAGGACTGCAATGTGGGCACCCCAGTCAAATCTTCTTTTAAGGTAACACCCAGAAATTTAAAACTGGCCACTTGCTCCACTCAGTCTCCATTGATAAGCAAGGGCTGGATGTCTGATCTGTTCCTTCTATAATCCACTATAAACTCCTTATTCTTATTAGTGTTGAGGACCAAGTTATTATCTCCACACCACAAAAGCAACCGGTCCATCTCATCTCGGTAGGCGGACTCATCCCCCCGGAGATAAATCCCACCACTGTTGTATCATCTGCAAATTTAGCAATAGTATTACTAGCGTGATGGGAATGCAGTCATGCACATAAAGAGTATAGAGTAAGGGATTCAACATGCAACCCTGTGGTGTACCAGTGTTAAAAATAAGGGCTGAAGAGGTATGATTACCTAATCTGACCCGCTGTGAGCGGCCAGACAGGTTATCCATAATCCAAAGGCAGATTGAATTAGAAAACCCAAGGTCCAGAAGTTTAGACACTAGTCTATATGGAAGACTTGTGTTAAACGCAGAACTAAAATCCACAAAAAGCATCCTCACATAGCCGCCCCCCCCCCTGCTGTTCTAGATGAGTCAGAGCAGTGTGAAGAGTGATGGCTATAGCGTCCTCTGTAGATCTATTTTTTCTGTATGCAAACTGGTGTTTATCAAATGTATGCGGAAGACCAGAAATGATGTGCCAGCAGACCAATTTCTCAAAGCACTTCATGATGATAGGAGTAAGTGCCACTGGTCTATAATCGTTGAGGTTATTGATAGGGAACTTCTTTGGCAGCGGAACAATGGTGGAAGCCTTCAAACAAGATGGAATAGTGGACTGGGATAAAGACCGATTAAAGATCCTGGTAAAGACTCCAACTAACAGATCAGCACAGTCTTTAAGCACTCAGCCAGAGATATGTCAGGACCAGCAGCCTTTCTAGGGTCCACAGCCCTCAGAATGCTCCTCACCTCCTGTTCCTCCACAATGAGGTGGGGGCTACAATTGGCTGGTGGTTGTATTTTGTCTGTCTCTGATGTCTCCACTTCAAAGCGAGCAAAGAAATGATTAAGTTCCTCTGCCAATGAAGCATCCCCCTCAGCAGGGATGACACTGGTAGGTTGATGGTTTGTAATTTGTTGAATCTAGACTGAATTCAGAAGAGCATCACTAGTAAATAACTATAATAATATTACTCTTATTTCTAATAGTGTGTGCCTGTCTATCTACTATCTACTGAAATGTATATGCCAATTAGTGTTCTGAATGTTGTTCTGATTTGATTTGTTTGAAAGACTTTCCTTAATATTTTATTGTAGATGAATTAAACTAAACTAAAGTACACATTAAGTAGAATGGATAAGAGAGAGCTTGATAGAAGAGATGATACTACCTCAGGCTTTATATGGGGAATAATGAAAACAACACAATAATAAAACATTGATAGATTTAAGTTTCTGTTTCTACTGAATATTCCTTTCCTGTTTTCTTTTTTTCCATGAAGCAGGACTTAAGAGTGATACCTTTCTTTTTAATACCCATTCTGCTTCTGTGTCATTACTTAATTCTGCTGCGCTTCATTGCCAACCAGATTCTCTTCTTATTCTTTCTTACATACACAAACAAGTATGCATTTATTGTTACATATTTTCAATACATTTTTAATTATAGAAAGATAATGGGTAAGTATTAAATATGCAATTATTCAACCAAAATCCAGTGTTTCCTCAAGTGTGGCCCTAGGACTCTGGGGGTCTCCCCATATCCTCACAAGAATATGCAGAATCAAAATTATTTGCTATCCAATGTTGAAAAATAATGCAATATTAACATTCTTTCAAAAAGTCTTGCAATGCAGTAGTGGCAATGAATGCATCTTAATTTTTAATACAATAAATATAAACAAAAGTTATTTTAGGATCCTTCATAATTTTTTAAAGTAGGAAAGGGTCCTGAGAGGGGAAAAAATGGTTTAAGAATTATTGTTTTAGGTGAATTTTATTTATGGTCACACATATTTTCAACTTGGAAACACATATTTTCAACTTGGAAACATAATTTCCATAATGTTTATGACAAATGTGTTTGCTATGACTCCAGTAAACTTTGGCCTAAAAAGCACACAGCATAAAACACTAAGAAGTAAATTTATTTAGATACAGAGCCTAAGGCTGATAATTTTGGAATGATAAATTACTCAAGTATTAACATTTCCTTAATTTTAGCTGAGAGAATGTGTGTATCCTCTAGGCAGACAGAGTACAAATATTGTTCTGGTGAACCTGGAAATAAATCACTCTGGGTGGGCATTCATTTATTCATTAATTTTTCTCAAGTACATTTTATTCTTTTATATCTATTATGTTTATGTCTATTAAATAAAAAAATGTTTTTTGAGAAATTCTCACCAAAAAGTATGTTCTTTGGGGGTAAAGAAGGAAATACTGAAATTATTCATAGGGAATTCCACAATCAGTTGAGATAAATCAAATTATGAGTTTCTTCAAGATGGAAGTTTCAGTCTGTCTGTACACTTGTGGCCTATATCAATAGCTGAAAACCTATCACAGATGTGTAGCTTACAAACAGTTGTTCTATGTCTTATGTGACATAGAATGCACATTATTCTATACTCGGATTTGGGTTTAATTATAAAGAATCTTGAATTTTAATTAATATTATTTCATTATGATTTTCAGTCATATATATATTTTCAGAATGTACTGTATGTAAATTTTTAAAAAAATATCTGGAATACTTGAGTGATATAAGCTGTTGCAACACTGAACAGTTTAATAGAATATATCAAATTTACATGTTGTAGACTACAAAATAATCCTTTCAAATTTTATGTGAATTTTTGGAACAAGATTGGATTGAGAGAATTATTAATTTCTGTTGCAATCAGCCTTGGTGATATATAATCTAAAAGCACAATGAAAAGTAAATTTTAATTTCTTCATTGGCTTAAAATTATTGTTGTTGAAAGAAAATATTTTAAATACTCAAAACTTAAATAAAAATCTGCAAATTTCAGATATTTTTCCCTATATCCTATTTTTGTTACATGGATATCTAGCATAGTCTACACCCTCAAAGTCGTATCTAATCCAAATGTATTACACATAACTTCTGTAATATTCAGTGTGCTATGAATGATGGATTTTATATTTCAATTTATCTAAGAGATAAAGTTTGAAAAGTTGATATCCAAATAATTAGTCATTGCATTCCATTCTATTTTTTATTTATTCAAAATTATAGAAGTGATAAGAGTTTATACATTGTTAACAAATAACAGGTTAGAGCTAGTTCAAAGTGGCTACTGTCAATAAAACATGACAGTGCTGATAATCCAGTTAATATCATGATGAAAATTTACTCCCCCAACATCGCATGCACATATACAAACCTCAGTGCTTGTGTGATCGTCACACAGTGCATTTATTTACTTAAATAATGAAATCATCTGATTCCAAATAGCTCTGGGTAACTCACATTTTAAAAGCAAGGGAAAAAATAGAGAAATAAACCCTGCACATCCAAAAAGTAAAACTGTATATTACATGAAAGAACAACATACAGAGGCTCAGCCACTTACTTACCTAAATACTTTCTGAATACCATCAGGGTGTAAATTTATGAATCTTTGAGGAGGAGATCGCTATTTCAAAAGACAGGTTTTGGGGACAGAGAAGGCATGCCTCCTCAATCACAGTAGATGACATTATTTAATTGAGGTGCTTTGGAACATATCCACTTTGCCTGATCTTACCAAACAGGCACAAACAATCTTATGACCAGGGTCTTAAGTTACACCTTGATGCCCACTGGAGGCCAGTGCAGCTCATCGAACAGTTATGTCATTACAAGGCCATGTCATTTTGGATCAGTTGTAAAGGCAGCTTCACATAGAACATTGTAATAATCCAATATTTTATAAGTTCCTCCTCTTTTCACATGTCTTTCTATTTATGTCTGAGTTTTTGTGTCATGGGATTTTTAATGTTGCTTTTGGTTATAAATCTGATTTGTCTTCATCACTTCTTATAATTCAGAATTACTGGTTTTTCTTCTGGTAAATAGCATTAGCATTTAGACTTATATACCACTTCACAGTGCTTTATTAAGTGGTTTACAGAGTTAGCATATTGCCCCCAACAATCTGGGTCCTCATTTTACTGACCTTGGAAGGGTGGAAGGCTGAGTCAACCTTGAGCCTGGTGGGATTCGAACTGTTAAATTGCAGCAGCCGGCAGTTAGCAGAAGCAACCCTCAGTACTGCATTCTAACTAATGTGCCACCGTGGCTCATCAGTATTTTATAGTCACACCCACTATAACAATACCCTTAACACATTTTTGTAACATTAAATAGGCCTACTATTAAAAAAGGGAGGCCTTGACCTTAAGGCACAAACTGTGCAGGGAAGTGTTTGGGGTGATGATCTACCACTTCTTCCTTAAAGAATTCCTCCAGAAAAGCCAACTGTGAAACAATGCAATCCATTTGTTAAAAGAAGCATTAAAAAAATTTAGATGAAAGAAAATGTGACATCAATCGTTATGTGTTTCTAAAATATTTATATATACATCCTTTCTTCTTCCTTCTAAACATCAGAAATATAAAGGAACACTTATTTTCATTTTAGAAAAGGAGTATTAAAGAAGGGAAATTAAATTGCTGGGATGCATTTATTTAGGGAGCCATTTGGATTTTATTGGGAAGAATTTCCACCCAATTTAACAAAATAATTTTCTTACAGAATTGTAAATGGCAATTAAAATTGTGTTGGATAGACACTAATACACATTTCCTGCATAAACAGAGCCAGGGAAATAGGCTTAGCTGAGATAATCTAAGTGCCATTGCATGGAGTGTTCAAATGTCAGTCTTATGGTCTTCATAGAAAATAATGGGGAAATAAGGCTATAGCTTTCAAATAATTGGCCTAGTTAGGGTGGAGGCACCACTAGCAAGAACTTAATCAAAATTTGAAATAAAATAACCTCATTGGCACAGTTTCATGGAGTGTAAACAACTAGATTAATTTGATTTGATAAACAACACAGTCTGTGGGATTTTATTTCAAATGACTTCAAGTGAAGGGATAAAACATTTGCCAATTTCATTTTCTGTTATCTAAGCTGAAAAGAGAATGTCCCCTTTACAAGAAAGCAAAAGTATTAGCTTGAAAGATATAAGGACATTTATACTAATGCATCCTTTTAATTCTAATTAGAAACGGGAGAAACATCAGCACTTCCAGCCAGCATAAAATGTCACACCTGAGGTCACATGACCATATTTCAGATGCATGGCAATTTCCATTTACAACTAGTTGCCAACTATCCTATGATTACCTGATTGCGATTTGCAATTTCCAGAAGGACAATGGCTAAGCTTTCAGGCAAAATTTTAATTAGCGCAGATGTTGTATTTGAGGTCTGTTCTCCCATGTGATAAGAGATTTTCCCTCCATCATATGTGAGATAATTACTAATTTAGGTGTTTTACCACACACATGATGGTAATCAGGAGTGGGATCCGACAGGGTTAACTACCAGTTCAGTTGATTTACGAGGTTCGGTGATTTACAATGTGCTTCCCTGCATGCTGCCGGCCACGCGCCTGTAAATCGTCATCAGCACGCTGCGTGCAGAAAAGCAGCCTTTCAAAAAGCCCTTTTTTCCTGCTTTTTAAACTGCAGCTGTGCCTTGCACGGCAGTTGAAGTTGAAAAAAATCAGGAAATAAAGGTCAGGGAAGAGCCCGGGTAGGTGGATAGGCAAAAACATCAGCAGACATAGAACTGGTTCTATATCTGCTGCTCTTCAGAGCTACCAGTTCTACAGAGGTGGACAGAACCGGTAGAAACCCACCCCTGATGGTAATATCTATTAACATTTATTCCTCATGATGGCTGATTACTTCTCTTTGCATTTGACTGCTGAGAAGTGGCAGTGAAAAAGTGTTATTTACTTTCTCTTTGTCCTTGTGAACTACACAAGTGCATCTCGCTTAATATGGATTGCTATAATTGGATATTGTTACTCTAATGAAGGGCCAATTTTCCACCTTTATGTTGGAATATTGTGTTTATATGATATAGCTACTATAATAGCCACATGTTCCATATAGTTACATATGTACATACATATATACATATTTGTGTAAACCATCTTCCAATATGATTTACTATGAGTAAGGATATGTTTTGGCAAACGAGAAAGAGGAAGGAAGGAAGGAAAGAAGGAAGGAAGGAAAAAAAGTATATGTGTTGATAAAGTAGGTTATCTAAGGAATTGATCCTTAGATTACAAAATTCAAAATTCAAACATGGCATTTATTTCACACACATGTGCACACACACACACAAACACGGAATATAAAGCATTGTAATACTGACAGATCCTGACACTCCTCACACATCGGTGCTTAGTGCTCATTATTTTGTTCTCCTAGTCTATCTGTGAAATTAAGTATGGCCCTAGGCCAATCCAAAGTGGCCCACTATATCTCTATTGGCTAAAGTTTACAACTTGATAATTTATGTACAAGGCTTTTAATATTTGAAAGTAGTATAAATGCAATAAAAGCTGGAGTACAAATGAAGTACAACAGGGTTGCATTTTGTTAGTACCATACTTGGAGATTACCATGTCCAGACTGAGAAAAACATTCTGAAACAAGGAATAATAAGGTTTGTTGTCTGGAAAACAGTCTGAATGAGGTCTATACAGTCACCAAGAGTTCACCTCAACTTGAAGGGGTACTTTACTATTCCAACATATCTAAAGGATATCAAGATGTGGAAAACTGAGCTCTATTAGTATGCTCGATAAACATAGCTGTACTTATATGAAGAAATAGGGCAACATATTGGTAAATTTGATCAGAATTTTGTGTTAGCAATTGCCCTGAGCAGCCATTTGAATCATAAAACTGGAAAATTTGTGTACTGCTGTTAAAAATTCAGTGAGGTACAAAATGTAACTTACGTAGTTTACTTTTCTATTTAAATATGAATATATTATAAACTTTCAGATTCACAGTTTTCAAATTGTTAATATTTGTGGTGAATAGTGCTAAGAACATATATTTTTACAAGTTGTAAATAATTCATTCCTAGCTATAGACAAGTAATCTTTAATTATAATACATTGATATTATGCATGTAGTTATAGTGATTAAACATTTAAAATTCTAATTAAATCTTTCTCAATGTATTCAAGTTAGGATATAATATTCCACTATTTATACTTGTTCTCAAACATTTTGATCTCAAACAAAATGAGATCTCAAACATTTTAATATGAAAATGTTAAAGTTAGACCAAAACAAAGAAACAGAAAGGTTACTTTATTCTGTCATCAAACCCATTTTCTCCATATGCCAGTGAATTAAAAATGCTAGCTAAAGGAAGCCAATGTTGAGTTAATTTATAGTAACATAAGTACCAGATCAAAATCTGAATTGGGCAGTTACGTAACCTTAAGCAAGTTCTGCATTTTTTTCCCCAATGCACCAAAGGAAAAAAAAATCCTCAAGAAGATTCAGATGTATAAAATATGGGTATGCAATATTAAAGCCTTGTAACCCCCCCCTTCATAGATTTTATCTACAATGTTTATTTATTTATTTGATTTATTTGATTTGTCAATCACTTACAAGATAAACGTAGTTATGAATACAAGAGATGAGTACATATAAGAAAAATGAAAGAAACAATAGGACAGGGACGGTAGATTTTGCTATTAACTCAAGTGCTAAAAGGTATTCAGGCTGTCTCATTTTTGTGATTCTGCCACTGAGATTCAAGGGACCCAAGATCCTTACCCTGCCTTCTACGTCCTACTTTATCTTAGCAGGGATATATGTGTGTGTTCTTGGATAAGTCCAGAAAGTTAGAAGTATAAACCAAAAATATAATTCCCAGCAAGATCACCGAAGGTGTGAAGATCATCCTGCTACTCAGCTAAAAGCAAACAGGCACTTTTATTGGGTAGCAGTGATAAAGGCAAATGCTGGAGACAGATTATCACTTCAATTACAATGGCAAAAGCATCAATGTGTAGCTAATATAAATTACTCCTGTATTTTTACCAAGAAAGACATGTGGATATAAAATGTAGAATGATTGACAATATAATGTTGGATGATAAGCCCATCAAGTTGGATGGCACTCAACCTGCTACTGACAAGAAGATCTTTTGGAATACTAATGGTGTTTATGATGTGGCTAGATAAAAGTCTTGGCTCCTTATAATGAATGTATTTCTATTTTCAGAGCCTTAGAGATAGAAGACATAATGCATATATTATATTTGAATATCAGTTGTTTAAGAAAGAGAAAGATCAGTATCTTGGACCACATGCCACACAAACATGGTCAGAATTAGAAAATTATATATAATACAATCCTTTAATTGAACAAAGTACAGTTGAGAACAGTGTATGTAGATCTGTTTGGATAACTTGTAGAGGTGACATACAATCTGATTTGCATTTTTCCTATTTCTTTTATTGTATTTTAATGTATGATATCACTGTTCTCCGTGTTTTATTTTATATTCTAATATGGTCTGATGGCTACCAAATAAAATATAACTAAAGCCTTTGAAATGCCTAATTTTTGATGTTCCCATAAAGAAAAAGGAAGTCTGAAGCTGCAAAGTTAGAATTACAATAGGAATATGCAATGGATTAAGTTTGAACATGGCAAAGTTCAATATATTGACAGGATAAATGTGAAAAGAGACTGCCAAAAATGAAGAAACAAAAGAAAACAAATTGGACATCAGAACTGTGGAAACTGCTTAAAAGAGAAAAGAAGCCAAACCAAGAAATACAAATAGTTCAGGAAAGAATTTAATAGAGTTTCAGAGAATAGTAGAAGATACTGTAAAGACATCAAATATGAAAACAGGTACGGGAAAACAAGGAAAGATCACACAAAAGATCTCTGAACTCAAAAGGAGATTCTAACCTTGAATTGGTATGCTGAAGGCCACCAAAGAAGTAGCTGATTCAAAAAAATATAAATATATATATAGAAATATGCAGAAATATCTCATCCAAGATATTTAGAAGATATTCCATATTTATAAGAATCTATAGTAGTAGATGAAATTAGGTAATCACTATGGTCTTTACCAAGTCAGAAGGCTACAGTAACTGATAGAATATCAGGCATTGTACTCATGGGAAACCTATATAAAAACCAGGAAACTACAATGGACAGAACATGAAGAAACACATTGGCTCCAGATTGGCAAAGGAATGAGACAATGTTGTACACTCTCCCCTTACTTATTCAATCTATTTTATATATGTGTGTGTGTGTGTGTGTGTGTGTGTGTGTGTGTGTGTGTGTGTGTGTGTGTGTTCGGAGGTTTTCGCGGGTATTTGTATGTGGATCTTTGGTTCTTCGGGTTTTCTCCCGCGTAGAATTAGAAATATTTAGGCGACGTTTCGATGAAGTCTCATTCATCATCTTCAGGCTTGCATCTTCGGCCTTGTGCTTGTAATTTACTCTGAGAAGCACAAGGCCAAAGATGCAAGCCTGAAGATGATGAATGAGACTTCATCGAAACGTCACCTAGATATTTCCAATTCTACGCGGGAGAAAACCCGAAGAACCAAAGATCCATATATATATATATTATGTTATTCAGCTTTGTTTGGGTATTTTCCCATGTCATTATAGTTGTGCTTTTAAAGTTGTAGTGACGTTTCGGCAGAATCTCATCTGCCATCATCAGGCTTGTGACGAACACAATACACAAGCCTGATGATGGCAGATGAGATTCTGCCGAAACATCACTACAACTTTAAAAGCAGAACTATAATGACTTGGGAAAATATCCGAACAAAACTGAATACCACGCACACACACACACACACACACACACACACACGGTATTTAAGTTTCTTCGGGTATTTTCCCATGTCTTAATATTTGTGCTTTTATTATAGCGACATTTCAGTAGAATCTCATGTGCCATCCTCAGGCTTGTGTATTGGGTTCTTTTTAATCTTATGTGTCAGACTTGGCAGCCATTTTTTTTGCCCAAGCACGAAGCCGAAAGCACCAGCCTGATGATGGCGAGTGGGACCTCGTCGAAACATCGCCAAGATACTTTCAATCTTACATGGATAAAGACCCAAACGCCAAGACCTGCATACAAACATACATACATACATATATGTATTTATATGCAAGTCTTGGCGTGTTCGGGTCTTTTTCCATGTAAGATTGAGACTGTCTTGGCAATGTTTCGATGAGATCTCACTCGTCATCTTCAGGCTGGTGTTTTTGGCTCCAGCCTGAAGATGGCGGGTGAGATCTCATTGAAACGTTGCCAACACAGTCTCAATCTTACACAGGAAAAGACTTGAACACACCAAGACCTGCATACCTGTACCTGTGAAAATCTATGAAAACATAGATTTGGCGTGTTTGGGTCTTTTCCCATGTAAGATTGAGAGTATCTTGGCGACATTTCGATGAGGTCCCACTTGCCATCTTCAGGCTGGTGCTTTCGACTTCGTGCTTGTGTGAGCTTCAATCACGCTTTGCTCACACAAGACAAAGCCGAAAGCACCAGCCTGAAGATGGGGAGTGGGAAAAGACCTGAACATACCAAGACCTGCATATATATATATGGAAGATGAGTTGGAAGAAGATGGGTGCGGTTTTAAAATTGTAGAAAGATACATCAACCGCATACATCAACCTGAGTTATGCTGATAATGCTACTCTGATAGCTGAAAAGAATCTGCAACTCTAGTAGTGAAAAGCAAGGACCACAGTGAGAAACTAAGAATAAATATAAAGAAGACTAAACTAATGACAACAGGTACCACAATCAGCTTTAGAACTGGCAATGAAGATAATGATAAATTGCTTCCACCTCTTAGGATCAACCATCAACTATAAAAGAACAAAAAGGAACCATCAACAAAAAGGAACAAAAATTAAAGTAATTTGCCACAGACCAGCACTTGACAGAAGAGCCTTGAAGGCCTTGGAAAAGATGTTCAAATGCCGTGATATGTACATCATTACAAAGATCAGAATCATGCAAGATTACTATAAGGAAGTCAAACAAATATGACTAATAATTAATATGGAACACTATGTAAAAGAAATTACAAGACATTAGATGAAAACATGTGAACGGCTTTGGCCATTTTTCTACCAGAGATTTAAAGTATCTTCTAATTTCATCCCTCCGTTGCTGGGCCAAAATAAAATAATGAAGACAAACTTTATATCACTTCAGCAATGGCTGGCTGTAAAGACATTGTAAGTTACCAGTGCGGAAATACCTTTATTCCATTTTTTTTCTCCTTCAGAATGAGTAATTGCTAACATTTTGAGGGCAGAGTGAGAGAAAACTGTAATTTGAGTTATTTTAAGCTCTCTGCCACCTATTAAGTCTTTGGTTATTTTTCTAAGTTTTATGAACATGGATTTCTCTCTGCTTATTCTTCTGAACTTTAGAATCTATAGCATAATTTCATTCCACAACATGGTTTATTGTGAGTGATTGCGTAAAATCATAATACTGTAGAGTTATAAGGGACCACTGACATTTCCTTCTCCCAACTTAAGAGTATATCAACCTTGTGTCTCTTCTTTGTAACTGCAGAGAACCAAAAAACCCCAAAGTTGGCTTCGGGTTCCTGTTCTTGATACTTATTTTAAGGGACTAGTATGTCCCTTAAAATAAGTATCAATTTGGGAAATAATGTACTGATAGGGAGAATTAGCTCAGCATAAATCCTTGACTTCATTCATTTAGTGATCGTTCAGAGTTATAATGGCACTGAAAAAGTGACTTATGACCAATTCTCACACTTATGTCCATTGCAGTATCTCCATAGTCAGAATTTGGGCACTTGGCAAACAGCATGTATTGTAAATGGTTGTAGCAACTTGGGATCCTGGGAAAGTTATTTGCGACTTTCTTAGGGAGCTTCTGACAAGGAAAGTCAATGAGAAGCTAGATTCGCTTAATACTTCATGGTTCACTTAACTGAAGTGATTCACTTAACAACCATAGCAAAAAAGGTCATGACTCATTTAACAGCTGCCTTGCTTAGCAGCAATAATTTTTGGGATCAATTGTCATTGTAAGTCAAGGACTATCTATGCTGAATCCTGTGAATTGTGTTCAAAATTTATCCTGTTGCTCATTCTGTTCTGAATGGGACAGATAAAAGGTATTCTAGTATAAAGGGAATATAATTAGAGGGAACAGTTGGCTCAAAGGATTAGTCATGGAATATTGAACACTTAAATTTAGACTGCGGGAAATCTTCCAGAACACAATTTTGTATTGAACATGCCAATACATTTTTCATGCCAATTCTGTGTTTCTACCATGCTTCTTACAGTGTTAATAGTCAACCTTGATGCTATTTGTTGTATACCTGTATCTTTATTGTAGGGTCTCTAAACCTAATGCATACATGCAGAAGCATAATGACTACTTATGTGTATCAGGGAAGAATGATTTAATTAGTTGTGATTCTCTCTGCTTTCTAAGCTATGTACTTCACATCCATGTTTATGTTTTGAAAATTGGCATGGAAAACTAATGAAGGCTCTGCAACCGTTTGGATTCAGTCTCCATAGAGTGCTCTGGAGCATGGAAGAGCACAAAAGTGACACCTATTTGTAATATCTTAAAACAGGCTTCCTTAGAATGATGCCAAGCTCGGTGGTATTTGCAATTCCATGTGTTCCAAAGCAAGGCGTAATCCATACAGTGAGTTTTATATACCAGTTTTCTAGTTCAGTTTAACTGGTTACTATAGTAGGGTTTTTTCTTGGAACACTGAAACTTTTTCTATTCTCTGTTGCAAGAAACTCTATTTTAATGGGTTGTTGCATGGCTACTGCCATATGGAACTATGTATACTTTACTGCAGGGGGTAAATATAATGTGTGACTTTATTGCTAATATTCAAATCTTCTGCTGATGGACTTGATGAGACACATTAAGGTAGATTTATCAAAAATAAAAATAAACCAATTTAAGGTGATTTTTAAAGTTTCAGCCAAAGAAATTCATTTATATTGTGTCCTTTGTGCAACCAGATTTGTTTTTTTTTTTCTTTATTGATGCTCTTACATAAGTTGGTTGTCAGCTTGGCAATGCTTTTCACATAAGGATAGTTGATTGTAAAATGAAGATTAAGTAGCATGCTATTTAAAATAGATAATGAACAATTAGCGTCTTAAAACATAAGGTCACATACTGGAGGTAATCCTTTACTTACAACCAATCACTTAATGACAGTTCGGAATTACAACAGCTTTAGAAAGGATCCTTTATGGCCCGTAAAGAATTTCCAGACATCATAAAATGTTGCGCCATCCCTGGGGGTGATATGACTGCATTTCAGTTGCTTGGCTGCCAGATCATATTTAGACTAGCTACAATGTTCCATGATCATGTAATTACAATTTGAAAGATTTTTGCCAATGTTTGAGGGTTTTTTGCCAGTTTCTAACAAAAACACCAATTTGAATGAATTAATTTGGACAACTGCTTTTATTTGAATTCTACCCATTATCCATCTGATAATCTTCTTTCCTGAGTATGTGAGTATATGGGCTACCATTAGATTATTCCAGATAACATAATCTGAGTAATTTTAGTATTCATGAAAGTGACTATTTGAGAATATCTATAATTCCATATCAGGACAGTATAATTGTCTTGGATTATATTTGGCCATAAACACAAAGCTGAATATATCTTAGGTATTATTTTCAGCAATATCTTGGGCTAGTGAAGGCATTACTTTTGTCATGGACTTGTCATACAAGTGTCATGGATAGATTACACTCTGATCTATTTCGGACTGACTGTTTTGTGTCAAGTAGTGTCTAGTTAAAATGGGCTATCTTAGTAGCCTGGAGAGTTTAACTGATTTCTTGAAAATGTATAGGGAGGTTCCTAACTGTTCTGCCAACAGTATTCAAGAAATTCTGGCTGAATTATAGAATGTAAAAAAGGCCTAATTAATTGACATTTTTATTCCCAAACTTTTTGGGAATAACTTGGTCTTCTACCCAAGTTAGTTAACTGATGCTAGTATTAGTGAATTATAACAGGGAGCAGTTATAGAAAACTGTAGATGAACCAGATTGTAATAGAATCTATTTATCAGAAGAATTGTATTAAACTAGAGTATACTTGGTGATGAGAGGAATAAAGAAAGTTACAATTTATTGCCATATGAATACAAAATAGATGGCAATTCGGTACAAGATTGTTTTCACTTTTAAGTGCTGTAGTCAGAGATTCAGTCTAACAAACTGTTCTTTGCTGCTAAAATTACTGAGATTTAGTTCAGTTTCAAATGCCTCCCAGAATTGCTCAGAATAAAATCCCTTGTATTATCTATAATTTGGCAAGCTTTATTTCTTCATAAGGAACAAGTTTGCCTGTAAATTTCATCTAGTTACATCAAATATTCACACACAAATTCAGTATTTGTAGGCATTTTTCTTTCAAAACATAAATAAAACATATACAAAGTAGCATTTACTCTGTCAAATTACATAAAAGTTAAATAAAATTGATTTGCTAGTTTTCTTTAATAATTTGAAACAGTTGAAAGTTTTTTAAAGTTTATTTTGGATTGTACTTCAAATTGACTTGAAATTATATCAATCTTTTTTTAAATTGGTAAATCAATTGTACAAAATGAAATGCAGAAAAGTTACTGTTCTATTTCCAAAAATTATAAGATTTTGAAAAATAAAAGTTAAATATAATAGTTTTTCTTGAGGCAAAAATGAATCTGAATTTCTGCTACATTTTACAACTCAGGATCCTGCAAAGTTCCTTCTAGTTTATTTTCCTCCTGTCTGATTTTTTTTGTTCCAACTTTTGCAACAATAGGTAGCTTTGGGAAATATAATACTGTGGATAATCTGCATTTAGTTGATAGCCAAATGTCCTTGCTTTTGTAGACATGATTTGTGCTCATCATTGCTGTGTGACTCAGGGCAATTCAATGCCCTACTTCTGGACTGCATTCACTGGTTTGATGAGTCTGCAATCCTATGACAGTAAATTCTTTCACGCATTCAATTTCTTCATTGTTGATTGTGATTTTGATATTTCCATTCCTCATAATGATTGTGAATTTGATTATTTTGATGTTCAGGAAGAAACCGCAATTCTCACTTTCTTCTGTAATCCTTTTGATCAGATGTCTCATGCCTTTGGTTTCTGGGAGGAGAATTATGTCATCAGCATATTGAAGTATTTTTGATGTTCCTTCTACTCTTTTTACTCCAATTTTTGATTCTTCACATTTCACCTTCCCCATGATCACTTCAGCATTCAGGTTGAATAAGAAAGGAATAAGAATGCAAGTTTGCTGCATTCCTTTCTCAGTGTCTCCCTATGATGTTTGTGTTGTGGCTTCCTAAATTTTGTACAGTGATTGCACAACTTGATCAGATGTATTGGCACCCTCCCTGGTCTTCTAAGGCTTTTTTGTAGTCAGTGAAGCTGAAGCAGATGTAGATGTTCTTTTGTTAATCTTGAGATTTTTGCCATGATCCAGTGTGGATTTGCAATATGCTCATGAGTGCCACCAGCCTGCTTGAACATCTGGTACTTACTAAATTAGGAAAATGCATGATGACATTTAACACCTGCAGATGCTGGTAGAAGATAGTGGGCTATATGTGCATTGTTGCGAGTAATGGCTATTGTTGAAAAAAAAACAAAAATGGCTGTGTAAAGGGACATTTTGTTATACAGAAATTAGAATTGCATATGAAAGGAGAAGCAAAATGGTTGAATGCCTTGCAAATGGTTTACTTTTGTGGTCTAAAAGAGATAAGGTCAAAAATGAACACATGATAAATGAATATGGGTTGAGTTCAGTATAGAAATTAGTATGAGTACAAAAGAAAGGTAGCTTGAGTAGATTGAATGAAAATCGAATTTGTGTATGTGTGCTCTCTTGCTCTCCTCCCCCCCTTGGAGGGAAAGACCAAGAAAACTATGATTAGATGGAGTTATAGATCTTCAAATCTGATGAAAGAAAACAAAGGTGGAATTTTAAAGAAAAAAGGATGAGATATGGATAAGTGTAGGGCAGGGCTGTCAAACTTGTGGCTAGCGGGCTGGATGCATCATGCTCTGACCACTCCCATGTCTGGTTTAGCAAAGGAGAAAAAAGTCATGATACATCATGTAACGATGCTGTGACAACATGAGTTTGACACCCCTGGTGTAGGGGAATGATAGAAGCAAGGATCTTCTGCAAGAATAAGAAGGTGTGAAAGAAATAATGAACTGCATAAACCAGATTTAGTTAAATTTCTTTTTCTTTTCTCTTAAACACCTGTCCCCAAATCATTCTGCTTGCTATAACTTATTATTTTCTGTGCTTTGAATAATGATGCTTACCCCAAAAGGGATTAGCATGATAGTTATTTATGTGTGCAATTTTGGTGCTGGGAATGAAAAATGAGCAATGAGTAAATACACTTTACTTTTCTTCTGTTTCAGATTTTGTTACCGATTACTTAATTTTATTTCTTGAGCACCTTCACTCTTGTTCCTCTTTCACTTGTGGAAAACACTTCCCATTAAACAATTATATATTAGACAATGAAGCAGTTGTGTCCAAAGAATCTTCATGTATTCTATATTTCTAATTCTAGTCTATATTTTTTTTAAAAAATCAACCATAAATAAATAAATTTCACCCTGCCAATTGAAACTTTCAGTAAATATTTCACTCTAAAGTCTTTATCTGTAAAATACCTGGGAAATTATCTTAGTAATTTATAATTATCTTATGAGCATAAATAAATAGGATTCATCCTGCAAATTAAAACTTTCCTGTCAGTAATTAAGGTATAATTATTTTGTACCTCGAAGACATACAGTGGAGAATGTTTTACTTCAACACCCTAAAGTGTTTTTAATAAAGTTATTAATTCAAATCTCTAGAAGAGAGATTTGAATTAATATGTGTATATGTATGCACTCACAAACACATTTGAAACTCAGATCTGGATATGAATTAAGGATTCATTGTATTACTAGGAGCTATTACTCTGTCTTTTTTCCCTTGACATTCTAAATAGTTGAAGATTGATACTAAGAGTGTTATGACACTAAGTGTGTTATCATGAATAGGCATGTGCCATGCAGTAGCATTGGCACAAGTAAGGTTAGTTGTGCAAAGCATTCTAATATCAGCTATTGCTAATATAAAAATAGTTTTATTGCTCCCAGGGCTCATTTTAAGCTTGTAGCACTCTCAATTAGAGCAGTAAAAATGATTGAATTTGTCCTTCAGTGGCTTAAAACAGGTGGTGGTGATTATTATTCCATTCAGAATCTCTGCTTAGACCAAAGATACTCTGTTACATGATTTGGATAATGTAATATTTATTTTGACAATTCCCTTTTCCCTTAACATGCAATACTTGAGATTTAAATAGAGAGTTACTGTCTTTCAGCATAAATATTATGTTTTATGTTGTATGTGAAGGTCAGAATCTTCAATTCTAAAAACTCAAACACATTTTAGTAATTACGTGTTCTCATAGTATGACACACTCTTTCATTGTGGTAAACAACATTTATCTTGTCAAGTAACAGGTGCCCAATAGCATGCAAATGTATTAAGCATCTCTAATAGAAAATGCTATTTCAGTAGAATGTAAGTGACACTGCAGAGAGGAAAATATGGCATTATAGTTGCAGAGGGATTACTCAAAACTCAATAAATAGTGCATGTAGCAGAGAACAGTGATTTTTATTTCTTGATATATGCTGTTTACTGAACAGAAAGATTCATTTCCAGACAATAGTTGTCAAATAAACAAACCAAATGCAAAATGAAACATTTATACACAGATCTTCCTTTTCCAGTCTTAGAAATGTAAAAACCAGATCTTCTCCCCACCTGTTCCTCATTGGGCTTCCTTTACCTCTTGTAATGTTTTGCTACACAGTAAGAGTGACAACTGATGATAATTTTGGGCTTACAGAGCAGATTTGATTGCCAAAATTTGGTTATTGTGGAATTTCAAGATGGATGTATTCTACTTCAAACTATGTTCGTAAATCTCTTCATAAGGAAAACAGGAAATAGTCCTATGTAGGTTGTTGTTGTTGTTACTATTATTATTGGATAAATCTAACTGTGACTTACGTTTAGCATGTCTAGAGACGTAAATAATAGTTTCAGAGATTGATTTTTGGAATTTCCTTCTCTAACTACAAGCTTTAATAATTCAGCTTCCTTGAATGGAGGAAATTACTTCCTAAATGTTTGCTTGCTGTGTAATATCCTTTTCTCTCTTGTATTTCCTATCAGTTTCTTGTTGCTTTAAAGGATCTGGGACTTAACTAACAAGATTTGTAATTTAGTGCTGCTGCTAATATTAAATTGCAAGATGGTATCCAGCATGCAGCTGCTGCTGTACCTAGCTCTTCCTTAATTTTTAGCCTTTTGTTATTTCTATTCATTTTTACCTGTTATTGCACTAACTGTATTGTAAAATTGCTTTACTGTTTTACAAATCACTCTCTGTTTCATCTGTTTGTTTTCTTAGGTTATTTTCATATAGGCAAATGCATAGCATGCGTGGTTTTACACAACATGAAGATCTTTTATTTTGAACCCCAAACAAATTATTATTCTGTGGAAATTCTGCTAAATCATTTCAGATGTACAGAACAGGTGAAATAAAGCTCAGAATGTTTTGTTCCAGCTTTTGATTAGGCAAAAAAACATTCAGAGGGATCCTAGAGTGATTTTGTGGCACAAATACAGGTAGTTCTTGTCTTACAGCAGTTCATTTAGTGACTGTTCAAAGGTACAGTGGCATTGAAAAAAGTGACTTATGACCATTTTTCACAGTTACAACCTTTGTAGCATCCCCATTATCATGTGATCAAAATTCAGATGCTTGGCAACTGGTTCATACTTATGGCCATTGCAACATCCCAAGGTCATGTGGTCACTTTTTGCAACCTTCTGGCAAGAAAAATCAATGTGGAAGGCAGATTCACTTAACAACCAGGTTATTAACTTATCAACTGCAGTGATTCACTTAAGAACTGTGGCAAGAAATGTTGTAAAATGGGGCAAAACTCACCAAATTCTCACTTAACAGCATAAATTTTGGGCTCAATTATGGTCATAAGAACTACTTATAGAACAAAGCTGGTGTGCGTGTAGCCCACTATTTCTCTTCTGCTATATGGCTAGCATACTTCCTGATCTACATTCATCTTTGCCCTCTTACTTCTGCTGCTGCTCTTTTCTCAAAAGAAACACCCCAGCCTGGTTCCTTTTCCTGTATAAGATCCCAGAAGTTTCCCCAAGCCACTGAGATACCAAAGAGAGTGAGACTCGAGACAAGGCTTGCAAAAAAAATTCCAGCTTTTTATTTATGGCCAAAGTAAAAAGACTGGGCAAATACTATATCCAAACCATACAAACAAAATGCATGTAAAAAATAGCCACACCCCTGTGAGGATGGCTCAGAATATTATATACAAAAGATCTCGACTATGTATCAGAATGGTCAAACAAATGGCAACTTCAAATCTCAGCAAATAAATGCTCTGTCTCACATATTGGCAAAAAAAAATCAGAAAATAAAATACAAGCTGAAGAGTCAAGACCTTGCTGATGATCCAAACTCTGTCAAGGACCTTGGAGTACTCATCTCTAATGATCTAAGTGCTAGAACCCACTGTAACTACATAGCCAAAAAGGCATTAAGAGTTGTTAACCTAATCCTACGTAGCTTTTTCTCTGGTAATATCACACTACTAACTAGCGCATACAAAACATTTGCTAGACCAATAGTTGAATACAGCTCATCAGTCTGGAACCCGCATTACATATCTGATATTAATACAGTTGAGAAAGTCCAGAAATATTTCACAAGAAGAGTTCTCCACTCCTCTACTCATTGCAGAATACCTTATGCCACCAGACTTGAAATTCTAGATCTAGGCAACCTACAACTACACGGCCTTCGATCCGATCTAAGTATAGTACATAAAATTATATATTGCAATGTCCTACCTGTCAATGAATACTTCAGCTTCAACCATAACAATGTAAGAGCACACAATGGATCATTGAACTTGATTGCAGGAAATACAACTTTAGTAACAGAGTGGTCAATGTCTGGAATACTCTACCTGACTCTGTGGTTTCTTCCCCAAACCCCAAAAACTTTAACCTTAGACTGTCTACTATTGACCTCACCCCTTTCCTAAGAGGTTTGTAGAAGGCGTGCATAAGCGCACCAACGTGCCTACCATCCCTGTCCTATTGTTTCTTTTTATTTTTCTTATATGTATCCATTTCATGTATTCATAACTATGTTTATACTTATATCTGTTGTATTATAATCGCTTGACAAAATAAATAAATGAAATTAATGAAATTAATAATCAGAGACAAAGTTTCATTACCAACATGGTCTTTAAAGTGTTCTTTGTTCAGGCACCTGTCTCTGTTCACCTTATCTATGGAGCATTCCTATAGCCCTGTTGGTGCGGGAGGGTTTCCCTTCCTGGCCAAGTTGTCTATTCAACAGAATGCTTTCAGGATTCAGAATCTATGAGGCAGGAAACTTCCTACTCTGGTTCCTTTATCTATGCAGACTGATATTCCTAGGTAACAATTTCTTCTATATTTTCAAGGATGGGCCTAGCTTTGAAACCAAGAACAGAAGTGAGACACAGAAGCAAGATAACAAACCTTGTACTAATGCTAACCAGTATCAAGGCTACAATTTACTAAGCTAGAATTAATTCCTAACAACTAATTTCTGACAGGATACAATAATATAAGCAATAACAAAGCTTAATTCCTAATAAATGATTTCTAGCAGTATATCATATCAGAAGCAAACAGCAAATATTGGTTTGATCACTATGCTCCTTCACTTGAAAACCACTTCTTAGAATAATGACATTTTTATTTTTATCCTTTACAAAATAGCTTGTTTCATACAAACATCTTTAGTCTTCAGATAGCTGTTTCATTCATGAAATGGCTTCTGTCTAGAATATTTTGCATATCCCTGCTCCATTAGTATTACCAACAACGGGATGAAAAAAATAAACATCACTCTAATGAGCTAAAGGTCTTTGATTTCTGCAAAGCCAGGCAAGGAATTTAAAAAATGATAATATTTTCCCAAAGAAAATGACATATATGAACTCAAGGATCAAGCTGGATAAATTCAGTTACTTCTAACATTGAACAAATGTGGTTTGCTAGAATGAATGCTAGGATTGGAGTCAGAGGAACAGTTTCCTATATAGTTGTCTGTTTCTTCTCTAATAAAGGAATTAACATATGGAAGATGTTTCTCCAATCTTTTCATTTCGGATATAGTTGAAATGCATTTCTAATTCCTTTCCAAAGAATTCCTTATAAAACTAATTTCTCCTAAGTAAGAAATAAGACAAATTGATACAAAGGAAAAATTTATATATTTTAACAATACAAAGTGTAATTGCCATTTTTAATTATTACTTGGCTTATTAAAAATGACTTTGAAGCCCTCAAATGGTTTTTAATAAAAGCTCAGGATTGTGACCTTCAAGTTACTTGGCAAATTGGCATATTGGATAGCTAGACATAGACTAATTACCAGGCAGTCCAACACCAACCAAACCTAAAAGAAGCAGCAAAGCAGTATTGTCAGCTTCAAGCTTATCATATTTTTTTCCGTGATTTTCTCCAGTAGATTTAATAGAGGACATTGATTATTTAGAATGGTAATATTTCTTCCTGCCTTTACTTCCAACTATTTTTCCACCCATTTCTATCACATCAATTTGGCTACAATTGGGCTGGAGGGGGAGATTCTTTTAAGATGTAATTGTTCCACAGTCCCAGTGAATGTGTAAAACAAAAACTTTTTAACCCTGTTTCAGATGTTTCTAACAGAGACATTTGTAATGAGAAAATAAACCTGTTAGTTGTATTAAATGACATCTAGCTCTAGATATTGATATTATGTGGGAATACTTGATAATATTCCATGTGCTCCTGTGTTGCATGAAACCTTGATAACTAGTCACTAAATGACTGTAGCAGCCAGGCTGCTTATTTCAACAGGATGTACACTTGGAAGCCCTGTATAGACTACAGTGTGAAGTCTTAAATACATTGTTGTTTTGATATAACTGAATCATTTGCTGTTGTTCCAGAAACCATACCGAACACTGGAAGTTTAAATCAATGAAGTTTATACTGCTGAAATGGACAACTGTGAGAAACAGTTGTATAGCCCAAGCAACACATTAGGAAGTTCAAAAAGTTGTTGGCATTGTGTTGGAATATCAAAAATAGGATTAGGCCTAAGTGCTTTTTTTAATCTTTAATATTTGTCAGTGGAATTATATGTCTCCCTACAAAAACTGATTGGTATACCAGGAACTGATTAGTATACCAGGAACAGCATAAGTATATCAGGAACTGATTAGTATACCAGAAACAGCATCAGAATACCAGGAACAGCATTATAGTGAGAAAAAGAAAATCCAGTGGGCATAGATACAGAAATCTCTTATTATACCTGATACTATTTTGCATTGATTTGTAAGTGTTCCTCATGAATTTTTATAATACTTGTATAGTGGAAGTATTAAATGTATGTCAACAGTATGTGAATGCAATCAATGGGTTACTAGTGTATTTTAAGAAAATTGATTGGTTATTTTTGAAAGTTCAGATATAAAAAAATAAAAATTAACAAATATAAAAAACATATATTAAATTCACACTTAGTTCCAAATAAAATATTAACAAGAATGGAAGGGAAGGGGAGGGGAGGGGAGGGAAGGGAAGAGTTCACTGGTTCTCAACCAGTGGTCTATATATCCCTGGGGGCTGTGATGTTATCATAGGGAAATGTTATGATTTAAATATTGAGTTAAGTCTTGGTGGTGGCCATGGTCCATACCCATAAAGTGAATTTAAAGGGAGGTTGTGATGAAGAAAAGGTTGAGAATCACTGGTATACTTTACTTGCCTAAATGTGATTGGACACACAAGAATTTTGTCCCCAGTGCAGAAGCTTTCAGTGTACATGCAAAGCAACAAAATAATGATCATTATCATCAACAACAACATCATCATAATACCAATAAGAGGGAGGAGATAATAAGGATAAATGATAATATTACAACCATACTACATGGATAATATATATAGAGAGAAATTATACAGCACTGTGAAAATTATGTGTTCATCAGATTGATGACTTGAAGGAATAAACTGTCCCTGGGTCTAGTTCTTTTTGGCATGCAATGTCCTATAGTTAAAGGAGGAGAAATTGAAACAATAGTAAAGGTTGAAAAACTACTAAAAGGCCATTATTCTATGACTGTTTTATTATTTATTTTATTATTTATTTTATTATTTATTTATTTATTTATTAGTTTTATATACCACCCCTCTCCCCGCAGGGACTCAGGACGGTGTACAGCCAAAGTTAAAACACAGTGCAAATACAATATTTAAAAACAATTAAAAAAGATTAAATAAGGTGGATAAAAAGGTAAAAACTCAAATTGAGAATATAACAACTAAAACCAATTAAAACCAATTTAAAACCCTATAAAAACCCTAGGCCAGACCGGCTTGATGAAATAGGTATGTTTTCAACCGCGCCGGAAGGTCAAAAGGTCAGGGATGGTCCTCATCTCCAGGGGCAATTCGTTCCAGAGGGAGGGTGCCCCCAACGAGAAGGCCCACACCCTCGGGGTTGCCAGCCATCCAGCCGGTGGCACCCCGAGGAGGCCCACCCTATGGGAGCGCACTGGATGACGGGAGATCGATGACGGCAGTAGGCGGTCCCGTAAGTACCCAGGCCCCAAGCCATGGAGCGCTTTAAAGATGATCACTAACACCTTGAAGCACACCCGGAAGGCCACTGGAAGCCAATGCAGCTCGCGCAATAGTGGCGTAACATGGGAGCTCTGAGAAGCCCCCAAAACCACCCATCAATTGAATATTTATTTATTTATTTATTTATTTATTTTATTTATAAAATTTTTATACCGCTCTTCTCCCTAGGGACTCAGGGCGGTGTACAGCCAATCCAAACCCCGACAATGATACAAAAGTTAAAAAGAAATTAAATTGAATATTTGGCCGAATATAAAAAGCCCACCCCACCCCCTTAAAACCCCCAAATTAAAATTACTAAAAAGCAATGGAGACAAATTAAAACCCTCTCTCAGCCCAGGCCGGCCTGCTCGAAAAGCCAGGTCTTCAGCGCGCGCCTGAAGGACCTCAGGTCCATGCCGGTACGCAGTTCCGGTGGCAGAGTATTCCAGAGGGCAGGGGCCGCCACAGAGAAGGCCCTACCCCTCGGGACCGCCAGGCGACACATGGCAGCCGACGGAACCCGGAGAAGGCCCTCCCTGTGTGCACGCACTGGCCTGCTGGAGATCACCGGTAGGATGCAGTCCTGTAGGTAACCTGGCCCAGTGCCATGGATCGCCCTAAAGGTCAGAACCAGAACCTTGAAGCGAACCCGGAGAGCCACCGGCAGCCAATGCAGCTCGCGCAGGAGAGGCGTCACGTGGGCGCTACGCGACGCCCCCATGATCACCCGCGTGGCCGCATTCTGCACCAGTTGGAGTCTCCGGGTGCTCCCCGCAGGGAGCCCCATGTAGAGGGCATTACAATAGTCCAGGCGAGAGGTGACAAGGGCCTGAGTGACCGTGCGCAGGGCGTCCCGATCCAGAAAGGGCCGCAACCGGTAGATCCGACGGATCAGATGAAATGCCCCCCTGGAGACGGCCGCGACATGGTGTTCAAGCGACAGCCGCACATCCAGGAGGACTCCCAGATTGCGAGCCCTCTCTGTGGGGGGCAAAATTTCCCCCCCAATAGCCAGCGACGGAGTCAACTGGCTATATCGGGGCGCCGGGAACCACAGCCACTCGGTCTTGGATGGGTTGAGCCGGAGCCTGTTCCCGCCCATCCAATCCCGCAGGGCCTCCAGGCACCTGGACATAGCCCCCACAGCATCGTTGGGGTGGTCTGGGGTGGAGATGTATAACTGAGTGTCATCTGCATACAGATGACACTTCACCCCAAGACCACGGATGATCTCGCCCAGCGGTTTCATATAGATGTTGAACAAGAGAGGGGAGAGGACCGACCCCTGAGGCACCCCACAAACCAGGGGCCTAGAGGTGGAGCTCTCCCCTCCCGCCAACACAAATTGCGAACGGTCGGAGAGGAAGGAGGAGAACCATCGAAAGACGGTTCCCCCAATTCCCAACCCCTCCAACCGTCGCAACAGGATACTATGGTCGATAGTATCGAAAGCCGCCGAGAGATCTAATAGGACCAGGACAGAGGAGAACCCTCTGTCACGAGCCCTCCAGAGATCATCAACCAACGCGACCAATGCCGTCTCAGTGCTATGCCCAGGCCTGAAGCCCGATTGGAACGGATCGAGGTAAGTTGTTTCCTCCAGGTACTGAGGAAGCTGACGTGCCACCACACTCTCAACAACCTTCGCCACAAAGGGAAGGTTGGAGACTGGACGGAAGTTATTTAAAACAGCTGGATCCAGGGAAGGCTTCTTGAGGAGGGGCCGCACCACCGCCATCTTCAGGGTGGTCGGAAGCGACCCCTCTCTCAGAGAAGCGTTGATAATCCCCTGGAGCCAGCCTCGTGTCGTCTCCCTGGCGGCCGAAACCAGCCAGGAAGGGCACGGGTCCAATAAACAGGTGGTGGCATTCAGACCCCCCAGCAACCTGTCCACACCCTCGGCGGTCACAGGATCGAACTCCCCCCAGATAACATTCACAAGACCTGCCCCGGACACCTCCCCCGGGACCATCCAATTGGAGTTAAGCCCCTCCCGGATCTGAGCGATTTTGTCATGCAGGAATCGAGAAAACTCCTCTGCTCTACCCTGCAAGAGGTCATCCCGCGCTCTCGGTTCAAGTAGAGAGCGGGTCACTCTAAACAGGGCGGCAGGCCGATTTCCTGCCGACGCAATAAGGGCGGAGAAATACGAGGATTTCGCCGCCCCTATCGCCACAAGGTAAGTCTTAATATGAGATCTCACCTGTGTTCGGTCAGATTCAGAACGACTCGCCCTCCAAATGCCCTCTAGACGTCTTTTCCGGCACTTCATCTCCCGTAGCTCCTCCGTAAACCACGGAGCCAAATGGGATCTGTGCCGGGTCAGAGGTCGCAGAGGCACAACTCGGTCTAGAGCCCCGGCGGCCAACCCATCCCAGGTGGCCACCAGGTCTCCAGGCGAGCTGAGAGCCAGAGACTCAGGAAATGGCCCAAGCTCCCTCTGGAACCGCTCCGGGTCCATTAGGCGCCTGGGGCGGAACCATCTAAGTGGCTCCGCCTCCCTGCGGTGGGGGGTGGCGGAGCAGAAGTCCAGTCTAAGGAGGGAATAATCTGTCCATGACAAGGGAGTGATGACTAAATCCCCGCAATTACAGTCATTCAACCACTGCCCAGAGACAAAAATCAGGTCCAGCATGTGTCCTCCTATGTGAGTGGGAGCAGAAACTAACTGGGTTAGGTCCATGGCCGTCATGGAAGCCAAGAACTCCCGGACCAACCCCGAGGTTTCACCGAGCGATGGCAGGTTGAAATCCCCCATGACTAAAAGCCTGGGGGTCTCAACCGCCAGCCCGGCTATTACCTCTAGGAGTCCGGGCAGGGCTGATGAGACGTGGCAGGGAGCCAGGTACGTCAACAAAAGACCCATCTGAACCCCTTGCCCCCACTTCACAAAAAGAGATTCACAGCCAGCCGTCTGAGGGACAGTGGCCTCCCTAGGACAAAGGACTTCCTTTATAAGCACCGCCACCCCGCCACCCCTTCCCTGAGCCCTAGGCTGGTGAAATGCAAGGAAACCTGGTGGGCACATCTCAATCAGAGGGACGCCTCCCTCTGGGCCCAACCAGGTTTCGGTGACACCTACCAGGTGTCATATTAATAATAATATTATTTTATATCTCATAGTGCATTTTCACATTATACAGTAATACTTCAGTACTTGTCCTTAATTGGTTCTGGGAGGCATGAATACTAAAAAGGATGAATATTCAACAAGCCATGTTACTTATACATGACCCTTTGTTTCAGCCAGGAAGGACTTCCTATCTGTCCCTTTTCCTATGTTAGCATGGGCGACTTTCTGTCCTGCCATCTGTAGTTGTTCGCTGCTTCCTTTTTCAGTGACCTTCCCAGCATGGTTGACTTCTTCTTCACCCTCTGCAGTTGTCGCCTATTTCTATTTGTTACACATCTAGTACCAAAACAATGATGAGTACTGGGACAACATTTTTCATGTCAAAATACACTGAAGACCAAATTTGATGAGTTTTGAAGCAGTTGAGTACCAAGGTACTTATATAGTGGGGGACATGAATCTAATTAAATTCAGTGTGACCACTCAAAATGGGTCACACTGAATTTAATTAGATTCAAACTTCAATATGTAAGTATAACATTGAAGCTTAATTTCATTTTTTAAGTAAGTTGTACAATGAAAGTTGAAACACTATTCTGTGCAAGGTGTCACCCATTATGACTTCTCAATAATGAATTCATTTGTTATACAGATGTTGTAGAGTAAAATTCCGTGATTCTGCATGTAGAATACTTCTTTGTGCTACTACAGTATATATTCTTCACATTGATTTGAGTGTAAAATATCAAGGAACCTGGTAGTACCTTTTCAGATCAACTCTGCATCTGGATTCTTCATCGGATAAGGGAATTCGTGAAAGATTATGCCTTTTAATAACATTTGTTACTTTATTTATTTATTTATTCAATTTATATACCACCCCCTCTCCCAATCGGGACTCGGGGTGGTGTACAGCCAGATAAAAACCACAAAGACAGATACACAATATTAAAAAGGAATTAACTTTGAAAAGATGCTACTAGACTATCAGGGACTAATGCATTACTTGTCCTCCTACAATATTGAGAATAGTGATAGTACTGCTCTATGAAATAGTCAATCATGTTTTTAATAAAGTTCATAGGAAGAAACATAATATGGAGCCTTACCAGTCAATTGTTTACTTTATGACTCACTTGCATTATTGGTTGTAATTTGCCACACAAAACACAATCTGGAGTACATCACTTACTGGTTATGAAGATGCCAAGAGTCAGTAGTGACTCAGCAGGATATGAGAAACTTGCCTGCTATTTTTCTATGTGAGGAACTAAAAAAGCAAATAAAAATAATATTGTCTCATTCAGACTAGTAGACTAAAGTTTGTGATTTTTAAATTATCCTTGGCTGCTTTAAGGAAATTAGCTTTGTGGTACAACATACTAATTTTATCAAAACTTTTTAATTGAAAAATGATATCTTACATATTTGAGCTATATATATTTAATAATACAAAATTAGTTTTTCATTGCTGAAGTAAACCATACTGATACATTTATTGTAAATGGAATGTCTAATCACAGTTTTAGGAAGTCTTTCTAATTTCCTTTATTTAGCTTATTCATATACCTCTATACTCCATATGGAGTCATGAATATCTATATATCTCTTTATTCATTCAGGCAAGCTCTTATTTGCTTGTGTGTCTCAGTAATATATCCCCAGTATATCAGTAAAACTATTTTAATTAAAACTATATGCAAGAAAATTACATTTAGTTTATCAGTGTCTGAATTTCCTCCTTTATTATAGGGAATAAATGTAAGCATTATATGAAATGCATGTTAAGAATTGTTTTATATGGTTTACTTTAAACCAAAGGAAGGATAGTTTCTGAGCAATTTCATCTCATCTTTTTATTTGATGTATGCTGATCCTTGTGTAACACTTGCTGTACATAAAAATATAATATGTCCTTATAAAAGATGGGCAAGATACAGATATGTAATAATCGCTCAACCATGCCTTCTAATGATGAGCTTCATTCAGACCAAAACAAGATAGAAAAAAGAGGGCTGTGGAAGGGGAGAGAAACCCCAAAACTGGTACACAATATAAATAAGACGATAGGGAACATGAAGTGGGAAAAAGTAGGTTTGTGTGCTATACCAAATACTTTAATTGAAACACATAAAGTAGATTATGTGCACACTGAAGTGGATTGGACAGTTAATTTTATCTAATTTTCTATCTTGTTTTCACAATATTTGATTAATCTGTTTTTATAACACCATGTGCCATATCTTTCTGCCTTGTTTATTGTTCAGATTCAGAGAGGAATAAACAGATAGAATGATCTCTAAGACACCATCTATATCAAAATCTATCTTCTAATGAAGCAATTCAGAGGATCTTATTTGCTTGCTTTGCAACAAATAGGTATTGTGTTGGTCTGTTGAAAATCAAATATAATAAATTACCTTAACCTAATAGTTCCTGGGTCAGTGTGAATATATTTTGAAATACCTGTACATTAACTTGTTTATAGGTTTAACAGAACATAAAATAAACGGAAGGGAATCCCCTTGTGATACAATTCTTAGACATAATTGTTAGGTATGCAAAATTGACTGTCAGCTAGATCAATAGGCAAACATTTATCTAATTATAAAATAAACAGGGATGAACACACAGGTGTGTGTGTGTATGTGTGTACATGTACATATACACATACACATACACAAACACACATACTGATATACATATAAGAAGAGGCACCAAGCCACTGCATCACCACCTGGATGGGTTCGTGCCGGAGACATTCTGTATAGCAAGATTGATTGATAGGACAATCACTCCATTCTGCAGTTGAGCAACAGACCATTCACCAATACATAATTGGGATTAAAGCAGACAGTCAATTAAAAACAACTACCAAAAGTATTCCTGTGGAACTGAGAGTCATAACTAAAAGTATTAAGAATAATAACAAGGAACCTACTTTCCCATCCAAGAGGCAGCTAAAACAATCCAACTTTCCT
Source organism: Bungarus multicinctus (assembly GCA_023653725.1). Lineage (NCBI taxonomy): Eukaryota > Metazoa > Chordata > Lepidosauria > Squamata > Elapidae > Bungarus > Bungarus multicinctus. The sequence continues at coordinate 40,064,864 of CM042846.1, read as the reverse complement.
GACTTGATGAAATAGCCAGTTTTCCACCAGCTTCCTAAAAGGATCCAATTGAGTATCAGGTGACAATAGTCCAGAGAGCAGAGAGGAAGCCTGATGAGACACAGAGAGCACGACCTACAATATCTTTTCGATTGGTTGATCAGGGAAAAGGCAGTTGCACAAGTACTTAGGTACCAAATTATGAAAAGTCACCTTTGGAATTTTGGGAATTGAAGTCCACAGGTCTTAAAGCTGTCAATTTTGAAGACCCCTGCTCTACAACCTCCCTCCAAAGGGAGATTGGAGACAGGTAAATAACTGTCCATATATGTGGAGTAAACCTTGCTTTCTTAAGAAGGTGCCACTTGCAAAAATAGGGGTAACAATTCCTGTCTGCCCATTATAGTTCCTCTCCCAAGGATATATTGATTACTTTTCTGATGAATCTCCAATCACATCTCTGAAGGCTTTCATTAACCAGGATAGGCATGGATCTACCCTACAGGAATATTGCAGAGGATCTTGTCCACTTCTTCAGAAATTACAAACTCATTTCATATAACACCACAATATGGATCTCAGTCATCTTCTGACATTGGAACTGCTCAGCTGATCTCAAACTCTGAGTGGATCTCAGTGAATTATTCCTCCAAATTTTTCAAGTAGCAGTAGGACTTTTGTTTCCAAACTCTGTCCATGGTGCTGCAAACCATTTATACAGGATCACAATATAGGATGAATGTATAGGATTGCAAATTGCAAACTCAGATTAATCACAGTTTTGGCCTAGGGGTGCCTTAAAAAGATTAGAGAGACAGTAAGGGTGTTGTGAACTGAGAAAGTTTGAGAAATTCATTCAACTATCAGTAGATCAGAAATAATACAATAACTAACTGTACCTGAATAGTTAACTGTGTTTCTGTTGGACAGGATGTCTTGGGTAAATATACATTCATTTGTAATGCGTTATATCTTCTTGATCTTATTACTTATTTATTCCACTTTACAGCCTGTTTGATTGTTCACAGGCTAAACTAAAAACAAAAATAGAATCCTAGAACAAACAATGAAAGCTTAAAATGTTGGATTTGTTTATCAGCTGAAATAAATGCTAAAAGCCTACAATTTACTTTAGCTGCACACCCAGTTGCAAATACATTTAACTAAAGTTAGATTGTCCAGATAGCATTGCTTTCAACAGATTTAATAATTTCAGCGCACACTGAATTGACAGTGATTGCATTTTTCCTCCAAGCAGCTCTGGAAAGCATAAATTGTTCATTTTATTTTAACTTTATAGCAAACCTCTGAAATAAATTAAATCTGAGAGTTAACAAGAGGCCCAAGGTCATCCTGTGAGCTTTGTGAAACACCATGCTTTAAAATCTGAGTTCACACAGTCCCAAGTAATACTTAGTCCATGATAGTTTGCTAATTATGAATTGTCTGTGGGTTGGCACATTGTGCTCAGACTTTTTCATTCACTGATAAGAACCAAAAGTCATTCAATTTAGTTCACAGTGTTTATCTCAATTATCATTTAAAATTTAAATGATTGAATAATGAATTAGTTTGGAGATTCAGTCACAGGGATTTTGTCATTCACATTGAGAGTCATTTAGGAGAGATACACAGGTATTTAAAAACTTCAAGAGGGAATTTGAAATAGCTAAAGGTTGGCAAGGAAAAGTTTCATTCCTTCCTTCTCTCCTATTGTATTTTTACACTTTCAAAATTTCATTTTCAGAAAAAATAGCCATGGAGTTGAGGACAGAATTAGCCTTAGAGTTGAGGATGGAAATACCATCAGGTTTTTTTTAAATAATCATGGTCTTCTTTAAAATATTATACTTTTGACAAAAGGGCTTCCTCTTTTGATTATAATTTGATACAGTACTCTCATGCAAGCTTCTCGAAAAGAATTCATGCTTGTCATTGTTCGTAGTTAAAGAAGTAAATGAGCAGCTTTCTTTTCACTAATAGTTGGATATATTATTGCTGCACAGAAGGATTTTTTACAAAAAATATTTTTTAAAGTTCAGGGCAAAAGAAACTAAATAATCTTTAAAAAGTAGCCTCTGTAAAAATATTGGAGGCCTAACGCAATATTGTACATTTTAAAGTATTGCTCTTGATCTCCTCTGTTTCAAATATTCAGATAAAAGGAGTAGGTATAAATTAGATTAAAATAACAGACATTGAATACATTGATCAGCATTAACAATAGTGAGAGAAATTAACAAAGAAGAAAGAAACAGATTCTAATACCTTGGAGATGCAGAACACAAAAGAGCCTCTTGTTACTCAAGGACCAGAAAGTGAAACCATGGTAAATTAGGTATTCATTAAACACTAGATATCAAAGAACATGAAAAGCACTACCTCTGGGTATTTACTTTCGACTAGGTTTATTGGAAGTCTGCCACATTGTAACATTATTTCTAGAGATAATGTAGGATAAAGTTGCTATTACAAGTAACTCAGTGCAGTCTCTTAGCTCAATTCCCATCTCATCCGAACATCTGCCTGTTCCTGAACACCTCTTGCAGTCCCCTCACTGAAATAATTTATGTTCTCTTAGGGGCTGGGATCAAGTTGGTTAGTGAATATGTCATTGAGACAATTAGCAGGCTGATGTTAAACCAGTTGTAAATGCTAAAGAGGAGCTGGAGAAATATCAAAGAAAATCTTGTCACTTTTACTTTAATACCTGACTCTAAAACATGGCTAAAACTGATATTCCAGTGCATAAAATTTATTTTTCTTATACAAAATATATTTTAAGAACACATAGGCTGCAATCTGGTACATGCTTAGCTCAGAATAAGGCCTATTGATTTACTGAATTCTACTTTTGAATAAGCATGCCTAAGGTATGTTTATCAGTGAAGCTGGTATGTATACCAAACCAATTTTGCATTAGTATAATACATGATCTTGAAAAATAATTTAGTACTAGAAATGTGCTAATTTTTTAATCCAAATTATTCAGATTAAGAATGAAATCAGAAAACACAAAATACTCTAAAAACAATGAATATTTGTCACTATTCTGTATCATGCATGAAACAAATAAATATTTATTTATAAGTAAAATGAGTGAAACATTACAATATCAAAGTTCTGTTATTATTATATTCAGGTGAATTTAATATGAGTTTTCTAAGGGTGGTAATTTTTCTTTTCGTGTTTGTGTTAGATTTTCCGAAGATGCTGGCTAGTTTTCAAGAAAGCTTCAAGTAAAGGACCTCGAAGGCTAGAAAAATTTCCAGATGAGAAGGCAGCGTATTTCAGAAATTTTCACAAGGTAAGTAGCAACTATATTAGGCAGAAAACTAAACAATTTTGACACATTTGAAGTGGAAGCAACATTACTTGATGCTGTTGATATAGGCTCAGATAATGAAACATGATTGCCTTCTTTCCATCCTTTCTGTAACCATGCTCAATTAATTAATGATCAAGTTTGTAATCTACACTAATTAACTGTAATTCAATAAACAGTTTAAACACAAAATATCAGTGCGTTTAAATATCTGAAGCCATTTTCTTAAGAGGTTAACCAAGAAATTTAAACACCTGCCTGGGACTGAAAAGATTTTGAGAAAATTCATGTATAAAAATACCATAGTTTAGATACTGGGTGTTTACTATCCACTGTCTGCCATTCAACAGATGGAAACTTTTCCTTCCATTTGTATATCATCAAAAGTACTGCAATTCATTCAGTATTCTCTTTAGCCTATGTTTGCTTAGAATTTTTTTAATATTTTAAGGCTGAGCTACAGTGATATAGTGATTTAGAGCAAAAATCAGCAAATATAATTTATATAGTATAGCAGCTCAATAGAACTGAATGGCTGCATATTTGAGTAGACATTTTATAATGAGCTTCCTATGAATTAAATATATTAGTGAGAGTGTTAGAATATAACTTTTCTCTATTTCTATATGATAGTTTTTTGTGGGGTATGGTTCATGGAAGCTGAAAGTTGCCTAGCAAAAACACTATCTGATCAACCATTTAAGACAGACTGAATGAAATGCCCCCTTGGAATAAAGTAAAGAAGACATGACATAAAAGAAGGCATTTTACTTCTATGTGTACTGCCTACAAACATATATATTCTAATAAGTATGCCAGAGTTTTAACATATCATAGAAAAATTAAGGATCTACATTTATGAACTACATTATCTTTACATTTTTTCTGGCTTTTGGAAGTTATTTCCAAGAAAAAGTTACAAATTTTATAGATACAAAAATGCTATATTTTGTTTAGACACTCAACTGTCATCTTCCTCCTAAAATAATTACCTATTGAACTTGAAAGACATGGATCGTTTGGATGAGGGCATATATGTCACACAAATTAAAAAGTGACTCTATGAAGTTTATTAAATAGCATTGCTTAGTGTTTTACTTCAACCTCTTTGAATTTTGAAAAAAGAAAGTTGGTAGAACTTCCTTAAACTTACAATGTTTGGCTTTCATTCAGGAAGAATATAGCTGAGATAAGATATTTCATCAAATCCCATTTTGAAAGGATTGCATAGATTTGTAACTATTACCAGGAATTGGGTAAAACTTCTTTCAGTTTTTTATAAAATATATTTTTCATTGTCTGAGACTACTGCCTGCTGGAACTGAAAAAGAATCCAAATTAGCTTCAAGGACAAATATGGGTACTACTATTAAATATGGTTCAAAGCTAGACTTTAATCTCAGCACAGTCAATAGACATTTGTTAATTGTTACTTAATATATAAATTTAATCTATACTTCATATCCTGATTAAAAGATGATGGTTGTTTCTATAAGGATTTTATTGGTGTTTTTGTTAGGTAGTTATAAATTAAAGACATGTTTTATTGAACCTTGGGTCCTGTTTTTTTATGCCAGCAGATACATTTTTTTTTAAGACTAAGTAGTCTTGCTGACTGCAATATCAAGCAATGTTGTTATGCTCGGTTGGCAAAGATTTGATTCTGTGCCTAAGACAGAAATAAAAATGCAGATCATTACCATGAAATATATTACAGATCCATTGTTTAGGATTTCTTCCTGGCGTTATGCCCACTATAGTTTACTCAGTTTGTTTAGTAGCTGGCAACCGTTCTGTACCTTAGAGTCTTTCTTTGGTTGCCTGCCACTGTGGTCTTTTTCCTAGGTCTTTCTTCTTGGAAATATTTGGTAGGTCTTATAGGTAATCCTCAACTTACAACCATTTGTTTATGACTGTTCAAAGGTACAATAGCATTAAAACAAATTGGTTCTCATATTTCTGACTCATGGTCCCCATCCCCATAACCACATGATAAAAAATTGGGCACTTGGCAACTGGCCTGTATTTACAATAGCTGCAGCATCCTGAACATGTCATCACCATTTGTGATCTTCCCAGCTTTGCTTCTGACAAGCAAAATCTGGGAAGCCAGATTTGCTTAACCTATAATTCACCTTACAATTATAGTGCTATGCTCAACAGCCACGGCAACAAGGTCACAAAATTAGGCATGACTCACTTAACAATCCTCTTCACTTAGCAATGGAAATTCTGCTCTCAATTGTGGTCCTAACTGGAGGACCTGGACTCTCAGGGGTTTCTTAGAAGACTACAGCACCTCCATTGGTCTGCTGTAGGGCCTTTTCAATGGCTGTTCTATTGCCTTTCCTGATCTCTTAAAAAGAAAGTTCAGCTTCAAATAGAAAGAAAGCTCTATTCATGTCTTTGCCCCCCTGTCTGGCTTTGGGGGAGCATCTATCTTTGCATCTCTGTTACAGTTCCATGACTTTGCTATATTATTTCTGCTTTTTGTTTATGCAACTTCATCATCATAGGAAGGTGGGATTGTTTAAAAGCAATGGGATTTTGGAGGAAGTTAACAAGATATTGCATTCCATTCTCAGTTAGATTCCTTTCTTTCATACAGTTCTAACTCCTATACCCATAGAATCTATTCTCCTAAAAAAAATTAATTCCTTTAATGTTCTCACAATGACGTTGAGTAGGGAAGGCATACAGAGCATGGCTTTTGTCTGAATCTTTTCCAACCTTTTAGTAACAGTCATTGTCAGAGGTATTTGTATTGTCTTGTATGTAACAAGGTAGTGATATGACTGAAAATGAAGCTGCTACCAGTGCTCTGCACTGTACTAGCTTCTCCTCCTTCTCTTTCTCCTTCTCCTCCCTCTCCCAGCCCTCGTCCTCCTCCTCCTTTTCCTTTTCTTCCTCTCCTGCTCTTCCTCCTCCTCCACCTTATTATCAACAACAACCTATTTTCAGACTTGAAACCTTCTTGTCCTGGCTTCTTTTCCCATATCAAGTCTTATAAAAAGGGAGGGAGAGAGAAATAGTGGAATAAAGAGCGAACTCTTTATTCAGTTGTACATTTAGAGACGAAATGGAAGAGAACAAATTAGTTGAGATCTTTTTTTTAGGAAAGGGAAAGGGAATTTTCAGGTCTTAGATGGCAATGCCTAGTCAAACTGTCAGAACTCAGAAATTAAAAAAGGCAAATCCTGACTAGAATTTGGTTAGAAGACTACCAGTCTTCTACTACAAATTAGAAGGCCAAGCTTAGAAACTGAAACAGGTAGTGTAATATTAAAGCTCTTCCATAGTATTGGCACAAAAATTGTTTTTGCAACAGCAGATGTAACCTGTAGCTAACTTTGACTGATCTTAGAAACTAAGCAGAGTTGGCCTAGTTGAATGGGGAACAACATAATTGTTGGCTAAGCTGGGAAATTGAAAAAAAAATGCAAAAAAGAAGGCAATAGAGTGCTGCCAAGAAACACTGAATATTGCCAGCAGAGGTTTAGGGCACCTTTAATTTTCATACGCTATTCAAATTTTGTTTTAATGCCATCAAATGTAGTCTGTCTTTTTTTTAACCCAAAGCATCTGTTTGTTTAATATAATAACATTTTGGAGGATGGAATTTTAAATATGTTATTTTGTTTTATTTTTGTACAAAAAAGATTGTACAATTTGTATTTGCATTCATTTACAAATGGAATATGTTGTTAAAATGTATTGGTGTTGAAATAATTAATGCACACATAATATATCTAAAACAAGTTTATTGCACTTGATAATTATATTAATATAATTGTCAGCCAATGTAATTCGTATAATTTGAATTCACAGGTGAAAGTAGAAGCAATTTAAATTATTTTATTAAAATAAATTAGTGGCAATTTATAAGAAGTTACCTCAAACAAAATGAAATTTAAATATATTGTGCATTGTGAATTCCTTCTATTGCGTTCCTTAAATACCATGCTTATTCTTATCCCGAGAGACCTTGAGTGTTTTTATGGTGATTAATGTACCAGGAAGATAAGGAAGAATGCTTTGGAAGTATAAGAATGTAATTGAGTTTCTAAATGTCCCACGGTCATGCAAAGGAATAGTGCATTAAAGAGGAATCTGATTTGTGATGTGTGCCATGTGTTCAATTAATGTAGCTTGAAAAATAATGGTGGCTGCATATATACATATGGCATCGTGGGTTTCTTCAGTCAACAAATTAGGAAGCCCACCACACCTCATAGAACTACTACATGCTACCGAGGTGTTCATCTGGATATTACATAGTATGAATAATATTTACCTTAGAACATTAGCACACTTGAACAAAACAACTGGAGTGATTTGATATTAGGCTCTTTAACTCAAGCTGTCAGACTTCCCATCAGGACGTGACTCAATTAATTTACAATCTTTTTTTGCCTGCAAAAATAAAATCATATACACAACAGATGAAAGACTCTTTCCAATGCATTTTTTTAAAAAAAGGATGTCTCTAGATAATTGAAATGCTTCAAAATAAATTCTAGACCAGACCTGTAAATGTAGCCCACCAAGCACCCTTGGGAAAAGCACAGACCTTTTGTTGTTGTTTTTTAAAAAGAGTAATAAAATCACCACTGCTCTGAAATTCTTGTTGCCTAGTGCCTTACATCCCATGACCACTCACTCCAACACTGTAAATGCCACTCTAGTCACCAAATTGTTAATTAGCCCACCAGCATTCCTTTGCAGACCACAAAGATTTTAAATTTATTAATGTGGACCTTTGCCCTCTACAAGTTGTGTTCTAGGTTTTCCGCTTGCCTTTCTGAGTTAACTCATTGGTCTCTCACTGAGCAAGAGTTGACTTTGTAGAGAAGCATATTATCATTTGATGTATATTTAACATATGCTCTACATTTATTTACAGATTATAGCATATTTATGGCAAGGCTTGGGGCAACCTACAATAGAAAAATGTATTTTTAAAATCATAAGATTAAAAACAGAAAAGCATAATTAGCCAGAAATTCACACAAAAAAACCACATTAAAAATTTCCAGTAATTTACATGAAATAGAATTCATTATAATTACAGTAAAATGTAGTTAAACAACATTCAAATATACCAATATACAATTACAACAATAAGAGCAGATAAACAGTTGCTTAGAAATACATTAAAATTAGTCACAGTAAATTCTTAGTATTTCTAAAAATGAATTTACAGGCTGAAAATCTCTCTGCCTCCTTGTTTCAAAATTACATTAAAATTGCAGTTTGCTGTATTCATGATATTTTCTATCCTTTCAGGTCCATCCAGATTTTTGAAGCAATAATTACAAACATTTTCAGTGTATTATAAATGCCACATGAGAAAAACCATAAGACTTAAAACTATGATGGCAATTTGAAAATGTTTTATCCTCAAGGGTTAAAGATAAGGGGAGGAATAGAAGTATGTGTGATATTTTCTCATTATTAGTGAACAAACAGATTTTTATAGCATCACTGGTGACAGAGGAAAATGTTCTGACAGTTTTGTTTTATGGTTATATTGCTTCAGTTTTACCTCTTTTTCATTAACATAACAGCTGGTGAAATCATTTTTCAATGCTATCTGGATAATTTTAATGTATTATTAAAATGGTGAATATTAGTCTTTAAATAGCTGTTAAACTATACAGTGAGGTTTGATATATGAATATCTTTCACATTTTTTCAGGTTTTTAGAAACCTTGCATAGCAGTCATATATTATGATTTGGCTTTTCCACTGTGCTGTTGGCATAGAGAATGTAATTTTATTCCGCTGGCAGCTTTTATGGATTAGGCAGCAGTTCTGCAGTTCTGGCAGTGCTACTGGTATGTGTTTTGGGAAATAAAGTGAAATATCTTGGCTTGGTGATACTGCCTTATTGCCTGATGAAGCTACCAATATGCATAATTTGTGCTGATCAATTAGATTGGTTGTGTTGGCTGAAAGAGACAGTGTCATGCTTAAGTATGTTCTAAAGTAATATAAATAGTGCAATCTATTAAAATATGTTCTCTCCCCACTCCCCAGCTTTAGACTCCAATTCGAATTGAAGATTCAAGTGCATTTCTGCTCATCTTTTATCAGAATGGTATTGCATAGTACAGTAAAAGAAATGTATGGTATTAAAACATTTAAAACGATTAACAAAAATAAAATGACAGTAAGGATTAATTTATTAGAATTATTTTATTTTTTGATTTCTATACTGCTAGACTATATCACAGAAGAAAAGTATTTGACACCTTAATGACTAACAGAGCTATAATGATATAACCATTCATAAAGTTGACTCTACTTTTTGGAATGATGTAGAGTTTTAGGTGTAAAAACTTGAGAAAAAATGTCTTTAAAGTGCTATAAATCGGCTGTTAAAATTCTTGTTGGTTAGTTCTTTAGGAACCAAATCAACAAGCTGCTTACTGCTTTTAGTTTGAATTGAATTGTTTCTGAAATGACCATTCAGGAGTGCTTCCATTCTCCAACAATATAGAAATATTTCATTGGTAGCTCTATTCAATATTTTAAAGTCTGAAATGCTGGTTTCATTCCTTCATTATCTTTTCCCACGTATCTATTCAGAGTATAGATTTTCAAATGCATATATTTAGTATTATATTGTGATTATTAGATACTTTCTCTTAAATATGGAAAAGATTTTTGCACAGCTTGATAGTAAAGAAAATGTGAAAGTGTGTTGGGACCTTAGGAATTAATATTTGAATTTGACACTTAATTTGAGACTTTAATAATTTGTAATAATTAAGTGAAAGTGGCAATTAACTCTTTTAAATTTGTAGCTAAACACAACCACTGCTATAATGACAAGAAGTCATATAGTTGCTTCTCAGAATGTACGCAGTGCTATTTATGTTGGGATTTTTATGTGTTGTTTTATATTGTGATATGGTTTTTTTATGCTATGGATTTTAATGTTGTAAGCCATCCAGAGTCATCTGTGTGTGAGTTGAGAGGCTATATAAATTTGTTTCATAAAATTTAGGTCCTTGGGAAGAACTCTACAGGTGGACAAAATTGTCAGATCCATTCTAAATGTGTGGCTAGCTGTGTGATGAACCATAATATCAGTAATCATATAACTCATATATTCTTACATATATTCATTTATATCTTGATTTGAATAAGCATGAAATGAATTTAAATTGAATTGAATTACATGCATTCATAGGTACTATATGGATTACAATAAAGAAAAATTTCCAACTTCATATTCTTGCTTCAATAGATCTTTTCCATTCTTTGCCAAGTTAGATATGGTTTTGGAATAACTTTAATTGCACACATTTCTGCCATTTTATAAAATGTAAATCTTCACAAAATGCAAATGTTTGTTTCATCAACCTACTTTATAAATACATGAACCAAGTATCAACCAGAAAAAGTATTCAAAACAAAATAGCAGCATTGTGTTTGTGATGTATGGGAACATTTAGGAATATTTAAATATGCTCCATTTGAACAATTTTCATTAGGAAAAAGTAAGCATTATTTTGACTTAGAGATGCATATATATACCTTGTTAGTTAGTCAAGTTAGTTGGAACACTATTATAACACATCACATTTGAACTATTAAAAATGTAGATGCTGCTATCAAAATGGCTACTGTGTGAGAGTTGAAATTTTTCCAGAAAAAGTAAACCAGTTAAACAGGTTGAATTTCATAGTTGCACATCAGACTGTTCATATTCAATACATTTGTAGAAATAAATCCTGCAGCATCCTGGGGGCACAAAAGACAAGATGATAGGCATGGCAGCATAATTGAATTCCTATCCCCTTTATGCAACATCAACACACTTACCAAAGGGGGAGGGGAAAAGTACAATTACACCTTGCTTCCCCTGCAGACATCGCTGAATAAATCAGCAGTTTTCAGAACACACCATGGTATTGGTCTATAAAATATTTACAATCAAGGCTGAACAATTAAGTTGCCAAGTTACATATGGCAGTTATTTCCACAGAAAATTGAAACTATGATTTTTGCCATTAAAAAGGTCTCACATTTTTAAACTAGCCTCATAAAATCCTAAATTCAAATGGCTTAGAAAATTCTTAAACATTTTGGACGTTTCAGGAGTGTATAAATACTTGCTTCAAAGAAGAGATGAACCTCTGCCCCCCATTCTGCTTCCATTGAGATCTGATTGATTAAAAATAATAATTTGCCATTTTCCTCTGCGTTCATACTTAGCCACTGCTACTATTTTCTTGAAAAAGGCACAATTCAGAAACTATGAGTAAAATTTGAGTAGAAAAACACTCCCAATTTTACTAGACTATTCATGAAACAAAGGTTTATTCATTTACCTGTACTGTTGTTGTCTTCTAAATTCTATTTAATAGTTTTTTCTTTTGCTGATTATTATGAAAAATATTTTTGAGGGTTTAATTATTTTCAGAAGATTTCAGAAATTTCTGAGTTAATCTGAAGTAAGATTGAGACTTTTGTTGATCCCTAATAGAAAACTATGATAACAATCATTAAAGAATTTTATATATATATAAATATATATATAATGTTGTGGAGCTAGAAACAAATATAAAGGCAAGTAAAAGGATTAAAAGAGATCAGAAACTCAATGAAAGAAAAAACTACTCTGTCATGTACTATGCAATTAATTTATAAATTTATAATATATTATAATAGCTTTTAACTTACTTAAGTGGTTTAAAATGGATAAGATAATTACCACAGAAAATTACTCAGTGATTGGTTTAGGATTAGATAGCAAAGTATGACTTCATGTACAGTGATAACATAGCTTGCTTTAACTGTAGTATTTGTAATCCTAGATTTCTTGGATCTGTTATTAATAACTAGTATAAGTGATTTTCACAGTTATTAAACTCTAGTTTCCCATGATTTCTAGCTTAATTAAAACTATTTTCCCTCTGGGATTGCAAACCCATTTGATCCTAATTTTAAACTTAGTAAATTCCTTTAGTTCATCTTTCATATGAAATTATAGACTAATAAACCAAGAAACTAGGTTGAGCATATAGTTTGTCCCGGTGGGCCAGGAATAGTATTACTCATTTGGAACTATATTTTCTGTTTAGGAAAGCATTTTGGTCTTATTTAACCTTATACTTTTTGTAGTAGTTTTTCCTAAGAATTGAAATCTACATGAGCAAGTGTTAGGGTTTATTACTTTAATAGGAATAAGATTTATGTAATGAAATAATATGGTAAGAATAAGCTTAGCATCCTTTCAATTACATTCCACCAGGAGAGACATGGCACATTCATGTATGGGATCAAAAGTAAAAATTCCTGAAATATCAATGTAATATGGTAAGAACAGGCTCAAATCATACTTCATTAGTTATACAAAAGGCTCTCAGTTCTATGAACCATGTAAAGCTGAACATCCCATTGTCCTCATCTAAAAACCCGTACACAGGGCAGAAAGCCGCAATCTAGATGAAATGTGTTGAAACAAATTGGCTCCATGTCAATGAATAAATGATTTGTAGGCTGTTACTCACTAACCTAATTAACCTACTCATCCTAAATACATATCTTACTTGAGTAGCTATGAGGGTCTTTCATGGGAATTAGTGAGAAATCAGAATTGAAGATTCTTCAAATGTTGATAGTCATTTACCAACTCAAGAATGTATCCGATAACACTGGCCATCCCGTGTTAGCATTGGAAATGCACCATTCCCAGAATATCCACAAATTGGGTGATTGATTTTCGTTGATATGATTTTTTCCATATTAAAAAACATGAACATCTTCTTCAAGCAATCATTTTGCTACAACAATCCCCCAATACTTCCAAAATGGATCTATCTGTTTTGTTACTGTAAAATATTGCCTGCCATGTGCCAAAGTTTTCAAAAAATATTTTTCTTTATAAACTGTGTAACTTGTGGCCACTCTGGTGATATTGCTATGCTCATCCAAATCCCAGTGTTGTGGATTAATTCATTATTCCTTTCAAATTTGGAGCATGACTAATATATGTTTAATTCTCATGAAATAATTGCTGCCAAGAATTTGAATTGTTAGCTATGTTCACATGTCTTGTATGGTCCAGTAGCAAAGAATTTCACTAACAAGCTGATGCCAATATATGTCCCCAGGAAGGAGTTAGGAAGACTCAAAATTAAAAGAAAGTCCTAGGCTCATTTGAGTAACTTGGGAAAAAGCAACTTATTTCAGAAAAAAAAACAAGAGTTACAGAAAACTTTTTTTGATACTATTTACCTCCTGACAATTGTCATAATTCAGAATCTTTTTCTATATATAATCTTATTGTCTTCCTGACCTTGACATTTTCAGAAATAGTGGTAGGATAGCTTTTTTTTTTTTTTTTGAAATCCACAATGTAATCAGCATTGTTTTTAATCCCAGGAATTTTTGCATGTCTACGTTCCAGGGAAGCAAAAATATTTTTATAAGAGGGATCTATCCCCAATCAGTCTATGCCTCTAATACGTAATAGCATTTCTTTTCTATATAAAACCACAAATCTGTCTCTTTCCCCATGTCCTCACATGGAGGATTAATGCCTTGAACATGGCACTTCCAATGCCCTAGTATTTGTGTAACTTTCCTTTATTTCACATTCTTATGGTTCTGAAGGGCTTTTGTGTTCCGGTTTACCAATACATAATCCTGAACATAGATCTGTCAACTCTAGATCTAGTCATTTAATTTTTTTTAAAAAAAACCTTGAAATTCTCTTACCTTGTAATAGAAAAGAACAGCCTCTTAGGATCTGGGGATTGGGATAAAGGTAGGGTAAATAAATATATTACTTCACAACTCAGTGAATTCCTGAAACCTAGTGAATGCTTGGTTGCAGAAAACTCTGGCTGTTTTGTCACTTTAGAAGGAGCTACAATGAACATAAACTGGTTGAATTTCTATGCAAGCTGTAGACTTGCAAAAAAAAAAAAAAACAGAAACATACCTGTGATTCTGTAGTACTTTGAGTATCAGCAAAAAAAAGGTAACTTTAATATATTCGCTATTTTTAAAATATTTGTTGTAAAGGTTGATGAATGCAAGGATTCATAGTCTGGAAACCTTGTATAGCGACAATTCTAGCAAATGGGGTTAAGCAATAATACTCATATCCGGTAAAGTACATTGCATCCAAACTAAGAGTTGCCTGCTTTAATGCTGTGAAAATAATGGTTGTTTATAATGGAGACTAGTGCTGTCAAACTGACTAGACATTATAATCATAGTAATTTAAGCCCAGAAGCAGCTTTATGTCCAACAAATAGCAAAATGTATAATAACAGTGCTTTGGATATGTAGAACTATTCTAGCTATCTAATAGTCCAAAGTCCTTGTGTGACTTGTCCATATCACAATCAAGTCATATATCTATTAAAAAGACAAGCATAAGAAGTGTGGTGTACAATTTGCTGAATACCGTTAGAAAATATATCTGTCTTAAAAATAATCACAATTATAAAATAGAAAATGTAGATAAAAAACAAAAGCATAAAATAAATCTAAAAGGAGAAGTAGGCACATTAGATGGGTATAGAGGGAACATAAAAATTGTGCAGAATAAGTCTATCACTGTACACTACACACTGTACTGTACCCTAGTGTGATGGGCATGAGGAATTTAGATACTGGCTGCATAGAACTTAGCAATATTACATGTTATAGCATTGTTACTACCTGAAAGCAGCATCAAGATATAGAATTATCTTGCTGCTGCTTGGGTGGGTATTTATGCAATAGTGGTGAAGTGAGGCTAGTACAAATGACTCAACAATACAGACAATGGAAAATGATATGCTTTCTGTATGTTTAGAGTCACAGTGGCATTTTATCTCCGAATAGGGAATCTTGCTGTATCAGCCTTCAAGGAGAGTTGAGGAAAGGAACTGATAACATGCCAATAGTAGTTGGGTACTTAAAGTTTAGTTATGTATTGTCAGAGTATATTCATGAACTGGAATAAAGCTTGATAACAAGGTTAGCCAATGAATAGGCATAGCAACTAAGTCAGCCAGTGAGAACCGTTTGGAAATTGAAACTAGAAGTAGCCTAGGAAACTGAAACTAGAAGTATCCTAGGTGTTGGCTCTGTGTTAATCTCTGGAGCTCTGAAGATATGTTGAGCTCTGAGTCTGTCTATTGAAAATGAAACTGCTTCTCTCCTTTGCTGTGTATAATGCTTGCCTATTGAACTAAAGTGAAACTGATGTCTCTTTCTAAGCTGAAGCTGAGTTGCTGTTCTGCTCTGCACTTGTAAGCTACTGAAGTTAGTTGCAACATGTTTTTGTTTGAGTTTGCTCCATGTTGGAGAAATCAACAACTGGTTTATAAAATCTACTTATTGTGTTTCTAAAGATGTTAAATAAAGCATCAGCCATCTGTGTTTATTTTTCTGGCGCTGAATTAATGCTGCAAAAACTCTGAATACATTTGTCCTAGGGGAGACAGAATATCTGTTGGATTTGCTAGCAATAATGGTTGAAGATCTAGTTAGATCCAAGTGGCACCCCATCTGCTACACATGGTTTAATGCAGGGGTCTCCAACATTGGCAACTTTAAGACTTGTGGACTTCAACTCCCAGAGCTGGCTGGGGAAGTTGCCAAGGTTGGAGACCCCTGGTTTAATGAGTGCTTTGCCCTGATCATATCTCGTGCTGAGTAGAAAACTTGCAGGGTTTGAAAACTTGCAGAGTAGAAAACTTGCAAGGATGAAATTTTAAGTTTTCTTCCTCCTCTTCTTGTTCTTCCTCTGTCACCTGGCCAAGGCAGCTCCCTGAGGTGAGGGGAGATAGTCAGGTTGGGAGTTGAAGTGGAGGCAAACCCAGCAAGAGAAAAGAGCACGTGGCCTTCACCTGACAGTGTGGTCACCCTTTGAGAATTGTATGCAATGAAATTTCATTTTAATGTATGCCGATTAGTGTACATTTAAAGTGACAATAAAATTATAAAGTTAAAAGTTATTCTAATGATTGCAACCAGGACTACCATAACTGCTGTCATTTAGCATTGCAGTCTTATGATATTTTATCTAACAACCACTACAGTATTCTGGTTCCAATTAGCATTGTTAAGTGAGGACTATCTGTTACTGAATGGAAAGCATTCCATTTCACTTCAAAAAGGTGGGAATAATAACAACAACAACAACAATAACAATAGCTAAACACCCACATTTTGGAATTATTCCTTAATAAAATTATTGAACATACGTTGATTGTTGTATTATTCTCTCCCTCTTTTGTAAGTATTAATGAAAAATATGTTTTCACTTCTATTTGCCTGACCTTACCAGTTATTATTATATATTGATAGCCTATGGAGATGCAGATGGAGAAAAACTTTGTGAGAATTAGTAGAATGGCTGATATTGAAATACTCAAAAGGAAAGTTAAATTTGTGTACTTTGAGTCAAGCTTGCCTGTCAGTAGAACAAGCAATTCTCTTTAAAGTGAAAAAAGCCAATCTCTATGTCATGTTAATTTGTGTGATGGATAACAGAAAGATACGCTCTCTTTATTTTTCAGTAGACTTCCAGAATACATAAGCTATTTGGTGTTGCTTCCACAACAAATTTGCCATTTTAGACATTTTGACAAGCACTTTATACAATTTCTAAATCAAGGCTGTGAAAATTGATAGGAATATCTGTTTTATTTCTAAAAATTCTGTTATAGAAAATAAGTGATTGCATAAGTCAGAGCAAGTGGGTTGTACACTCCTACAGTGATACACTGTTACTTTACAATTAAGTCCACTCTGATGGATGGAAAATATTATAATGAAAATAGAGGGGGCATTATTAGTTTATCCTGCTATTTATAAACAAGACTATGTTCTGTATCCCTTAATTTTAAGGTAACAGAGTTACACAACATCAAAAACATAACCAGACTGCCTCGAGAAACCAAGAAGCATGCAGTAGCAATTATCTTTCATGATAAGACATCAAAAACATTTGCCTGTGAGTCAGGTAAGCATTTATTACCATATCTTTAACAAGTAAAATTTGCTACTTATGAAACATTACCTCATGGATTAAGATGCATTGTTCATCTTAACAGGAATATGCCATAACTGTTCGTTTGTTGCATTATAGGATCGTATATCTCCCTCTTTCAGTATTTTTAAAGCCCTTCTGTTCTTATTTATTACTTATCATTTTTGTTAGTTTGTCCCTCAGGTGGACAAAACATCCCTTTCAAATTTCCAGTGCAACTTTTAGAGCTGAATAAACATTGCCTCAGAGAAGCTATAAGAGAAGCAGCGATGTGCATTTTTGTTGGTTGCTAAGCTTGTTACAGGCACGTGCTATAATACTAAAAATCTCATAAAAGAAGTACAAAGAACTGTTCTAATGCCAAGTTAAACTCACATTCAGTTTCATTTTATTTGTGGCTATTTTAGTTTTCCAATATTACAAACCAAGTCATATGATTCCTGAGGAAAATCTTAAACATTTCTCATTGGAGAAAATTTTCTATTTTTAAAACTTAGTATTCATTGGAAATAAATTATACTATAATAGTCTCTTGCATCACTCTCTCATTCGTTCTCTCTCTCTCCCCCATCCTTCCCTCCCTCTCCCTCCTCCTCCATCCCTCCTCTCTCTCTCCTCAGTGGATGGATATATTTCTAATGGACATCAGAGGCCTATAGGTAGTAGTAATAGTTCTCTCCTCTTTTGGTCCTTAATCAGAACTCCTTTTGTTCTCCCATAGAATCAAAAGCATGTTTCCAATCTTGATGTCCAACTATCGATTCCCTTCTCCTTCATTAATTCTAAAATTAAGCTCACCATATATCAATATGTCACCATATTTTGAGGACACACATAACATTGTTTTATTATTCACTTATGTGAAATTGTACTGGCTTTTTCAGGATCTAAATCTGTTATCATTTAGCCTCATTTAAAGTGCTTATGTTGTAGAACTCTTATTTCTCACATGTCTGTGCTACCAGTAAGCAGTGTACAACAAAGAAGAAAGGTTAACAATTATGGAATATTGAATATTGAAAAGCAAAATATATATAATGCAGTGGCACAAATCAAAAGGATAAATATCAAAACCTATCATTCACCTAATGTTGTACCTCAGAACTAGGTTTTCATTTATTTGAAAACCCATTAGAGTAAAGCAAAGTTTCTCAACCTCTGCAGCTCTAAGATGTATGGACCAGAATTCAATCCAGTGACTTGTGTGTCAAATACAGTGGTGGGAATAAAGCTTTTAGCTCCCACCTCATATATTGATTACCCATATAATGTTTCTTTAGGTTTATTTTATTTTGAAATGTGGTGAACAAAATTATATTGAATTATCTAGCCAGTGATGCATTATAGAATGTATACATACTAATGGTATGAAATACACCAATAGTATTTTGGTGTATTTTTCACAGCAGCTGAATTTTTGCAACTATTTAGCTATTTACTATAATTCAATATAACTCATATTCATTCAGATTCAACATATCACATATTTTGGATGGGATTTTACCCATGTGTTTGTTCTCCCAGTATTAGAAGTCTTCATAATCCCTAATTTTACTCTCATCAAAAGCTAAAGGTCATTCACAAAAGTGACTGCCTCACTGCTCCCCCTTGTGGGTTCTCTCTTTTTATTTTATTCATTCAATTTTTATAATCACCCATCTCAACAAGTGATTCTGGGAGGCTAAAAAACAAAAACAAATAAACACAATTACAACAATACAAAATTTAAAACAGCAGTCGAGAAATATACCCTATAATCACTAGCACAGCCAAGAAATGGCTTCCTGCATATACTCAAGGCCCCGTCATTATATCATTCTGTGCAGATATTGCCAGTTGTATGTACACACTCATATATAAACAGTTGGATATGGCTTTGGAAATAGCTTTGCTAGTCTTCCAAAAAATATAGCTTGCTTATATTTCAAGGAAGAGTCCTTACCTTGCATTAACATGATTTAAAATTCACCTCTTTACATATATAAATGTCTTATTAATGCCAAGGATTTCAAGACTCTAAGAATGTTAAACTGCAGACAAGCTTCAAGGAACAGTGAGAAATGTAGTATCACAAGTACATATTGTGGTTCAACTGAAATATAGAGGTATAATTGAGAATATTGTATGAAATTGTAGTGCAATACCAAAAAAGGATTTAGATCCTTAAATTAGAACCAATTTAAAGGCCAAAATACAGTAATGAGTATTTGAAGGTTGAATCTAGTGATTGGTTTCCTTTCTGCCTTAAGGATCCTGCCAATTCCATGTTTATTTGTTTTTTAATTTAGAGCCAAGCTTAATCAGCAAATTGATTTTTAAACAGTTTGATATTTCCACATGATTTCATAAAGAGGTTTCATAATTAGCCAAGAAGAAAAGGAAATAAAAAGAAAAGATGCTATGCATCATAGAAAATATGTAAAGAATAAATAATCATCATATTTTCAAGTTGTAGAATATGCACAGCTATAAATGTATTATTCATAGTGCTGCAATTGTGGTAGTTAATAATTAGTCCTTACTACAGATCTTTTGTATTCATTTAAAGAGTATTTGGCTTTACATTAGAAGCATCAGTTATATATCGTTATCATAAAGGCAGTAAACAAAACTGTCATATACTGTATGAGCAAATAATAACAATAATTATTTAAAAGAAATGCAATAAATAAAATAAATTTGTCTGTTTTTCTTTTTTATTATTATTGTATTATATCCTTATTATAAATTTCTGGGTTCTAAAAATATTGTTCATTGTGTCGAATCTTGCTATAGTTTTATAAACAGTAATATTAATTTCAAACTCTTTAATTCATATCTTTACAAAACAGACTAGCACTTTCTGGTTTCTGTCCAGAGCATGGTATTTTTCTTTTACAAACTGTAGTTTTTATATATAAGTTACCAGGTTCTTTTTTTCTCTCTCATTAGCTGAATAGCATTGTGAATTTGTTTTTAAACACTGGATATCAAAATATTAACCTAATAAATAAAAGCAAGTTTGTAAAAACATTTATTTGCTTTTTTTTCTTTTTTCTCTTTTTAAAAAGTTTTATTTCATTTACCACTTAAGAGATTGGTTATAATCAATAATTATTTCGCAAGGAGAAGGGGTAAGAACTGAATCCTCTAGCCAAATGCAAATATGTTATTTGGTTAAGAAATGGCATTATATAATATTTTTGTATTTAACTCTTTAATTGCTAGTAATGTAGCAATTAAAAAACTAAAATACACGTAAAGGTTAGGGATTGGATGCTTTGTGAGGAACCCTTTAAAACATAGGAGGAAGTAGCAAAAACTATCTCAAATCAAGAGTTGGAGTTAAAAGCTTTGGGGGTCTAACATAATAAGGATTAAAGCAAACAACGTTTCATTAATCAAATTACCTTTGTGCTTATTGGTATTCCAAAAATTCCATAGCTACTTCCTTGTATTATGCCAATAAAATATGAAAGAACAGGATATACAATGCATGGAACCATACAGAGTATAACATGCATCTACAGTATTGTTGTATTTTTATTGAACTGTCTTTGACATTGAAAAACCATTTGTTTTCTGTATTGTTAATACTATCACACAAACAAGAATAAATGAGCTATGGTAAAGTCTTGGATCTAATAAATTCTAAATAAAAGGTTGTCAGAAAAAATATAACAATGTTACATAATTCTTCATATAAGCTGAGAATGGTGAATTTGTTTTATTCATTAATTCATTCCATTTACATCCCTCCTTTTGTTTGTGATAGAATTTTTCAGCAATGTAAAAAAAATGTACATACAGTAGTCTTCCACTTATGACCACCATTGAGCACAACATTTCTTTTGCTTAAGCAAATTGTTAAATGAGTTTTGTCCCATTTTACAACAACTTTTTGCCATGATTGCTAAGCGAATCACGTTAAGTGAATTATGTGATTGTTAAGCAAATCTGGTTTGCCCCTCTTCATTGACTTTACCTGTCAGAAGTCATTTGGGAAGGTTACAAATTATGATCACATGACCTTGGGACAGTGCAACTATCATGAATACATGCTACTTGTCCAGGGCCCAAATTTTGATCATATGACCATGGGGACATGCAACAGTTATAATTGTGAAAATTTGTCATAAGTCTTTTTTTTCAGTGCCATTGTAACTTTAAACAGTCACTGAATGAATGGTTGTAACTATCATACACATTGATGCAGGCATGTTTAAAGAAAACCCTCTCATACTACCACCTCTTACAATACTAGACAACACAATATCAACAGTAAAGACCTTCAAATTTCTAGGTTCTACTACATCACATGACCTAAAATGGACACCTAACATCAAAAACATCATCAAAAAAGCACAACAAAGAATATTCTTTCTGCGCCAACTCAGGAAGCTCAAACTGCCCAAGGAGCTGCTGATCCAGTTCTACAGAGGAATTATTGAGTCTATCATGTGCACCTCTATATGTCTGGCTTGGTTCTGCAACCCAACAGGACAGACACAGACTTCAGAGACTAATTAAGACTGCAGAAAAAACAATTCCTACCCACCTGCCTTCAATTGAGGATCTGTATATTGAACGAGTCAAAAAGAGGGCTGTGAAAATATTTACAGACCCCTCATATCCCGGACATAAACGGGTTTCAACTCCTTTCCACAAGACAATGCTATAGAGCACTGCACACCAGAACAACTAGACACAAGAACAGTTTTTTCCTGAAAGCCATCACTCTGCTAAACAAATAATTCCCTCAACACTGTTCAACTATTTACAAAGTATACACTACTATTACTGTTAATCTTCTCATCACTCCTTATTATCCATCCCCTCCCACTGTATGACTGTAACTTTGTCACTTGTATACTTATGATTTGTATTGACCATTTCCTAGTATGATTGATTGCTTATTGTACCCTTTGACTTTCATTAAGTGTCATACCTTATGATTCTCGATTCCTGATGAATGTATCTTTTCTTTTATGTATACTGAGAGTATTTACACCAAGACAAATTCCTTGTGTGTCCAATCACACTTGACCAATAAGATATTCTATTCTATTCTATTCTATTCTATTCTATTCTAAAAATAATAAATGAATAAATAAAATTAAAAAGACTTCACTTTGATCCATGAGTTTATTTTTCAAAACAAAGGAACTACAGTAGAGATTTGGCTTACCTGACAATGTGCACTACTTTATGATACTAAACCAGTTTCGACCATTGACTGCTTTTTTCTAAAACATTTTTCTTGTTTCTCATGCCTTCTAAGAATTAACTATTTTGCTTAGAAAAGTAAAATGTGTACATATGTATGTATGAATATTCACGAGAATAAAGATAGCTAGCCATTTGGTATTTCCAGCAGGATAAATAGCATTTAAATAAAATTTCACTTGTCCCAAAAAAGTAGAAGAGTGGTTGGTGATGAGTTTCCCTACTGACAGGGACTGAAAAAACAATTTTTGGCTAAATAGTTTGTCAAGAGAAATAAGTTGCTGTCCCTAGATACACATCTGGGATGTGACAGAAAGAATCCCAAGACTCTAAGCTCATTAAGAAATATCTATCCTACTGATCCATGTGAAAACAAATAATACAGCTAAACATAGCCTTGACTATATCACAAGGGACTAAGAAACACTGGGCAGAAGGACAACAATTAGGGGATAGGAAGTGGTAGGTTTTTTGTTTTGTTGTGTTTTGCTCCTTCATATAAGAGAAGTGGCTCAAGAAAAGAGAAAAGATAGCAAACAATTGGCTACCCAAGTAATGCCAACAAGGACAACTTGATTTCATTCATAGGGATACGTTTCTGGAAAGAGGAATTCTGACAGAAGATTATTTTCCCACAAGAGTTGGGAAGTACTATATATATTTGGAACGTGATTTATAAACCTGAGCCAGAGGATGGGGCAAAAGAAGGCTCACAAACAATTACCAAGTATTGGCAATGGAACAAGTAGCGATATGCAGGATAGGAAGAATGCAAAGTTAAACCAAAAAAAAAAAAAAATTGCAGGAAATCAGAGATCAAATTACATGATCCAAGGACTTATTACAAATGCACAAAATATGGTTAGCAAAAAAGAAAAAATATATATAGACATTTTAATGCAGGAAGACAAATATTAATTTGTAAGTTTCACAGACACCTAGTAGAATGAAATAATGAAATTCATGAAGAATGCAAACATTGAAGAGTGCTACGTATCCATAAGAAGTAGGCCAAACAAAAACAATAAAGGAATGACATTAAATGTGAAATAAGCTCATGCATGCATTAAAATCTATACATTTGAGTGTAAATATCTAGACAGGAATGGTTGAATAACAATACAAGGGAATAAAACAATAAAATTACTGAAAATAAACTATACTAATTGGGCAGACTTAAATAATGCTGACCTAGGCCAAATTGCATAACTTCCACGAAATATAGTAATCACGAAATTTGTCATCATCATCACCAAATAACATTTGCCTATTTACTTGAGAAGAAGTCAGATGGATAAAATAATAGAACAAGTCTAAAAATCTGACTGTCCAACCAACAATAATAATACCTCAGTGACATTAACATGATTGTATGACTTGCATGCTCTGAGGAAGATGAGACCTGTGCCAGAAGTTTAACCATACTGGAGGAGGAGGAGCCTGATGAAAAGTATCTCTCCCGTAAACAATATGGTGAGACATAATTTGTAGAAACCTATACTGACCCGTCGTTTGAGTCTGTTTGATATTATCATGAACCATACTAAATGTTGGACTTCCTGAACATCTTATGACAAGGGAGCCACAAGACTCCAGACCGTTGACTGAACAACCAGAGCTAGCAGCTGCAGGAGTTCGGGAAGAAAAGTTGCTTACCCATCACAAATACAGTAAGAATTAAAACAAAAATAAAATAATGATTTGCTATTACAAATCAAGTTCAGTGAAAAGAGGGTATCTGAAAACAAACACATCAGTTTTGGAAATAATAATGTCCAGAAGGAGAAATAATTAAACAGAGACTAGCAGATCAACATTGTTTTATAATACAAAAAATATAAATATGTTTTTAAAAAACATTGCTGATGAATTTTGAAACCCAAATTTTACAAATAATATGATCATGAGCATAATTCATAACATTTATGTTTAGAATGTTTGATTTATATTATATTTAAAAGAAGCCTTGAGCTGAAATCATGATGACATACAATTTTCTTAATAGTATTCAGGTAATGTTTTCTAATTGCTTTCTTCCAAAATGTTGTATGTTTGTATGCATATCTTTTCTTTTTTTTCCCAGTCTGGCATGCAGCCCAGAAATCCCCTGGAGGTCCCCATAAAAGTACAAGACCAAGCCAATTCAGCTTAACTTAAACCAAGGTTATTTGGGAAAAACTAGATTAAAAAAAAACAATGTAGCTTATTGGGCTATATCAGGAGTGACATGCTTCAGATGTTTCCTCAGACCAATCTTGAATTGTCAGTGATTGAGGATGATAAAAATTGTGGTTCAACAATTTCTGAAGAGTCACAAAATCCCTGTCCTGGAGCTAATTTCATTAGGGTTTTGTTATTTTTGAAATCTATAG
Source organism: Bungarus multicinctus (assembly GCA_023653725.1). Lineage (NCBI taxonomy): Eukaryota > Metazoa > Chordata > Lepidosauria > Squamata > Elapidae > Bungarus > Bungarus multicinctus. The sequence goes on along the minus strand of CM042846.1, from coordinate 40,039,975 downwards.
GGTGCTTTACAATTCTATTCTGTCTTTTCTATGAAATATATATTCAAGATGGCAGTGCCCAAAGAAATTAAAGCTATGCTACATTAATGGCAACTGATGTTTGGTAGATGATAGATGATACAGAAAACAAATAGAGATATTTTACTTAAGCTCAAATTTAAAAAAAGAGGAAGGGGATATTGCAGATCTATTGCAAATGAATGTATCACATCTTGTAGGTATATTTTTCATGTTAGTTATCCCAGTTTATTAATTAGAATACTCTTTGGCAGCTGGATCAAGTGAATTTCAAATACAATCAGTTTAATCTATTTTTTAAAAAAAATGGGGAGTCACCATATTTCTCAGCAAAGTCAATAATTTTTACCCATCACTTTGACTAAAATCTATAATGGTCTCAATGTTGCAGCTGCTCAAATTTCATTGTTGACCTTTCAAAGAGCAGACTACCAACATTTCACAGTATTTGCCAATATTTGTTAACATTATAGTGAAACTATTGGTCCACTTGATTTTAATGCTTTAAAATGTGGGTTTATGGCAAATCATTCTATGGAAATTGTATACAGAAATTCAAAATAGATACTCTTGTGTTGTCTTGACTCTGTTCAACTGTTTCATTAATACTCTTTTGTTCTTTCATAAAAATTAGGAACAGTGCAAAGGATTTGGGCATGATCTGCCCTCACACCTGATTTGTTTAATGAATAGTTGCCAAGGACGAGCACAATATTGTTGATTTCCTCTTTTATAGAAGCTTTCGAAAACAGTGATAGTGATATAATGTATTAACTTTCAAAAGGCTTATTTTAAATGCATAACTTGAACAGTTTTTATATTATTAGAACCTGCTGAAACTTTGAGCACTGATTCAAAACTGCAAAATGGTTTTACATAAGCCATTTCATTCAATATATTCTGTCTTGGGATCTGTCTTTGGTATATTAATTTTGGTAGTTTTTGTATTGTATTGTCCTAAAATTCAATTTTTCCTGTTATGACATGATGAACATATTCATTTAATAATTTTTCTATTTTGTCAGTTATTTTTAAAGCCAAGATTTTTCCTAATTATTTCAGGAAGGGTTTTTTTTTTTTTTTTGCTTGCTTACTTTCTTTTATAATTAATGGGACTTTCTGGAGACACGGTTAATGGAGTTCTGCTAATTATTTTGCATTTTATTCCTGGTTTAACTGGAATCTTAAAAAATCCATGAATTGGTCTTCAGTCACCCTGACCTTTACATTTAGATTTTTTAAATTTTAAATAAAATTATTTTTTTATTAAAAACAGAAATAAATAAATAAAAACACAACCAAGAGGTTTTTCAGTGTGTTTCCAAGCACATTTATAGTGCAAATCCTAAGATTTTGTATAGACTTCCATAGGAGAGTGAGGTTGGTTGGATGAAATGTGAGTAAGGTCATGTCAAGGTCAAAGCCCAGAGACAACTCACTGAAATCCAGTCGAGTCCAGTTTTTTTATTTGCTGGTGCATAATGGACAGAATCTTGCCAAATTAAAGCTATAACCTTCTAACCTACTAGATGTAATCTAAGAAATTCTATCTAGGGTATGGATACCTTGAACCTCTTTTCCCCCTCCCCAATCGAGCTCAGAGCTACACAGTTTCTTAATTCAGGTCTTTATCTAGGCTGTTATTTATAATTCATGCTTTTAGAACAGGGGTCTCCAACCTTGGCAACTTTAAGACTTGTGGACTTCAACTCCCAGAGCTGGCTGGGGAAGTTGCCAAGGTTGGAGACCCCTGTTTTAAAAAACAGGTAAGGATTTTCTCAACTATTCAGGAGAAAACAAACTATGGAACAAGGATACTTTACATTGGGGTGTCAGACTCAAAGCCTGTGGGCCAAATCCGGCCCGCAAGGTACTTAAAACTGGCCTATGGGGCTGACATGGAAAAATAACAAAGAACCACCCCGCGGTGCCTCTGTCAGCCAAAACGGGGCATGGGAAGCCAGGCCCCCCATGCCCCATTTTGGCCAGCACGGTGCTGCAGGATGCATCTGTCCCATCTCCTCCCCCCCCCCCCCCCTGGCTGGCCCACGGAGGAGAACCACAATGCTTATCTGGCCCTCAAAGATACCCCTGCTTGATATGGAAAAAAGAACACATAAGAACCAAAATAATATTTTTGCTAACTTGTTAAAAGTTTTAAATTCTATTTTATTTTATCTTGAATATGTACTCTCTATTAATGTGCGTTGCAATTTGTATTTATAATTGAGAGTTGTTTTAGTGGAGATAGATAAACACAAAGACATTATTCTATTTGAGATGTTTTACAGAATGGTTTCTAGCCTTGAGAGGGGAAACAAAGGATTCATTACATTTTTTTCCCTGAATGGGAAGGCTCAAATATAAGGTGATCTCTACAAGAAAAAGAGGCCTGAATATGTAATGCTTCTATTCTGATTGTTGACCATCTAGGCCTTATTCTATAGCATTCCATTTTATTTTTCACTCCCTTCTTCCCTTCCTGTCTTTTCATAGCACAATGTCCTATTGCAAATATGTATTGTGCTTTTAAATTTTGTTTTGCAGGTTTAGGATTGTTCCCTTATATGTGTGTGTTTATTTCTTTTAAAGCTATACCTGCAATCCCCCAGGCATGCTAATAACTCTCTCCCGTTTCTCAGTAGCATTATTTTGACTATATTACCTTCAGCACAAGAGCTCACCATTAGATAAGTTATTGTACTGTGTATTAGAATTAAGAATTCCAGTCACTTTAGCAGATTTTCATCCAGTAAAGGATGCTGAATCTCAAAAAAAGTCCCCAAATAATTAATCTATTTACAGCTGCCTGTACTGCAAATACAACATAAATAGCCAAATGCGAGTGAGACCAAACAGTGACAGAAAACAGAAAATGAAAAATAGATCTGGTATTTCAGGTTAGATGCAGTAAATTACCATGTTATTCACTGAAATCTCTCCAAACCCAGAAACTCATATATCATCTGTCAATAGCTTAAATTCCATATATAAATTTATCTCATTTTTGTGTGTTGTCTCTAAATGTGTATTATTCTCAGAGGAGTCTTGAAGTTGTAGGTTCATCTGACACTATTCTATGGGTCCTACTTTTACAAATTTCTTCAAAGAGTTAACCTACTTTCCAAATACATGCAAAACATTGTCAAATGCTGTTTTCCCATTTTCTCTAATATGTTCACTTCTTGGCAAAATAGCATTTTAGATGAAAATAATTATCTAAGGTATTGTCATTTTTAAATCAGTGAGGCCATGTAGATGTAAGCACATTGTGCAATACTGGTAAAATATCCATTGGGATTCATATACATTGTATTCATGTTATATTCTGATTTTAGATTTTAATGTCAGCAGGTTTTCCTATGCTTTTTTAAAAAATAACTCTGTAAATGCCTAATTGTACCCCGATAAAGCTTGTTATATACAGGCTTCTCCAAGGTCAGATTTATATTCATCCCTGTTCAAAGAAATTGTCAAAACCCAATTTAATACTGAATCCAGAGAAAAATTTTCTGTAATGCTTTACAACTCATGTATAAGGTGACAATAATAACTAGGTTTAAATGAAAAAAAATTATTCAGCTGAAGATAATGAAGACCAGAATATTGCAAGTTTATTTTCTGTTACTGCCAAATATGCAGCTAAACTCCTTAGTGTCATGCTCCAGGTTCAAGACACAGTTTCTGAGTCTAAATCTGGCCCTGAAGAAGCTGCTCCAGGTGAATCTCTGGAATGTCAGCCTTGGAGCACAAAGCTGGAAATCCTATCAGGATGAACAAACACAGTTATCATCTGAGCAGCTGGAAAAGTCAGGTGAGGATGGCGTAAGATCTCCTAGTTTCCCCATTGGACAAGACCACAAAACACTGAAATTTTCTTAGGTTCTTCATTAAGCAAAAGAGTAAGCTTTCTGACTAATGATACCAATAAAGGAGAATATTTGTAGTTAAGGGTTAACATGAAGGGTCCTTGGTGCCCTCTGAACTTGCAGGCATTTCATTAACTAAACTAGGTAACTAGTATTGATTATGTTATCTAGTTTGGGTAATGAAATTTCTGCAAGAAAACAAGCAAGCATAAGAAAGACCAAGTACCCATCATGATGAGTGATAGCCAGTTACTGCCTTATTTAAGAAAAAGTTCTGAGTTAGGTTCTCTTTTGCTGCAAACAACATCTGACCTTCAATTCATGTGTAGATTCTACTTTTGGGCAGCTGATCTTTGACCTGGCTGACAACTTTGATATGGCTTTCTGAAATTTGGAGCAACTTTAGACAACTATTTTGCACTCGTATTTCAAAGCAAACTTTTCAGGCAAGCCTTTTCCTCTTCTTACATTCTTTTGCTTCATTGTTAACTCTTCAGCCTTGAAGTAAAACTGATAATCTCTGAGTAATCATGTTTGTGGCTGAAACCTGAAATAGTATACTCAGTTTCCTAAGACTCTATTTTTAAAAGGGCAAAAATATCAACCTTGAAAACTTAAATTTAAAGAGTATGAAAGAGGATTTATCTTGAGGTGTAGCTATAACTTAGTTATTGAGACTTCCTAATTGGGGAACAGAAGATTTGGATGGCTAGAGCATATTGTGAGAGTATTGATTTCTCACTGCACTGAGAAAGTATCGATGATGAGATTCAAGAAGAAGAAAGTAGAATTTATATTTCCTGACTTCATCAACTATGCAGCCACAATCTCCAGAGCCTTTGTGGAAGCTCTCTTCTTCCTTCAAATAGCTTCTTAAGAAGCCTTTACAAATAATGTTGAAGTTCACAATCCCATAGTTCTGCCTCCTTCGAGATCTCAGTTTGTGTTGTCAGCTGCAAGAGTGGACAAAGACATCAAACACCATCCCCATTGCATATCGCAGACACAAATAAAAAGAACTTTTGGTAAAACTTATTCATAAAATTAATGGAAATTCCTAGAACCCCTTGGTAATATCTAACCGTCACAGTATTTTTGTCCTTGGAAGTGCTACTTCTATGCCTAAAAAGTATATGGTCCAGCTCGAAGCTGGGAGAAAGATGCTGAAAATAAAACGGAGGCAAAATGCAGCAAAGGAGGTCTCTCTTTATATGGCAGAAACTAGTGACAGCAACATGTTTTTGGGGTGGCTGACAAAATGGGGGTATGAGTAGGTGACCTTTATACATTATTTGGGGTTTTGTGATAGAGATGCCTATTCCTGTGCAAGAATATTCCTTTAACATTTTAAAGGCTGTTGCCAGATTCCTATGGGGTCATGTAGGGGTCATAGCTGGCTCTCCAGGCAAAAAGAGAAATGCAAATCCTAGGTGTTTTCTTTGTCTGAGCTAATCTTCTCAGTTTTGGCCCCTTGCCTATTGTGTTGCTTATTTGGAATCTCTGGCTGCTCTTTGCTTATGAATATAGTGGACCAGCTTTCTGAGTGGATATAAAATATCAATTTCTAAAGACCAGCCTCTTCAGGTTTTTGCTTGAGGCTGCTCTCCTATAGCAGGAAGACCAGGGCTGCTTTCTGTCTTTAAGAAGCTGTCTCTCCTAGGGAAGGGGCCTTCCTACAATATGTGACTTCATTCTTTTACTGGGTGACAATTCTGGTTGGTGCAAAATACTGAAAGACATTTTTTTATTCTTTCTTAGAAGGATTCCAGAAGGAATTATAACTTAAAACTGCTTCATGAGAGTTTTAGACATTGCACTTAAACAGTTATCCTTAACTGAGACTGAGTTGTATTCATAGTAGTGAGTTTTGACTTGATTAAATAGAGGAAATTGGCTTCATTGGACTTCTAGTGCCCCTGCATATTGCAGTCTTTTAAGTTCAGATTATATATTATTTTTATTTATTAGATTTATATGCCATCCATCTCTAGGTGACTTACAATAAAATAAAAGCAACAAAATAAACATTAAACTGTTAAAATTATAAATATTATATATTGATGTATAATTAAGAAAGTAAGAAAAGAAGCAAGATAGCAATAGCAATAACCTTATATACAGCTTCACAGTGTTTTACAGCCCTCTCTAAGCAGTTTACAGTATATTGCCCCTCAACAATCTGGGTCCTCATTTTACCAACTTCAGAGGATGGAAGGCTGAATCAACCTTGAGCTGGTCAGGATCAAACTGCCAAACTGTATTTTAATCACTGCTCTTTAAGATACACACAAAGTGGAGGTATAATCTATCACTCCATTAATCATCTCCAGTATGACACGCACCCCCACCATCGGAGCCCTAAGCCAATTGGCAGAGCCAGATTTTCAGGCCCTTTCAGAAGGCCAACAGGGTGGATGCAGAACTTGCCTTGAGGAGTATGATGTTTCAAAGAGTGGGAGGCACAGCAGAAAAGGCTTTTCTTCTGGATGCTGCCTGCTAGGAATTCACTGACATGGGATTTGCAGCTTGCCTGTTCTACCGGTGCAGATGGGGCAGATAATCCCATTACGATGAGATTCCTTGGGTAACCTGGACCCATTCCATAAAGGGCTTTAAAGTAATAATCAGCATCTTGAATTGGACCCAAAAGCAAACTAGCAATAAGTGCAGCTTGTGCAACAGTGGTGTGATATGTCCCCCCTCATGCTCCCCAAGAACTGCTCACATGGCTGCATTGTGCCAGCTACAGCTTCTGAATACTCTTCAAGCATCACCTCACACAGAGTGTGTTGCAGATGTGAGAGGACCAGGGCCTGAGTGACTGAGCACAGGAACTCACATATGGACATATAGCAGAAATTGAATATTTATTTATTTTATTGAACTTATATACCGCCCTATTTTCCTGACAGGACGCAGGGCGATGTACAGCCGAATTAAAATACAAAAACAATACAGAATTAAAAACAATTAAAAAACTGAAAAGCTAAAAAATATAAAGGGGTTAAAAGCTAAAACCAAGTAAGACCAAATTAAAAAACCCCTAGGCCAGACCGGCTTGATGAAATAAATGGGTTTTCAACGCGCGCCGGAAGGTCAAGAGATCAGGGATGGTTCTCATCTCCGGGGGTAATTCGTTCCAAGGGAGGGTGCCCCCAACAAGAAGGCCCGCACCCTCGTGATCACCAGCTGTCCAGCCAGCGGCATCCCGAGGAGGCCAACTGTATGGGAACGTATTGGCCGACTCGAGGCCAATAATGGCAGGAGGCGGTCCCGCAAATATCCTGGTCCCAAGCCATGGAGCGCTTTAAAGATGGTAACTAGAACCTTGAAGCGCACCTGGAGGACCACCGGAGCCAATGCAGCTCACGCAAGAGTGGAGTAACATGGGAGCCCCAAGGACCCCCAAAAGGATCCGTGCGGCCGCATTCTGCACCAGCTGGAGCCTCCGGGTGCTCTTCAAGGGGAGCCCCATGCAGAGAGCTTTGGCATAGTCTAGGCGGGATATTATGAGGGTGGAGGTGACCGTGCGAAGCGCACCCCGATCCAGAAAGGACCACAACTGGTCGATCCTATGGACCTGACCAAAAGCCCCCCTGGTGATGGCCGCCACATGGTCCTCCAATGACAGCCGTACGTCCAGGAGGACACCCAGATTGCGAGCCCTCTCTGTGGGGGCAAGAATTTCCCCCTCCACAGCCAGTGATGGAACCAGCTGGCTGTATCGGGGCACTGGGAAGCACAACCACTCAGTCTTAGATGGGTTGAGCTGAAGCCTGTTCCGCCCCATCCAACACCGCACAGCCTCCAGGCACTGGGCCATCACTTCGACGGCTTCATCAGGGTGGCCCGGGGTAGAAATGTACAGCTGAGTATTGTCAGCGTACTGATGGAATTCTACCCCAAAGCCATGGATAATCTCACCCAGCGGCTTCATATAGATGTTGAACAGAAGGGGCAAGAGCACTGACCCCTGAGGGACCCCGCAAACCAGGGGCCTCGGGGCCGATCTCTGCCCCCCCGCCAACATGAATTGCGAATGGCCAGAGATGAAGGAGGAGAACCACCACAAGACAGTGTCCCCCAACCCCTCCAGCCATCACAATAGGACACTGTGGTCGACAGTATCGAAAGCCACCGAGAGATCTAGTAGGACCTGTCACAGGCCCTCCAGAGATCATCCACCAATGCGACCAATGCCGTCTCTGTGCTGTGCCCGGGCCTGAAGCCTGATTGGCATGGGTCTAAATAGACAGCTTCATCCAGGTGCTGGGGGAGCTGTCGTGCCACCACACACTCAACAACCTTCGCCGCAAAGCGAAGGTTGGAGACCGGACGATAATTAGATAACAAATTTGGGTCCAGGGACGGTTTCTTGAGGAGGGGTCTCACCACTGCCTCTTTCAAGGCAGCGGGAAGATATCCCTCACTCAAGGAAGCATTAATAATACCCTGGAACCAACCTCGTGTCACCCCCCCAGTGGCCAACACCAGCCAGGAGGGGCATGGGTCCAATAAACATGTGGTAGCATTCAGCAGCATCCTGTCCACGTCTTCAGGGGTCACAGGATCAAACTCTTTCCAAATGACTTTCCCAAATTCCGCCTCCAACCTCCCGCCCAGAGTTGCCCATTCAGAGTCCAACCCATCAACATGATACAGAAAGAGGAATTATAGGTACTGGCACTGGAGATGAGGAGAGTAGGTCCCACATTTAATTAGCAATGAGTGTAAGAAAGTGTGGCCAAGGCACACTGGGGACAATGTTAGAAGAGATTGTGGATCCACACATTTGTGTAGATCTAAGCCATAAACTTCATATTTGGGTCTAAGTGGTCAAATATTTATGTTATTTTTAAAACCATGTCAATAATTGGTAACATTACACAGGAAGTGGCTGAATGAAAAGGCCTATACATGAAACTGGCCTTTTGGGACAATCTCCTTTTGGTACCTGCAGTGACTCTCCTGGAGCTTCATTGCAAAGCTAGTATTGGAGTCTCTCTGACCTTTGGAGAAGGTGACTTCAGTGCCAATGCTTCTGGTGGAAGAAATGAAGTAAAGTGACCTGGAGATTCGTGTCCTCAATTTTACCGTACACTTGTCCCAGACAATGTTTTTCTTAAATTTATTCATTAACCATTAAAAAGAGCAATAGCAAGCAAAAGGGGGGGAAAAAGAAAATAGCTTGTAATGAAATACAATAATCAGCAAGTGAATAAAGGAGTTACTGTGATGATACTGTTAGTGCTCATTTTGTTTATGAGAAATTATTCATAAAGTACATTATGCAGATTAAATTATTTTAACAATGTGAGAAAGGATTTGAGTCTCTTGAGTGATATTCCAAAATCTCCACTGTTATTTAAGAATTAAAAAAATGGAAAACTACTAAAAAAACTTCTAGATAATTAGTTTCTTTCTCTTTGGTCTATTTCAACTAATGCACAATACTTATAGATATTTAACCTTTTGTGATTTAAATTCTTTAATTAGTTGTTAAAAACCATACTCTAAATACTTACATTTGCCTTGCTTGCCAAATATATATAGTTTATATGGAAGCCATTCTTGCTTAAATTGGGTTAAACTTCTGTTGTGAATATATGCTGTAAATTTTGCCATTATTATGCATTCCCCAAGATTAAATACCCAGTCTGATAACATGCCTTCATTCAGTAATATTCTTCTTTTCCAATTTTCCACATTCTGGATTTCCACTTTGGAGCAGTTGGAACAATATGGAAGACATGTGTGTTTATTTACTTATTAATTTTTTATGTTGCCCATCTATGCTATAAGTTGATTCTGGGCAGTTTATAGGTTTATTCTTTATTATCTAAGATCAGTTTTTATCTAGCTACACATTGTCATCTTCTGGGATCTCTGAAATGGCAAAGGACTTTATAATGTTCCATCAGACAAACTAATGAATCTTGCTGGTTTCCTGAGTGTGCTTGAGAATATTTCAATGATAAGGAATAAAGCTCTGGTTTGTATCTGTTTGAGCTCTAGTAAAAACAGATTGCCAAGCAGGAAAAAGCAGGTTTTCAAAGGAGCTCCAATAAATGAAGCAAAGTAAAAGGTTAGATTAATGATGATGGGTAAATCACATTTAAAAAATACCAAACATTGGTAAGGAGATGGGTTTCGGACTGCATGATGGTAAAAAGCATGATGAAGCAAGTTTATGCATCTGCTTTTATTGCATCTTCAGATTCCTCCCAATAAACTTTGTTCCAGGTATTCTGAACTGTTTGGGGAAATGATAGAGGAGATCCATCAATGCTATAATATTTTTGTGTATTTCTCAAAATAAACAAGGTTTGGCAATTATAATTGCTTTGTATGATGAGAAAACTATGGGGAGTTTGATATACATTTTGAGAAGACTTGATTCAGATTTTTGGGAAGATTTATATTTTGACTATAATCATAGTATTTGGAATGTATCAAGAGACTAGTAACCGTAAGCTCTTTGATTAAAAGAATTATTCAAAAGTAGAAGACAGAAATCTATATCTGATTTGCAGCAATGAGTTGTACATTCAATATGTTTAAATGAATACTAAAGTAGTAATACTAATTATATATAATGTTATTTTATTGTTAAATATAATAAAATTAAATAAATTAAAATTTTATGCTAGTATCCGATATTAAAATTTAAAGTTTGGACCCCAACAATAACTCACTTGTTATTCTTTGTGTGAACTGTTTAATCCAGTAACAAAATGAAACCTAGACATATGAGTTGAAGAAACAAAAAAAGTAATTGAATAAAATAAACAATCATATATATTGAAAAGGGTAATAATTCAATTTTTAAAATATGAATTACATTTTGTTGTCATTGAATCTTATCATTAAATATTTGTGTTTTGCCAAGCCAGCCTTTGATAACAGAGCAAACTCTTTTCTTTTTCTTTTCTTTTTTTCCCCTATTATATTTATTTTTCCTCTTGCTAACACAGAGAAAAGATATTTGTGATAAAAAATTGCTGACCCATACAGGCACATACAGTAGAAAAGAGATATTGTCAATAACAATTGAAATATTGAATTTCCAATGAGATTTTATTGAATTTATTGGAAATGTATTGAATTTCCAAAAGGATTTTACATTTTGTAATAAAGACCCATGGTATCAAAGAAGATTGGAACAGGGAAAAAGAAATAGTCACCAGTCTTTTTAATATTATTCCATAATAATAGATTCGTATGTTGGACAGGAGGTTGCACTAGATGATTTCCAAGATCCCTTACATTGCGTGACCAAGAATTACGTTTTCAAGAATTCATGGGGTGGGAAGTGAAAGCATCCCTGAAAACTGGATGAAACTTCAGAGGTTGGATAATGAGATCTAAGAATGATTAAGTGAGGGACAGTATTTCACCCTAGCTTCCATTATCTTTCCATTGGACGCTTGAGTACAAATTACCTATGTAATACTAGAAAACAATGAAGAATTTTCCTTTCCTTGTCTTAGAAAATACAAGAATTTACATCCCATAAGATACTTCACTAATAACTGTCTGTGATGATGTTCCATTTCCCATAGCACAATGCAGAATCCTGGTGGCCACAGGTGTACTCTTCCCCTGCACCCTAAACATGGGGCACAGCTTAGTTTTTAGACATTCAAATTAATTTCACAAATTTCACAAATATTTATTCTGTTTTACCTGGGGATGGAATTGATTTCGTGAAATATGACTACCTTTAAAAACAACTAACTGTATGTCCTTATAGTGTAATATTTCTGTTTGTCTTTTTTCTTTTCTTTTTTTTAAATCAGCTTTCTTTTATAAATGTTGTAATCTTATTCCTATCTACCTTGGATAAATTCAGCAACTCTTATTTCTAGATCAAATATAGTGACTCTGAGACCAAACCCTTTTCTAAGATCAGATAACAATCTCCTTTGCAATTTTCCAGGCATAGTTGATACAGAGTTCTTTCTATTCTTCCCATCCCAATTTTCTAACCATTTTATCCTTAAATTGTAACTCTTTTACTAAAACTGTATTCACAATATTAAGTCTGTTCAATAAATATGGGAAAAAATTGAATAAATGTCTAAAGCATATGAGTTAATGGGGTTCAAATTTGTCTCCATTACCATACCAATTTGAGACCGAACCTCCTGAATATAGAGAACAGTTGAAAACCACTGGAGATGTAGCTGTAGCACTGAAACTTATTTCTTCTAACAGCTCACTGAAATTCTTAAGTGTTAAGTTCCTTTCTAACATCTTTTATTTTCTTGGCTTTAACTTGTCTTTTTTTCTTGGGAATTTCGACATCTTTTCTAATACCCAAGGTTTTTTTTCCCCTTGATATTTTTTTTTGCAATCTCTTCTCACAGTTATCATTAACAACTAACTTGATTTATTCCTCAATCCCTGTGAATAATATTAGCCTATTAATAACATTCCGGGTGCATATTTTTTTCTTTCAGAGCTTGAGGCAGAAGAGTGGTGCAAACATCTTTGCATAGAATGTCTTGGAACTAGACTTAATGATATAAGCCTGGGTGAACCCGATCTACTTGCTGCAGGAGTTCAAAGAGAGCAAAATGGTATGTGTTTAAGTAATCTACCTAACATACTTCAAAATCAGAAACTTATTTGTCAAATTGTAGAAGTTAGGCCTATTGGGATATTTATGTTGTATATAAATAGTTGATTTTACTAATGGGTACAGTTCAGATAAGGTCAGTAAAATTTATTATGGACGTTTGACTTCCTTCAAAACTATGGACTAAAGTAAGTGGTGATTAATGAGTAATTTACAAGGCAAAGATGGTGCCAAAATGTTTTTATCTTATTCTGATAATGCAGACATTACTACATAAAGAATAATCATCACTATGAAATATTTTCTGGATAAATTTGCAGTGAAAAGGAACAATGTCAATGGGTTTCACTAACACTAGAGATGGAATTCTCTAGTTTCTGAAATTCCAGTATGAAACTTTTGAAAATTTGGTGTAGAATTTCCCAGAATGGTCCTGAGCCAGTTTTATTAATACTATAAGCAAAATCATAATTTGATGAAGATCAGGCTGAAATGTCTATGGAGATTCTCAGACATCCAGGTCATGGTTATCCCAAAGATGCTTTTTCAAGAGGCAACTGAACTTTCTGCTTTTTCTTTGAAGATGTTTCGCTTCTCATCCAAGAAGCTTCTTCAGAGCTGAAGAAGCTTCTTGGATGAGAAGCAAAATGTTTTCAAGGAAAAGCCAAAAAGTCCAGTTGCCTCTTGGAAAAGCAACTTTGGGACAGCAGGCTGAAATGTTTCTGAGTTTTTGTAGGACTCTCTTGAGCCAAGTCAAGTCCGAGAATATATAGGCACAAATGTCAATTGATGCATCAGGTTAGATAGACTACTTTCAAAATAAAGAAGCTAACATGTATTTATCTTATTTATTTATTCAGTGTACATAACTGAAACATATTTATTGTTTTTGATTAAACTGTTTTGAAACTAATCTATTTAGGATCCTATCCCCAGGATCTCCATTCATAATGCACCTGTAAGACTCCAAGTAGCCATAATTAACAGCAGCATTTAAATTCAAGACCCGAACAAAATGGATGTTTTAATAATATGCAGAATTGAATCATTAGTTTCACTACCCCAGACATTGCAATTTTGATAAATATCCCCCAGTGCCGAAATTTGCATTTAAATTAGCACAGCTAAAGCTAGCTGTCACCTTAACTCTAGAAAGAAAAGCAGGCATTACGTTTGCTACACACAGCAAGACACGATGCAAAATATTAATATTTCTATTAATATTTATATTAATATTTCTATTAATAAATCAGGTATCAGGACTAGATAAACCATCTATAACAGGAGTATTAGCAAATGCATTGAAATGTCTCCTTTTTTTGCAAACACATATTTTAAAAAATTGCTCCAATTCATTTCTTACTTGCACATCAAAGTAAAAGTTGTAATGCAACATTCATGGAAACCTAGCTATGCTTTGCTACTTTTATCAAGAAAAAACAAAATATAAATACACATTCAGAGAATTGGGTAAAATATTTATGAGTATTGCAAGGTTTTATTTAATGAAATAATTTAGTTTAGAAATTTATTTCCCTTTTATTCAACATACGTAGGATGCATTTGACTGAATTTTTCATTACAAAAAGAGTTTCTGACATATAAATGGTGTCTTAGCCTGAAGTCAGATTTGTATTTAAAAAGCTCACAATCACAGATAATTTACTTTTTTTAAAAAAAATATGGTTTAAATTATATTTCAGATTTTTATATATATTGATTTTACCTTTATTTTTATAAATTATTCAAGGCAACAGATATATCTACTATTCCTTATTCTTCCTATTTTTTTTCACAATTACAAACTTGTGAAATTAGTTGGGTTGAGAGAGAATCATTGCTCCAACTCACCCATCCAGTTTCCCCGCCAAAGGCAGGACTAGAACTCACATTCTCCTAGTTTCTAATTTAGTGCTTAATCACTAGACCAAACCACTAGATCAGATTTTAATACACTTCATCAATTTTATGTGCAAAATAGTTCAGAGGCAGGCAAAAGTTAATCTGCTTTTTAACTATTTTAATTATTAGCTTGAATGTTATTATTTACTTGGCAGAGGATCAGATTTATTATTTATTTGCAGAGCTTTTATGCAACTGATCTGCCACTTCAATTGAAACCAACTGTGACTTACAATATATGACTTACATAGACTGTCATATATACATAAAATGTTTTCTACACAAATGACAATGTTGCAGAGATAACATTTATCTTTATTATCTTCCATGTTACTATAGAGGAAGCACAGCTCACTTTCCTACCCCAAAGGTCTGCTGAGGAATCTAAATTTTAATAGCCATTTTGAAATCCAGCACAGGAGGAGCCATCCATATCACAATTTAAACTACTAATAAATTATTGGTGGCTACCTTTATTTATTATTTTATTTGATTTATATTGCCGCCTGTTCATCAATGGTGACTCATATATACCACTTTATATACCGCTCAGTCAAATTAGAGCCAAAACTAGTCTGATCATTAATGGAAATTTGCAACATGAATTTGCAAATTCATGTTATTCAAGGAAAAAAGAAATCCACACAGTTTATTTTAAATGTGCATAGGAATCAGGAAATGGAGAATAATTATATACTAATATCCATATTTTTAAAAAAGTTCTGTACAATAAAGCTCTTAAACAGAACAAATAAAGGTTTGCAAAAAGTGATAAAATTGTTCATAACATATTGTACTGACAGAAAAAAATTAAAGTCATTCTTTTCCTTCATTCTCTGATTTATAGCAAATTCAATTTTGTGTAATTATAAATTCAGGGAATGCTTTATTCTAACCAAGGTTAGTTAACATAATTATGTTCTCATTCATATTCATATTTCTTGTTTAATTACTCTTCAAATACATCCGTATTGCAGAATAGTCACAGATTAGGTAGGTCATCTAAATAAGAGTATTGTTCTTACCGAACCAGATTGTACAACCAGGTATATTTCCTATGTTTGGAATTACAATTTCCATCAGCCCTGGGCAGCAAGAGAGGGAATTATAGCCCAAACCATCTGGAGAACAGATGATGCCTGTTCTTTTATAGTTTATTTCTTGGATTATTCCTAAAATCTCATTTGCAAATATGTATGACTAGGTTGCCAACTAACCCATTAAATTACTCATTTATTATGAATGAGCTCATATTATGGAATCAGAATCTTAAACTCAGTGGAGATTTGTCAAGAATATTTTGTTTTTTCTGCTTATATCCCTCTTCTATTAATTGTATTTATTTATGAATGTCATTCGCTATCACGGACTATCACATTATGGCTTGCCTGTCATTTGAATTTTATCTGCATTTTTTTTTAAGATATAATTAAATTTCTGAGCTGACTCAAAGCAACCATTGTGCTAAAAAAAAAAAATAGCAGGATGACCGGTTCCGTACATTCAGTACTGTAAATGAATGGAGACAAACCTCAGAGATACATCTAGCCTTCAGGAATTCCTAAAGATCTAGTCCGGCAATTTATATGTACTTGTATAAATCTCCCAAACATTAGGAGCATACTTGAAAGTCTGGTTTGATAGTTTACTATGAATTCTTTTATTTATTTATTTATTTATTATTTATTTATTTATTTATTAAACTTATATACTGCCCTATTTCCCTAACAGGACTCAGGGCGGTGTACAGCCACATTAAAATACAAAAAACAGCGCAAAATTAAAAACTATTAAAAGACCAAATATAAAAGGCTGAAAGCTAAAAATAAAGGGCTAAAAGCTAAAACCAGACGAAACCGAATTAAAAATCCCCTAAAAACCCTAGGCCAGACCGGCTTGATGAAATAAATAGGTTTTCAACGTGCGCCGGAAGGTCAAGAGATCAGGGATGGTCCTCATCTCCAGGGGTAATTCGTTCCAGAGGGAGGGTGCCCCCAATGAGAAGGCCCATACCCTCCGGGTCGCCAGACGTCCAGCTGGTGGCACCCTGAGGAGGCCGACCCTATTGGAACGTATTGGCCGACGGGAGGCCGATAATGGCAGGAGGCGGTCCCGCAAATATCCTGGTCCCAAGCCATGGAGTGCTTTAAAGATGGTAACTAGAACCTTGAAGTGCACCCGGAGGGCCACCGGGAACCAATGCAACTCACGCAAGAATGGCATAACAAGGGAGCACCGTGGAGCTCCCAACACCACCCGCGCGGCCGCATTCTGCACCAGCTGGAACCTCTGGGTGCTCTTCAAGGGAAGCCCCATGTAGAGAGCGTTGGCATAGTCTAGGCGGGAGATTACGAGGGCGGAGATGACCGTGCGAAGCGCACCCCGATCCAGAAAGGGCCACAACTGGTAGATCCTACGCACCTGACCAAAAGCCCCCCTGGCGACGGCTGCCACATGGTCCTCCAATGACAGCCGTACGTCCAGGAGGACACCCAGATTGAGGGCCCTCTCTGCGTGGGCAAGAATTTCCTCCCCCACAGCCAGCGATGGAACCAGGGGCACTGGGAAGCACAGCCACTCAGTCTTAGATGGGTTGAGCTGAAGCCTGTTCCACCCCATCCAACACCGCATGGCCTCCAGGCACCGGGCAATCACCTCGATGGCTTCGTCGGGGTGGCCCGGTGTAGAAATGTACAGCTAAGTACCATCAGCGTACTGATGGAATTCTACCACAAAGCCATGGATGATCTCACCCAGCAGCTTCATATAAATGTTGAACAGAAGGGGCGAGAGCACTGACCCCTGAGGAACCCCACAAACCAGGGGCCTCGGGGCCGATCTGTGCCAACAAATTGCAAACGGCCGGAGAGGAAGGAGGAGAACCACCGCAAAACAGTGCCCCCCACCCCCAACCCCTCCAGCAGTCGCAATAGGATACTGTGGTCGACAGTATCGAAAGCCGCCGAGAGATCTAATAGGATCAGGACAGAGGAATGACCTCTGTCACGGGCCCTCCAGAGATCATCCACCAATGTGACTAAAGCCGTCTCTGTGCTGTGCCTGGGCCTGAAGCCCGATTGGCGTGGGTCCCAAATAGACAGCTTCATCCAGGTACTGGGGGAGCTGTCATGCCACCACACTCTTAACAACCTTCGCCGCAAAGTGAAGGTTGGAGACCGGACGATAATTAGATAACAAAGTTGGGTCCAGGGACGGTTTCTTGAGGAGGGGTCTCACCACCGCCTCTTTCAAGGCAGCGGGCAGATATCCCTCACTCAAGGAAGCATTAATAATACCCTGGAACCAACCTCGTGTCACCTCCCGAGTGGCCAACACCAGCCAGAAGGGGCACGGGTCCAATAAACATGTGGTAGCATTCAGCCCCCGCAGCATCCTGTCCACGTCCTCGGGGGTCACAGGATCAAATTCTTCCCAATGACTTCCCCAAATTCCACCTCCGACCCCCCGCCCAGAATTGCCCATTCAGAGTCCAGCCCATCCTGGATCCGAGCGATTTTATCCAACAGGAAATTTGAAAAGTCCTCAGCCCGTCACTGCAAGGGGTCCTCCCGCGCTCCCCCTTCCAGGAGGGAGCGGGTCACTCTAAACAGGGTGGCTGGGCAGTTTCCTGCGGACGCAATAAGTGCGGAAAAGTACGAACACTTTGCCACCCTTATCACCACTAAATATAAGACCGTAATAGTGTTCGGTCGGATCCAGAGCGAGTAGTCCTCCAAATACTCTCCAGGTGTTTTTTCCGGTGCTTCATCTCCCTCAGCCCCTCGGAGAACCAAGGGGCCGAGTGAGAGCGGTGCCGGGTCAGAGGCCACAAGGGTACGACCCAGTCAAGGGCCCCGGCTGCCACCCTGTCCCAGGTCGCGACCAGGTCAACCGAGTCGTGTGCTCGAACGTCGGGACAAGGCCCAAGCTCCGTCAGGAACCTATCTGGATCCATCAGGCGCCTGGGGTGGTACCATCGTATTTGGTCCGCCTCCCTGCAACGGGATGCCAGTTTTGTAAAACCTTTCAAGAATTCTGCCTTTGTGAACTGGATGAGATTAAACAAATTCTTCTACACTGTCACATTTACTCCCATTTATTTCAGCTTCTATTAATTCACATTAATTTTACATTTTAATTCCTTTTAGCTTATTCTTAAATTCACGTTCATCCCCTTCTGACTGCATCCTCAGCTTTATCAAGGTTTTTGAGCAAGTCAGGATATGTACATCTGCATTTTATTTCCACTCTTGCATATTTTACTCTATTCTTGATTACAATGGATAAAATTGAATTGACCTGGAATAGGATTATTGTTTCTTTGCATGTTTAATGCCATTAGTGTTACAAAAGAGGGTTTGGATTGGCTGTACACCGCCCTGAGTCCCTAGGGAGAAGGGCGGTATAGAAATTTTATAAATAAATAAATAAATAAATAATAAAATGATTTACTGCAGGATCTCTTTGTGATAGTCATGTTTACCCAGTAGCTTGGAATATGAAACTTCTAGTGTTTTTTTTTATCAGTTCTAATTTACTGCATTCTTTTTATTTGTCTTCCACTCTTGGATAATTACTATTGATTCTATTTCTTTGTTTTGCAGCTGATGTTCAGTCTAATCAGGAATTTTTCTTTTTAGGGACAACTCACCTTAAGACACTGATGTTCAATGTAAAAGAAACAAATGTGTCTTGACATTTTGAGCAAACTGTGTTTACCAAATATTTTTTTTCTAATAATAATCTGAAATAATTTAATGTGGCAAGAAATATTTTCCCCTGATTTACTGAATCAGATTCTAAGGAAAAAGATATCAAAAGCCCTCCCGGTCATAATACTAATTGATATCTTTAGAAGAACTTTCGAATAAAAGAGTTGGAAGGTGTTGTGGTTAGCTGGCAACAGGTGCGGACAGCTGAGGAGAGCGAGGACTCAGATGAGAGGTCAGGAGCATTAGGGAGTGGACTGCTGCCTTCAGAGATTGTGGAGGAAGGCAGCAGCGATGAGGAGGTTCCCAAGGAGCCTGTGCCAAGCGCACATGTGCACAGAGCTGCTCGCAGGAAAGAGCAGCTGCAGCAGCACAGGCGACTCGGGAGTAAGGCTGCAAGGTAATGGCCCCTCCTTCAAGAAGATAAAAGCCAGCTGTGAATCGGACGTTCTTTGCAGGAAGCAAAGACGTTTTGAAACTTGAGCCTCATGAACACTGCAGTATCTGAGTTGGTATTTGAAGACTCTTGTGTTGTAAAATATTTCTAGGTAACCTTATCTATTATTTTTGGCAGCCTCACACAGTTTTGGCGAGGCTCATGCTTATCAAAGTTAATTAGTTTGCAAGCAGTCTTTTAACCAGGGATTCATAAGAATCATTAAAAGGTTTCTGTTCCCTTTGGTCCATGTTTTTTTATTGGACAAGGGTTTGGGTCAGAACGGAAGGGACCTTGGAGGTCTTCTAGTCTAACTCCCTGCTTAGACAGGAAATCCTATATATCTTGGACTCAAACTATAATAAAGATTGAGTTGAGTTAATGCAAGACTGTTCATGAAATACTTCATTCTGAAATTAAACTATTTAAAAAAATAACAGATGCCAGCTTGGAGTTAATTGCAGTCACAACTGTGAACTAAAAGATATAGGACATTGACAGAGTATTCTCAATTCAGACGACTGCTTTATGATTTTGAATTCAACGAAAAGTTGATCTAGTTTGTTAATACACATTTTGTAGATTTTTAAAGGGATTTTAGTGTTCTCAAAGAATATTTGCTGTATCTCAAAATAAACATTCCTTAAAAATGTATTTTCCTGAAATAATTCATTGATTTTCCAAAATTTACTATTCAAACTCTTACTTCAACAGATTAGATAAATAATTGATTCTACCTTTCATTTGAATTTTTAATAATTTTTCAAATGTTTGTGAGTTTCTGTTAAAGCATCTCTGAAAGAAACTAAAGTTGCAAGTGGCCCAGAACATGTAGCCCGTGTAGTTTAGATAATACCTGTTTCAGTTGCATACATTGCCAAGTGTATATTGAAAGCAAATTAGACCTGAAAACTTTAAACCAACTGTTAAGAATCAACTGATTTAAAATATTAATCCCTTGTTAGCCCAAACATTCCAACTGGAAATTTGTTCCATTATTTTTAAATTTCAGTTATTCTGCATGGCCCCCTTCATATGTGATTTGGGATCAAAGCTTGCCACTTACCTATTAATAATCAAATAGGCCTGGCATTTTCAAATTATAATAAGATCCTAGTTTAGAATACATATAATTTAGTTTAGAATACATAGTTTAGAATACATAGTTTAGTTTAGAATACATACAAATAATTTTGAGGCTTGCAAAACTTCAAAGACTTTACGTATTTCCTTTAAAATGGACCCAAAGAAGAAAACAATTGTAATGTGTCATTCTAATAAATTAAAATAAAAGTCCAATTATATAATTGAAAATCCTTACAAAGTGACTTGTAAGGACAATTTTGGAAACAAAACTCTAGAGGCTTTAATTGCTATAAAAAAGAGAGATCTAATTAAGTTAATCTGTATGTGAAGTGTCTAATTTTTTGGATCTCTAAAATGTATATTAAATTGATGCAAAACACATTTTATCAACATTAATCTTATCCAAAAGACTCAATATTATTTTAACTGTCAAGTTATGTCTTTTGAACATCCAAACATTTGAAATTATTTAATTCAACGTATTGTGATTAACTTTGAGAAAGATGGAAAACCCAAGTATTTTATAGAATTATACAAATCGTTAATTCCTAATCTCTTACAATAGTCAACAGATACAGTAAAATAAATAGAATAGTGGATTTTGTTAATTCCAATTAATATTGTAATCAAAATATACTTCAACCAGCTTTCCATAATTAACAAGAATAGTTTTAATATCATCTACATACATGGTAGGACCACATAGCTTTAGTAATATAATCCACAGGTTATGTTATGAAAAGGTTGGTAGGAATTTTGAAAGCGCTCACATCAATTTATATTTTTTTTAAAAATAGTGTTTACATTAGTCTTAAAAAAAAAAAACTCTCACAAAAACTGGAGTGGTTTTTGTACAGTATACTTAAGTAATGGAAGAAGTCTTACTTGGTAGCAATATATTAATATTTTGAAAACTATAAAAAAACAAAATATATTCTCATAATCATAATTTGTGTTTTTTATTACGGGCCCTGTAAACTACATCATTAATGTGATTAGTGAGAAATACTTCTATATGGGCATCTATATGGAAAGTGTAACACTGAGTGGATTAACATCAGAACTTATCAATAAAGCAAAATCAAATAGGCTGAAGGACAAAAATATATATTAAGGCTGAGGGACAAATACATGTATATATTGTATTAATATATGCAACTTTATTCATAGCTTGAAATCTTTAATATTATTGTACATGAAATTGTTCATTAACTACCTTTTTTCAAATTTTCATTCTTGTTCAGTGTCTAATATTTCACATTAATTCTGATGCATATTTCCAGCTTAGTGTTCACAGCAAATAAGTCCAGTTGTCACTTGAAAAAGCACCTTTGGGTCTAGAACTTTAGTATTATATAAATTGAAATTATAAGTTCATATAGTGGCACACATCCAGTCAATAAGAATAAATTAAGTGACTAAATAAATGGCTTTGGACAGAGAACTTTGTTTATCTACAAAAAGTTGTTTACCTTTCACTTTTTGGATAGATTAATTAGGAGGTGATGTAATAAAAAAAATTGAGAAATCTATTTTAACTTTCTCTCTTCATCTATACAAAGACAACACGGAAACTGAATGCTTGACAAACTGAGAGTTTAATTCAAATGTTTTGATTTATTTAACTGTAGTTTTCAAAACTTAAAAGTGTGTATTATAAGTCTGTTACTACAATATGCCAAGTTCTTTAAATCTGGGAAACAGGTGCATCTTCCTATGTAAAGGAATTAATTGAAATTATAATGATAAAAAAGGAAAGTGATTATATTGTTTTATGAAGGTCATAAAAAACAACCAAGGTTTATTTCATCAACAGGGTCTCAACTCTTCTTTCAAATGTGGTAGGAATAAAATACAATCTGTCCTCTAAATCCATTATGCCCTCCTATCTTTAAATAAGTTTTATTTTAATAAATGCTTCAGTCAATAGGCAAACTTGAAATTGTGGTCATAATTCAAGCCAGTTCACACTTTTTACTATGATTGTATTGTTTCTGTTTTTGTCTTCCAGAACGATTCAATGTATATCTTATGCCTACACCAAACTTAGATATCTATGGTGAATGTACGATGCAGATCACACATGAAAACATTTATCTCTGGGATATCCATAATGCTAAAGTTAAACTGGTCATGTGGCCTCTCAGTTCTTTGAGAAGATATGGGCGTGATTCAACATGGTTCACTTTTGAATCTGGAAGGTAAGATTCAGTTCATACTTTCAGATAATTATGTGTTATTGCTAAGATTGGCCTTGTCATGATACAGTGTAAAAGAGGCACATTTAAGAGTAGTTGCTTTACTATTGTCAGCAAAGTTGTTTTTCTATAGGTTTAGGTTTTTGTTGTCTTTTATTTTTAATGAATTTGCATATCCAATCCACAAAGTATAGTTAGGCAACATTACATTCTGGCTTTAAGCATTTGGGTTTGTCTGGTGATGTTGTGTGACAACCCGGAGTGTAACACAAACGTAACAAAATCCAAAATGTAAATAAATGTCCTTTAATGCCTCCAACTTGGCCCCACTGTTCAATAATTCTCAGTTGGAGGTAAAACGTACTCAAAAATAGTCTTCAAAAGAAAGCGATACAGTCCGAACTTAATGAGCAGTTAGAGGTGAAATAAAAAAACCAAACAAACTACAATGACGAAATTTCCACAACGGATCAGAATAAGTAATTACCAAATTCAAGATAATAACAAAGCACAGTCTGTTGGAAGGATGCTAACCAAGATAACTTCAGCCCAAAATAACACACACTTTGCTTCTGGCAACATTGTGTTGTAATCGTCTCACTTATATACTAGTCTCCCCAACTGCAACCAATGAGGAGGATCATGGCCATTTCCTCTCTCGTAAGCCAAGTTGTTGCCTTCTCCGTTCCTCTCTGCATGTCCTAAGATGCAGATGGGCCTGGTTCTTCCTCTGACTGCCCTTCCCCAGCCTCCTCCACAACCTCCGGAGCTACACTTCCGCTCCCTGTCGGCTGTTCCTCCTCTCCCTCACAGTCAGACTCTACCAAGGACATGACATGTTGTATCTCTGACACATTAGCAGAATATCAGTTTTTAATAAAACGGTGATGCTATTTTTTATATCCTAAACTCAGAAATGCGTTATTAGACACATTGTAATTCTTAAGAATATTTTTATTGAATTATGATTGACAAACCTATCAAATAAATTAATTCATGATAGACAGAGGGAAAAAATAAGGAAATCTACAAAAAATAGACAAAGAGCATAATAGGTATAGCTTGGGGAGAGTGCTGGTGAATTATGGCAGTCTACAAATTTGATAGATAAATAGTCTTCTAGGTTGAAATAATACCAACAAAATGATATTCCTGCAATAAATGATTTTGCAGGATAAAAGCAATAAAAAAAGTAGCAGATGCTTTATATTTTTATAGTCAACTGTATAATACAGATTCAAGCATCTTCGTGGAATAAACTAAAGATTTTTTTTATTAGATAAATCATCCAAAGATTACTCTGACTGAGATGTCTCTTTAATAGCATGGTATTCTCTTCAATAATTAATTCTATTAAATCAATGAAAAGTGACAGAGTTCTTCTCCAGATCCTAAATTTAGCTCTAAATATATGTGCTAAAATGTTGACAGCAGCCTTGGCATAAAATTTTCAAAATGCATTACCTCAATAATCTATCCCACACAATCTGGTTTCATGAAAGGATGTCAGGCATCTGATAATATCAGTTGATTAACTGACATATTAGATATTCAATCAAGTCATCATAGATTGTTTATATCAGCTGCGTCTTTCAAGACAAATGACAATTATTCTGGTTGCTTTGGAAAGTGTGGACTTTTCTCCTCTGTTTGGGGATACAATACAATTAAATCTACCACATAAAAGTCTGGAGAATCAAGGTTTTACTCTACTTCTCATCAAAAATGGATCAGCTTTCATTGTCAACCATACTTCTGTTGATCACAGAAGCTGGTGTTTAAACTGCTGTGCCTTATTTCTTTTGGCTGTTCCTAATCTGGAACACTACTTGGGGTGTTATTCCTCCAATTATTCAGGGAACTGATAAATAAAAAAAGGAATGTTCCTGTTCAGTAGCCAAATATACAAAGCAGCTGATCAATCAGCGGCATTTTGTGCTTAATCCAAGCCAATTAAGTGGTGAGTTGCCTTAGTTTTCTTTCCAGTATCTGTATATTGAGTTTCAGTCTCTTAGGAATGTAACAGATGGGTAGACAGAATTGCTCCAAAGGAAAGCAGTGCACTGAACCATTTATATGTGGCAAACAAAGTCTCAAAGTAATCAATTAAAGCAGGAAGAAAATAAACAATTCATAGTGAACTGGTCCATATCCAAGATTATCATTTTTTTCTAATTTTCAAATATGAATCATGTTCACAGAGCATTCATAAGGTGATAATACTTTTATTTTTGTAGACAATGTTCCTTGATTTGAGTAAAAGAAACAGGCAACTGATAGGAGTTGAAAAAAATCTGCATAAATTGAGCTGCAGTTTATCTGTTTTCTTGAGAGTTTTTTGTTCACTGTTAAATAGATTAATCTTCATTTTGATCTTCTTTACTTCTGTGTCCTTTTTTTTTTACCCCTTAGCTGTCAATATACACTGATTAATAGCTCAGTCTTTCTGGGCTTCATTTTCATTTTTATTTATTAACCTTTGCTAACTTTAACTATGATCTTTCATGGCTTTAACCTTTAGTTTATTGACTGTCCCATGCTAAGAGTAGAACCATAGGGTTATGTACTGTATTTTTATTTTTCTCAAAGATTTCTGGTGACCCACTTAATCACAATGACTTACGTCTTATGACCGTAATTTTGGGCTCACAAACATGTCATTCAGTAGGGTCTCTGAGATTCACAAATTAAATATAGACATGACTATTAGGAACTAAAGGGATGTGATGGGTTCCACAGGGATGGGTACCTGTTATATATTAGAAATAAAACAGCTGCTTTCCAATTGAAAGAAAAGCTGTTGTTGAGAACACAGTGTGTTTTTGCAACCCTATATCTCTATAGTGTATTATAAATTATCCAGGCTTAAATTTGTTACCTGAATCTTCTATCATAATTTCATGCAGTGTCAGGTGTGGAGAATCAGGATTACGTGTTAAGTTCCAATTAATCATGCCTATATACAAGAATCTAATTAACTAACGATAGATCAAAGTTAATGGAATTCAAAAGAAGAAGGACCTGCACCACTTGTGGGAATGTAACAATTCCAGGCTGATTCCTCTCTTGACTCCGCCTCCATGTTCTGCATTTCCTCCTACAGGCAGTGAATATAAATCTCATTGACATGGTAATCCATGATTTTCCTAATTTAAACTGATTTCCCAGTTAGCACTAAATCAGGGTTTAATGGCATGTCTGCAAAATATGCTGATGCAAAATCCTTTACAGGATGTTGTCATATTGGATGTTATAGCTCAGTGATAGTGAACCTTTTTGCTGTGGTGTGCTGAAAGTGTGATAGCGTGCGCACGCGCGTGCTAGCTCCCACAATGCAATGCTCCCCTGCACATGTGCGCGCAACACGTGCCTTGCAGGCACGTGCCTCCCAGCTGATTTTTGGCCCATTTGAAGCCTTTTTCAGCCTCCCAGAAGCCTCTGCAGCCTTGGGAAGCCAAAAATGGGCCTTCCAAAAATACCAGAAGTGCCCGTTTTCAGCCTCTGGAGGGCCTCTGTAGCCCGGGGGAGGTCGTTTTGGCCCTCCCAGGGGCTTGAGGGAAGCCTCTGCAACCTTTGGGACTGAGAAATGGGCCCGTTTTGTCACTTCCGGAAGTGATGAAACAGGCCTGTTTTTCGGCCTCCAGAGGCTGCAGAGGCTTTCCTTGAGTCCCCAGGAGGGTGAGACCGGCCTCCCCCAGGTTCCAGAGGCCCTCTGGAGGCTGAAAACAGGCACTTCTGGCATTTCCGGAAGGCCCATTTTTCAGCTTCTTGAAGCTGCAGAGGCTTCCCTCGAGCCTCTGGGAGGCCTCAAATGCGACAAAAATCAACTGGGAGGTGCGCACATGTGCAGTGCGGTTAGGTTTGGCTGGGGCTCACGTGCCCACACAAATGGCTCTGTGTGCCACAGGTTCACCATCACAGATATAGCTAATGTCCTCAACTCATTCTCTGAAATTGCCAAGCTGCATAACTAATGTTTCCAAATTCAGGACCTAACATTGAAACATGAGGCATGATTATTGAGGTATTAGAAAAAAAATCATAAATAAGGTGATGGCTTGGATATTTTCTTCAATATTTTAATATGTGCATCCCTTAGGAAGATTCTTGATTATTCACATAATCATGTTTATATATGTAAATAAACCCCTACAAATTTAAACATACAAATTTTTGAGAAATTACTTGAAAGTATTTCAATTATTTCTTTCTAAAACAGAAACTCATTCTTAATATAAATATTTATGTATATACTTTTTTCAGGATGTGTGACACAGGAGAAGGGCTATTTACCTTTCAGACAAGAGAAGGTGAGATGATCTATCAGAAAGTCCACTCTGCAACTCTTGCAATAGCTGAGCAACACGAAAGATTGATGATGGAGATGGAACAGAAAGCACGGGTAAGACCCTTGCTATTATTAAACAGTCATTTCTTGGAAGGAAATCGTTTTTGAAATAAAATCAGATTTATATAAGAAACCTTATATTTAACTTAATTGACAATTATTGAACAAATAATATTACTCATATCAGATTACTCTTTGTTAAAATTATGGTTTTATTTATTAATCACATAACCATTATGGAGGTGAGAAATTGCCATCAATAAGATTCTTTTTCTTCCTAATGAGGTGCAGGGTCAAAATACATGTAATTGAATATAAATTTTGCCTAAATTTATCAGAACAAAATAGAGCATTTAAAGTTTTAGACATGTGTTTTCTTTCTTCTGTATGGAATCAGATCTACAATAGCTAGTCTTTGAGTTATGAATGATTCTTTGGCGACCATTTGAAGTTATGATGGACTTCTCTGGGGATATTTGCAACCTAGTTCTAATGGCCACACACACATGACACCCGTAATCATGTGATCTTATGTCAAATGCTTGGCAACTGGTTCACGTTTATGGAAGTGTGCAGCATCCCATGGTCAATGGCCATATTTTACTATGGTTTTGCTGATAAATGGCATGTATTTTTGGTTTTCAGCATAACTGTGCCCATAACGAACAATGGATTTGCTTTAAGACTGGCATTTGCTTTAGAACTGCTGTGAATAATATCATAAATTCAGGGTAGTCACATAGATGACCTTCTTTCTTTCTTTCTTTATTATTTATTTATTTATTTAACTTATATACCGCCCTATTTCCCTGACAGGACTTAGGACGGTGCATAGCCAAATTAAAATACAGAGAACAATACAAAATTAAGAACAGTTAAAAGACCCAATATGAAAGGCTGAAATTTATAAAAAGTTTAAAAGCCAAACTAGATAAAAACCAAATTAAAATCCTAAAAACCCCTAGGCCAGACTGGCTTGATGAAATAGATAAGTTTTCAACGCGCATCGGAAGGTCAGGAGATCAGGGATGATCCTCATCTCCGGGGGTAATTCGTTCCAGAGGGAGGGTGCCCCCAATGAGAAGACACACACCCTCGGGGTCGCCAGCCATCCAGCCGGCGGCATCCCGAGGAGGCCGACTCTATGGGAGCGTACTGGCCAATGGGAGGCCGATAATGGCAGGAGGCGGTCCCGCAAATATCCTGGTCCCAAGCCATGGAGCGCTTTAAAGATGGTAACCAAGATCTTGAAGCGCACCCAGAGGACCACCGGGAGCCAATGCAGCTCACGCAAGAGTGGTGTAACATGGGAGCCCCGAGGAGCCCCCAACACCACCTGTATGGCCGCATTTTTAATATAAATCTTTATGAAGATCATAATTGCAGTGGACAGGAATCTATTATAGTTCTTACAATGATAGTAAAGATGTTGGGAAATGAATAGTATTTTTAAAAATTCTATTCATATTCCTTGTTCAGCAAATCACTGGTACCCAGGTCTTCCTTGCAGTTATTTCAGCTTAATAGTTATTTCAGCATAATAGTTTAAAAATGAAGGGCTTCCACAGGCCTTTCCTTACCAATTTGCTACTGTATATATTAACTACCAATGTTCTTTATTTTTATTCAGTTTTTTAAGAAATGGTATCAAGAAGTAGAAAGGTAATGAAAATGTTTAAATCGTGGAGGCTTTATGTTATAAAGTTCTGAACCGCTAGGTAAATATGGGCTATTATATCATGTTACACCAAGCAGCCTAGCATCAAATTGAGAAGGTAATTTGTCTTTCTGATTGACTCACATGGACATTTTCTCTTCTACTAAGTTTGACTTAAGTATTTAATTCTAGGAGACTAAGATATTTTCAATAGAAAAGCCCATTTAGGGGAAAGTCAATACTCAGAACTGCTATATATTATCACACATTAAATTACTGTGTATTTCCTTTTAGTTTTTCTCTGGTCAGTTGTGAGGGTTAATCTAAAGAGCTCTAAAAGAAAGGAGAAAAAAGTATGGCCGAGTACCATTTTCAAATCTGTTAACCATAAGAATAGTTCTGATATGAAATTTATCTTACTAATTGAATTTTATATTCTATGACATTTCTGATATATTAAATATGGTTTGAAAGTAACTAACAAGGTCTAGCTAAAAACCTATTATAAATCATACTGCTCCAGTTACTTTCTATATTACTTACATCACAATTCACATAAATTACCCAACCTAATAGTTGAAACCAAGTCACCCTTGGAGGAGATTTGTAGTGAAGTATAATTTAGTCCATAGAACTCAAATATTGCTTGAAATTAAATATGTTGTGGTATCTTAAGTCTCATTCACCACAAGTCAGCTACTAAGGCAACTCAATCAGCTATGAGGCTCTCTACTGGCCTAATTTCTTCCTTTCTTAGTCCAATTTTTATTTTAGAATAAGCCACAATAACTATTCATGTGAAATATTGGAAGATTTGGATGCAAGAAAGGTGAAATATGAGTGCAGTGTCATTATTATAAATCTTTATTAGTGGAGGTGCAGTAAAAACGTAATGAATTTGAGAAAACGTGGAAATTATATACAAATTAAAGATGTTCTATATAAATTGACAGATGTAACTAATGCGACATAAAACTCGAATTTTCTGTGTATATAATATGCTCATTTCCCCATATTTATTTATCAATATTAGCATTAGTATATATAGTAAAGGTATTTTAGCCTTTCAGGAATTGTGTTCTGTGCAGTCACAAAGTCACAAGTGTTTTTTTCATAATTTTTTTTATTGCTTTTCAAAGAAAATTTATAACTAGTGGTTAAAAATAAGTGAATAAAAATGCAATAAAAATTATACACACACACCCAAAGTAGCAAACATCACCTTCCTTAATGCCATCCTCTCTTCATGGAAGATTAATCTTGCTCGTTCTTTCTTATCTAATCATCTTCTTGTCTTTATCCTACTTCCTTTGCATTTTTTAAATAACGGAATTCAACCCTATCTGTTATGGTTATATAGTTGAGTACAAGGAGCACACAGGTTGATGTAGATTTCCTATAGATGAAAACAACTGTTTTCAGCATGCTTTATGTCAACAGTCATATTGTATCTTATAAAGGGGGAGAAGTCACTCATCATCAGAGGTAGTATTCAGCAGGTTCTGACCAGTTCTGGAGAACCGATAGCGGAAATTTTGAGTAGTTTGGAGAACTGGCAAATACTACCTCTGACTGGCCCCACCCCAAATAAAGATACACAGCTAGTCCTTGAATTATGACTGGTCACATGAGTCGTCAAGTGATAGATTTTGATAATAGCAAACACATTTAGGGACACAAGAATGAAGTGCAGAACTGGTAAAAGTAGTGTCTTATGTGTTCCATAATTAATTTCATTTGGAGTATTTATGTACACAGCCTTGATTAGCAGAGTCATTCTTTGCATTCCACCCTGCCTTTGAATTGGTATCAATTAGCAACTATTTTATTAGAGGTAAATTCTCGGACATCAAGTTTTTTTTAAAAAAAGTGTTCCATAAATATTAGTATAGTTGACAAAAGATGAATACAGTGCATTCAAATTTCATTGGGCAGCTCAATGTTGGGTCTAAACCTATTGTCAAGGTCCGGCTGATGAACCCAACTGAGTCAGCACTCCGGGACAATCAGATTTCTCAAAGATCTGTTGTATTGAGTACATCATTTTGGAAAGGTACAAAGGCAAAACCAACTCCAACTATTTCCCGCAGTGTTAATATAATTAAAGGATAGATATTCTCCTTCCTCCTTGTCACAGGTATGTCCAATTAGGTATTCTGGTGTCTCCTTGGCAACTCCTTCCAATCTCTGGCCAGCATCTGTTGAGATGACCTTGTTTCCTACAGGATGATCTGTTGTTTTTGTCTGACCTGACATTCCAAGCCTCTTCCTTCCCCATCCCCCCCAAACTGTGTGGCAAACAGAAATGAAAAGATGGCGGTGGCAGCTTAGAGTTGATGCCTACTCTTTTTTAAAGCAGACTGGACAATTCTGGCCCCTGGTTTTAAAATCCTCTGAAAACAGTCTGTTCAAATCTCTGGACAAGAATGATCCAGAAAGAAGGGAGAAAAGGAGAGAAAAAGATTTGTCAAAAAGAGAGAATTGTCTTGGTCCCTATTTTCTTTTGATTCAGTTCAATGGTGCTTTTTTCCACTAATCACATCCTCCAGCCACTTAGCTCTCAGGGAATGCAGGTGTTGCCCACCTTGGCTTGAAAAGATATGTCTATGATGACATAAAGAGATTGTATTATATAATACAGCGATGAAGGATATATTATGTCAAACATGTCATCAGTAGTATCTTTCCTAATAAATCAGTAATATTTTAGAATTTTGAAATGTGCTCAATGATGCAAATATTAATATTATATTACTCAAGATGGCACAAATTACTTGCCAGGGAGGAGGATGCACTGCAATTTGCTGTCATCTGATGCAGAATATTTATAGTACTGAGACAAAACAGAGCAAGGTGCACTCTGTTGCTAAGGTGATAAATAGTCAGCCATCAGTATGCTCTTCGTAGGGCAATATAAACAAAAGACAGGTCTCTGCCCTTAAGACCTTACAGCTTTAAACGAACGTTTAAATAAGTACTTTGAGAAGCAAAAAGAAGAGAACGAAGAAAAATACAGAATAAATTAACTAAAAAGAGACAACTGTGAAAAGTTATATTAATATATGTTTATTGGAGATTAAACCATGCACCATGTCAATTTCCCTGATGATGCATTAAAGCAAATATGAAATATTACTATACTGACCTTTAGTTTTCAAGGGCCCGCTTTTATCTTTTACTATTTAGACCAAAATCCTTTATATAAATAAATGCTACGATCTTAGTAGCAAGAAATGGCACTATTATATGGGATGTATTTGTTTCTGAGGGAGAATTCTATTCATCTCAAGGTAAAGTTTCGTCCATTGCTTCTTCTGAAGGAAGAAAAGCTTTTTCTTTTGTAGTAAAAACATCTTTTGATCTCAGATATCATTTAGGTAATGTACAAGATCAAATAGGCTGTATCCAGTAGCACTGAAGCTTTTAAAACTTCAAAAGCAACTTTGGAGGTTGAAGTAGTTTTTCTTATTTGAACTGAAACTCAAAAGGGATCCATGAACAGTGCTTGCAGACCTCTCAGTATGAGTTCCAAAAAGGCTTGTGAATAAGAGAGAGTTTGTATAGGTTGAGGCTGTGTATGCGAACACACACATATACGTACAGAAAGAGAGAAAATGATCTGAAGCAGCGGTCGCCCACTGGTGGGCCTTGAGAAAATTTTGGTAGGCCTTGAGAAATATCATCCCCAGAGCACCCCCACCCCCAAAGCAATTAATCCAGGCTGCACAGAAACACAAGGCTGCGCTGCTTGCGGGAATCCTCCCCACTCACTCACTCCTTACCCGACAAACTTGCCTGCTAAATTAATATTTTTCTACCATCATCTGTTCTGCTGTGCCGGGAGATTTAGAATAGCTAGGAAGCAGAAAATGGTTGAATTTCTTGCTTTCTGGCTAGTCTTTAGATCTTCGGCTCTGCTTTTAAGCACAGCCGAATCTCCCTTAGGACTGAAGGTTCCATTATTCAGTGCAGACTCACGGCAAGCAAATTTGAGAGACTGAGCTAGCCGATGGCAGATAAATAGATCACTGATTGATTCTGTGAGCAATTGAATCTGTCTGCCTACTTTGCCTGCTTTTGAGTAAAAGTTGCTCTTTTTAAATAAAAAAAATCAATATTTACATGTATGGCGTGTTGTGAGTTAATTTTGTGAGTTTGCTTGCAAGCAAATTTTATGTGATAGATTAAGTTAGCCAATGGCAGATAGGTATCTGAATGAATCTATGATTTTCTAAGCAAGTCAATCTGCCTGCTTACTTTGCCTGATTTTGGGTAAAAGTTGCTCCAGAATTAGTCCAGAATTGTGTCACCCAGCGGACAACTAGATGGCTTTGTGGAACTCACAAATCTGAACTAACAGGAAATAAATATAACTCTTCAACTGTTGCTTCTGGCAATTCACATTTAAAACATTTGCCTGTGATTCAAGAGATAGTTCAAAATATTAATTCTCATCAATAAGTAATCCTCCATGATCCTGCACAGTTCCCTTTTAAAACCACCCAAACTGGTTGCCTTTACCAAAACAGCTGGTAGTGAACGCATAATTTAACTATATTGTGAAAAGTATGTACTTCTCTTGATTCAGAATTTCTCACTATCCAGTGTGGACTGATTTGTGAGGGACTTCATTTTTTCATAACTTGCCCCATTTATTTTTACTGTTTTTTTAACCAATTATCAATCTGTAAGAGCTGATATTAGGAGAGGGAGTGTCAAATGTTTTTGAAAATCCATCTCTAAAATATATTTTGTATCAGTATATATTTGATGACAAATGTATGTATACATTTGATGATAAATTGAAAGGGATATATATCTACATACAGTATGTCTACATCTATCATCTATCTAGGCGTGGGATGCCACCGGTTTGGCCTGGTTCTATAAAACCAGTAGCTCTGAAGAGCAGCAGACACTGAACCGGTTCGGTGTCTGATGTTTTTTTGGCCCAGCCGCTCACCCAGGCTCTTGGCTGTCCTTTATTTCCTGCTTTTTCAACTTCAACTGTTTTGCGCGGCACAAATGAGGTTGAAAAAGCAGGAAAGAAAAGGAATTTGAAATGCTGTGCACTCGCACACAGCTGTTGTCAGCTGTCTGGGCAGCACAGCTGAGATTTTTTGGAAATGGCCTACATGCGTGCGCAAAACGCATTCTCACCAGGGGTGGGATTCTACCTGCCAGAGAACCAGCAAATCACGCCACTGGCTGGCCCCACCCTACCCCACCCACTCACACCTTATCTGGCATGCGCACCATCAAACTTGCCTGCTAAGTTGCTATTTTTCCATTTTTTCCTGACCATCAGCTGTTGTGCTGTGCTGGAAGATTTAAGTTAGCTAGCTAATCTTTAGATCTTCGGCTCTGCTTAAGCTTTTAAGCAGAGCCGAACCTTTCTTAGGACTGAAGCTTCTATTATTCAGTGCAGACTCAGGTAGCCGATGGCAGAAAGCTAGATCTCTGAATGAATCTGTGATTCTGTGAGCAACTCAATTTGCCTGCCTGCTTTGCCTAATTTTAGGTAAAAGTTGCTCTTTTTATAAAAAATTCAATATTTACATAAATATTTATAATATTTACATATAAGCCATGCCAGTTAGCAAGCCATACCCAGCCAGTCACATGACCACCAAGCCACACCCACAAATTAGGCCACACCCACAGAACCGGTTGTTAAGAAATTTGAATCCCACCCTTGCATATATCTATCTATCTATCTATCTATCTATCTATCTATCTATCTATCTATCTATCTATCAATCATACATATTCATTATAAACCCCAAAACTTGACGTGATATAAATAATCTTGATTTTCCCAAAATAGAACGTGAAGTTAGGTAATGTAAATCAGGGAAAAATAATTTTCATTCTAGAACCATGAAGGTAAACCAATCAGCCAATGTGCTGAAAACTGCATAAATAGGAGATTTGGAGGAAAAATATGTTTTCAAGTCATATTGGAAATAAGGAAACAACATGTAAACATGCTTTTTGTGGCCTTATACAGTATGTCCGCACAAATATCCACAGAACTGATGTCATCAGTGAAGTAAAGAACAATCTGTTAGACTCACTTCAGCAGAGTCTACGAACAACAGGGAAAATATGCTTCCCAACAAAACTAGTGAAACTTTGTGTTTACAAACTGAAAATTCAGCATTATAGCAATATCTGTATTGCACATGCATAGTGCACATTGTTCCATATGGAAGCACAAGAGAAGATACAGGGATTATAGTTTATCTCATTTAGTTTTACTTTCCTATAGCAAAGAAGAAGAAGTGTTATCTATCAGGAAAGTAGATAATTTTTATGTCCCACATGTTTTTCCCAGTTTCTGAAAATGAAATTTATTGATTTATCCCTAGTCCCAGTTATTAGCAGCATGGATAGAATCTGTTGTGGGCTCTGTTGGCTAATATATTGTCATAATCTCTATGAATGAGGATTTTTCTTTTTAAATGAGCAAGCCAGTCTCAGAATATTAGAATACCTGAAACATAAAATGAAACTTTTAGAAAGAGTATTTTATTCTGACCTTGGAATCCTCAAAATCCCTCTTCCAGTGCATCTAATTTACTCTGGAGTAGTTGTCTTTGATTTATAGGAATTCATAAATGAGGCTTTCTTCTGAAAAGAAATTGATTGTATATTGTAAAATATACAATAATTCTAAATATTTTTACTCTGATAGACTTCCCAAAATATGCATAACAGAACAGATAAGCATGACCCAGCCCAACTCTTGGGTCAGCCAACTTTCCAAAGTTATTTCACAAGATGGGTTTTCTATGCAGCACTTACTCTCAATGGCTTCCCAGGCAAGGGAAATTTTTAAACAGAGAGTCCTAGATATTAGTGTTCACCATGGAATTATTGGCTAAAAATAGATCCCTAGGTTGGCTGCCTAAGAATAAAAGAGTTTTTCAAAATGAAAATGCCTATCATTGAGTCAAGACACAAATTTTAAGAAGAGCCTATTGTAGAGCAAGATTGGAGTTTTTGAATTCCCGTGGTTAAATACGAGCACTTCTACCACTTGCCATATAACAAGAGAACTTCCATAACCAGCCATTGTAAATATTTCTCATATTTTGTTCAAGTGTCAATTATATGCCCCCATTAGTCTTAAATACTTATCCTCCCTATTGGAAAGAACAGCCAGGAACTAGGTATTCAGTCCACAGATTGTCATATTTACTTAAATGTACATATTGTATATAGAAGTGCTAAGTTTATAACTAAGGCAGTGGTTCTCAGAATCCTGTACACTGCATTATAGTACCCTGTAAGGGAGATTTATTTATTTGATTATGACACCTTGTATTAACACACATGTATTTTACAATAGTGTCCTCCTGCTCTTTCCAGAAATAGACTATATGCTGTATTTTATTGTTATTTCATTTTATTGATAAGGTCACAAGACTAATCAGTAACTTACTACTACTTCTAAACATTGTTTAAATGAATGTCATGTCTTCATGTATTGATCTATAGTATTTTAATATATATTTTAAAAATAAGTAGGGCAGCATGTTTGTGAGATGCAGACCATATAGCCCCTATAAGTTCTTTTCAGTCCCATCCCTGATGTCCTTTAATCTTTGTACAATGTCTGCAGTAGAAAGACCACGTGAGAATTAATGCTGTTTTCAGAATCATTACCTCCTAATGAGATTGCTGCTTGCAAGCCCATGAACTTTACACAGAACGCTGCCTTTTACAGCTGCTGTAGTAAGCCAGTTTTACTCCGCCATACTCAGAAATCCAGTCTGGCTTGGACAAAATCTACAATTCACTTTTTTTTTTTCCTTTTCAGTGAAAAGGTGTCAGGGGTCTCTTTCACAGATATGGGAACTGTAAAGTTTAGTTGAAATTTTAGAATTAATTTTAGAATGATAGATTTATCTGAAATATATTGCAAAGTTTATAATCATTAAGCAACAATGAAAAAAGAGCCTTACAATAATGGAGAGGTGGGATCAGTTTTCACATCTCTCTCTCTCTCCCTCCCTCCCTCCCTCCCTCCCTCTCCCCCTCCTTCCCTGGTACCTCAAAAAAATCTAATGGAAGGAGTTGTCTTTTGATGCCTTTATATTAATTAAAAGCTCAAGAGTACTGCAGCCATTCTAAGATTTTAAAGAATACAAGGAGGGTGATTTGCTTCTGCGGTGGTTGAATTATTGGAGGCCAAATCATTTTTTTCATTTATTAAGTTTCTACATTTCCCATCACACTTAAGTGACTTTTGGTGGTTTACCACAACAAAATAAAACAATAAAATCAATGAATAAAAACACAGATTAAAACTGAGTTAAGAACAAACTTTAAACTTGCAAGATAAAAGTGCAATTCAGAGTTAAAATTAAAAGACTAAAAAATTGACAAGCCACCAACTATCTCCAAGGTTGCATCATACTCTTAGATGTCCATGCTATTTGACAGCACCATGGCTTTACACTCTTCTGGGAAACCAGAAGGATGGAGGCTCACCTCACTTCTAGGAATAAGATGTTCCAAAGAGTGGAGACAATAGCAAAGAATGAAATTCAGTCAGGTTCACCTTCAAATCTTATATCTTATGAACAAATCCAATCAGTTTTCCTTAGAACCCATAGTATGCATGGTAGACATATTCCTGAGGTTGGTAGGCAGCATCCTAAACGTTGAAACTTAGGCCTGGTCAGAGTCACTTTAAAGTAATGTAGATTGCTTCTTCTCTTGTTAATGGATACCTATAAAGACAAATGGCAATTTGTTTGTGAACAAAATCTCATTACTTCTGGCTTCTCACTAGAATGTCTAAACCAAATGAGGTATGAGGATGCCATGACAGTGTCCTTAAAGAAAGGACAGAATATGTAACACATGACCCACACCTCTCTTGCTTTTGAAGGCAGGTACTAATGATGCCATAACCAGTGATTTATAAAATCGTTTTTAAAAAAGATGGACTTTCCAAAGGCCTGCATTAACATTTTCCCTATGCATTGTAGGAGGTAAAATAGATGAATATTTCATATCTAGAAAAATATTGCCTGGGGGAAAGAGAGAAATAGAATCAGTGGGTCATATTCTTCTAAACTGCCCCTTCAAAGACCGAGTCAGACACTGAAGGATAATCCACTTATTAAAGGCTTTAAGGGCAGTCCATATAATTTTAATTTTGCCTTCTACCTGGAGCATGCATGCTGAAGTCATTTCTATAAATATCTAAGGATCTGGCCACCTCAGTTTATATCATCTGCAGTTTTTCTTGTCATCTACAAAGGGAGTGCTATAAGGTGCATGCACAGTAGTTGAAGTGTGTGCCGAAGAGGGTATGAAGGACTTCATCAGAGCTTCAAAATTAGGTAGAGTCTAACTGGCACACCAGACATGCTGTTTCAGCAGGAGCCATGAATCCAGGAGGACACTCAAGTTTCAGACCTCCTCTTGAAGATAGAGAGGAGACATTGGTACTTACCTGACACGCCCTTTCTCTGTGAGCTTGAAGAGCATCCATTGATTGGGATGATGCTTCTGTCACTCATCTGATAGGCTGGGCTTTAATTGAGAGGATGCTCCTCCTCCTCCACAGGATTCCTCCCTAGCGTCCCCAGTTTTGGCGAAGTCGAAGTGATGAAATATTTCTTCTCCTTCATCCTTTCTAATACTTGGCTGGAATAGCATCTCACTAGACGAATAAGGGTGGGGATGGATGCTCTTCACACCTCACAGAAAAAGGGCGTGTCAGGTAAGTACCAACGCCCTTTCTCTAGATGAGCTGTTCAGAGCATCCATTGATTGGGACATACCAAAGTTTGGCGTGTCCTATGGGGGGGCTTCTGTCTGGTTCAGATTCCCCTTTTTCTTGGTCCTTATGGATCCTTTGTAACACTCTCCTGTCAAAGGCAGCCTCTGTAGAGGCAAAGACATCATTCTAATAGTTTCTAAATAAAAGGCGATGGGAGGCCCATGTTGTCGTCTTGTAAATTTCCTCTATTGGCGCTTATGGCCCATGTTGTCAACATTGTAGCGTTCCAGGTCGAATGAGCAATGATGCCCCTGGGTACAGGAAGAGACTATGTCTTGTAGGACTTGGTAATTGTGCTCTCAGCCACCTACTGATCATTGAGGAAGAGGTCTTGCACCCAATGGTGGGTGGTTGAAAAGAAACGAAGAGAACCTCCATTTCCTAACACACATTGTGCGGTTGAAATATATGCAGAGAGCTCGCCTCACCTGTAGACCGTACCATTGTCGTGCCAGATTTTATGTCGGTTTCAGACAAACATACGGAAGTATCAGTTCCTATGGTCTGTGGAAACCCAAATTTATCTATCGGTGAAAGATGGATCTGGACTAAGGACCATTCTGTCTGTGTGAAAAATAAAGAGCTTCTGTCTAGCTGACCAGGCTACTAGATCCAAGATGTGACTGGCCCGTGTAATGGCAACCAAGAGAATCACCTTGTACGTTAGGAATGGAGACTTGTGGTCTATAGGGGCTCAAAGGGAGTTTTCTTGAGTGCAGTAAGGACCTTGTTGAGGTCCATGTGTGATATCAATGCACTACACGAGGCCGTAAGTTTGTAGCGCCATGCAAGAAACTTGCATATGCGTGGGTGATGAGAAATGGACTGCAAGCCTCTCCAGGTGATGACCAATGCTAAGGCCTCCCCTTTTGCCTGTTTATATGAACAAGATAATAACAAAATGTCAATCTGATCTGGGGACCATAATTAAGTCATTTTAAAACTAAAATTGCCCCTGCTGATCCAGTGCCACAGGTCGGGTTGCCTGTATCTCCAATAAATGAACAATAGCTGTCTCCATCATGCTCCCTTTAACAGGATCCCTGGAAAGAGGGCAAGTAATGCAAAGGTTCTGGGAGAGGATGGAAATTCTATAGCCAAGCCTAATCTTCTGATATCTCTAACCCAGAAATCATAGGTAGAGGAATCCCATCTGTCTGTGAATGGCTTGAGCCTTCCACCAATAGGGGCACAGTCGTGAGGCCTATCTTGTGCCTCGGAGACCTCTATTTCATGTTCCTCAAGAGATACTTTTGGTCTGCCCTCCCCTTCTGCATCTAACTCCAGATTGGAAACTATCCGACTGTTGGTGATTCATGCGTCCAGATGGTCCCTGGAGTCTGGAGAGAAAAGTCCCTGGTAGAGAGAACGAAGAAATCCCTCAAAAAAGCTGGAAAGGACTATTTTGGGGTCTATGAAAAGAGAGGAACTTATTTTCTGCTTCTAGTCTCTATCAGAGATGGGTCAAGGGCGCCACCAACCAAATTATCTCCCAATATTGGGGAGGAAGCAAGCTTCCATTAGTTGTGTGATATCTGCCTGCCAATATGTGAGCCATAATAGTAGGCGAGCAGTAACCTGAGATGCCCTGGCTTGAGCAGATAATTTAATAGAGTTTTGCGGCATCCTTGTGTGCCCTGATATTGGAATTTGAGATAATCTCCCTCAGATGGCGGAGTTACCTGAGAGATGATCTATTAAAAAAAAAAAAAAAAGGATGTGGCTGACGCCACTCTTATGGTCCCCAGATCAGATTGACATGGAGACAATTCTACCCTGTATATCTTTTAACTTGAGAGACTCTTCTGCTTCCATTGGAATTGCAGAGGAGGCTGATAATTGCCATTATTGTTTTGTCTACTACTGGTGATGAGAAATTTAGCAGAATCAGAAAACCAAATTAAAAATTTTCTATCGTATCCTGTAAGAGGGAAATACACCACTGAAGAGACCCCTTGTTTCTGGATGAGGTCCCACAACTGTCTGTCAGGCAAGTAGCATTGCTGAAGGCCTAGGTTGAACCGGTCCCTCTGAGGCTCTCCTAGACGGCGTTGAGAAATCCAGGGATGTAGACAAGGCAAAATATGGTACACTTCACAAATTTGCGTGTCCTCCTTTGCAGGGGCCATGCTAATCTTCTCTGTATCGTTCCATTTTTAGTATATATGCTGCCGAAGCGAGCACTCTGGAACTGGGACTGGCCTGGCTGGGGAAGAAGGCTGAGACTTCCATTCAACCTCCCTCATGCATTTTTTTTAAAAAAAAATATGTTTATCTAATGCATTTTGATGTCACTTGGCATCCTTTTCTGCAGCCTTAGAAGTCACTCTAGGACGTTTAGACCTACTTTGAGTTGTTTTATTGTCCTCTTTGCATTGTTTTGGTTGCCCTTGAAGATTTTGACCTAAAGGCAAGATATCTATATCTATATATCTATATATGTATGCGATATTCATGGACCATGACTGGTCCAGAGGCCTGCTGTAAACATAGGCAGGGAATCCTCTTGATATTTGCTTCCTCCGCTTTTTGAGGTGTAAATTCAATTTGTTATTATAGTATTATTCATATTAATATTGATATCATTAATATGTTATTATTGATAATATTTTTGTTATATCTGTGCACAGCTACTAACATAAATTGTTGTGCTGTTACCAAACTCATAATTAGGTGACTGAATATGGAATCAAATTGTGAAGCCAAATAGAAAACACCTTTCAGGACCTGTATTGTGATTGGGTGATCCTGCAGTCACTGGCCCTCAACAGTTCCCTTCCCAGGAGGACCCAGGCCTTGGCGCTCGCTGTTACTGTGCTGCTATATTCTGTGAGGGCTTCCAACTTAAAAAGGAAGCCTGATAGTCAACTTCAGAAAGAGGTCTGCAATCGGCGTAAATGTCCCCTGGACCCTCACGGAGAGATCCTTGTGAGGAGAAGTGGCCTCTCAACAGACAATGCCATGGAATTCTTATAAACTAAATGATGCCGGCGTTGTTTTAGTCATCAAGATGTAGCATCAACCATCATCTCTTATTGTGAGCCCATGTGAATCTAACTAGAATTTGAGAATTTGAGCAGGAGAACTCTTGAGTCCTTTGGTTCCACCCGATCAATAGCCCTTGCTCCTTCTTTATACCTTGAGGGGGTATATCTGAAACTACAGAATCTCCTGTGGAGAGATACCTGAGGGTAAGGATGCTCTGTCCTGTTTAGTAACCGAAGTTATAGAGAATTCCAATCAGAAGGAGCGCTCTGTTGTTGGCCAGAGATACCTTTGCATATTGCTAATTCCATCCATGGTCTGATCTTTGCGGAGATGTTTTCCGGTAAGTCAGAAGACTGGATTGATAGAATCCGGTCTCTGTTGGAGCAATGTGGCCACAGAGGCCCTTCGTGTCACTTGTACTGATCTAGATGGACTACTTGATCTTGTGAAACTGCACTGCGTCTGGATTACACAGACAGATCCAGGGGTAGTTGTAGAGGGGGATTGGAGCCAAAGAAGGCCTGGTAGAGATGAGGTTTGAGAATTTTCTTCAGCCTCCCACATGAACTTCTTCATGTGCTGTTCTAGTACCTTATGGCCTTGGTGTTCGCTGTGGTGCTGCTGTTTAATTCTGTGAGGGCATAACCCAACAGTTTCCTCTTTAATGAATAAGGGTCCAAAATAGAATAATTATATCTGAATATCTATATACATATATATTATACATACATGCATACATACATACATACATACATACATACACACACACACATATGTATTAGGGTGATTTCCCCCCGGGTTCCAGGAAGGGGACCCATGCTTGGGGGAAGAAAAGCCTCTCACAGTTCCAGTAATAAGATGCAGATCACTGCCATGTGGTTAATGAGTCTGCAATAGCGCCGGCCGTTATCTCTTTAAGCACGTAATGAGTTAAATTGGCTCAGCAGCACTTCCGCGCCTTGTGGGGAATTGATACTGCAGTTTCCCCTTGAATAAAAAGGTGCGGTGGGGCAAATGGGCGCTGATACCCCCACCCCAAATGGTGTTCCCAGGAGAGAGAGAGAAGCTTCAGACTCTTTTAAAATGGAGCTGCTCCCATCGGGTGCGGGTGGCGGCGATCGCAGCAGCTCAGCTTAAAAAGGTTGTAATGATATGGGGTAAGAAATGTGAGTTGTTAGTCATGCAGCTGAAGCGTTATCACCTCTGATCGTCCTGGGGGGCGAGGAGATCATCATCTGAAGCTACAGTGAGCTCCCTCGGCTCGAGTTATATGCTGTAGGAAGCTGCTTGACTCATTGAAACTGAAAGCCTTAAAAGATTTGTTTAGAGTTTAAAAGCAAACCTTTTCGTTGTCTCTTTTTTGAAGCCTTTGCTATTCCAGCCAAGGGAAAGGAAATTAAGGTGCCTATATCCCCAAAGGCTGAGCAAAAACTGGGGATGCTAGGGAGGAGTCCTGTGGAGGAGGAGGAGTGTCCTCTCAATTAAAGCCCAGCCTATCAGACAAGTGACAGAAGCATCATCCCAATCAATGGATGCTCTGAACAGCTCATCTGGAGAATGACTCCTTCTAGACAATCACTAGGTATCAATGAACCATGTTTCTGAACTCCAGTAACTCCATCTTTCTGGGATTCATCATTTGCTTGTTTTGGCCCATACCCAAACTCACCACCTCCAAATTCTAAGTCGGTGTTTTCATAAAATAGCCATTATGGCCCAAGATATTGGGTGTAATTAAGTATTGATCAGCATATAAATGCTATCTTACAGCAAAACAAAATGATAGATAATGTCTCTCCCATTGATTTCATAGAGATAGCAGTAGGGAGAAGTTCCCTGAAGATGGATTCCAGCATGAGTTCTAAAACTTGGAAGACAAAACCTCTAGTCCCGGTGACTGATCAGATTGGATCCTGGAGTAGGGAAAGAATTAAGCTCTGAGATATCCATATTGGAGGGATCATGGGCTTGATACTCATCCCCCATTACTATCAACTGAATCTATCTGCTATGGCAGGAGCATGACCATTGTAATTTGGTATTCTTACATCCCAAAATCCATATATTGTAGTCAATGATATCGAAAACTGTTGGTTCAACAGGGATTCACTCCCACTTTCTAGCTCTCGATGCAGTTCATGTACCATACCTACGCAGAGGTCTGAATCCATGCTGGAAAGGATTCTCCAAAATCTTTCCCAGAAAAGAAAGGTTGGGTATTGGTCAAAGGTTGTCAAGATAAAGCTTTTTCAGAAGACAATGCATTACCACCTCTTTCAGGATTAATGTCACTGCATCTTTTCTGAAAGAAAAATTCATAACCTTTTGACTCTAGCTATTCATTGTCCTCCTAGTCACCAAAAGTAGCTAGGAAAAGCATAGATCTCAACATCAGCTCACACAGCTCACACAATAAAGAACCTTTTCTACTAATTGCACAAGCTTTCTATTGGAAATATGGTCCCACTTTCCTTCTTAATTGATCACTAGCTTTTGCATCATGTAATTTTCATTCACCTTCATCTTTAGTCACTACTTTGTTTGATTAACATGCTCCTTATTATTTGTTACCAGCAAATCTGTCAACTAAAATCCATCTGCCCCCTATTTCTGCAAGACAATAAATATGTAGAGAGCAAATCTTTGTGCATAGATCACAATTTATCTTAGGAGCTAGTTATACCAATGCTCCTAGTAAATTTTCTTGAAGCAGATAGGGAGTTTATAGTATTATGGAGATCCCTACACTCAAATACCCATCCCTTGAACGATATCTGCAATTTTGTTCACTTATTTATTTATTTATTTCATAATTTTATATACCGCCCTTCTCCCGAAGGACTCAGGGCGGTGAACAGCCAACTAAAATACATACAAAACACAGCTATAAATACAATTAAAAAAGAATTAAATTATGGGCTGCCCAAATAAAAATCTAAAACCCCCGATTAAAATAAATTAAAACTTTCATACCCCAACCAACTAATCTAAA
Source organism: Bungarus multicinctus (assembly GCA_023653725.1). NCBI lineage: Eukaryota > Metazoa > Chordata > Lepidosauria > Squamata > Elapidae > Bungarus > Bungarus multicinctus. Next base: position 39,995,389 of record CM042846.1, on the reverse strand, counting down.
ACCCCTTATTTAAAATCCCATTTGGGTCAGCTCAGGCCGGCCTGCTCAAAGAGCCAGGTCTTCAGGTCATGTCTGAACGCCCTCAGGTCAGTGGTTGTTCGTAGCCCCGGGGGCAGCCCGTTCCAAAGGGCAGGTGTCCCCACAGAGAAGGCCCTATTCCTCGGGGTCACCAGACGGCACATAGAAGGCGTCGGGACCCGGAGGAGACCCTCTCTGTGGGAGCACACCGGTTGGTGGGAGACTACTGGCAGAATGCGGTCTTGTAAGTATTCTGGTCCGATGCCATGGAGCGTTTTAAAGACCAAAACCAATACTTTAAAGCGAACCCGGAAGGCCACCGGCAAACAATGCAGCTCGTGCAGGAGGGGCGTCACATGGGAGTATCTCGACGCCCCCATAACCACCCGCGCGGCCGCATTTTGTACCAGTTGAAGCCTCCGGGTGCTCCCCGCAGGGAGCCCCATGTAGAGGGCATTACAGTAGTCCAGGCGGGAGGTGACCAGGGCATGGGTGACCGTGCGTAAGGCGTCCTGATCAAGAAAGGGCCGCATCTCTGGTGTATCAGGCGAACCTGATAAAAAGCCCCCCTGGAGACGGCTGTGATGTGATCTTCCAAAGACAGCCGTACAACCAGGAGGACACCAAGATTGCGAGCCCCTTCTGTGGGGATCAAGATCTCATCCCCAATAGCCAGCGACGGAGTCAGCTGACTATATCGGGCCACCGGAAACCACAGCCACTCAGTCTTGGAAGGGTTGATTCAAAGCCTGTTCCCGCCCATCCAGTTCCGCACAGCCTCCAGGCAACGGGCCATAACCTCCACAGCATCGTTGGGGTGGTTTGGGGTGGAGATGTAAAGCTGAGTATCGTCAGCATAAAGATGACATTTCACCCCAAAACCATGGATGATCTGTCCCAGCGGCTTCACATAAATGTTGAACAGAAGAGGGGAGAGGACCGACCCCTGAGGCACCCCACAAATGAGGGGCCTAGGGGTGGACCTCTCCCCCCCATCAACACAAATTGCGAGCGGTCCGAGAGGAAGGAGGAGAACCACCGCAAAACGGTGCCCCCAATTCCCAACCCCTCCAACCGCCGCAATAGGATACTATGGTCGATAGTATCAAAAGCCGCTGATAGATCTAATAGGACCAGGACAGAGGAATAACCTCTGTCACGGGCCCTCCAGAGATCATCTACCAACGCGACCAATGTTGTTTCGGTACTGTACCCGGGCCTGAAGCCCGATTGGAACGGATCTAAGTAGAATGCTTCCTCCAGGTACTGAGGGAGCTGATGCGCCACCACACTCTCAACAACCTTCGCCAGAAAGGAAGGTTGGAGACAGGACAATAGTTATTTAAAAGAGCCGGATCCAGGGAAGGCTTCTTGAGGAGGGGCCGCACCACTGCCATTTTTAGGGCGGTAGGAAGAGCCTCCTCCGTCAATGAAGCGTTGACAATCCCCTGGAGCCAGCCTCATGTCACCTCTCTGGAGGTAGAAACCAACGAGGAAGGGCACGGGTCCAGTAAACAGTTGGTGGCATTCAGCCTTCCCAGTAATCTGTCCACACCCTCGGCGGTCACAGGATCGAATTCCTCCCAGATAACCATCTCAAGACTTGCCCCGGACACTTCCCCTGGGACCACCCAACTGGAGTCCAGCCCATCCCGAATCTGAGTGATTTTATCATGCAGAAATCGGGAAAACTCTTCTGCCCTACCCTGCAAGAGGTCCTCCCGTGCTCTCGGCTCAAGCAGAGAGCGGGTCACTCTAAACAGAGTGGCAGGCCGATTTTCTGCCGATGCAATAAGGGTGGAGAAATGCGAACGTTTCACCACCTCTATCGCCACTAGGTAGGTCCTAATATAGGACCTCACCTGTGTCCGGTCAGACTCGGCACGACTGGTCCTCCAGATGCCCTCCAGATGTCTTTTCCAGCACTTCATCCCTCTCAGCTCCTCCGTGAACCTCGGAGCCAAATGGGATCTGTGCCGGGTCAGAGGTCGCAAAGGCACAACTCGGTCCAGAGCCTTAGCGGCCAACCTATCCCAGGTGGCCACCAAGTCTGGCCGAGTTATGAGCCAGAGTTTCAGGGAATGGCCCAAGCTCCATCTGGAACCGTTCAGGATCCATCAGGCACCTGGGGCGGAACCATCTCCTCGGTTCCGCCTCCCTGAGATGGGGGATGGCGGCACAGAAGTCCAGTCTAAGAAGAGAATGATCGGACCATGACAAGGGTTTTATAATTAGATCCCCAGAACGTTCATTCAACCACTGACCAGAGGCAAAAATCAGGTCCAGTGTGTGTTCCCCCGTGTGAGTGGGGCCAGAAACTAATTGGGTCAGATCCATGGCCGTCATGGAAGCCAGGAACTCCCGAGCCACCCCAGAGGTTTCCCCGAGCGAAGGCAGAATGAAATCCCCCATGACTAAAAGCCTAGGGGTCTCAACCGCCAGCCCGGCTATCACCTCGAGGAGCCCGGGCAGGGTCGATGACACGTGGCAGGGAGCCAGGTACGTTATCAAAAGGCCCATCTGAACCCCCTGCCCCCACTTCACAAAGAGAGACTCACAACCAGCCGTCTGAGGAACAGTGGCCTCCCTAGGACAAAGGACTTCTCTAATAATCGCCGCCACCCCACCACCCCTTCCCTGAGACCTTGGTCAATGGAATGCTTGAAAACCTGGTGGGCACATCTCCACCAGAGGAACACCACCCTCTGGGCCCAACCAGGTTTCGGTGACGCCAGCTAGGTCCATGCCCTCCTCCTGAATAAGGTCGCAAATCAGGAGGGCCATGTTGACAACGGACCTTGCATTGCACAACATCAACCGGGTACTCAGGGCCTGAGACTCTGCACAACTAGGCCTGCCAGACGGGTCGAGAGGGTCGGAGCGCGCCACCGCTTGGAGACAGCGGGCACGCGATCCCCTAACCTGATATGGCCCTCTCCCCCGTCATATCTGCCCCTCCCACTTATGGCTTGCAGCTATTAAGGCAGCTAGATATATGGGTAGTTAATGGTTCTATTTCTTGGTTAAAAAACAGATCACATTTCTGAACAGGTTTGAAAGTAACTATGAATAGAAGAGCAAATTCTCTTGTTTGCCTGCCAGGTTGCCTCTTGAAATGCAACTACAGTACCAAGTTTGCTGCTACAAAGAGGAAGTACAATTATTGTTGTTATTATAATTCATCACACAGTCAGCCAAATGTTTAGACTGGATTTGGCACTTTATCTAACTATCAAGTCCTTCCTAAGGATCTGAAAAGCAGATGTTTGATGGTATTAAAGGCATCATCACTGTTCCATGTAAAGTTGCCTTTTGCAATCGACTGATGTTGATTTTGTCAGTGCTCAAGTGGCACGCCAGATGTTTTGGGATTGTACCCAGTGTGCCTATTACTGTTGCTACTACTTTTGCTTTCTTTTGCCACAGTTGTTCTACTTCCATTTGCTGATCTTTTTATATATATATATATTTACTCAAGTTCTTTCTCTTCTCTTCTGCTGCCTCCAGTACTACCATATTCACTATCCAGACTTTTTTTGGGGGGGCCTTTCTTGTGTTTCAATTCTAAAGTCCCAGAACCCTTTAGCTGCTTCATTTTTTATTACTTTTTTCATTGGTACTCCCACCTGTGCTCCTTGGTAAGTAGAGTTCTTGTAGAGGCAAGTGGTATTTCTTGTGGGTATTTCAATACACCATTGTTGCTGTTTTTTCATGTCATTGTTTGTAATCAGCCTGTGTGGTCTTTTTACAGCAGCCAACTAGGTGGCCCACTATTTCTTCAACTTTTTTGTAAAGGCAGCATTTTCTTCCTTCCTTCCTTCCTTCCTTCCTTCCTTCCTTCCTTCCTTCCTTCCTTCCTTCCTTCCTTCCTTCCTTCCTTCCTTCCTTCCTTTCTTTCTTTCTTTCTTTCTTTCTTTCTTTCTTTCTTTCTTTCTTTCTTTCTTTCTTTCTTTCTTCTGTCTTCTCAATCCTTGCTTTGTATGCATTTGTTCTTAAGGCTTGTTCTTGTTCTCACTTCATGGTGTACTAGTCTCAGGGGATCTTATTTATTGTCCTTCAGATAGTCTTCCAATATTTTTTATTCTTTTCTTCAACTGTTTGGGGTACTTGCAACATTCTACATCCACCTGTGCTCCTTGGTAAGTAGAGTCCATTCACATTGCTGTGTGGAGGAAGAGCATGATTCATTGTGATTATTTTTCTGATCTTCTTCTGCTTGACTCCAGTCCACTATTCCAGCTATATATGTAATAACTGGATTTGCCCAGATATTAATTGCTTGATATTTCCTCTGCTGAGTTTGGGATGATGATGATGATGATGATGATGATGATATTCTGCCTTTTTATATATTTTGAACAGTTCAAGGCAATACCTAATATTCTTGCCTTGTATTTACCTCACAATAACAACAAAGCGATATGGGTTGGGATGAGATTGTGAACTGGCTCAAATTCACTAATCAGTTTCTGATGTCGAAGGAAGGCCTAAAACTCCAGGTTTCTAGGCCAGGACTAGCACTATAGCAAGTTGGCTTTTTTAAAAAAAATTAAGGAACAATATATTGATTTGTTGATTTTCATCAAACTTTGTCAGCACTAGAGGGCGCAATAAAATATAATTGATTGTGAGTTAAGTATATCAGTTTAACAAATTGATTTTGTGATGTTAGCTTGAAAAACATGCTATGGTGTATTTTCTTTATCTTTGCAGCTTCAAACCAGTTTGACTGAACCAATGACGTTACCTAAGTCAATCTCACTTCCTCGTAGTGCATACTGGCATCACATCACTCGGCAGAACAGTGTGGGAGAAATATATAGTTTACAAGGTAAGATACTTGGACAGTGAAATGGTATGTCTTTTAGGTTCCCTTCATAAATTGCTTTCATCTGCTGCTGATTTTCTTACCATTTAATTCCTAGGGCAGATTTGTTTGTAACTCTGGATAAAAGATGACTACTAGCAAATTATTTTTCTGTAAATAAGATAAGACAATGTTTTATTTTGACAAAGAAGAAATCTCAGTTGGTTTTTGATCAAAAACATCCAGAAAATAATGCCGTTTGTGTTTGAAAAATGAAAGAAATATAGGCAGATATGCAGCTTCTTCTACATATCTGTATGTGTCTTCATTCACCCATGCCAGGTAAAGGTCAAAATTATAGGTTGGACTGGACATAAGGTCCAGTTTAATTACTGAAATTATTATAATTTTATGTCTGCCTGTGCTCTCCTCCAGTCTTCTGGTTACTTTGTTATTATATTTTGCCTTTATCATCCTATCAGTCTACTATCTGAGTTCACAGAACCACACATGTGTGATTATAAACTTACCAACTTACCAACCAACAATAAAAATGTATTATAGTTGATAACACCTCCAAACAATATACTTACGGTATACTGTCCATGGTATATAGTGAGTGAGTAATAAGTGAGAATGTGATTATGTATATAAATCAAAGTACAGAGATTGAGAGTTAATATATTGTTAATCCTCAATTGAGATGGCTTTTTGCTGATGTCTTGTAGCAAAAAAAAATGAAATCATAGCGTTTCAAGAGAGTGATGGACTGTCAGAAGCAATGTCTTTAGGTCAGATTCTTTTCCCGTACAGAACTACACAGTCTTAAATCATCAGAGACATTCATAATTTGATGAAATAAAAACAAACCATGAAGAATTAAATGCTTCTACTACAAGGTCATTTTTGGTGACTGTCTTGTGTTTCTTAAATACAATTCTTTTTAAAGTAATGGAAAAATAGGGCTGAGTGGAATCTCCCTCAGTGTCTGTATATTCTTAAGATACAAAGATGAAGACATGTTGAGAATTTGTGAAGGTATGTATGTAGGTAGGTAGGTAGGTGGGTGTGTGTGTGTGTGTGTGTGTGTGTGTGTATGTATGTATGTATGTATGTATTTCTGCCTATAACACACAAGTCAACAAACAATAAAAGCGGCAAAATGCTTGCTACAACTCTGCTTATTGCCCTTACTGTTCATGATCCTTGATATTGTTGGCTGAGGTTTTTTTTTTCATGATTACTAGTATGGCTGCCTACATTTTAATAGTGACTTCAAAGAGGTATTGAGCCTGTAATAAGCCCCACATCTTTCTGCTGTTTATTAAAGCAGTCCATCATTTTTTTATCTTTTTGTATGTGCCTGAAGAAAAAGTTAGCTGCTGCCTTAAGAACCATTAAAAATCTAATCCAATCACAAGTTTTCATCAGGATCCCAAAAAGCCTTAAAAGGTTGAATAGATTTAGTGAATGACAGAATCTAAAGAACTTCTTCCAAATCATGGTGAATTGTGGGCATCCTTACTTTTTATTTGTATTTTTCTCATTTGTTAACTTGGGCATTTTCTAGGTAACAATGGATTAAAAAGACCTAAAGATGTTTTTTTATTGACAATGACATGGTTCATGCACTATTTCCTATTATTAGCTACAATGATATGCATACCTTTGAATATATGTTTATATAATCTCTTTGAAAACCAGGAATCGGGTTTAGAAAATAACAAAACCTACAGACTGTATTGCCTAAGAGAGTATTTAACTGTTTTTGATTAAGCTAGAACAATGTGAAGTAAGAAAAATAAGAAATGAAATGTTTAGTTCTCTTAAAAATACTTCTATTCTTAAATTAACATCAGCAGGTGGGCAGCTCTTGAAAATACTGCAAAAGACAAATGCATGTATATAGTGCAGCATGTGGTTTTATGTCTTAAAGACAATTGATAAAGCAAAACAAATTTTTTTTTTGAAACTGACTTTTCATGTAAACACAATATGTGCACGTTGAAATTGTTTTATACTCCATTCTCTTTCTTCTCTATCTATGCTACAATTCTTTTCAGTAAAAAAACATATTTTACTGGAAGGAAAATATAATTCCCTTATTCCAAATTTGAAAATTAGCCAACGTGATTGGCTCACACTGCAAACTCATTTAATACCAATTCCTACTGAAAATCTTAGATATGTATCTGATTAATATGGAAGGGAGGTGTCAAGATGAACCTAATTAAAGCGGAAATTTGTAGCATAGGAGAGTGAATAAATATATCAAAAGAACATTAAAAATAATAGTGGATTAAATGTTATTTATTTATGTCCAAATCAGACATTTTATCGTCTCCGTTTTCAATTATATAATCAGGGGAGGGTTGTACAAGAAAATGTTAAAGCAGTCTTAATTTACTGGAACTGTGATCTATTGGTTGCCTGTATTGATATTATAACCAATATATTTCTTACCTTTCTAAACTAACCTTAACCAAATTTCCTTGGAAAAATATATGCTTGAGGTTTAAAGTTTTCTTTCAATAATATACTATTTAGATAATTTTCTAGAAAGAATGAATAAAGTTAATAGAATTAATAAATCCGTATAGCTAATTAACTGTTACATAACTAACTGTTGCATTTAGCTCTTTTCTTTGCTCATTTCCCTCTTATGTTTAATTTTTGGTTCTATATCCTTGGTAACCAACATTAAAAAGAGAGCATGAATAATAATGTATAGCCTTTCTGTTTTCTTAAATGGCTGTTTTTCATAATGTAAATACATATTTATATTGTAGAAGATAAAAGTATTGAGAAAGTAGCTAGAATCATCATGAGAAACTAGTTTAATAGTTTAAAACTAAAATTGACAGTTTCTGTGAACACAAGAAAAATACATTCTAATTTAGCTTTTTGAAATAACATTTAAAAAATTTTCTAATTAAAATATAAGGGGATAATCAGTATTATAGAGCTTAATTATATTTTTTCATTGTTCCTGGTTATAGAATTGATGACTATGAAATACTAGATGATTATATATTGCATCTACTATTTATATAAGTTGTATATATAGTATATATGTAAGTTGAGAACTACAAAAGCTTGATCAATTCCTATAAAATATATTTATTAAGAGATGCTGAGTAAATTTATTTTATGTCAAATGAATACAGTTTTATAGATCAACATCTCATAATCTTTTTCTTAAAAGTTAGGAAAAATAGTATTTTTGCTGAAGCCTAAGGTACAAGTCATTAATGACTAATCCAGCCATATAGCCAATGGAACATAAAATTGGTTTTATTTTTCCCCTCTTGTAAAACTCCTCTCCAATATGACAAAGGTGGCAGAACTTCCCAATGAATGATTCATGCATTAAACTGTAATATGATTTACTTGCTTTGGGCTTAATACATTGCCTGAACCAATACACGATGTTTGTACCATTTCTAAGTGATTTATAAATCATGTATAGCCATTCATAGATTAGCAGAATGTATGAACTTATCCTATTATCTCTTTTCAACAAATCTTCCTTAAGAAAATTGACTTAACTATCTTATTCTAATATATCAAGGAAATGTTAACATAGCATGGGACAAAAGGACATCAACAGCCTTTATAGATAGATTTCTTCTGATTTTCAGCTATGTAATATTTATACTTTTGTGCAATAATTATCGACACTGACACACTGACACATTTTTTTTGCCCCTGCATATTTCAAAATTTAAAATTCATAATTTATTTCATGTATAACCCACTTTTTGATTTAAGAAATCTCAGAACAGTGTAAGTATAGCAAGTATAAAATACAAACACAATAACTAAAATAAATGAAAGCCAAATCGCAATTTCATATGACAAAATAATTGCAGTCTAGGTGTGACAACTCAAATACTGAACTGAAATCATTGATCTAAGAGTTAGTGGGAAAAATCCTGAATGCACTTAGTGATTACAATTGGAACCAGCAACTCAGTTGCTAAGCAATTTGCTTGAAAAGTAAAATATCATACAATTGCATCCAACTCACAACACCAGTTCCAGCTGTGGTTTTAAAGTCTGATGTCACCTGTGATTGTTAAGCATGATATCAAGTGACTCAACTTGCAACTTTTTTCCAGCTTCCTGGTTGACTTTGCCTGTCTCTAGTTGGCTGTGAAGATCACAAATGGCATCCTATCCAAATCAGAGGTGGTATTCAGCAAGTTCTGACCAGTGGTGGGATTCAATTTTTTTTTATTACTGGTTCTGTGGGTGTGGCCTAGTGGGCATGGCAGGAGAAGGATACTCTAAATGTCCAGTTAGAGGTGATATTTGCTGGTTATCAGAACTACTCAAAATTTCCATTACTGGTTCTCCAGAACTGGTAAGAACCTACTGAATACTATCTCTGGTTCTGATCAGTTCTGGAGAACCGATAGCAGAAATTTTGAGTAGTTTGGAGAACCAGCAAATACCACCTCTGACTGGAGATTTTACAGTATCCTTCCCCTGCCATGCCCACCAAGCCACACCCACAGAACCGGTAGTAAAAAAAAACTTGAATCCCACCACTGATCCAAATGTCTCTAGAACATCACTAGAAAGCAAACTTATAGAAGAAGTACTTGATGTAGTGCTTGATGCAGTTCAGCAAGCCTTGATCTAGGTTCTGGTGTGTTATATCATCAACTCTGTGAATCGAACCTGAGGAAAGCCATCGTTTACTGCTTCATAGTTGCTACATACTAGGGGAGGAGGATGAGGGGGAACTAACCAAACTGTCTTGCAGACACAATAAAGAGCTTTCCCATGGGAACCAAGGTCATCCCAATAGGTGGCAGTTAAGGAGAAACAGGAGTGACCAAGGAGCCAGCCAATCGCTTCTATTGGACAGTGTGCCCTGGGACATTTGGGGAGGGAAACTTTCACTCTTTTAATTACACTGTAACCAAGTTAATTTTCACTAGATATTATCCAATAAACAGGTTGCCGATATTATGTATCCAATAAACAGGTTATTTGAGGAATGTCCCTGCCTCGGAGTTCTGACCTCTTTGGATGCATTGCTTGGAATGCTGACACATAAATCACATGGACCAAGGGGATTCTGCAATGGTCATAAATGTGAAAAATGGTCATAAGTCACTTTTTCAATGCCATTCTAACTTTGAATGGTCACTAAGTAAGCTGTTATAAATCGAGGACTACCCATAATCCATTAAATGCAGATACGATTCTTAAGCCTGGTTGTTAGGAACATCAAGGAAAAAAAACCTTAAAATAATTATCAATTGATGCAGTTATTTGGAGGAAGTTATATTATTGTATTCTTGGCAGTTGACAATTAATAAAATTCTTTCCAAATTCTATCTAGTATGTTTCCTAAAAAACCTAGTTGATAGCAATAATTAACAACTCAATACTGAACTGAAATCATTGATTTAAGAGATAGTGGAAAACATCCTGAAATGCACTTAGTGACTGCAATTGGAACTGGCAACTCAGTGCTAAGCGATGTGCTTGAAAAGTGAATTATCATACAATTGCATCCAACTTACAACATCAATTCCAGCTGTGGTTTTAAAGCCTGATGTCACCTGTGATTGTTAAGCATGATATCAAGTGACTGCAACTTGCAACTTTTTGCCAGCTTCCTGGTTGACTTTGCCTGTCGCTAGTTGACTGTGAAGATCACAAATGGTGATCATATGACCATGGCATCCTGTGACGATTGTAAATACTCACTAGTTACCAAATGTCCAAATATTGATTACATACTTGTGGGGTTGTTGCAACAACTGCAAGATCAGAAATCATCTTTTTGACGGTACCGTTGCGATTTTGGCTGCCAATCAAGCAGTCAGTAAATGAGGACTACTGCATTGATGAATGATGGGGCTCTTGCTGCTCTCTTATATATTTCTTGTCTTATATATATCTTATATATCAGTACTGTTATATTGACATTGTTCATTAAAATCTGAAATAAATCAGATGGGAAAAATTTTCAAAACTATAATCTGGAAATTATGTGCATGAATTCTTACAGGTGTTTTCAAACGGTGTTCAGACTTTTAAAAAAGTTTTGCTTTAGTTTTTAATGGTATGTATCGATGTTCATGAGGACACGGTGGCTCAGTGGCTATGATGCTGAGCTTGTTGATCAGAAAGGTCGACAGTTTGGCGGTTCGAATCCCTAGTGCCGCATAACAGAGTGAGCTCCCATTATTTGCCCCACCTTCTGCCAACCTAGCAGTTTGAAAGTATGTAAAAAAATGCAAGTAGAAAAATAGGGACCACCTTTGGTGGGAAGATAACAGTGCTCTGTGCGCCTTTGGCGTTTAGTCATGCCAGCCGCATGACCATGAAATTGTCATAAGACAGCACTGCCTCTTTGGCTTAGAAACTGAGATGAGCACTGCCACCTAGAGTCAGGAATGACTAGCATGTATGTGCGAGGGGAAACTTTACCTTTATCATTGTTCAGTGCTTAAGATAGTATTACTGTTCTAGTTATTAATTTATTGCTGTATGTTTCAAAAGTAATTAGGAAAAAATACTCTTAATATTTTACCAATACGCATAAGGTATTTTACCATTGAGGAACAAAAAAGACAATAATTATTTCATTCAAAACAAAATACACAGAGATTAGCAGCAAAATAAAATGTATAGCACATTAAAAGAATTTTTCTGAGTCATTCTACTCAGCTGGTTTTTGTGTGTGTGTGGGGGGGGAGGGGTTAGGTTAATCCTGCAAGCATTTCCTTTGTGCCCATATAACTACCTGCAAATTAAAGTATGTTAAAATAAATTGCTGGGGCATTCATCATTTTGGCATATCCACAGTTACGTTCATATTTAAATAAGCCTCCTAAGTATATTCTTTCATCTCACTATGAACTGAAACAATGAAAAGAATATAAAATATATTGCACTATGGCTTTGTTTAGACAGCAAGATGAACCACAGCTTACCATGATAGTAATAAACTACAGTGAACCTCTGCGCCCATCCAGGTGGCCACATTAAAGCTGGCAAAAAATAAAAAATAGAGTAGCATAGATTGTGCTGCCTTCGATAGTGATCATATTGTGCCCAGGATAAATTAAGAAATATGGTTCGTTTCCCCCTTCCAATCATTTGCCAGCAAGAAAAAGAACATCAATAGTTACATTTACATGTGTTGGGACAAGGATAGGCAAATATAGGAAGATGCTTAGAATAGCACATATAGTCCCTATCAAGTTGCCTAAGTAACAGGGTTCATATGCTTCTTGCCTGCTTCATGTCATATTCTCTTCTGAAAGTGTACTAAACTGTGTCCAAAAATAGCCTGGTTGACAAGTCACAGGCTGAAATGGGAAGGAATAAGCAATAATAACCCACACTGTAAGAGAATAGCAATGCTGTTGAGCAGCTATAGCCAATAGCACCCAGATATAGTAGCAATCATTTTATAAGCACATAATATAATTTACTATGTTTTGTTACATAATTTAATATGCAAAGTCAAATTCTACCTGTAAAGCCATATTTAAAAAACATTTCTGGTACTCTTTCAAACACGTTGTAAACCTCTTTGTCTAAGGAGCTCATGAGACCAACAACCACTCTGGAAAGTTATGTTCCAAAATAATGCAGGCAATTGTTTCTGCAAAATTTCTTGATATCTAGAAATATATCTAATATTTCTGTAGGTTATGAAAGGCCAGTGAATGGAACAGAAGAGACTCAACCACTATAGTCTAAAGTGGATAATGTCAACCACACAGTCAATTTAGCATCCTAAACTGTAATCATGTATGTTAGGAGCACAGAGAGAACTATTAAATTGGAACCGTTATATGTCTTTAAATGTCCTGAACTGTAGGTTAGGTTTGAAACAGGTAATGACATTGATTCCTTCTGTCGTTCATTCATTTGCAATTCTTATCTGCCGTAGATGCTAGTATGTTATGTTCTCCTTGTATTTCCATATTTGCTTTAATAAGGAATCTTATTTGGGAAGGGGGGAATGGAAACCAAATAAAAAATAAACTTACTAACAATATCAGGAAAACCCCAGAGAAATTGTTGAGTGTTCAACAATAGCATCTCAATAGCATCTCACAGTATGACATTGTCCTAAACCTTTGTTTGCTACCATCCCCCCCCCCAAAAAAAAATACCCAGAGAATTAGCACATGCTGTTGCATTAAAAGTCAACAATATAATATAATATTCTTAGGCAGCGGGAGACCATTATCTCTATGAAAACATTTTTTGCAGTATTGTAGCACTTCATTTACTGATCCTAATAGCCAACTTAAAAATATTTCTTCCCTGTGATAGCTTTAGCAAAAAATGTTTTGATCTTTTGCAATCATGCATTTCTGTATATACATTCTGTTAAAAGAAAACTTAGAGCTTCCATATAATAAACAGGATCTCCAAATGGACTGTTAACTTGGTTTTAAGTGCTATTTAAAAAAAAAAGATAAGCAAAAAGAAACAAAAGATTCATTTATCCCTCTAATTGCCAGAAAGAATTTTTTGAGAAGTTACACTCTGCCTTTCTTTCGAGTGTTTTTGTGGTTTTGCAATCTACTTTTTCCTTTTTAAAAGAATTATCTATTTTCTCTGAATTGTGGTTGTGGAAAGAGCTGCCTGCTGTACACTATGAAATTATATACCAGCATCCAAATGAGAGATATGTATGTGAGAGACATCACCTAGTAATTTTCTGAAAGATTACTTTAACTCTTGAAACATTCATTCAGAGAGATCAGTGCTTCATATCATTGTTATAATTCTCTTGCTATAAAAATGAAGCCCTTTGTTTCTTTATTGAGAAATGGAAAGCTTCATTATTAGTGACTGTGAGTGGCAAAGTGACTGTGGTTGCGGGGAAGAACTTCTCTATATCTGGGGGTTTATCATCTTTGGTCTTGGATGGAGTTGCAGTGCCCCAAATGGACCCAGTGTATAATATGGAGGTCCTCCTGGACTCATGCTTTAAGAACAGGTGTCAGTTATGGCTAGAATGACCTTTGCTCAGCTTCATGTTGTGCACCAGTTGTGTCTCTTCCTAGATCAGGAAGCTGTACTTTCAGTCACTCGTGTTCTGGTTATCTCTCATACGGATTACTGCAATGTCTTCTACATGCGACTATCCTTGAAGAGTATCCAGAAGCTGCAACTGGTAAAGAGTGCAGCCGGGTGAGCAATCTTGGATGGCCTGAGGGCTACTTATGTAACACCTTTATTGTGTGCCTGTGTTGGATGACAGTGTGCTTCTGGTTCCAATTTAAGCCTTTCATGGCATGGAATTTTTAAAGCCCTTCATGGCATAGGACCTAGCTACCTACCTTGTCCCAGTTTTACCTCGATCCATCCCACCAGGTCAGGTAGGAAGGATTTGTTGCAGACCTCATTAGTTAAGTATTTCAAACTGGTGGGGTCTAAGAAAAGATCTTTCTCTGCCATTGGCTCTGCCCTATAGAACATCTTGCATCCAGAGGTGGGGCTACCTCCCATTCTTCTGGCCTTCTGAAAGAGCATGAAGATCTCGCTCTGCCAACTGACATGGGGATCTAAAAATGATATGCACTTATGGTGGTTGGCATTTAGAGGGCATTATTAACTCTGTTTTTAACTGTTTCTTAGCTGTGTCTTTTAATATGGTCTTATGGCTTTTATCTATAAACTGCCCAGAGTCACTCAGACAGTGAAGTGGACAGGATATAAATTAGACAGGCAGGCAGGCAGATTTATGTGCTTCCTGACCTGAATGTTCAGAGAGAAAAGGAATTACATCAACTTCAAACGCTGAAATACATAAAATGCAAGTAACTTTGATGGAACTTTGTTAATACACAAAACTTGATCTAATAAAATAAAAATAAAAGGGAATGTCTGGGAAGAAAGTAATCTTGAGGAATTTTTATAAAAGGTTAATTATTATCATTACCTATAAAAGTTTATGATCAATTACTTTGTACTGCATAATTTCTTAAAGGGTTATACGGAGAAGTGTATAGAATGCAAAGATGTGCAGGAATTAATGCAGAATATGAAAATATATATGAGTAAATTTTTTCAGCATTGCCAAAGTCCTTAATGTGTTCAATGTGTGATAAAGTGTGCATTTTGCTTGTAGTATAATTTAGAATAATTAAAAAAAATTATTTAGAGGATATACTGTGTCTTCTTTTTTTGCCATAGAAAAATAAAGAATTTTTGCAAACTCCCCAAAGTTTTCACAAAGTTCCTGCTATCTTCCATTTGTCGCTTTTGCATATTTTTTTATTCTTAATCCTAACCGCACAAATATACACCAACAATCTATAAATATAATTTCTATTATTATTTAGCATCCCCGCTATAAAGTTGGAGCAAGTTGGAGAAGAGAGTAAACAAGTTTGTCTAATGAAGTTAAGGGCAACTTTGTTATTAGTAGACGATGAGGCTATATCCACCTTGAATTTCCTCATAATTATTTCAGCATAGAAATAAATCTCTGCAGGTATCTCTTAATTTCTCCTTTTAATCTTTTGAGTGCACAATGTACCCAATATTGGGTTATGCTTATTCCTTTTTGGATTATTTTATTTTTCTACAGCCATCTCAGTTATCTCACAAATACATTTGTACTACTGCAAGATTAAAATTTAAATTCACTGGCACTTTTGTGCATGTTGGTGCCATTTTGGCTACATACTGTATGTTTAATGTTTAGTAAATCACTGCAAATGGCCATTATTGTGTTTGTTGCCCAAAATACTGTGTCAAGGGCATAACAATCAACTTTGGAATCAATAAATACTTTTGGATGTTAACTTTGTAAGATTGATAAACTATCAGTCATAAATCAAGGGTTACCTGTAAATCATAATTTTAAATGATTGTTTTTGTTAATTTTTCACAAGTTTGTATGTTCTAACAAAACAAACATAGGAAAATGCTTGGTATTTATTATGATTGTGATTGTTATAATTTCTTTGAAATTTTAGAAAATTCTGATTTGCTTGGGCCTTCACAGTCAACAATTGATCTACTGTATTGAAGCAATGCCATTAGAGGTTTTAATATTTTTTCCTTCTACTTCGCCATCCCAAACATTCCTTTTTTAGTTCTTTGTAATACTTCACTTTATATACTTCATCTTCACCATCTTGAAATACTAAAATTGATATGAGAGTAAATAACATTCCCCAAAGTGTTTTAAGATTATAGCTAGTCATCAAGATTTTTTAGAGTTCAGTCATAAATGTTGTCTAAATATTGTGCTGGCTTCTTGAAGCAAGTTGATTATAGTTCTCAAGGGCTGAATAGCAAACTGCTTAGAAAAAAATGATAGTCAAATTTTGCTCAAGGGATGGCCATGCAGGCAGTTTATCATGAATACTAAAGGGACATATTAAGGTTCATCAGATGAAGCCAATAGTTAAGAGATAATCTGCTCAATAGAGCATCTTGGGTATCTATGGAGTGGTCTCCATAGGATCACTTTACAAGACTTAAAAGTTTTTATTCTCTATTGTTATATAATGTTATTTGCAAGTCATCTGGTAAATAGCAAAAAAAATGCAACAAAAGCAAATCTGTTTCTTCTCCCAAAAGCTGTATATTCAGTAGTACACAATGGGGGAAAAGCTCCTATAATTTGGCAGTAGACCTCACTATATGTAATATTTTGGAATAAGCAGAATGAGCTAGAAACAGTTTTTCTGAAACTTTTCATCTTTTGCCACATTTTAAAGGATTAGATTAACAGCATAAGACAGTATTTCATACTATATCTGTTTAATAAAGAGGCAACATATTTCTTACTGTTCACAGCATTATACCTCACAAAACACCCATATAACCTGGTTTGTTTTCCTCCTGGTGTTTGCCAAGACCACATCTGACTTTGACCTATCTTGATGAATTAGGTAGTCATAGGAAATTGGGCATCATCAGCTGAAATATTGTTTTCCTGTCACAGATGCTTTACATTTAGACTGTTCTCACAGACCTTTATATGACTCCAGAGACTTGGAGAAGCTTGGTCTGCTGAATGATCAGTAAAACAAGGAAGCTGACTTAAAAGACAGTAGTGGTTAAATGAAAGAAAGACAGAAACATGAATGAAGAAATAGGACAAAAATTGCTTTTTAATTCAAATTAGGCAAACATTAACAATTATTTGTTTTTCCATTTAGACTTTTTCCATACAGGTAGTTTTTGACTTATGACCGGTTGCTTTGAGACCATTTGAAGTTACAACAAACCTTCCAAAAGGTATTTACGATCCAAGCTCAAAGTTTTGACAGCTACGTGCATATGCACATGGTCACATGATCACATTTTTATTACTTGGCAACTGCCCACAATTATGGCCATTTGCAGTGTCCCACAGTCACATGACCATGATTTATGACCTTTTTTTGCCAGAAAGCAGCATTTACTTCCAGTTTCTGGCATTGCAGAGAAAAAATTCACTTAATGAGCATTTTTAAATCCTATTTCACTGTGTAAATTAAATCTCTCTCTTCCTTTCAAAAGATTTCAGAATATTTACATTGCTTTTATGTAGATTGCTTCCATTGTCTGAACTTTTTCTCATGATTATAAATGTATTTTTAGTATAGAACTGTATTGAATTCCGATGTACAAGTTTTCTCTTACTTCCATCCCAAACACAAAAATAATTCAAGCAGTTATTAATATAACATTTCTTTGTTGGCATGACTTTAAAAATAGTATTATTATGAAATTCTCAAAAAGTGTGCTAAATCATTGGCATTATACTTAAATGGATCTTTCAACTACCTACTTTCTCTTTTTTTGTCCTGTTGCAAAAAAAAAAAGCCTTCTGTTTTCCATTCAGTGTACTTCTGAATTTCTTTTGAAGGATTGTTGAGCTTTACTGCTGCAAGATAATCCTTAGAATGTTGCTGCTTCTTTATTATGTGACATATAAGACCATTGTTTGGTTGCTTGTCCACACTTCTGTTCACAAATACCCCATGGAACAAATACCCCCTTGAACATGTTCTGGATGATCCCTTTCTTGGGAATTAATCAAAGCAAAGGAAGTCAAGGGAATGAAGATTGCACAGTGAAAGATAACAAACCTCAACAACACAGGGTATTACTAGAAGCCAGTCTTTGTGATAATTCATGAATTAAGAAAGATCCTTTCTTCTTGATTTGCCACTGACCAAATTACTTCATTTGGTGGATTAGTTTGTCTAAATTATTACTAAAAATATTCTACTTCAAACTTGAACAACTTTAGTTATTACACTGTGGATGACTGTAACATTTCTTCTGTTATAATTAGATATTTTTGCTATGATAGAACTACTTTAATAGTAGAATATATAAAGTACTTTTAATGACAAAAAACTTTTTAACTATAAATGAATGCTAGGCTTCATCGTTTTTTATTTGAACCATGATAATACAGTAAAATTCAAGGACTAAAGAAAATTTTAAACAGAACAGGGTTATAAAGTGCTTTGTGTTCAAAAGGAAAAGGCGCTTTTGAGTGCATGGGTGTGGCACATTAAAAAGAGCATTACAACTCACTCAAAACAATCTGTGCCTAGATTCATATGACTATCTCTGCAGCTGAAGTCGGATTCCAGGGGGAAAAAAATCTGTACGGGTTAAGTCATGGTAGATGACTTGACAGACATGATTATGAATCTGTTTTTGCCTTCAAGCAAAATGTTGCTCATTTCTAACACAAATAAAGTTTCCACTGTATCATGAATTGATGTGCCTTCTGTTGATAGGCAATTGCATTAAATTAACATCTGCATTGTTTCTGATTTGTTAAAATGAATGTTTCTCTCCTGGTACAGTTTCAGAATGGTAACCATAGACCCAAAAGCCAAAGAATCTTTCAGAATTGTTGTACGAATCAAAAGCCGTTTCTTTCATTCCAGCACTTAGGCAGAAAGAATGTAAGTTCCAAATACTAAGCATTGTGGTTCAAATAGTTTTCTTAAAACTATAGATTCAGCCAGCTGTTTCTTGCTCCCATTGCATGGTGATATATTTTGATTAGAGTTGCCTGGATATATCTACTATAAATAAAGTTGAGTGTCATAATCACATTATCGGACAGTACATTTTTTGCACCTTCTCTTGAATATGACACCATTTGAAAATGTATAGGTATCACACTATACAGAATGCATAACATTTCATAACCAGAATGAAAAAATATATAAGCCAGTGTACGAGCACTATTTTCACCTTGTCTGTAATGAAAATTCCCTGCAATTTCCACCAATTGAAACTAATCTCTTCCTTTTGGAGCTCTGCTCCATTTTCCTTGTGACAGCCTGTAAAATACATGAAGACAATTTTCCTTTTTTCTTTTGATGTCTTCTCTAGATTCTTATGTTTGTTATCTCACAGCAAATATAGAGATATTCCAACACAAAACAAAAGAAACCACAGCAGAATGTAACATACCGTAAAATACTTTTGCTGATCTGAGTCAGTAGGCAACTGAGTTACACACACAGCTGCTGCCATTTATCTCTATTCAAGTAAACCATTTTATGTACAAGTAAACCTTAATTCAAAGTTCTTCAATAGACTCACAACCAGACAACAGTAAATGACTCAGTGCATACTATACTGTGTTATTTTATTGTATGGAATATAATGCTTTGGAAAGTGAATCCTGGCACCTAACTATTCAATTTTTTTTTATGTGTAATCAGGAGACAGAGAGAAAATTGGTGTTTCTGCACCTGCTTATCTTATCTGGTCTTGAAAGCTAAGCAGACAAAAGCCTGGTTATTATTTGGATGATAACTACCAGGGAATCCCAAGAGTGTGGTCCAGACCAGTAATTGTTGAAATGTACCTGAATAAGGTAGTGACAAAATACTCGTTAGCCCTTCAAGGTAGTCCACATAAGAAGCATAATAATGAATAGTTACATTAAAAGAAAATTGCAAGATTGCAAGTATTTCTCCCCTCCTTTTCTTTTAGTCTCCAAAGAACTAGGGACTGTACCTTCTAAAACATTTCCCATGTAGCCTCTCCTTCTGTGGACTAAAATATCTTTTACATACCTGCTGTTCAGTCTGTGGTATTTCCTTTTGCTTCCCAAGGCCATTTTCATTATTCTTTATTACTGTATTGATAAGAAAACTGCTTGGATATTTCTTTGAAGTCACCACTCACAACTTTATTGGGAGAACACAGAGGTGAATAAATATAAATAAATGCAGTTATTCAGATTTTGTTTTGCAATGGACAACTGTGTCGCTTCCATATTGCAAGATGCAAAGGCATTCGCTTCCATGTTATTCCTAATATATACCAGAGAATGGAGAAAACAAAATCCTATGTTAAATAAACCATAGTGTGGACATTGTAAACAAAAATAGGCTGTGATGGACTACAGTGAAGTGACAATTTTCCAAGAAGGAGGGAACACATTCCAAGGAAGGGAGTGAGAGAAAAGACAACACAGAGTAGAGGAAAATAGTTAGGATAGCCACTTCCTAGAATCTTCCAGGGTATATCTGTTAGGGTGAGAGTAGTAAAGGTTTCGTTTGGCAAGGTTCTGTCTACTGGTGTGAGCATAAAGAATTTAGCTGGACTGTTCTGTTCTTGGGCTGGGCTGGGCTTGACATTGTTTTTTACTTCCAGCAACTGGAGTCTCAATTACTGTATTAGGTAGATCTTGTCAACTGTTGTTTTGCTCTGCTATCATGTTACTCTGTGCTGGTGGATTGAACACAGTTTAAAGTAAATCAGCTTTGATTCCAAACATACAGTATTTTGAATATAAACCTTCAGATTGTGGAGCTACATGTTTCATCGACTCAAGTTGTATCACTTGAAAGTTGGTATCCCACAGTAACTCAACTGAAGTGTAGGAATAGCAGTCAACCAGGAGAGAGCGCCTTCTGAAGGAAGTTGACATCAGATGACTATAAAATTATATGATGTCTTATTAATACTAAATCTATGACAGCTGTACTGTTTCTAGAAGGAATCAGTTACTGCCTCAAATCTTTGAAAGTAAATTGTTATGAAAAATAGACATCTTTAGATAGCTGTTCCATCTTACATAAGAAAGAAAATATGAACTGCTGATAGCATCCTCAAACATCCATTGTTTAAGGATGCTTCTATTGCCACAGTCAGTCTAGTCACATGACAGCTGTGTAACTGAAATAATGCAAGTATATAGGAAATTAAACTTAACTGCCTATCAGAGCAAATACAGTTCTGTTATATAACCATACCTTCACTTTATAAATTATTTGTTTGGGGTATCTAATATAAATATTTTTACAACTAGAAGCTATGGGTGACCAGGATCATATTCTTTGTATGTATAAGCATGTAATAAAATATCAAATTGAAATTTCATACTTTGCTGGAAATTTCTTACTCAGTAATTCAATAGACTTTAATAGAATACAAAATGTTTGGAAAAGAGAATTAAGTGAGAATTAAGCTTTGCTGCCATTCTTATGAGTACAACGGACTCTAGAATTGAATTTATTTATATCATGGTCAATGGTTTTTAAGTGGAAGTTCTGTTTTTTTAATTCAACAACCTTTGCTACAACTGCATGCAGGATTGATGCTACATTAAAACATTCCTCCTCAAGAATCTATCTGGTCATGAATTGTGAACTAGGAGATTGCAAGAAGGTTTTACAGAAAAAGCAACACAATAAAATAAGCTCAAAAATACAACAAAACCTATTAAAGAAATTTGAAACAAATGTTAATGCATTCTGTGAATGAAATTGAAAACCATGAGCTGCTTTCACATGAAAAAAACTCCTTCCAATTAAAAAAAACACTTTCAATTAAAACAGTATAATTTCAGCAGCATCCAAATATTACCACTAGCAACTGGCATTAAGAAGATATTTTTATTTATTTTTATTTATTTGATTTGTCAATTGCTTACAAGATAATAGATATATACATAATTATGAATTCATGAAATGGGTACATATAAAAAAGTAAAAGAAACAATAGGACAGGGACAGTAGGCACGTTGGTGCGCTTATGCACGCCCCCTACAGACCTCTTAGGAAAGGGGTGAGGTCAATAGTAGACAGTCTAAGGTTAAAGTTTTTGGGGTTTGGGGAAAAAAACCACAGAGTCAGGTAGAGTATTCCAGACATTGACCACTCTGTTGCTGAAGTCATATTTCCTGCAAACAAGTTTGGTGCGGTTAACCTTGAGTTTCTATGTATTGTGTGGTCTTGTGTTGTTATGGTTGAAGCTGAAGTATTCATTGATAGATAAGTCATTGCAATGTATGATTTTATATACCATACTTAAATCAGACCGAAGATGGCATAATTCAAGGTTTTCTAGGTCTAGAATTTCAAGTCTGGTGGCATAAGGTATTCTACAACGAGTAGAGGAGTGGAGAACTCTCCTTGTGAAATATTTTTGGACTTTTTCAACTGTGCTAATATCAGATATGTAATGTGGGTTCCAGACTGATGATGTCAAGGAAAGAACCAGGTGTGTCTCCACAGAGAATGCTTCA
This sequence comes from Bungarus multicinctus, assembly GCA_023653725.1. Taxonomy (NCBI): domain Eukaryota; kingdom Metazoa; phylum Chordata; class Lepidosauria; order Squamata; family Elapidae; genus Bungarus; species Bungarus multicinctus. The sequence goes on along the minus strand of CM042846.1, from coordinate 39,973,055 downwards.
CTGTTACAATGCCATCATTAAATAGGTAGTTTCTGTTTTATTCAGCTGCTACATATTTGATAACAGATATACCCAAACACTAGTACCACAGAGTTATAAGCTGCCATATGTGCACCCTGAAATACAGCAAATTGGCATCATCCAAACTCAAAATGGCTTTGGGATGATCCGTGTGCTTAAAAAACGTTTCAGTAAAAACGGGGTAGCATTTCCAGATCTTTGGCCAACTGAGTTATTATTTCAATTTGTTGTATATTAATAGTGAACTTATGTTAAGTCCAACTGTTGCTGAACTACAGTTCCTGGCTACACTAATGGTGAGGTAAATTAAAAATTGTAGTGAGTGTTGCTTCACTCTGCAAAGGCATTACTTTTGGAAGGCATTACTATAATACTAGAGCAAGATTCTGCTTCTGAAAAATAGAGGTATAAGTAAGAGTTTCTTTTTACCCTAGGGTGGTTATGGCAATATTAAGATCAGGGCAGCAATGAACCAAAGAAAAGATTAATCAAAAGTACAAATAACCTTTTCTGATATCTTACCAGTTTGGGAAGTTATTGTGCTTAAAAGTAAGGTCATGTTTTACTCTTGTAGTAAATATTAAGGAGTGTACAGCATGGTGAAGTGCAATGTTAATAGCAAAGTTATTTTACATACAATTACATTTCTAATTACTTAATACTTAAGTTGAAATAAAGATGTTTGCAAATTGCTGCATAATCAGTGAATGGCTACATGATAAACATTAACTAGTAAGCATTGCTATAAAACATTCCACATATGATTTTCCACATTTTATCAATGGTTTGTGGGGGGGGGGGGGGGGGGAGACTAAACAGAACTATCATCACGACTATCAATGACAATATATATTTTTTTTTAAAAATTACACTCAGAAATTGGAAATTTCTTTTAAAATTGTATAGTGATTTAGTTCATGAAACATAGTATGGATAGTGTTAATCCTTTAAATTTAAGTAAAGTTATAGGGCAAGACCACATATGTCTGATTAGATTGATTAATTGATGTAAATATATTATGTTCCATCAATCTGAAAACATATAGTTGGGTTGTATTTTTCAAAACACTTTGTCCTAAGAAAGCAATGGTGAGCTTTCAGGATGAATGGCCACAGTCTAATTTTCTGTCGTTGGGACATTTCACCAGCAATTGTAGCTGGCATCTTCAGAGCTGGAGCAAGCTACTTTGTGGTGTACCTCTTCTCATCACATAAGCAATGGAAGGCATTTTCATAGACCAGTGCCATGAATCTCAAAAAGTTATCAGTGCTTCATTGGTGCTAGGCATGAAATCCACGCCAACACTTTCTCCTATTTTTTTCAAATGGTTTTGATGTACTTTTTCTTTTTTTGTTTGTTGGTTTGTATTTTTATTTTTAAATATATATCAACATCAATACATAAATAGTGTGGCATTTGGGTATCATTCATTTTGATAAAAATAGCAATAATAATATTAATAATATTTGTTACATTAGTCAAACTTACATAATCCTAGTATTAATATACATGTTTGTTTTAAAGTAGTTATTCAATATTTCAATGTTCCATTTTAATGCCAATCACAATATTATTTGAGCATATATAGTAATTCCATCTTTCAACCTCTAATCTTTCCATCTAGTTATTGCTTTTATTCTATTATATAAAAAATATGTATGCTAATATTTCCCCTATTTCTTATTTTTACCTCTATTCTAGTTTCTAGTTAGGCCACCATTACTAATCCTAGTGTTAATACACATGTTTATATTAAGATATAGTCCTTCATTATTTAATTGTTCAGTGTTTCAATGTGCCATTCTAGTGCCAATTACCATATTGTTTAAACATACATAATAATACCATATTTCAACACCTAATCTTTCCATCTAGCTATTGCTTTATATAAAAGTGTATATTCTTATTTCTGCCTCTATTCTAGTTTTTAATCAGGCCATCATTATATTAGGGGAAAAAATCCTTTCTATCCATCCATTGTTATAGTATTTCAATTCTTATTCATTTTTTTAGCTTGCTTCCCGTACTCCTCTCTTAGATCTTTGTCTCCATCTACATCTCTGTCTTCAAATATTCAGTCTAAATATTTTTCCCATCTCTATCTTCCTATGCTGCTAGGCCTACATAGGGTCTACCCAAGCCCTATCTCCCTTTAAAAGTATCTTCCTGCTCATCCAATTCCATTTTTAAATCTCTTAAAGTACTTTCCCCTTGATTTATTTCATCAGTCATTATTATCTTCATTATCTTCTCCTTCTCATCTTATTGCTTTATTTGCTGATTTGTCTCTTCTATCTTTTCCGCCATTCTTTCTGTTGTCTCCTCTCTTTCCTGGACTTTTTGATCTTCGTTCATTATCAGTTGTAGGGTATTTTCTATTTCCCCATTTATGCTTTGTAGTAGCTTCTTTATCTCCCTGCAATTCTTTGTCATGATATTTTTAATGCTTTGGAATATCCACATCATTTCTTTTGAAATTTTGCTCATTCCCTCTGGTGGAGCATCTTGTCTTATTTTAGTAAGTCCTGCTCTTATTCAATAGTCCAAAAAACAATATATTCAAGCCTAATGTTGCTCCTCAGAAAGTATAATAATCATAGTTCTTTATATTCCAGGATTATTCAGTCAATTCCATTAGATAGTCCAGGAGGCTTTCCATAAGTCACTTTACTTTACTTAAAAGTCTTCCTTATTCCAATTGAGTGTCCAGTGCTCATAAAGTAGATAATTATAGAACAGTGCTCCAGATGAATGTTGTTTATTTCTCTTATCAGAAACTTTCCCAGGCTTGTAGGGGTATGGCATATTTTCCATTCATCAGTAAGTGGTGCCCTCATCTTAGGTTTCAGCATTGTTTGAAATCTGACAAGTTATTTAATCCAATTTTAATTCAGTTTATAGAAGCAAAGTTGGTTATTCAAGTAGATAGATCTAGCATTTTAAAATGCCTTTCCAAACAATGCCTACCCAGTTTGAAAGTCCAATTTTCTATGTTTTAAAAAGTTTTTAGCTTTTCTCCACTTAGTTTCTTTCTTTTGGGTCTAGGGTTTTTCTATATAATTATTCACTGCTTTAACAAATAGTTCTAAGAGTCTCTTTTGCTGGGTTTTCTTTTTTTTCTTTTAGGGTTAGGTTCTAAATAAAAAAGGAATCATCACAACCAACTCCGGTCACTGTTCCTCTACACTGTTCCTGCACTAGCTTCACAGCAGCCATGGTGGCTGCCTCTTCTCCTTGTTGTGGATGAGAGGGAAGAAGCCCTGGGTCCATCGGAAGAGTTGTGGCTCTCCACAACCTACAGGGCACCCCTCTTTTCTTCACCATCCCTATAGGGTGGCGTTAGTTCCTTTTGGAGCCCTCCAACGGGAAGAACTCGGCACAGGAGTGCAGAGACCTGCTCCTCACATCCAGTCTCACCATGAAGTCAGCTGGGAGTCTTGATGTACTTTTTCTATGAAGCTGCCATAAATTGTTACGCCGCATGCTTTAACTTCAAAGTATTAAAAGATCCTGAGAGTCTGAATTCTGATTCTTCATAGAATTAATTCTATGGTTTTAAGTATTGGATTCATTTATTCTAGGTTAGACTAGATTATCTCCAAGGTGTTGCCATTCCCTACATTTCATTATTTTCTCTAGCCATTTCTGTTTCCTTCTAAATGAAAATACATGTCTTGTTTTCATGAATCAAATCTTGAAGGTCCAGTAGGTAAGTTCATTCATGATTTCTAATCTCACTATAACATACGTGTACCAAAATAACAATTTGGACTTCTTTGTGACTCATTTTTCTTGCCTTATTCAGGCAAATCAATATGTTGAATAATTAGCTTGCTAGATTAGGAACAGGTGTTCAAATACTTAAGCATGAAGATCATTGGGTGACTTGGCTTTTGAAATCTGTATTAACCTCAGCTTTGCCATAAGTATTCATCCCATCCAAACTCAGGCCATGTTCTAATTCTAACATTATCTTGTTTCTCAAAAGCACTCTTTTATCCAAACCAAAGAGCAGGCTACAACATACAATTTAAAATCAGTCCTTGTCCTCCTCTTTGTTTTGCATCTTGAAGAATTTTTATATTTAACCTAGTTTTTTTTCTCCCACCACATAAATCTGGATATATCTTTTTTTGACATTGCTTAAAAGTGCATCATTTTTCAGAACAGATATTGTTTCAAATAAAAGCATTATTCTAGGTAACATTCCCATTTTTACCACATAATTTTTTCCAAACAATAAGTGTATTTTTTTCTTAGTAAATCTGTGTTAATTTAACTCCAGACCGTGACATAATTATTTTTATATAATTATTATGAAACAATAATATTTGTCGTAGTAATGCCACAGTATTTTACTTTTTCTCAGTCTGAAATCCAGTCTTCACCAACAATTCTTTTTGCTGTTCCATTGTTATGTTTTTTTGAACATCTTTGTTTTCTCATTAATTTTAAAATAATTGAAACCATCATTCTTCAATGCCCTTAGCTTGTATATTTCTTATTTAATCTTCAACCCAACTATTCTACCATCTTGTTTTCATCTCTATAATACAATATTGTATGCTTTATTGCATTATAATACAAATATTTTCCAAACTTTCAAAAGCCAGTATGAATAACAGCAGCAAAAATGGACATCCTTTCCTTTGTTCCCTTCTGTATTTCACAAGATTTTATCTATTCACCATTATCCATAATACAAAATATCATCTGCTACCCCAAAAAGCAAGGTTTGATTTAAGTTCCAAGAGTATATAAAACAGTTAATTTTTCAAATAAACAGCTAATTACTATCATCCCAATTTAAGGCAGGATGAAGGACTCTTCAGTAAGTTTTGTCTTTCCTCGGTTCTTTCAAAAGACATTTCCAGGGTACAATAACTTCTTTTCTATTCCGTGTGGGACAATAGAAGAGTTTCTTCATACAGGGTAGAATAGATAATAGTTTCCTTCTTCATGGAGAAAGAAATAGATTGGCAAAGTAAGTTTTGTGGGAATAGCTTAAGGAAGAGGGTTGGGATGCCTGGAGGTCCGGGTATCTGTGGGATAGGCCCCATTCTGGACATAGGTTGTCCCCATCAATATTTACATCAGTATTTAATGTATGTATATTGAAGAAATGGATTCAGGAGTTACATAGTCTTGATAATGAGGCTACCATATGGATCAGATTCCCTCACTCATGTGGAGCTCCCTTCATTGAATTTAAGTATTCTAATTTTAAATAAAAATGTATTGTAGTTTATTCTCTCTTGTAGTGGTCTTGGATTCTTACACAATAGTTTATCTGCAGAGTATATAACTGTGATGATGAACCTATGGCATGTGTGCCACAAGTGCCATTTGTGCTGGCATGCGAGCCGTGGGCAAACTTATCTGCACTGCGCATGCACGCACCTCATAGCTGACTTTTTTTGTTGGTTTGAGGTCTTTTTCAGCCTCCAGAGGCTTGGAAAAAGTCTCTGCAAGGCTTTTCAGGTTGAATTATAGGCCCATTTCGTCACTTCATGTAATACCGTAAATGACAAAATGGGCCTATAATTCGGCCCGAAAAGCCTTGCAGAGGCTTTTTCCAACTGGGAGGCCGAAAAAGGCTTCAAACCAGCCAATAAATCATCTGTGAGGCATACTGCAGGTAAAGGGCTGGTGTGGAGTGGCGGGGGTGGGGGATTACATGCGCATGTGCAGGGGGCATGGGGAGGGGGCACGCATTGCATTCTGGGTGTTGGCACATGAGTACGTGAGTGCTGGTGCGTGCACAATTTTTGGCACAGGAACCCAAAAAGGTTAGCCACCACTAGTATATAATGTGTTACTAAACTATACTCACTTCTTTGTAATTAGAAAAAAAACAGGATAATCATTGTACCATGTAGCATGTGCCCTATTGACTATCCAAGAGTTAAGGTACAAAGTCTCTTCCTGAAAGCAGAGTTAGCAACAGCTATTTAAATAGTAAAGGGATGAAAATGGTATGAGTTTCTCCTGAGTAATCAAAGCGATTTAGACATTATTGGACTGAGCATCATTATAATAAATTCTAGACACTGTTTCAGAAGTAATCATTTGCATATGTCCATTAGTGGCATTGGCTGTTTCATATTCTGCCTGATGCATTCAACTGAACACACCACTTAACTTTGCTATCCAATTGATTTGGCATTAACTAAAAGTGAGCTATAGCCATAATTGCTAAATTACTTTTAGACAACCTTATTATCCAGGAAGACAAACTGTAAGTGCAACTCTGGCTCATGGTGACGCATGATTGTTTACTGTTTCTCTTCTTGTCAACCTTATGCTCATTAAGTGATCATCTCTTTATTTATTTTTTTCAACTTTGCATACTGGGACAATAAAGCAGATGTCCATAAAATGTATTAAATATTCTGAGTTGTGAATTGAATCGGCAGAGGATGAATTAAGAAGTTCTTACTAAGTACTACAGGCATGGGCAATGTTTTGTGTAGCAGAAGGAAATGGGTGGGCCAAAAGAGAGAAATAGTCCCTAGAGTTTAAGGTTGTCCTCTCGTATGTTTTGGTTTTAGAGCCAAGTGTTATTCGATCAGGAAGCAATATACTTTCTTTGTAGAATTATATCCACTTCATTTTCATCTACTGCAGAAGGTTGTTTCCATTCAGACTGTCAGTGGAAATTTTGCCCCCATAACAGTGTTTGCATATTTTCTAGGTATTCCTAGAAAATATGTATAATAATAAGTATTATAGATTTTGTAGATTATGTAATAAGTATTAAAGATTTTTTTTTAAAAAAAGTACCTGTATGTCTAAAGATTGTTAATATTTTTAATAACATCTCACTGCTCAAGTCACTGATTTTAAGTGATTCAGAGTGCAATATTATGCACGACTTATCAGAATTAAATCATATTAATTTCCATGGCTTACTTCTACATTTCATTTCAATGTATAGATATAATGTCTTATAGCTCTGGAAGGAAACTTGTGAATCTTTTGTGAATGTAGCATTCACTGAAACAGATCTGGATGAAAGAAAAAGCTGAGCACCTACAGCTGCAGCATTACCTGTTCTTGGATCTTTACACAAACTTCGTTGCTATGCTTAAACCGATTTGTTACATTACAGCATATATGTCTAGATGACAGACAAATCAGTTGAAAGCTACTTTCTCTTGCTTCCACTTGGTTGGGGTAATTCCAGCTGGACTTTCCAGGCAAGTCATGGCAATACTCAACCATGGCTTGTGTCTTAAAACCCCATCTCAAGCTAGCTGTTTAGTGACATAAACAGGATTTCATATAGGCTTAATAAAGACACTAAAGACTGTGGCAGTTGCTTCTTAAGTGCTGATTTCATAAAACATCAGCTATGGGGTTTTATGGAGTTACATGGCTCAGGCAATCCAGCAATCAGTTGCTGCATGACTCACTGAAATGCTATTATACTGGAGAAAAGAACTTCTCTAACATGGTTATACTTTGTGACTGCTGAGTAAAGCTGGGAATGGTTAGGGAAAGATACCACAGTGCCTTTATGTAATTGCTGCTCAACTACATATCCTTTGTAATGTGAAATAAACTATTTTGGAGATGAGCAGTCTGTAGCCAGCAGCTGTCATGCATATGCAGCCTTGGAACTTTTGCCATCTTTTGATTGAATTTCAACAGACTTGAAATTGATTTCCTTCACAGAAATTGCATTTATCATTTTTTCCTTTGCAATGACTCTGCTTGATTTCATTGCTGAGTTGGCTGTGGAATATCCAAGAGTAACAATTCTAATGGGTATAATCTGATGTGGCTCCAGAGTTCATGGCCACTATAGATCTGACTCAACTTATTGAAGGGAGGCACAATGTTACAAGACTTACCTTGTTTGAATGGGCAGTTCCAGTCATGGGCAGTGTTGATAGGTGGTCCAAATCAGATCCCTGATTTTCTGGTTGGCTCAGGGATTGATACTTACTTTTCTATTTAATAAGCTATTTAATACATAAAATTGTTAGGAAATGTCATCTTTTACCCATAAGGTACCACCAATATTCTGATGAACTCAGCAGTATAATGAAATCTGAGGAAAAAAGCTAGCCTTGGCTTATCATTTAATGTTCTCCCTTCAATTCCTAACAATAACTTATTGATTCAAATTTCTCATTGACAGTTGCAGTTGCACAGTTTGGGAGGGGGACAGTTACAGCTCCTGAATTGGAGTACCTTGGACTTACTGACCAAAATATGCCAAAATTAACTATAATATTATTATAATATAACTATAATATTATTATAGTTAAGATTAACTATAGTTTATTATTATAGTTACTATAATATGACAAGAATGCTACCAAGACTAGTGAAGTAATCTGCCTCTATCTTACTAAAATACATTACAGTATGGGAAGGTCTTGATTGATCAAAGGTGAAAAGGATGTTAAAGTTCAATACTCCATCACTGAGCACAGCTGAAGGCAACCAAGACATGAATTAGTTAATGATGTGCAGTGTAAGAATAGAAAATGCTAAAAAGCATTAATCAATAAATGCAATAAAATAGATGCAATATGTACTGTATATGCAAAACGAAGAGAAAGATAAGGGTAGAGGAGTTCCAAATGATCTACAGAGCTAATGAATGCACAAAGGAAAAGAAGATATAATTTAATTATGAATGAAAGAGCAAAAATATCTGTCATAAAGAATGGATTGGGGTCATCTACAGTAGTTTAGGAATCCCTAGTTTGGTGATATTGGTATGTTATCCAGCCCTGTGAACATGATAATAGAACTAGGGATTGGTTTGGAGTGGAAATGTACAATATTATGATTATTTATTTTTCTTTTTCCTTTCCCTTTGTACTTTCATTATCTTGTGTTTTTTTCTTTCCCTTTGTACTTTCATTATTTAGAATTACAAAATCAGAATCTTCTGTTTAGCAGTAAACTGTAAAGTTCATCTTCTGACTTGGAATATATATTTAGATTTATATTTTACTGAAACTTGGCCTCATTCTTAAGAGGATTGCTGTATGTAAAATGTAACCTTACTTGCTGCAAAGTAATGGGCACCACTAGAACGTAATTTGATGGACACAGGTTCTCTTTAACTTCTTTAATACATGCTTCGCCTTTATGACTAAGAAAGGAAAGAAATAAAGTTGCTTCATTTCCTTGTGGATCTTCACAGTCCAAATAAGATATCTGTTTTAGAGATCTGCTGGGTAATTAAAAGGCAGAGTATATGAGGATTAAGTTTATCTTTCAAAGGAATTCTGGCATAGTTGCAATAACACGCACAAAATTAAGATCAGACATCTCTATTTTATAAAAAGGGCTAGTTTAATTTAACAGGGTATTTTGTCACACCTCTGATTTATTATAAGTTCATCAATTGGAATCTCGTGGATGAGTAATGACTGTCAGGAACAACGTATAAACAGCCTCTAATATTCTAACTAACAGTGTATATTAATGCATTCCTTTCATTATTTGGCTCCCACCTTGCATTTAATACAATTATGCATTAGCTTCTTGAAGCTGAAAGGTATCTAAGCATTACATTCTGAGAGTCAACAAACTGACAGACTCCAATAAGTAAGTTATAAAGCTATATGTGCTTTCTCATGTTAGATGTCATGAAGTCAATTATTTAATAATTATACTGCCCTTGAAAATGCAGGTTACAGGTTCATAGTTTGCTTTCATTCTCCCTTCTTTCGTTCTGTTGCTACTCATAATTTTTTTTTATTGGTCTGTCCCTGTGCATTCAACTGGTTCGTTAAATATGGCTTTAAACACTAATTGCCCAAGGTTGTTGTCCATGCTGCTATTAGCAAGATTCTTATTTGTTGTTATTGATTGGTTGTTATTGAAAAGCAATATAGAAAATAAAAAATAACAGGAAACCAGAGATGAAATCGATATTTCTGTGTTTCCTTATTGAATAATTTGTATAGGAAATGCAGGTAGACACTTTGCAATACTTTGATTTGAATTCAGAAACATCAAATGCTTGAATTATTGAATGTACAACTCATAAATCTTATATCCAAGGTTAAATTATTGCTTATGAGTTGTACAAAACTAAGCTTAAAAATAAAAGGGAAAATAACCTGAAAGGTGAATTGAAATATTTATGGGCACAGATGATTAGATGTCCATCTATTAACTTGTACAGAGAAAAACTAAAGAAGAAATACAAACTAAATACTATAATATCATAGAAGACAGAATTCACATTAACATATTTACAACAAGCATATTGGGAGAATGGTGAAAAATCTGGTAAGATGTTGGCTGTTGTTTAAAGCAAAAGAAAGATAGAGCAATAGTTTCAATTATTAAAAGTGAAAAAGAAAGAAAGAAAAAGAAAGAAAGAAGGAATGAAGGAAGGAAAGAAGAAATAAATAAAAAGGGGCGAAAGAGAAAGAAAGAGGGAGAGAGAGAAAGAGGGAGAGAGAGAGAGAAAGAAAGAAAGAAAGAAAGAAAGAAAGAAAGAAAGAAAGAAAGAAAGAAAGAAAGAAAGAAAGAAAGAAAGAAAGAAAAAGATTATTCATAAACTCTGTCTCCTTCCTTCCCAGGGCACAGTCTTGCAAAAGTGGCTCGTGCACAGACATTTCCCAGCTACACCTCAGAACAGGTTGAGGAGCATGAGCCACGCCTGTCCCTTTCCAGCAGCTATGGATTCAGCTACAGCTCGGACCTTGTGCAATGACATACATCTGGTGTTTGAACAGAGAGACGCTCTAATGTGGAATCTACCTGCAGGCCCTGGAACCCACCAATCTTTCCTTAGGTGTCCAGAAAAGACAGTTGGTAGTCAAAACCGAGAAGTCTCCTGCCTGATGACAGTGGAAGTGAAAGCTTGGATCACTGTCTCTTTGAGGCAGAAGTCTAAGTCTTTTATTTATTTAAATTTTATAGTTGTTTTTGTCCATGTTTTTTTAAAAGAAGAATTCCCTTGAAAATCATGGATGTATGCAGTCGATGTTTCTGCATAATCACAAACATTATGTGCTCTAAGAGGGTGGATGTCATGTTTGCAATATTAGGCTTTTGATCAACTCTGCCATCAGATCTGCTTGTCCATGACAGTAACCACTTTTATCTCCAAGGCATCAGCCTGGCTCATTCTTACATGTTACAAAACTTCAAAGGGTTTGGAAGGCTTCCTTCCAATAATTATACACATTTTAGTCCCATTAACCTCCATGGGATTTATGCATGTCTATCTTTAGGACAATAACCTAAAGTTTCACTTGTGAGAAGAAGCCAGTGACTCTTAATCAGATTCTCATTATTAAAATTAATACCCAAGATAGATAAATAGATAGATACTGTCAATGGGATGGCATGGTGATGCTTAGTAGCCTTTCAGAAAATAGATTGTGTCGTGTTATTAAGAGGTAATTTGCCTAGAATATTTGCCACACTGAATTTTTATGCCCAGATTTGCTCTTATCTATGTGCATTCTGAACCTAATAACCCACAGCTTTCTATTGGGAACAGTGGTTATAGATGTTAAGGAAGACCGTGTTTACAATGCACTTGTCAAAGTCTTCCTTTTGTAGATAATTTTTGGATAGTTGAATTTGTAGTCAGTATACTTTTAACCCTGTATACTGTACAGGTAAGAATTGACATCACATTACTTGATGGCAGCCCAACATTCCATAGTTTTGCACAGCAAGATGCCTGGCTGGTAGAATGATTTTAAGAGCAGTTGTTTTTATGGAGGTCTTTTAGGCAACAACATGGATTTTCTCTCTTCCTTATACAGCGCAGGTGTCAAACTCGCAGTGTCACGTTGCTGTCACATGATGTATCACAATGTTTTTCCCTCTGTAGAGCTGGGGTGGGCATGGCCTGCAGGTGACGCATCCGTGGGCCGCCAGTTTGACACCCCTTTTTTCAGCATTCATTTTGTGGTGGATTCTCTGCACTAATACCTTACTCAGTTTTATCCCGGTCATACATACAGATCCATTGTGCACTTACATTTTATCACAGGTAGTCCTCACTTAACAACTACTGTTGGGACAGGCAAGTCTGTCACCCAAGGGTCTGACAAGTGATGTTGCCTTTAAACGAAGCATCGTGTGACTGCAACTTGCAATTTCCTGCTAGCTTTTCCATTGACACTCTGCTTGTCAGCTAAGTAGTGAACAAATATCCACACAAAATGATCATAGGAAAGCTGCAAATGTCACAAGCATGTGGCAAGCGTGTGTGGTCATAAAGTTATTGATTCAACGCCACTATATTTTTGAATGGTCATTAAACAGGGCACTTGTTAAGTGAGGATTATCTATAAACAATGATTTTTAGTGGTCAGTCGCATGGAACTGGATTGTTTAAAACTGTAGTCTTTTATTGGCATATTTTGCCTATTTCAAATTTTTCCAACTATATAAAACAAATGGTGATAGCAATGAGTAGAAGAAGTGAAACTATTGAAGAGCTGAGTAAATTTTTCAGAACAATATTTTCAAAATTCAACATGTGTCATGGTTATACTGATTTGTCAGATTTAACTGCATTTATTCAGGTTTTTCATCAATATAATATCATTTGTTACCACCCTCTATCACCCATCATTTCTTAAGTTCAAATATTATTCCATACCAAAATCAAAATCTTGCAAGCAGAGGATGTCAACATTGAAAAGATTATCATTGATTATCTTGAAGCACTAAAGAAAAGGAACACAAAAATGGTCTTTTGCAGCTGATCTCTAAAGCAAGTCTGGCCATTTGGAATGCAAACTACATAGAGTGGCATTTTAACTACTTTGAATGGAATTTAGAAGGAAACTAATTTAGATCAAAGAAATGTTGAAACTTGAAAGACATGCTTCATATAATAGTCCCCTTGCCGTAAGAATCTGGCAATGTTACTCTGCATTCCATACAATGTTTGAATGTCTGGTGTCACCCTTCAGTGTAAAAGAGGTTCTTTCTTCATTTTTGCCTATAGTCCAATTCTAAACAGATTAAAATAAAATAAAATTTCAGTCACACTGGTGGCAAATGCTTATGTGTGATTTATCTAAAGTATCAACCTTGATGTCATTTCCACAGTAAAACAAGGCCAGAACTAAAATAAAGTGAAGCTTTGTATTGGAGCACACCCAATGTATGGATCTTCTCCCCTACAGGCATATACTCAAGAATGTTATTTTTGAGAAGGCCTGAATTTTTGCTAAATGTGACTTACAAATAAATTGCACAAAAAAAATCAAATAGGGTCCCCACCCATTTAAGAGATGAAATAGCACTCACGCTGGCCACAAAATGAGATGCATAAGAAATCAGTTGAGTTGTAGGCATGGTAAAACAAAAAGAAAAGGAAAAAGGAATTTTCCCTAAATGTTGTCAAAGCAAGCACAAAGTAATTGTCAAAAATTATTTGCTGCCAGCAGACTACTCCATCAATGAAGTTTTTGCTTTTCATTGTTTTATCAAACTAGCACAGAACACGTCGAAAGGAAGAGAATCAACTTTCCTATTCCATTAAAAGATCGAGTTTTATCTACCACAGTTTGATAGAAAGAATTTTGCTTTTTTTTCCTTTTGTAAATGATGTGAAGGAAATGTCTACTTCAATTAAACATTTATTAATACATTACAGTGGAAGATTTTTCTTACCCAAGCTTTACTTGCAGCATAATCCCTTGCAGGCTTATACACCTTAGTGAAGAGCTGCTGAATGAAACTAGTGTGCGATCTGATGAAATTAATCACTCTTCCCTCCATGCCAGTGTTTCTTCCACTTATTTTCTTTTATCTTGCTCACCATGTTTCCACTGACTAAAGAGAACAACTTCCTCTGCAGGAGAATGATAAGCTACCAACTACAACAATGCAAAATTACTGTTCCTGGTTGTGCTAACATGCAACCATTCTCTTGCTGGAGCTCTGGTCATCCATTTGACAATTTCAATATGAAATGACAGTCCTCTAGATTAATTAGAGTATTAGTCAATGTCACTATATATGAATTATATTCATCCAGACAAGTTTTCTTTGAACTTAAAAGGGGAAAAATGCACGTAATTATTTCTATGAAATGATTTCAAAATGACAAAAAATGATCTCGTGTCCCAAATAAGAATTGCCTCTAGATATGATTTTGAAATAATCCATATTATTCCCATGAGAAAATAACACTCAGAAAAGTCCCCTATATTCCCATTACATAATTCTCTGAGTTTCCGTTGTCAGAATCTGCTTTCATTTACCCATTACCCATCCTTTTCAGAATTGCTAGGATGGTGAACTTCAACTGGATTGCATCAAAGAACAGGTACAAAAACATGCAAATATACGAATGCAAGTTTTTGCAATAAAGTTTCTTTCATATATTAATTCCTAAACTTCCCAGCTAGCGTATCTATATTACCTAAGGGCTGCAGTTCTAACACTCCTATACAGTGCCAATTAAGGAAGATCAACCTAATGCAAGCTATATCATAAAACCCTGGGTGTCTGTTTGATAGTAATAGGCCTTCGAATAATGTAATAATTTACTTATTCATAGCATCTCCTGTAAGAGTGACATTTCACAAAATACACAATTTTTAAAAATTATAGGAATGGCGGTATGTTGAAATTTCCTTAAATGACCTAAATTGTTAAAAGAAAACAAATGTATGTACTTGGATCTAATCCATGGATATCAAACTCGCTTCATCATGAAGGTGTCATGGGACACATCGGGACTTACCCTTCATTAAACCGGCCATGGCCATGGCCAGTGCATGATGCATCTGGCCCACGGGCCAGGAGTTTAACAGCCCTGATTTAAACAAAGGGGAGGTTATCCAGATGACTAAGGCAAAGCAATAGCTTAAATTATGGAACTGGTTTAGTGCAGCCTTGCATGTCTAAACGGTCTTGCTGTTTCCCATTCACCCAAGGGAAGCAAGCTATTCCACAGCACAGAATTTCCCAGTTGACAGACAGGTAGATCTATTGACTGAGAACCCTGTTAGAATTAATTCATTGTACTTAACCTGCAAGTCTCTTCTAATTCAAGAGGAATGCTCTCAAGATTACTTTGGTTGTACATTTCTTTTCAAAGAATTCTGCAAAAACCCTTGTGGGGTTCGGAGACAGGATAGTCTTGGGGAAGAAAGGTTCATCCTCCCATTTCATGTACATGAACTAAATTACAGGTAATCCTTAACTTAAAACCATTCATTTAGTGACTGAAATTACAATGGCACTGGAAAAAAGTGACTTAGGACTAGTTTTTACATTTACGACCATTACAGCATCCCCATGGTCATGGGATCAAAATTTGGGTGCTTAGCAATTGGTACAAATTTGCGACAATTGCACTATCCTAGGGTCATGCAATCACGGTTTGCACCCTTCCCAGCTGGTTGCTGACAGGCAAAGACAATGGGGAAAACTAGATTCACTTAATGACCACATGATTCACTTAACTGCAGTGATTCACAACTGAGGCAAAAAGGCGTAAAATGGGATGCAATTCACTTAATTGTCTTGCTTAGAAATAGCAATTGTGGGCTCAATTCTAGTTGTAAGTCAAGGAGTACCTGTATATTGCACCATATGTGAAGTGCATCTTTGCATGCCCAATTTAATGGTTTCACAGAATGAAGAGTTCACTTAGCATTCTATTGTGATCACCAAGGTCAACTGCTGATCAAATCAAAACATAAAAATTAAAGTTCTATAAAAGGGAATCTAAACACTGAAATTAATAAGGGTCATATTACGTCATCCTGAAGTTGTAAATCTGAGTTATTGAAAGAAATGGATTGCTTTACATCAATATCCCATCATCATTCTGATAGAAATAGAACATAAGATTTTGTTCTCCATCTAAATTAGATCCCCTCTCCTTATTCTTAATAATATTTACAAACGTACTTATATATGATACCAGAAGAATTTTCTGATACCTGTAAGATATGCCTTGATCTCTACATTTTTCTCAGTGATTATAGGCATTTTAGAATGGTGGTTTATTCACAATTAACTGGTCCAGTCTAGTAATTTAGTATTTGGTTTTCAATAATGCTATGAAGTTTGAATACTGGAATAAAGTAGGATTAACACAAACTGCCTTCCTACCTCTTACTCAGTCTTTACTGTTATTTGATACAGAGTGAACCTAGTTGTCATCCCTGTTCCCCAGCTTGTTTCCCAGATGGAATTCTCAAAATAACAGTGAATACTAAGATCATCAATCAACCTTCACTTTCTCCTTTCCCATGTTGATCTGCTTTTCAATCATTTCATTTTCCTTGGAGAAGTTAAACTAAGAATCTCACACTTGAAAATTCACAATGTAAAATGTCAATCAAGTTAAATCATTTTGGAGGAAGAGAAAATTATGAGCCATATATATTTCTCTAAGATGTTGTTGATTCTTTAAGAGAAGTTTCTGCCACCTTGGGTGAATGAAGGTTGTTTTAAGGGTATTTGGGGCAGAAGCAGGATTTTTGTGGCTTAAAATGGCATTCAGCTACTGTTCACTGATGTGCTGTCTTGGCAGAATGATACATTTACTGTTGTTTCTTGTTCTATTAATGGAAAGAGTTAAATACACTGCTCTTCTGCTCTGTGTGATGTGATGATCCAGTTTTCCCTGTGAACCAAACCATCAATGAAATTTGAATTAAATCAGATTAAACAAGTACCAAGATGTAGTGTGTAATTTGCCCTCTCCACAAAGCTCAAAATTTTGGAACAAAAACCATCCACCGAACAAAATAGAAATATATTAGGCAAAGAATTTTAATAGATTGGTAAGAATCCAACTCTTAACATATCTAAAGAACACAGAGTTGGAAAAGTCTGTATATGAAGAAGTGTCTGTATTGCTATATCACTATGAAGTTCTAAAAGCTGGAGAGAAATTCTGAGAACTTGAAGAATGTCATGACACAATTAAAACATCTGACATTTATATTATTTATATTATTCATATTGAGCATGATAACATAGTCCATTTGTGATCACTTAAAATGTCTGCTGTGATCCCAAATGGACTGCAAACTAATTTTACTGTGCTGGGGACAAAATCTTGAATACTTATGGGCCCCTAATCTGTTTAATTTTAATTCCATTCAGTTAACTTTCCTTGGGGCCCTTCCCTTCAGAGCACAGGACTCAGACATGTTGCATGATGCTGGTTTAGAGAAAATGACCAGGAGGATTAGATCAAATATTTATCGGGCATTGTCTATGCTAACTTCACAAGACCAAATCAGCTCAGGCCCTGCAGCTTCCAGAATTGAGTGCAATCACTTTTTAATCAAGGGAATGTTCTAAGCTCATGCCAAAAACATAACCAGCAATGAGATCACCTAGAAGTGATAGTTTATTTTCTCAGGTAGAAGGAAACTATTCTGAATCTAATGTGATCTTAGTGGTATTGTAATAGAGTGTGTGCTTGCACATTTATGCATTGGTACATACCATATTAGCTGTTCTGGCTCCCCCAGTAAGAATGTCCTAACCCATAATCCATACATTTACACCATCTCAAAATCCTGGGCAAAGCCTGATACCACCATTCTTTACCAGAGAAGAAACTGGTTTTAACTTTTGGAGTTACCGGAGAGGCTGGAATGCAAGATAGGATTCTTTGTCAGGATGAGACTATGATTCCACAAAAGAAATAGATAATTTGTTGTGTAGATTAAGTTTAGAATCTAATCAGTGGTATATTAACCAATAAGCAGACTAAGCACATGCTTAGGGCACCAGGCCCAAAGGGAACCACAAAGTTTATTTATTTATTTATTTATTTATTTATTTATTTATTTATTATTTATTTATTTATTTAATTCAATTTATATACCACCCTTCTCCCAAAGGACTCAGGGCGGTGCACAGCCTATTAAAACGACACATATACAAAAGTTAAAATAAAATAAAAGTTGAGAATATGTCTTCGTTTGTACAGTATGTACAAAGAAGGGGGGCACCAAGATTTGTCAGTGCTTAGGACACCAGTGAGCCTTAATCCGCCACTGAGTCTAATGTACATCTATCTCTATATTTCTCAGGTGGTTAGTTCCTTCAGATCTCCTTTGTTTGGGATGCCAATCCAAGAAAAAAAGTCATCTCAGGGTAGAACATAAAAAAAAAAAACCCCACAAAATGGAGGTTTCCCATCTTTTAAGGTCCACCTGAAAGGGAAACTTGCTCCTGATTGAGTCAATTGTTTGAATTTCCTGGTTTTTGCAGGCTTTTGCCTGATTATGTAGAATGATTGGTTTATATTTATGCTGATTAACTTTGACATTTGCCCTCCTAAATCTTTGGAGATGAGATTTCTCTTCCTTCCCTCAGATGCAGACTTCAACCATGACTCTCACATAACGTCATCTTGTTGGCAGATCTGCTGAATCAAAGTTACCATATATTTGACAGCACCCTTATTTGGAAGCTCACTTTGTACAAAAGTAAGTTTTTTGCTTCAGAGTTATGCTATGAATGAGAAAATAAAAGTACACCACGTTAAAGTAACACCCAACTGATATTACATAGAACCATTTACTAATATATAAATTAAAACAAAGATATTCACAAATAGCTGCATCGTCACTGCATGAATTTCTTTTAACCAAATTGCTTGTTTGGATGCCTGCTGACTCTAGTCAACATTTTCAGATATGTACATCAGGAATGCTACATAAACTATGAAAAAACGATATCCATTCTGGGTGAATTAGAGAAAATGGTCATGAGAACTGCATTTTGCAATTGGCAGAGATTTGTTAGTGGCATGTTACCAGTTGGGTTTAGGAAAGGAAGGAGGGCAGCATATTTAGACTCAAGAAGACTGCTATCTCCTGCTTGAGTAGGGGCTTGAACTACTAGAAGTCCTCCAAAATCCCTTCCAGCTCTATTATTTTATGTTCTATGGATATATATGCGCTTCTGAAGAGCTAGATCCTGCCAGTTCTGTTTAGCACAGTAAATTTTTGTTCTGTGCAATATAATTAACAGTGTTTTTGAAAATTCAGATATACCACTACAAATCAATGCATCTAAAGAGAAAAAAAATGCTGTTTTTTTTAAAAAAATCCTTGGTTTATTAGGTAAAAACAAAACCATTGGTTATCTTGCTATATTCTGATTCTAATCCCAGAGATCAATAGGATGAATTGAGGTAGTTCATTGATATACAAGGTGGTAAGTTCACTTTTGCATAACCTGTTTACAGTTGACATAGATTGGATCATCTGTTGCAGTAGGACTTTTATTTGCATTTGCTGAGTCCTGACCAGCCCAGTTTTTGTATTGATGGTGGGTCTATAAAAGAAAGAAGAAGACAGTAATGGAAAAAAAAATAACCAAAAAACATTGTCCTTCAAACACAAATGCTCACAACAGAGGTAAATTTTCCTCCTTATGCTGCATTTTAAGAGTTAAATATCAAAACAATAATACACATGCATGTTATATTATTGCAGATGTGATAGGTATTAAAGAAAAGAAATTGAGATACAGACTAGGTTCACATCTATTGCTAAGCTATAATTTGTGTAATTGAGGTTTATATAATCCATAATTAGCTGAGTTAACACATTAAACAAAAACCAAATCAATCATGTGATGTAAGTTGAGGCATGACCCCAGCGAAAGAATTTCTAAGAATTATCCAACCTTCCAATCCTTACCACATACTCAAATCAAGAATATTATTTAGCCAGGTGTCTTCTGTCATGAGGATAGCTGCACTTTACAAGGAAAAACCATAGAACTCATTGTGTTCAATCTCAGAAGAGGCACAGAGGAGCATTATGTCAAAATAAATGTGGAAAATAGGAACTTTTGATTTGACTTAACTTTAATTCTCATTGTAGGATAAATTTTTTAAAAGGCTTAAAATATTATGTGCTAGTAGTTTGCACATATTCCCAGTACGCACCAGAGCTTGTAGCTGCCGGTGTTACAAATTAAATAAATGCATTTTGAAATTTAAATGGCTACAAATGTCATGACATTTCAGCAGTCTCATTCCAGAGCTTTCTGCATGCAATTTATGGTGAATTTAAAAAAAATGTAATTTGCCTAGTCAGGTAATCACACAATTGTGCAGGTATTCCAAAATGCTGCTGATCCGTAGCCTGTATGCTCATTCACACACACACACACACACACACACACACACATATACACAAACACACACACACCTACAGGCAGTCCTCACTTAACACTGGTAATTGGGACTGAAATTTTAGTCACTAAACAACTCAGTGGAGTCATAAAATGTGATGTCACATGACACTTAGCAATGGTGGTACCAGCAATCCCTGGTTGCTGTTATTAAGCAAATTAATGTAGGTTATTAAGCAAGGATCTCATGTGATCATGACTTTGCCTTCCTTCTGATTTCCCCATTCTTTTTATTTGAAGGAGGCCAGCAGGGAAGGTCACAAGTCATAATCATGAGAAGCACTGTGATGCAGTGGTGGGATTCATTTTTTTTTACTACCAGTTCTGTGGGCGTGGCTTGGTGGGCGTGGCAGGGGAAGGGTACTGTAAAATCTCCAGTCAGAGGTGGTATTTGCCAGTTCTCTGAACTACTCAAAATTTCCACTACCGGTTCTCCAGAATTGGTCAGAACCTGCTGAATACCACCTCTGCCAGATAGTACTAAAGCAGTGAAGGAAGATCCCCTCCCTAGATAGAAAAAGAAACCATGGGGCAGGAAAAAATTCAAACACAATACAAATAATTAAATCACAACAGTAGCTGTTGCTTGTTGAAGCTGAATAGGGAAAATTATCCCATCAATAAACACAAGATTAAATGTCATCAAGCATAGAATTAACCTTCACCAAAAACCAGTTTTAGACCAAAACTCAGAAAGGGTATATAAACTCATGTTTGAATGTCAATCTTTCTAGCTAGCCAAGAAGCCTTGTTGAATTTCACTCATCTTGGTTCCCTGTTACTAAAAGCTTTGCTTCATTATTCAATTATTTCTTCAAAGTGCTGATTGTCCAGGGAAGTATTTTCTCCCAACAGCAGTGTAAAAATCTTAAAACAACCCTTCCCCTTTAAGAAAGTCAAGCCTCAGAAGCTCTGGAGACAAGAAGTCTAGGTGTACTGGCAAGAATGTAATAAGGGTGGAAAAAAACAAAAGAAGATTGCTTCTAACTACTGGTTCTCCAAACTGCTTAGAAAGTTAACAAGGGGTTCTATAGAACCAGACAGAATCGGTAGAATCCCACCCCTGCTGTGATGGTAAGAAATGTGGGTCAGTTAGCAGGTGCCCATATAGTGATGAATGTGACTACAGATATGTTGCAATGGCTGCAGCTTCAAGGACCAGTCACTAAATGAAGGTTGTTCAGTGAGGACTACCTTGTCTAAATAAATCATATGACTCTTCCTACTTCTTTGAAATGACAACATCTTCTATAAAAATGCTGTCAAACATGCTTTTAGCTATTGGAAATATTCTTTTAAAACTACTTAAACTTATCAAAACACCCTTCTACTGCCTACGTCCTGCATTATCATTGCTGTGCCAGTGCATGGAAATCATCCAATTTAATACTAGGTTTTTTTTTCCTCCAAGAATGGAAAAAAGATTCAGCTGCAACTGATTCTTCTATTTTTCTTCTGTAGAAAGGGAACAAAGAAAGCTGAACAAAGAAAGCCAAATCCTCAGACTTTCAGGCTGATATATTTGTGAAGCTACCAAGCTGGCAAACCATTAAAAGCTGAATATTAGCTATCTAATAGGAATAAAACAGAATCAGCTCAGCTAATGACTATTATGGAGAAACAAGAAATTTTTAAATAGAATATATGATGTTCTATGTGACTTATAGATTCTCAATTATAATGCCATTCTAGAAATAAGTAAATGAAGACTTTGTGCTTGGTGAGCATCTTATGTAAATTGCCCTAGGGCAGTTTGAAGAGTGCCAGAGGTTCTCCACTTTGTTGTTAAAACAATTGTTTGTCTTACAAAATATTATCCTAAGACCATAAGAACAACAGCGCTGGACTAGGCCAAGGCCCACCTGGGTCCATGATATCATCCAGATACTTCTGGTTGTCAGGAGTAAAAATTGAAGACATATCCATTTCTTGCCATTGTTTCCTGCAACAAGTATCTCTAGTCATGCTTCTCCCACAATGAGATCCTAGTTGAAGAAGCTCTTGAACCCAAAACGCACAACTACTTTTCTGACACAAAAATCTATCTTAAACTGGATGTCCCTGTGATGCCCCTCTGTCCAGGCACCAGATATAATGGAATGGACGAATGGAATTCTCTGAGTCTAAGAAAGGAAAGCAATGTTTACTGAACATGATATATAAAGGCCACATGAATATTTCAACCTTATCCCTTTAGCAAGGTTATCTTTTCAAAAGACTATGGGACAAAAGGATCAAGAGAATCCTATCTTAATGTAGTCAGTAATGTGTGGTCTACCATATACTTATCTAACCCATTTTTCCTTGCATTAAGCCTGATTAATAAGACTCTCTGTGAATCCCCTTAATCATGTGCTACTGTCAGGACTTTGACATTGTAACTGGTACAGTTATTAAAAAATACTGTTTCCATATGGTTTGGATCCTTTGCCCACAATGAGAGTATTGATTTTTTAAAAGTCCACCACCAACGAAACAATTGCCATTTGCACATACCTGTCTACAAGTAGTTTTGTAATCTTTCATCTTCTTAATCCTTTTTCTCTTTTCGGTGACACAAAAACTAAATGACAAAAATAATTTTGTGGTTGTTAACTATTAATTCTTTTTATCATGATTAAAACTTAAATTATTTTAAATTGCACAACTAAATTAGGATGTGTAGGTGAATAAAATGTTACCCAAATCAACTTAACTGAAATCTACTGGCACAGTACTAGTTTCCATATCACTCCTATCAAGAATTTCAGCCTTCCCAACAAAAGATCCTTTTAAAAAAAAATACTGGAAATCTTATGTGGACTTTTTGTTGAAATAAGAAAAGACTGAATTGATGATTTGGGGAATCAGGACCTAAGAACAGAAGACGTGAATGAGGAAAATATTAAGACACCAATTACTTGATATAGAGGGGAAGCATAGCTGTATTATTTCTTTTTCTCTTTATCTTATTTTCTATCTTTTTGTTTGTTTGTTTGTATTTTTTATTAGATTGAAACATTTTAATAAAAATATACAAGAACAATTTTAGACTGTTAATGATATTCAGAATGAGAGTCTGAAAGAGATAAGCCTGGAACAAAAGCCACATTTTTATGTGTTTGCAAAGGTCCATTAACTAACTTGTAATTGAACATTTTCAACCAATTGCTACAGACTGAGGCATGAAAAAACTGTTTTCCTTGGAAGAAATCAAGATAGGTTCCCCTAAATGCTTCCATGCCAACTGTAACAACTTGCAGCAAAGACAATATAGTTATCCCTCCTTGTACAGAGATCAGCGCAACATTAATTTGATAAGCTACCAAAAAAGCTTTAGATATCATGACAGCACATAAATTTTGGGATCATAGCATACTGGGTGCATTCTGCTATAGTACTGAATCATATCTTACCTTCTGCATGTAAGTATGACCACAATAACCAGGATCAAAAAGGCACAGCTTCCAATAAAAATCATATGCAGCTTAGTAAATAAAGGTGCTAAAAAGGAAATACAGTAAATACAATCAATAAGAGGAAAGGTTGATTTTCTGAACAATGCATCATCAGAAGACATTTCAAGTAACTTATGCTATGAATATGGAAATCTTAAATATACAAGAAGAAATAAGAAAGACAAGAAGACCAGAGTAGAATGTATGGAATATAGAAAAATGACTTATCTTCTGAGATTATTGTAATTATCTCCTTTTAATTGTAAACAATTTAGAAAGTCAAGTTGATCCACATTAGCTGACTATTTTGAGCATAAATGGTATCATGCTTGCAGCTATGTAGTGCTTATAGAAGACACTCCCAAATCATTTTCTGTGTATGTATTTGAAGTACAAAGAGACATAATTTGTTGGCATCCAATGCAATGAAATGATTTAAATTATATTTTGTTGATAAGGTATCATTACATGCTTCTATAAGCAGCTCCTGGCACATGCTTCTATTAGATAATTGAATTTGATAAACCTAGACCAGGATTTTCTCAATCTTGGCACTTTAAGAAGCTTTGGCTGGGGAATTCTGGGATTGAAGTCTATACATATTAAAGTTGTCAAATTGATAATCACTGACATAGACTATTACAGGGCAGCAGAGCTGTGGAAGCCTATGGCTCTCTAAATGTAACTTCAGGTTGCCATAGTAGTGTTAGAGAGTATAGGCCACTGGAAGGAATTCTTGAAAGTGCAATTCTGTACAGTTATCAGTTCCTCTTCCTCACCTTACAATATGGAATTACCTTGAGTGAAGGTTTATCAATCGTAGATAGCTTTCAAAACATGTTCTTGGTTCCTTTTCAACAGGTGTTAAGAGGGGGGGTGGGGACTTTGCCTCCAATGCTGTATCAAGGACTTTCACAAAGAAGAAACCCTCCAAGATAGTCATCTGAGAACCGGATATTAAGGATGTTCCATTTTTGTATTGTTCAGGAATAGTAAAATTTCTACTTTCTGTGTTAAGGCAGGCTTTAGATACTATCTCATAATAAGAACTCCTAGAGAATCTATGACACTTTTTAAAGGATTAGTTTCTTTAAATAAAAAACAGAAAGCCTGCATGAAAGTAATCTTTATGTTATATTTCATATAAATTCAAATCTCAAAGGCTGAGGAAGATAACGATTGTCTTGAAGAACCTTATCAAACTGATCTTCTCAAAATCTAAGTAAAGCTGATTATTAACTTTCTATGGTACTGTCTAAGACATAAAGCTAAAAGATTGTTTTCCAGCTTGTTTCTCAAAGCTATGCTTGGGAATAAAGCATGTCACTGTGTGTGTGACTTCAAAAAAACTGAAAGAATCAACACACTCTGTTGGAATACTTCTCAGCCTATGAAAATGTGATTTAATGGAATTATAACTAATCAGATGGGAATTGCTGCTTGTCTCCTTTCCTCACACAAAATCCTATAATAGGTTGTATTTCCCAACCTGTTTTTGAGGCTCATTTGTTGCAATGAGTTTCAAAATTAATAAAGTACTGATAATCTGTGTTTTGAAGAGCTAAAAATGTCCTTCGCTTAATCTAGGCAGAAGAATCTACCACAGTGTTTCTCAAATTTGGAAACTTAGAATGTGTGGATCGTATAGATACCGAAGTTGAGATGTCATGATCCACAGAATTATTCTTTAGAAGAATGAAGATAGTAGGATGTCAATTTTATTAGGGATTCTGGCTCTAAGTGTCCCCTTCACAAATGCAATGAATCTTAGACAAATTTAAGTGCTATTGGGGATTTCCAATTCTAGCCTCCTCTTGCCTTATTCCAGGACCTCCCTACCTAAAATTGTATAGTCCAGGGTTTTCAAATGACCTTCCAAGATAAGGAATAGTTTGAGATTGGGACAGGTGCTAATTAATTAAAAAGCACTTTGTCAAGCTGGATGACATCTTTTCTGTCATACCTCCAGTTTTCAAAACACTTCCTCAGAATTGGCATAGAAAGGGAAGATTGGCTGACTGCTATCTGGCCTGAACTCACAAGGTTAGGGCTGGATAGAACCTAACCTTATGTATGATATCTTCTTCAGAGTCCATCATACCCTTCAATTATTTACCAATAATTACATAGAATTCACTTAAGTTCAGCAGTCAATAGAAATTTATCAAGGTATCTTCATCAGTGTTCTGGAGCATCCATGATTTGGAATACATTTTATACGAAGACATCATATATCAAAAAAAATGGTTTCAACCTTCCCTCCAACCAAACTCTGCAAAAGAAATGGTCAGCTTTGACTCAAAGGCAATAAGAAAGTTGCACACGCAGTACAACTTGGGCTGCATGTCAGGAGCATTCAGTGATCTACCGGCTCTCTGTTATTTGGCTAATAACAGCTGATGAGGTAATCTAGTTTCAGAATGATCACGGTTTTGTAGTCCTCATTTATTTTATTTAATTCAGAATCTTTTTTAAAAAAATAAGAACAAAGCATGCCTGGATGCTCTTTATTTCTTTGTAGTGACTGAGATGCAAACAAAAGGTCTGTTTCTTCCCCCCCCCCCCCTTTTTTTTTTTTTTCCCCTCAGGATTTCAAGTCAGACATAAATTTCCACCCATTTTAATGTATCACCCCTATTTTCTAGAAACAAGATGTGGAAAGCAGAGACAACTGACATCCCTCCCCTCTCCAAGGAGAGGAAATACTTATTAAGCCTTGAAGTTTAGTCCTAGAAACATGTAGGTGAGTGATTTCAACCTTCACTGCCCCTCGACTGCAATTCTCTAAAAGAAACACTGACAGCTTGTCAGTTCCAACACACTCAACCCAAACAAGCAGGTAGAGGGTAGAGCCACTTGTAAGCCACTTGCTTCGCTACTAAAAGGTTTGCAATGTTAGCTAAACACACAAAGTGTAAGAACAGGTCTATGACAGCACTGAGCCTTGTAGAAGATGAAACGAAAGTGTGGAGTGCTTAACCACCTCTGTGTGATTTCCTTCCTTGCATTTTTCTTGTAGAAGAGAGATGCATCCAATGACACCTCCTATCAAGTATCTCTTTTCGGGAATCTGGCCCTTCACTATGTCATTTGCTCAGTAAAAACAACACTGGAGTTCCTGAACCAGCTAAGGCTGCTTTAAAATATATATATTTTAAAATGCTGCTAATTGACTTTGCTACCATGTAGCTTAGAAGATTAGCACTAATATTATCTGGAATCAGGATCGCAGGACAGATAGCAACAAACAGAAAGCAAAAAAAATCCAAACAGAAAGCAAAAAAAAAAAAAACCTCCAAAAGATCACTGCTGGCAAACAACGAAACTGATTCTATTAAAGTGATAAATGAGGCATGTGAAAAGTGAAAAAAACAACATCTGAGCATGGCTGTGGCTGATGATAAGGAAAAAGCATCAGAGTTGCAATGGAGCAGCTTGTGGAAAAAAAAAAGCTTCTGCCTCAATTTTCTGTAACCAGCCATTCCATTCTGATTGGGATGCAATCTGGTTTTAAAAACAAACAAACAAACTTATCTATTTTGTACGTCAATAAACAAAAAATACTTACGAGAGACTTATGATTTTATTGTCTCTGCTATTGCTACTAACATTTAAATTGCTACATTCATATTCACTTGGTTTTCCGTGGAAAATTTTCTGTGCATCTTCTCGGTCCTTCTATCCTGGGAAACGCATTATTTCCCTTGATTACTTTCTTACCAACTTTGGCTAGCTAGCTACTTTCCTCTTTTGCCAAAACTGCTGGGAAACATATAGAAGCAGAGATGAGGATTAATACAAAAGAGAAGTGAAAGAAAGCAGGAAGGACAGGAGAAGATACAGAAGAGTGGAGAAGGACCAGCCCAGTTATCACTTAAGCTCTGTGAACAAGATACCTGGACCTCAGGTTTGAAGTTATCCATTGAGCTTCAATGGGAGCAGTTCTACAGGGAAATCAATAGAAGGGCAGCAAAAATAGGGAGATATTCTTGCAAAGATATCTTGTAAGAGAAGAGCTTAAGCTTGTAAGCAGGAAGAAGAGAAGATATGTTTTCCTGTTACTTGGATATATTCTTATGTCTGAGCCAGAATTCAGACTCAATGCTTGCTTTGCGATGTGTTCATTTTTTGGCACCTGCTGATAATTGGAAAGAATCACAGCAATGAAAAACCTTTGCCTGATATTTTGTAAAATGTGTTCAAGTGGTATCAAAACAATATTCATTGAATAGAATGTGGTATAAGCTATATTTGTAATTTTCTTTTTTACATTAAGCAAATTGTTATGTGACCCAGGAGAACCATGAGAAAACTATTTCTATGAACAAATTAAATGTGGGTGTAACCATTTTGTCCTTGTCTTCATTTGATGTCTAGGGTTCAAGAGATAGCACTCTGGAAATGCAAAAGGAATTTTGTTCTGTTTGTTTTTTTTAATGGGAGTTTCCATCAGTTGACTTGTAGGCTTGGTGTTCTTCTAGGACACAGATCTGGTTCTTTAGCCTTCATTGCTTAAACTGATGGTTTTTTCAGTAGGATGCAATAATATTTTTATTTAGTTTGACACTTCTCACCTTTGCAACATTTCCTTCCTAACACTTCTGCAACATTTCCTTTCCTGCCTACTTTTTTAACCATTCAGTCAAAGATAATGGGTTCAACTTTTTTCATGCTCTTTCATTTTTCAGATGTTTATCAGTCACAGAACAATTTATATATTTATTTTAGAGCAGCATAAAGATTTTAATAATATACATTTAATAAAGTTAGCTTTTTATAAAGAATCATTGGAAATGGGCACATATAATATATTTTAATAATAATTATAAATAGGAATACTATGTTCTTGGGAAGAATCAATATATATAACAGCCAACTCCAGCTAAAGAACTGCTGGCTGTGAATTCACATTTTTGTGTACATATTAATAAATTGTTATTAAATTGGAAGATCTGTAAGAAATACCATTTTCCTGCAAGCAAGAACTGGTGGGATCATAAAATACAGAAAGTAATAGAAAATGAAGAAGCTAAAATGCTCTGGGTCTTCAGACTTCAAACAAATGGGCCCCTGCCTCATAACACCTCAGACTTAACAATTGTTGATAAGAAAGACAAAAAGTCTGGATAGAGAATGAGACAGTGCCTGGAGACAGCAGAATAGAAGAGAAGGAACTGAAGAAGATAACAAAATACAAAGACCTGAAAACAGAAATGGAACAACTATGGCGTAGCAAGCAAAGAGAGTACCAGTAGTCATAGGCAACTTGAGTGCAATCCCAAAATAACTGAGCAACACTTGAATGCTATCGGCATTGACAAATTCATCATCAGTCAATTATTGCAAAAGGCAGCTTTACTTGGAACAGTTTATATCCTGCAACAATACCTTTAAAATTATTAATCAACAATCTCTGCCTATCCCAGGACTCATAGGTGGGCAAAAATGTCAAATCCAATCTGAACATCTGGCTGACTTTGCAATTAACCTAAATAAATAATGACAACATCGAGCATAATGAAACCAAGAAGAAGATTAATAGTAAATATATCAGAAAAGGGAAGTTTGTAAAAATTCAGTGGAGGAAAAACAAGGCAATTAACGCCTGGGCTATTCCAGTCATTAGATATACTGCTAAAATAGTGGGCCAGATTCAAGCGGAACTTGAAGCCCCAAGGAACAGAAAAATAATGATAATGAATCATGATAGATTCTACTAACCAAGGAAAATTGTTGGGTGTGAAATGTTGCTAGATAGTTAAAGAAGCAACAAGCACATTGGAAGGAAATCTGAAGTACGTGAAGAAGATGCACTGTACCTCATGAAGGCTTATAGAATACCAAAAAGACTAAACTGGCCTACAAGAAAGACCAAATGAAGAATAGAAAGAAAACTTAGCAAAGCAAAGGTTTACATAGCCAATGCATTAAAAATGCAGCAGGCAAACAGATAATGAAACCTGGCAATGATCAAGTCAGACAGTCTAATTTTGGCTGCACCAGACCAAGCTGTAAGAACAAACACCTTCAATGCCAGAGCTGAAAAGACAGCTATAGACAGCAAATGCCACCTCTGCAAAGAAGCTGAAGAAAAAGTGGACTGCCTAGTTAGTTGCTGCAAGAAGATCACACAGACTGACTACAAACAATGGAATGGCAAAGTAGCAACAATGGTGCTTTGGAAGATCTGCAAGAAATACCACTGTCTACAAGCAAGAATTGGTAGGACCACAAAATAGACAAAGTAATAGAACATGAAGCTGCTAAAATGCTCTGGGACTTTATAATTCAAACAATTACATGCCACACAGCACCCCAGACTTAACAACTGTTGATAAGAAATACCAAAAAAAACTTGGTTAATAGACATTGCTATATTTGAATACAGTGGCATAGAAGAGAAAGAACAGGGAGAAAATCACAAAGTATAAAGACCTGCAGACAGAATGACGATAGCAAATGAAACCAAAGATAAGACCAATAGTAATAAGTCCTTTGGGTGCAATTCCAAAACATCTACTTGAACACCATCAGAATTGACAAAATCACAGTCAGTCAATTGCAAAATGCAGCTTTACTTGGAACAGTTTATATCCTACAACACTACCTTTAAAATTATTAAATGACAACATCTCCTGTCTCGGGACCTTGGGAAGGACTCGATAGATAGACAAAAATGCCAAATCCAGTCTGTGTGACTCATCATTATCATTATCATCATTGTTATGTGCTTTCCTTTAACTTACCATAGCTGTTAGTGGTCAGTTTTATCCAGCCAGTTCCATTTTCTCCATTCACCTTGTCGTAAGAAAAGCGGTACATTCCATAGTCAGAAGCTGTGATGTCCCAAAGTAAAATTGAACTTTCAGAGATACAATCTACACGGTTTTGATAATCCGAACCATAGACTGGCATTTCAGAAGCCGCACACTGGATTATAAAATCTACACAGTCAGGTTGCACTCTTTCCCATGTCATTCGATTCACTGCTACATCAGAGTTAGACCGATATTTAAAAGTGACATTTTCTCCTGGTTTAGTAGTCAAATGATCAACTGACAAATTTGAAAAATCAAATGCCCCTGTTTTGAGAAAAAAAAAGATAAAAGTAAGAAGTGTGAGAGATAGGGATAATGTCATGCATAATGTATTTATGTGCAAAAATGTTACATGCCTTGTCTGCTTTAAAAGCACTCAAAACAGCTGATAAGTTAATTAAAAAACAGTAATATAAAGCAGTAAAATAAATACAAGTAACATTTAAAACCACCGTTTACAATATTCTACATAATTATAACATCAATTGATTAGAAATGTGAGAACCAATTAGTTTTTTTGAGAAATGCCAGGAAATATCACAGGAAAATTTTTTTTAACCTTATACTTGAACTATAATAATTGGAGGTAATTATTATATCCAATATCTTGCATGGAAAGTTTCCCCCCAAAATAAGAACAGCCACCAAGCCAGCTGATTTCTATATGAATACTATTTATTTATTTTATTTATTTTGTCAAGCAATTATAAGATAACAGGTATGAGTATAAACACAGTTATGAATACAGGAAATGGATACATATAAGAAAAATAAAAAGAAACAATAGGACAAGGATGGTAGGCACGTTGGTGCGCTTATGCACGCTCCCTAAAGACCTCTTAGGAAAGGGGTGAGGTCAATAGTAGACATTCTAAGGTTAAAGTTTTTGGGGTTTGGAGAAGAAACCACAGAGTCAGGTTGAGTATTCCAGACATTGACCGCTCTGTTGCTGAAGTCATATTTCCTGCAATCAAGTTTGATGCGGTTTACCTTGAGTTCGTATCTATTGTCCTAGGGAATCCACTATTCCTCAGACTACCGGATGTGAATCCCTCTTTGTGAAGTGTGGTTCCAGGGTTCAGATGGGCCTACTGATTACGTACCTGGCTCCCTGCTACGTGTCATCGGCCCTGCCTGAGCTCCTTGAGGTTATAGCCGGCTTGGCAGTTGAGACCCCCAGGCTTATGGTCATGGGGAATTTCAACCTATCCTCCATTGGCGGGACCTCGGGGATTGCTCAGGAGTTCTTGGCTTCCATGACAGCCTTGGGCCTGATCCAATCAATTCGGGACCCCACACACACAGGGGATCACATCTTGGATTTGTTTTTTGTCTCTGGCCAATGGCAGGATGATCTAGGTATGGGGGACATTGTTATAGAGCCCCTGTCATGGTCTGATCATTCGCTCCTTAGGCTAGACTTCCGTTCCGCACCCCCTAGTTGCGGGGAGGCGGGGTCGATAAAATGGTTCCACCCCAGGCGCCTGATGGAGCTTGGGCCCTTTCCCGAGGCTTGCACACAGGACTCGGTTGGGGACTTGGTGGCCACCTGGGATAGGGTGGCGGCCGAGGCCATTGACCATGTCATGCCCTTGCGGCCTCTGACCCGGTGCCGATCCCAATTAGCTCCTGGGTTTTTCGAGGGGCTGAGGGAGATGAAGCACCGGAAAAGACGCCTAGAGAGTGGTCGGAGTGCCAGCCGCTCCGAATCTGACCGAACACTATTGTGGTCCCATATTAGGGCCTATTTAATGGCAATAAGGATGGCAAAATGGCCTTACTTTTCCGCCCTTATTGCATCCACAGAAAATCGCCCGGCCACCCTTTTTAGGGTGACCTGCTCCCTTTTGGATGTGGGAGTGTGTGAGGATCCCCTGCAAGGACGGGCCGAGGATTTTCAAGATATCTGCAGGACAAAATCGCTCAGATTTGGGATGAGTTGGACTCTGACTGGGCAGCTCTGGGTGGGAGGACGGGGGCGGATTTCGGGGAGGTCATTTGGGGCGAGTCCGAGCCTATGACGCTTGAGGACGTGGACAGGATACTGGGTGGGCTTAATACCACCACATATTTACTGGATCCATGTCCCTCCTGGTTAGTTTTGGCCATCCGGGAGGTGACACGAGGTTGGTTCCAGGGTATTATTAACGCTTCCTTGAGTGAGGGGTTTTTGCCTGTCACCTTGAAAGAGGCGGTGGTGAGGCCCCTCCTCAAGAAACCGTCCCTGGACCCAATATTATTATCAAACTATCGACCAGTCTCCAATCTTCGTTTTGTGGTGAAGGTTGTTGAGAGTGTGGTGGCACGACAGCTCCCTCAGCACCTGGATGAAGCTGTCTATTTAGATCTGCTCCGATTGGGTTTCAAGCCTGGGTACAGCACGGAGATGGCACTGGTCACGTTGGTGGATGATCTCTGGAGGGCCCGTGACAGGGGTTGTTCCTCTGTCTTGGTCCTGTTAGATCTCTCAGAGGCTTTTGATACTGTCGACCACAGTATCTTATTGCAGCGGTTGGGGGGGGTTGAGAGTGGGAGGCACCGTGTTACGGTGGTTCTCCTCCTTCCTCTCTGACCACTCGCAATTTGTGTTGGCAGGGGGGCAGAGGTCGACCTCGAGGCCCCTGATTTGCGAGGTACCTCAGGGGTCTGTGCTCTCGCCCCTGCTGTTCAACATTTTTGTGAAGCCGCTGGGTGAGATCATCTGTGGTTTTGGGGTAGAGTTCCACCAGTATGCTGATGACACTCAGTTATACATTTCTACCCCAGGCCACCCCAACGAAGCCATTGAAGTGATGACCTGGTGCCTGGAAGCCATGCGAAGCTGGATGGGTCTAAACAGGCTTCAACTCAACCCTACCAAAACCGAGTGGCTGTGGTTTCCTGCGCCCAGATACAGCCAGCTTATTCCATCTCTGGCTGTGGGGGGAGAAATTTTGACCCCCACGGCGAGGGCGCGCAATCTTGGCATCCTCCTGGATGTACGGCTGTCACTAGAAGAACATATAACGGCCGTTGCCAGGGGGGCTTTTTGTCAGGTTCGTCAGATCTGCCAGTTGCGGCCCTTTCTGGATCTAGACGCACTTCGCACAGTTACTTCTGCCCTCATCATTTCCCATCTAGACTACTGCAATGCTCTCTACATGGGGCTCTCCTTGAAGAGCATCCAGAGGCTTCAGCTGGTGCAGAATGCGGCCGCACGGGTGATTCTGCGGGCTTCTCAGAGCTCCCATGTTACACCGCTCCTGCACGAGCTGCATTGGCTTCCGGTGGCCTTCCGGGTGCGTTTCAAGGTGTTGGTAGTCATCTTCAAAACGCTCCATGGCTTGGGACCTGGGTACTTACAGGACCGCCTCCTGCCACCATCGGCCTCCCGCCAGCCAGTGCGCTCTCACAGGGTGGGCCTCCTTGGGTTGCCACCAGCTGAGCGATGCCGGCTGGCGACCCCGAGGTTGCAGGCCTTATCTGCGGGAGCACCCTCCCTTTGGAATGAGTTACCCCTGGAGATGCGGACTATCCCTGACCTGCGAACCTTCCGGTGAGCACTGAAGACCCATCTTTTTCAGCAAGCCAGTCTGGCCTAGTATCATTGGAATGGTTTTAATTTTTGTACTTTTTACCCTGTTTTATCATTTTGTCATAGTTTTTAATTTTTCAGCCTTTATTTAATTCATTTTAATCTATTTTTAAATTTTATATTCGTAATTGCATTGTTTTTAGCTGGGCTGTACACTGCCCCGAGTCCCAACTGGGAGAGGGGGCGGTATATAAACTTAATTAAATAAATACATAAATAGTGTGCTCTTGTATTGTTATGGTTGAAGCTGAAGTATTCATTGACAGATAGGACATTGCAATATAAAATTTTATACACTATACTTAGATAGGACCGAAGGTGGCGTAGTTTTAGGTTGTCTAGATCTAGAATTTCAAGTCTGGTGGCATAAGGTATTCTGCAATGAGTAGAGGAGTGGAGAACTCTTCTTGTGAAATATTTCTGGACTTTCTCTATTGTGTTAGTATCAGATACATAATGCAGGTTCCAGACTGATGAGCTGTATTTGAGTAT
The DNA here is from genome assembly GCA_023653725.1 of Bungarus multicinctus. Taxonomy (NCBI): domain Eukaryota; kingdom Metazoa; phylum Chordata; class Lepidosauria; order Squamata; family Elapidae; genus Bungarus; species Bungarus multicinctus. The sequence goes on along the minus strand of CM042846.1, from coordinate 39,938,567 downwards.
TGGTCTAGCAAATGTTTTGTATGCTCTAGTGTGATATTACCAGAGAAAAAGCTATGTAGGATTAGGTTAACAACTCTTAATGCTTTTTTGGCTATGTAGTTACAGTGGGCTCTAGCACTTAGATCATTAGAGATGAGTACTCCAAGGTCCTTGACAGAGTTTGGATCATCAACAAGGTCTTGATTATTCAGCTTGTATTTTATTTTTTGATTTTTTTTGCCAATATGTAAGACAGAGCATTTATTTGTTGAGATTTTAAGTTGCCATTTATTTGACCATTCTGATACATGGTCAAGGTCTTTTTGAAGGGTAGCAGTATTGTCGGTGGTATTGAATAGCTTTACATCATCAGGGAAGAGAATGCAGTTGCTCTTAATATGATCACAGAGATCATTTATGTAGAGTATGAAGAGAGTTGGTCCTAGAACACTGCCTTGGGGGACACCACTGTTGACAGGTACAGAATTTGATAGGGCGCTCCCAATTTTGACTATTTGTTGTCTGTTTGACAGGAATACTTCTATTCAGTTATGCAGGTGTCCAGAAATACCATAAGATTTTAGTTTTAGGAGTAGTTTGTTGTGTACCACTGAATCAAAGGCTTTACAGAAGTCTATGTAGATTGCGTCTATTGCTTTCCCTGATCAAGTTGTGTAGTCCATATTTTTTTGCAGTGTAAGAATTTCAGATTACAGGATAGTTTTTTCCTAAAACCAAATTGTTTATTAGAGAGTAGGTTGTTTGTCTCTAAGTGGAGGATAATGGATTGATTAAGTCTGTCAAGCCTGTGTGGAAACTGTGAGGGATGTTCTCTAGTTGTTTTGGATTAAGAGGGGTATTCTATGACCTGTTCTTTGAGCTCCAGCCCAGTCTAGTTGATTGACTTTGGATCAACCAAAAAGTCTAAAATCAAGAAGTACTCCAGTATAGGACTCCATACTGACAGTTACAACACTAAGAAGTGAAATGGGTATGGACCAATGTGGAAAATTCTTCATGCTCCAAAAATATGAAAGAAGGAGAGAGTGGGAGAGGGGGAGGGGAAGAGAGAGGGAGAGAGAAAGAGAGAGAGGGAGAGAGAGAGAGAGAGATCCAGTTTCCTGTGAGACACTTTCTATAACAACTAATCTTAGTGAACAACTTGGCCATTTGTGGCATAATCTTGCAGAGAAAGCAGAGAAAACTTGCTCCTTACTATGTTTCAGATATTGAGTAAAATATTGTTTCCTAATTTGGGCTTTAGAAATTAAATGATGTATTGTTACTGTAATTTGACTCTTACAATATATTATACCTGCTCTTGTCTTTATTTTTTCTTTTATATGACATGCTGCTAATGATTATTTTTAATTATAATTATACCAGGTTCCTAATAATTGATGGGTATAATTTATGAAAGACAATATTTGTAGCTCAGGGGGCTACAAGGGGTCTTTGGTGCTCTCAGAGCTTGGTTGTTTCCTTGCAGATGTTTCATTACCCAAACTAGGCAGCATTGTCAGTGCTAATAAGGAATGGGATTTGCTCCCAGTTTATATTTTAGTGGCTTGTCCTGTCAGTGTTGGTGGGGTTGATCTCAGAGTTCTTTGGTTAGGCTGTTTACTGTTGGCTGTTGGATATAACTTATATATTAAAATAAAAATGGAGGAAAAATTAATCATTTTGTTTTATTTTCTAAAATGAGAAAAGTTATCACAGGGAAGAAGTTGTTAAATGTGTTTGATCATTCAGGGATGTCCACAGGAAAATAAACAAAAAAGTCAAGCTGACAACTGCAACTGCATCATTAAAGCACTGCCCTTCTGACTGTTTTGTCCTTTACCTAGGTGGGACAGAAACACTTCTTAAAAAACATTTACCTAGTGTGGTTGTAAATCATGTCAAATAGATATTTCTGCTTTTAGCAAAACAGAAGCGAAGAAAAAGTGTAAAAGGATGATTTGAGCCAAAGGAAATTGGGTGCTGCTACGAAAGAAGTTTGGAAAAACGGAGGAAAGAACATTTCTTTAATGGTTTTTGTTACCACTGTGTTTCAACATCTCCCTACTATGTACAAATGCAGAAGAATTTTTTTGCTCAGAAAAATCCTTTCAAAATCACGTAACAAGGGAGGTGAAGTCTCTTGAATCTATTTTGCATTTGAACATTCTTTTCACAAATTTCTTCTCCCTCCCTTTTTTAATGACATTGCAGATGAATGTTTTTCCTAGCAAAAAAGAAGTCAGAATTCCATGTAGTGAAGAAATAAGGAATCATTTTAGAGTGCAAAACTGATGGCGCAGTGAACAAGGAATAGCTTACTCCATTTCTTTCAAATTTCTTTTTCCCGTAAAATAATCTCTCCCTGTTACATGCAAGTGTTGCGAATGGGGGATGTGGTGTGTGGAAAAGAAAGAGACTGCTTTATGTTTTATTCTATGCCACTATTGTAGAATAAAGCACAGTAGCCTGGATTCACACACTGAATGAAGTCATAAAGTCATGAAGTCTTCCTCTGTCTGGGAGAAGGGTACTTTTAAAATATGATGGATAAATCTAGTTTGCAAACCATGGAGTTCCTAAGATCCTAAGATGTTTTGCTATGCTTTCCCAAACTTGTTGTTTGATAGAACTAATGAGTTAAAAGTAACATTGTATATCACCTAGTCTAATCCCTGGTCAGTTAACCAATTAAAAATTTGAAGACAAAGCTAGGATCTTCTTTTTCCTTGGCAGCATCCCAGCTTTAAAAATCTACCTCTGTTCCTTCTCCTTTAAAAGATACTGACTATCAATGGCTTTGGGTGAGGAAGGAGCTGCCTGAAATTCATTGCAACATCAATGGGAAGGTAGGAAAAATTCACCTGAGAGCATCTTCACTGAAATTTGATTTCCTTTCAACTCTGAAAGCAACTATCCAGAATTTGAATTTACCAGTAGCTTATAAAATGGAAATAAACAGGTTTACCTTACCGGATTGAACAACGTGTATCCTCTTTTCCAAGATCCCATATGGAAAAGTATGAAAGGAACATAGATAAAAACCAACATCTTCCTCAGTGGTGTTGCTGAAAATCAAGGTCTTATTGTCTGAGGTAAAATTAGTGACCAAGACTCTGGCCTTATATTTGCTTTCTATATGTAGATCATAAGGTAGCCTGAAGGCAGCAATGAGCTGTTTTGTTTGATTCTCTTCCTTCTCCCATACCATCTGAGAAATAGATGCATTCTTTGGGCAGACACATTTAAGAGCCATGGTACTGGAGAGTTTCACAATTGAATCCACATGTTTTCCTTCTGCCATTAAAGGTACATTGCCTAAAAGAGAACATTTTTAGTTTGTTAAACAATGAATCACAAAAAAATCCACTTAATGCATGCGGCACTGATCAAATAAAATCTTTTCCTCAACCCAAACTCTTTATAATTGCACAGCTCTGCAAGCCCAACTCCAAAATTATTACTAATAACAATATGATGAAGTTATAATATTGGCTACATTTCTCCATTATCCAATTCATTTTGAATATAGTCAGATTCACTAATAAGTTAAACATCCATAGGATTGCAACACCAGAAACAAATAGCAGTGGTCTTACTTTTATTGGAGTAAATTACTTCAAAACTTCATAGATTTCCAAGGCACTTAGCAGGAAGTAAGCAGGCAAAAAAACCAACGAGAAAGAAAGGTATTAGTTAAGAAATGAGCCTTACTTAGATAGGACTGTAGAAAAGTCATCACCAAGAACACAAGGCAATTCATCTTCAGCACAGCTAAAAGAACTGAGAGAGCTTCATCTATGCTTTCTGTGTTTCCTGGTCACATGGTAGGGAGGATGGTATTTTTATCTGAACTAGCAAGACAAAAGGATGCATCACTTTGGAGGACTCTTGTATCTGTAAAGAGACACAGGAAGCTCATTTATACAAGTCGTCATGAATTCCATGACTATCTAGGACATCACAGGCTACTCCCCTCCCCTTAGATCATTTCAAATATTACTTTTGTGCTCTAAGTCTGTGCTAAGAAAATTGATTGATTGATAATCTTCTTGTATTGGTTCCTTGCTTTCTCACAGTTGAGTTTCTCTGTCTTAGTATTTTGAATGGAAGCATTGGCAGCACTTTGTTGCTACCTGTAAAATTGTGCTTATTGATTCATATGTCCTTCCTTCCTTCATTATGCAAATGAATCTCTTTCCAGGGAACAAATAAAGCCTTCCCTTAGTTTCAGGTCTATGGAGATTTTCAGTCAGGTAATGGTTGTCCCAAATGTATTTTTTCAAAGGGCAACTGGACTTCTTTTGATTTTGCTTGAAGATGTTTTGTTTCTCATCCAAGAAGCTTTTTCAGTTCTGAATGAAGTGAACCGAAGAAGCTTCTTGGATGAGAAGCAAAATTTCTTCAAGCAAATACAAAAAAGTCCAGTTGCTTTTTTTTTGTGGAGGGGGCGTGGACACCTTAGCTTTCATTTCAGACATTTAAAAAGTAAACTAATTGAATAGGCCTCCTTTAATCGGCTGAACCAATAAAGCCTAAACAATATTATCTTGTTAGGCAAGGTGGTCACTGAATGTGAGACATAAATCTTTGCTCTGTATACACTGATCTTAAAGGAAAAGGCATTGTCTTATGCAAAAAAAAAGGATGATTCAGAGGTTATTTACAATTAGATTTTGAGGTTTGCCACAGAAAATAACTTTGCATTGTAAGATATGTAACCCATGATTGCTAGTTCCCAGACAATTATGATTATCTTAATCAACACCAGTCTTTAATCATAACTTCTATTTAAGTCTGTTTGCTCTTTTTGTTATATTCTTTGGCTAGATTTAGGCTACCTAGAATTGTAGTTAGATGAATGTTACATTGTTAGAATATTAACTGTTGTGTGGGTGAGTCTAGGACAACTCAGAGCAACCAGCTCAGCATGGCCAGTTCACGATGGCCACCTTGCCACTGCAAGTTGTCTCTGCCAACTCACTACAAAGTCACCACAAGATATTTCCACACAGCCAATTCACTGTGGAGACAACTCATCGTGAATGGCTGGAGGCAAAGCTGGATACTTACGGGACCGCCTGCTGCCATCAACAACCTCCCGCCGCCCAGTACGCTCCCACAGGGTGGCCCTACTTGGGGTGCCGCCGCCTGACCGTTGTCGGCTGGTGGCCCCGAGAGTTCGGGCTTTCTCTGTGGGAGCTCCCTCCCTATGGAACGATCTCCCCCCGGAGATACGGGCTATGACGGATATTCTGACCTTCCGGCGCGCAGTAAAAACCCTGCTTTTTGAACAGGCCGGCCTGGCCCAGTAACTATGTTATTTGGTTTTAATTAATTAAATTAGGGTTTTATTAGTTTTAATTTTTAACTTAAATTTTAATAGACAGCCGATTTGGTTATTTATTTTTAATAGTATTTATTATATTTTTATTGTATGTTTTTAGTGGGCTGTTCACCGCCCCGAGTCCCTTTTTGGGAGAGGGAGCGGTATAAAAGTACGATTAAAATAAAATAAATAAAAAAAAAATAGGTGGGCCCCTAGAGTTACAGCAATAGCACTTAGACTTATATACCACTTCACAGTGCTTTGCAGCCCTCTCTAAGCAGTTTACAGAGTCAGCATCTTGCCCCAACAATCTGGGTCCTCATTTTACCGATCTTGGAAGGATGGAAGTTCTAACCACTGCACCACCACAGCTTATGGATGGTGCTTTATATCTCCCATTCCATGGTTTTAGAAGTACATTCCCAATCTCCAACATAGGAAAGTTCATAGTTACTGCAAGAGATGTAAATCTGTTAGCGTTCTCCAATTGTTTTTGCTCAGGCAACCAGATCTAGCAGATCTAGTTCACCAGGTCTCCCCTATTAAACAATGTCATCTTGTTGGACCCCAGACTCATGCCTTTTCAGCAACAGCAGCTCCATTTGAAACAACATTTCTCTGGAAATCTACAGGATCCCGACCTTGATAATCTTTCATTGGGCCAAGTGGCTAGATGAGCTCCCCTTTTGTCAACATGGCTTTCTTGATTCATATAAGACTGTCAAATAAGTAGGGTTATTCTTTATCCTTGTACATTGGGGTTATACGTTGTTAGGTTTTCTTTGTGTTTTTAATCCTAGTAAGCTGCCCTGTCGCTTGTGTGATGGGTAGCTGTATCAATCACATAAACAAACAAGTACTTCCATTTTAATCCAATAGATTAAAGCTGTATATCATACAGCAAGTATAGCCAATCAAGTCAGAAGACAATCTTAACAGTATTATAAGAAACAACATTGGTTGAAACATAATTTCTTAGGCTGTATCACCTAGCTGTGAAATGGAGATACTGGGAAACAAGATAAGCATTTCATTGTTCCCATTGCAAAGTTCCAAGGATGATATACAGAACAGAAATTCCATCATATTTAATTTAAAGTTACTCAGTAAAATGCCACATGAAAGGCTCCACTCAGGAGAGCAGCACAATGCACTTTCTGATATCAGATGTATTATCTAAGGGCTGCAAAGCAGCATGCCAAGATAAATTACACCTTGCTCTATTCTGCCATCAGAGGTAGATAGCTGTTTTGATTTAAACTTAGGCCAGGATGAGCCAGAGGCGGCAGTAGCACAAGGATATGACGGTAACATTTCAGCATTTGGAACTGCACGTTTCATCTGATTAACCTTATTATTGATATTTTATCCTTCTTAATCAGATAGCTGTTCTGGATTTTAATTTCTCTCTGCAAAGTCTTGACTGAAACTGGCAAAAAGTCCTGATTGGAAGCTGCAGAAATTCTGAGGAGGAGGAAAGCCTATGGGATTGACCTCATATTTTACAGATTTTCAGGACAGCAGGCAATAAAATTGCTATTTGATGAAGACCACAGCTTTGTCTTAAGTGAAGAATATTCAGGCTGTTCCTACAAGATACACAGCTCAATACATAAGTTTTGCTGCAATTTTTTTTTCTGAGAACATTAACTTAGCTTGCTTTGTCAAACAAACAGTCTTTATAATAATTGCCTCATCCTTTTTGGTGTATTGTTTTTCCATCCCAATGACATTTTTGTTAAATTTGGCATCAAAGGATAAAGGGAGCTTCATGATTATCCATATTTACCAGGTAGCATCAAGGAAAGCTTTATTTTTAAAACCTAAATGAGCTTAACTCTTCACAGAGTGAAAGATACTTCAATTCAGGAATTATCTTTTCCAGAATATGCAAAAGCAGCAATTATCATACAAACAAGAGTAAGGAAAGCAATATAATCTTGACAATATTGAAAAAAAATATGGAGGTGTTAGCAGTGTATGATTAGAAAAAAAATCAAAATGGTTATGATGACATTGTAATCAAAGTTCTGCCTGGCTTGATTGTGCCATTGTGGTGACTTCGCTAAAGAGATTCTTGAAAACCTCTTTGTAGTTAAACCAAAAGTTCCGATAAACAAGAATTAGTAAAAATGATAGTAAAAATGGTCTTGGTCAGTGATGGGATTCAAATTTTTTTACTACTGGTTCTGTGGGCGTAGCTTGGTGGGCGTGACAGGGGAAGGATACTGTAAACTCTCCAGTCAGAGATGGTATTTGCCAGTTCTCCAAACTACTCATAATTTCCACTGCAGAACTGGTCAGAACCGGCTGAATACCACCTCTGGTCTTGATGGTATCTGTAACAGGAAAAGAAATTGAAATGGCAGTTCCAGCAATGTGTTTGAGGCTCTGTCCGTAGGGAGAAAGTAGGATTTTGATCACATTGCCACAACCATCTTGAGTTTCAGTTTTTGTTTTTAATTATGACTTGTAAACATTCCTTGAACTGTTGACAAGTTTGAAACTGAAGAGAACATCCAATCCCACGTGGTGGCAATGTGATATAAGAGTTTCAGATTCGGAGAAGAAAGATTTTGGTGAGCTTAGCGATGGATAACTGAACAACAGCAAAAAGGGGGTGCTGCCAAAGACCACCAGGAGGGAGTAATAGCTCTGGTTTGTGTCATTGCTACCAGCAATCAGTTGTTTGGCGATGGATATTTCTGGGTCTTTTGTGCAATGCAGGGAATAGGAGCATCCACATGTCAAATATGCTAGATACACCATTGATGAACAAAATAGATTTACTACCTATATTTGAGAATCAGAACAAAAATTGAAAGTAAAATAAAAAAAATGATATCTTGATGGTTAGGTGACATGATAAGATCTGCCTATAGCATTGTTGGAAAAGGTTTCTGATAAAATCCATATTTAATTATTGAATATTGAAAGAGAAATGCTGAAGTTGCAGATACTGCTGTTGAGTTCATCTAGTAGTCTCATTATTATATGAGTCAGACTTCAGATAATCTCTGTTAACATAATCCAAATAGTTAAGTATCAAAATGGAATTTCAAAAGGAAAGACTAAACCATGGTTCTAATTTGAACATCACCAAAGGGGTTCTGGAATTTTACTAAAGTAAAATTAAAATTTTACTAATCTAAATTAAATTAGTTTAAGTTGATCTGAAAAATTTATTTTAAATTTGAGTACCTAGGCCTTCATTAAACAGGTGAATCCAAGATGATTCACAACAGTATTCTATACAGGTAGTCCTTGATTTACAACAATTCATTTAGTGACCATCCAAGGTTACAACAGTTCTGAAAAAAGTGACTTATGACCATTCTTCAATTACAATCTATGCAGCATCCCCGTGATCATGAGATCAAAATTCAGATGCTTGGCCACTAGTTCACATTTATGACCATTGCTGTGTTCCTTTTGATCTTTTGATCACCTTCACACAAGCAAAGTCAATGAGGAAGCCAGGTTCATTTAACAATTGGGTAATTAATTTATCAACCGCAGTGATTCATTTAACAACTGTGACAAGAAAGGTTGTAAAATGGGGCAAAACTCACTTAACAAATGTCTCATTTAACAACATCTTTTGGGCTCAATTGTGGTCATAAGTTAAGGACTACCTGTATCAGAGAGTGAAGCATGCCCAAAGCCTGAGCCTTTTACATCCATGTGATGCATGCTTTTTTTTTGACTCCCCCTCCCTCAGGAGGCCCTCCTCTGTCACCAATTCATTTCTGACCTAAACATTGGTATATATGTTTAATTCCTGTATGGGAAAAATATAGTAATTTGGTTGAAGTATGACATGCTGTCTTGATGTCTCTTGGTTATGTTTTGCAGCTGATATATTGCCCTTTGCTTTGTCGCGGTTGTAACTGACAAATTATCTTTAAATCTATGGTTTTCAGCACACAACCCACAGATGTTACTATTTCCACTATGCAAAAAATTTCCTGCACAACCCACAGGGTTACAGATCTCTCAAACACAGCGGTCACAACACTTGCCCTTATTTTTTTCAACAGCAATTATTATAGAAAATGCCATGTTGCTGTTAGATCTTTTTCTCTCATTTATATTTTTAAAATGATTTTTGTTCCATTAAAATATCCAACTAGGGTAACCTGAAATTTAGCAGATGGTTCATTGTACATGTACAACTGTTATCCAGGACATATTACCTTCCAAAGGAATCCATTCACATAATCCACTGGGATTGATTAATATTAATTGGTGAATTATTAAGAGATGCTAAACATGTTCTAAGCTTCCTGTAAAATGGTTTGATTGTATTAAGAAATAAAGAGAACAAATTCATGTTAAAAATAGTTTGAAGTAAAATTTCTGGTGCTCTATTGTAACAAAATTTACATCTCAGGCATTAATTTCTATACAGTACCAAGTAAACACCACCAACATTTATGGTCTTGCATATGATACTGATATATTTTCTTATAAAACTCTTAAAAACAGCTATACCTTATTTTAAACTTTCACTTCAATGTTTGATTGTGGGAATATGATCAAGTAGAAATTATTAGATGTAGTAGTCAAATTACTATCAATCAATCAAGGAAGCAAGCAAGAAATTGAGCATTTGGTTTTTAGGAAACAGTTTTTCATTTAGTCTTTCTTTTCAGTGAAACACCTTTTTTCCTTCTTTGAAAAAAAATGGTAAATCAAATGGAAGTCTTTGAACGTGACCTAAATTCTACATTAGAGAACAAATGTTGGAAACGATGTTTATTGTGCTAGGAAATAAGGTTCAAAGTAATAATTTTAAAATATTATTTATGTAAAGCAAGGCATTCAACAATGTGACCTTGAAAGACAGAATGTGATTGGATGAAGAGATATTTCTTTAATCTCTTATCTTTCAAGAGAAGGAATCAATAAGAAATGAAGGCTAGGATTACTTGACTTGACATCTTAAGCATAGTCAAACAATCCTGTTTTTTTTTAAAAGAACTATGTAACAGGCTAAACATCTCAGACTTTTTTTCCTGCCACAATTCGTTCATTCTCAAATTTCTCTAGAAACATTTGACTATTGCTGATGTCTCCATGGATCTTCAGCGCTTGAGAAGCTGGCTGGAGTGAAGCACCCATTCTTTTAACTCAAGATTGGGTCATTGCCCTGAAGTGGGTGTTGGCAACTCTTTCATTTCTCTGTTGCAGCTCCCTGTGGCCCTGTCACAGCAGAGGGATGAAATAACTGTTGCCCTGTTGCCCTGGCAATGGGTGGAGCCTTTGTGCAGGAGTGAAGCGCCCCATACTACTTTGTTGTGGTATATTTGCTGTTGTCACCAGCAGAGGGTTGGGAGAGGACGGGACAGATCTTGCTGGATGGGGGCCATCCCCCAAGCCTGGCCTTACTCCTCCCTCATCGGCGGGGCCAAGGGAAAGAAGGGGGTGGTGTGGGGAAGCACTCCTCTCCCCTGGCTGAGCATCGAGCACAAAATCCCAGAGGGGGTGGTGTGCGTGGCTGACCCAGCAGAAGCACCCCCATTGGTGAGTCAGATGGTGGAGAGGCCTGGTCCAGCTCTTGCAGCTGCCTGCTGTTCGGCACCTTCAACACGAGCTGCCGCCTTTGAAATGTGCCATGCCTTTGATGAAGGCGGGCAGTGATGGCTGGGGGCATGGGGAGGCAGCGGAGGCATCAGGGCTGTTCCCCCCTCTTCAGCAAGCAGGGCCTGGAAGAGCGCAGAGTTGCGGACCGAGCACTGGAGGGTCAGAAGGCACACTGTCACCCCAATGTGCATTTCCAGTGCGCGCTCCTCTGTCCCAAAGTGGGATTAAGTGGAAGGTAGGAGAAGGGAGCAGGCCCGGATGGCTTTCCTTTTGGTGTGAGGCAGGGGAAAGACCCAATACCTCATCCATGGCCTGCCCACTGCTCTCACTGTGCCTTGTGCAGCACAGTGAAAGTGCATTTCACAATGGGGGAGACTGGGTCCCCACCTCCTCCTGGAGCCCATTACGATGTACAGCCACAATGCAACCCTGGCCCACTTGCCTCTGGCAACTAATTCGGGGTGGAGAGCAGGTCGCGCATCCAGCGCCAACCAAGGCCAGAATTAGCCATCCTTTTCCTGCTGCAGCAGAGAGAGGCAGTGAGAGACAGATTTGGCTCGGTTTGGCTTCGACTGCTCCCCTCTCTCCACCTTTGCCCAGTTTTGCAAGGATTTAGTGGACACTGATGGGGGGGTTGTCCCGTACCTTGCCTGCCAAGTGTCTTCGGGGGTGCCTGGGGACTACTTTTTCTGGCCATTTTGGACCGAGTAGCAGGATGTGTGCCTGTGTGAGTGTGCTGCTGCTTGAGATGATGCTTGTCTGAAATGTGTGTGGAGATCTAAGGCGGCAACCTCGTGGCACTATGTTGTAACAGCCTGACTCCTTTTACAATGCAAGGTTTATTTTTGTATCTTTCCAGAGACAGAGAACGTGCCAAATTTCCTTACAGTTATTCCCTGGGTATGTGGGGGTGGAGAGTCAGGGAGAGGGAGAGAGAGAAGAATAAATAAAAAGAGAGAGAAAAATAGAGACAGAGAGAAAGAGAGAGAGATGAGAGGGAGATAGAAAGATGAGAGAGAGAAAGATAGATGGGAGAGATATCTGTTTCCCATAGAAAATACTGGGAGCCACAAAATTGGGTAGGCGTGGCTGGCGGAGTGTCATGTGACTGGATGGGAGTGAGTGACATCAAGTTGGCCACGCCTACCCAGATTTTGTGGTTCCCGGTGTTTTCTTTTGTTTTCTTTTATTATTTAAATTTTTATTTTTAATACAAACAATCCATCATCCATTAAACAGTGTGTCATCTGGGTACAAATAACTTGTGCGATAACAATTAAAATTTCCAACCATAATCATTTACATTAGTATTAATTCTCTATTCTTAGCTTATACATAATATATAATATAATATACATAATATATCTAATTGTTATAACAATCCAATCCGGTGTTTTGTTTTCTGTGGGAAAGAGGTCCAAGTGGCTCTTTGAATGTTTAAGATTGCAGACCCCTGCCCTAAAGAGACCACACTTCTTTTCACAATCACATTAAAACATATTTATTAATACAAACTCAAACATTGCAAAAATATATATTCACATAATTACAATTTACAATTAGCTACTTCATTACTTTCTTACATCTGTCTGTAACATCATAATGCTGGAACAGCATTTCCATGGAGATATTTACTATACATTTTTCGGATTGACCTCTCCTATTATTAAGTCGAAAACTCTGCAAAATTTCCTTTTCTTGGTAGATAATTCAATATAAGAGATTTAATATTTAATATGTCATTTTAGTTCTCATGACTTTTGGAAAAACCAGTCCAGTTGATGTCTCCTCTGTTAACATGTTGTCTATCAAGAGCTAAGAAGCTGTACAAGTGTTTCCAGGCACTTTATGTGATATGTTTCTTCTTGACTTTCTTGTGGCTGTTGAAGACCTAAAAGGGAAATGCATTAATTTTTAAAGTAACAGATAAATGTCTCAACTGAAAAGAGAAATAAAAGCCAAATTACTTACATTGTCATATTGTTGTGAATAGTTACAATTCTGATATTCTATTATTTAGTCATAGTAAATTAAAATACATTTTTCATCAATATCTGGCAGCTGAGTTTGAACCTGATCTAGGAATGCCTACACTGACTAGCAATGTCTCTCTAGAGTTTCTAACATTGATTTTCCCAGTCCTAGCTGGTTATGCTAAAATTTAAACCGAGGTGCCACACTATTCTACAGACCTTTCTTGTTTATTCAATAAATTTAGACAATGTTACAATACTTTACATAATACATAGAGCCTTACAAATCTATGTGAATGGGTGAGAAATGCATTGGTCTTTCATACAAACAATGCCTCATTTGATATTCCCTTCTATTATTTAGAGCAGGGGTATCCATGCATGGCAACTTTTAAGACCTGTGGACTTCAACTTCCAGAAGGATTCTGGGACTTGAAGCCCAAAAGTTTTAAAGTTGCCAAGATTGGACACCTCTGATTTAGATCATGTTGTTTCTAAACATGCCAATTATGTTACACATGGAATGGTACATGTTTGGAATCTATCTGTTCTAGAACAGAAGTACTTTTGGCTATCCCAGCAACTGAACACTCGAGGGTTTGTTCATAGTTTGTGAATTCTAAAACTCACTATTGATTTGTATTATATTTTACATTTAGTATATCAAATAGGGCACAAGTCAACATTTTAAAAAAGTGTTTATTTTTATAGAAGAGATTTAACACGTTTAATTCTTACTTTTTAAAAAATGCAACTGTCTTTGTCTTAGACTTAAGCCTCTCTGTACATGAAAATTCTATTTTCTTCCTTGCACAGGCATTAAATTGAGTTTGTGTGCACAAACTTTTGTACAACTCATGATTTAATGAGAGTGCTGTTTGTGCTAATTATATCAGGGTTTTGTTTGTTTTTGTTTCACTATATAGCTGTTTCACTTTGTAACTAGCTTGGATGTAAATCAAGATAACCCACAACTTGTTCTTTAGAGAAGGCTATACAAGCTGGCTTTTGAAATAATTATCTTGATATCCTATTTTTTTTTTCTTTTACTGAAAGAAATTTTATGGCTGAATCAAGAAATAGATGTAAAAATAAATCAGGAGTGTCTCAGAACATGAAATACTCCTAAAGCATATACACCAACCAAATCATAATGCTCAGGAATATCCATGGGAGACTACAGATTTCTCTAATATAAAATGCAATGTGCTCAGGATATATCTATTTTTTGTTTTGTTCTTTTAATTATAGACTGCATTTCTCTAAAAGTTTAATCAATATATTGTAAAGAAAAATCTCATTAAACTATGAAAACATATGTAATATTCAGCTCATCTAGAATAATTTAACATTTTTTCCTGGAAAAAACTTGAAGGGAAAGCTTAATTGGCTTTTTATCTAGTGAATTATCCAAAATTACTTTCCAGCTGTGCTGATATTAGCCTGGCAATTTCCTTTATTTTTACTGTCTGCCAGATAGGAGCCTCACCCACTGGCAACAGCCAGGAAGCAACCATTTTTTTTTTTTGTTATACTTGAATAATAAGTGCAGCTGGATAATCCTGATGCCTATCACTAACAAATGCATTCTACCTACAATTTTTGTTTTATTACTAATTTTGAAGATTTGCAAAAAATATAGCTAAAACTTTGTGCCTAATGATTAAACTTCCTTGCTTATTGCCCATCTCACTAACATCTTGCCTGTAGGACATACCAGAGCCATTTCCCCCAAAAAGTAATTTCCAAATCATACATATTTTTCTCCATCCCTCCATCCCTCTGTCCATCTATCCTCCATCCAAGCAAATAGACTAAAACAGGGCTGTCAAACTCGTGGCCCGGATGCGTCACACACTGGCCACACCCACACCCGGTTTAGTGAAGGGGGAAAAAGTTGTGATATGTCACATGATGACACCGTGACAATGCGAGTTTGACACCCCTGCTTTAAAAAGTAGTATCCAGAAATCATAAAATGTTTAGAAAGTTGCCTTTTCCTTTGAGAATTTCCCCCTGCCTACCCCGCACCCCCAAAACACCACTCATGCAATCCCAGTATTGTATTCTTGAGCAAAGTTGAAAATTGAACACATATTCGCATATCAAATGTTATTTGTTTGAGATGGAAACCGAACTTGTTAATAACATACATTTCTTTTCTGACATAAAAGCTTCATCCACCCTTCTTTTTATTGATGGATTCTTCAAAGTCACTTTTGCCTGTAGCACAAAAAAGAAAAAGAATAATTCAATGTTTGTTAATTCCCTTGTGCTGATGCTGTTCAAATCATTTCTTCGTCTTACTCCTTCCTTGGCAGTGGGCCATGAGGCTATGACATTCAAAAACTTAAGAATGCAAAACATGAAGGTACTTCTGTGAATTGTTTGATGGAGGAGGGGTGAATGCAGAGTAGAACAGGAGAAAGAAAACAGGTTCAATGAAATAACGCAATAAAAAGGAAAAGTTTTTTTCTTTCAAAAATAGCTGTTTGCAATACTCAGCATAACAGAATGCTCCCTATTGAATATGAATCTGCCTTACAACCAGCACAATACTCCAGAATAAAGATAGGGTTTGTTTTTTTACATTGTAACGAACACCGTGTTTTAAAGATAGTTTTATGCTGTGATATACCCATGTTAATTTGCCAAATGAATCTATAATGCAGATACTTAGTGCAAAGGAAAGTTATTTTTTATGAGATGGAAAAGAAAAAATACATGGTTTAATCGGACACATCCTAATGATCACCTCCATTCATAACTATAGTAAGTGCTTCATAGATTATGTTCAGAAGAAGAATGTAGGAATAAGAAAAATGAATACGAAAGATTTCTGTCATACTCTAATATAGTGGGTTTTTTTTAACATTGGCAACCTAAAGGTGTGTGAACTTCAACTCCCAGAGTACTCCAGACAACATTGCTGACTAGGGAATTCTGGAAGCTGATTTTCTCACATCTTCAAGCTGCCAAGGTTGAGAAACACTACTCTAATGTAAACCAAATAATGATGAACCTGGATTTTGACATTCAGTAATGAGTAATGGTTGCAGAGAGTGAGAGAAATATAATTGTAAAGCTACAGAATAGGATAGATATCTTTCATCTAATAAAGCCTTGATGGAGCTTCAATTATCTTGAACCCACAGCCATAATCTTATTGTTATGTACTGTAGTAAGTATTTTTAAGGGAATAGGAACCTGTGCTTTTTCCATCTTGAATGCCAGAGAAGATGTGACACTTGGTTTTTTTTTTTTTTTTAAGCTCTGGAGTGTAACAGAATATTGACAAACATTCTTTTTTTTTATAAGAAATAAGCTGAAGAAAAGACAGCAGAGAAATTCCTTATAAGAGAATGAGTGGAAAACACCAAACTGGAGGAAGGAAACATGAGCTGTCATTCATGAAAGAAAAGAACAGCTTATTTGCCATATTTACATTCAGAGAAAGATGGTGTGCTTTCATGCATTACATAAAGAAAAAATCATTTTCTGTGACCTTTTTAATAATAAACATTTGAATCCAGAAAATATAAAGAGAAAGAGAGAAACTGTCTCAAGAATTTTCCTTTTTTTAAATTTAATTTACTTATACTAAAGAACCAAAATAATTTTAAATAGTATGTTCTTGACTGAAATAGGACCCACCATTTTTGCTGCATGCTTTCATCTGCTGCAGCATTGTCTTAGTCAAGAAGTGAGAAAGGGCTAATGGCAGATACATGACATCATTAATTTCTGATATATTATGAGAAACTCATCAAATCTGCAGACGGCACCAGTTGACAGAAATAGTCAACATTCCAAAAGTAAGGTTTAAGATACAGAAGGATCTTGACAGACTTGAACATTGAGTCCTACCTAACAAAATGAAATTTAATGGTGAAAAAAGTATGGTTCTACATTTAGGCAAGAAAAACCAAATGCACAGGTATAGTATAGGCAGTACTTGGCTAAATAGTAGTAATCTTAAAATCCTAGTGGACAATTAAATATAAGCCAGCAGTGTGGTGCAGCTGCTAAAACAGCCAACACACTCCTAGGCTGCATGAACAGAGGGATAGAATCAAGATCAAGTGGAGTGTTAATACCACTTTATAATGCCTTGGAATACTGCATCTAGTTTTGGCTGCCATAATGTAAAAAAAGATGTTGAGGACTCTACAATAGGGGTGTCAAACTCGATTTCATTGAGGGCCACATCATGGTTATGTTTGACTTTATGGACCGGGATGGGCATGCCCAAGGGGGGCATGTCCAGCTCAACGTCACTTGTGTTGGGGGCGCCTGTGGTAGCCCAAGCACTTTGCCAATGAAAATTGGCTCCCAAGCTCCGGTTTTGGCTATGACTGCCTCCTGCAGCCCTCTACCAGCAAAAACGGAGCTCGGGGTGGTGGTGCTGTGGCCCTCCCAAACTCTGTTTTCACTGGCAGAGGCATCACAGGCCGGTCCTTCACTGTTTCCAGGACAGCCCCATGGACTGCCACAAAGATGAGGGGGTCAAGCTATTCTCCAAAGCACCAGAAGGCAGGACAAGAAGTAATGGATAGAAGCTAGTCAAGGAGAGAAGCAACATAGAACTAAGGAGAAATTTAGGGTTAAATGTTAGAACAATTAATCAGTGCAGCAACTTGCCTCTAGAAGTTATGAATGCTCTAACACTGGAAGTTTTTAAGAAGAGATTTATCTGAAATAGTATAGGATTTCCTGCCTGGACTGATAGAAGACCTCCAAGGTCCCTTCCAACTCTGTTATTCTGTTATCATATGCATATGATGCATGCTGCAATTTAAAGTTTCAGATGTTGGAATGTGACTATTTAACAGGGGATTTCTATCATATCATCACATATGTGTCATCATTTCAACACTGCAGTTTGCTGCAGTTGCCACTGCACCTTTCCAACTCTTACATTCTTTGATTTGCTCAATGATTTCACTGATTATATTCAATGCCAATCAACTGTATTACTGACAACATTATGAAAATGTAGGCTGGGTAGAATTGTGCTTATATGCATAGAGAGACTGGTGTATTTATGTATACATTATTATACACATGCAGACTAAGAGATTAGTGCCTAATTGAAAATTGCAGTACTTCTGTATTAACACATTTCATTTCATTTCATTTATTAGTTTTCTATACCGTCCCTCTCCCTTCCGGAACTCGGGGCGGTGTACAGCCAAAGTTAAAAAATGATATAAGTACAATATTTAAAAAACAATTAAAAAGATTAAATATAGTGGCTCCATATATCAATCAAAAATATAAAAGATTAAAACCCATTAAAATCAAATTAATCCTATAAAACCCTAGGCCAGACTGGCTTGATGAAATAAATATGTTTTCAACGCACGCTGGAAGGCCAACAGGTCTGGGACGGTCCGGGGGCAGCTCATTCCAGAGGGGGGGTGCCCCCAAGGAGAAGGCCCGTACCCTTGAGGTCGCCAGACGTCCAGCCGCCGGCACCCCAAGGAGGCCCACCCTATGGGAGCACATCAGAAATAAAATCCTCAAGCCTTTAAAACACTAACCTTCTGATAGTTGTGAAGCAAAGCCCAAATTGCAGATGCTCCTATTCTCTGAGCTGCAAGGCTATCACTTTCCAGACAGGCAGATAGCAACGCAACAGCTTTATCTAGGAGGAAGACAAAAGACCGCACATGTATCTAACCAAAGGCTGTTATATCACAGTTTCAGCTTCTCCAATGCATTCTTGTGAGTAATTTCTCTCTTCCTGTGATAAATATTACGTCAATACATAGGCTTATAAAAGTCACTACAATTTCATTTCAAGAAACTTCTACACCGTAGCTTCTTCTGTTGCATCGATATTAAAAAATGATCCTGATAGGAGGGGGAAAAAAATGGAACATACATGGGTGTGTATGCAGCATCAGTTGGCAGATATTTCACTCAGGTGTGTCAGTTTCTTTAAAAAGATGCCCAGAGGTATTCCATGGATCATCTTTTCACCTTTAGATCTAGGCTGCTGCAGATCCCTATTAAATGTTGTAAAAAATCAATCTAAATGTAAAAAATAATGCCAAACTTTCAGGACTTAATTTACTGGCTATCTTCTTATGCTAATTATACTATAAATATTCTATATTATACATAATCTGCATTTACTATTACATTTACTATATATTGAGGGGAATGATTAAGATGTTGATGAGTATTATCCCTTCTCAGTATTAAAACAAAAAGTTCTCTAATTCTGCTTTCATGCAAGCTTTGTGATTGTACCTCTGGAAATTACCTTCTATTGTACTTGAGTTCTTATTATGATTTTGTTCAGAACATCAATTAGATTGACTTTCAGTATCTTTAAAAGATATTGTAACTGGATAATAAAACTTTTCCTTTCTTGGCCAGCACCTTACATTTTTCCATCCACTGCCTTTATTTATAGGTCTTTTCTCCCTCCTTTTCACCTTCAACATAGCTGAGTGATGAAGAGGACTCATTACTGAAAATCTTGTGCAGTAGTCTATCAGAATAGTCAGACAAAGAAAATCTAGGATTATCTGATTCTAAAACTGAATCTTCTATAGTCACTGAAAGAACAATGTTCACAATAATATTTGAACTCTTTACTCTAGCGTAATACCGTAGTTCTGAGCCTGAAATTATATACTAGAGTTATTTTATAAGCTCCAGCTTTCTCCCAATACTCCTGACTACTTGCAATCTCATCCTGTATGTTTAAAAGGCCCTTCATAGGGAAGAATGGCTTAAAGACAGACAATAGGTATTTACCATTTGCTAGTATCTTGGGTTTGTTGGCTGGACTAAAGCAGATATTGTGCAGAATCAGAAGGATCATGTCTGGGTTGTTTCTGTGTTTATATTTGGCCATCTCTATAAGTTGATCCAAGCCACCATTCAATTTCACGATCATTTGCTGTCCATCTTCTCCAAAGGATAAATTCAGTAAGAGTTTTATCCAAGCAATAGCCAGCATGCTGAGGCTTTTGTTTCCTCCTTTTGGCAATGATAGTGACAAAAAGTTCTGCAGAAAATTATTCTAAAGTAGGAGTGAAAAAGATGTGGTTATTAAGAAATTATTTTCCACAATCCATTAACAAAACATGTTACTCCCTACCTTGAGAAATATTGAATAAAGGAATAAAGGAAAATATTTGTAGCTCAGGGTTGAAATGTAGGGTCCTTGGTGCTCTCTGTTTGATGGTTTTCCTGCAGATGTTTCATTACCCAAACTGGATAACATCAGTTGGGTAATGAAATGTCTGAAGAAAACAACCAAGCTCAGAGAGCACCAAGCACCCTTCAGTATTAAATAAGACATTCCACAAGAACAACTCATATTGTCACAGCAGTGTCACGTGACATATTGGGACTTTTTTCCCCTTTGCTAAACCGGGTGTGGGCGTGACCAGCACATGACGTATCTGGCTCGCTGGCCAGGAGTTTGACAGCCCTGCACTAGAAATTTTGTTACATTTGAATAAATTAGCTCTCTTTATTCTGAGTTATCCTTCTAAATGTAGCATGTTTTGAGATGAGGAACTTCTGGTGCTCTAGGTGTTGCTAAACTGGATTTTCCAAAAAACTGGCTAAGTTGCTGGCAATGGATATTGGCAACTGTGGTTCAGTAACATCTGAGGAAAAATAAGTCCTCATTTTTATCTCACCCTAGTCAGAACTTCAACTGAAAATCCTGCTCTATACAAAAGGCCTTAGTGCTTTTACTAATTTCAACAATACTTGAAAATGCACTGCTTTTTCTCAGTAAGTTAAATGATGCCATTTATAAAATGAAAATAACTCTTCTTCTCCTATCACTATATAGTAATCAATAAAATATAATTATAATTATTTATAACGTTGTACACAAAATACATTGTCGCTCGTATTTTAATAATATCTGTTGCTTCTATAAAAACAAAACACAACAAAAGTCAGGAGTTAAAGAATCATAAATAGGATATAAAAACTATTTTCAATTTTTTCTTCTTCAAAATACTGTATTTTTTTCTCATGCACAATGTAACAATTTGTCATCAATTTCTTAAACATTTAAGTTTAAGAAACACTGTCAGTAAGGAGAGACAACATGCAAATTCTGGTGTTCTATAAGACATTTGAAGAGCTTGCACAAAGTCTTTAGGAAAAGGAAGTACACTTCTGGAAGATTGTTTTGGCTAGGAGAAGCTGACACCGACAAAAGACCATTAGGAGATACAGAAATCATAATAGGTACTCATGCACTGCAAACGGGCCTTGTTATACTTTGTGCAACTGTGCATAAAATTGTTGCTTATTCTTACTACAGAAAAAAACCTCAAGAATACACAAAATGTAGAAGCTCTACATTGCCAAATGCTTCCTGTAGATATTTTAAGGCCAGCTATCTTCAGTAATATATGTGTCCTAATCCTGTCAGACATGTGGAGTTAAGCATCCATTAATTAATTTAAAAGCCTCCAAAAGAAAACTTCCTTTAGATATCAACATGTATATTAAGCTGCTGTCAGGAAAAGCTATGCAGATAGGCAATTACTCCATCAAACTACAAGCAAATTTCTGGGCATTCAATATATCCTGGCTCTACTTGAAGCTGAACTGAGGGATTTCTTGCACACAAGCGATTTGTTCAACAACTAAATTTTCTGCTAGAAAATCAAAAAGCAATCCATATATATTTTTTTCATCTATCAGCTATTCTAAATGCTAGATGGATTTCTAGATAATTTTATTAACCAAGGTTATAGACCAAATGAAAAGCAGTTATGAAAGTTGTTGTGAAAAGTTCACTTTCTAACTGCAGGACTAGAAGCTGAACCAAAGCATTTTTGGGTAGGGTAGGGTAGGGTAAGATGGAAGGATGGAAAGAAGGAAGGAAGGAAGGAAGGAAGGAAGGAAGGAAGGAAGGAAGGAAGGAAGGAAGGAAGGAAGGAAGGAAGGAAGGAAGGAAGGAAGGAAGGAAGGAAGTATCCAAAATAAAAACTGGTAGAGAATAATTCTTTAAAAAACTAATTTTTTAATCAGTGATGAAAATATAGAATAGAATAGAATAGAATAGAATAGAATAGAATAGAATAGAATACTTTATTGGCCAAGTGTGATCGGACACACAAGGAATTTGTCTTGGTGTAAATACTCTCAGTATACATAAGGAAAAGATACATTCGTTAAGAATCAAGAATCATAACGTACAACACTTAGTAATAGTCATAGGGTACAATCAACAATCAAATCATACTAGGAAACAGTCAATATAAATCGTAAGGATACAAGGAACAAAGTTGCAGTCCTACAATCACAAGTGGGAGGGGATGGGTGATAACGAGCGATGAAAAGATTAGCAGTAATAGTAGTGCAGACTTTGTAATAGTTGAACAGTGTTGAGGGACTGTTATAAATATTAACAGTTCTGCATTATTATTGAAGTCTAAATCTAATTTGTTCTTTCCAGCAATGGTTGTCGCCTTTTAAAGCTCCTTTTAAGACTAACAAAGGACCTTTTAATTCTCCCAGTATTGCATCTTTTCCATTTAAAGCACTTACGTGATTTTTTAAAAAACAAAACGTGTCATGTAATGATTTACTGCTTTACTACTTACATTGCTCATGCATCTGTTATGATTTTTAAATACATAGTTTCTCCCCCCCTCTCAAACACACACAGTGTTTTGCAATATTCTACATTGCGAAATATAAATGTTAACATCGCAAACAATCCTGCACATTGAAAAGCTAATGCAATTGTCCTCATTCCTTTTCATCAGGATAGATTTAACTTTTTAGACAATGTTTCTATGCATATGGAAAAAGATGGTGAGAAGAAACAAAGGGCAAGGTTCTGCCTTCTCCAATTGGTGTGCCCAATCTGAGGAGAGGAGTTCCTCTTTCTTCGGAGCACTAGCAGCAAGATTCATGGCTGTGGGACTGGATGATGTCATCTATTTCTGTGAACAGCCCACTTCCATCACAGTTAACAGGTATAATAACAACAAAACATTAACAACCACTATCTTGTTGGTTGGTTTCCTTTGTTCCCCCATGCTCTTTCCTTTTTGATGTCACTCTTAATCATAAACTGAGGAAGAGAGCTATCTATGTTATAGTATTATTTATACCCATACAGAAACTTCTGGCTTGGGGTTTGTTTGGTTTTTTACAAAAAGGGCAGAGTTTATGCTTTGCATTTGGGAGCTTTAAAAATAAAGTGGCAGGCTGGGGGCAGAAAATGTCTTATTGACAAAGGCCTTTGGGAAAGTTTCTGACATATGCAGGAAGTGACTTTGCCATTCAAGGAAGAATTGCTGCCTCAACACAACCAGTCATTTCTGAGGAGCACTTTACTCCACAATTTCATCTCAGGATAACCACCTTGTCATGAAGAAAAGAAGCAAAGAACAGAGGAGATATTTCCCCCACAACAGGCACTTCTGACATATGACAAATTATACTGACAATGCGTATAATTTATCCCTAAAGCATAAGTCATGTACAAACGATGCCAAGATGCTTACATTAAACATGCAGGAATGGACGTTTTGCTGAGCTAAAAAGCAGAAATATTAACTAAAAAACAGAACAGAGGAGACAGCTTTTCTATTACTCTTTTATCAGCCAGTAATCTGGCCGATTAAAACGTGCATTTGGATGTGATAATATCTACAAGCTTCATCCACAGAAATCAGTGATGAAAAACTATACATAATTTTAAACACTTGTATCTTTAATCAGGGATTACAACTGAGCCAACGTTGCAGTAATAATCTCTACAATTGTGAATATTGAGTATTCAAAAGTAAGAAAGACGATTCATTAAGAATCCATAGATGGAGGACCTACAAAACAAAAATATGTTTATAGACATTTGATCAGAGATTCACTGATATACAATTGGATCAAGGTTAAAAAGAAACATTATATAAAAATCCCAATTTGGCTATCTATAATGGAAGCGATGATTCACCCAAATAATCTAGATCTGAATAAAATGTTAAAATATAAAGATCTATTGGATATAAATAGAAATTTAAAAACAAAACAAGAGCTCCAAGAACAAGGGCTGCTAATAGATTGGTGGGCTTATCTTCAAATACAAAGCTGATACAATAAGGATATAAAAGACTATGGAATATATTTGAAACCACAACAATTAGATAAAATCTTATTAGGACCAGATGAAAAAAATATTACTAAAATTTATAAGTATCTTTTAGAAGTAGAACTGGAAGAAATAGTGAAAGGATGTATGATTGCCTGGGCTCAAAACATTGGACATAATATAAAGTTAGCAGATTGGGAGACTATATGGAATAGAAATCATAAATTAACAAAATCAGTAACATACAAAGAAAATGCATATAAAATGTTTTACAGGTGGCATTTACCCCCTTCGAGATTAGCGAAAATGTACTCTAAACTGAATCCCACATGTTGAAAATGTGGGGAAAAAAGAGGGAACATATTATCATATGTGGTGGTCTTGCCCAGAGGCTCGAAAATATTGGCTAAAAATCCAAAAATGGCTACAGGAAATTACCAACGAACAATTAGATTTACAACCAGAGCTCTTCCTATTGGGGATCTTCAAAAAAAAATATGTAAAGACTACAAAATACTTATTATTACATATATTGACTGCGGCCAGGATTGCTTTTGCTCAGTGTTGGAAACAGTCATTCACACCTGTAGAAGAACTGGTTATACAAAAAGTTATGAATTGTGCTGAAATGGATAAACTAACATTGAGTTTAAAAGATAAGGAATCTTCAATATTTTATAAGGTATGGGAACAATGGTACAATTGGATAGATCGGACAGACTAAGGATAGAGGATTATTAAATATAGAACATAGATAGAATAAGAATATAGTTATGTATAAATTATCACTATCACACAAATGACTGTTATATGATAATGCACCACAAACAGTTGTTATTGAATTATATATATTTTTAATTTTTTTTTCCTTTTCTTTTTGTAATAAAATTCAATAAAGTTTTCTTTAAAAAAAAAAGAATCCATAGATGGAATAACTACATTATATTTACATACAAATGCATACACACACCCATCCACACATATAATTGTGTTCCACATACTTTGTGTTTGCTTGCACTATAATTGTTTATTATAAACCTCAATCTTCCATTCACGTTTTTTTTGCTTTTCTCTTAACATCTTCCCTGAGCACTGAACAAAACCAAAACCACTTCCTAAATGTTACCAGTATATTCAGAACACTGAATGCCTACCTTCTGAAGAACACTTTTGCAGTCTTGAGATACAACCAGGTTTGCCAGAAGATTAAAGGTCATCTGCTGAATGATGCCATTCTCAGACAGAGTTTGAGTCGCTAACTTCATGATGTTATGCATAAGTGGGTTCCCAGCTGCCGTTCTTTGGGTTGTCTGGAAAGAGCACAAGCTGCTACTTGCCACACAAAGGGAAGCACAGCCTTTAAAGATCAAAATGTTGTTACAGGTAAATATGAGGAGGGAAAAAAGAAACTTATTAAGTTGCCTGTTTGCCAGTAAACAATCTAATTCCATGTTAAAATAAGAGTTTTCAAAAACCTACATTCCACGTTAAAATTACGATTTTCCCAAAAAATATTTTTTTTGCTCAGGGTTATACTATGGAATTCTTGATATCTTTGAGATTGCAGATGTTTCAGTGTTAAACTAGGTAATATCATCAGTGCAAACTCACATTGATTCTTTTTTTTAATCTAGTGTGTAATGAAATGTCTACAAGCAAACAACCAAGCTTAAGAGAGCATCAAGAACTCAACAAAACTAATATATATATCATTAAATCTCACAGAACATACTTTATTTTATCAACTGTTACTGGAGTACAATGTTGACTAGACAAAGGAATCTTGTTTCAAGCTTTTTCTCATATGAAACCCACCCCTTTTCTCATCTCTAGGCTAATGGGAAATAAATAATTTATGCATAGTTACCCTTTCATGTGTACTTATTTCCTTCAACCTATATACTATTTTGTTTGTTTGTTTGTTTTAAAAGTAATCAATTGGAAGAAAAGCTAGTTATAAATCCTCGGTTCCTTCATTTTAGATTCCATCAACTTTTTTTTTTCCCAAGCAGGACATTCCTTATATTTTTTCACTGACTGTCATCTCCAGCTCTTTCTTCTAGCTGTATTCTAACTATAGGCATGCTGGTATTTATCATCTAAATGTACTGTTAGAGGGAGTGATTCATGATGATTGAAAGATGTAAAAAAGGAGAGCTTTCTTCTTTAAAACATAAAGTGAAAGAATTCACTGGCATAACATGATCTATGAAGAAACATCCATCAAGAGCTTGATCATTCATCTTCATAAAACAATGACAAAACATAATATGAATAATTTTGCAACATCTAATGTTGGAAATCCAGACATTAGAAGCCTATGATGATGGATTTTTAAAGTAATGTGTGATATTTTGAAGAATATGGCATATATTAAGCCATGCAGTAAGACATCTCTAACATCAGTTTTGGAATGACAAGAACTCCAATTATCTGGCATGAGTTCCTACTTCTTTTAAACCAGCATTTTCATACTTTAAAACATTTCTGGATGTTACCAGAAAGCTAAGTGGTGAATATTTGGAGACACATACATATATGGGAGTTGACTTTATATATATATAAATATAAATTTATTTGGGTTTTCACAAAACATAATACAAGTAAAATTCTTTTTTTGAGAATAGCATGGTCACGGGTTATCATTTCTCCATACAGACACAAATTCAATTTCATATTCATCTTTGTGTTCTATTCCATATCTTATTACTATTTTAATATTTTCTCAATAATTTTTCCCTTCCCTTAGTTTTCTCAATCTTACTTTTAATTATCTCATTCCTTTCTAAATTCAATTATATGTATTTTTTTCTAAGTTTCAATACCTTTCTAGTCATCATATTTATACTTTTGTCTGTCCTGTTTCAATTTCAATAGAAGGGCCTTGGTGGTGCAGGCTGTTAATCATCTAGCACTTAGTGCAAGCTGCCTGCAATTAGTGCAGGTTCGAATCCCACCAGGCTCAAGGTTGACTCAGCCTTCCATCCTCTCGGGGTAGGTAAATTGAGGACCCAAGATTGTTGGGGGCAATAAGCTGACTTTGTAAAAATGCCGCTTGAGGGGGCCAAAAAGCCCTAGTAATAAGCAGGCATATACAATGGAATGAAGGCTATTGCTGAGCACCTAGCATGGTGCTCCATAGACTGTAAGCCGCCCTGAGTCTCCGGAGAAGGGCGGCATATAAATGTAATAAAAAAAAAAAATTCATATTTTCTTTTCTCATTAAACAAAATTTTCCCCGTAGTTACTAATTGGAGTATGACACCTTTGTATCTTTTAATTTTTATCCATTCAACTCTTACTTAAACTTCAATTTATGCCTTTACAATTATAACATTCAATATAACACATAACTCCCAGTCAAATTCTGCTTGGTACGTTCTTAAAATACGCACTAAGTTCTTAAAGAAAAAATAATAATAATAAATAAAATATCTATTCTATTCCAATTCAGCTCTATCATTAATGTTAGTTATAATCTTTGACATCTTTAACATTCCTTTTCAATAGGATATCATACTTCTAAGAACACTTACAATATTTCCATAATTTTTTATGTTTCTTTCATATTCCTCTTCACTTAAATTTCTATAACACATTTATAATAATTAAAATGTTCCCCTCCTTTCCTAATTTCATTCTCTCATTCTCTTTTATTTCATTTATTAAACATTGCATTCCATTACAATGAGTATTTTATCTATCATTTTAATCACACTTGTTTCATATTTTCAAAGTTCATTTCTATATCTAATATAACAATATTACCTTATGTATAAGATAATACAGAATCCCCCTTTCAACTAAATTTTCACTCATTATCTCTGGGACTTGTACGTTTTTCCTGTTTCTCTATGTCCTGATTCTGTCCTTTATAATTTCTTTTCCTTTCCCTCTTCTCCCTCTTCTTCTCCCTTCCCTTTTTGACTCCTTCTCTAATTCTGATTCTGTTCTGTAATCCTCTCTTCTGTTTCTTCCTAATGTTATAATTACTTTTCAAACTATTCTTTTTCTGGGTTGTTTTTTCAGATCTTAAATTTTTCACTCTCTTCCCCCCCTTCCCTTTCTTTTCCCAAATAGAAATACTTGGTAATTGAAAATGGCTTCTTTGTCCCGCCCTTCTTGTTCTACAGGCATTTCTTGTTGTTTCTCATAGTTCAGGATCTCCATTTCTAAAAATTGAAAAACGAAGCCAAAAGAACCTCTTCCTTCTTGTGCATCTTCTTTCTGTTTTTTAAGTTCCATTCTCAATTCTTCCAAGAGTGATACCATTTTAAAAACTTTTAAACAACCACCCGATTAATTTTAGTCCTTTAGATCTAATAGCCAAAAATCCAAAAATCACCAAGTAATCCAAATAATCAAAAACTGTTTCTTCTTGCTTTTTCCCCCCACTTTCTCTTCCTGGGGTTCTCTTATCTTGTTACAAAGTTTCAGTTAAAATGTATCTTTTAGGAATCTTGTTAAAGTTTCACTGTTAATTCCTTTCACTTCCAGGTGGTCTTTTCCCTTTTTCCAGATCCCACCCTTTTGTTTTTTTCCTTCTTTGAAAAGTTTTTGAGAATCCAGAAATCTTTATTATCCCTTTGACATTTTATTTTCAGCTTAAAAACCTGTTAATGTCAAAGTGAATTTTTGCAGATTTCTTGCTTAAATCTCTTAGTTGTCAATATAGGGAAGAAAAGAAAAAAACCCCAAATCCTTTCCTTTCCCTCTCTCATTCGCAGCTTTAAAGTCTTCTTTGGGAACAATGTTGTTCTTTATAATTCAAATTTCAGGGTACCTTGCATTGTTGCTTTTCCAGTTTGACCCGGTCAGCCAAAACTTTCTTTTCTTATCTTCCTCCTGCACATTCTTTTCTGGTCGAGTTCTTCTTTGAGGTGGCCATTTCTGACCACCACTACAACCAGGAAAGGGAGTAATGGCCAGCTGGGGAGGAGAGATGCGGCTCTCCTTGACCCTGCTGGCAGTCTCCCCTCTTTTCACCACCTCTACGGGATGGCTTAGTCCCAAAACCAGCCAGCTCAGGGTGCTCCAGCAGCGAGCACAGATTGAAACTGCACACAATCGCAGATTTCGGTCTGTCACCGAAGAAACTCAAACCGGATACCCGGGACTTTTTTTTTTTTTTAATGATCAGATTATAAGATCCAAGATAGAGAATAATTTAGGGATTGTAATACTTGCCTAATCTTTGAAGTGAAATAATTCCAAGTTCAAATTCTGTGTCAAGAGATAGTAAAATGTGAAAGCTTCTCTATTATTAATGACTTCTCACTGATGTATTTTTACACGGGGACAAGCATTTGCTGGGAGCTAAAGGAACTTAATTTAGTTTTGAGGGATAAACAAATTTGGTTTGCAGACACAGATCTTATCCATGGCTGTAATCCAAAAATCTGGAAGCCTTTCGAAGGATCTGTAATTCCATCTGTAATGGAACTGATGGAGCTTTTTCTTTGGATTATTACCTCACAGTATAAGCTGCTTTTGAATATAGTCTCAGTTAAAAGAGAGAGTAATTTGTGTTGTGACAAATAGTGCAATGCTGCTGTCTGAAAACAAATCTGAAAACATGCCATGGACATGTACAACCTTAGACATGTGGAAGTATTTAGATTATCATACAGATATATAATTTAAAATGGAATATAATTTAAACTGAATTCAACGTTGATGAAATTGAGGAAATTAACACCATGACTATAAGGATGCACACGTAAACCTTTTCAGTTTTTCTATGCAGAAGGCATTCCTGAAGACTTCCAAAGCTATTTTTAAATACAAACTCATTTGCTTTCTATTATAACTTATCATGCTTTGAATTAAATTTTCTCTCCTCCGTTACATTTTTGATGTCTATATACTTCCACAAAAGAACTTGCAAAGGTTTCTACACGGAGCACTGCTAACATGTAATTTCTATTACAAATTACCATGAACGATTGAACTAAGATTATTCACATTCCGTAGATACAGGTTCATGAACTATCCACCCACCTTAGTCACCGATTTATTAAAAAAAGTAAACTCTGAAACATTTTTAACTCAAATTGCCCACTGATTAACTATGAAAAACCAGTTTCTTTTGAAATGAAATGTGACAGCATCTGACTGCACTAAACATTTTGCTAAGAGGAAAAGAATAAAAGCAAATAGTCACTCTTTTTCTCTCACAGATGCACATCTACAATCAACTGTTTACAAGGTAGGAAGGCATGAGTGTTTCCATTTCTGTTGGAATACAGATAGTCCTCCTTCAGTGACCACAATTGGAACTGGCAAAGTGCTGTTGGTTGTTAAGCAAAGTGAAATGCAATGGTGTTTATTATCTTCCTTCAGCTTTCTTTTGCTTGGCAGTCTTGTCCCTAACCCTAAGTTTGTCATCATCTTCGTAACTGTGAATGGTTGCAGACTCAGTTGCTAAATTGATATAAACCTATATATAATAAATTGAGGAAGGAGGAGAGAACCATAATTTGTGTAATACAAGGACTTGGAAAAGTGAGTTTTGAACAAAGACCTAGTTAGGTCCTTCCTTTCCTTTCCTTTCCTTCTTCTTTCCTTCCTTCCAGCTTTAATGGTCACTTGCTATATGCAGCAATGATTGAAGCATCACTCACCTGAAGGATAGTTTGCAGTGTAGGTACAAAGCAAATGCAAGGCTGCTTGCATCAAGGAATCGTCCATTAAAAGCCAAGGCCACAAAGCATGCAAAATAGAGATGAGATGAGTTCCAAGGGCTGCTGCCTGTCAAATAACGAGATGTTGCAATACTGAAAGAGCTTTTGTAGGTGTGATTGTGAAGACAATGCAAAATCTAAGGGCTCATTGACCACAGACGGATCTTTTCCAACCTCCACATCCTCCAAACATACATGTATGTCAACTCTGATGAACCAACCATTTTGGAAGTTGGAAACTATGCATTGAAGAGGGTCCAAGTTGGAAAGGTAGAAACAGAGATGTAAATATTACTTGGAAGAAAATATAATTTCCTCTTGTGACATGAAAATTAACTAATGCCTCACAATAAACATACCAATCCCAAACAAAATACAAGTTCAGCTATATTAAAATAAGGGAATAAACTATCACTCAACCCTCTGAATATTCCTGAACAATTATTATGACACAATCTGGAAGATAAATCACAACTGGAAGATAAATAAAATAAGGCTGTTGATATTCCCCCCTTTGTATTTCTAAATAATTCATTTCCATCACCATTGCTACCCAGATGCTAGGCATCTATAAACAGTTGGATTAGCAGAAAGTGAAAAGTGAAGGTCATAAGTAGATTGCTCCCAATATTGCAAACAGTTACATCTCCAGCAAGGCAGACCTTCAGCAAATTTTAGCAGAGGGGGAGTAGACATTTCCGTTGTCTCTTACTTTGCAGGATTCATTTCGAAAGAAACAATTTCTTAGGAGCTGCATGGCAAGTTTTAATTCTCTGCTGAGGTTGTCTTCCTGGTAGAACAAAAAAATTGGTTTAGATCAATATACAAGCAAAATCTGGTTTATATAACACATACAGTTCTACGTGCTTCTGCAGAACAACTAGATTCTGTAATAGCTTTCTACTGTTTTAGCTTTCTACTTTTTCCCACCATGTATTCAAAATGGATGATGATTTATGTATGTTTTGCTGCCATTTTGTATAACTTGGCACTTTTGGATGCTGCTATTATTATATTATTATTGTTGTCCTTGAGGTGGTGTCATTGTTTCATGGGTGGTGTTTTTTCTTTTGAGAGCATGCATCAGAATTTCATTTTAATGTGTGTCACTGTGTATGACAATAAAGGTTATCTTAATCTTGATTAATTTAACCAAGCATGGACATGGCCAGTATCTAGAAAACAATATTTGCGTTTCATAAGGGGAAAAACCTTTTGAGGTTTAGTGGCCATCCAACTCAGGGAGAGACCATTCCATCAAACAAAGACAAATGCTACCCAAGATCTATTTTGGATTTTATAGAGCAAATCTACTGGCTGACAATAAAATAATTTTCTCTCAAAGGAACATTAAACAAAAAGGAACTAAAACAATGTGATAAGTGAAAGAATATAAATACCCTCATTGTAAAAGGCTCACCAGAGGTCTGCTCTTTCTATTGACATAATTATACAAGTACATATTAAGATAAAGACTTTTCTAATTATACCAAACAAATTTAAAATTAAAATATTGAATACCATTTAAAAAGACTTGTTGATATAATACGGTGGCATATCCATCCAAGTACGACTTATCATTCCTCTTTGTACAAAGGCTACAAAATAACTGATTAATATGTACACGGAGGCAGATTTGCTTGAATGTATTTTAATCATTTCACATGGTTGCACGTATCATTTGAGAAATGTTAATTAGCAAGTTATGTTTTAAAGGAATCGAAAGATATTCAGTTGAAATAAAAACTACTTTTATCTACTTATCCACCCCCTTTTTCAATAAGAGTCTATTCATGGACAGATATATACTTTGTAGTAAGCATCTTATGTGTTGATTTAGACAGTCATATAATCAATATCAGAATAAGAATTTTGAAAATGAGAAGTGCAAGATTTTAATATATGCCCTTAAGGTAAGTGATTTCCTCCATCCTTCTTCTTTCGCCTCTGAAATATACTGGATACTGTGTTAGATTTAGGAAAATAAAACACCATGTAAATATTTTTACCCAGCCCTTTATTGCTGATATATATAAGGCAGGGGAAGAGGCTGCTTAACCTTTCCATATCTGAGAATGCCCTACAGGAAGATTTTGTGCTTTCTTCCCCTTATATTCAAACCTACCTTAGAAGGCCACCTAGGTGAAGTAGTAGGTAAGAGGGATTACAAGCATCTTCTGCACCATCAATTATTTCTATTTTTCAAAGCATTTGCCCCACAGTGTAACAGTTAACCTTTAGTGCTTGATATTCAGAATCAAATGGAAATTTGAATATGTACTCCTTTGAAAGCAAAAAATTTGAAATTGAGACGTCATGTCTGAGTATTGCTAGAAATTGAGAAGTTCCAGAGGGAAACATAATTCTTAAGGAAGCATTCTTAACAATTATACAACTGCAATCCTCCAGACAAAGTGAACCACAACTCTCATCTTCCTAAACCACTATTTCCATCCAGTGATGATGATACAGGATGCTGCACACACACGCCCCAATAAAAAAATCTAAAGAAGCAGCATTCTGTTTCTTATCATCCCCAGTCTATTAAAACGTAAATATATAAGAGTGTAAGTCTCACTAACTCATCTGTACAAAACAAGAATATAAAATGGATAGGAAGAACATCATTCACATATTCAATCATTTTTATATCAATATGGTTAAAATACCTTTTTTCTTTGGATTGCTTTTCCAAGCTTCAAGGACGCTAGATTCAGTTCTGTATAAACATGTTTCATCTGTTCCAAGCCAGTCTCGATGAGGTTGGCTATAAAGAAAAAAAATGCATTCTATTAATCAATCTATTCAAAATGTGCAATGGTCAAATGCATACTTGGGCCAATGAGCCAATTTGGACTTGATAGATTAAAGATCTGATATTGTATAAGCTGAATTATTCATTAGCAAAATTTTGACAAATGTAAATAATAAAAATCGTGTTACATTCAGATTTGCTTCTTTATTTTGATTTGGAAACATAAAATATTTGTCCTGTGGATAATGTACATTAGTTGTTTTGAAAGAATCAAAATATTTTCTTACACTGGCATCTTTCCAGCCAGTATCACTTAATTGTAGACAAAGAAAGAAAGGTTATGAACATTTTTCCAAATTTCTTTTTTTTTTTTTTTGTAACAACTTGCCAAGCCTCTTGGAGACATTATTTCTGTAAAGTTTTGCATTTGCCAGGTTTTCCATGATGGTTTTACTCCAAATATCAAAAGAATTCTATTGGCATTGCTTCCTGCAGTCATTACCCCGTATCTATAAACAGTTAATACCAGGGTAGAGAAGAAGGACACGTATATTCCAGTCAGTTGTTCAGGTGTATAAATCCAAAAGAAGCTCATCACTAATCTCACTTAAGGTACCATCAGTTGAAAATGGGCCATAATGATAGCAATGATAATCTATTCAATGAACACAGCAAGAACATACCTGGCAAAACAAGAACCTGCTGTTGACTCTCAGGTTCTTAATTTCCCTGACAGTGAACATAACCAGCAAGCCATCATCCATATCACAGAAACAGACCCAACAACACCTGGACATACAAAGCTGTTATAATGGGGTCATTCTTTTTCTATAACTACACGGTGAATGACACCTGCTTTAAAATCCCCAATTTTTAGGCAACATCTCACCTTCCAGGGCACATTTCTGGGCACTTCTACTAACAGCTAAAAAGGGAAGCAAGGCACTGGCAGCAACTTTTTTTACCATATCTTGAAAAGAGTTTACTTCATAGGTCTGTGAAAAAAGCAGAACGGGTTATCAAAGATAAATATATAAGATTCCCGATATGCAGAAATTTCCACATTATGCTTTTGCAAGAATTGATTTGAATTCCCTTTATTGATCATCATCTATATTTAAATGAAACATTTAGACATAAATAGACATACAACTGAAACATAATAATCTACTATTGCTCTGTGGGTGACATGGAAAGTCTCTAAATTTGATTAAATAAACCAAAAATAAAGACATGGGTTATGTTAAATTCCTATAAGATAGCACCATGATGGTGAACCTATGACATGCGTGCTGGAAATGGCACGCAGAGCCATTTCTGTCGGCACACAAGAGGTTGCCCGGAAGAGCCCCACTGTGCATGTGCGCGTACCCCCTGCTAGCCAGCTGATTGTCAGGATCTGCCGCGCATGCGTGAGGTGAGACACATGTGCATGCGCACGTGAGGGGTCACACATGTGTGGGGGTCGTACGTGCATTGCATCATGGGTGCAGGCACGCGACATGGAAAAGGTTAGCTATCACTGAGATAGCATATGGTGTAGGGACCCTATGACAACTCGCCATGGGCAATTCACCTCAGCCAATTTGCTGTGGGAGAACTTGCCACGGAACAAGAGTTACACTGATATTGAAGAAATTGTGGCATCGAATCATTAAAAAAAGGATGACAAAGGATGACAAAATGAAAAGTGAATGACAAAAATTAAAATATTTTTAAAAAATATTTTAAATTGAATTGAATTGAATTGTCCCGCAACAACTTGTCCATTTCAAGTTGTCCCACAGTGAGTTGGCTGTGGCATATTAGTTGTGGTGAACTGATCATGGCGAGTTAACCAGAGCAAGTTGGCTGCGGTGCAGTGTACCACTCAAGAAAGATCCACATATTTTTTAAAAAAACCACTGTAGCTTTTTGTCATCTTCTTCCTCTTCTTTTTAACATTTAATAAGCAAAGACACATTTTTCTTTATCAGAGCAAAATAAATGAGAAAGACTGGCTTCAGGATCCAGATTTGTCATGACCCAGCACCAGAGGTTCAGCATTGCAGGTTCTGACCAGTTCTGGAGAACTGGTAGCGAAAATTTTGAGTAGTTCAGAGAACTGGCAAATACCACCTCTGACTGGAGATTTTACAGTATCCTTCCCCTGCCACGCCCACCAAGCCACGCCCACAGAACCAGTAGTAAAAAAACCTGAATCTCACCATTGCCCAGCATATAACTTTTATAGACTGTTGTTGCTCTCTAGCCCCATCTAGTGGCCGGAGGGACAAATATGCCCTAAGATACAATCTTTATATACTGTTGTTGCTCTTTAGCCCCATCTAGTTGCCAGAGAAACAAATACCAAGTATATGATTTGAAGCTGACCCCACCCATTACCCATCAGCCCTCACTCTCAAAACAAGTGCATGCTGGGAAGCCAGACTCCATTTCTTTTAGCATTTGGAGAAGGCAGAAGCACAAAGGAGAATCTATCTTAATCTGTGGCACGTGGTCGTCCAAGGACAAACCCAGAGAGCACTGCTGGTGAGATTTAAATTGCTTGTATTTATTGTTATGTTCAGCAGTAACTCAATACTGTCTATCTTGTATTTGGTTCTCATTGTATACATTCCAATTTTCCCTAGTTCCACCATATCCTGTTCTTTCAATAAACCATTCAGATCTACCCACATAGTCTCTTTTATTGGAAGACAGGTGGGTTTAACTGCATGTCAGGCTGCACACAGACTAACATGTAGAGAGGGCAGAACAAGATTCACTGAAAATTGAAAACTGTTTTTAGCCAGCTCTATTACAATTCAAAAACTATATCTTGTGTAAAAAATTTTTCTTATGCAATGATACCTTAACAGACATATAATATTTTTTCTACAGTTAAAATTACTGGCGCCCAAACTATTTATTTTACCTAATATTATATTATAGGGAAAAGAAAAGCAGATTCTTTTTCTTTCAATGTATTAGTCTCCCTTTATACACTGATAAAGGACTGGCTGAATACATTTTAGAGACACACTCAATTCTTTCCCGCACTCAGTATTGAACTTTAGAAGTTATTTTGTCTCCTTTATTTTAGGTACCTGCTTCTGATTTCTCTTTTGATTTTGCTACTCTAATTTTTCTCCCTGCAATTGCATGTGTTTTAAAAACTAGCAAGTGAATCCATCTGCTCCAGTAGTATTGACATGCCCTTTCCAGGATCCTTCTTTTACACAGCTAAGATTTATTACCAAATTGTTGGTGTGATAAACAACACTTTCACTGCTTCCTCAAAAATTTCTTTCCAACCTCTCAGTTCTCCACACATTCTGCAATTGATTTGTTGAAATGTCATCATGAATACATTTCTAAGCAGTGAAAGGGTAACAACATCAAATCTCAATTCTAAGACACGCCAGTTCAAAAGACACATAAGATGAAATGGTGACATTCACTATAATGATATGGTGGGGAAAATTAAGCTGTATGAAGCTTTTAATTAAAAAAAACACCCTACTATTCTAGCAAGAATACATTGTTGCTTAACATTTCATCTATTATTCATTTATTACTGTGATCCACCATCTCTCCATTGCACGCCTTTTTATGTACAAATTGTATGGCACAAAAATTGGCTTTTACATTCTCATTGATTGTCTTCCTTACTATGAAGTAAATTCCTAAGTTAAAAAACATTTCCAATATATGACACTGTTTCAGGCCAGCAGCTAAAATAACTATTTCCATTGTAATAATTAGTTAGAGATGTTGTCTCTATACCATGATTAGATTGAAATAGCACATACTGCATGTGTGATTTTTTTAAAAATGAGGTTACGCTAATAGTAAAACAGAACCTGAGAAAATTATTAGCGGTTCATACCAACAGAAAAAAAATTAAGAAGAGACTTGAGGCCATAGCTAATTGAGAAATGCAAGATCTTAGGTAAGCTGTACTTATCTTTTTGACTTATATTCTACTTGCCTGGTATAAATAATCAATTAAAGAAGTCAGACTGCAAATACAAGCATCAGTAGACAATACTAGAAACCAAATATAATGGCTTATAAAAGGGAAATAACAAATCTTACTATGAGTAACTCTCTTATTAATAGAATTAAAAACAGAAAAGGAGTAGCTAAATCAAGGCTTAAGATAAAGGTTTAGTTGACAGTATATTTAAAACATTTTTTTCTCTACCAGTTCTAGAGCTGCTTTTTTTCTTTCTCTCCCTGCTCCTTTCCCAGTTTCCCCTCTCCTTCCCAGGACCAGTTTGCATCCATCCATCATCCCTAGAAATTGTTTTCTTCCAAAACTCTTGAATGTTCCCTAACTTGCATTTTACTTACAGAGGTGGTTCTCAACCTGTGGTCCATGGACCCGGGGGGGGGGGGGGGGATGATGTTGTCACATGGGGTCTGCAAAGGCTTGAAGAAATGTTATGATTTAAATCTTGAATTAAGACTTGAGGGTTTATGGCCATGATCCTTGGCCACAAAAAATATTTAAAGGGGGTCTGTGGGGGGAAAAAATTGGGAACCATTGCTTACATTCCTATAAATTCTACATATAAGTCCTACAGGTGTAACACACAATTATCTTTTTAACAAAACATCTGACAAATAAATAAACACCTCCTTAATTTAATCTCGCTTATCTTGACATGCATTCACACAGTGATTAAGATTAGAGGAAAATGTATGTGAGTATCATTAGTTTACAAATCTACCTGAATTAGTAATTCACAAAGCTTGGATACAGATGATTGGTTCTTCTTTTCATCAAGAAGGAAAGACACTGTTGGTTGGTAGCAAGTGTCCTCTTCATTGTTGAACTCTCTTTTCCCTTCTTCAGCAAAAAGAATGGCTAAGAAATATAAGGAGGCCATACACAAACTCGGTTGTCTGGTAGAAAGATGGATACATTCACATAGTGTATCTAAAAGGTCAAAGAGAGTCAACTTTTATGATGCAGCAGTTTCATAAATATTAAATGATGTGTTAGAATATGAAATGAATTAACAGAAACAAATACCAGGTAATAGGTAACAGGATGGTTATGTTGACTATACATCAACATATGCCCTACCACCCATATTTTATTTAAAACATTAATTTAAGTAAACATTGAGCTATGATGGAAGCCATTAACAGCTGAAACAAATTCTCTAAAAATGGTTTATTCCAAGTCTGCATGTCTGTTTGGAGAATCATAAAGAGAGGAAGCATTTCTAAATTATTTTGGGAGAAAAAACCTCTTGTTCTGACAGAAAAAAGTTTAACCTCAGCAAAGGATCCATGATAGAGACACTGAGCTATTCAAAAAAGCATTTCCTAAGGTGTGCCCAGTCAAATGTCTTTAGGAAGATGTCCGTGTAAACTGCAGGTGCCATCGTTACATCTTCCACATGTTAGCTTTTTATTATATGTATAATTGTTAATGATTTGCATAAGTTGAAGGAAAAAAATCTTTAGTTAGCAGGATGGTGCTCACCTATAAACCTATCTCACTGTAGGCTTCTTGTGTTCTATACTGTTTCTATGAAGCAATAAAATAATTGGGTTTTATAGCAATAATTTAGGATAAGAAATAATAAGGGTAAGAAAGACTCATTAAAGCAAAGGCAGGCAAGCGGAGCCCTCAAGTTTGCATAAACAGCCTCCAGGCTATTTTTTTCCAAGTCCCAAAGCCATCTTTGATTACTGTACATCTGCCAGAAATTGGTGACATAATTTCTTGACATTATGGGATGGGTACATGAAAACACAGTTTTATATTCAACTTAAAATTTTCTTCCAATCCAGAAAGAATAAAGCCATGGCTCCCCCTGCTTTTCATCATTATCTTAACTACGAAGTGTTACATGCGGCTCTTGGACATTAAAAGACTCTTCACCTCTGCTATTGTTCAATCCAAGAAACGAAACCTCTGAATGATCTACCCATGTTTCCCAAAAAATAAGACCCAGTCTTATTTTCTTTTGGGCCCCAAAATAAGCACTCGGGTTTATTTTCAGGGATGTCTTATTTTTTTCAAACAGGTGGCTCACAGGAGGTGGGGCAGGGATGGTGCCATGCCAGTCCCCCTGCATGCTTTGCCCCTACCGTCCTGCATCGTCCTCCAGCGCTCCTCTAGCTTTGCCCATCCATCTTGTTCAATTTATTCCTGCAGCGGGAGAGAGGCAAGAAACCCACTCAAGGCTCCAAGGCTCTGTCCACTGCTGCACCAAAATGCCAACTTGATAAGAGGGGATTGATTTTTCTGCAGATCATTTCAGGAGGATGCATTCAACAGACTGTGGGATGGAGTGGGTGGAGTGCAGCTTATTTTGGGGGTAGGGCTTATATTAGGCACACTCTTAAAAATCAGGCTAGGGCTTATTTTTGGGATAGGGCTTATTTTCAGGGAAATACGGTACCTAAAGAATACAAAATCTCTGAATGAACTACACAATCAAGAATAGAAACACAAACCCAATTCTTCACAGTCTCATCTCCGACTGGCGTCCCTGAAGCATACTATAATCCATGGTATCAAAACTAATAAAGGGAAGTCAAAGGCTTTACACTATTATGCAGAACATTATTTTAAAATCAGGTATTACCTATTACAGAAGCCCAATGCTTTGCTAATGCGAGAGATACAAATGGTAGTGCGCTATGACCACATTTTCTTAACAGTGTAGCTAAAAAAACAAGTAGGTCTTCCCATGTTCGATGAACTGCAGATGATAATTCAGGTCCTGTCATGTAAACATAAGAGAGGGGAAAGTAAGTATCTAAGTAAAAGCTCACCTTAAATATAGCTGTTCAAATATAGCTAAAGACAAGAAACTATCCATTCCACAAGAAGGACAAGACTGCCACCCTAGAGGCAGGAAGGTAACAAATATTATACTGTATATGGATATTCCAAAATTAAATTATGAAGCCACATTTATTAACATATATACAAATGAAGTTGGATATAAACTGCTTCTAATATTTGCTTTTTTATGTATGTTTTTATATTTATTCAAATTTTTGTATTTCACATTCACAGACTATGACTGTATTCACAGATTAATATCTTCCAAGAGATAATTAAATAGATGTCTTCAAAGTAAGTAAGCATATCATCTCATCCTTAAGTTCTTGATAGTGTTGTACAATATATGGTAACAATGGCAAGCAACAGATCTACCTGGGACTTAAAATTGTGTTTCCTAGAAATTAAGTGGCAGTCTCAGTACTATTCTCACTTAATTAACACAAAGCAAGAAGCACTTTGTGCAAAAATAACTTTGTAAACAAGAGTGAGCAAAGAAGAACTGAAGCAACATTTATAATGGACTGTTATGACTTTATTGAAAAAGCTCAAATCCTTCCAAAAGGGTTCTGAGCTTGAAACAATCCTTATTTGAGATCAGAATATTTCTGTTAGAAATTATTTTTTCCCTCTAGCTGCCCAAAAAAATCCTACTGCAAAAAGGGTTTTCTTGAAAGATTCCTGGAACCTCAGAAGATGAGATTCTTTTTAATGATTGTTTTCCTGAGGAGACCATGAATTCTTTTGGGGGGGTCCCCTCAGCTCTCCAGGCCACTGTTCCATCTATCCCTGTACTATCTATATGGATAATCTTTCAGGTAGAAATGTTTCCATTCCTATTTGGAAATTCCGAACCTTCAACAAATATCACCGAAATATGGTGATAGTTTGCTTAGCTTCCATACTGTGGAAAACAAAACGTTAACATCAACTCATACAACTTTTAGACACAATTTTCAGACATCTGCTCCTTACCTATGCTGTCCTTGGAGCTAAAGGAAAGAATCACAAAGAACTTTTCCAAAAGAGGCTTCAATAACTCATCTTGCAACACAAGATGAGTGTCCACCAACAAACATGACCTCAACAGTTGAGAAAATGATGAAACAAATTCCAGTAGAAATAAAATCTGCTTTAAAAAAACACAAAATTATTAGATTCTGATATTTGGATAACATTTTTACAACTATTTTTTTAAAAAAAACTTTATTCTGCCTTTATTATTTTTACACAGAAGTCAAGACAATGAACATATCCAACATATCTTCCTCCTTCTATCTCCTCCACAACCACAACTCTAGAAGATGTCCCAAAGGTGCTTTCTTGAGAGGCAACTGAACTTCTGGTTTTTCTTTTCTTGGAAGATATTTTGCTTCTCATCCAAAAAACTTCTTCAGCTCTGACTGGGTGGTGGAGAGTCAGAATTGAAGAAGCTTCTTGGATGAGAAGTGAAATGTCTTGCAAGAAAAGAAAAACCAGACAGTCCAGTTGCCTCTTGAAAAAGCAATTGGGGCAACCATGACTTGGAGGATTGAGAATCTCCATAGACAATCCTACAAGGTGAATTGGACTGAGAGTGACCGACCCAAAATCACCCAACTGGCTTTCATGTCTAAGGTGGCACTAGAATCCAGGCACCTGATTTCTAACCACTTATCCAAACATATTTAAATAATCCTTAAAGCAATATAGGCCTGGCATTCTATCTTTAAAAGGTAGGCATCTAATCCAGAATATATTTTGAATTAAAATCCACTAAAACTGCTTATTTACTAATAAAAACAACTTTTATACTGTCCTATCACAAGACTTTGGTAATGTACATAATATAGACATGTACACCTTGACACAAGAAAATCCTATTAATTTTCTCTCTCTCTTTCTCCATACACCGCCCCGAGTCCCTTTTTGGGAGAGGGAGCGGTATAAAAGTGCGATTAATAAATAAATTAATAAATAAATAAATACACACATATATTTGTGTGTGTAAGTTACTGAACTACGTTTGCTTGGAACTCGCATTAAAGTCCTCTAAAAAGAAAGTTTGGAAAAGTTTTGCAGTATTTTGAACTGAAGTTAACTAGAAATGATGTTAAAACTAACAAACAATTAAACAGAGGATAGCATTAGAGCCTGTCATTACTACCTCATTAAAGTGTTTGCTAATTTAGTAAGGAATTATGTAAATTTAAAATATTAGCATGAATAAAGTTTTCATAATTGTCATTAATCACTGAGAACAAAAAGATACATTTCTTCTATTTTTCAAATAGAAAATTCCTTGCATGTAGAAAGCCACAGCATTTTTTTTCCATATCATATATTTAAAAACTGTACAGAAATCATCTGTTAAAGCTGATTCTCTCATTCTGGTCCTAACTGCTTGGTGCACGCCGAATCTTTGTACTAGACATCTAAAATATAATTAACTTCTTTTATTATCTCT
The DNA here is from genome assembly GCA_023653725.1 of Bungarus multicinctus. Taxonomy (NCBI): domain Eukaryota; kingdom Metazoa; phylum Chordata; class Lepidosauria; order Squamata; family Elapidae; genus Bungarus; species Bungarus multicinctus. The sequence continues at coordinate 39,895,925 of CM042846.1, read as the reverse complement.
CCATCTTTTTATTCTATAATCAACAAATCAGAGAATCCAAACATAGCATACAATACAAACATTTTGCATACTCAAGATGTATACTCAAAGCAATCAATGTCTTTAAATTGGCTACACTATGAATATGGATGCATATCCCCAAAGAATCATGGCCATCTGATGCAAAGAGACAATTCTCCTTGCTTCCCTAGGAGATGCTGTGTTAAATTTATGACTAGAACAACTGCAGACTTCTCCCCCCCTTCCCCCCACTTCCATTCAGTCTCATCGGATTCTTGGAAGCTGATGGATAAGTTTTTTTGGCAAGGGTTTCAGAAGTAGTTTGCTACTGCCTCCTTTTTAAGGTTGAGAGAAAGTGGCTGGCCCAAAATAACCCAGCTGACAGAGTCTGACTCTGAGGAGGAAGATGAACAGCTGACAGGGAGTGGGAGTGTGGCTCCATTGGCTGTGGAGGAGGCTGGGGAAGGGCAAAGTCTGGATGGGCAGAGCAGGGGAGAGATAGAAGGAAGACCCAAGCCCACCCCCTCTTCATCCTAGGGCACACAGGAGGAACGGAGAAAAGAGCAACGTGGATTGCATGCTTGGGGGGAGGAAAGGGGCCCTGATTCCCTTCATTTGCCACACCTGGGAATGAAAGTTTATAAGAACTGAATGCTGACTGCGGCAGCTGCTGGGAGCAAACATGACTTTATCCTGTGTTGTCTTGCTTATCTGTGTTCCTGCTGTCTTCCCAAATGTGTGAGTTTTGCCGTGCCTTCACGTCTGGAATTCTTGCTCCTGCCCTGCCAAACTAATTACTGTCATTTTGCTTTGATTGGACTTAAAGTTACAGTTTTTGTTGACCATGTTTTGAACTTGATTCTCTGCAATTAAAGGCTGTTCTTGGGAGTTCTTCTCCAGCCAGAAGGTAACCTGGACATTGGGGGCAAAGTTGGAACTATTAAAGGGACTATCTGACTGTGTTGCCTTTGTGCCATGCCCAGGGCACAAAGGCCATCACAGCTGGCTTTGTGTCCAAGGCAGAACTAGAACACAAGTCTCCCAGTTTCTAGCTTGATGCCTTAACAATTACCCCAAACTGGCTCTTTAATTCTGCCCCCTAATTGCTCCAATTAATCACACATTAATGACAGTCAGCAGAAGAATACAAGCAAAGTATATTAGAGTGAGCAACATGGCAGCTATACATTACACAACACTCATCTGTGCACAAAAGAGTATTAAAGTAAAAAGTAGAATACATTATTTAACATACTTCATATACTCAAGACCAGGGGTATCAAACTGGCGGCTCACGGACCGTATCTGTCACGCGCAGGCCATGCCCACCCCGGCTCCGCAAAGGCAAAAAAGTCATGATGCATCACATGATGCGAACAGGTTTGACACCCATGCTCAAGACAGTATATAACAGTAGAAAGTTAGCGGAAAAAACATTGAAAAAGGCAAAAATCTGTAGGATTTCAGGATTGTCACATGGCTTAAGCCATTTAAAATGATTCTTTCTACCCGCCTTACAGTGCTTGCAAGACCTTGTTCTGCTTACCTGGGAGGGTTAACCTGAACGCAGATATTCTGCCCACTTTGTTCAGCAACTGAGGGAGTGGAAGAGGGAGGAATAATCTGATTGCCATGGAAATTGGAACATTTTCCACCTGTTTCCTGATGCCTGCCCTCGTGAGAATAAAGCTGCACCACTTGTAAAGTCCATTAAAAACAGAGGTTTTTGCCTCAAGGGGGAGGGGTGGGAGTGGAAGAAATTACTTCAGTATTTCTATGGTGTAACTGTTGCTTGCGTGTCAGGTGTCCAAAGTTTTGCAAGTGGGCACACTTTGAACCAGATTTAATAGAGACCTAGGGAAAAGGATACATCTTCTTTCTAAAAAGAAAACGCTAAATCTCATTGAGCATATTATTGATCTTGCTCACACTTTATCTTCCTTTCCATTCACAAGCAGGTTCACATGGGGAAGGGAGATCAAAGAAGCTTTGATGTCACTTCTCTGTATTCAGTTGCACAATGTAATTCAGTTACCTGAGTTTTACAACTACACAGCAATCAACTAAGGTACTGCAGGTCCTGAATAATTGATGGAGCGAGATGTTAATGGCAGACAGATCCCTAAGCACCTAAGCGCTTTCTTTCCTGCAGTTTGCTATTCACTCCTCGCCCCCCATTTCTTAGTTCTCAGCTATAGCAAGAAAACATGAATTCTATGGTGAAATTATTTTTGCCTTCTTCGTAGTTGTAGCACCTTGGGCAAATTTAATAGAAGTTTAGTAAGTAATAATGCTAATAAAAATTAACCATTTATTGCTTTAAACCCCTACCTTGCGAAAAACGGACGTAGCACTTGAACATAATATTTTAAAACACCAATTTGGTCTGCAAAATTTCCAAGGAATAAGAAGCTGTGGCTTACATTAGTTAAATGACAGCAGCTTCCAATGTCAAGGATTTTATTTATTCAAGGGAGTTTTACTCCACTTGAGCCAAACTCTATCCCTGCCCGGTTTACAGGAATAAGGAAACCAGCAAATTGAAGTATCTTATAGTTCAGATAAATAACCGGAGGGGAATGACTTTGGGCTAGAAATCAAGAGAGACATGTTTTCATCAAATCGGAAGTGATCTATCTCTTACAACATGCTGCTTGCCACGGTCTACTTCACCTCTAATTCTAAAATATCCTGTTGGTGAACGTGAAGGAAAGAACACTCTGAACAAATATTTCTGAGAAAGGGCATTTGTTTTCTGAACTGACACCAAGCTTAACTACAGTGAAGATCAGTATAGAATAATAAAATCTAGACTTGGAATGGGGCTAAAGGGAAGGGAAAAGAGTGGGAGATAAGTTTGATTTAGAGCAGTGGAGAATTTGGGGAATTGTAGTCCACACATCTTAAAGTCGCCCAGCTTGAAAAAAGATGGTTTAGAGCAGGGGAGGTCAAACTGCTTAGATCTGACCCACGGGGCTACCCTGGAAACAGTGCGAGCCACTCCATTTTCACTGGCAGAGAGTTGCAGGAGGCCACTGCAGCCAAAAACAAAGCTTAGGAGCCTGTTTTCACTGGCAGAGCGCTCGGGCCACCACAGGCACCCCAACACAAGTGATGTTGAGCTGGCCACACCCACCCCGGCCCCCTGAGGTCAAACACAACCCTGATGTGGCCCTCAATGAAATCAGGTTTGACACCCCTGGTTTAGAGAACATGCATATTGATAAGAAAGGGACAAAACTGTTGTCATTATTAATGTCCTTTTTTCAAAACTATACCATGTGACATATATCAAAAAGTAGGGTAGTCCCTGTCCACAGAATCAAAACTAAATGGGTATTACAGAAAGGGCAAGGAAAAAACACTCAGGTAAAAGAGAAAACAGGCACTTGACCAAGCAGTATCTTTATATCTGATAGATGGACCAGACTGTTTATTTTTTGTGACATTTTTTTCCCCAGGAGGCAAAGTCACCGAGCTCAATATTCTTATATTCTGGACTCTGCCACTAACTTTAACAGCTAAGGCAGTTTGATAACTCTGGAACAGCTATATGAACATTTTTAATACGAAAGGAAAACTTGTTAAGGTTGTCCAAATCCACCTTGTTGGATTGCAGTGAAATAGAAATATTCCGAAGGGGCAGGTAAAAGGAAGCATTTATTACTCTGAAGAAACATTTTCCTCATTATTCTTATCTTTCTCCTTCACAATTATATATACCGTATTTTCCGACGTATAAGACGACTTTTGAAACCAAAAAAAGACAACCGAAAATCCGGGGTCGTCTTATACGCCGGGTCGTCTTATACGCCAGAAAATATTACAGGCGTCGCCGGGAGACGCTCCTCCCCTTCCCGAAGAGAACAAGATGGCGGCCGCTCTGCCGGCCCATCATGCTCCGTGGGAGGCCTGGTCGTCTTCCGTGTGTGTGGGAGAGAGACCGAGAGAGCCGCCCTGGGGCCGGAGGAGGAAGGTTGTACGGTCGGCTGATGCGAGCGCGAAGGAAGGAGAAGCATTTACAAATCCTTGCAGCTTAATTTTGAATACCCGTATTTTCTGGTGTATAAGATGACTTTGAAAAAAGACAACCGAAAATCCGGGGTCGTCTTATACGCCCAGTCGTCTTATACGCCGGAAAATACGGTAAGAGTCTTTCCACATGCAGAGACACATTCAAGGTACAAGCAAGTAGTTAAACTTTATTTCTATAGTAAGTAATATTCTATAGCCTAGATTCTCATCAACTGAAGAGAACTATAGCTCTCCCTTAGGAGACATTATGTTCAACATTCCGAATAAACACCAATAAAGTCTGGGTAACCTGACATCTTTATTAAAATGAACAATAGAGTGCCAATTAATTAAATTCAAAAACAGAGGTTAAACCATCAGACAAATTAAGCTGTTCAATAGAAAGGAACAGGAACCAAGCAACTAACCTGCATTTTGGAATATTCCTTATGAGATGGCCAAGACGGAGGAGCTTTCATTTCAAAGATATATCTCTCCAGCAAGCCAGAATTTACAAGACTAACAAAAACAAAGAACATATATGTTAAGAGAAATAAATATGAACTCCAGTACAGATCATTAAAAAAATGGTCTTGGTTATTCACACCGTGACCTGCATTAATAAAGGCAAGTTATTGTTTAGTATGAACATGACTGCACCTTCCTTCTTTTCCACCATAAAGGGGAAATCACCAGCATACATTTAGTTAGAAACCAACAGGATTTCACTCCAGTCAATAAAAAGGTACATATAACAAGGGCAATAAAATATAGATGCTACAAAAAAGGAAATAATAATAAACCCAGACAGCAGCATAAGCAATTAAAATTATATGGAAAGAATGATGTTGTTTTCTCTAGCTGTCTAAAAAGCAAATAAAACAAAAAATAGTCTTATTTTGTTATGGAAGAAGCTCCACATCCTGGTTGCTGCTAAACACAAATGAGCTACAAACCCATCAAAGTTTCCCTTTGCCAGAATGTGGGACACATAACATGCATCGGATCAGACTCAGAGGAGAGCTGGCAACCTCACAGATGCACTGCTTTAGATGTTGGGGATCTGCAGGTAAGAACCACCAGCAGACATGAGCTGGATTTGCATATAAACTGAGTGTGAGAGCCCTGAGATTCATGTTTTATTGCCTATAAAATGCATATAAGAAAAAGCAATCTGAATACTGCAATTGCATTTTCTGAATTTTCCAAAGATGTGACCATTTCATATAGTTATCTAGATACAGAAGGGCAGACCAGATTAGTTAATTGGTACCTTAGTCAAGACTTGAAAAAAAAAACACCATCGGCCAGCAAGGAACAGTTTTAATCTTAAAGGCTTAAAAGCTGTGTACACGATCCTCCAAAGGAAGGGCTACCTGGTCCATAATAAGTTTTAGTTCCCATTTTAGGAATGCCAGACTACTGATTTGTCTATCTGAACTCAGTGTCTGTTTGCACACAACCAGTCCAGTCACATCCAATACAGTTTCTATGCCTGCCTTCTTAAGAAAACATTGGAGTACTATCAACCATGGTGATGCAGTGGATAGAATACAGCACTGCAGGGGTAACTTACAGCTCACTGCAGGAGTTTGATTCTGACCAGCTCAAAGTTGACTCAGCCTTCCATCCTTCCGAAATGAGTAAAATGAGGATCCAGGGTGTTAGGGGCAATATGCTGACTCTGTAAACCACTTAGAGAGGGCTGTAAAGCACTGTGAAGTGGTATATAAGCCTAAGTGCTATTGCTATTATAAGGTTCTCCCTCTCCCTGTCCCAGTAAAATAACCAGGTATTCCTTTTGTTTAGGACGTGAGCAATAGCACCAAAGCATTACTTTCAATGTTAAAGACAAATAGGCCTTTATATGAGAAGGTTCAAATCAGGGGTCGCCAACCTTTTGGACCTCAGGGACCACCAAACTCATAATTATAAATCCCAGGGACCACTATCCAGTTCTGTGGTGTGGCTTGGTGGTCATGTGACTGGCTGGGAATGGCTTGTATGTAAATATTATAAATATATAAATATTGATTTTTTTATAAAAAAAGAGCAACTTTTACCCAAAATCAGACAAAGCAGGCAGACAGATTGAATTGCTCACAGAATCACAGATTCATTCAGAGATCTATCTATCTGCCATCAGCTAGCTCAATCTGTCACATAAAATTTGCATGCAAGCAAATTCATAAAATGTGCTAGCAAGCAAACTCACAAAATTAACTCACAACACACCATGTATGTAAATATTGAATTTTTTATTTTAAAAAAGCAACTTTTATACAAAATCAGGCAAAGCAGGCAGATTGAGTTGCTCACAGAATCATTCAGTGATTTATCTATCTGCCATCGGCTACCTCAGTCTCTCAAATTTGCTTGCCATGACTTTGCACTGAATAATAGAATCTTCACTCCTAAGGGAGGTTCGGTTGTGCTTAAAAGCAGAGCCGAAGATCTAAAGACTAGGTAGAAAGCAAGAAATCCAACCATTTCCTGCTTCCTAACTAATCTAAATCTTCCGGCATAGCAGAACAGATGATGGTCAGAAAAAGGAAAAATAGCAATTTAGCAGGTAAGTTTGCCGGGTAAAGAGTGGGCGGGGAGGGTTCCTGGGGGTCATGTGGGCTGCGCAGCCTTGTGTTTCTGTGCAGCCTGGATTAATTGCTTTGGGGGGGTGCTCTGGGGTGAGATTTCTCTGTGGCCCACCAAAATTTTCTCACTGGTTGGTGACCACTGGTTCAAATAACATGCTAGGTTAAAATAATTAAAAGCAACTGGAAGATTTGCTCCTAATGGAAAAATTAATAGAGGGCTGATACTGTAGGACTTAAAAAAAACCACACACACACCCCACAGAAACATGCAGGGAAAAGAATGAAAAAAACCTTCCTCTAATCCCCACCCAACAATTTGGGCTCTACTTAAAGTTTGGGAGCCCAGCTAAATATTCTACTACATTTGACATTGGACCATCTATAAGGTTAGAATTAGGGTAGCTAAGAGTTTTTTTTTCAGTTAGGATACAAAGTTTTAGTCTTCATTAGAGGATACTGATTTTAGAACTAATTCTAGAATGTTAAACCAAGACTATTGACAATGAAAGAAAAAATTATGGATTCATTATTAAACCGTAAGTAGTTCATTTTTAGTTTCATGTTATGTGCAGTTAGGCTACTGAAATTAAGAGTGACAAACAGCCTCCTTGGATACAAATTATTTGCATCAAGATACCTAATCATATGATGATTCTATGGTTGACAGAGCTAACTTTAGGACTTCCAAACTCATAATTTTAACTAATTTTACCATCAACAGCTATTTTATTTATGTCAACGCATTATTGATGTTGATTTGATATATGTATAATGACTCTTTTATTAATGTTAATATATTTTATTTTATCTCACTTTTATAGTCATTGGATAATAAAGTAAAAGCATGTCTCAAGTCGATTTAACAAACAAATGTATTTCACTATGCACTTTAAACATTTGCCTCTGTAGAAGTTTAGAAAATATAGTACACTATTTAGGGATGATGCAAATTTAGTGCATATGACTGAGTCAGAAGACTGCTTTACTTTTTGTATACAGGTCTTAAGAAGTCAGAAAGCAGATGAAAATTATGTTTTTAGTTAGCCTCAACTAAAACAAAAGTTACTTTTTATTTTGATCAATTGCTAATTCAATAAATATGGAATTGTTAAAAGCAATCAAATGTCATGCCATATAGACAATAAATCTCAACCCTCCAAAGTATTAGTTTTGCAAAAGCTTCACTGAATTTATCATGGCTTAGAGGAGTTTCATTATTGCAAGCAAGCAAGAAGTCACATAGAGAAAGCAAGTAAGTTTAATAAATAATTTATTTAATACAAAATATATATCTATCCCAGAAATCAAATCTCTTTCATTCTCTCTCTCTCTTTTAACTTTTTCTCCTAGCCTTTCAACTCAATGGATTTTGGGTTTTTTGCAAGACCTGAGATTAAGAGGCCTCCAATGTGTACACAACTGTTCTTTCTGACCTGAACACACTGGCCCCAACCCCATTAATTTCAACCCTTCGAAATGTTCCAGATTTGCTCCATTTTCAGGAAGGAAGGGATTTTTCTAGTTTGTTACTTTTGAATTCTCAGAACACTCAATATATGCAACAAAGCTTGGGATATCATTTGTCGCAGTCTATTTACAAGCTCTCTAGTTATTGATCTCTTACCTACTGAGACAAGTTAAAGTATCTGCTCTCCGAAGAGCAATTGTAGTCTCTTTTGGAGAAACAACAAGCAGGTTGTCCAACACGCCACACATAGCTGAAAGGAGAGGAGGCGTGACTACCGTACACTGATTAGGTCTAATGACAGACTCTGGGAAAACATGTGGACTTGAAGATGCTGTTGTGGTTGTGTCACTCTGACCTAGAATACAACGTTCAAAAGAAATAAGCTGCATGAAATGTGGATTCACATGAAACTATTCCTCACTCTGACACTCTGAGCAATAGAGAATCAATTAATTCTATTAGCTACATGAAGCTTCAAAACAACTTTTGTGCCAATTGTTTCCATAAAAACCCAATCCGCCAGTTGCTGTTTCTTAAACTAAACATTCTTGTGTTAGGATAAATAGAACAATATGCAACAGTCCAGTAAGAATCATGGGACTAGGGAAATACAGGCCCAAAGAGAGTTTTGTCAATTTGGAATATTTAAAATGGTACAACATATTATATTTCAAAACAGAACTGCTGATATCTGAAAGGTAGAGCTTTCCGCTTTTCCGCCCCATGCCTTGATCATCTGAGTTTCAAAAATATGCTACCAGGTGATGGCTGCTGTTTGAACAACCCATTCCAAAATTTCTAGCATGCACTGTGTAAGTAGCATGGCTAAGAAACGAAGTTGTTTAATACAGTTCTCAAGATTATCCAACCTTGAGTTACGAGTCGGTTCAATGATGCATCGTGAATCAGACTAACAGCTGGCGAAGAGGGTGCTTCTACTTCCATAGCACATCCCAGTGATGGTGATGCTGAAATTATCTAAGAAGAACCAAGAGGACAACTTTATTTAATATGCATTTTTGTTTATTCTTTAGCTGAGGTACCCCATCTTTTCGCCCAAATGGTGCTTACAATGCCTAGCAGCAATGCAAAATGCTAAAATTGGGACTATAATAAAATAAATTCAGACTACTGTAAAGGAATTCAAAGCACAGGGTAAACAAAGAAAGAAAATTGCATGGGATACAATCAAGTAAATCATCTCAACAAAATTTCTGTAGCCATAAAAACAATATTGTCTTTATTTGTATGGTGAAAAATAAAGCAGGAAAGGGTCTTGCCTCTCTTAGCAATGAGTTTGAAAGTTTGAGAACAGACATTGAGGAAAAAAAGAATCCTGCTATTCCCTTCTCCACTGCCATCTTCCTATTCCCACCAATACTGCACATTTGATACATTTGGCATGCTAAGGAGGCAAAGGGAAAGGCATTTTCTGAAGACCATTTCAGGAAATACGATGCTTCATATATTGGGTGTGCTGTGCGTGTGCAGTGTATTATGTGAATACATATGCCTTTGGGTCAGGTTGATTCCTGGAGAATGCCCTGCAATTTTTTTGGCAAGATGTTTTAGAAGTGATAAAGAAGAAGCTACTGTGTCTTTCTTCCTTGGTCTGAAAAAGACATATTTTGCTTCAATTCACCTTGTTGACTTCATGCCAAAGACAGGACTAGAATTAATGGTCTCTTAGTACTTTAAACACTATACCAAACTGACTATTTCAAATAGTCTATAAGCCTCTATATGTCATAATCACCATATTGAACTGTATTTGGAAACAGATGGCGACTATACATGAAACATAGTATTGGGTCATGTAATCTTAGTATAATTGACCTATAAAAACTTAATCTAACACATGGGACATTGAGACTCATACAAATTGGAGGTCAAACCCAACCAGTTCTATTGACATTTAAACTGAGTCTCCTTCATAGAACTAAGGATAAGGATTTGTAATAAAACCTTTAATTTAAGCATGACTGTATTTCTAGAGCCTTACAGGGTGGATGAGAATTCCTTTATAACACAACGCAACCCAAATGCCCCCTCCTCTTTGCTAAGTGTGCAACAAGGAACAAGAGAGTCATTTAAGGCACTTTCAATTTAATTAATAACTTGTGCCCATTAAGCACTATGCCATTTAAAGCATTTCCTTTCCCATTTTGTTACACATGGGAAATAAGATGTTTTCATTTCTATTATCTGAGCAGCCTATGGAGGGCCCAGAAGCATACTATAAATAACAAAAGATGCTACAGCTTTTTGCTTTGTTTTTCAGCACACTAACTTCTCAGTGATGATGACAATGATGAAATTAAAGAATCCAGCACAGAGCTAGTCAAACAGAAAGATGTTTGTGCACTCTGGTGGCCATAGGCACATTACTGTTCCAGAGAAGATAACAAGGTTACTTCAGAGAACCTACCTGTCAGGCTTCGCCTTACCACTTAGGAAAGCTCACCAGAATACCAAATAATTAAAATTTATTGAAAAAAGTTAAAAGTCACAGGCAAGGAATTTTCATTAACCTCTGTGATTCAAGAACACTCACTAGCTACTGTGGAAGTTAATTCTCACATAGTTGATGAAAAAATAATATGGTACCAAATCAAGTCATTGCAAAAACAAAAGACATATGGAAACCAGTCCATTCAGGAGAGGGGCCACATTTTTCAATTCCAAGGTCCAGGAGCAAAATAAAGCACAAGACAGTTTGAATATTGATTTTGTATTAATGGCTTGTTCCTGAAAGAAATGAAATGGGAATAAACTAATGGTCACTGGTCACCTTAAGACTACAGACTTACTTAATATAAAATAATTGCCTACATGAATCAATTTTCTTGGGAGAGGAAAAAACTTGGTTTGGCCTACTATCAATAGCTAATGCTAATTTGCATAATGTCAGATATAGGAACCATTCTAGAACTTATTAGTAGAAACAGTTCTCATTCCAGAAAATATTGTGGCGTGTAGTAACGTTGTTTTTAGACAGTGCTCTATTTTTGGAAAGGAAAGTATTTTTTATTTTTCCTAACAAAAATTACTGGATGCTTTCCACACTGAAAACATCCACAAGTATTTTTAACATTGCCTGTTGGAAGGTGGAAAGGTTGTGAATGTGACTAAAGGAGGAATTAAAAAATAGAAAAAATATTAACTTGCATTAAGTAAATCAAGAAGAAACACATATAATGGAAACCTAGTTCTCCAGACTATTCCATTTCAACTTATATGTTCAACTTACCCAAGTGTCTGTAGTTGACTGACAACTTGGAGATTGGTTCCCACTATTCTGGACTCTCCAAGCAGAAAGAGAATCTTCAAAATCTGGAAAGGGGAGAGAGAAGGAATCTATGCTTATAGAAGTTTACTGTTGTCATCAATACATTTTCAGCATTTTCATTTCAAGATGAGCTATACTTCCTCCATAATTTCAAGAAAAAATCTGGGCATAGGTTTACTCTTCCCTGTAGATCAGGGGTGGATAACTATGGACGTTTTATGACTTGTGGACTTTAACTCCCAGAATCCCTGAGCCACCATGGCTCAAGAATTCTGGAATTGAAGTTCACAAATCATAAATGGGCCATAGTTCCCCACCTCTGCTGTAGATAGTGAGCTGTGGTGTCCAAGATATCAAAGAATAACTCATCCATAAGCCTCACTCAGGCAACCATAGTTTATGGTTTGACTAATGACACCAAGAAAAAAAGATTGACCTAAATAAATCTCCTTACCTAATTATATTAAACTTTTAAACATCCCTTTCATTATCCAGTAAGCAAAAGTCAACAGTGTGTGAAATGCTTAGAAAGGTTTTTCTTTATAAATATATTTTTAAAAAAAAAAAATTCAATATTTTGCATATTATATGCCTTGAATTGTAAAGCTGAAGTGTGGGACATGGTAATTAATCTTCACTAATAAGCATTTTATGCCACAGAACTGATGACAAACTGTTGTGTATAATCTTACACTCTGAGATATTGATTTACCCAACAGTGAATAGACTTTAGGTGAAGGTACTCTTCATTTAGCAGGATGGAGAAGGGGGGGGGGGGAACTGCTGATTGCAAAGAATGTAGCCACAAGTTCCCTATCATTTTATTCAAGAGACAGCAATAAGCCACCAACTGTTTACTTCGTGTATCCAACCTAATTGTCTGGCAAACAAATCTCTAGGATGTACTGAGAATTGATAGTTTCCACTATGTCCCCTTCAAAGAATACATATGAAGTGGCCCTTGCGCACTATGGAGTGCTGCCAACAATTCTCATGAAATGAAAAAGTATTTCATAAACCCAGTATGGAATTTCTCACAGGACGTCATTAACACAGTCACAAAGAGAAATAAACTGCAAATCTATTTCTTGTAGGAAATATCTTGGGGTTTTTCAGCCTCTTCCTTTCTTTACATTATGGAGTTATTCTCCTTAAGGTTTTAATTAATGTATACATTTTAGAAATTCCACACAGTCAATTATTCTTTTTCATAATGAGAAAGAATAAATAACCTTTACTAAAAAAAAACCCATCTACTTTCTTTTCTAACTCCAACTCCAAACACATTTTTTAATCTAACTGAACTAGATTAAGGAGCAAGGTTTTTGTTTACTTTAGAAATGCAAAGTATTGTGGTGTTACATATTCACAGAGGACAATACTTTAGGTTGTCACATAATTAAAACTGTGATCAAGAGAAGAAATTATTGAGAACATGGGGAAGAGCAGTGACATTCACACTATGTGAATTCTTGGAAATATCACTTACCATTCATGCCATTCTTTGTTGATACCAGCTGATCTCCCAAGGAAAAATCCACATCAAATGTATACCGACCCAGGTAGCATACCTTCACCATCTCATTCAAATGCTCATAGAAGTGGCAATGATAGAGCAAGGCCTGCAGCGCAGGTTTTCCAGACAGAGATAGACCAGTTGCTTCATCATGTACACAAGGCCCCTGGGAGGGAGGGAGGAGGGAGGGAGGGAGGGAGGGAGATGTGAAAATGTTCTTCTCCTTACATTATAGCTTCTTATGTCTCAAAGATAGGGTATCGCAAATGAAATTTCTTCCTCGCCTCCTTTTTTTCAATTTTGAGGATTTTGTTTACAGGCAGTCCACGCTTAGTGACTACAACTGGGATCTACAACTGTGTTGCTAAGCAACACAGACATTAAGCAAAATATCCCATGATTACATCTGACTTACGTCACTTCCCATTTGATCATTACACCACAGGTCATTAAAGGAACATGAACATGACTTGCAATTTCACCGCTGACTTCTCCACTGACAATGTTTGTCAGAGGCCAGATGTGAAACATGCAAATGGGAATTATGTGGTCATGGGAAATTATGACAGTTGTAAATGTGAGGACTGGTTGTAAAGTTATTTTTTCAACTTTTGAATGGTCGCTACACAGCTGCTTAATGGTTGCTAAATGAAGTCTACCTGTACTTTGTAATTGCACTTCTTAACTAGAAAACTGTGCCTCTGGTGTCAAATTAGGCAACTCTCACATTTTTCTTCTTACAGAAAATGTCGTCAAGAATCTGTAAATTGTAAATCCATGAAAATGCAGGTAAACTGCAATTTATAGCTTATGGGGGGTAGAAATATCCTCATGGATCTTCATTTTTTGAAAACTAACTTCCAAGCTCTTAAGGATTTAACTAATAATTTAAACACTATTAATAATTTAAACCCTAACCATTACCCTGTTCTTCCCTACACTCTTTATTCTTCTTCACAAAATGTTTATAACTTAATTTTAACAGGTACAATAGGCATTCGTGAAAACTATTGAATAAAGTATGGTTGACAGTCAGTTTGGTGTTATAGCTAAGACATCAAGCTGGAAACTGGGAGACCATGAATTGTAGTTTCATCTTAGACCAGGGTGCCAAACTCGATTCATTGAGAGTCACATCATGGTTGTGTTTGACCTCGGGGCCCGGGGTGTGTGTGGCCAGAGTGGATGTAGCCAGCTCGGCATCATTTTCATTGGGGGTATCTGTGTGGCCCAAGCTCTGTGCCAGCAAAAACAGGCTCCCAAGCTCCATTTTGAACTGTGATAGTCTCCTGCAACCCTCTGCCAGTAAAAACGGAGCTCGGGAGGGCAGCTCCATTTTTACTGGCAGAGGCACCACGGGCTGCTCCTTCACTGATTCCAGGGTGGTCCTCCAGGTCAGATCTAAGCACCCTGTGAGCTGGATGCAGCTCACGGGCCTTGAGTTTGACAGCCCTGCCTTAGACACAAAGCCAACTAGTGACCCTAGGCCAGTTACTCTGTCTCTCTGCCCTTGAAGGAGACAAGACAATGGCAAACCACTTCTGAAAAGCCTTGTAAAAAAATCGCAGGGGCTAGTCCACAAGAAATAAAAAAAATGATTAAACTTCATCCCAAAAAGGATTGGTGAATTCAGTGGCCCCAATTGATTATTAAAACTTTTCAAGATGTTAAAAAGAAGGAATTTATAACCACATATTTATGCAAATCCTTTGTTTTCCCCTCCCAATCTTTACTAATAAAAGATATTTGTCACTACTTTTTGTTTCAAATCAGCCACAAGGGAAAAAATTGCTTAATTATCTGGGCATGTGTGCTTTAATTGTACCACAGAATATGGGAATTCAAGTTCAGACTATCCAAGCAAGATGTACTGACCAAATCAAGCATGACAGCTTTGCAGATGCCCAGGAATGATCATCACATTGAGTCAATTTTTTTGAATACTTGACTCAACTGAATCCAATTTTAGATTTTTATGCCTAGTAGTTTACAGTCTCAAAGGTATATTAAAACCACTGGAGTCATAATCATGTGTGTGAAATGATACCAAGCACCTTGAAACTATATAACATTTTTGATCCACTGAAATTGGAAATAAATATAGTGATTACTGATTTCAAAAATATTGTCTGTAAGAGAAGAAAATATTAACCCGTAAATAATCATCCTTGTAAACTAATTGTTCTGATAATAACACAATGAATCTTAATCTTATGCACTACTCAATCTGCTCTTCTTTATAATAATATTCAAACATTAAAATAAGATATATAATTTAAATAATATTTGCATTAAAACTTTAGGCCAATTCTCAATCATGGATTACTTGCATGTAACATGTGTCCTGCCTTCCCAAACCACCATATTTTCTCCCACTGTGGGCTCCTTGCATGATTCAGAAAAACAGTGAAATGGGAACACTCATTTCATGATTGAGAAATTGGGTTATATGTGGTTCTGAATGGTGTGGGATGAAAACAATTGACTCCCTATTTGCGACTGTGACTTTTACAGAATTTAGTGCATCCTTTGAAAAATGATGATAACCTTGACAGGAACTGTTTAGCGTCAGACACTCTCTCACAAAAATATGCTTAACTAATTGGCTTCTTGCAAAATCATCTTACACTACTGGATCGATACCATTTGTTTAAAAACTCAGAAATTCTATCAACATCTTTGCAGGTGAATAGTACATTAATAGTTGGTTATTTTCCATTTGAAATAGCAAATTTAATTGCTAGGAGAATGCTTGTTAACTGCAATTGAAGACTTGAGCAAATTTGGGATTGACTGTGTATGTTGACAGAAGTGGGAACACGATGCTGCAAAATGTATTAATACAAAATGAAATGATTACAATATCCTAGAATTCTAGTTTCTTACATTATGAGCCAGCTTAAAAATGAGTCAGATAAACATAGGTTGCATCTGTTTTAAGTGGCAATAGTATCTTTAGCAATAGCAATGCTTTACAGCCCTCTCTAAGCTGTTTACAGAGTCAGACAATTGCCCCCAACAATCTGGGTCCTCATTTTACCCACCTCAGAAGGATGGAAAGCTGAGTCAACCTTGAACCTGTTAGAATTAAAGTATCACTGTGGTTCTTTACATTAGCACTGCAGTAGCATCTAAAATTATATTAATCTTTATGCTACCTTCTCGGTAGCATCTAAAATTGTGTTAATCCCAATATACAGTAGAACTAGCAGGCAGCACTGACATCTTTCATTCAATAAATGAAAATATGTTCTAAAGACTCTTACCAAATTCATTCTTATGCTATCAGTCATAAAGTCTAGACTATCACCTTAGGTTGTAAATAGCCATCACAAATTTTATTTATTTATTTTATTTATCATATTTTTATACCGCTCCCTCTCCCAAAAAAGGACTCGGGGCGGTGTACAGCCTACTAAAAACACATAATAAATACACTATAAATACAATTAAAAATATATTAAACGCGATTGGTCCGGCTGTGTCCCATCAAAATTAAATTTAGGAATATAAAATCAGGGATCTGAATAAAAATTAAAAATTTATTATTAAAACCGAATTAAGTTTAAAACCGAAACCTGATTACTGGGCCAGGCCAGCCTGTCTAAAAAATAGGGTTTTAACTGCGCGCCGGAAGGTCAGAATATCTGTCATGGCTCGTATCTCCGGGGGGAGATCATTCCATAGGGAGGGAGCTCCCACAGAGAAAGCCCGAACTCTCGGGGCCGTCAGCCGACAACGGCCGGGCGGCGGTACCCCAAGGAGGGCAACCCTGTGGGAGCGTACTGGGCGGCGGGAGGTTGACGATGGCAGTAGGCGGTCCCGTAAGTACCCAGGTCCCGAGCCATGGAGCACTTTAAATACCATCAGTACCACCTTGAATCGAATCCAGAAGGCCACAGGAAGCCAGTGCAGCCTGCGGAGAAGCGGTGTAACGTGGGAGCTCCGAGGGACACCCACGATCACCCGCGCGGCTGCATTCTGGACCAACTGCAACCTCCGGAGACTCTTCAAGGGGAGCCCCATGTAGAGAGCATTGCAATAATCCAGGCGGGAGATAACGAGGGCAGAAGTGACTGTGCGAAGTGCGCCCAGATCCAGAAAGGGCCGCAACTTGGTAAATCAGACGAATCTGATAAAAAGCCCCCCTGGCGACGGCTGCTATGTGTTCTTCTAAAGACAGCCGTACGTCCAGGAAGACACCCAAGTTGCGCGCCCTTTCCACGGGGGTCAAAACCTCTCCCCCCACGGCCAGCGAAGGAACCAGCTGGCTGTATCTGGGCGCAGGAAACCACAGCCACTCGGTTTTGGTCGGGTTGAGACGAAGCCTGTTACGACCCATCCAACTCCGCACGGCCTCCAGGCACCGGGACATCACTTCAACGGCTTCATTGGGGTGGCCCGGGGTGGAGATGTACAGCTGAGTATCATCAGTGTACTGATGGAACTCCACCCCGAAGCCACGGATGACCTCACCCAGCGGCTTTACATAAATGTTGAACAGCAGGGGCGAGAGCACCGACCCCTGAGGGACCCCACATAGTAGGGGCCTTGGGGCCGATCTCTGCCCCCCCGTCAACACAAATTGCGAACGGTCGGAGAGGAAGGAGGTGAACCACCGCAACACGGTGCCCCCCACAAATTTTAGGTTTGATTTTCATTTCTTTAGTGAGCATTTGGACAATGTTAACCTCAGAGCCAGTATGTTTCTGTTACACTGGTTTTGCATGTTTTCCAATTGTGGGCTGCTTATTTTGTATCATTTAAATTGAGTCTTAGGTTTTTTTCAGTCCATCTTCCATTTGCTTTGGCCATATTTTTGTTGGTGCTGTTCACTGAAACTTCCTCTGTGTGGATTACTTTTTCCACAGTGGTCTGTGAAGGTGATGTTCTTCCATTCTGCATACATGTCCAAACCATCTTAATCTGCATGTTATATTTCAACCTCTCTTAAAGGTTATTTACTGAATCTCATTCTTACAGTATCTTCAGAGAGTTGTGAAGAGAGATTCCAGAGGATGCTGTTGGTGTCACATTAGGAAACCACCAAGCTTTTTCAGGCTTGCGTTTAACCATGCCCATGTCTCAAATCTGTAAGATTTGAGCAAGACCAGCAGGACAGTGCCTATAATCTTAGGTGCAATCTTAGTTTTCAAGTGAAATGAGGCAACCCATTAGCAATTCAAAGAAGAGCAGTAGCCCTGCCAATTCTGATGTGTACTTCTCCTTTTGATGCTGATTTCTGTTCTTCCACCAGTGACTCAAGAAATTTGAACTAATTAACCCACTCTATTTCAACTCTGTTGGATATAGACAGCCTGCTGATGCAATAGGTACTTCTTTAAAAATATATGTACACATATATACAGTACATGTATATTCTCTGTGTGTGTGTTTATGTATATAGAGAGAGAGAAAAGAGAAGAGCAATGTGTCATACTATTATTTTACATTTCACACTAATGCAATGAACTTGGGAAAAAAAACACTGCTTCAATTTTGCTGAAGAGAAAGGAAGAATGGCTAGAAAACCTATTATACCCTTTGTGAGTTTTTCAACTGGAGTTTCCACTGCATATCCTAATTACTGCTACTTGCTCTCTCACACACACACACACCAACAATCACTGGGTCCAATCCAATAAGATTTATTTAAAAAGCACAGATTTACTATTGAAAAGAGAGTTCTTAAGCATCCATGAAATATTTTAAAAGTTAATCACAAGCATACTAAAAAGAATTAAGATAACAGCTTCACACTGACAAGCCTCAAATAGGCAGCTTGCCAAACTGTCTATTACTAATCTGGGTTGGCATTGTTCCCCAAAGCAGGAATTCCATTTTCATCTCTGTCCTTCAAGTAGCTATATTAAGTTGTTTTAAAATGTAATTTTGCAAACAACTGTTTGAATAACATCACATTTCTGTCAATGCCTGCTTTCACATGTCTCTCTTTGATGCCACTACCTTTGAGGGTAACAGAGCCAAATATCAGTCCAAGTAGTGAATCTTGCTGTCATGGAGAGTCCTTTGTTCCTTTAACTGTGAAAAAAGGTTTTCTAGCCCTATAACTTTTACTACTAAACCAAAAAGACAGGCTTCCACTGCAAACAACGGCAATTCTAGTGATTTTTGAAGAAGAACTGAAGAATGCAGGCTTAAACTTCCAGTGAGTGGTAAAGAATATGCCAAATTGCAAGAACAGGGTAACTGAAGTCTCTCTGGAGTTAAAGAGAGATAATCTGATCACCTGTATGTGTTCTGTGTAGCTGCTTTTTTGTGAGAGGATGGCAGTAGGCCTGCTATCAGCTGCAGTAGGCCTGCTGTCAGCTGGGAGTCACATTACATTGTGTTTACAGCCACTAATATTGCCTATATGAATTTTAAATTCAACTGGCTTGTCTCTTAATCACTTTGAATTTTATTTATTATTCTTTGGCTTTCTTTAAAGATTGAGAACCTTCAGGCTGACAAATTTTATGAAAACTGCTCGTTGAGTGTCCTTCAATCCTTTAAAAAAGCAGTTTAACTGCAAGTATAAAGATCTGTATTTTCTGCAATATACAGCAAAAGGATGATTATCCTTGATTTTAGAAAGTTTCAAACAGATTTAGGGACACGGATAGATTTAAGATTTGGACATTGATTGAAAGGATTCTCTCCCCTGGGGAAAAAAATGTTCTGTTTATAATCTGTACTGATTCAAAAAACTTTGAAGATTAGACATTAGAGGGCACCAGAAGTCTACTTTGAAAGAAATGCCATTTCATTCCTAGTAACATGAAGTTTTTGACCTATTTAACTCTTAACTAGTTAGTGCTGATGTAATTGCAGAGGATTAAGCCCCATGGAATAAAACTGAAATTGATTTATAGATGGAATTAAAAATCACAGTTTGTAAGATATGAAAACAATGGATTTACAAATGAAAGATGATTATTCAAAATTGAAAAAGAAACATAAATAATAAACCAGATGAGTTACTTGGATAATTCCCTTACACTGAATTTAAAAGAGTGGTTTGCTGGAAATAAAAAAGGGGTTTGCTGGTAGTACAAAGGCAGCTTGATAAAAATGAAGAAAAGAACTCAGAGAGGAGAAGCATATAAGAAGACAGATGCTAGAACTTTCTTTGAGGATTTTAAAAGACTGTCCACAGAAAGTTTATAAAATTAATTTATTTCACTAAGGTTAAAAAATTATTTTGGGGAATGTTGAATAGCTTCTTGATTAGGACTGGATTACGATGGCTATTTCTGGTAATGTTTAATTATTTTTGAGTGAGGTTGAATTTTTATTATTTTAAGAGAGATGAGATTTATTTAAAGAGAAAGGATGGTTTCAATCTGGGTGCAGCAGATAAATTGCAATATTTATGTTGCCATTTCTTACAACCCCTGCTGGACTTTTGCGGTTTAATAGTGAGGGATGAGGTTTTAAAGATGGGTTTATAGATACTGGGGAAAATTATGGAATGAAGAGATGTTTGATTTTAAGAGTTAGTGGTAAGTTCTTAATATTATACTTGCTGGGGATGAAGGGGAAGATTTTTTTTTAACTTTTTCTTCTGTTAATGCTCTTCTGCACCTTATTTTTTATTTATTTTTCTTGTAGTTGTATAAATTTTACCTATATAATATAATCTCTAATAAAATCATTGAAAAAAAGAATACCTGCTTATTAATACTTCCCCTTTTCTAAGTCCAACTTTGAGGAGAACAGAGAGAGGGACAATATACCTTATTATTCCAAAGGCAGCTTTAAAAAGCTGTGTTACATTTTGTTTCATAAATTCTCCGCAACTACAAGAAAACAATACTTAAGCAGCATTATTTAATCCACACTTCATTTGACTAGATCCATTCATGTGGCTCTGGAGCTGTGGGAGTTGAAGTTCACAGATTGTAAAACTGATAGCAAGGAAGAAGGAATGGGATGGTGGATTTGCCTCTCAGAGATCATAGCTGTATCTTTATATGGAAAAATCCACATAATCCTATGGCCTTAGAACCACTGCTTCTATGATCGTAAATTACAACTAAATTACATTTATCAGTCAAACTGAAGTCAGACATATGTTCTTTTTAAAATGAAAAATACTTGTGAATCTTATTTGAAAGTTGAGTCTAGTAAGAGACTCTTGTAAGAGGTGATTAGAGGTGAAGCTCTTGCCTCACAATCAGGAAGCTGTGAGTTCAATCCTAAGTAGAGGCTAATATTAATAAACTCTCCTGCTGGAGTAGGGGACTAGATGACCTCCACGGTCCCTTCTAACTCTGTTATTCTATATTCTATTTTCAAGACATTTCTAAATCTACTTTTTAGGTTAGCATAACTTGAAAACCACCAAGTTTTTGTTTTTATCTAATAGAGAAAGCTTTGTCTGAGGGTCAACAAGACTATGTCTCTATTAATAAGGCAAATTATGCATATTTTCATATCTAGGTACATCTAAAACAGTTTGTACTTTTGCTAAATTACAAATTGCTGTGCATAAAATCCTATTGATGAACAGTAATAACATATAAAGCAAGCAATTACCTGCCAATTAGAGTCCTTAGCTTCTTCAGTGGGTAGTGGGATAACTAAAAGATTCTGAAGGATAAATGCAGCCTACAAAGAAAAAAAAAGACAAACATCAACAGTGCCATCTGGCTGCAGTTAAAAGAACTTTGGCTAGCACATACTAAATCAACGCAATGCAAAGTATACATTAAATTCATACTGTATAATTTTTCTGTTTTAAGCTTTTCACTATGCAGTGATTATTTAAAAAGAAATCAATTTTTGCATTTCTTTTAGTAGAATTGAAGCAGAGAGGGAAAATTTCCCTTCTATGCAATTTTTCCAACAAGTTCTTATACAGATCAACAGCTTAAAAAGATGATAGTATTTGTAATTCAGCTACCATTACATTTATTTTTAGTGCTAATGTTTTAATTGTTACAGTTCAGTCCGAAAATTGCTTCATATAGCTTAATTTTTCATAATGACTAACTTTGTTGGTTTACGCTGTGGAGAAAGAGCCCTTAAAATTATTATGGAAAATGGTTTCATTATTTTACATTTCTCTCCTGGGAAATTGCAATCCCAGAATGCCTAGATAGCCAGTCTAGAGGCATTTTATGCTGTGAAAAACAGGAGTATGAAAGGTCTTGGGTAAAACACAAAAAGTGGTTTAATGACCTTATTGGATATAGGAATATATAGGAAATATCCTGTTCTCATATATATACATATATACACACGCGCGTGTATACACATATATACATACACATACACGTACACATATATATATACATACACGCATACATACACACGCATATATATACATACATATACTGTATACACACACACACACACATATTAGAATCCTAGATAAGTATTACTGAAGTCTCTTGGAGCAATGTATCTAAAGCAGCAGACAATAACTCTAGCACCATTCATATAAGAAGCTTCTGTTCTCAAAGTTTTGCTTTTACTTTCATACTGTAACTGTTTTCATTGTTTGCTGTTCCTTGGAGAATCTTTTCAGAAGAGACAAAGAGAAGATAGTTTTCTCTGTGCACGGTTTTCTAGATAAATGATGTAGACTAGCATTTTTCAAACTCAGCGCCTTTAAGATGGATGGACTGGGGAATTCTGGGAGTTGAAGTCCACCTTTCTTAAAAAGTGCTGAGGTTGAGAACAGATGTGCTATTCAGCAGGTTCTGACTAGTTCTGGAGAACCGGTAGCGGAAATGTTGAGTAATTCGGAGAGCTGGCAAATACCACCTCTGACTGGAGATTTTACAATATCCTTCCACTGCCATGCCCGCCAAGCCACACCCACAGAACCGGTAGTAAAAAAATCTGAATCCCACCACTGGTTGAGAAATACTGATGTAGACATTTGATTCAATCCAAAATTATCAAGTTATAATCAGATGAAAATACATTTTTACAATTGTGGGATTTACAAACCTCTCTTCGCACCATGCTGCATTCTGATTTATCCAGAAGGATGTTAATTACAGTTCCCCATAATCCTCCTGATATGTTCTGGCAACTTTCTGCTAAAGCAAAGCAGCCCATGTCTAGTGATGTAAGCGCTGATCCTATTGCAAGTGAAGTGAACTTTACCTAATAGCAATGAAAAAAAAAAATTCATCACATTGAATTTATTTAAATATTTGTGTGGCTGCTTACAGTATCTTAAAGCACAACTCTGGGTGGTATTTATGTATTAAAACTCATCATCCCATTAAGCTTCTCAATGCATTTTATATAGCATGTTGATGATTTATACATAACTGTTTAAATTAAGAACTGATTAATTAGTGTGGTTTTTAAATTATTTGCCTCAACCTAGTGGCTAATATTAAACATATGCTTTTAGGAATTAATGGATCATACAAAGTCTTGTAGGATAAATATTTTCAAACATAAGAAACTAATCATTTTCCTATAAAACTATAGTAGAACATATGCATGAAGACAAACTTTTTATCCTAAACCCTAATGAATTTTTTTTAAATCCAAATTTAAAATATCAGTAAATTAAATTTGATTTTATCTCTTTTTTTCTCTTCCCTCACAATATGCAAAAGGATGTA
Organism: Bungarus multicinctus; assembly: GCA_023653725.1. NCBI lineage: Eukaryota > Metazoa > Chordata > Lepidosauria > Squamata > Elapidae > Bungarus > Bungarus multicinctus. The sequence continues at coordinate 39,872,449 of CM042846.1, read as the reverse complement.
TTTCTGACTCTAACAGTCTTATGCATCAAAACATTTTATGCACTAGAATGCAAAATAGAGAAAATTACAACTTTATCTAATAAACATCTTTGAATCCATGATTAGCCATCATCAATTTTGCTGAACATATAATCTTAAGAGATTTTTTTAAGTTAAATAATGTGTCATTTGTATTTTCCACTAGAAAAATAATCTTAAATGTATACAGCTACCTCAAATGTATGTTAGGAATATGAACAAGAAGGCAGTTTTTATAATGCTTGGTGCAATGTAAAACAGCTAAAAAGAATTGGATTCAAATGCATATATTAATTCCTAAGATCTTAAAGATTAACATACAATGGAAACCAGAGATATTCTTTTTGGGACTGATGAGCAACTAGCTGAAAAAAAAAATCATGGAACTCTTCTTGGAATTATTTTTCTACGTATAATAGCAGCAGCAAGACTTTTATATGCGTAACAATGGAAATATTTGACACTACAATGATAAAATGGAAGAACGGGATGGTAGATCTAGCTGAGATGGCATTAATAGATTGCTTTGATGAGAAAAAGAGACTTTTAAGGCTGATTGGAACCCCCATTAGGACTTTTTGCACAAAACAGAAAAAAAAAAAATTAGGACATATGGATCTGATGATTAGAAAAATATTAATAGAAAAAAATGAAAGTTATATTTCTAATTGCTGTTGAAGAAAGCCAGAAGTCACAAATTCTGTATCTTTCCAGTCAACGTTTTTTCTGTGGATTTAAACCAAACTAGCCCAAGGTAGCAGTAAATACGCAGTGGAGTTTTTGGAAACAATGGTTCAAGAAAAAGGAAGGTATGCTTTTTCTTTCCTTGGAAGCAATGATATATTCCCATATAAGGAAGATTTCTAAATTGGTTGGTTTGCAAAACAACAAAAGGAAAGTTTCTCCTTTGTATACTGTGGTTGTGGTACAGAAAAACAGTAACACAAGGACCAAACAATCTAAAGTTCTTTCCTTGCTCGATGCTGAATGAAGATATAATCGCACAATTGCTAAGATCATTATTTCCTACCTCTGCAGTTTCCAGCCTGGGAGCCAAGTTGGTAAATAATATTTTCACTAGAAGAACAGCACTAATATGGCCATGACAATGGAAAAATATGCAATAAAAGATGTGATTTTTACTAACCTCGGGGTCTCTATCTACCCATAATGGAATAAGCCACGCTAAGCCTTGACGAAATTGACCTTGTTCTTCACTGGTATCATATGGCAAGAACCAGAGAGAAATCCAATCCTAAGAATGAAATTTCTGTTAAAAACCATACAAACAATCTTTGGATTCTTTCCAAAGTCAGTTTACATATACTACAAACTATTTATATATCTTCCAACATTTAAACCTATGAACTTTTTGAGTCAGTGAAATGCATATTCTAAACCAGTGCTTATATAGCACACGTAACAAAAGAATACTAGTATATTTTGTAAAGTTAAAAGCACAGGGAAAATGTAATCTAGTAAAGTTAGGAAAAATGGAAGTAAAAATTAAACTAGGAACTCATTTCGCTTCCTTTACAAAATGCTAAAGGTTAAAGGTTATTGTTGGTTAAATTAAGCTGAATATACAGTTAAAAACTTAAGGATCATAGAATACAAAACAAAAGATAGAGTCTGTATCTTTTATAAGAATGTAACTAACTCTACTTCATCTAGCCTAGTTGCAAAAGAGTCCTTATGGTGTATTCCCTGGAGGAAATAGTTCTGAAACTGAACAAAAAGGTTTTATATAAAAGGTTTCTGGAATTTTTTATTGGAGAAAAGCTAAATTTCTAGATATGTTCTTACTTTCAGTTTCTCCCAACAATTATGGACACCATTATTTTTAGTTCAGTAACATTCCTTTAAATGTAGTGGTGGTTACACACCAATCTAACAAAAGCAGACTTAAAAAAACAAATGAAGATATCAGTTCACCTCAGTTTTTGACACTCAGTTCTCCTTCCCATCATCAAAAGGCTGAAAGAATACATTTCTCTTAGTAGAAATTTTGACTGATCACTGATGGAGGAGTTTTGACATTAGTTGGAGCCCACATATGGCCCAAGGGTCAGAGATTACTCATATCTCTATTATAATATAGCATCAAAGCAAACCAGCATGGGTGTCTAGCAAGATAACTTAGATTTAATTTGCATATAAGCATATAAGATGAATAAACTGATCAGATGTTGCATAGTCAAATTTCAAGTTATACAGTAGGTATGTTGACTTTTATTCCGCTGAATGCATAAAGTAGACAATTACAATAAACCAGGGCTATCAAAGTCACGGCCCGTGGGGCGGATGCATCTTGTGCTGGCCACGCCCACCCCTATTTTAGCGAAGGGAAAAATCATGATACATCGTGTATCATGTGACGCCACAACTTGTGACGCCACAAGTTTGACACCCATGCAATAAACTATTATATATTTTAAAAAGTTTGTCACTCTCTAACGGGGACGGACGGACGGGGACCCTAAAAATTACCAACTAATCAATTGATTACCAAACAATCCATTTTAAGTATCTAGTCATATAACCTCAATACATTTTAAACTTTACTATACATTTAGTCAGTCATCAGTACAGAGGGCAATGGTCCTGATGCCACTTCTTACAAGCCAAAAATAAAGTATTCATGCTGCAATATAAAAATAATGTCAAGAATAGTGAGTGTGCAAAAAAAGTTGTACCAAGCCAGTGGTGCCCATTGCCCAACCTTTCTGGCTTGGTGGCCCAGAATAGAATAGAATACTTTATTGGCCAAGTGTGATTGGACACACAAGGAATTTGTCATGGTGTAAATACTCTCAGTATACATAAAGAAGGAACATTCGTTAAGAATCAAGAATCATAATGTACAACACTTAATTATAGTCATAGGGTACAATCAACATCAAATCATACTAGGAAACAAGAGGATACAAGCAATAAAGTTACAGTCACAAGTGGGAGGGGATGGATGATAAGGAGTGATGAGAAGATTTAACAGTAATAGTAGTGTACACTTTGTAAATAGTTGAACAGTGTTGAGAGAATTATTTGTTTAGCAGAGTGATGGCTTTCGGGAAAAAACTGTTCTTGTGTCTAGATGTTCTGGTGTGCGGTGCTCTACAGCGTCGTTTTGAGGGAAGGAGTTGAAACAGTTTATGTCCAGGATGTGAGGAGTCTGTAAATATTTTCACAGCCCTCTTTTTGACTCGTGCAGTATACAGGTCCTCGATTGAAGGCAGGTGGGTGGTAATTGTTTTTTCTGCAGTCCTAATTATCCTCTGAAGTCTATATCTGTCCTTTTGGGTTGCAGAACCAAACCAGACAGTTATAGAGGTGCAGATGATAGACTCAATAATTCCTCTGTAGAACTGGATCAGCAGCTCCTTGGGCACTTTGAGCTTTCTGAGTTGATGCAGAAAGAACATTCTTTGTTGTGCTTTTTTGATGATGTTTTTGATGTTAGGTGTCCATTTTAGGTCATGTGATATAGCAGAACCTAGAAATTTGAAAGTCTCTACTGCTGATACTGTATTATCTAGTATTGTAAGAGGTGGTAGTATGTGAGGGTTTCTTCTAAAGTCTACCACCATTTCTACGGTTTTGAGTGTGTTCAGTTCCAGATTGTTCCGGTTACACCACGAGGCAAGTTGTATAACCTCCTCTCTGTATGCAGATTCATCGTTGTCTCGAATGAGACCAATGACTGTTGTGTCATCAGCAAACTTCAATATTTTAACAGATGGATCATTTGAGATGCAGTCATTGGTATATAGGGAGAAGTGGAGATAGCACACAGCCTTGGGGAGCCCCTGTGCTGATTGTACAGATATCGGATGATTTCGCCTAGCTTCACCTGCTGCTTCCTGTCTGTTAGAAAGCTTATGATCCACTTACAAGTGTGTTCAGGTACTGCTAGTTGGTTTAGAAGAGTGTCTGGAATGATGGTATTGAATGCTGAACTGAAGTCTACAAAGAGAACCCTGGCATAGGTATTTGGAGATTCAAGATATTGTAGGATGTAGTGCAGAGCCATGTTAACAGCATCATCTGTCGATCTATTTGCTCGGTATGCAAACTGCATGGGATCTAACAGTGGATCCGTGATGGTTTTCAGGTGGGACAGCACAAGCCTTTCAAAGATTTTCATAACTACAGATGTTAAGAGCAACTGGTTTGTAGTCATTCAGTTCCTTGATGGAGGGCTTCTTTGGCACTGGGATGATGGTAGAATGTTTGAAGCAGGAAGGAACATAGCACATCTCTAGTGATCTATTGAAGATTCAGGTGAAGATGGGGGCCAATTGCTCAGCACAGACTTTTAAGCAAGAAGGAGTTATCTTGTCTGGCCCTGGTGCTTTTCCTGGCTTTTGTCTGTGTAATAGATCTTGCACTTCTTTTTCTGTGATCACCAGAGGTTGTGAGCCCAATGGATTGGGGCCAGTTGTAGGAGGCTTGTCTATTGTTGGTGTGTTTGAGATGTGTGTTGTGGAGATAGATGGCTGTAGTTTCTTTTCAAACCTGCAGTAGAACACATTCAGGTCATCTGCTAGTTGTTGATTTCCTTCTGCCTGGGAAGGAGGTTTGCTGAAGCCAGTGATGTTTTTAAGAGTTTTCCAAATGTTTGCTGGTTCATTTGTTGAGAATTGGTTTTTTAACTTTCCAGAGTAGCTTCTTTTTGCTGCTCTGATCTCTCTTGTGGGAGGAGGGGGGATGAGAAGATAGTTCCCTGCCTGTGCAGCTCCATTTGTGTGAGTGGCCACTGCTGATAGGAGGGAAACTTTGCGTGCATGCAGGCGCTGATCTCCACTTGCATGGCCCTGTTCCAAACAGACCTGTACTAAGCAACTGTAGTAATCAAAGAGAAATTTATCTTATTGTTTTCATACCTCATCTAGAGCCTGAATACTCATTTCATGGGACAAGTGAAGCAAACAAAGGACAGCACTCTTGGTAACACCTTTTCCCATGAAAGACATGGCATTGCCTCCCCACTCAACATAAAAAGATGAGATGACCTGAAAGGAGAAGCAAAAAAAAAATTGTTGTTCAAAGGCATCACAACTTTGTCGCAGATATCAGCTTATCAACCCTTAAAGTTAAACTCTGGAACAATTTTGAAAGCTGCTTGGGGAACTGAAACTTCGTTTACATGCAGATTCTTCTTTCTGAATCCAGAAATAGCTTCAACTATCTCAACGCATACATTCAGCAATTATTAATTCTTGTCCTTACTGGACGCTGGCCAGATGTAAGATGCAAAAAATGTGTTAATTGTGTCACTTTGGGGATACGCAAAGAGTGGGAGAGTTTAAAAGCCTGTAGAATTTTAATCAAGGCCTGAAGAGCTGACAGCTATTGTGCAATATAAACTGTGAGAGATAATATTTCCTTTGAAAGAATTATGCCTGCATAATGTATGTCTAAAGATCTGGAGTGCAATCATTTTATTCTGCTTATTTAAACTATCATTTAGTTCATTTTCTAAACTCTGCATAAACTCAAATTAGATGTGATATAGGATGTCTTTCATAAAATTTCTGTTATTTTTAAGGGATAGATAATAGGTGTAGCAGGAAATGGATCTGATCAGTTGAATTATGGTTAAGGAAAGCTAATTCACTCTCCCCCTTACTCATCTTGTTGCAATTAAGTATACTAACCTAAAAGATGCTACAAAATCCCTTGTCACGTTGTAAGGCTCAATTCTTTCCTGATCTCTCATTTAGACTGCAGTCCAGCAGGAAGATTTTTTTCTTATTAATTACACAAAAGTTTCTCTAAGACTTTTTAAGTATTTTTTCTAACACAATGATGAACATATGATATTTAAATTACACATAACAACAATTAAAAAATATTCTATTCTACTGGGCTCTGTGTTAAAATGTTAGAGTCTATTTATGGTGCTCTCACAAAGGAAATGATTTGAGGATTAGGCTTCAACTTTTAGAAATTAACCAAGTAATATGGAAGCTATTTGAAAATAAAATCCTATATGCGTTTTCTATCTAATTCATGTTTAGAAGGGTAACTATTATATAACAAGTGTGTTTTACAAAATTAGCAATAGACACACATTTGTAGCCCACAGTAATGAAAAGTATAAACATACAACAGTTATTAATGAAACTATTCATTGACCAGAACCTGGTAAAATACTACACTAAATGTTTTCAAAAGATGAGTTCCCTAGAAGAACTTCCAATTGTACAGGACACAGTGAAACCTGTCCTCCTTCTCTCTGATGAAATCTTGGATGAAGTATCAAGCACTCTGTTTAAAGCAGAGTCAATCCACTCTTTTTATTTCCCAATCACACAAAATTTATTGTTCATTTACCTCAAGAAGCCCAGCTAAGTATTTCTTGCAAATCATGAATGGCTCCACTGTGACAGAGTATGAACTCCAGCCTGGCAGTGCTGTGACATGAACCATACTATTTAATGTCCTTTCCAAAAAAGGTAATCCATAGAAATGAGGGGCATCTGTTACTCGCAAATACTGCAGAAGCTTCAAGGCTAGTTCTGTTCGGAAATAGCCAGTAAGTTCCAAATCTTTTCTGTAAAAAAATAGAGAAGATGATAAAATAAAGTATTAGAGAGCCAGTTTGGTCTAGTGGTTAAGATACCATGTTAGCTACTAGGAGACTTTAGCTAGGAAGATATTGACCTTGGGCCAATCTTTCTCACTCAGATCTAGGAAGTACCCACAGATGTCAAACTCAAAGCCCTTGGGCCGCATTCGGCCAATGGGGTGCTTAGATATGGCCTGCCGGACCACCCTGGAAACAGTGAAGAGGCCCACGGTGTCTCTTCCAGCAAAAAACATCACTTGGGAGGGCTGTGTGTGGCCTTCCTGAGCTCCATTTTGGGCTGCAACAGCCTCCTACAGCACTCTGTCAGTGAAAAACAGAGATTGGGAGGGCCACATGTGGCCCTCCTGACCTCCAATTTCACTGGCAGAGCACCGCAGGTTATCACAGCCAAAAACGGAGCCTGGGAGGGATGCTCACAACACAAGTTATGTCAAACTGGCCATGCCCACCCGGGTCATGCCCATGTGGTCCCTGAGGTCAAACATAACCCTGATACAGTCCTCAATGAAATTGAGTTTTGATACCCCTGAAGTAGACAAAGGCAAACAACTTCAGAAATCTTGATAAGAAACCAGAAGGAAACTTCTGAAGGACTCCTGGGATTCTAATTAAGCTTTGAGGAGGCCGATTGTGGTCCTGGGACATCAGATCTTGCACTTTAAGAATCAAATAATTATACTAATGAATTATATTGCTGGCTATCTCCTTTTATGCCATACCTGTCAGTAACAGACATGAACCTGAGTAGAAGTGTATTAAAGAAAGCAATCAATTCTTTCTGCAATTGTTGTCTTACAGCTGTCTTTAGCTCATCAGCTTCATCTTGGGCCGGAGATTCTGGCGGTACCACAAGATCTAATAGAGATTTGGGATTCTGCACAGGAGATCAAGGCATAACATCAGTATAGAACATATGTTTCATTACCTATTCTCCAACAGAGCATAAAACTCAGGTTGAAACTAGCAGTTGACATGCTTTTTTCATAATAGAAATAAGCTATTTAAGAATAAGTTTTCTTAATAATTTATACAGAATTAATAAGTTGCATAACGGAGATCGCCAATTATTCAATAAACTAATTTCAATGATATAAAAATTGAAGCAAGCAGATGGTAAGAGTTTCCTGTCAGAGACAAGACAAATTTACCAAATGGTTTATTAATTGACACTGACACCTTGGCTACAATCTACCAGATTCAGTGAGTTTTTGAAGTCAGTTTTCTTTTGGTGAATATATTTAAATGTATTTCCTGTTACAAAAGTCATTCTATGGCAAGCATGCATTTCTCCTAATCTAAAATTGACTTTTATTCTGAAAAATCATGATTAGTTTCTAATGCACATGCTTCTTGTTGTGGAAGCTCTTGTGCATCTTACCTTTATATGACATAACTTTTAATAATGATGGGATAAAAATCTAATAAATGAATGACTAATGGGACAAAGGTTCTTTTTCTACAGAAGAGTCCCTAGAGAAGACGCCTCCTCCAATTCATTCCAGTAGGCTAGGTCAGGATTTTAGACCATAGTATGGGAAAAAATTGTCATCTTCTAAGTTAGATTACCCATACAGAGTACTCCATCCAAAAAGAAAAAGAAAAGAAATTGACCCCTTCTTATACTTACTGTACTGTACACTTAGTAAGTATACTAAATAGATATAAAGAGTCTTTTGAGACAAATGTAATGGCACAGATCTGTAAGTACAGGACTACTCTGGTACTCATTTTAAATTGGTTGCAAGAAATGTGATGACTACCTAAAATGATGAATACTAAACACATTTTTCCCATAAGGAATAATGTAGTGAGTGACAAGGCAGCCGATACCGACAAGTCTGCATTGAGTACCAAACAAACATTGAGAATTGGGACAAAATGTTTGTGTCAAAATGCGTTGCGTACCAAATTCAATGAGTTTTAAAGCAGTTGAACACCAAGGTACAACTGTATATGAAAATACATAATCTGTTGAAATCAGATGTTACTCAAGACTCTTACATGCTTCAGGGCCACGTCCAGGATCCATTTTAGGTGCTCAAATTCTGAAATATTCTTTTGTTCCTTCATAAACTTGTTTAAAAAAGATATGACATCAGCCAAAAGTTTTTCATCCTCTGAAGACGCTGGAAGTACTTGAAGAAACCTATTACACACAAACCATAATGTTGCACGTCATTTTGTAGCAGTATCCTGTCACTAGCATTACATGATTAATGTAGTTTGCTGAAATATAAAGTTAAACTTAAAGAGATTGAAAACAGCAATGTGCTGATGCTAAATATAAATGTCAGAAATACAAAGCAGATGAATGCAAGAGGTCCTTTAAAAATAATAATAAAAATAAAAAACATTAAAAAGTTCAACTATGAAACACCATATTTAAAAAAAACCATAGCAGAAGGAATGGTCAAAGAACAAATGTATTATCTTTAACTTTTTCCCTATTCTTTATGCATTTAGCCTCCATGAACCATCTGTATATACAAATCATACAGCCAGAAAATTGCCAAAATCAGGCATCTCACTGATCTAGGCATTCCTAACAATATTCCAGCAGGCAGATAAATGCAGTGCTTATAGTAGGAAGGGCAAAAGGGCCAAACATGTTTTGTAGCACTGCTTTATCCTTAACCAGCCTGTAAATTAAAAACTTCTTCCTTTTTGATTGCTAAATACAACTGATTCACCATTTCAAAGGCATTTCTTGCTGTGGAAAATGCTTGGGAAGATTCTAAAGAAACTGGCTATCTTTGAAAATGTCGAACCTAAATCTATAGTGACAGATGGCTTTGTAATCAGTTAGGTACCTTGTTCTTACACACCAACCTGCTTAATGCTGTTTGCCAAGCCAAGGATTTCAAAGTGGCTCCACCAGGACTACCGCTGCACATTAATGCTAGTCTATCGTTCAAAATATAAAAAATCATTTTTGTGACAGCAGCCCTAACTTCCCCGTGGGATGCTGCTTGAGTGATGGCATTAAAACAATCCTGCAGACTGAAGGTTGCACACGTTAACTTAAGGATAATAATATCTTCTGAGGAGAGCTTTAAAGTGCTGGAAAATCTGCATTTAAAAAAAAAAGAACATTAAAATGACAATTAAAGGATATATTTTAAAATAACCAATGAATATAGCATCTCAATTTATATTTTGTTTTTTCTTCTTTCATCACATTGATTTAAAATTTTATCTTTTTGGTTTTGTCAATAAAATTTGTCTTCTTATTTCTGTGGGGCAGTTCATGAAGAAATCTTTCATTACAGTCCTTTTTATAACACACCCATTACAGAATACACAAAGACTATCACAAAAATATGCCCAATCAAGATTGGAAGCTATGGAAAGTTTAAGGAAAAACTAAGGATATGGGAGAAATGAACTGCCTGTTTTATTGCTTGTTAATGATTTGGAGAACAGATCTCTGGCTGGAAACTTTATTTGGAATCTCTGACTTTAAAACATGTTTGGGTTCCTGTTTTCTCTATCCCTGATTCATTAATCATACTAGCTGGAAATGGCAGGATTTGAAGTCTAAGATTCCCAACCCTATTCCCAAATGGAGTTTCAGTGTTTTATGGTAGGTGCCATTCATTAAAAAAAAAGTATAAATATTTCCAAGTGAAGACCCAAAACTAAGTCAGGATTGCTCTTTTTTAAATACAAATTGGAACAACAAAATGAATAGCTTACTGTTCTGCTGCTGTCTCATAACTGGCAAGCGCAACTAAATTATCTGCTCCATGGAACCAAGACAAGTTCCAAGCCATTTTTAGCATATCTGACACGTGTTTTGAGGCCCAGAATTCACAAGAAAATGGTAACACCACTGAGTTAGGACTGACAGCATGATGTGCAGAGACTTTAATAGGTAGATGATACCTTTAGGAATAAAAATGGACAAATTGAAACAGTGCTGTTTTCAGAGAACAAAATTTGTACTGCTCACTATTTGATTATAGTCATGGTAAGACTTCTGAAATATTTCTTTACACACTACTCTTACAAATAAATATATAGTAAGTTCCTATTAAAGTTACTGACAGTCTCCACATTAACTTTACTTCAACCAATTCTATAGTTGATCATAAACTAGAACACAATTGAAAAATAACTTTCTTATGCCCTTAAGACGGTTATACTTTGAACAAACAGCAATAGTCAACAGAAGCATTGTAATATTTTAGCTCTGTGTATTGATTGAGTATACACACTGAACTAAGATATAGTTTGTTTTAATCATGGTTTAACAAAATATAGTGATTGAGGTTCAAACATACTTTCAATTAAGGCCAGCCTATCATTTATTGCAATAAATTGAAAACTACTTAACTACATTTAAGCCACAACTGTAGCTTGTTTGATTTTCATCAGCATGAATGAACTCAGACCTTCTTCTTTGCAAATCATGGCTTATGGTTAATATATGAACTATGTCACTTTGAACTGTTCAAACAACCTCAACCATTGCTTAAAATTCTGTGAATTGGTGTCCTGATTTTGACTGATGCTAGATTGGGAAATATAATTACAGAGTAATAAAAAGGTAAAAAAAAAATCTGTGTAAACTGCTTACAAAAATACATTAAAATTCAGGTATTCTCAACAGAGTAGTGTTGTGGGTGGAAGGAAGCAACATAAATTGATCAAAGAAGAGAGCTGTCCCTACTGTTGTCCCCACCCTGTGGAATATTCTATCTCCCCCACCCCGCCCAGAGGTTAGGTGGGCCTCTACTCTCCTGGCCTTCCAAACAGGAGTCAGAATATGGCTCTCTGGCCTCACATGGGAAGCCTAGAGGAGCACACAGGCACAGACTAGTTAGTCCTTCAAACATCTGTGTAAGGTTTTCTAGATTTTTTTTTTATTTAAAATATTTCCTTCACAGTGCAAAAACCAATATTTCTGCATGGTTAACTCTTAACATGAATAATATCTCTTACCTCCTTACAACGGCAACAGGCAAGGTAAAGTGGGAAATGCTAGAAGGATCACAGGAAATAGTATTGGCCCTACATAAAACGAACAAATAAATTCAAACGAAACCAAAGAAGACCCTAGGTATTAATCAGTACATGCCTTAAATGTCATATACGTTTAGCTAAGCACTGTCATATTTACACAGGGCAATGCTCAAAGGGTAGTGAAGGAAATCTGCATTTTAGCTTTATGTCTATCAGGTTTCACACTAGGGCTCAATACCAAATCCAAGTCCTTAGCTTTCTTCTTATTCAAAAATTGGCTAAATTTGTCAAAAGATTTGATATGACTTCCAGACAAGAATGAAGCCTGATACACAACAAGGATTTGCCAGCTCCAGGATGAAGTATCAAAGACTTTTTTAAAGATATGGGTCCCCAAACTAAAACTTTTGGGGTTTCTTCCCTCCTACCTTTCTCATTTAACAGTTATGTAACTAATCTTTGACGATCTTGGAAGGCAGCTAATAAACACTGAAATAAGGATACTTTCTAGCCTGGGAAATTCTGGTTTCCATCTCATCAGCTTCAGCCTTTACAATATCAACAATATAAAGTGGGAAAGAGGGAGGCAGGATAGAAGGAAAATATAAAATATCACAATATGGCTGTCTGGTCATGAAAGACCAGATTGATTGCCATTCATTGAAACTGGGTGCCCTCCTGCTGCTTCACTTGCAAAACCCCTTTCCATTCAACAGCCCAAAGCAGACATGTTTGTATGCGACAAGCTAGAATGTGTGCATATGACAAAATCTTTAAGAAAACAAATATTTTTTAAAATCCTGTTTTTAAATAACTTTTAAAATATTTCACATCTTACATAAAATGTATAAGTGCCTTCTCAAAAAAAACTTAGGGCGGCGTAGAATCGAAAGAACAAGATGCTAATAAAATAGCACTTTGAAATTGAACATAAAGTAATTTCTGCCAAAGGCATCTCAAATAATCACACCAGCAGGATTACCTAAAATAAACTTGCCAATTTTCAGGTTATAAAGAGAATTAAAATTTATTTTAACTATAAGATTGAATATCTGAATCAATGCTTCATTTGATGAGTTATTATTTCAATGTTATCCAAACATATTTTGCAATAACGGCATTACTAAAAATATAGATATTACCCTTAACAACACCTTTGTGGTAGGAGTTTTTAGTACAAAATTTTTATTAATCCATCAGCAATTAACATGGGATGGAAATATCTGTCACATCTTTCTGTTCTGCATTTATTACTTTAGCACATCTTAATTAGTCACCTTGTAGCCGATGAATCTGTTTTGGTAAAAGGTCCTGAAACATTTCCTCTAATGTGGGCAGAAAAGTAGGTCTGATTATATTTCTAGCAATGATAGGCTTTGATTATTCCAAGATGTCAGCAGGTACCATACTACTCTGATGTTTGCATCTATATAATTTAAATAGTGCTATAGCAAAAGGCAAGGACACAATCAGCCACTGTTTATATTCTACCTGATAAATGCAGGCAACAGAGGTGGGGGAGGAAGGGAGAGAGGGAGGGGGGAGAGGGAGGGAGAGAGAGAGAGAGAATTAAAGAGAGAGAGAGAGAGAGAATGCATGTGATATACAAGCATAAATGTTGTCTATAATTTACATATATTGCAACTGGCACTAAAAGAATAGTTTGCTTGCAGGAGTAATGAAGCAGCACAGAACCAATCTCTATAGATTACCCTACCACATCTCTTTCCTTGCTGCTTCATCAAAAAGTAGTAGACAAAGTAATACTGCTGTTTCACTCGTGATAGCACCATAATCTTGAAATATCAAGGCAACTGAAAATAGAACAGAGACATTTACATGTTTTTTTCTAAACAGCATAAAGGCTTTCAAGAGTCTAAATTCCAAATTTCCAAAGAACAACAAAATTAAGTATTTGCTCTTATGATCTAGCAATAAGACATGTGGGAAAGATTAATTTTGCTCCTAAAATGGCAGTATAGAAAATCCAAATATATCCAGATTTTTGGAAACAAAGTATTTGTAAAAATATCACTCCTGATATTTATTTGCTTAATTTAAAGGTATAAAAACAAAAAGCAAATTTTTAGTTTGCTTTTATGATGTTACCTCTAAATAACACAAGCAAGACAGAAGACTGGTAAGCCAATGACAGGCGTTTGACTGGATCAGCAGAGAGAAGTTTCCGCAAAAGTGCAAGACATGGCAACATCATACAGTCCATGATCTATCAAAATTAAAAAAAGGTTTGTTAACTAAAATCTATAGTAGCAACCTATTGACTAAGCATTCTGAACTTCTCTGAAATCAACACTCTTGGAAGTTTAAAGTAATGTCTTTCAGTATGTTACCTTATTCCATTATTCACAAATCCATATAATCTACTTCTCATAAAAAGCTTGTATTTTAATATTTAATTCCAAAGACATAAAGGCATTAGAAATAATCTGTGACACATTTTTGAAGCAAGCCTCTTTGTTTTCTTTTACAACATAGATCATCTAATATAGAGGAAAATTTGCAAGAACTTTTAATATTTCATCCCAATTCACTCACAGATAATTAAAATTAAATTAAATGAAGGTTTCTATTAATGTTTTAAATAAAGTCCTTCTAAATTTATTTACAAAATTAGTTTCTGCCAGGAAAATTGTATTGTAACCATGAAACTGAACAAACCATCCTTAGATATACAAGTAATATTGTTCCAAAATCTCTGAAGTGGGGCTTGATCGGTTTTGGCATCATTTAAATCATGAAGAAAAAAAACTAAACACATTATTTAATAACTGATGGAATTCATTTGGCTACTCCTGCAGTCCTTCAGCAATACTATTGAACACATTATTTAATAACTGATGGGATTCATTTGGCTACTCCTGCAGTCCTTCAGCAATACTATTGAGTCAGCCTGCAGGAACCACCATGTAAATTTATCTACCATCTGAACCACCTGAATTTCAATAGGATTTAACCACCATTCCTTTCTGGGCTTCCCACTTTCCCTCAACCCACTGCTATGATCCACCTATCTTTACGCGTGGCTACTACTGATATTACATTGTACTACTGTAGACAAGAAAAAAATTAGTATCTTCTTAATTCCCATCATTCTTCACTCCTGCCTGGCAGGTAAGCTGCTGGGATTTTTTTTTTAATATAACATTTTCTATGAGGAAAATGGACATCATATATGTGGTTTTGTACAAAAAGAAATGAAATGTTAGCATTGTTTTTTAAATTAATCAATTCTTAAATAAAGTAACAATCTGGAATGGTCTTATTTAGCCATTTGTGGTGTGGCCATTTATGAGTGCTACTTTTTAAACTTGGGGATCAGCTAAATTATAACAAACTATTTTGCCTCCTAATCAAATAGAAAGAGGAGAGAAAGAACATAAGTCTGGGTTCCATATTAGCTCCTTTCTTCCTCTGCTCATTTAAATGGCAAGTTTCTGTATGAAGATTTATTTAGCTTTTTTTTAACAAGCTGAGAAGTGATACTAGACTCAAAGAATTAGACACCGAACTTTTCTTTCATTGCAGTCCACATGTTTAGTCACCATCCTGAGATAATACTCCTCATATTCCAAATACAAAATATTTAATTCCTACCCAAAATTATTTGACTGAACATACAATATTTGGAACCCTGGGATGGTTCTTCTGAAAGAAAAGCTGAAATAGATTTACCTTGCCATCCTGAGCAACACACTTAGTAAAGTAAGCAAGAATTCTGTCCACTGCACCCATATTTTTGATAATTGGGTGCAATTTAGAATCTGGAATGAAAAAAAAATAAAACATTAAACTTTCCATATACACACTTTAGAACAGGGGTCTCCAAATTTGGCAACTTGAAGACTTGTGCACTTCAACTTCCAGAATTCCCCAGCCAGCATGGCTGGTTGTGGAATTCTGGGAGTTGAAGTCCACAAGTCTTCAAGTTGCCAAGTTTGGAGATCCCAGCTTTAGAACAACATATAACACTGGATTCAGATGGATTCAGAACTGCTTTATCTTTAAATAGGTACTATATATTAGATAACCTAGGTACAGATAAGTACGTGTCTCCTTCCTGCAATTATTAAACTAAATTTAAATAATGAATCACAAGTCCCAATTTGCTGTCAATTTCAATTCTCTGTCAATCTTCCAAATATTCCCATCTTAACTCCTGTCACTCTAGCTTCTGATTATCACCCACTCCCCTGCTCAGCCAATAATAATGCACTGAATATACTCTTCAGTTACAAATCCTTGGTCCATTTTGAAGTAGAGAGGAGATAGTGGAAATTATTGGTATAGGATTTCCCCCCCTAGCTTTTTAGTATTTTTGCTAACTATGATTACCTTCTGGATATGCTGATATACTCGAAGAGGGATGTTTTGAACCAGCTCCTGAAGAATTGAAAGAGGATCTAGAAATGTGCATGAAACCTGCCACAAAATGTTGCAGAGTGAAGCACTTCTATTCATCTTTCTAGCCAGCAGGCTCATCCCTTTCTTATATTACTCCATTTATACGTGTCTTTGGGTTTGGTTTTAAGGAAAGTCAATTAGGAGGTCACACTATTGGCATATAAGCCACAAAAACATACACAATACATAAAAAGTGGCTAAGGAAAGGTGATTCAGAGTTTATTACAAGAGAAAAATAATCACCTGAATTACCCATCATGTCATGACTTTCTCTACGTTGGAACAACTCTGTGTCTCAATCGTAAATTGTATTTTGAAGAAGTTTACCTTGCATGATTATGACTAATTGCTCAGCTGCTGACTTCCTCAAAGTCAAATCAACGGTGTCCGATATAAAGATACTGTACAGTTTTTCAACTGTCTCAGCCTAAAAATAAAATAAATATATCCTTTTTATTTATCTGTTCACATATTTTCCTGTAACATCTCGTATGTGGAAAAAGCCATCTCAAGTCTAACGTCACCAAGAAGGAACAGCAATATGTACATAGCAAGACTTGAGCTTCAATTTTCTCTCACAACAGATCGGAACAAACAACTGAATATTCCCTAGATCAAGCTAGAATATTATTGCCTCTAAGTTTTAAACCCCAAATATCCATTTTGGACGCTGCTATCTCACAAACTGATTCTCTTGGGCTGCTTTATAATCTTTCCAAATTCCTTTTTCAGGGGCTTATAGAGAATTGGGGAGTTTATAGGGTTTCCTGTTGTGTGGCTGTATCATCTCTAATAGAATAATGAGATAATTGCTTTATACAGGTAGTCCTCGATTTACAACCACAACTGAGCCCAAAATTTCTGTTGCTAAGTAATACACTTGTTAAGTGAGTTTTGTCCCATTTTATGACCTTTTTTTGCTGCAGTTAACTGAATCATTACAGTTGTTAAGTTACTGGCACTGCTGTTAAGTGAATTTGGTTTCCCCATTGACTTTGCTTGTCAGAAAGTTGCAAAAGGGGAACACATTTTATTTTTATTTATTTATTTTTGTCAATTGCTTACAAGATAATAGGTATAAATAAAAACATAGTTATGAATACATGGATACATATAAGAAAAATAAAAATAAATAAAAGAAACATAGGACAAGGATGGTAGGCATGTTGGTGTGCTTATGCATGCCCCCTACAGACCTCTTAGGAAAGGGGCGAGGTCAATAGTATGACCCTGAGACACTGCAACCCTCATAAATATGAGTTAGTTGCCAAGTTTCTAAATTTTGATCATATGATCCCGGGGATGTTAGAATGGCAGCGTGAAAAATGTTTATAAGTCCTTTTTTCAGTAGCATTTATAGTTCAACAGTACCATCTCTACTGCATTTCCTTGCTTAGGAGATCTCTCTGGTAATCAATCTTGTTCAAAGTTTTCTCCGTTCACCTTAAAAACAGATTCTCTTGTGTCATCCAGCTTGAGTTCAATAGGCTTTTCCACAATAAGGATGTTAGAAATACTTGAGAGAATGCTGCCATGCAATAGGGGACGCTTCAGATGGGATTCTTCTTCTTCCATCAGGTGAAACATTAACTGTTTGAGTGCCACAGAACGAACTCTGGGGGTACAAAACATTTCCTTAGAAGGCTTCCCGAAACAGTAATTAAGCACACGCTTAGTTAAAACAACTCTTGTTTTATTTCAACGCTGGGAATCCCAAACAGTCCCTTCAAGATAAGCACCCACCTTTCTTTCCTTTGAATTTCTGCCAACAACCACAGTGCCAAATGAATTATAATAAACCAACCAAAGTACAAAGTCCACACAAAGCTTCAACAATTAATCTGAACGGAAGAAACAACTTTGCTTCCTACAAAGGTTTCGTCACCTTTGCCTGTCCTTTATACCTTATGGGAGGGACAATCACCTCCAAGCCTTACTCCCAAGTCGCCCCTTTTGTCTCAGCTGCTCTTGCCTTCTGGCAGCTCTGCGCACACACCCACTGGGAACAGGCTCCCCTTGTTCCTCGGCCTCACTGCTGCCAGAGTCCGGGGGCTCCAGAATCAGCACCCCACTCCCAGATGGTCCTGGCCTATCTCTGCATCGGACGCAGGATCCTCGTCCAAGTCCTCTCTAGACTCCCGGACTGTCCTCGTTCTTCCCCAATGTCCGATTCCACTGCCAACTGCACAGACTGCCAGCGAACCACAACACTTCGCAAGTTTAAGACTTGTGGATTTCAACTCCCACAATTCCTGAGCTTACATAACTGGAGGAGAAATTCTGGGAGTTGAAGTCCACAAGTCTTAAAGCTGTCAAGTTTGAAGGCTCCTGCCTTAGAAGGTTCCCAAACTTTTACTGAAGAAATATGCGCACAAAAATCTTAATCTCATACTACATGCTTTTTTTGGATCACTCTGCTTTTATTCATATTACTTAATTTCTCGAACATCTTCAAGGCCATAGCCAAATTGTTCCTGTTAAAAGCCATTTGGCTGAACTAAATCTGATCAAATTTTTGCATGATACCAGACAGCACTGGCTACCAGTTAATAATTTTAGGCTTTCAAAAAAAGTACACAAAATCGAACAGTCCAATATCAACTCAATGTTGATGTAAAAATACAGTAGACGAGATTTCAATGCCAATGTTTTACAAGTTGCTTTCCTTTTCACCTCAATCAGTATCATAATTTCTATACTCCACTTTCCCAACAGTAAAACAATCTTGTCACTACTTTTTCAGTCCAGTCAGTCATAATCAATTTCTACACTCCTCTGCTTTTTTCAAATTAATCTCTTCCAGCCATTTTACAGCCTTCTAAGGATTGGCAGAGTTTCCAGCACCTCAAGGATGTGCTACTTCATTCTAAAATGATTTATCTAAGTGGAGGGTTGACACTTGGGCTGTGTGCCATTTTTCTATCTTTTTGCAAATTGACTAAATTGACATGCAGTTGAAAAAGTTTTATCACCTGCAAGCACATATAAAGGAAGTACTATTCCAAACAAAAATTAGCGTACTGCATCTTTAAAACTATATTCCATGCAGGCTAGAGTACAGATAATAACTCTTCCCTGGCTGAAATGTGATTGCTAATTTACTCACAGTGGCTTTTTTGAGAAGAAAAGACGTAGAGCGGCTCTTAACCTTGTAGTTCTTGGGAGAATCTCTTCATTTTCAGTCGTTGTTTCACTCAGGGTGAGAATACAGTTACCTAGAGGTTCTTCTGTGTTTGCATAACCCTAAGTAAATACTTACAAGTTAACACAGACAGTTAATTACCATAAGTAAATATCATGCTCCAAAAGAGACATTGTTTTATTACCAAGAAAACTGCGTCCCTAATTGGCAACAGGAAGTTAATAGACCAATTGATAGGCAATTGCCATTTGTTTTTCAAATGTTCATTGTTTGTTGGAGAAGTTCCAATTTTGGGGACAGCTTCTAGATAATCGTGGTTCAATTTTCTCAGCAATGTTGCCTTGTTGCATTGCGCTGGTACCGTCACTGCTCACCAGAAATACAGCAAAAAGTTTCCAGCACTATCTATAGTGGGGGTCCCTTATGTAATACTCAGGTTCATTAAAGTTCTCTTTGTGTGCTTACTAGACTACTGGTACCATGCAACTTCTAACATTTCCTTTAAAAAAAAAACAGGATTTTAATATATTTTAATTAAAATAGTTATGTGCCTCCAACATCATCTTCCAAGAAGTAAAATAGGGACCTGCATCATCTCTTTGAAAGTACATCAATCTGCTCAGAAAAAGGATAATAGTAAGTAAAGGAAGTCTTAATAGGAGAGTAGTGGTGATGGGGAGAGTAGAAGAGGGACTAAATCAGTGCTTTGTATCAAAATGTGCCTGCCACTGTATCCATTTTGACTTTGACAAGTTGTCTCCCATCAAAATCCATGGTGTAAAAATAAAATTATGCATCTAGAGTAGCCTCACAGCGAAATAACTGGAAAATAAATTTAACAAATAAATGAATAAATATTCTTAACATTCAAAAATGTCGGGTGCTCTCTGAGCTTGGTCGTTTTCTTGCAGATGTTTCATTACTAAAGTAGGTAATATCATCAGTGCACTGATGATGTTACCTTGTTCGGTAATGAAATGTTCAACCTTGAGTTACAAAATATTCTCTTCTTATTCTAAAAGTGCTCACCAAAAAAAGATGAAGATTTTTGCTTTCTGGATTGGCAGAAGGATATTGGCAAGTGAAACAAGCAAAATGCAACAACTCTCACATAAGATGAGTTTGGAATTTTATTTGAAAAAGATTAAGGCAAATGGTCAGGCAATAAGTTTCCTGACGCGGTGATTATATTAAATTGATCATTTGTATCCCACAAGCCATTTCTCCAAATAACTCTCATATTATGATCAGTAAAAAATTCAGGATAGTTCTGAACAAGATGTCCCTCTAGAAAACTGTCACATCACCAATTTCAAGTTGATACTTCCTACTTAAAAAGTCTAATGCTACTTACCCATTCGGCTTTAGTTACAAGCATTCAAACCAAAACTCCGGTGGCAACACCTCTTATTTCTGGTTGTCACGTTTATATATTTTCACCTATTGTGTAATGTCAGTACTGCTTTTTTCAGCAAAGCAATTAAGCTTATCTGAAGATAAACTACTTTTCAAGAAGATGAGATTACCTGAAGAATTGGAATAACAGTATAGAGTGTTTCAATAAACTTGTTCCAGGTCTCTGCTGCCATCATCAATCGACCTTGAAGAAGATACATCAGAAGAAATGTGGCAGCTGAGCACACCTGTTTTAATGAGAGAAAGTACAATAGTGCAATAAAGTGTGTTCAAACCAATTTGCTGGTGTCAAAAATGGAAATTAGGCTTTGCCTTGGGACATTGCACCAAATAGCTTTTGTGTTTTTCTTTTTCTTTGTTTCTTTCTTTTTTTAAAAAAAAAAAACAAGAACAGCTATAAAATACTGTCAAGAATCTACTGCCTGTTAGCATTGAACAGTCTTCAAGCACAGAATATGATTCAGGTCAAGAAATGCTTTCAATAAAGCACTGAAGACGACTTTTAAAAATAGTGTTCTAGGCTTTAGGAAATTTAGGAAATCTTCACAACTTAAGGTTGGTTTGCTTATTACCCACTGAAAAAAAGAAGCATATTAGAAAAGATCTTAAGATACTTAGGAAAATTGTGTGTGTGTGTGCGCGCGCACGCATGTGAAAGAGAGGGGGAGAGAGGGAGAGGGAGAGGGAGAGGGAAAGGGAGGGAGGAAGAAACAAATGAGAACGATACTGTATAAAAATCAAGCCTGGGTGCTACCAAATGACTAACTGCACTTTAGTCACTTTCTGTATTACTTCTTTTTATATTTTTGAAAATTCTCAACTTGTTGCAATCATAAGCATATTGAAAACAAAAGCAAATTTCATTAATTTTAGTAAAAATAATAAACATAATGCAGCCAGTTGCAAGAGAGCAATTAATTAAAAAGCTAAACAGGGTGGAGTTTATAAAGGTACAAAGCTTTGGGTCTACTAATTTCTTTTAATTTTCAGATTAATTCTGGTAATGGTATCATATTCAGAATGATGTACCTCGTGCTGAGAATCCTGAAGCCCAAAAGTGCATATTTCATAAAGAACTTTGGGATGAAGCAGAAAATGTACACCACAACTGATCGAAGAAATAGACTTTACAGCATTATGAATGCCTAAACATTCCTAAAACAAAGATAAAAGATGTTTAAATATTAACCTGACAACGCATGAATACTTAAGTCTACTGAGTTAGATAGAGCAACCCACTTTAAGACTGAAATACACATGCACACACACACACACACACACACAAACTATATCCATATCCCTAAAACTGCAACTTTTCAAGCTTACAACTGGGAGCAATACTACTGGTTTCCTATTGCTAATACATCCTGTCATTAGGTCAAAACTCCTAGTTTCTCACAGCAAGAAATCAGTGGTCTGCAAGCAGAGTAATTTGGAATAAGGAAAATCTTTCTGCTTGGTCCCTCCTGCCAACCTTCTTTAAGGTTGCTGGGAGAGAACAAGAAGAAAACAGCAAGAACATGAGGGAATGCTCTCACCTTGACAATTGATAAAGACCAAAAGTACGGTCCAGTATGCAGTTAATTTTTTCCTTAAGGCAATGATATCATTAAATCATAACACATTATAATATGAAAAATTCAAACAGATATCCTTCCTCTTTGAAACTCAGCAAATTTAAAAAAAAAACCTCAGAATTAACTCACACCAGGCAATCTCAAGTTTCTATGATGAAAGATTTGAGTTTTTCAGCCTGGGTAAATCCCCGTGAGGTTATTAAATGGAAAAAGGGGGAATTTAGATGTAAGAGAGGGGGGTGAGGGAAGAGTATCTCTTGGATTCTGAAGAAACCACAGGCCTTGTTAAATGCTAACCTTAACAATGTCAAGACAGCAGCAATAGGCTTCTGTTCTAATATTTGGCACAGGATGCGATAACAGATGGAGTAGCACCTTCTGACTTTCCTTCTGCAGCAGTGGGTCAGCTCCAGCAGATTTCCAGCTACAACCAGAAAAACAGAGTATTACAGAAATGGCTTCAAGGCTTAGTTAGCAAATTCTCTCCACTCAAAACCCACAGAGGTCTTGGGTTATTATTCCGTTATTTTTTCACTGTCATTCCTGGGTAGGTCCCCAAGAAATTGAAACTTGGCAAACTAAGAGATTTGGGATAATTTCAGCAGTTAAACTGACCTTGTAGTCTTTTATTCTGAAGAAAAATGAAGGAAGTTTTATTTTAATGCTGTTAGCTCTTCCTGACACACATGTGGATGTCACCATTGTCAAAGTAGTAAAATTTGGGAAGTTTTTGTGATCATTGTTTGCCTTAAATTTCTTTGTAAACCATAAGATGTAGATAAAGCATACATACAAATCTGTATTTTGATTAGATGGATGTATGTATTGGACTACGTAAAAATCTATCTATATCAGAGGTGTCAAACTCAAGGTGCTTAAATATGTCCCACAGGGCTGGCTGGAAATAGCAAAGGACTAAAGCCTGCGGTGCCTCTGGTAGCCAAAATAGGGTGCATGTGAGGGCCACATGTGGCCCCCACATGCACCCCACACCCCGTTTTTGGCCTGAATGGCTTCCAGCAGCACTCTACTGGCCAAAATGGGCACCAGGTGCCACCCACCACACCCTATTTTGAACCGGCAGGGTTCTGCAGGAAGTGTCATTTTTCCTCCTTAGCCAACCCACAGAAAATTACAATGCTGATCCGGCCCTTAATTACGCCAGGTCTGTAACTAATAAAGCCCCCCTCATTTATGATTTAATTGAGGAGGGGGGAACGGACCTGGCGGGCATCACCGAGACCTGGCTGGGACAGGAAGGGGGTATTCCCCTGGTAGAGTTGTGCCCAGCTGGGTTTCGGGTTTTTCATCAGTCGAGGGCCCAGGGGAAGGGTGGGGGGGTTGCAGTGATTATTCAGGAGGACCTAGGTCCTAGGGAATCCACTGTACTTCAGACGACCGGATGTGAAACCCTCTTTGTAAAGTGTGGTTCCGGGATTCAGATGGGCCTATTGATCACATACTTGGCTCCCTGCTATGTGGCATCGGCCCTGCCTGAGCTCCTCGAGGTTATAGCCGGCCTTGTGGTTGAGACCCCCCCAAGTGATGGTCATGGGGGATTTCAACCTGCCTTCGGCTGGCGGGACCTCGGGGATTTCTCAGGAGGTTTTGGCTTCCATGACAGCCTTGAGCCTGACACAACTAATTAGGGACCCCACTCACACTGGGGGTCACATCTTGGATCTAGTTTTTGTCTCGGGACAGTGGCAAGATGATCTAGGTATAGGGGACGTTATTATTGAGCCCCTGACATGGTCTTTCGCTCCTTGGAATGGACACCCTCGTCGCAGGGAGGCAGAGCCGATACGATGGTTCTGCCCCAGGCGCCTGATGGACCCGGATAGGTTCCTGATGGAGCTTGGGCCGTTTCCCGGTGTTCGAACACGACTCGGTTGAGGACCTGGTGGCCACCTGGGATAGGGTGGCGGCTGGGGCCCTTGACCGAGTCGTGCCCTTGCGGCCCCTGACCTAATGCCACTCTCGCTCGGTTCCATGGTTTTCTGAGGAGCCGAGGGAGATGAAGTGCCGGAAAAGACGCCTAGAGAGTGGTTGGAGGGCCACCCGCTCCGGATCTGACCGAACACTATTGCGGTCCTATATTAGGACCTATTTAGTGGCGATAGAGGCGGCAAAGTGTTCTTAGTTTTCCGCCCTTATCGCGTCCACATGAAATCACCCAGCCACCCTTTTTAGGATGACCCGCTCCCTTTTAGAAGTAGGAGCGCGGGAGGATCCTCTGCAGAGACAGGCTGAGGATTTTTCAAATTTCCTGCTGGACAAAATCGCTCAGATCCGGGATGGGGGAGGAATTGGGGGAGGTCATCTGGGGAGAGTTTGACCCTGTGACCCCCGAGGACGTGGACAGGATGCTGGGTGAGCTTAATGCTACCACCTGTTTACTGGATCCGTGTCCCTCCTGGCTGGTACTGGCCACTCGGGAGGTGACACGAGGTTGGTTCCAGGGTATTATTAACGCTTCCTTGAATGAGGGGTTTCTGCCTGCTGCCTTGAAAGAGGCGGTAGTGACACCCCTCCTCAAGAAACCATCCCTGGATCCAACTTTGTTATCTAATTACCGTCCGGTCTCCAACCTTCGCTTTGTGGCGAAGGCTGTTGAGAGTATGGTGGCACGACAGCTTCCCCAGCACCTAGATGAAGCTGTCTATTTAGATCCACGCCAATCAGGCTTCAGGCCCGGATACAGCATGGAGACAGCGTTGGTCTTGTTGATGGATGATCTCTGGAGGGCCCGTGACAGAGGTTATTCCTCTGTCCTGGTCCTGTTAGACCTCTCGGCGGCTTTTGATACTATCGACCACAGTATCTTATTGCGGCGACTGGGGGGGGTTGAGAGTGGGGGGCACTGTTTTGCGGTGGTTCTCCTCCTTCCTCTCCGACCGTTCTCAATTTGTGTTGGCAGGGGGGTAGAGATCGACCCCAAGACCCCTGATCTGCGGGGTTCCTCAGGGGTCAGTGCTCTCGCCCCTGCTGTTCAACATTTATATGAAGCCGCTGGGTGAGATCATCCATGGCTTTGGGGTAGAGGTTCATCAGTACGCTGATGATACTCAGTTGTACATTTCTACCCTAGGCCACCCCAACGAAGCCGTTGAAGTGATGACCTGGTGCCCGGAGGCTGTGCAGGGTTGGATGGGGCGGAACAGGCTTCAGCTCAATCCAGCTAAGACCGAATGGCTGTGATTTCCGGCACCCCGATACAGCCAGCTAGTTCCATCTCTGGCTGTGGGGGGGGGATTCTTGTCCCCACAGACAAGGCACGCAATCTGGGTATCCTCCTGGACGTACAGCTGTCGTTAGAAGAACATATAGCGGCCGTCGCCAGAGGGGCTTTTTATCAGGTCCGTAGGATCTACCAATTGCGGCCCTTTCTGAATCAGGATGCATTTCGCACAGTCACATCTGTCCTCGTTATCTCCCACCTAGACTATGCCAAGGCTCTCTACATGGGGCTCCCCTTGAAGAGCACCTGAGGGCTCCAGCTGATGCAGAATGCAGCCGCGCGGGTGGTTTTGAGGGCTTTTCGGAGCTCTCATGTTACGCCACTCTTGCACGAGCTGCATTGGCTCCCGGTGGTCTTTCGGGTGCATTTCAAGGTGTTAATTACCATCTTTAAAGCGCTCCATGGCTTGGGACCTGGGTATTTACGGAACCGCCTACTGCCACCATCAATCTCCCGTCGGCTGGTGCACTCCCATAAAGTGAGTCTCCTCGGGGTGCCACCGGCGGGACGGCTGGTGACCCCAAGGGTGCGGGCCTTCTCTTTGGGGGCACCCTCCCTCTGGAACAAATTACCCCCGGAGATAAGAATCATCCCTGACCTTCTGACCTTCCGGCGTGCGTTGAAAACTTATTTATTTCATCAAGCCGGTCTGGCCTAGGGTTTTATGGGGTTTTAAATTCGGTTTTAATTGGTTTTAGTCCTTATTTTTAAACCCTTGTCTCGTTTTTATTATTTAGCCACCTAATTTAATCTTTTTAATTGTTTTTAATTATTGTGTTATTATTGTATTTTTTAATGGATGTATACTGCTCTGAGTCCCGCGGGGAGAGGGGGTGATATATAATCTTGCAAATAAAAAAATAAAGAAATCCAATTGATCTATACATAGCAATATGTTACCACATAAATGTTACCGTATAGTGCAAATTTCCCATTTCATTATCAGAATGATGTTTTAAATTTATCCAATATGTTCTACAGAAACAGATTTTGTATGGATAAGTATAATAAAATATGGGATACATTTATGCAAAGTACAATAGCTTAAATAGAGCATGATAACTATATGTGCACAGGAATATATATATATATATATATATATATATATATACACACACACACACACACATATATTATTTAATTAAAAGATTATGCACCTATATATGTATATATGCATAATGTTTGAATCAAATAACTACTGTATGTAAAAAATTGAAACTCTGTACTGCTGTAAAAACATATAACGGTACTATATATTTTATTTTTTTTGTTATTGCATTTTTTCACATATTTTTAAGGACTCACTATGTATTATTTTTTATTATATATATATAATATAAAAGTCACTTAACAAATTTCTTCACTTAACAAATTTCTCACTTAGCAACATATATTTTGGGTTCATTTGTGATCGTAAATCAAGGACTACCTGTATTTTTGCATTTTATTCATTTCTTTTTCTCCTTTTCTATTATTATTTTAAAAGCAACAAAATATAATTTATCCACTAGGTTTGTTTATTCACTTGAAAGGACAATTTATATGGATTTATGTATTTCATAGCTGAAAACGTCATCACAGAATCCTATCATAAGATTTTCATATGGCATGCAAATTGCCCAACTTACATATCTGAGCAAATGTTCAGGTATTCCTTAAGTAGAACAAAATACTGGTGAAATGGAAGACCTTTTATGGCTTGTTCTGCTAGTTCAAGTAAATCAAGATGATTTTTTTCTCCCTTTTAAAAAAGTGAAACATATCATTTAATTTTAAAGAGTAGAGTGATGAATTAATGATCTACAAATTGAGTTGCACTCAAATAATTAACAAAAATAATTTACTAATAACGATGAATGTAACAACTAGCAGCAACTCTCAAAACTTCTATAGACAAGAGAAACCAGTTTACCAATAGAATTACCAATAATCATATCAAATTATCAAAAACTGAAAATACTGTTTATCAGGAATACTCTTACAAAACTTAAATAGGTCTAGGAATATATACATGACATTTTAAACTATTTTTTTTGCCACTGAAGTTCACTTAAGCTTAATGTTTTACCTCCTTGCGAACATCCAGCATAAAATTACAAGCACACTCAATTGAATAGGCAGCTTCTGCAGCTTGTTTATAAATACTGTAGTTTTCTGAGTTCATTTGTTCCAAATAAGCTGTAATTGATTCATGTATATTTGGATATTCTAAGGAAAATGGCATGTCCACGGAAAGAATAAACAATGCTGTCACTAAAGTCTCTGGTAAAACACTAGTGGCCTGGAGGAAATAAAAGAAAAAAGGTTTAGGTCAAAGTCTAAAGGTCAATCTATATAATAAATATTAGTCTTAAATATTATTTTGAGTATGTGACCAACATAATTTCTTCAAACAAAATTATGTTTAATATGCAGAGATATTTTGTCAAATTACTTTAAAGTAAATCACTTGGGAATTTTTAACTACTGTTAAAATAGTTAATGTGAGATTAAAAAAAATTAAAAATGTATTGCAGAGAGCTTTAGAATTCAGAACTTCCAACATAAATAAAAGCAACCAGGTTTCATGTGGAATGTTTGCAGAAAAAAAACCCCTTTGCTTAATTTAAGAAGGTAATTGTTCAATTTCCTGTGACAGACATATGTCAGGATTTTTAACCTCTTATTGCTTTCTTCTAGATTATTTGAAAAGTCTGAAATCTATCTATCCTAGATAAACTCTTAGGAACTGAGTTCTCCTACCCCAAAAAGTGATTTCAATAATCCATCAAAATAAATATTTACAATATAATTATATTTTGCTTATTTCTGCCCCCACCAGGTAAATATATTTTGGCCTTCTTTTATTAATTATTTTAGTTGTTTCATAAATTATATTGCTTCATCAAATGGAATGAATTTATCCTCACAAATACAGCAATTACAGCAGAACATTTAATGACATTCAAAATTACAATGGCAGTGAAAAAAAGTGACTTATGACCATTGCAGCATCCCCATGGCCACATGATCAAATTCAAATGTTTAGCAACTGGCTCATATTTATAATGGTTGCAGCATCCTCGAGTCAAACCTTCTGACAAACAAAAGCAATGAGGAAGCCAGATTCACTTAACAACCATGTTACTAACTTAACAAGAGGAATGATTCACTTAAGAACAGTGGCAGGAAAGGTCGTAAAATGAGGCAAAACTCCCTTAGTAAATGTCTCATTTAGCTATAGAAATTTTGGGTTCAGTTGTAGTTGTTTAAGTTGAGGACTACCTGTACATATTATTTTAAATGGTTCTGTAAAGAAAAAAGAGCAACTATATATTAAACTTACAAATTATACATGTAACAGCTGATGTTTGCAATGCAGCACAGCAATTTTTAAGCAGGAATATAGACCAGCAAAATTACACAAGTGACCAGTGATGTTTTTTAACATTATAGGCAGTTCTTCATTTTTGACCACAATTGGGACAAAAATTTCCATTGCTAAGTAAGTACATTGGACCTGGCTTTATGACCTTTTGTGCTACAGTAGTTAAGTGAATCACTGCAGTTCTTAAGTGAATCATGGTTGTTAAATGAATCTAGCTTCCCCATTGACTTTGCTTGTTGGAAGCCACTGGGAAGGCCACAAATGGCAGTCACATGACCTCGGGACACTGCAATTGTCATAAATATATGCCATTTGCTAAGTACCCATGAGACCGTGGCCGGTCGAAAGTTCTAACTTTTTTTAAAGTGCTACTTGATCTTTTAATAGTTGCTAAATGAATGCTTGCATGTCACGGATTATCTGTACCAATCTCTAGTTGAATTCAGAGACAAGAATAAGCTCCACACCTGCTCAGACACAACAGAATCTCAACATTAGTAGGACTGTCATTTAAGATGTAAAGTTCTTATCCAGCCACGAGGGGGCAGACAATACACTTGTCATTTTTATACTTCTCCCTTTAAAATGCTGTTTTGCAATACCTTTCACTTATTTATTGCACAATATCATAATACAAGGTCGGTAACTCAGTCCAGAAATCTATTCTGAATGAACAGCAACTTCAAGTGGCTTGCCTTTGACAACTGCAATTGAAAACATCACTATAAGGAGTATAAAATTTGAACATCAAGGCAAAGCAAAGCAGCAAGATGAAAGCAAAACAATGAAAACCAGATACTAAGTATGAGTATGTTTCAAAATTTGACAGAACATCAACTACTTCTAGTAATGTATTAGATGCTATAGGTTGTTTGATATTGTAGAGCATCAGGGAGATGGCCTTGAGAGAAATAGGGAAAATATTTACATAAGAAAGAGGGTTCTTTCTTGTCTTTAAGAGTCCTGCGCTGTATTTCCCTTTATTTGTGTCTAATTGAAATATTACCATTTAAATGCATGCTATCCTAAGCATTTTTCCCAACATAACCTTGAAGATGTAAAGAAATGGGCACATCTCACCTTCTCTACAGGTAGCAATACTTGCAGGAGTCGAACTGTGAAAAGTGAAACACTAACAAATGCCATCCTGTGGTGCACTACTGCAAGTTCAGGTTTTTCTGAGCTGGTGTTACTTTTGTGATAGGCAATGATTTCACCTAATGAATCTAGGATTCCAATCAGTTTTTCTTTCTGTAGACGAAACAAAAAAAGTAGCAAATCAATATGCCCAACATAAGCCAGGAATACAGTCACTTGCTAAGGGAGGAACTGTTTGAAGATAAAACCTTCCCAGAGAATTTTTTCATTGTTTAATTTAGTTATTTAATTTCTATCTCATATTCCCATCAATGAATAGCATTTATGCTGGCTAACCAAAATAAAAGTCACAAAAATGTATTTCTCCTAGCTCTATTTTGACTTCATGCCAAAATTCAACACTTTGACTTCATGCCAAAATAGATTCGTGAGCAATTGATTTTTTTTAATCATTACAAATCTACAAAGAAAGTATGTTCCAACCTATTTTTTGAAAAAATACCATGTCAGCCCAATTGCTGAAGTGAGGTGGCCTTCTTCACTAATGAACAGCTCTATTTTAGCACCTTATTCATTAGTTTATGATGTTCTCCTTTAAGAATGTCCTTTTGTTCTTTGCTACTTTATGTTTCAAGGATTTTTTAGAGAACTGAAGAAAAAAAAATCAAGTTTTGTCACAACATCATTTGCATGTTCCTACTCTTAAGAAGAGAAAGCAGCAGTCTAATTATTCTAGTCTAGTGAAAAATAATAATAAAGCAAGGCAGTCTGAAGAAATTGAAGAGAACTTTAAACAAGGAGAAGACCACGCAATGGGGGGAGAAAGATCACTCTTAATTCCCGCAGTGACTTTTTATGTAATTTTACTTTTACTCATGACTGAATTTTAAAAAAAGATAAATACAGAATGTATTACTCAGTTTTTAAAAATTATTATGGTTTCTAAACCCTTCATCATAATGGTAGGCTTAAAACAGAGATAAAGTAGATGTAATATTTTTTATCTTAAAGATAAAAAGATGACACATTTAAGATAAGCTAACAATCATTGTACGGAATTGATCCTTGATTATAGTGGTGCATAAATATAATTAGCAAACAAATAAATAAGCAAATTATTCTGGTTAAAATAGAAAAATTTTAAATTCTCACAAATTCTAGACCAAAGAGACTCTGGTCTTCCCAAACATCTTCAGACACAGCATCAACAATAAGTAGCAGGTCTTCGGTAACCAATTCCAACACTTGTATGGTTATTCTCCTACTACCTGAGAATTGATGAACAGAGAAAGATTGCAGAAGTACTGTTCCTTCCTGCTGAATAATGCAATATGTTAATTACTAAGGGTTTCTTAAATAAAGTATTAAAATAAGGAAAATTACAGGTTTCCCTTCCTTGCATTGAGGTGCTGATTGCTCAGATGAAACTACACTATACTAAATATCTAGCAGTATCTTTGAAAACGTATGTTTTAAATGTTTTTTCCGATGAGACCGATCTATCAGGGCAACTTGGTCTACTCAATTATGGAAAGGAGCATACTGCTTCTGCTTTCACCTTTCAGCCCCAATCCAGGAGCCTTCACAGACAGTCGCTTTTGCAACAAACTATTTTTTGTTGAATTTATGTTTACCAAAAAAGAAATAAAGGGAGACTAGTATAGATCTATTTCAAGCTATACTTAGGTCTCATCAGCTAACCATATCCTTCTGGGATTTGAACCCGGGCTACTTGCATATATTAGGTAGATGTATTAACTTCTAAGCACCGAGATCTCCTCACTTTGTTGGCTATACCAGGGGAGAGATTGTTTTTTCCCGTGAGATCAGTCTATCAGAGGAACCTGTTCTACCCAATTGTCTATAGCTGACAAAATGAGGAGACCCCGGTGCTTAGAGGTTAATACATCTACCTAATATATGCAAGTAGCCTGGGTTCGAATCCCAGGAGGGTATGGCTAGCTAATGAGAGCTAAATAGCTTGAAATAGATCTATACTGGTTTCCCTTTATTTCTTTGTCAGTAAACATAAATTCAACACTTAACTAAAGAGACAGTTTAGAAATTTAATGAAACACTGTTATACAATACTACTATAAGTAGTCCTCAGTTAACAACAGAAATTGGGACAGGAATTTCCATCACTAAGCAATGCAGTAACAAAGCACTTCTTTGGGCAAGACCAGAATGGTGAGCCCTCAGCAGACAGAAGATAGGTGAAGATGACAAAGGTCAGAAGGGGCGGGGGGCAGCCATAAATGAGAGATGGCTTGAATTTTTATCATGTGACCACAGGGGCGCTGCAACAGTCGTAAGTGGAAGAACCAGTCACAAGTCAATTTTTTTCAGCACCATAACTTTTGAATTATTGTTGAATGAATAGCTGTTAAATACAGGCCACCTGTATATTTTAACAAAGGCTTTCAGTACAGGGTACCATGCCATTATAAGAAGTAAAAAGAGAAACAAAAAAGTAGCATAAATCAGAAAAAAAAACAGAAGAAAAAGGGTGTATATAAAATCCATTTGAACACAATTAGGCATGCAACATTTCAAAATCAAGCTATCAAAACTTAGTCTGACACCTATATGGTAATAATCAAAGACATTCCATAAATAGTATCCAACACCATAAACTGCTCACAGTTCTCTGTCTAATTTCCTTTGGTGAGTGCAGTCAGAATAAAGGTTCAGAGGCAATTCAGGAAGGGTTATTTGAAAAGAAGACTGCACGTCAGACAGATACTGAATGCTTGGGGACAGTTTTACATATCGGCAACAACTCTAGCCTTAGAAACAGAGTGGCATTAGAACAACAAAAAATACATTGGCATCACACTATTGCCTCAACCTTATGCTCAGTTTTTTTGAGATAGAAAAATCTTCCTGCTGAAAACAGTATGAAAATTATTCCAACCAAGTCTGCTATTTTGTTCAGTTCTTCTCTCTACGTGAAAATACATTATAAATAGCTACCACTTTATCAATCAACTAGTTACAAATTTCATGTTGTAAATAGGGCATTTTTTTCCTGCAACGCCTCAGGAAAGGGGAGCTATTAAATTCCACATGATCTTCTAGTCCATTCCCTCCAACAGTTCTCCTATCTCTTCCACCTCATTTGTCAAAATATCTTCTTTTAATCTTAAAGTAAAATGGCAAAAGACAGTAAAACTAAACAGCTTGATGTTAAAATAAAACAGAAATCTCAAGCAGTTTTATAAACTATCTGTCAAACTGATGTAGCTCATTTGGTTGCTACAAGGAAAGAAACAGAGAGAAGGAAGAACTATGCAGAATGTCTGAAACAACTTGAAGGAAAGATACCATAAAATCATATTGGGTGTTTTATAAACAAAAGTTTGAAACAGACATTAAATTATTGCTATTCTATCTCGCTTTTGAGTTTCCCTTTGTGCAGAAAGAATCATAAACTAAAAGGAGATAAGCTGAATATAAGGCAGAACCCCAAACACAAATGTTAAACTTTCCAAAAGACTACAGTTTTCACACTATTAGACAGATATGAAAAATGCAAATGGGGGTGCTTAGATTCAAAACTAAAGCGTTCAGATTGCCATGTCAAGCCTATTCTTTGTGTGTAGAATAAGAACGGTGGGAGGTAAAGTATGTATTACTGTAGGCAAAATAAACGTTACCTGTTTTAAGAAGAGGCACTGCATGTTCCAAAATGGCTACACAGAACTGAGGAAGACTAAATTGTTGGAACTGTAGCTCCAAAGTGTCCACATTTTCCAGTTCTGGCAGGTCAACATGACCCATATCCAAAGGTGATGGATTAGATATTCCAGAAGTTACATTACCATGAACACTGCTTCCACTATGAAAGCAAAACAAATAAAACAATGATATATGTAAAAAAGGCACTATGTTTCTACAACCAGCATTGTATTATAAAAATAACCAATACTCAGGCTAAATGGGAAAACTGGCCTAAACAAAACTCTTCTATTCAAACTCTAATTGATGGATCTAATGTAATTCCACCTGAGTTCCTTCCCTTGTGGATAAAACAAATCTTTTGTCAACAAGACCTTTATAGTGGTTTATACTATTAAGCCTCCTAAAAATCAGATATATCAAATAGAATTGAAAACAGACCTTAACAAGTCAAAGAAAATGGAGAGGTTAAAATTGAGCACCACTGAAGGCAAGTAAGAATCAAAAGCCTTCTTTCTGCATACAATTATTTTAGTATTAGAGCTAATTTAGCATATCTGGCAAGATAATTCCATATTTAGGATGCTGCCACAGGACAATCTTCCCACCAACTAACCTTTTTTTGGTGTTGGACTATAAAGCTTAAGATAACTGCAACTTCAAAGACTTTTACATTTCCCCAATCCAATTAGGACTTCATAGCCAATATCATTCCACTCATTGGGTAAATATCTATTTATCTACAACTTCCACCAGTAAACTTTTATGTAACTCATCCTACATTTTGCTCCAATGCAGGCCCAAGTTGTTTATAGTACCTATGTGGTCAAGGATGGGAACTCACTGCATGTTTGTAATGCAATGATAAAAATTTCTGGAAAAGGATGTAATTGCATACAAGAGAATACCTCTTATGAAATATTAATAGAATTATATTATGTGCAATTTTTGATTATTTTCTGGAATAGCAACACTGAAATACTTATACTAAAGGAAATAATACCATTCCAAATAATCTTATTTTATAATCTGGTTGATAACTGGAACCAGAGGTTTAGTCTTCTAAGTATTCTGGTGAGAGAGAAGTTTCCTGAGGGTGGGCTCTAGTACAGGTTCCAAAAGCTCAGAAGACTAAACCTTTGGTCCTGGTGACCGACCCAGATCGGATCCTGCAACATTATCCTAGGAGATGTATATTCACCTTCATTTGTGAATCCTAGCTTAATCCAATGACAGCGGAAGGCAGTTTTATTACTACAGATTACTATTATTATTACTATTACTACTACTATTATTATTATTATTATTACTGGTATGTTCTGTTTCACTGTGTTGTTCAACTATTTACTGAATTGTTCAACCAATATAACTGATACAAATAAGAATAAGAAAAAAGTTTATATTTATACTTTATATATCATTTCATTTAAACTATTATTGAAGGACCTAAAAATCAATAACTAAATAATGCAAACCTGGAGAATGAGGAGGAAGAGGAAGAGGAGGAGGAAGAGGGAGAACATGTTTCTTTTGTAATAATCATAATATTCCCAGCTGTCTTCTTACTTGGAAGATTCTGCATCCCAATCCTGACCATCACCCCTTGGACGCTGGCCTATACGTCCTATTACGGAAGGTCGAGGGCTGCTGCTTCCAGGAGATGGATTCTGTGAATGAGGTAATCTTCGGGCATCTTGGTAATATGACATCGACGAATTCTGGGAAATGGTACCTTTCATAACACAAATAGATACATAGATCTGTCATATCACTAACACACACTTTTACTTAAAAGGAAAAATCTATTTCTTGCTGCATATAATAAGAAAAAAAATGTAGTGGAAGCCATGATTCCTACGTTCAGGCTGTACTCAAAAGCTCAGAAGATTTTGGTGTTTCAGTTATTTGAAATTGAGCTGGAAAAATCCCTTTCCCTTTTGCTAGAACTACAAAACGCAGCAAAAAAAGTGGGGCATGAACAAATATGTAAAAGAAAAAAATGAATGTAAAATAGGGCAGGATTAATGCATATCCAAGCGGGGCCCCAGCTGATAAAACACAATGAGAAATCGCTGGTGTGATCTATGGCATTAACAATACCTATAGACTGTTCCTATGTGTGTAGAATAGCTACAGATAGTCCTTGACTTACAACAGTTCATTAACAGTTCATATGAGCGCTGCAGCATCCCCATGATCATTCGATCAAAATTCAGATGTTTGGCAACTGACTTACGTTTTTGACAGCTGCAATATTCCAGGGTCATACATACGATCCTCTTTTGCAATCTTCTGACAAGCAAAATCAATGGGGAAAGCTGAATTTACTTAATGACCCTTACTTAACAACTGCAGTGATTCACTTAACAACTGTGGCAAGAAAGGTCATGAAATGGGGCAAAACTAGCTTAGCAACTGTCTCAACTATGGTTGTAAGTCGAGGACTACCTGTACAGCCAACATATCCGGAATCATTTGTCACTCTGTCATTAATGAGGGAAATCCTGAAAAATGCTAAAATAAAGACAGATCCAGGTTCTACCATCACATGGTATCCTGAAGATAAATAATATTTATAATTCCATTATTAACTTCTTGAAACGATTACTTCCCAACACTTCTATTTTCATTTCACTATTTTAACTGTTACAACCCACTGTTACATTTTCTTATTAACATTTTTAGATAGAACAGACTCCTTAACTGCAGGCAGTAAATTGAGTTTGAATCCTGACACTCTTCTCCACTACTTTTTTTATTTTTACCTCCCATAGTAAAAGCCATTTGAGCAATACACTTTAAGTAAATATATCTTATTTAAAACAGGGTGGGGGAGAAAAATTGTTAAGTTAATGGTAAATAAAACAGACTCAGATTATCCTAATGAGCTATATGCAAACCTGTATCACTTGAGACAAAACTTGGATCTCTATGGAAGTTCAGTCTGTTCCTTAAGAAAACACATAGTTGCTCTAGGCATAAGACAGCCTGCAATGCCAAATGGTGCTGTCCATCTTTTGCAAGGCCTAGTGTTGTTAGACTCAGAAGATTCTAAAATAAACACAAGTACATTTTGTTGACTTGAGCAAAATACTTTTAAAATATGCATGTCTGCCTGGTTGATATTTTCAGTTTCATTGTACACATGCTGCGCATTGACAATAAATGTATGATTTGATTTGAATATATTCAGTGTGCCCTAAATATGTATGCTGATGCTTCTTTCCTAAATATTTCTTGCCAAAATGGTGCAAATCAGAGACCATGGAATTTTTACTGTGTAATCATTCAAGACTTTTACAGTTGTATTTTTCGATAGATAATTTCAATATGAAACATTTGCATTTTGGTCTTCGTCCATGATAAATGATTGACTATAAAGCATTTAGTCTTCTGAAACCATATTCCAGGAGAATGATTTTTATTTTGTTCAGGAAGTGAATTCTCTTGTAAACACCCTTAGGAATTGCAATTTTCTATGTGAGTATAAACATATCCCTGGCATTTTATATAAATACATTAAATTATAGACTATACATTAAATGGAGTCACATCCATATAATCAAAGCAATTATTATTTTAGATGTATCTCAAGCATGTATCAGGCAAATATTACTTTTGTTTCCCATATTACTTATATGATCAAATGTCAGATTTGTCAGGCATAATAAGCCACTACTTCCCATTTCCAATTCAAAGATTTAAGATGGTTTAGAGATGTATGGATGCTGTTGAGATTTTTTTTTTGGCAACTACAGAATACCAAAATACGTTCAATTGGTTGACAAATTTCTTACAGCTTTCAAGACCATGAAATGCAACGTGTCACTGAAGATTCGTTTTCTGCATTTACACGTGGACTTCTTTCCTGAATATCTAGGTGCAGTCAGTGGTGAACATGGCAAAAATTTTCACCAGGATACTGCCACAAAAGAAAAATGGGCAACTGGAATCCATCAATGCTGGCTGACTACTGTTGGACACTGCAGTGAGATACATCAGATACTGATACTGAAAATCAGCAGCAAAACATTTTTAGCCTTGTTGAAATCATGCAGCATGTCAGACACATTATACATAGTTATCATTAAAAGTTAATTTCATATCTGTCAAGATTCCTGTGTGATATAGTCATTCTGAAACTATCGTTCTTGTTCAGTTTGAAAGGGCCTATCATAATAACCAATTTTTTCAGGAAGCGAAACTTTGGGGGTAGAACTCTATAGTCCAGTGAAACCAAAATCATGCAGGCCAATATTACTCAGACACACGTTTAAAGTGAATTTAGTATTTTTATCCATCTATCAAGTACTTCCCAAGGTATCCG
The DNA here is from genome assembly GCA_023653725.1 of Bungarus multicinctus. Lineage (NCBI taxonomy): Eukaryota > Metazoa > Chordata > Lepidosauria > Squamata > Elapidae > Bungarus > Bungarus multicinctus. Next base: position 39,834,603 of record CM042846.1, on the reverse strand, counting down.
GGATGTTTGATGGTGTTAAAGATATTGTTACAGAATGCAAGCTTTTTCTAAGTAGCACTGCCTTTTGCAATCAACTGGTGGTGATTTTGCAAATGCAAAATCCTTCTCATAGGGAAATCTAAGATCTACCTCTGTAGTTAGTAAGAGTGAAATGTTCACTTCTGAATACATTGGCTTTAATGTAGAAAAATGTCATGATGTATTTCAAACCAGTGATCCTGACAACTTCAAGGTTTCCAAATATTACTTTTACCCAAAGGAACGAATGAAATATTTTAATTAAATGAAAGCATTCTAACCTGAACAATCTTTGGTCTCTGTAAAAAGATCTCAGCAGGAAAGTCTTGCATGATAACATCTCGCAGAAGCTCACAAGTATTCCAAATTAACTTGGAATTTTTGCTTCTCAGTGAACTGAAAAATACATGTAAATGATGATGCTTGGCATATGCTTTGCAAACTTATTGAAATCTTTCTCATTAATTCAGTTTTGGATTGGATAGTAAACCAACAACATAAATAGTTTAATTCAGCATCGTTTAAATGTTGAGACATACAACACAGTTTGAGAATGAGTTTTTTTTCAGTATCCCATGGAGCATCCAGCAATCCTCACTTTATCACATGGTATTTCTGCCTTTTCCTACTCATGCGTTTTTCTAGAAATGACTCTGGGATGTTATGCAGAGAGGTAAAACCCCTGCACTGACTTGCATAATTACTAGCATGTTTATTCTGCTATTGTTTTTCGTACAGTTCTAATCCAATACAAAGTTATCAAATTTCTAGCTGCTGGGAGCCTTCAAATGTTTCCTTGTTTCTTCTTCCTAACAAGCTTTCTTACCACCTATATAGTGTAACTTAACACTCCTCAGTGACCTGTGAGAGCTAATTTCCATGTCTTAAGGCTCTCCAGTATTGTTTACATAAACAATATATACTGTGTATGCTGTTATAGGCTGTAGCTAACATTTCAATACAGGCAGCTGCTACTGAGCACAATTTAGGCAAATGTAGGACCTTTTTAAGCCCTTTTTTTAATCAATAGGAATTTACCATTAAGGAGATTAATGTTTCGCCACTGAAATCAACCCAAGTTGGAAAAACATAGCTTCAATAAGGGCATCAATTAGAGGGCCAAAATTGGAAAGAATACAAAGCCAATTATGGTGTGAACTTTTGTCCAATTAAGGGGAGAGGGAGCTATAAGTTTATTTTGCCATAGCTTTGCTAAAGTTGCACTCTTTCAAAATCATTTATAAGTTGAAACAAAATACACTTAATATTCTGAGATAAATTATAGCACTAATAAATTACCTTTCACTTGATGAAAGAACATGTCTATCTGTGGTGGTCAGGGATAACCAAGGAAATGTAGAAAACTTCAAACATTTCACTACATGTTTCACTAGAAGAAGAAAAAAACCACAAAGAATTCTGCATGTGTAAATTCTCAAAAGCTTTCCTTACAGGAACAGACAGTATTTATACAACAGTGTCTGTATCACCCTACTTACCTTTTTTTTAAATAATAATAATCTAGTACTGCTAGTGCTCAATTTTAAAATTCTACATTAAAAATCACATAATTTGAAATTGAGTTTGAAGCTAGATTTTAAACATTTATTACTTAATTTGCTACATAACAGCTTTTTAATACAGAAATGAAGAATACACTGGAAACCCACAAACTGATGGCTTATGCTATTTGCATAAATTCTGAGAAACCCAACTCAGTATGGCTCAACCTCAGCTTATTCTTACTCAAATACCTAACATAGCATGGCTAGATAAAACTTTTTCTTGCATACTAAGGGGAATCCGCAAAACAACACATTGGCTTCTTATAGAAATAGCATTTAAGATTTATATAACCCTTCACTGTGCTTTACAGCCCTCTCTAAGATTGCCCCCAACAATCTGGGTCCTCATTTTACCGACCTCAGAAGGATGGTAAGCTAAGTCAACCTTGAGCCCCTCAGGATTGAATTCTTGGCAGTGGGCAGTCAGCCTGAAATAATACTACATTCTAACCACTGCGCCACCATAGCTCTTCCATTTATATATCATTTAGATTAATTCTGCAACTTCTTTTTCTCTTTCTTCTCATAGTTTAACAGACTTTTTGAATTGAACTTTTGGCCTTGAAGCTGGATGGCTGGTTATTGTTGACATACTGTATATGACAGCTCAACCCTCATACTTCATAGTTCAATATTTATTTTGTTCAGAAGCTACCTCAATGTCCACATGATTCAATGCTCTTCTGTTTTCAGCTTTCGAGCCAGGCAAAGTTAGGAAAGAGGTACAGCCAGGATTCCAACAATCCTCATCATTGTGATAGGCTAGAAGAACAGAATCTCCAGGACCTGACTCTCTGCTCTATCTTACACCAAATAAAATCAATTATTCGGATTTTGTTCTCAGGCTTTTTCCCATTCTTGGGTCTAATTCCTCTGTTAATGATGCAGTCATCTCTGCTCTTTCCCAACATAAGGCTTAGATTCTTTCATTCTTCCCTCTTTGTTCAAAACACCTACCTTTTCATATTCAGTTTACTGCTTTACTGGATAGTATTCTTTAAACAACTTTGTAATATCTCAGCCCTCAGGTTCCCATTTTTTAAATTCTATTCAGATTTTACACTGCTTAGCCAACAGTTACACTAATCTCTCTTTTTTACGTAGTTTCATTTTAGTCAAACCTTCCAATTTTTAAAGCAAAGCTTAATTCCAAAAGTATTTAAATTTTTTCATAAAAATGCCATCTGCATCAAAACATTCAACCCACCATTGCGTCACAGATCTCATTGCCATAACAACAGAACACACAAAACCCAAAACAGAGAAAAAAGTAACACTGAAGCTCAGTATTACCAATAAACTAAAAGTAAATTAAGTAAACTCATCACTCCTTGTCATGTTTAAAAGAACCAGTCTGATCGTTAATATCTACTTCTCCTCAAAGCAAAACCTCATATATTGATTCTTTTATATGCTGAGAATGCAGGATTACTTCTTATCTCTCCAATGGGGTTGAGAAGCTTAGGGAAGCTTGTTCTATATTGCTCAGAATAAGAACTGCAAATTAATTAATATAAAACAAAAACAACGTTCTTTGCTAAAAGAATCTATCTGCTGAACAATGAACGGAGATTTAATATATCCTAGAGGATATACAAGTTGTCTTCAACTTACAACTATAATTGGGACCAGAATTTCTGTCTTTAAGTTGTTGCAATTGTAACTTGAGTCAGAACCAGTTTTATGACAATTAGTATAATGGTTTAAGCAATTAATTTCACCACAGTTTTTAACCAAATCACACATTTAGCAAAACTAGCTTCCCCAATGGATGTCTTTTGCTGAAAATATGCAAACAAGTCATGTGCAAACAAATCATGTGACTGCAGGACACTGCGTCCTAACTGAGAGCTAGTTGCCAGGCATCCAGTTTCAATCACCTGACCATAAAGTGGCTTAATGGTCATAGGGGCAAGTACTGCCATAAGTCATCTTTTTAAAGGCCATCATATTTTTGAACTGTCCTTAAATGAATAGTCACAAGTCAAGGACTGCCTATATTCAGAATATATGATCAATTGGTCTGAAAGAACGTATTAGTCATTCTTAAATTACTTCACATGGTAGAGGGCCATTATTTTATCTTAGCTTTTAACATATTTCAGACAGATGACCCAACTACTGCATAGTTCCAAATTATGTACATATAAAAATGTTAAGGCATTATTTAAGCACGGTATATCTAATGTGCCCTAAATGCAGCTTTATAACCAGATGAAAACAAGATAATACGTGATTCAGGTGAGACCCTGAGATTTCAGTATTTTAGAAAATTCTGGTTCAAATTACTCTTCTCCCTCGTTTTGGCTCCTTTGACAAATAAACTAAACTAATAGTCTAGTTGGTAGCAAAATAGTAGAAGACAAGTTACAAGCTATTACAATTGCCTTGAATTCTGTGATGTAATTGGGATTTACTAAAGTTGAGAAAACTTTTAACCAGCAAATAACAGTTGATAACATCCCAATTACTAGAGTACAGTGCCTGATTTAGACTAGTGCTTCCAGAGAAATCTTTGCTGTAGTTAAGTACCTTATCAATCTAAATTGAGTAACTCATAGTACAGTGTTCACATGTGCACATTTTAATATAGTTACTAAACATTATTTATTTATCTGTGATTTCTGTGTAGATCAGTGATAAATTATTGAGAGAAAATTTTTAAGTATTGCAATTGCTTACCAGTTGGCTGTTTGGGTGGCGTTTCTGACTCTTGTGATTGATTTTTCCCTTGATGAAAATATCCAGCATGAGGTTCTTTGAGATTTACTTAGCAAGACATAAAACAATAGTATATATCAGCATTCCCTCTTTTTTTGTGATTGTTTTAGTCCAGATCTCCAGTGTCACTATTTATCAATAATTTTTTAAATTGTCAGATTTGTTTTTCTTCTTGGAATTACAGGTAGACCTTGACCTACAACCACAACTGGAATGAGAATTTCTGCTGCTTTAGCAAGATGGTTAAGTGAATCATACTGAATTTTGCAACAGTTTTTGCCCTGGTTAAGCAAATCACTGTGGTTGTTAAGTGAATCACACAGCCGTTAAATGAATCTGGCTTACTTTTCTATGTTTTGAACTCAACAAATGCTCCTGGTTATTTGAATATGACAGGCAGCTGGGAAGGTAGCAAGTAGCAATCCCATAACCCCAGGATGCTGGGGCTGTCGTAAATATATGCTGGTTTGCAAGAGCCCAAATTTTGATCATGTGACTGTGGGTATGCTGCAGCAAGTGTGAGGACTGGTTGTAAGTCACTTTCAGTCTCATAATGTTGAAAGGTCTCTAAACAAATGGTTGTAAGTTGAGGACTACCTGTACTTAAAGAATCAACAGGGGTGAACACAAACAGCATTAGATTCAGTAAACTTTGCTAATAACATACTGTGAATAATAAATAAATAAAAAGCAAATGAATGCCAGGGAATTTCTAGAAACCTGGCATTCTGACAAATTAGCCATCAATAGACTATGGAAAAGAGAAAATCAACCAGCACAAAAGAGAAAAAGACTCCTGCATCTCTCCACCAGTAATGAGCATTCAGATCAGCATAAGATTAACTCCAAGGTTAACTTCAGACTAACAGTCAAGTAAGTAATACCCCAATGAAGAAGCTGCCAAAGAGCCATCAATAAACAGCCCAACCAAAGAATCTCTAAGACCGCCCCCACCCAAATACGAGAGGAAGACATCAGAATATAAACTGATAGCAAACCCCATTCCTTACTAGCACTGATGATGTTACCTAGTTAGGGTAATGAACCGTCTGCAAGAAAACAAGCAAGCTCAGAGGATACCAAGGACCCCTAATAAATAAATTACCTGGATTAGCTTCTGGTCCAGCCTGAGAGGGCTTTGTGTGATAATCCAAGATAATGTCTGAAGGTAATATGAACAGCCCATCAAGAATGCCATCAATCACTGCTTGTAGATTAGAATCCACATTGGGACGAAGCTGAGTGTAGAACTCTACTGCCCCAATTCCAACCAATTGTTCCACAACAGAAGGAAGCTAAAATTACAAATGCAATATTGAATTTAAAATTATCAGAAAAGTGACTAATCTCTTCTGAGTTAAGCAAGTACTAGGTTTTTAATTAAAGAAACCTTTTCAAAAAAAAAATCAAACAACAATAATAATAAAAACCTGGTTGCAAATATAGAATGCAGGACTTGGTATCATGTTTGGCCTGTCTGTACTTGTCCCCTTGTTATTATATTTAAATATTATATTTTAATATTTTTCTCTACATTTACATGAATACTGACAAACAAGCACATAGATTTACACTACATATACCGGTAATACTATGTGTTCTATATAGTACGCACCACAGTATAAGTATCATAGTAGCACTTTTTTCCTCTGTATAGTACAGAATTTTGAATCTTAGTTGCAGTTGAGTTACTTCAAAGACTTACAAACTGAACAATCTAATAAAGTAATCTAGAATATTAGTTCCCAACGTTTTGTTGATAGAAGTATTCTGAATATGCTGTTTGTCCTCATTTAACAACTACTTGTTCAGCACCATTTGAAGTTACAAGGAGTCTGGATGAGTGTTACTTATGACCGGCTGTCCAAACTGTGTATTAGGTCATTGGATCAGTTACCATAGTTACAATGTCCTGCAGTCACATGACTGCCTTTGCGATTTTCCCTGCCGGCTTCCCATAAGCAAAGTCAATAGGGAAGGTCACAAGTTGCTCCAAGTAAGTTACTCACATAATTTCTCACCCAGAAGCAGCTACCCCTCAGCCCTGTTGCGTTCATGCCATGTCTCACAGGCAACCCATGAAACTTCCCCTCTCCTTAGCAACCATCCACCTTCTCACACTCAGAAGCACCCACTTTCCTAATAGACAGCCTGCTTGTAAGCAGCCTGGGACTTGATTAACAACTTATGATTCTTACTTAACGATGGCAACAGGGAGTGCCAGGACCACAGGTAGTCCTCGACTTACAACAGTTCATTTAGTGACTGTTCAAAGTTACAACGGCACTGAAAAAAAAGTGATTTATCATCATTTTTCACATTTAGGGCCATGGTAGCAGCCCCATGGTCACGTGATAAAAGATGCTTGACAACTGACTTGTATTTATGACAGTTGCCACAACCTGGGGTCACATGATCACCTTTTGTAACCTTAAAACAAAGTCAAACCGAGAAGCCAAATTCACTTAACAACTACCACGATTCATTCAACAACTGTGGCAAGCAAGGTCGTAAAATGGCGCCAAACTCATTTAACAAATGTCTCAGCCACAGAAATTGGGGTTCAATTGTGGTCGTAAGTTGAGGGCTACCTGTACTGTCACTGGCCGATGCAGTACTGTGATGTTGTACTTTATGACCATATTGCTTGGTGATATAAATTCCAGACCCAGTTACCTTTGTTAATTGAGGACTACCTCTATTGTCAAAATTTTAAAATGTACCAAAGTGTATATTTTAAGGTTTTTGTTCCAAAAGAATGCTTACATTGAGTAATGCTGTGATTTTTTAATGTAAAGACATTAATGGTTAACTATTTCTATTACTCTTTCAGAAAAAAATGAATACAGGCAGCAATACCTTTAACAAGTTGGTCACTAAGTTCAAAACTTCTTCCTTCAGTGGTACTACAGGAAAGTTGAACCATTCTAAAAGACTGACAAATAGTAGCTTTTCTTGAATCAAATCTTCATATGTAATCAAATTATGATTTAATTTAGATAAAATATTCTTAAGCGCTCTTTCTCTAATTTCAGACAGCTCGTGACCTGTTAATTTTTTTAAAAAAACGGGAAAGATTGCAAAAGAAAGTTATTTTTTTACATACATACATATTTTATAAATTCCAAACAATCTGGTGCAGAATAAAAGATCTCTTCACTGAACATTACAGAGTATAATTTAGTACAGTGCAGGTGACAGGAAGAACTTTTTAACTTCCTAGTCTAGCACTGAAAAACAGTGATTGCTCCAAAACTACCCAATGAGCTTCCGCAACTATTAATGGATTAGAGTCTGTGTCTCTCCATTCTTAATCCAGAAATGTAACTATCAAGCCATATATACTATACGACATGTGATACCACATTCATACATGCCTGCATATTCACTAACAGGTATTGCTTTGCACAAAATTAGCTAGTGAATTGATTTTGTTGAACCATCACACTGAAAATTTAGGATACTTAAGGCATCTGACTGTTCATCATCTTTCAACCATGATCTCATACGATCTATTCTTCTAAGCAGTTTTTCCTTCTTTTAATATCAGGAATAATATTCTTTATTGTTAAAAGCTTTGAATGCTGTTTTTGCCACTGCAATTTTTCCATTTCCCAATAGTTTCAATATTCCTTTTAGTTTCTCACTCCATCTCCATTCATTACATTTTAGCCAATTTTGTGCACTTCTGCTGCAACAATGTTAACACATCATGAATAAATGAATAATGGATGGAAACTGAATAAGGAGATATTTAACTTGGAAATAAGGAGAAACTTTCTGACAGTGAGAACAATCAACCAATGGAACAGAAGTTGCCCTCAGAAGTTGTGAGAGTATCATCACTTGGGACTTTCAAGAAGAGATTGGACTGCCATCTGTCAGAAATGGTGTAAGGTCTCCCGAATGGGCAGGGGGTTGGACTAGATGACCTACAAGGTCCCTTCCAACTCTGATTATCTGTTATCTGTTATATGCACTCTATTAACTTTCCCTATGTTTGGCATTCCCTTTGTATAGAAGATTGTGAAGGACACTTATCTATGTTGCGTGGTCGTTAAGAGTTGGGATGGCACACCGTCACTGATCAATCAATACGTATTAAAATATATGCGATTTTGAGAAGGGATCTTATTGAAAACTCAAATTCAAAACCAAAAGTAGAGAAATGGGAGCGGAATAGGCTACTTTTCTGCGTGCAATCAACTGATTTCACACTGGGGTTTGCACATCCAGAGAATACTGGATTGGGAGTTTGTGCGCAGCTAAACAGTGATTCGTGGCTACTTTTTTTCATTCCCAAAGCAAACCCATTATCAACTTTTAGGGATCCAAAAGTTTTTTAAAAAAAGAAAACCAACAGTGTCTGAGTAGGCTCACTGGCTATTCGTGCGGACAAACCGACCACTTACGAAGTTTCCGGATAAGCGGAGTCAACTCGATTGGGGGAGACGCCGCATTAACATTGCACACAGCCATCGCCACCGCCTTCCCAGAGCGGCCCGGGTTCAACCGCCGCGCCGCAGGGAACGCGAATGCGCTCGGAAAAAGCGGGAGGCTGTTTTTCAAGAGGCCGCTGGGAAACGTAGTTCCCTCTCTGGCTCCCCGCCCATCCGTTTTCTGTATATTCTCAGGCGAGAGGCTCTTTATTGGAGATAGATTCGCGTGATTGGTAATTCTCGCGAGCTTTGACTCAAGTCAAGTCTTCCTAGTTGCCTAGAGAACAAGGTTTTTCTCCCATCGCGTTCTGGAAGCGCCGTTTTTCCCGCGTCGGCCTCTTTAAACTGCAAGGAATGCAATGAATCCACCCGGCTTTTAGCCTAGGTCTTCTCAATGGCGAAATCTCTGCCAGAATTGTTTCGGTCAGCAGGGTTGCATCTAGGCCAGGGGTCTCCAACCTTGCAACTTTAAGCCTGCGGACTTCAACTCCCAGAAATCTGGGAGCTGAAGTCTACCCGGCTTAAAGTTGCCAAGGTTGAAGACCTCTGCTCTAGGTAAGAGTATGCAATACCTTCTGATCCGTCACTAAACCTAAGACTTTGGATCACAACTACCAGAATATGGAATAACATTTCATGAAGTTGTTTCTATTTTCCAGACTGACTGGGAATTGTTGCGGCAATCTGGTGTAACGCAAGAGAGACTATAAAGCTTAATATATGGGTGAAACATTTCCAACACAACCCAATTTTTACTTTCAATTTCTGGAGGTAGCATTTATTCTGGCAGTGAAGTGCTTCCAGTAGTGTTTTTTGTGCATGGTTTTTCAAGCAGCACTAAAGTGTGTGTTGGAATTAAATGTATGGCTGGAAAGTGGACATTTGTATGTGTGTGTATGTATTTTACTCCAATTCGTGGCTGTGATCACTCAATACATTGAACTACAAGCTAATCGACCTTATTTCTAGTCTAGTATATAAATTCCATTAAAGAGGTAAGTTTATTATTAGCTGCAATTATTTACTTCTCAGCTGTCAAAGTGATAATTTTGAAGGAGTTTATATAAATCTATCTATATATAAAAGCAAAATACCACTCAGGCATCATCACAAAAGCTCCAGAACTGTAAGGCCTACAAACTTAAAATTTGGCACGTATGTTCCTCTTGGCTTCTAGGTGCTTACTAAGAAAGGATTTTTTGAAATGACCATCAGAGCATTAGTATTTCATATATTATTAACACGTTCTGATGCTAAGGAATTCTACTCCCTCTCCCCACCTGAAATCTGTTCCAAATGCAAAACACAAGCAGAGGAGAGGAGTTTCAGTTTTAGTTTCACAGCACTAAGCAGCTTTAGTACAGAACAGTTGAGCTAAGCCACGCCCAGGCTTCTTGCTGTCTCCTTGCTCACACAGCAAATACTGTTTCAGTTTCCAAACAGCCCTCAACTCACACACTGACAGGATGCTAGCCAGATGAATATTGATGGATGCTGGTAGGCAGAGGCAGAATTTTTTCCCCCTTATTTTCCTCCCCAAAAACTAAGCCCGAGCACCTAGTTTCGTAGCGAAGCATGGGTATCAAGCTAGTTGTAAATAAAAATGTAACAAATGTGATGAAACATTAATATGCCATTTGGGGGGGCCAAAAGCCCTAGTAATAAGCAGGCATATACAATGGAATGAAGGCTATTGCCGAGCACTTAGCATGGTGCTCCATAGACTGTAAGCCGCCCTGAGTCTCTGGAGAAGGGTGGCATATAAATGCAAATTTAAAAAAAAATGCTTCTTAGGATCGGTTCTACAGAAGTATTAGAATTAAAGGCCCACTTGAAGGAAGAGGTCAGCTGAACAATCTTGGATGGTGATTTTTTTTCCTCTGCCTTTGTCTCTAAATGTATGCACCTTAGCCAGAAAACTGGATTAACTTGAGTCATCCAAATGTAAACTTGAAGATTAGACATCAGTCTTGTAAAGAGAGACTAAGGGAGTTGAAAATCTTTAGCACTGTTAAAAAGCATAACAGAAAGGGGAATGCGATATTTCTTCAGAAGCATCCCACAATAAATAATGCTGGCACATGAAATAATGGTTTTAAGTTACAGGGAAGATTTGGGTTGAATGTCAGGAACAGCTTTCCAACAGAAAAATAATAACAGAAGAATCAATTACAAATATAGCAGGAGGAAATGAAATTAGAGATCACTGCTGGTTGTCCTCAACATACGACTAAAATTGAGCCCAAAATTTCTGTTGCTAAGCAAAACATTTGTGAAGTGAGTTTTGTCCCTTTAACAACCTTCCTTGCCACAGTTGTTAAGTTAGTAAAACGGTTACTAACTGAATCTGTCCCCATTGATTTTGTTTATCAGAAGGTTGGGAAAGGTAATCACATGATCCCAGGACATTGCAACTATTATAAATATGAGTCAATTGCCAAGCATCTGAACTTTGATCAAATGAGCATGAACATGAGCATGTTGCAACGGTCATGTATGAAAAATGGTTTTAAGTCACTTTTTTCAGTGCTATTATAACTTCAAACAGTCATTAAATGAACTTTTGTAAGTTGAAGAATATCTGTATTAGTGGAATCTGTGGCTAAAAAGTTTGTTTCCTTTAGATAATATAAAGTTTAGAAAATGGGAAATATGTTATTCATTTGTGCCTTGTATGTTCATGACTTGAAATTTGGATCCTCCCAGAAGCAGCTGTTTTAAGTTCACAGGAAGTTGATTATGAAATAAAACAATAAAATGAGCTGGAATCTCATATGCAATTATATTTCCCACATTTTAACAATTTCATAAATTTCTGAAGTAAGAAAAGCAAGAAAAGGCCTATTTTATTGGGTGACTTCTGACTCTCATAGGCACAACCAGGTTTCCCCCCCAAATGTAATTAGTAAGAATTCTCATACTAGTGATGAATAGCTTTTAAACTTTGTGTTTTGTATTAGAGAATGAATACAAGAGAGGTATTTTAATGAGAACATTTGGTACAAGTTTAACTCTCATAATTTTCAACTTCCATGGCTGGGATTATGAGAATTATAATCTAGCATAGTGGTCGCCAACCGGTGGGCCGGGAACCACTGGTGGTCTATCAGAAAATTTTGGTGGTCCGTAGAGAAATGTCCCCCCCCCCAAAGCACTCCCCCCAAAGCAATTAATCCAGGCTGGACAGGAACATAAGGCTGCACCACCCACATGGCCCGCCCATCCACTGGCCCCACCCTTCAGCCAATGCAAACCTTACCTTGAATAGAGCCACGCAAGCTGGAACTGGAAGGTAAGTCCAACAGCGGCGGGGAAGGTAAGACCAACAGCGGGGGAAGGAAATCCGCTCCGGGGTGGCTTGCTCACCTTGATGGGATAGTTGGTCCCATATTCCAGAGCTGCAGTAATCACAGGACTGGCCCTTTAGTCATCCCGGAGCAACTCCTCCAGTCCATGATAGGCCAGTGCATCCGGGTGGAGGAGCAGCTGCTCCAGGATTGCCAAAGGGCCAGTCCTGTGACTACTGCAGCTCTGGAATATGGGATCGACTTTCCCACCAAAGTCAGCAAGACACTGTCAGTCAAAATTCATATTAATGGTCCGCATGTTTTAAACTTGAGTTTGGTGGTCCCTGAGGTCCAAAAGGTTGGCGACTCCTGATCTAGCATATCTAGTGGGTATTAAGCTTGGTGGTGCTTCCTTGAATGTTTTCTTTTCTAGAAATTGCCAGGATTCCAAGCATTATCTAGTTCTTAATATTCAAGCTGTTGGATTATAAAATGTTTATTTGAACAGCAAACTGTCCTTTATCAATTGTACTCAAATTAATTTTGAAATTGGGTTTCAAAAGCTATTTGTTATGTAGTGGGTGATATAATCAGAGGAAAACAGTTCCTAATTAAATAATACAAATACACCATTAGAATAACTCTTTGGATTGTTTAAATAACATTTTAGAAGCCATAGTAAATTTTTGAATAAAAATAAAATACTGTTATGGTATTAACGTCATTTCATATCTCTAAATCACTAAATTTAGAGATTGCTGATTGCTATTTAGAATACATCATGTGATATTTTGCTATATTTTGTCTAATTTATGTATCCAGAAAATAGTTAATTGCAAAGCAATCATCACAGAAATTGACAGTATTTTCTTTCTATCACCTTTTTCCATCTTTTGGGAAGGATAGAGGGCATGTATGGGAAGGCTACACATATGCCTGCAGAAGAGCTCTAAATGTAAAGTAAACATCCACACCTTGCTGTCCTATGTTTACTCTAAACTATCTGCTGTGAACAAGTATTTAAGACCATATTCTTCCATTTGTATGATATTGGTAACTTATACTAATATTTTTGCAGGTATGTTATGCACAAAAACCCATGTCTCATATCCAGAATAAGAAGTGATAAAACATAGCAGATATATATATATATATATATATATATATATATATATATATATATATATATATATATATATATATATATATATATATATATATATATATATATATATATACTTTGTATTACAACACCCTGTTAAGCCCCAATTAAGGGAGAAAGCATACTGCTTTCTTTTCTGTCTTTCGGCTCATCACCAGAGACCATACCGACAGAAAGCTATTTGTTTCGTTGCCTTTTGTTTACATGTGTGTAAGGTTTTTAAGCTGATAATTTTTTAAATAATAAATAAGGGAGACTAGTATAGATCTATTTCGAGCTAGTTAGCTCTCTTCAGCTAGCCATACCCTTACTGGGATTCGAACCAGGGAAGTATTACATGTGAGGCAGTTGTAATTGCCTCTACACCACTGGCTCTCTCCTTATCAGCTCAGGCAGGGGAATAAGTATATACTTTGTATTACAACACCCTGTTAAGCCCCAATTAAGGGAGAAAGCATACTGCTTTCTTTTCTGTCTTTCGGCTCATCACCAGAGACCATACCGACAGAAAGCTATTTGTTTCGTTGCCTTTTGTTTACATGTGTGTAAGGTTTTTAAGCTGATAATTTTTTAAATAATAAATAAGGGAGACTAGTATAGATCTATTTCGAGCTAGTTAGCTCTCTTCAGCTAGCCATACCCTTACTGGGATTCGAACCAGGGAAGTATTACATGTGAGGCAGTTGTAATTGCCTCTACACCACTGGCTCTCTCCTTATCAGCTCAGGCAGGGGAATAAGTATATACTTTGTATTACAACACCCTGTTAAGCCCCAATTAAGGGAGAAAGCATACTGCTTTCTTTTCTGTCTTTCGGCTCATCACCAGAGACCATACCGACAGAAAGCTATTTGTTTCGTTGCCTTTTGTTTACATGTGTGTAAGGTTTTTAAGCTGATAATTTTTTAAATAATAAATAAGGGAGACTAGTATAGATCTATTTCGAGCTAGTTAGCTCTCTTCAGCTAGCCATACCCTTACTGGGATTCGAACCAGGGAAGTATTACATGTGAGGCAGTTGTAATTGCCTCTACACCACTGGCTCTCTCCTTATCAGCTCAGGCAGGGGAATAAGTATATACTTTGTATTACAACACCCTGTTAAGCCCCAATTAAGGGAGAAAGCATACTGCTTTCTTTTCTGTCTTTCGGCTCATCACCAGAGACCATACCGACAGAAAGCTATTTGTTTCGTTGCCTTTTGTTTACATGTGTGTAAGGTTTTTAAGCTGATAATTTTTTAAATAATAAATAAGGGAGACTAGTATAGATCTATTTCGAGCTAGTTAGCTCTCTTCAGCTAGCCATACCCTTACTGGGATTCGAACCAGGGAAGTATTACATGTGAGGCAGTTGTAATTGCCTCTACACCACTGGCTCTCTCCTTATCAGCTCAGGCAGGGGAATAAGTATATACTTTGTATTACAACACCCTGTTAAGCCCCAATTAAGGGAGAAAGCATACTGCTTTCTTTTCTGTCTTTCGGCTCATCACCAGAGACCATACCGACAGAAAGCTATTTGTTTCGTTGCCTTTTGTTTACATGTGTGTAAGGTTTTTAAGCTGATAATTTTTTAAATAATAAATAAGGGAGACTAGTATAGATCTATTTCGAGCTAGTTAGCTCTCTTCAGCTAGCCATACCCTTACTGGGATTCGAACCAGGGAAGTATTACATGTGAGGCAGTTGTAATTGCCTCTACACCACTGGCTCTCTCCTTATCAGCTCAGGCAGGGGAATAAGTATATACTTTGTATTACAACACCCTGTTAAGCCCCAATTAAGGGAGAAAGCATACTGCTTTCTTTTCTGTCTTTCGGCTCATCACCAGAGACCATACCGACAGAAAGCTATTTGTTTCGTTGCCTTTTGTTTACATGTGTGTAAGGTTTTTAAGCTGATAATTTTTTAAATAATAAATAAGGGAGACTAGTATAGATCTATTTCGAGCTAGTTAGCTCTCTTCAGCTAGCCATACCCTTACTGGGATTCGAACCAGGGAAGTATTACATGTGAGGCAGTTGTAATTGCCTCTACACCACTGGCTCTCTCCTTATCAGCTCAGGCAGGGGAATAAGTATATACTTTGTATTACAACACCCTGTTAAGCCCCAATTAAGGGAGAAAGCATACTGCTTTCTTTTCTGTCTTTCGGCTCATCACCAGAGACCATACCGACAGAAAGCTATTTGTTTCGTTGCCTTTTGTTTACATGTGTGTAAGGTTTTTAAGCTGATAATTTTTTAAATAATAAATAAGGGAGACTAGTATAGATCTATTTCGAGCTAGTTAGCTCTCTTCAGCTAGCCATACCCTTACTGGGATTCGAACCAGGGAAGTATTACATGTGAGGCAGTTGTAATTGCCTCTACACCACTGGCTCTCTCCTTATCAGCTCAGGCAGGGGAATAAGTATATACTTTGTATTACAACACCCTGTTAAGCCCCAATTAAGGGAGAAAGCATACTGCTTTCTTTTCTGTCTTTCGGCTCATCACCAGAGACCATACCGACAGAAAGCTATTTGTTTCGTTGCCTTTTGTTTACATGTGTGTAAGGTTTTTAAGCTGATAATTTTTTAAATAATAAATAAGGGAGACTAGTATAGATCTATTTCGAGCTAGTTAGCTCTCTTCAGCTAGCCATACCCTTACTGGGATTCGAACCAGGGAAGTATTACATGTGAGGCAGTTGTAATTGCCTCTACACCACTGGCTCTCTCCTTATCAGCTCAGGCAGGGGAATAAGTATATACTTTGTATTACAACACCCTGTTAAGCCCCAATTAAGGGAGAAAGCATACTGCTTTCTTTTCTGTCTTTCGGCTCATCACCAGAGACCATACCGACAGAAAGCTATTTGTTTCGTTGCCTTTTGTTTACATGTGTGTAAGGTTTTTAAGCTGATAATTTTTTAAATAATAAATAAGGGAGACTAGTATAGATCTATTTCGAGCTAGTTAGCTCTCTTCAGCTAGCCATACCCTTACTGGGATTCGAACCAGGGAAGTATTACATGTGAGGCAGTTGTAATTGCCTCTACACCACTGGCTCTCTCCTTATCAGCTCAGGCAGGGGAATAAGTATATACTTTGTATTACAACACCCTGTTAAGCCCCAATTAAGGGAGAAAGCATACTGCTTTCTTTTCTGTCTTTCGGCTCATCACCAGAGACCATACCGACAGAAAGCTATTTGTTTCGTTGCCTTTTGTTTACATGTGTGTAAGGTTTTTAAGCTGATAATTTTTTAAATAATAAATAAGGGAGACTAGTATAGATCTATTTCGAGCTAGTTAGCTCTCTTCAGCTAGCCATACCCTTACTGGGATTCGAACCAGGGAAGTATTACATGTGAGGCAGTTGTAATTGCCTCTACACCACTGGCTCTCTCCTTATCAGCTCAGGCAGGGGAATAAGTATATACTTTGTATTACAACACCCTGTTAAGCCCCAATTAAGGGAGAAAGCATACTGCTTTCTTTTCTGTCTTTCGGCTCATCACCAGAGACCATACCGACAGAAAGCTATTTGTTTCGTTGCCTTTTGTTTACATGTGTGTAAGGTTTTTAAGCTGATAATTTTCTTAATTGGGGCTTAACAGGGTGTTGTAATACAAAGTATATACTTATTCCCCTGCCTGAGCTGATAAGGAGAGAGCCAGTGGTGTAGAGGCAATTACAACTGCCTCACATGTAATACTTCCCTGGTTCGAATCCCAGTAAGGGTATGGCTAGCTGAAGAGAGCTAACTAGCTCGAAATAGATCTATACTAGTCTCCCTTATTTATTATTTAAAAAATTATCAGCTTAAAAACCTTACACACATATATATATATATATATATATATATATATATATATATATATATATATATATATATATATATATATATGATAAGGAGAGAGCCAGTGGTGTAGTGGCAATTACAACTGCCTCACATGTAATACTTCCCTGGTTCGAATCCCAGTAAGGGTATGGCTAGCTGAAGAGAGCTAACTAGCTCGAAATAGATCTATACTAGTCTCCCTTATTTATTATTTAAAATTATCAGCTTAAAAACCTTACACATATATATATATATATATACTTTGTGTTACAACACCCTGTTAAGCCCCAATTAAGGGAGAAAGAAATATATATATATATATAACTAAATTAAACCAGCTAGCAGTACCTGAACACACTTGTAAGCTTCCTAACAGACAGGAAGCAACAGGTGAAGCTAGGCAGAATCACATCTGATACCTTTACAATTAGCACGGGCCCCCAAGGCTGTGTGCTTTCTCTACTTCTCTTCTCCTTATATACCAATGCCTGCATCTCAAATGATCCATCTGTTAAAATACTGAAGTTTGCTGATGACACAATAGTGATTGGTCTCATTTGAGACAACAATGAATCCGCATACAGACAGGAGGTTGTACAACTTGTCTCATGGTGTAACAGGAACAATCTGGAACTGAGCACACTCAAAACCATAGAAATGGTGGTAGACTTTAGAAGAAACCCTCCATACTACCATCTCTTACAATACTAGACAACACAGTATCAATAGTAGAGACCTTCAAATTTCTAGGTTCTATTATATCACATGACCTAATATGTACACCTAACATCAAAAATGTCATCAAAAAAGCACAACAAAGAATGTTCTTTCTGTGCCAACTCAGAAAGCTCAAACTGCCCAAGGAGCTGCTGATCCAGTTCTATAGAGGAATTATTGAGTCTGTCGTTTGCACCTCTATAACTGTCTGGTTTGGTTCTGCAACCCAACAGGACAGACACAGAGACTAATTAGGACTGCAGAAAAAACAATTACTACCAACCTGCCTTCAATCGAGGACCTGTATACTGCACGAGTCAAAAAGAGGGCTGTGAAAATATTTACAGACCCCTCACATCCCGGACATAAAGTGTTTCAACTCTTTCCCTCAAAACGACGCTATAGAGCACTGCACACCAGAACAACTAGACACAAGATAAGTTTCCCCCCGAATACCATCACTCTGTTAAACAAATAATTCCCTCAGTACGTTCTACTATTTACAAAGTCTGCACTACTATTACTATTAATCTTCCCATCACTTCTTATTACCCTCCCTTCCCACTTGTGACTGTATGACTGTAACTTTGTAGCTTGTATCTTTACGATTTATATTGACTATTTCCTAGTATGATTTGATTGCTTATCGTACCCTATGACTATCATTAAGTGTTGTACCTTATGATTCTTGACTCTTGACAAACGTATCTTTTCTTTCATGTATACTGAGAGCATTTGCACCAAGACAAATTCCTTGTATATTCAATTACACTTGGCCACTAAAAGAATTCTAATTCTAATCTGAGTAGGGGTAGTTTTGACCCAAAGAGGAAATACTGAACTTACATTGATACATTTAATTATAACTTCAGAGTATCTTACTCGTGGACTGGGATAAGATAAAAGCAATGTGATGCAAATGGGATGATTGAGTTTGTTAGGATATGATTATTCAGTGAGACAGGGTCTGAATCAAAAACAGCCAGACTTCTGTACAACCTATCAAAGGGCATTTGTCCCACTAGATAGAAATTTTGTAAATTGCCCTGAAAATGTAATTTTGTAGTTATATATGAATTAAGATTATTGTTTTGCTAGAAACATTATCGTTAGATGAGACTGAATGTTCTGTGTTTTAAGAGCAATGCTGTTTGTTATCAGCTGCCAGTCAGATGAAGATTCAGCAGATCCAGGACATAAAGCCAGTTCTATAAGTAAAGAACATGGGGAATGTAGCTAGAAAAATCGTTTTCATTTCTAGTTCCATAAATGAAAAGTGCTTCCATTAAAATAAGTATCTAATGGCCATTAACAAAAACAGTTACAACAGTTTAATCTGCATATATCCAGGGAGCAAGAAGTAAGAGGTTGAGAATTTGAACATATCAGTAAATCTTCATTTGGAGCAGTCCAAGCCTACTTTATAATACCCAGAGACAGATTCAAACAACATAGTATCATCTGGTTTGTTTGGTTTAGATTATTGTCCAAATCTAGACAGAATGGTTACTGAAACCATGGTTTGTGGTTTAGTGACTTATATAAATGCAGTTTATTGTAGTGTATTTCAAACCATAATTAAACCATGATGGAGCATGATGAGAGATACAGTTATATAGTTTACTCCCCCAGAATATAGAAATTCATTTGATGTCCTTATGGTCTTATTGGCTAAATTATTGCCTAAATTATTTGAGCAGAATTTGTTTGCTGCAGATGGATAAGGCTTTCTCTGCACTTTTGTGAATTTTATATTCAAGAATTAAGAATTAATCTTTGAATTTCAGATGCAATATATTCCAACATAATACAACAAAAGTATGGCATTGTATGTTTTATTATCCATTACTATTGTTGAATTATGTTACACATTTAATACCCTTTAGCATTTTGGGTTTTTATTTACATTTTGTTGAAACAACAATCATCTGAGAAAGCTGAAATAGCATCACTGAAGAACCATTTGCATGACTAACAAAGAAGAGTAGTGAATGCTCACAAATAGCATTGTTTGTTAATTTGTAACGTGGCAATCACATATAATGGAATCTGACCTCTAAGGGTAAGAGGAATTGTCCATATGCCATTCCCAGAACCAGAAACAAAAGATCCACACATAAACTAAAACTGCTGTTAAATGGTTATTTCTAAAAGAACAGCTTGTTCTTCATTTCTTTGTTTATCTGATTTTTTTTCAAAACTCAATTTCAGTGAAATAGCATTGTTTACTGAAAAATATTTGTTGCTATCCTCTAAACTAAAATTGAAGCAGTGGGAAGTTAGCCAATGACACATCCTGCCCTTGTAAGATAAATGTAATTACAAAATAGATGCCAAATTTTAGCTCAAGAATAAAACAAAGAATTTGTTTTATCCTTGTTTTTCGCCAGGAGATAGACATTTGAATATGTGTTCTATTGTGACAGATTTAAATTGTAATGATAGAACATGGTTCTTCTAATGAAGAATCAGCTGTATTAAAGAACAAGCTTCTATATATTGCATGTTCTTATTACGGTTGTAGGATGCTTCTTTTTAGTATAGCATTTTGTTTTCCAACTGATCAATGTATGAAATGGAGGTAAACCATGAGCTCCATTTACTCTGCTTTGAATTCCATAATCTTATGGAATCTTGAGATTATGGATTGTTTCATGGGTGACATTTTTGTAAAAAAATCTATGTCCTTATTCTTACATAGCATTTGCTGTAACTGGAATGGTTCAAATATAGTAATGTTTTATATAATAATGTGGTGTTTAAGTCCAAAATTTCAGAAATCAAAATGCTTTGACATACTGCAATATTTTTCTACCATTTTCATTATACATTATTACTAGACTATTGTAATTAATTAGAAGTTACAATATTCTAATATGATACAATATAGTAAATAGTAACATAACATGTATTTAAAATAACACCTAAAAACTTTTGAAAACAAAACCTCAATAAAACTTGTATAATATGAATAGCTGTACGCTGGTATTACAATAAGCATTGTATTTATCTTGCTTTTGCAAAGACCAAATATATTTGCATAAATCATTTTAACAGATTTACTTCCATGAGTTGTCCTACTTTCCACTCCAGAAACCTTTAACAAAGATATAAACTGAATATGCATTAATTCAAGGAATTCTTTATGGGCAACTAATGGGTATGAAGAGCAACCAGGATGATTAAGGAACTGGAGACTAAAACATATAAGAACGGTTACAGGAACTGGGCATGGGTAGTCTGGTAAAGAGAAGGACCAAGGGAGACATATAGCAGTGTTCCAATATTTGAGGGCTACCACAGAGAGGAGGGGGTCAAGCTATTTTCTAAAGCGCCCGAAGGGCAGACAAGGAATAATGGATGGAAACTGAACAGGGAGAGATTTAACCTGGAAATGAGAAACTTTCTGACGGAACAATTAACCAATAGAACAGCTTGCCCTGGAAGTTGTGGGAATGTCATCACTTGATATTTTCAAGAAGAGATTGGACTGCCATGTGTCAGAAATGGTGTAGCATCTCCCGCTTGGGCGGGAGGGTTGGACTAGATGACCTACAAGGTTCCTTCCAACTCTGATTATCTGTTTTCTGTTATGTGATTCAGTAATGCTAAAGGGGCTAGTGGCATCAAGTCTTAGTACTAGATCATTAATCCCTCAGTTCTGGAGTTGCATTATACATCTTTCTGGTAAAAGTATGTTACCAATAACATACTTTTTAAAGCCATGCATAGCATAGGACCTGGTTATTTGAAAAGCTATCTCTTCCCAATTACAACTATCTGCCCCACTAGATCAGGAAGAGGAGTGCATGTTATGAGTCCTATCTGCTAAAGAGCTCCATCTGAAGAGATCCAGGAGACATGCCTTTTTTGTTGTGGCTCTTACCTTCTGGAATATCATTCCCTCAAAGTAAAGTTAGTTCTACCAGCCTTCTAGAAAACCCTTAAAACATGTTTTTTCCAACAACCATGGGGATCCCATGGAAGTAGAGAACCTACACAAATACTCAATGAGTCATCATTATAGAATATTGTTTAGTTAGCACTTTTTATTTTTGTGTCCTCTAAAAAAATGTTCTGGAAATACAAAATCTATTGCTGGTTCCATTGCAGCCCTCTCATTAGCCCTATTTATAATGCAAAATAAAAGGTTGTTACAAGGAACAAAATTATACAGGTATAGACAAACTAAAATTAGGAGGTATAATGCTTAAAGCACTCTGAATTCATAAAGCCATAACTACACCCCACCAATGTTCTGAGAAACAGCACTCTCATTTACTCATACTTTTTAATTAATGTGTCCCCATTAAAATTGTACATAAAAAATATAGAGAAACTTTGAACACAACAACATTTTTTTCCTTTGGAAACACAGACATGCACTTATGAACTTACAATAAATATTGTTTAAGGAAGTTCAGATAATAGTAACTGCAATAAAAGGAGTTACTGTCTGTCTGTCTGATTTATCTTCAGAATTTAAATCCTGCCCATGGTACCATACTTTTGCTGCTTCTCAGCTTTGAGTTTTGAGGGTAGTTGCATAATGTTCAGACTTAAAGCTTTGTAAAGGCTTTTGTAAAGGTTTCATCCTTTACAAAAATAGGAAGGGATACACAAAAGAATAACATAAAGTGATGCTATATATGTAGACACTATCCTTTTCCATAAATTGCATAAAACATGATGATAGCTTATTAAATATCTCATTTGGAAGCATTGTAGGTAAAGAGCACCACATGTTTTATTGTTTTTTTGGCTAATCCATGCATCTACTTACTTAATCTACTTACCTTTTGTATTCTTGCCTGAAACACAAAGTTACATGTGCTTTTAATGGATTTTCATATAACAACTTTTATGGTCCATGCATTGAGAATATTACAGTGAAATTATTATATTACTTATTTGTATTCATACTCCTGGAATGATAAAGAGTCTTGAAATGAAACAACATGCAAATATTTGAAATTACTTCATAATTCATTAGACTTTAAAAGTAGAATTTAAGACATATGATAGCGAAAGTGAAATTTGCACATATTCTTTTTTGCTTATCAGAAAGAATCCCCAAATGTTTTTATTCTTGGGAACCTAAACATTGAAGAATATGAAATTCCACTGATGGAATTTTAGATGCATGTTCCTCAGTTTACAACCATGATTGATCCCAACATTTCTATTGTTAAGCAAGGCAGTTGTGAGTTTTGCCCCATTTTACGACCTTTCCTGATACAGTTGTTAAATGAATCACTGCAGTTGTTAAGTTAGTAACACAGTTGTTAAGTGAATCTGGCCTTCCCAGAGGTCAGAGGTCGCAAAAGATGATCACATGGCCTGGAACACTGTAATTGTCATAAATACATACAAGTTGTCAATTGTTTTGAATTTTGATCACATGATCATAGGGATGCTGCAATGCTCATAAATGTCAAAAATGGTTACAGTTCACTTTTTTAGTACACTTGTAACTTCAAATGGTTACTAAACGAATGTTTGTAGGTCAAGAACTACCTATAAGCTTGGCTCATTTTTTCTTTAACAATTTTGTATTTAGGAAATCTAGCTTTGGAAATTATTTCTTTTAAATTTCTTTCAAGGTTGGAACACTACCTATTATAAATTGTAAGATATGGTGATGTCAAACTGAGAATGTCTACCGTGTTTCTCCAACAATACGGCCTCCCCTAATAGGAAGTCCCAGCATGTTTTATAGGCTTAAAATGAAATTAAGCCCCTCCCCCCAAATTTAGGCCTATTTTAAAACATGCTAAATGGGGGAAGGGTGGGGAGGCTTGCTGTTAGGAGCACCCGCTGGTGGCGTCAGCGTGGATGTCGGCCCCGGTACTGGTAGGACACTTTGTATCAGAAGACCTTCCACTTTTGCTTTCCGGTTTGGATCACTGCCGCGGCATTTGGAGCATTGCCGCAGCATTTGACGCAGCCACGCGGGGCCGGCCAGGGCTCCTCCCTGCAAACAGAGCCCCGCCGGAGACACTTGGCTTCGGGCGCTCCTGTCGCCACTTTCCCGGGCATCGTTCGAAGGCAAAGCCCATTCTTTTAAAAACAACACCCTACTATGAAAGAGCCTCCCCTGCCCGAGAGAGCAGCCCAACCTCAAGTAGGGAGGTGAATCTCCCGGGGCCCTAGCGCAGGATCGGCCCATCCCGGGAGAAGCGCACAGCTGCCATCCCTACCTGGCGCCAAGCTGAGCGCCAAGAGCTTCACCTGGGATGCCCTGCACAGCTGACAGGCGGGCCCTCCTGCCCGGCAGCAGAGCTCTGGCCAAGGCAGTGAGTGCCTCCCCACCAGGCCCTCTACTCCTCCTGCCAGGGCTTTGCTGGAGCTGGGCGAGCTGGGGAAGCGAGCCACGGGTGCGCGCTCTCCTGCCAAGTGAAAGAGCCGGGCCAACCCAAATTAGGCTTCCCAAGTCCCTCCAGCTCAACCCTGAAGGGTCCATCCCGGGAGAGGCTGCCTGAGGCAGTGATAGTGCCCACCCATCCATGAACAGGGAGGCGAGGTGACAGCCCGTGCTGCGTCCTCCTCTGAGCTGAGCCCTGCCAAGTGAGCACTGATGCCCGAGATGCTGCAGCGTTTGGAGCGTCGCTGCCGCGTTTGGAGCTGCTGGCGCATTTGGAGATGCGAGGGGATGGGGGTGAGCTGGAAAGAACAGGTGGAGGGGATGAGGAGTGGAAAGGACAGGTGGCTAAAGGCTCCGCTGGAGCTGCCGACCAGGGAAGCAGCGCTGTTGTCGCTTCGCCTCCCTGTCTGCAGACAGTTGGGTGCTATCATTGCCTCGGGCGGCCTCTCCTGGTGGCCCCTTTGGGGTTGGGCTGGAGGGACTCAGGAATCCAAGCTCAGGTCGGCCCAGCTTTTGCTTGGTAGGTGGGTGCGCACCCGTGGCTCACTTTTCTGGCTCTGCCCAGCCCACCCAGCTCCGGCACAGCCCTGGCGGGATGAGCGGAGGGCTCGGCAGGGAGGCGCCCTCTGCCTTGGCCAGAGCTCTGCTGCTGGGCAGGTCTCCCCTGTCAGCTCTGCAGGGTGCCCCAGGCAAGGCACTTCCGCTCTGCCTTACATCAGGCAGGGATGGCGGCTGGGCGCTTCTCCGGGGGTGGGTGGGTCCTGTGCTGTGGCCCCGGAAGATTCGCCTCCCCACATGGGGTGCCCTCTCGGGTAGGGGAGGCTTTGTTGTAGTAAGGCGTCATTTTTAAAAGAATGGGCTTTGCCTTCAAACGATGCCCGGGAAGGTGGCGACAGGAGCGCCTGAAGCCAAGTGTCTTTGGCGGAGTTCCAGTTGCAGGGAGGAGCCCTGGCCGGCCCCACGTGGGTGCTGCCAAACGCTGCAGTGGCATGGGAGAAGGTAAAGCAATGGTGTGAAGTGCCCCATAAATGCCGAGGTCAACATGCAAGCCGTCGCCACCCACCCACCCGAGGATGCAAGGGGGGGGAAATTAAGTCATCCCCAAAACAACAGCCTAGCCATTTTTTCGGGGCTCAAAAAAAATTAAGACCCAGCCTTATTATATGAGAAACACGGTATTTATTTCAGTTTTTCTAAATATACGACTGCAAATTAATGCCCAGCATATTGTAGTGTACACTTTGCTTCAATAAATTAAATTTGCATTAACGATGTTTTAATGATGATTTACTAGGATGATTTCTCTTTCTGTGTTTCATTCTCATTAGAAAATACTTTTAATATAATTAAGATGTATTTCTTTAAAATGTCTAAATAACCTTAGAAATCACAATGTAATAAGACGAGTAAAAGTTATCATTGAATATCACGCTTCTTACATATTAAATGCAATTTAAAATTACATTAACAGTTTAAATTTTGATAGTTGGGTGATTGTGCAGATTTGATGCTCTATTAACTTAGTTGGTCTAAATAAAAGAAGCATCCTATGAATTTATTTACTTCACCTAGAAATTTTCACAAATATTCCTGATTGCTTATATGTTTTTAGACAAATTGCATTCACATCCTGATGCAAATTTACAATAATTCTTTTTAGCAAATTTGCAATCCAAATGCTACAAGAAAAAGAAACAGCTGGAAAATGCAGATGGGAATATAAAGTAACAGCATCTGGCATAATGTTGCACATGGTTCTCTAGCCTTTAGTCAATTAAGTGAAAATAGAGATTAAGGATCGTTTTAAACATGACTTTTAAAAAGGAGATTGCCAATAGGCTACAGTATTTAAAAATCATATAAATACTCAAATTTATTTTATTTTATATACAGACACACCATAATGAATCTTGAAAGCTTATATATGCACAGATTGCATTCAATATCAAAATGTGTAATCCTACTAATATTTTATCTCATATTTTTTCAAAATGATCACAAACTATACTATTTCTTTTGAATAGATAACTATATAGATGCAAACTGAAAGCTAGTGGTTAGAAAACGAGAAACCATGACTTCAAGTCCCATCTTGAAGTCTGGATGATCAGCTGGATGACTTTGGGCCAGTTTTCCTGTCTCAGTCCAACTCACCTTATAGGGTTGTTGTGGTGGGGAAAATAGGAAGAGGAAGGAGTATTATATATGTTTACTACCTTGACTTATTTGTGAAAGTAATAAAAGTGGGAAATATATACATACATACTGCTAAAGACCTTGTTTTTCTCCCAGGTGATTGAACCCCTTTTTCTGTTTAAATCTTTAAATTTTGCCTCTGGTCAGATTTTGCCTCTGGTCAGTTTGATACGACTTATTTTCTTTTTAATTTGTAAATTACCCAGATTCACCTTGGATTTGGCTGTCCTTGAAATTAAATCTGTACATACATCTTGTGATAATTCCCCAAAGTAGGTTTCAATGTTAAATGTAACATAAGTAGGTCTATCTCTGGACCAGGAGTAGCATGGGGTTAAAATAAAGTTTTGCAAGTAAACTCTGTAACAAACTCTACAATCTGCAATTATCGTATGTGATGTGTATTGACTGAAGTTCCCACTCAGGTCCGTGCTTTGAGCGGGAAAGCACAGACCTCTCCCATTGGTTGATGCCACTTGACAGCCGGCTATAAAAGGCAGCTGTCAAACGGCATCAGCTGTTGCCGCTCCAGCTGGCTGCTGTGTTAGAGCGGCAGTAGCGGTAACCCTTTATTTTTAAATAAAGTTAGAGCTGAACCTTTGCTTCGGTGTCTGCCTGAGTGATTACCGCTGCTCTACAACACTGGTGATGAGGGCGGGATCCTAAATAAAGGCAAGCCAGGAAAAAGGAAAAAGAGCGAAATCACTAGCTGAGAGCTGAAATCGCTACAGAGTTGCTGTCACTGTTCGCGAAGCGCGGTCTCTAATCGCCTCAGGAGAAGCAGCACAGCTGACAGAAAGATGACTTCGAATCCTGCATTCCCGCCCTTCAGACCGATGGCAGAGGCATAGGAATCATACAGGAACCGGTTTGACTGCTTTTTAGATGCTATAGACCTTACTGATATCTCTGACCATAGAAAAAAGTCTTATGCCTAAACTTTTGCGGAGCCACGGTATTTGACACCGCAACAGCATTACTGGCCCCACGATCTATTAAGACTATTCCCTGGGAGGAATTACAAGAAATTCTCTCCAACCTTTACTCCCCTAAGCCTTCTGAATTGCCTTCAGAAGGCGCATTCAGTCAGAGGGAGAAACCATTAGTGACTTTATGGCAGCACTAAGAACAGCTGCCTTACCTTGTGGATTCAGGGATTACCTAGAAGATATGCTGTTAGATCAGCTGGTCTGTGGAGTTAGAGATCCCAAACTGCAAAGACGACTACTAGCTAAAGGGGATCTAACCTTAAAACAAGCCATAGAAGAATCCCAGGCTGCTGTGCTATCAGCACTCTCAGCAGCTGAAATACAGGGAAATCCAATCAGACTAGATAACCCAACCGTGCATTTTGATGAAGCCTCCACAGAGGAAGGTTTAGAAGAGGCTACTGAGATAAACCGCCTCAGACAGCCCAACTCAAACCAAAGGGAGTACAGGCAGGTTGCAAGCGCAGCCGGGTTTCAGGTTTTTCATCGGCCGAGGGCCCAGGGCAGGGGTGGGGGGGTTGCGGTAATTATTCGGGAGGATCTGGGACCTAGGGAATCCACTGTTCCTCAGACGACCGGATGTGAGTCCCTTTTTGTAAAGTGTGGTTCCGGGGTTCAGATGGGCCTATTGATCACATACCTGGCTCCCTGCTATGTGACATCGGCTCTGCCTGAGCTCCTCGAGTTCATACCCGGTCTGGCGGTTGAGACCCCCAGGCTGATGGTCATGGGGGATTTCAACCTGCCTTCGGCTGGTGGGGCCTCGGGGATTGCTCAGGAGTTCTTGGCTTCCATGACAGCCTTGGGCCCGACCCAATTAATTAGGGAACCCACTCACACTGGGGGTCACATCCTGGATCTGGTTTTTGTCTCTGGACAGTGGCAGGATGATCTTGGTGTTGGGGACATTTCTGTTGAGCCCTTGTCATGGTCAGATCATTTGCTCCTTAGGCTGAACTTCCAGGCCGCTCCTCCCCATCGCAGGGAGGCGGACCAAATACGATGGTACCGCCCCAGGCACCTGATGGATCCAGATAGGTTCCTGATGGAGCTTGGGCCATGTCCTGACATTTGAACACACGACTCGGTTGAGGACCTGGTCGCCACCTGGGAAAGGGTGGCGGCTGGGGCCCTGGACCAGGTCATGCCCTTGCGGCCTCTGACCTAGCGCTGCTCTCACTCGGCCCCTTGGTTTTCCGAGGAGCTGAGGGAGATGAAGGAAAAGATGCCTGGAGAGTATTTGGAGGACTACTTGCTCCAGACCCGACCGAAAATTATTACGGTCTTATATTAAGACCTACTTAGTGGCGATAAGGGTGGCAAAGTGTTCTTACTTTTCCACCCTTATTGCATCTGCAGGAAACCGCCTGGCCGCCCTGTTTAGAGTGACTCGCTTCCTCTTGGAAGGGGGAGCGCGGGAGGACCCCTTGCAGGGACAGGCTGAGGACTTTTCGAATTTCCTGGTGGATAAAATCACTCGGATCCGGGATGGGTTGGACTCTGAATGGGCAACTCTGGATGGGGGGGTCGGGGGCAGAATTTGAGGCAGTCATTTGGGAGGAGTTTGATCCTGTGACCCCCAAAGACATGGACAGGTTGCTAAGGGGACTGAATGCTACCACATGTTTATTGGACCCGTGTCCCTCCTGGCTGGTGTTGGCCACCCGGGAGGTGACACGAGGTTGGTTTCAGGGTATTATTAACGCTTCCTTGAGTGAGGGATATCTGCCCGCCGCCTTGAAAGAGGCGGTGGTGAGACCCCTCCTCAAGAAACCGTCCCTGGACCCAACTTTGTTATCTAATTATCGTCCCATCTCCAACCTTCATTTTGTGGCGAAGGTTATTGAGAGTGTGGTGGCACAACAGTTTCCCCGGCACCTGGATGAGGCTGTCTATTTGGATCCATGCCAATTGGGCTTCAGGCCCAGACACAGCACGGAGACGGCATTGGTCGCATTGGTGGATGATCTCTGGAGGGCCCGTGACAGAGGTTATTCCTCTGTCCTGGTCCTCTTATATCTCTCAGCAGCTTTCGATACTGTCGACCACAGTATCTTATTGCGGCGGCTGGAGGAGTTGGGAGTGGGAGGCACTGTTATGCAGTGGTTCTCCTCCTTCTTCTCTGACCGCTCGCAATTTGTGTTGGCAGGGGGGCAGAGGTCGGCCCCGAGGCCCCTGGTTTGCGGGGTGCCTCAGGGGTCAGTGCTCTCGCCCCTTCTGTTCAACATTTATATGAAGCCGCTGGGTGAGATCATCCGTGGCTTTGGGGTATAGTTCCATCAGTACACTGATGACACTCAGCTGTACATCTCTACCCCGGGCCACCCCGATGAAGCCGTCAAAGTGATGATCCGGTGCCTGAAGGCCGTGCGGTGTTGGATGGGGCGGAACAGGCTTCAGCTAAGACTGAGTGGCTGTGCTTCCCGGCACCCCGGTACAGCCAGCTGGTTCCATCGCTGGGTGTGGGGAGGGGGGAAACTCTTGCCCCCACAGAGAGGGCCCGCAATCTGGGTGTCCTCCTGGATGTGCGGCTGTCATTGGAAGACCATGTGGCGGCCGTCGCCAGGGGGGCTTTTGGCCATGTCCGTAGGATCTACCAGTTGCGGCCCTTTCTGGATCGGGATGCGCTTCGCACGGTCACCTCCGCCCTGGTGACCTCCCGCCTAGACTATGCCAATGCTCTCTACATGGGGCTGCCTTTGAAGAGCATCCGGAGGCTCCAGCTGGTGCAGAATGCAGCTGCGAGGGTGGTAATGGGGGCTCCTCGGGGCTCCCATGTTATGCCACTTCTGCGTGAGCTGCATTGGCTGCCAGTGGCCCTCCAGGTGTTCTTCAAAGTCTTGGTTACTATCTTTAAAGCACTCCATGTCTCGGGACCGGGATACCTGCGAGACCGCCTCCTGCCATTATCGGCCTCCCGCCGACCGATACGCTCCCATAGAGTCGGCCTCCTCGGGGTGCCGCCGGCTTGACGGCTGGCGAACCCGAGGATGCGGGCCTTCTCATTGGAAACACCCCCTCTCTGGAATGAATTACCCCCGGAGATGACGGCCGTCCCTGATCTCATGACCTTCTGTCATCTACTAAAATCTCATTTATTTCAGCAAGCCAGACTGGCCTAGGGTTTTTAAATTTTAATCTGGTTTCTAATTTTTCTTAATTCCTTTGTTTTAAATTTTTGTAGAGCCAATTGTATTTAAGTCTTTTAATTTTTAATATTGTAATATTGTATATATGTTTCATATGTGTATTTTTACTCTGGCTGTTCACCGCCCTGAGTCCCTTTGGGGGAGGGGGCGGTATATAAATTTAACTAATAAATAAATAATAAATAAATAAATAAACCTCCACGAATACAGACTACCTGTTTAAGCTGTGGGGGCAATCATCTCAGGGCATCCTGCAGATTCAGGAATGCCATATGCTTAAGATGCAAAAGAAGGGCCATTTGGCAAGAATATGTCAGGCAGGGAAGACTTTTAACCAGCCGCAAAGGCCTCAGAAACCCATACAATATCCAAGACAAATCGAGGATTGCTTCACATGCTACCAAGCTAAGATACCTAAAAGTAATTCTAACAAAATTAGTGTCACTGTTTCTATAGAAGGCAGACCATGCAGAATGGAAGTAGACACCGGCTCTGCACTATCCATCATCTCGTGGAGCACCTTGAAGCAACTGCTTCTCAGAGTAACAAGAAAGAAGATCCCTGGCTGCAATCTGACACTACGGGACTACCAAGGCAGAACCATTCCTGTCATCGGAAAAGGCAAGTTTCTAGTTCATTTTCAAGATTTTAAGGGTCACTTGCCTTTTGTGATAGTGGATGGCGCCCTCCCAAGTCTATTGGGATTAGACTGGTTCCCTGCCCTGGGCCTCCACATAGGTGGAATCCACGCGATTGCAAGTTCCGAAGTTGACTCCCTGTTCAAGGAGTATGCTGACGTATTCAGCGAGGGCCTAGGCTGCTATGTGGGAACCCCAATATCCTTCAAGGTGTCCCCCCAAGCAGTACCAATCCGTTTAAAACCCCACAGAGTTCCTTTTGCAATTCGTCCTAAACTTGACAAGGAACTAGACAGATTAATTAAACAAGGCATACTACAACCTATAGATTTTTCCAAATGGGAGACCCCTATAGTGACGCTTCTAAAGAAGGACGGAAATTTGAGAATCTGCTCTGACTATAAATCTTCCATAAATAGATATTTACAAGTAAGCGCTTATCCGGTCCTCGTGGTGTAACACCTATTCCATTCCCTTGAGCCTGGCTCCATTTTTGCAAAATTAGATATGTCCCAGGCTTATCAACAGTTCCCTGTTGATGACGAAACTGCTGAATTGCAAACAATAATGACACACAGAGGGGCTTTTAAATGTACACCCCAAAAGATGGCGACCGGCAGCTCCGTTCGAGGGGAGCTCCGCCGAACGCCCGCTTTTGCCGGTTGAGCCGGCCTCCCCCCTCGACCCCCATGTACTGGGGGGGTATCGAGGGGTTTCGATACCCCCCCAGAAGAGCCGCCAGAAGAGCTGCCGGGAAGCCGCCCGGGTGACTTCTTGGGGCGGCGGCGGCGGTGGCGGCGGCGATTTGGTGGAGGCGACGGAGGCCGTGGCGGCCGATATGCCGGGCGTGGAGGCCGCAGCGGCCAAGATGCTGGGCATGGAGCCGGCCTCCCCCCTCGACCCCCATGTATTGAGGGGGTGTCGAGGGGTTTCGCCCCGTCCGGGGTGTCAGAGGAGCCGCCAGGAGGCCGCCTGGGTGATTTCTTGGGGCGGCGGCAGCGGCGATTTGGTGGAGGCTGCGGAGGCCGCGGCGGCCGGGATGCCGGGCGTGGAGGCCGCGGCGGCCGAGATGTCGGGCGTGGAGCCGGCCTCCCCCCTCGGCCCCCATGTATGGAGGGGGTATCGAGGGATTCGGAGGCGTCCGGGGCGTTAGAAGAGCCTCCAGGAGGCCGCCCAGGTGATCCCTTGGGGCGGCGGCAGCAATTTTGCGGAGGCTGCGGAGGCCGCGGCAGCAGCAATGGCGGGCGTGGACCCGGCCTCCCCCCTCGGCCCCCATCCATTGAGGGGGCTTCGAGGGGTTTGGAGGTGTTCCGGGCCTTGGAAGAGCCACCGGGAGGCCGCCCGGGTGATCTTTTGGGGCGGCGGCGGCGGCGACGCTGTTGGGGCTGTCCCGGGGTCGGGGGCTCCATGGAGGTCACCTGCCTGGATGTCGGCGGCCCCAAAGATGGTCTACATGCCGTTGTGGCTGCCGCGGGTCAGTGATAGTGGACGGTACCGCGGCAGCCGCGGGGGGGGTGGAGACCTCGCTGCGGTCATTCTGCGGCTGGAGGCCCCCCCAGGGACGCAAATGGCAGGGGCAACAGTGGGACTGGCCGGCCCGAAGGACGCCGATGACCTCGGTGGTGGTCCCCGATCCGGCGACGGCGAGGGTTAGAAGATCATACTCCTCGGCGGAACTACGGGCTCTCGGGAGGGTCCCCCACTCCCTGGAGTGGCCCTCCGGTCTATCGATGGCCTACCTCAAGGACGGTTCCTGGGATCCAGAGAGGTGGCACGGCCATCAAAAAAGGATTTTTAGAGGGGGTTTTAAACTTTTTAAATTTTTATTCGGGGTTTTATCGAGGTTGGGGAGGGTGACGAAGAGAGGGTTGGGGGATGGTAACTTATTGGGGTTAGGGAGGATACCCGGTCCGGGTTTGGGGGATAACCCGGGGGGGTTTGGAGTCAGCCAGGCTGGAATGCACGTCTGGGAGGGCCCAGAGGGTCGTGAGTCGTGGGGGCGAACACAATTTGGACAGCAGGGGGAGGGTCTCATTGGCACCATAAGTGGGAGGGGCAGATATGACGGGGGTAGAGGGCCATATCAGGTTAGTGGATCGCGTGCCCGCTGTCTCCAAGCGGTGGCGCGCTCCGACCCTCCTGACCCGTCTGGCAGGCCTGGTTGTGCAGAGTCTCTGAGGCCCTGAGTACCCGGCTGATGTTATGTAATGCCAGGTCCGTCGTTAACAAGGCCCCCCTGATTTGCGATCTTATTCAAGAGGAGGGTGCGGACCTGGCGGGGGTCACCGAAACCTGGTTGGGCCCAGAGGATGGCGTCCCTCTGGTAGAGATGTGCCCACCAGGTTTCCAAGCATTCCATCGACCGAGGTCTCAGGGAAGGGGTGGTGGGGTGGCGGCGATTATTAGAGAAGTCCTTTGTCCTAGGGAGGCCACTGTTCCTCAGACGGCTGGTTGTAAGTCTCTCTTTGTGAAGTGGGGTTGGGGGGTTCAGATGGGCCTGTTGATAACGTACCTGGCTCCCTGCCACGTGTCATCGGCCCTGCCCGGGCTCCTCGAGGTGATAGCCGGGATGGCGGTTGAAACCCATGGCTTTTAGTCATGGGTGATTTCAACCTGCCTTCGCTCGGGGAAACCTCTGGGGTGGCCCGGGAGTTCCTGGCTTCCATGACGGCCATGGATCTGACCCAATTAGTTTCTCGCCCCACTCACACGGGGGGACACACACTGGACCTGATTTTCGCCTCTGGTCAGTGGTTGAATGATCGTGCTGGGGACTTAGTTATAAAACCCTTGTCATGGTCCGATCATTCTCTTCTTAGACTGGACTTTGGTGCCGCCACCCCCCATCGCAGGGAGGCGGAGCCGAGGAGATGGTTCCGCCCCAGGCGCCTGATGGATCCTGAACGGTTTCAGATGGAGCTTGGGCCATTTCCTGAAACTCTGGCTCATAACTCGGCCACAGACTTGGTGGCCACCTGGGATAGGTTGGCCGCTGAGGCTCTGGACCGAGTTGTGCCTTTGCGACCTCTGACTCAGCATAGATCCCACCTGGCTCCGTGGTTTACGGGGGAGCTGAGGGGGATGAAATGCCGGAAAAGACGTCTGGAGGGCATCTGGAGGGCCAGTCGTGCTGAGTCTGACCGGACACAGGTGAGGTCCTATATTAGGACCTACCTAGTGGCGATAGGGGCGGCAAAGCGTTCACACCTCTCCGCCCTTATTGCGTCGGCAGAAAATCAGCCTGCTGCCCTGTTTAGAGTGACCCGCTCCCTGCTTGAGCCGAGAGCGCGGGAGGACCTCTTACAGGGTAGGGCAGAAGAGTTTTCCCGATTTCTGCATGATAAAATCGCTCAGATTCGGGATGGGCTGGACTCCAGTTGGGTGGTCCCGGGGGAGATGTCCGGAGCAGGTCTTGAGACGGTTATCTGGGAGGAGTTCGATCCTGTGACCGCCGAGGGTGTGGACAGATTACTGGGGAGGCTGAATGCCACCACATGTTTATTGGACCCGTGCCCTTCCTGGTTGGTTTCTACCTCCAGAGAGGTGACACGAGGCTGGCTCCAGGGGATTGTCAACGCTTCGTTGACGGAGGGGGCGCTTCCGACCGCCCTGAAAACGGCGGTGGTGCGGCCCCTCCTCAAGAAGCCTTCCCTGGACCCGGATCTTTTGAATATCTATCGTCCTGTCTCCAACCTTCCCTTTGTGGCGAAGGTTGTTGAGAGTGTGGTGGCGCGTCAGCTCCCTCAGTATCTGGAGGAAGCATTCTATTTAGATCCGTTCCAATCGGGCTTCAGGCCCGGGCACAGTACCGAAACAGCATTGGTCGCGTTGGTAGATGATCTCTGGAGGGCCCGTGACAGAGGTTATTCCTCTGTCCTGGTCCTCTTAGATCTGTCAGCGGCTTTTGATACTATCGACCATAGTATCCTATTGCGGCGGTTGGAGGGGTTGGGAATTGGGGGCACCGTTTTGCGGTGGTTCTCGTCCTTCCTCTCGGACCGCTCGCAATTTGTGTTGACGGGGGGGGAGAGGTCCACCCCTAGGCCCCTCATGTGCGGGGTGCCTCAGGGGTCGGTCCTCTCCCCTCTTCTGTTCAACATCTATGTGAAGCCACTGGGAGAGATCATCCGTGGTTTTGGGGTGAAATGCCATCTTTATGCTGATGATACTCAGCTTTACATCTCCACCCCAAGCCACCCCAATGATGCTGTGGAGGTTATGGCCCGTTGCCTGGAGGCTGTGCGGAACTGGATGGGCGAGAACAGGCTTCGACTCAACCCTTCCAAGACCGAGTGGCTGTGGTTTCCGGCGGCCCGATATAGTCAGCTGACTCTGTCGCTGGCTATTGGGGATGAGATCTTGACCCCCACAGAAGGGGCCCGCAATCTTGGTGTCCTCCTGGATGTACGGCTGTCTTTGGAAGATCATATTACGGCCGTCTCCAGGGGGGCTTTTGATCAGGTTCGCCTGATATGCCAGATGCGGCCCTTTCTTGATCGGGACGCCTTACGCACAGTCGCTCATGCCCTGGTCACCTCCCGTCTGGACTTCTGTAATGCCCTCTACATGGGGCTCCCTGCGGGGAGCACCCGGAGGCTTCAACTGGTACAAAATGCAGCCGCGCGGGTAGTTATGGGGGCGTCGAGATACTCCCACGTGACGCCCCTCCTGCGTGAGCTGCATTGGTTGCCGGTGGCCTTCCGGGTTCGCTTTAAAGTACTGGTTTTGGTCTTTAAAGCGCTCCATGGCATCGGACCAGGATACTTACAAGACCGCATTCTGCCAGTAGTCTCCCACCGACCGGTGCGCTCCCACAGAGAGGGTCTCCTCCGGGTCCCAACGCCTTCTATGTGCCGCCTGGTGACCCCGAGGAACAGGGCCTTTTCTGTGGGTGCACCCACCCTTTGGAACGGGATGCCCCCTGGACTACGAACGACCAGTGACCTGAGGGCCTTCAGACGTGACCTGAAGACCTGGCTCTTCGAGCAGGCCGGCCTGAGCTGACTCAAATGGGATTTTTAAATGGGGTTTTTAGATTAGTTGAGATGGGGTACAAAGTTTTAATTTATTTTAATTGGGGGTTTTTAGATTTTTATAGGGACAGCCTAGGATTTAATTCTTTTTTAACAATTTATATTTGTCTATATGCATTTTAGTTGGCTGTTCACCGCCCTGAGTCCTTCGGGAGAAGGGCGGTATATAAAACCTAAAAATAAATAAATAAATAAATAAATTCGGAGTTAGTGTGGCCCCTGGGATTTTCCAGTCTCTAATGGAAAGAATTCTGCAAGGTTTGCCAGGCATTGTGCCATACTTCGATGATATTCTTATATCTGCCACCAACCAAACTCAATTGCTGCAGAGAGTCAGAAGTGTACTTGACCGTTTTAGACAGTCTGGTCTTAAATTAAAAAGAGAGAAATGCACCATAGCCATTCCACAAGTGGAATTTTTAGGTTACAAATACGCCAAGGGTATTCACCCAACAGAGTCGAAGGGCAAAGCCATTCATGAAGCTCCCACTCCTACTAATAAAACAGAGCTCCAAGCTTTCCTGGGACTCTTAAATTTCTATGCTTCGTTCCTGCCCCATAAAGCTTCAATTGCTGAGCCTCTTCACAAGCTCCTAGACAAGAAGTCGCCATGGCACTGGGGACCAAGGGAAAGTCTTGCTTTCAAGGAAGTCAAATCACTACTAACGTCCAAAGCTGTATTAATTCAATTCAACAAGGACCTACCACTAGTTCTAGCAACAGATGCTTCCCCCTTCGGAATAGGGGCCGTTCTGAGTCACAGACTGCCTAACAGTGCAGAAGCATCTATAGCCTTGTTTTCAAGGACACTGTCCTCCACTGAACGCAACTATAGCCAAATTGACAAGGAGGCCTTGTCTGCAGTTGCTTCAGTAAAGAAATTCCATGAGTTTCTCTATGGTCATCACTTCGAACTCATAACAGACCACAAGCCACTGTTAGGGATTTTATCTGGCACTAAACAAACTCCCAGATTTTATCCCCAAGGATGACCAGATGGACCGTTTTTCTGGCTGCATATTCATACACTCTAGTCCACCACTCTGGAAAAACCCTTTGCCATGCTGATGCCCTCAGTCGCTGCCCCCTGCCTGTTCCAGTCGAGGACCCAGCACCAGTGACTGACATTTTCCTCATTGAAGAACTCAAGCTGCCGGTCACCACTTCTGACATCGCTGCCCATTCAGCCAAGGACAAGGTAATTTCCCAAGTCCTTGACTGGGTAGGGAGGGGGTGGCCTACAACTCCTTATCCATCAGAATTCCTACCCTACAAGCTACATCAACAGGAACTTTCCTCATTGCAAGGCTGTTTACTATGGGGAACCAGAGTAGTGATCCCCCCCAAGTTGCAAACCTCAATCTTACAGGTGCTGCACGAGGGTCACCCGGGGATAGTTAGGATGGAGGCCCTTGCCCGCAGCTACATATGGTGGCCGGGCATGGATGCCCAAATCTCTAGCTGGGTCAATTCTTGTCAAGCATGCCAAGCCATCAGGGCATCCCCACCAGCAGCCACCCCTAGGACCTGGGAGGAGGCAGGAAGCCCATGGTCCAGAATCCATATAGACTTGGCTGGCCCTTTCCACGGGCGCACATTCCTGGTGGTAGTGGATTCATTTTCGAAGTGGGTGGAATTGATCTTAATGCATACCACAACTACTGAAGCAGTTAACAAGGAACTGACCAGGATGTTTGTCATGCATGGCCTTCCTGATTCCATTGTATCTGACAATGGCCCCCAATTTACCTCTTGTGAATTTGAGATCTTCCTAGCAAACCTGGGCATCAGACACATATTAGTAGCCCCATTTAATCCTGCAAGTAATGGGCTGTTTGAGAGGGCAGTCAGATCTGCCAAGGAGGTACTACAGAGATTGGGACCCATTAATTGGCATTCTAGACTGGCCCAATACCTGTTGAGCCAACATACAACACCTTGTGCCTCCACAAATAGGTCACCACTGAAGTGTTAATGGAGTGCTGGTTGAGAACCACTCTTGACAGGCTGCACCCAAATTATGCCCCAATGCTTCCCCTTGGGTCTAACAGCCAAGACAGAGGGTTCCTAGTAAATGACAAAGTGTATGTCAGGAACTTTGCTGGGCAACCATTGTGGTTGCCTGGTCGTGTGGTAGCAGTAACTGGTCCTAAGTCTTATAGAATCCAGCTACCAAATGGGCATGTCCGGCGGCGCCATGTGGACCACTTGAGGAGATGTTGGAGCACTGTACCCAGAGGTCATCTAGATGGTCCCAATGCAGAAGTACCACCACCACCTGAAGAAACCAGCCTCCAGCCCACCGGGGATGACAGCCTACCTGGAGAAGAAGCTGACCAAGGTCCTGACCCAGTTCCAGACATTCCAGCAGCCTCACCTCTGATGGAAGCCATGCAGCAAGCAGAAGGCAACAACCCGGCACCATTTCCAACTGAACCAAGATCTGGACGACTACGCAGGCGCCCAACATATTTACAGGACTACGCATGCTCTTCACTGGGAGGGAGGAGTGTTGTGTATTAACTGAAGTTCCCACTCAGGTCCGTGCTTTGAGCAGGAAAGCACGGACCTCTCCCATTGGTTGATGCCACTTGACAGCCGGCTATAAAAGGCAGCTGTCAAACGGCATCATCTGTTGCCGCTCCAGTTGGCTGCCGTGTTGGAGTGGCAGTAACGGTAACCCTTTATTTTTAAATAAAATTAGAGCTGAACCTTTGCCTCGGTGTCTGCCTGAGTGATTACCGCCGCTCTACAACAATATGCATGTGCACATACCAGAGTGATGTAGAATTAAAGGAATGGGTAGATCCAAGTTCTGTACTAAAGTCTGTTATAAAGCTTTTGGCTATTCACTTTCACCTTAAATTGGAAAGTCTGCATACTTAGTCTCAAAAAAGACTAAGTATAATTGAAATGTCTCCATACAGTAATCCTTGATTTATTACTGGTCGCTTAGCGATCAGTTGAAACCATGATAGACCCCTCCCCCAAAGTACTTATGACCTGTTTCAAAGTTCCAGAGGCCAAAAACTTCATTTTATATCAATTTATGGGTACGATAAAGGACATTGATCCCATTAGAAGGTGCTAAAGTCAGTTGAAAGAGAATATCATTTGAAGAGCAGTATTTTTTGTAAACATGCCAAGTCAGGCCATAGTAAATTAATCCATGTTTTTCTCATCCTATATTCCTTCAATAAAGATCATGTCATGCCTTATACTCCTTCTATAACCTTCAGTACCATTTTAGGTGTCTAACCTGTAGCCTTGTTGGCTTTGAGATTCTTTTCCTTTCATTGGCAAAGAGTTCACTGATCACTGTAGTTGTGTATGCTATTAAAATATACTTTGTTGGTTCTTTCTCCACAACAAAATACCTATTGACTGTTTGAACACTGTTTTCAAAGTGTTTTCAATCATTTTATTATATGTTGTAGATTAATCTCTCTAGGTTCAGTTATTACACTGATTGGAATGCAGAATCCCGCCCCCCCCCCCTTTTCCCATTCTTTTTCTTCTCCCAACACTTTTGTGAAAATGAAGAATCTTCAATGTTCCTACTGTTGAAATAAATATCCTTCTGGGTTCAGTTCCACGTGGGGAAAAAGACATTGGAAACATGGAGGCTGCTCGGAAGGTTTAATGGTTACAGGGCCACATGGCCTGGAGCTCCAGAGAAGAATGATCACATGCTTCAAGGTGAGAAGAGAAGGGGAAAAAAGGCTGAGCTGCTGAGAGTGCCTAGGTTTTATACTCTCTGTTGGGATTTGAATTGGAGCTTGTATTCTAATTGGTTGTCAGACTCCCGGGGCGGGGGTCTTAACTTTGTAGGCTGTCCTGAGTTCCAGGCTTGGTCTAACCTTGCTGGGTGATTATGCCCTTAAAAGGGCTTTTGGTAATTGCTATAGCTTTTACTTGGAGTTCCTTCTTATGTAAAGTATTCTGGCCCAGGCCTTAATGGCCCACCCATTAACAAAGGTGGGGGTGAGATTCTGCTTCTGAGGTGAGTTTCTGCTTCTTGAGTGACTATTCTTTTTAGGAGAAATATTCTGCCTTTTTAATATTTCCTAGGCTATTTCATTTTTTCTAGGAGAGGGGTGGGTGCTAACTTCCTACACTACAGTACTTTAAGATTAAATTCTACTCTTGGAAATTTGAATTTAGCCAAGGTCATGTATTCTGCAATTGAGTTTCTATCAATCAGAACAGAATATTAATTCTTCAGACCAATTTTCCCAACTACCTATGGATCATGTAGCTTTCTAGAAAAGATAGTTAAGTATTTCTGGCTAATCTCACACTTCTGCCATCTTCATAATGTAGTTGAAATTCTTTTAATTTTCATTTAAAAATATATGTGAAGAAATCCTTTTTTTCTTAGCTTACTGTATGGTTATCTTTTCTTAGTACCGTCTTTAGGAATCTGGATATCTCTGTATATTCTTTCTTGGAAAAGTACTTCTTTCCACTGCCTGTATCTGCCTTTATTTATTTATTTGCTTTCAAAATTGGGTTTCATTTTCCCCCTTGATAGCACATCTTCTTGTGCTTTTGTTATTTGTTTTAGAAACTCTAGATATTAGGCTCCTTATTAGCTCCTCTGTAACAGAATCTTATTAAATAATTAATGTTTATTAAAATCTACCTTCTTAAGAACACATTTGATTAAACTCAATTTATCTCCTTCAAATTGAGAAATCCATCATTACATGGTTATTTCCTTCCAAACTATTCGCTACTTCTCTTTGAACTCTTTAGTCTTCCCAATTGAGTGGGACCACACCTGAGTTAAATAAATTCAATAAATTCAACAGCCAAATCTATTTTTAAATGCTGAAACCGGTTAAAATCAGAGATTTGTGAAATTTGTGAAAAGATTCATGCAAAGGCATAACAAAAAGACTTTTAAGAATTAAACCAAAACATTAATTCCACAACTTTGAACTTTTTTGAGTTAAAATTGCAGCAGATACAGAAGAAGTAGAAATTACAGGAAAACTTTCAGATTTTAAACTTGCAAACAATTTTTATGGAAACATTATATGGGCACAGCAAAGATCGCAGGAATCAAATCTCAAACTGTATATACAGCCCATAATTTTTAACTCTGATTTGTCTTTAACTCAGCCAGCGTACATCCAACATGACAAAAGGAACAGTAAATAACAGCTAGCCCTGCTGGCTTGGAAAGTTTTGGGGTTTTTTCCCCCTAATAAATATTAAGAGTAGATAATCTTTAGTCTCCTAACTGATAGTCTCCTAACAGACTTGACTATGACTAAAATTTTAAACCTGCAGTAACAGCCATGTTGACGTTGAATTCTGGGAATTGTAGTCAAAATCAACTGGAGAGTATCAGCCTGAGAAAGGCAGCCACCGATACCACCGTACAGCGTAGTTTACGCTTGCAGCGAATGGGAAGCAAGATCAATGCAATTCCTTACAGCCACTACGTCTATCTAGAGGAGGTCAGTCAACCCGGACAAGGAAGGAACAGTTAAAAAGCTCTCGGTATTCCCTCCCCTTTCAAATCATGTGTAACTATCCTTGATGCGTTTCATCAAAAAACTAATAGTTTACAAAAACATTTTGCAATCCTGTCAATTCGCCCAGGTTTGAAACGGTCGTTTCTTGACTTGCAGGGGAAACAGCTAGAAAGGCGTACTTTTATTATTTCCAGAGAAGATTGGCAAAGGGCGTAAACCCCACTTGAAATGTTAGGGGCTTTGATATGCATAGGCAGGGAGTACTGTGCGTCTTCCCGAGAAATGCCTGCCCTTTCACGGGCAACGTCGGACGAGGTCTCAACTCTTAACTGAGGAAAGAACACCGAACAGCATGTTTTGCCCAGTTAAGGTTGCAGGGCAGTTGCGTTGAGGTTGGAGTGAAAGGAAGCTGCTCGAAAACGGGAAAACTGATCGAAAAAAAAAAAGGCGAGCGTCTGAGGGCAAGCGGGGCACCAGAGTGACGGGGGGGTGGGGGACCGGGGAGGGCGTAAGGAATGCGGCCGGGTGTCACTCGGACGGCGAAACAACAAACACGCGAAAGGGGCCGGCCTGGACTCCAGTCCTTTCAGCTCTGCGACGGCAGGCGCGTGTGAAGAAGCTTTTCTCGTACGTGAACTGACGGCGGCGGTAGCGACCTCGCTATCCCCCCCTCGCGCCCCTGCGGAGACGGAGGAAGGAGGACGAGGAGGCGGGGGAAAACTGCAACGCCTGAAGCAGCAGCAGCGGGAGGAGGAGGAAGTAGTGGCGACCGACGAGAAGGGAGCTTGGTGGAGGCGGAGCCGGCGCTTGAGCCCGGCCGGCCTGGACTCGGCTCATTACGACGGCCGCCACCGGCAGGAGCAGCAGCGTTTGGCTGCCTTCGGTGAGTCGCCTTCTGCGCGGTTCCTGTTCTTACGCCTCCTGTCCGAGAGCCGCGCGCTCGTGCGGTGCAAGAAAGGGAATCCGGGCCTCGGTTGATTGGCGGGGGAGTGGGGGGCGCAGTTCAGGCCCCGATGAAGCCAAGCGACGGCCTCCAGCGTGGAAGTCTTCCTGCTTGGCCTGATTCGGCCTCAGTTCGCCCATCCCTGCTCAGCCCTGGTCGTTCCCCTTTTGTTCTGTCGGGGGCTTGCAACTACACAGCCGAGGCCTGGGGAGAAGAAGGAGAGAGAGAGAAAGAGATTAAAAAAAAAAAAAAGCTTCGCTGGCGCCTGCGAGGGGATGAGAGGGCGCAGTGTGGTCACCCAAGGGAAAGGGGACCGTCCTGCAGTTTTAACCCGGCTCCGTGTTGCAGCCTCCACCTTCCTAACATCTTCCCCTCCCCCTCAGTCCCTAGCCAAAATCAGCAGGGTGGCTGCGCCGGGGCCATAAGGAGTTGGATCACCCCCTAAGAGGTGGGATTGGATTCCCTTTGGAGTTTGGGCCACCTGGAAAAGTCTGGCTTACCGGTATTAAACTTCGTGCTCGCCTTCTAAGCACTTTTTTTCAACATCATCCTGATGTTCTTTCCTCCACCCTCTCAAGTTCCAGGCACTCGTATGGGCGCCAAAGAAAAGAGAGAGGGGAAAAAAAAAGAACTGCTGTGTGCTTTTAGCTCTTGTTTATTAGTTTTGAGAACCCCCTTTGAACTGCAGGGGAAAAGGGAAAAGAACAGGGAACAGGCTGAGATTGATGGTGGAAGGATCTGAAGAACTCCTGTGAAATCAAAGCGTAGCTCCATTCCAGCCTCCTTCCTTCTTTGGCACATCAGAAACAATGAAGTCTAGACAATTAATTTTGTTCTAAGGTAGGCCTCTTACAATCCGAGCCCAGTGATCTCTCTCAAGTAAACATTCAATAACAACACATCATCTGTCACTCACTTCCATCTTGAAAAAGTGTATTTAACTTGTTAGTTGAGACAGTTGGTGGTGTACCAAATGGTACAAAATTCAGTGAAACTATATTATTTTCTTTGTGTAAACATCTGCATAAAATACATAGAAGGTTATCCTAAACTTGTATTTCCACTTTTACTTAAGTTCCCCACCCACCCACCCAGGGTATTTGTTTTTATATACAATTGAAAACAATTCATAAAACATGTCATGTATCAAAGTTCATGTGCTGGTGTAATTTTACCAAAGGAGGAAGGCCTCTAGTGAAACTAAAATAGTATGGCGAGAGTTATGTATAAAATGGTCTATATAGAACATAACTTAGATCTTGTTTAGCTTCTTGCTTCATTTCTGTGCAGCTAAGCCTAATAACAATAATGTGAACATATAAATATTTTAGGGCAGGAATGTTTGCAATCTGAATATTATTTATTGCCCCGATTCATCTCTACATTCTAATAATTACTCTGAAATTATTATTTTTTTGATGAAGTTTTTAATTTTTTATTTACAATAATTCCATCTTTCATTTCAAACCGTGTGTCTATTGGGTATATATATCTTGTGCTTACAATTATAATTAATACTTTTCTTGCCTATTACTCTGAAATAATTTGACTTACATGACTATTGTAAGCATACAAATTATACAATATGGATTTTAGTTAACTTTCAAAACTAGTACTGGAATAGATACTTTGCTTCCATTAATATTTAAATAAGTTTAAATATTTTTAAAAACAAAATTGTATCAATATTTTCAACAAACTCAACCATTTGTGGTCCACACAATTCTAAGAAACAGTCCCAGATAACTTAATGATCAGATTTTGGTTTTTAATGTTTAATATAGATTCTTCATCTTACTGTTTTTAGTCCAGTTAGCATGGCCCTTATAATTTAGTAAGTCTGAAGGCATCAAGACACAGAAAGCTGTAGTGGAAAATTTTTCCCATTCTGTTTCTATAACTTACGTAGGGTATCATTTGTTGCATCATGGTTAGCCTAATTGTCTTTTTATTTTCATACAGTTCAAAGATGGAAAGACTGGACAAAATCCAGAATTTATGAATTTATGCAAAAGTAAAGTGGTGGTGATTAATTTCATCCTTACTTTGTTCTTAAATACTGGGTGAGGTTCTCCTATTGGTGGGACATAGAAATTGATTTATTTAAAAAGTAAAGTTTAAAATAACTTTGGATAATTTTGGTTAGCAAAAAGTCCTGATTTCCTGTGATGTTGCACAAGGTCAGCACAAGTGGCGCACCCAAAAACTATATATGAGCA
Source organism: Bungarus multicinctus (assembly GCA_023653725.1). Taxonomy (NCBI): domain Eukaryota; kingdom Metazoa; phylum Chordata; class Lepidosauria; order Squamata; family Elapidae; genus Bungarus; species Bungarus multicinctus. The sequence continues at coordinate 39,789,849 of CM042846.1, read as the reverse complement.
TAAAGAGAGGAAACATATTTTTTTCCAGTTACAAAAAGTAGTTTCGGTTCTCTTCAAAAAGCAGAATAACAGTTGTCTCTTTATTACCTGGTAAAGTTATCTAAAAAGATGCTAAAAGTACACTTGGATTTCTTTTCATAATATATACTCTTTCATTCCTGAAGAGCAACTGTATGCTGCATGCCTTCAGAATTAATTTCTTTCACCTTTTCTTACACTTCCTGCATTTAGCAAAAATGAGCATTCTGTTCTATATATCACTTTCTCACTACTATCATGATTTATATTGATATATATGAATTGCTTTTTCTGCATTTATTTCTGCATTTATTATTTATTAAATGTTTTTAATACTACACCACAGTCCCAAAGGATTTTTATGTAAACTTTCAATTTTTTTCTTCCTAAATTCCTGTTCTCTATTATATTTTAGTAATTGGAGATATTTTTCTCAGTTCTTTTAATGGTTAATTTGAAGATACAAAGCAACTAAATAATGCTGACAATCGTAGTATAATTGTAGAAATAAAAGAAAACTGTAATATACTTACCTTTCAGAAAAAGCTAAACTTTAATGCTATAATATTTGTATAATATTGTTAATAGAATGCTATTTAAATTTAGTATTAAGTGTTTCCAATGTTTTATGTGGTAAATTTAGAATTAAAGATTAATAATTTTTACCCTTCTTTATTTAAGTAGCAGAAAACTTAAGATGCAGTCAGTGGCCTTCCTGAATGTTACTGGCAAATCTTTCTTCTAATTGTACTACTCTATATGAACTTCCTTCAGAGAATTTTATTGGGCATAGCTAGAATTGCTTCAGAAATAGAGTTAAGTATACTCAATGTGTTTAATATTTCTCGTTTACTGATATGAAAGAATAAGATGTAGAACTCACTTTTGATATGGATGTAGAATCAGTATAATTTTATCAAAACCTTACTGAAATGGCACTTCAAGGAAATGATTTGTCTGGAAAATAAGTTGATATGCTATAAAACAAATTATTGGTTAATATTCAACAAGCATTTTAATTGAAGTAAGTTAAAGTACAGTTTTCCTGGACTCAGGCTCAATCGATGGTGACTACATGGGCAGATCTAGATGGTTTCTTGGCAACAATAAGATAATGATTTGCTATTGATTTGTTTAACCATCCAGCCTACTATATTCTACTGTCCTGGATTTCTTTGTAGTTTTCAATCCAAGAACTAATCAAGTTCAAGACTTATCTTTTTCAAGGTCAGCCATTATCAATTAATGTATGTAATGTTTATATCTATAGTAACATCAAACAATAAAATTACCTTAAAGGGAAAGGTACCTAGTGTCATGTAAGTGCTATCTGGTGACAAATACATGACATGTATGTTTTCTTTTTTGTATACTGAGAGTATTTACACCAAGACAAATTCCTTGTGTGTCCAACCACACATGGCCAATACATAATTATATTCTATTTTAACATAGTATACTTATATTGAGCTACTTAAAAGAAATAATTATTTGTTTGATACTTTATTCAAATAATAAAAGAATTGTTGCTGTGAAAACATTTCAAACTAAAAAGTAGGAGGGTGATAATTTTATAGTTATGATGTTGCTATAAGTAGCTTAATTGAGTGGGAGGCATAATTTTGAGTCAAATAAGTACAAGGAAGACCAGTCTAGCAATATTATATCCTCCTACTGATACATTTCTACATAATAAATGATGCAAGAACAGAGTTCCATGATTTTTTTCTTCTTGTGACCAACAAAAGGATTTGATAAAACTTGTGTTACCTTTAATTCAAGCACCCCTTTCCTGTGTATTATAGAGAGTGCTAAAGATGTTCCAGGAAGGAGGCATATGTTAAATAATCACTTTTTTTTCTTTGGGGAAAATGGATTCATAAGCCTTTAAAGAGTACTGCATGTATATTGTTTGATTACTTAATTACTTGGATATTCACAGCTTAATATATAAAAGCCAATTGTATGTGAACTAATAGAAACTTCTAGGAGTGGTCCTTGATCTGTGATCATTCATTAAACACCAAGGTATTTCACTTAAAAAATGATGAACTGGAAGTTAAAAGTTATCTTTGTGTTTCAGCTTTTAGAATAGAAAGCTATGTAAGCATTGCAATTGTTTTGATTCTGCATGTGACAAGTATGGAATTTAAGTAATAGAAAAAAGCTATGGAGAAATTGAACACTAAAATAATGTGTACTTTTGTGTGTGTGTGTTGTGCGTGTGTGTGTGTTCTACTGCTTTAGAAGCTTGATATTTTTTTAAAAAATCTATATAAACTATAATTAATACTTATATGTGTAAAATAAAAATAGGCTCTGTCCAGTGCTTACTACAGATTGCCATTATTAATGGTAAGAAATATTGTAAACTATAGTTCGGTGAAATATAGAAAGTCATTCAAAGGTACCATGCAGTTAAGGATACTACAAGATCATAAATTCCATTTGCCAAGAAAAGTTCTTCCTGATTTAATTATTCATAAGGCATTTAAAATACAAATTTTCTAGATGCTTACTAACATCTATAATTTTATTAGCAACTCTACAAACATTAGTTACTAGATTGCAGGATAATGTATTTTAACTAAATCAGAGCAGCTGGAATGATAAAAATGCAACATTGCATTTCCTAGAATATACAGGTGGTGCTCAAGTTATGGCCACAACTGTAACCAAAACCTCCATGAGTGAAATGGTGTTTAAGCCCTCTCCATGCCTCACCATGCTGGGAGACCTGGGCTCTTTCCCTGCCACACCATAACCAGATCTGCTCACTGTTGCCTTTTTTTATGCAGCTGTAGGCATGCCCAACCAATATGAGAATGGCCTCCTTGTATTGTGCTGCAGGCAGTTTCTTGCAATCATTAGAAAGCTCATGATGCAATTTTGAGAAAGGGCCTAACAAACTATCACAAGAACTATGGTATTTTCTTAGCCTTCTTTGGGATCCCAGCCCTTTCTGCAGCTCCACTTGGAAGCCAGCTCTTTTATCCAGCCCCTAAAGATGAGATGGTGTCCTCTTTGCAGACCTTCTCTGGAAGGGACCTTGGGTTAGTAGCATGTAACCTTCCCTGCCAACTTCCCCATTTGTTTTCTGGACAAGCCAGCAAAGAAGATTGCAGGTAGTGAACCCATGAGACAGGAAGTTATGTGTGCTCCTACCATAGACAGCTCATATTACACATCTGTTCCATGTCTGTGAGCTACAATGATTGCCAGTTTGCTTCCAGATCCAATTCAAGGCACTTTAAGGGTTTTAATCCTTAAAGTCCTTTGCGCCATAGGACTGGATTATTTGAGGGACCATCTCCTTCCAGTTCTATCAGCTTGGCCCATTAGATCTGGCAGAAAGGGTATGCTGCTAGGTACTTACATTTTGCAGGTCCCAGGTGGCATACTTTCTCTGCCTGTGACTCTCACCTTTTGGAGCATTTTCACTCTGGACATTTGGGTAGCTCCACCTTGTTGCGGAAATCCCTCAAGACGTGATTATGCTCTCAGGCCTCGTGTTCCCAAGGAGGGAGGGAAGGAGATATACATATACATACACATACACATACAAATACACATATACATACATACATACATACATACATACATACATACATACATACATACATACATACATATTTAATCATTACCATTTTAATGCTGATTTTTCTATCCTTGAATGGTTTTTTAATATACATACAATATTCTTTTTTTATTGAATAAACTTTGGGATAATTTCCCAAAGTCATTTCTTGTGAGATGGGGGGGGCTATATAAATTTGATTAATAAGTGATTAAATGCTGATGGCTTTACACACATAAGTTATAATTATTTTTAAATAATAGCAATAATTTATGCAAATATGCTGCACTGTGTTTAAAAATATATATTTTTATTCAGTTAATTCTAGTGCAATCTAAGCATCCTGATTTTGACTGATAAAACAGCAGCATTAGCAGTTAGAAATTCTGAGAGTTCCTACACTTCTAAGAGAACCAGATTGTTTATTTCTTTTCTGAGTTTTCTGTTTAAAATGATGTTCTTAGAAATTAAGGCCGCATGAAATTTTTTTAATAAAAGATAGGGAAACACACTAAGCATTTAGTCTGCTAGAGCTAAAGATGGGTAAGAATAAAAACAAGTGAATGGAAGAGGAACAAAGAATTGTCCATAAATTATTAATTTTTATAGATTCAAATCTGTACTAGTATAGTTTCTTTTCTCATGAGTCACTGCATCAGTTGTAATATCCTACAGCTATTTGAAATGGAATAACCTAGGCATTCAATAGGCAGACTTTTGGCAGTACAGTATCTGATTTAGATGGGGTAAAAGGCGAAGCAGGATGCTATAAATTGATATGTATAGAAGTCATTTAAAATTATTTACATGCAGACACAGAAAAAAATACTATTTGGTTTAAAATTCACGTTGCATAATTTATTAAACTTTAAAGCAATAACTTCTGAAGAAACTACAATATAAAAGTTTAGAGTTACATGAGTCATATATGTTGTGATTAAGTATACTGATTCACGCTTAACTCCTTCTTTGGCACAACTAGTTGCCAATTCATAAGTATACTTTGTTTAGCCTTCCACAAGAATCAAGATCCCTCTCTTGACATGTTGGAATTAAAAAAAAAAGTTTAGTATATTGGTTTATGTATAGTACTAAACAAACCCAAATGGGATTCCTGTTTTGTGTAACTATTCCCTGGTGGTAGTAGAAGACAAACAATAAATAGTGAGGAGCATGCATTAGTTTACTAATTCAAACATGATAAGCCAGTATTTGTTGTTATGTGCAAATTGTCTACAATCCAGGTACGATGTGTGTAGGCAGAAAACATGAGACTATACTGTTTCTTTAGAAATCCCTGTCAGCTGAACTGAAGAATTAGTTACTACCTAGAAAAGGATTTCTATTCCTATTAGCCTTACCAGTAATAGGAAACATGACCAGATAACCTAATTCTATTTTATTGTAAAGCTACATTAACAGAAACTTGCAAGTCTGGAAGTGCAATTTGCTTGCTGTCTGCTCCTTTGCATGTTGAGATATTAAGGAGGATCCCTTCTGAGTCTCTTGCCCTACCTACTTACTAGTTGTGAGCTATGCTGTTTCTTTATTTGACCATTTCCTAGACAGCATCTTTTTCCTCTCTCTCAAGTTCTTGCCATTCCTTTTTATTTCCTTTCTTTTTTGTTTCCTTCCTTTCTTTTTTGACAGCATACAAAGAAACAAATGCCCATTTCTATGCCAGTGCCCCAATATATTATTACAGTAAAGTAGTGGAGCAGAGTTGTACAAAATAGTTTATTTAAGGTCACATCATTGAGCTTTTTAACTAAGTTGGGATTTCATCAGTATCAAATACTTTAACCAAGTATCTATTTTAACTTGGATACAAAGCAATGGGTAATGTCAGGTGTCGCATCACTTTTTCAAGATCATCCATCTGCTGTGTCACAAGGTCATTTAGGAGGGAAAAATATATGAAGAGATAAGAATGGAGACATTTTTGTTAGAATATTCATTAGGACAATCCATGGAAGTATTTGTTTTGGTTCAAATAAATTAAGGAAACTAATGTATTTGTATGCTTTTCATTAGTTCCATAATAATTGTTAATCATGGTTGCTCTGAATTTCACCAGTTTAAGCCAGAGGTTTTTACTTTCACCTTTCAGTTCCTTCGGTATGCATCTAACAATAGATTTCTGTGTTGGTTGATGATCATTATTTTTTTTTAAACAAAGTTTTTATTTTTTTTTACAACAAACATACAAACAAAACATAACATAAAACCCTCTTTCAATTATATACATACTGTGTGTCAGTTGGTTACAATCTTTTGTGCTATCCTTTTTTTTTACCATTACTCACAAATTATATAAATTCTCACCTTATCAATCTAGCTTGTGCTTATATAATATCAATTATTAAACATTCATTTGGCTAAACTATTTTTCCATTATTTTATACAAGATATTTTGAATTTCATTATGATTTAATCTTATACATTCATCCAGTGGTTATATATTTTATATTGTATTCTATATCAATCTATTAACTTTTATTATAAGGCTTACTAATCTATTTCTTTACCATGTCTTTTTATCTAACCATTGATAAAATAAATCCCATATCATATAAAATAGTTTATCCTCTTGTTGTCTAATTTCAAATGTCAATTTACTCATTTCGGCGTAGTCCATGATTTTCTTAATAATTTCCTCCTGCATTGGTATTTTTTCATTTTTCCAATTCTTGGCAAATACAATTCTAGCCACTGTTAAAACATTTACAATTTGAGTTCTTTATAATATATTTCCGGTATAATTCCCAATAAAAATATCTCAAGTTTAAAGTCTATATGTTGTTTTGTCATTTTTTCCAACCATGTGTGGATTATAGTCCAATATCTTTTTGCATCCGAGCATGTCCACCATATATGGTAATATGAACCAGGTATCTGATGGCATTTCCAACATTTATCCGATTTATTCTTGAACATCCTCGCAATTCTCGTCGGGGGTAAGTGCCACCTGTAAAACATCTTATACAAATTTTCTTTATATGCAGTTGACATTGTCATTTTATAATTTTGAGACCACAGTATTTGCCATTTATCTAAGTCAATCCCATATCCAAAATTTCCCCCCGTGCAATCATTGTTTCTTTTACTTGTTCTTCCTCTAATTTAAATTCCAGCAAGTGTCCATAAAGTTTTTTTATTACTTTTTCATCAGTACCTGTCAAAATTTTATATATATCAGTCCACTTATCATAATCACCTTCTATTTTAACATCTTTATCAAATCTAGATTGTATTTGCAAATATGAAAACCAATTCATTTTTACACCTTGTTCTTCCAATGCTTGCATAGATTTAAGTTCACCCTTTTCATTCAGTATCTTACCATATCTGTTTGTTCCTTTTTATATATTATTGGATAGGAAAAGGCTTCAATAGTAGATAACCATAGTGGAATTTTTAAATAATATTGCTTTTTTATCTTTTCCCAGTTTAGAAACACTGCTTCTCGAATATGTCTTCTAAAATACCCCTGCGTTTTAGTTCCCTTACCAGAGGAAGGCATGCCACCCTAACAGCAAGTCATGTCCTTCTAAATTCAAAAGTCTAGTATTCCTTAATGTTATCCACTCCTTTACCCACATCAGCCTCGTTGCTTGGTAGTATAATTCCCAGTTGGGCAAAGCGAATCCTCCTCTTATTCTTGCATTTTGTAGCAATTTAAGTTTTATTCTCGCTTTCTTCCCCTGCCAGATGTATTTTAGCACTATTTTGTTTAAATCTTCAAAAAATTCTTTCCCTAAACTGATTGGAATTGTCTGGAATAAGTATAAGATTCTAGATAATACATTCATCTTAATTGTAGATATTCTCCCAATCAGTGATAATTGTAAATTTTCCCATTTTATCAAGTTTGTCACAATCTGTTGTTTGAATTTAAGATAGTTAATCCTCCTTAAGTGTGCTACATCTTGGTGTTATGTGTATCCCTAAATACTTAATCCTTATTTGTGATCTGGATCCCCAAAACTTCCTCCAATTCTTTTTTTCGTCTTGCTAACATGTTCTTTGTTAAAATCTTTGTTTTATCTTTATTTATTTTCAGACCTGCTACTTTCCCATACTCTTCTATCTTTTCTATCAGTTTAGGTGCAGATTTCAGTGGATCCTCTAATATGAAGGTATGCAGGTCATCTGCAAAGGCTTGTAATTTATGCTCTTCTTTTTAAATTTTCATTCTTTTTATTTCTTTTTCTTCTCTGATGTTCCTATTCAGCACTTCCAGTGTTAACACAAACAACAGAAGCGACAGTGGACAGCCTTGTCTAGTCCCTTTTCTTATATCTATAAAGTCTGTTAACTCTCCATTTACCATAACCTTTGCAATTTGTTTATGATATATCGTTTCTATGGCTTGAATACATTTTTTACCAAAGCCCATTTGGTCCATTTGTAACAGCATAAAACGCCAATTCACATTATCAAAGGCTTTTTGCGCATCTAAAAACATCAGAGCCATTTGTTTTTCAGGATGTGCCTCATGGTATTCCAATGTATCTAAAATTATTCTCATATTGTCTTTAATTCTAATCGGCAGAAATCCATTTTGATCAGGATGAATAAAATTATTTAAGACTCTTTTCAGTCTTTCTGCCAGAATTGAAGCAAAAATTTTATAATCTGAATTTAGTAGTGATATTGGTCTGTAGTTTTTAACTTGCTGTGGGTCTGTGTCCTCCTTCGGTACAAGTGTGATATATGCTTCTGACCATGTTTTGGGTATTCTCTTCTTTGTCATAACTTCATTCATTACTTCTAATAAGTAAAGATTCAATGTTTCCTGAAATGTCTTATAAAATTCCACTGGCAAACTGTCCGGACCTGGTGCTTTCGCAATGTTTTGCTTTTGTAAGGCTTCTGTTAATTCCATCATTGTTATGTTGCTTTCTAACATTATTTCAATATCTTTAGGTATCTGGGGCAAATTTACTTCCTGTAGGTATTGTTGAATTCTTTCTTCCTGAACGTTCTCTTGATGGTACAATTTTCCATAATAATCTTGAATAATTTTTTTCTTCTTCGCATTTCCATAGCATACATATCCTTGTTCATTTATCAATTGATTTATCCTTCTTGAATCCCTTTCTTTTCTCAGTTTATATGCTAGCCATCTGCCTGGTTTGTTTGCACCTTCAAAATAGTTCTGCTTAGCATTTTTAATTTTTTGTGCTATTTCTTCTTTTTCCATTAGCCCCGTTTTATGTTTAGTTATGTACATTTTAATTTTAATATCCTTTTTTTGTGGAAATTTCTGTAGTTTTTTTTTCCAACCTCTTGTAGTCATCTTCCAATATTTTAAAAGTTTTTCTCTGTCTTATATTTCTTTTCCTTGTATAGTCCATTATCAGACCTCTTGTATAAGCCTTCATCATGTCCCAGAAGTTCTGTAATGATGTATCCTCTTTTGATGATGATCATTATTTTTGAGTTCGAATGGTTGAGTTTTTCCAGAATCTTAAATATTAGGGCTATGTGAATCATTTGGAGGGATGCTTGGTGAAACACTCCTTAATTACCAAAGTGCTGGGGGGGGGGGGGGTTAAGGATCACTGCAGACAATTCCATATTATCTGAATAATCCAGGAGAAGTCCCACAGTGTGGGCACATACAGGATCAGATCACTCTTTGATTTCTTCATTTGACTCTTTTTATTTGTTTGTCTATTAAATATATATGACTGCCCAACTCACAACAGCTTTTTATTCTTATGAATTATGATGTATTATGTAATAGCAAGCTAAACATTATTTTGTGTAGCTCTCTTAAAAAGCGCTACACAAAAAGAGAGAAAAAAAGAGCTACCAGCCTTATGTGAGTTCTGTGTCTTATTTACTCTCTCATATTTTCCTTATTTGCACCAGGAGTAAAGAGAATTGGGTATGGGAAGGCTTTCAAGACAAGTGCCAGAAAATGAATTTCTATTAGTAGTACTTTCAAGTATTATTTTTCTATAAAAGATAAAGTAGAATCCTTAAGAAGAAATAACCATTTAAGCTAAAATTTAATCATCTGTTGATGGCAAGAATCAATCTAGATATCAAAGTTCAAGTATCCCCAAGAGATGGTTATCGAGCCTCTCCTTCAATGCTTGTAGTAGAGAGACGCTGATTAGGAGTCTGTGTAATTCCGTTGTTGAAATGTATTTACTCTTGAGAGGCTTTCCCTCTAACATTCCATTTGGATTCATTTTCTATAATTTAAATCTGTTCTTCCATGATAAAGAAGAGATCCTGGCCTTTTTGAAATGACACCTGTTCAGATATTTGAAGGGTGCTATCCGATTCCTCCATCTTCTTTTTGCAGTATTAATTATATTAGCTTTTTCAGACTCTCTTCATAGAGCTCAATTTCTAGTCTCTGGTTGTCCTCATTGGTTTTCTGAAAAGTATAGATTGAATACGGAACATTAGAACAAAACCAAGGACCTCTCTTTTTTCAAAAGTTTCAAAAATATTCTTAAAACAACTGATGTTTAGTCTTCCGCTATTCAATAATGACTTTAGTGGTGGTTAGTTTTACTGTACATTTAATCCAGCATTATTGTATATACTATAGCTAACCAAATTGCATTCTGAATGGCTTTCTTTTTTACTCCTGTAAGATTTACACGCTTGATTAGAGGATGGTTGGTGAAGCATAAAAGCATGGCCCTCCAGAATTGTTGAAATATATTGCCAATGCTCACCAGCATGGCCATATCAGCATCTGAAAAGCAGCAGATTGCACATTCCAATCAAATCTTTCTGTGCAGGGATAGTTTGCAGATTAAAATTGTAACACCTATTCATAAGAAAGTGGGTTATGTCTGTATGTGTTGTGAGAAGATGGGGGGAAGGGAGTATAAATAATCTTGATAAAAAATGCTACTGCAACGTTAAACATATATTTGATATCAAGTTTTAGTTTTCAGTTTTAAGAAATGTATGATCCTCATGGTGTCATAAATGGTTCTTTTTGCCATCTCCCATTGTGGAAAAGGACAGTCATTTATCCAATTCAGAGTTCTCCTGTTTAATGTAATTGGCAATCTTAGTCAGATACAAGTCATAATGGAAGGATAAGAGGGAAGAAGATTTTACCCTATTATTTATTCCTGTTTTTGAACTAGACTTTCCCGAACTGTGGGTTACAATTATCCCAACTGGGTTGTTTCTAAATTATGCAGTGAAATATGCTGATAATGCTGTTTGTGAACAATGTCCACTTATATTTGCTGATGGTTCTTAAATGGAACCACATGGAAATATCCAAATGGCTCATTAAATTTCTTCCTTTTTAATTACTTGACCTTTTTTTAAAAAAAGTTATTATAGCATTGGTATTTTGTGATAAAACAAAGCGTACTCTGGACATTTAGAAAAACCATTTAATTGTCAGCAGTCAAACAGATGATGAATGAGCAGCAAGCTAATTTTTCAAGCATTGTCCTTTCATGGAATATGTAACAATATCTGTTAATTGACAATATTTTATAGATGAATATTCTAAGTTGCATATTCAGTATTCAAAACAGATAAAGAATGATAGAACAAAGAGACACAATCAAAGGACCCACAAAGCCTTGAATACACTCTCCAGATATGGAGATATTTTTAAATATAATAAGAGCAATCATTTTAACTGTATGAATTTACTTTTAATTCATTTCAGATTAAATTCAGATTTCTACTTTATTTTTTATTTATTATCTTCTTTCTGGAATATATCGTTCAAATTTGCAAGTTCCAAGTTGAAGCATAGTTTTGACACCAAAAGTATCAGAAAAAAGTAGCACCCAACTTGTCAACTTGTTTATGAGATGGACAGCTATATCAATTTGACAAATAAATAAAATAAATGAATGCTTCCTGCCTAGAGTTAGTCTGGTAATAAAGGCAGCATGCAAATCAATCAGTAAATTACACCTTCACTTATTTATCCTGGCAAAAATATCGAAGTGTCTTCAGGATTGTTTTTAACCTTCTGGTCTGGGCTATAATTTTGGGATTTCCTGGTAGCCTTAAATCCAAATAGTAAATTGGTCTTATTCTGCTGTGTGCTGTCACAATGTGGTAAATCAAGGTACGGTTTATCCTCAGCTTACAACCACAATTAGATTTGAAGTTGCACAACTTATGTTGTGGTCATAAGATGAGTTGGATCAAATTTTATAACAATTTTATGATGATAGCTAAGTAAAGACAATTCAGCACAGTCATTAAGCGCTAAGTATTTTTGCCAGAAGTTGTGATCACATGACTACAGCAAATGCAGCAAATGATCATAAATGTGAGCCAGTTACCAAGGGCCCAAATTTCAGTCATGTGACCGTGGGGGTGGTGTGATGATCATACATACAAATAGAGGTCAAAAGTCATTTTTTCCCAAGGCATTTGTAACTTTGAATCATAGTTAATTGAACTGTCATAAATCAAGGACTATGACAGTTTTTGACTTGGGAATTATATGGAAATAGCTAAAGTCAACCATGTGACTTTAATTTGTTCTCTTCTAGGATTTTTTTTCCAGGATTTTTAGCCCGGGGATTTCTTGGTGGTCTCATAGCTGACCCTGCTTAGCTTTTTCAAAATCAGCCAAGGGTTAGGCTCTTCAGAATTTTCAAAGTTCTGAAAAATCTTAGCAAATAAAAAGAATGCTGAAATGATAGAGAACTAAATTATCTTAACAAAGCTTTGTAGAGCTGACGTGTGACAATCTGGCTGTTTGATGATATATGCATATTTTATATCTGGGCATTTATTAGGAGACATTACAGTCCACAGTTTGAAGGTACATTTAGATACTCTGGAAATCTCTGCTTTAAAAGAAGCATTGGATGCAGTGGTATTTCATGAACCTTAAGCAAAATAAAATTTAGGGCCCCAAAGTTAATTAACTTCCACTAATAATGTATTACAATATTCAAATAATTTACAGCAAATGATCAAGCACTTATTAATTGCACATATTGTTAATAAATTGTTATATTTCCAAGCAATACTGTTTTGTATGACAAAATATCTGTAATTACATGATTAAAAAAGACATCAAATCACAATAAATTATGAAGAAATGAGAAATTCTATCACTTTACCTGCCCAGATCTTTAATATTTCATATGTCCAAACACCAGTATAGTTTTATATTTGGACTCTTTTTTATATAGCAATAGCACTTAGACTTATATACTGTTTTACAGCCCTCTCTAAGCAGTTTACAGAGTCAGCATCTTGCCCTCAATTATTTGGGTCCTCATTTTATCCACCTTGGAAGGATGGAATCAACTTTGAGCCTGGTCAGAATTGAACAGCCAAATTGGAGGCAGCCAGCAGTCGTCAGAAGTAGCCCGCAGTACTGCATTCTAACCACTCCACCATCGTAGCTCATGCATAAAGTGGCAAATAAAATACACATGCATGCATTGGGTTATTAAAAATTTAAGTAATGACTGTAACATGGAATAACAGGGTTGGCGCATGCGCACAGGAGCTGGGCCCCAGAATTTGCTTTTCAAAATCCTTTCTTGATTTGGTAAAATGCCAGAGGTATGCATATGGCCAGAAAGAGATGTTGGAATGATATGTGACTTGGGGATCCCTCATTCTGAATTGCCCTATATCTATGGTATAATGTGTCACTGAATAGATGCTTCCACACTTCCTATGACTTTAGGAGAAGAGTGAGCTTGAAGATTATTTCTGTTGGGTATATAATTCAAGTGACATCTGACTGTTTCTGGATTATTGTAGTGCCAAAATTATATATGGCTGATTTTGAAGAATTTTTAAAAACTGCAGTTAGTCTCAGATGTTGTTACAAGGATGCCAGTGGCTATGCGCAGGACCTTACTGCATCTGTTTTACAAGGTCTATGCTTGTTGTTTTAAATAAGTCTAACATTTCTTAAAGATATTTTATGGAAATAAACAATCCTAAAGCAGGAGTTATAACACAGTGCTGGAGCAATATTCCTTCTCCAATAGTGTTCACAAACTTCTAAATAAAATTATTATTTCTACTTTTTTGTTTAGTCTAGGAAGACATAGACCAGGTTTTCAGACATAACTCGACTTATATCACATAGTAGCATTTCCTGCTAATAGTAATGACAATAGTGGTCAATTCTGCAAATTATAGCCAGAATGCCACAAGCACAAATAAAGCTCAGTTCTACACAATGAGCCACAAGTCTGCCCATGTGATTCTGTGGAAGCTAGGACCCCTAAACTAGAAACTACAGTGTAAACCAGAATATTCTAGCAAATCCCATTCTGAATTCTTACATAAAGAAAATATATGGAATAATTGAGTGCTCATGCGTTAGCTTGTAGTTCTCATGAGATCTTAGCCACATTTTACCTGCAACCCACAGCTAACAGTACCTGCAGTATATTGGAAGCAAGGATGGTTTGCAAAGATAGGAAGATATGGAAAACTATAGCGAATTGGATTGATATAGCTCTAGCTATATATCCTTTTTCTTACTTCATGTATTTAATTCATCTTGCTTGTTTTCTGCTCTTTTCTCTGTTTTGCACAATGTTGCTTGTCACAAATGAGCACACTGCGTGTGTATGTATGTATGTGTGTGTGTATGTATATATATATATGTTGCTTAAAATATTTTATAAAACTGAAACATTAAACGTGTCTAAACTCTCATGAGAACTGCAACCTATTGCATGACCACTCCAGAATTCCATATATTTTCTGCAGGTTTGCATAAATTCAGAATGGGATTTGCAGAATTTTGAATATTCTTGCAGATTTTTGAGGAATTGTTTTAAAATCATCTAGGCCACAATATGGGAATGACTAATGGTAGCCAAAGAATCTGAAATGTTTGCTGACCTCTTGCCTAAACTACAGTTTAGTATAATAGGCAACCCAGATTTGTTTTCTATTATTGATTATATGAAAGTTGATAATTTTTCCTAACCCATTAAGATTTTCCTGAAAATTTCCAGAAGTTTTGTATTTGATATTTTTCACCATCACTGCACTGAATTTAAAATAGGAAAGCATTGATTATTTTTTTATAATGTAGCTAGTCTCATTTAACAGCTAGGTCATTTCATTTTAATATAAACATGCAGTTTTCATTTAGGCATACTTGGAAAATCATTGAGATCTTAATTTATTTACTAAGTTATATACTAAATGTGTAAGCTGATAGTTGGAAGGAGAAAACCAAATCCAATTACTATAAGGTTTGTTTGTTTGCTTGTTTTTACTATCAGTGGTTTTGGATTAGAGCTGAAATTACTTACATGGCATTGTCTCTCAGAGATTATCCAAATTTCCTGGTATATATATACAAGGTTGCTCTGCATACTTGCTCTTAGGTCATTTTACAGCCATTAAAGAAATAAGATAAGTGTATGTGTCCCATATTGTGGTTCACACTGTGAATTGAATTAGAAATCAGTTTGGTATTTTCTATATTCATTAAATAAATTTGCACAATTGCAGTAAAACTAATATCCCAATAAAGATACTCTGACTTAGCATTAAAATCTGAGATACGGTATAGGAGGGAGATGTTCTAATACAATAAATTAGTAACATTTAAACTATATTTCACTCACTGGCTCACATATCCATGATTTAATGGATTAATGCATGGGTGTCAAACGGTGTCACATTGCCATTATGTGACGTATCACAATGGTTTTTTCTCTGGAGTTGGGGTGGCCAGGCCTGCACATGACGCATATGGCCCGTGGATCACCAATTTGACATCCTTGCATTAATGGAAGATCAGATATCCCTGTTTGGTCTGTTAATTCAAGATTTTACCATAGTAGTGTAGTTAACAGAAATGTTAAAGGACTTGTGATGAGAATTTACTAACTCTGATCATAGTTTACCTCTTTACTGCTATATTTAGAAAATTTGAAAAGCCTTCTTCAGGTTGAGCTTGACTGGTGACCATGGTCTAATCTCTGAACATTTATTTTTCCATGTTGAAACAACTTTTTTTAAAAAAAAAATATTTAGTCAGTTAAAAAAGAGAACAAACAGTCTCAGTCTCTCTCTCTCTCTCTCTCTCTCTCTCTCTCTCTCTCTCACACACACACACACACACACACACACACACACAAGCTGTAAGTAAGTTCAAGTCTTCAATATGAGTAATTGGGGGTCTTAAAATTTGTTTTCATTACTGGCAGATGGGTTTATTAACATTACAAAGGACACAACTGATCTACTTCTATTCTCAAGCAGTCAGTTTCCATTTAGTGAGTACAGGTAATTCCCAACTTACCACCATAATTGGAATTGGAATTTCAATCACTAAGCGATAAAAGTCATTAAGCAATTCATCATGTAACCAGACCTGATTTTAAAACTGTTTTATCATGACCATTAAATGAATTGCAATGGTTGTTAAGTAAATAATGTCATTCAGTGAAACTAGTTTCTTTAATTGACTTTGCTTATCAGAAGCTGGTTAGGAAGGTTGCAAATGACAATCCCACGATCACAAAATGCTGCAACTGTTGTAAATGTCTGTAGATATTCTCAATCATCCAGGTTATGGTTGTCCCAAAGGTGCTTTTTCAGGAGACAACTGGACTTTCTCCAGTTGCCTGGTTGCCTCCTGAAAAAGCAACTTTGGGACAACTGTTGTAAATGTGAGCTAGTTCCCAAGTGCCTAAATTATGATCGTGTGATTGTGGGGCTGGTTGGAACTTTGAAGATGGCTTATAAGTCACTTTTTCTAAGGCCATTGTAACTTCATTGTTAAATGAAAGGCTATAAATAAAAGACTGCTTGCATGTTGTTAAAAAAAACCACGTATCTCTGCAATTATACCTTCTGTAATTTCTTAACCCTGATTTTTATGATAATATCTTGTTTAAGTACTAATAGGATCTGACCCCATTTAGCTTTTTGAAATCAATCTCCATTTTAGTTAATTGTTCGGCAATAAGGTTTTTTACTTTAGGATTAATGTGAGCTACACACTTGCATATATCCTATTCTTTCTTTTCAAATGTTCTTCCTTTTTCAGGAATGTTCTGCCTTTTCAGAACCTTCTTGATTTTTTTCAGGTTAAACTGGATCACATGAGACATGTTTCATTTATGTTTCAAAAGACTTGTATTTTTAAAAAGAAATGGCAACTCTAAAATGGTTGATAATAATAATAAAAAAGAAAGTAAGTTTTTATGCCATGCCTTGACTTGTAGCCTTTTTCTCTAAAGCTGTTTATACAGAAGGAAAGCAGTATCAGTAGCTATTTTTTTTTCTCCTGAACAATACCAGCTTTGAGAAGGAAGTTTTCAAAAGGAGCCTGGCACAAAGAAAAAATATTAATCTTCTTCCTACATACTGTAATCAAATCTTTTATCTCCATGACTGCTACTTCTTTACAAGCAATAACACATTTTATAATGATGAAATCCCTTCTCAATATCTTGTTTTGGAATACATTGGAGGGACACGCTGTGGTTAGCAAGGTTATATAGGTAGCCCTCAATTTATGACCACAATTGAGCACCATATCTATGTTGCTAAGTAAGAAATTTCTTAAGTGGGTTTTGCCCCATTTTACTACTTTTCTTGCCACAAGCTGTTAAGTGAATCGCTGCAGTTATTAAATTAGTAGCACGGTTGTTAATTGAATCTCCCATCAACTTTGTTTGTCAAAAGATCACAAAAAGTGATCACATGATCCCGGGACACTGCAACCATCATAAGTATGAATCAATTGGCAAGCATCCAAATGTAAATGCAATGGTCATAAGTGTGAAAAACAGTCATAAGTCCCTTTTTCAGTGCTGGTATAACTTCAAATGGTCACTAAGCAAACTGTTGTAAGTCGAGGACTATCTGTATATAGAAAAAGGGTCTGAAGCCAGGATAATAGATGTCTTAGAATTTTGGATATAGTTTGATTTGGTTTGGGGTTGTATTAATTAATGTACAGTGTTCCTTTAATATATTTTCTACAGTTTGTATTACTGCATATCTCTACATTATTACAAAGAACATGGCTGTTGGACATGAAAAAGAGAGCTTGCAGTAATTTGCTTATAAGTAATTTGCTTATTGGAAGCAAAATTGTCAATCACCAAGTTGCATTTTCTTTTTGTTATTGGACTTTATTCTTTGCCTCATTTTTTCTTTGAGAGGCCTTGTGTGAGGTCCACATGCCTATCAGTTTGGGCATACAAACAAATTATAGGCTAATGCTTTTAACCATAAGCCTCTTCAGTTTGGGATGATTACAGAAAATGCTTGCCAAATTTAATGAGTGGCTGAAACAGAATGAAGTGGTTATCTTCTTTCAGGTTATAATAAGAAAAAATAGCATATTTTTAAATTCAATTTATTGGACAGGCACTAACTGAGATTTGCCAGTTTGATTATTTTAACACAATAGTGTTAAAGTTAATGGAAATAGAAGACAAATGATGCAAAAGAATAGCTATGAAATATGTGATTGTGCAGTTTAAAGACAATGTATCCTAGCCCAAAATATGAGATACAAAGAATAAGCCAACAGACCAAAGCTTAACATAATGTATGAAATAAACTGTGCTCAATAAATTAGCCACTTATTGATCGGTAATAATGTTGATATTAACTCTGCTTTACTGATTTTGTTAGTTAATATATTTTAGTTATTCAGATTTCTTTACAGATCATGTCCCACATGAAATTTATTATTCGTTTATTTTTCTGTTTTCAGGAAATGGGTCTTGCAAGTTAATGAGTCTGGATAAGACGCATCAATGTGGAAGCATCGGCTTCATACATTTTAGGGACAGATTTTTGGTACGCTCGAGAAGAAACAAAATCCCTACCAGAATTGCTGCATTTCATAATGAAGAAAATTAGTCTGAAGACCATTCGTAAATCTTTTAACTTAAATAAAAGCAAAGATGACAGTGACTTTGTTGTAGTTGCACAGCCATCATTAAATGATTTTGGAAAAGACGACTCCTTGTTTGCTAGCTGTTATGATAAAGATTTGGCTAGCTGTGACATCAACAGCGAAGATGACAAAGGTAGCAAAAACAGATCAAAGAGTGAAAGTTTAATGGGTACATTAAAAAGACGACTTTCAGCAAAACAGAAGCAAAAAGGTGGAAAGGGCAGCACGCCATCTGTGAGCTCTGCTGATGAAGATACTTTTTCTTCTTCTTCTGCGCCAATAACTTTCAAAGATGTAAGAGCTCAACGACCTCTTCGGTCCACATCCCTCCGAAACCACCACTATAGTCCAACACCATGGCCCCTTCGGCCAACAAACTCCGAAGAAACATGTATAAAAATGGAAGTGAAAGTAAAGGCCTTGGTCCACTCTTCAAGCCCAAGCCCTGCACTGAATGGTATACGCAAAGATTTCCATGACTTGCAGCCAGACAGCAGGTTCCATGAACAAAACAGTGCATTCAAAAGTACAGAATCTCAGAATGGAGATTTGCATCTTCATATTGATGAACATGTGCCTGTAGTTATTGGACTTATGCCTCAGGACTACATTCAGTACACTGTGCCTTTAGATGAGGGAATGTATCCTTTGGAAGGATCACGTAGTTACTGTCTGGATAGTTCCTCACCCATGGAAGTTTCAACTGTTTCTTCTCAAATGGGTAGTAGTACATTTCATGAAGAAGAGGGTTCAGTGAATGAAGATGTCGTAGTTGCTCCAGATATCTTTGTGGACCAAGCAGTAAACGGTTTATTGATTGGTACAACAGGAATCATGTTGCAAAGTCCAAGAGTTAATGATGTTCCCCCACTCTCACCGTTGCTACCTCCAATACAGAATAATCAAATCCAAAGGAACTTTAACAGCCTGAATGGCACAGATGTCCATGTGGCTGAAAGTATGCGCTGCCATTTGAATTTTGATCCTAACTCTGCACCAGGAGTTGCAAGAGTCTATGATTCTGTACAAAATAGTGGCCCGATGGTTGTAACAAGTCTTACAGAAGAACTTAAAAAATTGGCAAAACAAGGATGGTACTGGGGTCCGATTACACGATGGGAAGCAGAGGGAAAATTAGCTAATGTTCCTGACGGTTCATTTCTTGTGCGAGACAGCTCTGACGACCGTTACCTTTTGAGTCTGAGTTTCCGTTCTCATGGTAAAACACTTCATACTAGAATTGAGCATTCAAATGGTAGGTTTAGCTTTTATGAACAACCCGATGTGGAAGGACATACTTCCATAGTTGATCTAATTGAACACTCGATTAGGGACTCTGAAAATGGTGCATTTTGCTATTCGAGATCTCGATTACCTGGATCTACAACTTACCCAGTGAGACTGACCAATCCAGTATCTCGTTTCATGCAAGTGCGTTCCTTGCAGTACCTGTGTCGTTTTGTTATACGTCAGTATACCAGAATAGATCTGATTCAGAAACTGCCTTTGCCAAACAAAATGAAGGATTATTTACAAGAAAAGCACTACTGAAGGCTTATGGGAAACTTGCAGCTTGCACTTTGGGAATAATAACAACAACAAAAATAAATAAAAGAGTGGTTGATACACAGTTTACAAACTTAATTATTACTTGTTTTTGTTTTTGCCGCCATAATTTCATTTTTGTGCATAAAGAAGAGTAATGCATTTTGAATTTAATGGATATTTGGAGTTTTTCTTTTTTAAAACAATGGTCTCAAAGGGTTTTTTTTAGAAGAGTAAAATAACTCTTTCATTCAGTGTGCAAAATAATCACAATGTGAATGATAAATATTGTCCTTAAATTCCCTATCTCCTTTGCTGCTAATCCACTGTGATTTTTATGCATTTGAAGCACATTTCATGTGTTTTCAACCATAAGTAAAAAAATTGAAACTTGATGGGATATATTTTGTCATTTTCAAATAGTCTTTTTTTTTTGTTCTGTTCTTAATTTAAAAAAAGTTTGGGGTAAAATATTCTAGTATACCGAATTTGGATACATGCTTAAAACAATTCCCTAATATCTAATTAAAAACATATAACTGTAAGTTGGAAGGAATATGTGATCCAATACAGTTATGCATCATACATTTTGAAAGCTTCCTTTCTCCTAAGCAGTTCCATTATTGCAGATGTTGCTTTGTTTCTTTTGTTCATTCTTAAGCATTTTTAAATTTGAAAATAGCCTTTGAAAAATATCTGTAAAATGAATATTGGAAGTCATTAATAATATTCAAACCAAAGCTAAACATTTAAAAATATTTGAAGGGATTATAGAAATCTGATTTAAATAAAACTATTCAGGTAATTTCAGAACTCTGAGATTTGTCTCAACTGAAATTTTTAAAAATTATGTAGCATTGAATTTAAAAATACAGGTAGTTCTCAACTTACAACCATTTGTTAACCAGCCCTTTGAAGTTATGACCCTGAAAATCCTGACTTACAACTGGTCCTTGACGTTAGTACCACCATAGCATCCCCATGGTCGCATTATCAAAATTTGGTTGCTTGGCATGTATTCACGATTGTTGGAGCATTCTGGGATCATGTGAATGCCATTTGTGACCCACCCAGCTAGCTTTTGACAAGCAAAGTCATCAGGGAAGCCAGATTCAGTTAATGACCACATGGTTCACTTAACTGCAGTGATTCTCTTAATAACCATTGCAAAAAAGATAATGACATTGGGCAGAACCTTGCTTAGTAACAGAAATTCTGATTCAAATTGTGGTCGTAAGTTGAGGACTAACTGTATCCTATAATTATTGCAACAATTGGATCTTAAATAGCTCAACGGGAATTTAAATTCCATTAATTTTCTTGGCTGAGGTAACCACATGTATAATCTTTTCCCATGGAAAATGATAAGATTAAGAAGTACTTTGATAGAATATGGCCTCAGTTTTAAATGTGCTTTCCTGTATTGTTCAGTATTAATTTACTATCATTATAATTTAGTTTAATTGGCAAGTGAAGAGAACCTAAATTAACCCCCAAATATTATTTAAATAAAAATGCACGTTTTAAAATTGAAGACAGTGACATTAAGCAGCAAAATAGTCACCATAGGAAATATTCAAGTGCATTACCACTTTCATTTCTGCAAATTCTTATTTGAAAAAAAGGAAAATCCATAAAATTTTGGATACTTGTAAGGGGATAATCTGCCAGGAGCAACAGGATTTCCACAGCCTCAGTATATTGTTTTCTCTCACTTTAGTGGGGTCTGCATAGGAGAAATTTCCAATGAATTGGAAGGCCTATAAATGAGGCTGTTTTACAGCCTGGACCCAGTCTTGATAAAATGCCTTCACCTCTTTTGATGAAAAATGGGGAAAGTTAATGTTAATTGGCTCCACTGCCTTCAGTAGGCTTTAAGTCTGATGGTGTTGTTTGTGTATGTTTTTGTAGGAAAAAAAATGCCAATAGGTTTATAAAGAAATTACAGCCTGTTTAAAAATATTTGTGGTCAAAAGACTATTTCTGCAAGTTGTTCCATGATGAACATTATACTGTGGAAGGAAAGTATTTTTATGTTTATAAGAGTTTCTGTGAACCAAAATCTTAACAAGTAGGAAACTGTATTCTGAAATTTCTGAATAAATTCATGCAATTTGAGAGTGTGGTTTTAAAGTTACAGAAATTAGTTTGTGCCACTGCGATGTGTCTTTCATTTCTTTTGTTTGCATTTTTCTCATTTGAATACTGACGATTATTTTGCTGATTATTAAAACATTTAAAGGGTGATGAAATTTTGAGAAATCTTTATTTTGGGGTATACTCTTGCTTCTTCTACCTGTTTTGTGTTTTTTTTCTGAATGAATTTATACTATTAATATATGAAGGTGCTGCAGTGGCCTGACATCTTCGGTTGTGTGAGTCAATATGCTAAATTTCTATTTTTTAAAAAAACTATTTTTAGATCAGACTGTTTAAGAGAGTATCAGAGAAAAAGTATGTCTTTTGCTCTGGGATATAGATGGGGAAAACAGCTCTCTTACCAAGTTACAGAATAGATTTTGAAAAATAAATTATATAAAGAGAGATGTTCTTAAATTCCTGGGCAAAATTTTTCTATGTGTGTATCTTGTATTTGCCATTCTGATATTTATGCAAAATCTTCATTTTTGTTTCTTAATTTTTACTCCCAAGCAAGATTACAAATTTTATATATAAAAGGCACAACGATATATGATGGTACCATGTTTTGCATAATGAAGAAAAGGAATTTTTTTTTCTACAGTAGGAAAGTACATGTTAAAGTAAAATCCTTGTCTCTAGGATATGTCAAATAAAAGACTGTTTAGTTAGTGGTAGATGAAGAAAGTTCTCTGGAGTAACTAATGTATATTATGACAAAACGTTTTTGAAGTCCCAGTGTTTAACAAAGAATGATTTGAGGGACTATGATGGTATTACAATTCCATATTTAGATTTTTAATAGCCCAATCATATTTCCGGTTATATGGTAGACACTGAACCTGCTGCTACCTTTGTTGCCATCTTTTTATATCTTCAGTTCATTAATATTTAAAATACGTTCTTGTATTGCATGCCTAGTTGTATCCCACACAAAACAAACAAGTTTTTTTTTATTACATAGAACTAGGAAAGACACCATATATTAACAAATGGCCATGTGAATGGGAAAGTCCTTCTTTAGTATACTCCTTCACCTTTCTGTCTGCCCATTATTTTCCAGAGAGCCAGACTAGAATAGCTACAGCCAATGTCATGCACTAGTCCCATTCACTGAACAATAACAAATAAAACCAACAGCAGGAATGAGCCTTGAGCCATCTGCATTTGGCTCAGGGAATATTGTACATCAGTAGGAACAGATCTATTTCGTTCTTCCAAGCTGATGAAGAGACAACCTAGCAAAGGCAATACTATCTTTGTTTTCTGCTTTGGTTGGCTATGGCAGCAATTGGTTAGGTAGAAGGTTGGGAAACACTTGAGAAGTAAATCCACTTAGGTCTTCTGGGCAGTAGCTCTTTAAGGTAGTAAGACAAACAGCTTTGAACATCCTAATCTTCATTGTGCCAGTTAAGACCTCTGCTGTATTTCTCTGTGTGTGTCAATAAGTGGTATGGAACAGGACAAAATAACAGAGTTGGAAGGGACCTTGGAGATCTTCTAGTCCAACCCCTTACTCAAGCAGGAGACCCTATACCATCTTAGAAAAATTGTTATCCAGTCTCCTCTTAAATTGCATAATATATTTTTAAAAAGAATGGAAAATTCTGCAATGACTTTTGATTGAAAATTTCATCAAATATTTCTTGTGAGTTGCCTTCTCTTGCTTGTTTAACCATTGTAGAAAGCGCGTATCTTTTGCCCTGCATAATTATATGTTGCTTTCTGTTCTTCTATCTATTTCTGTTAGTGAGTACTCCCTCATCCAGTGTGACAATTCAGAACAACTACTGAAACATGGAAATGCCAGTTTACAAAAAGTGCTGCAACAAAATGGTATTTTTCTCTCAAATATTATATCGCTTGAGCAAATGCGCTGCTCATGTTGGAGATCACATAGGCTGTTACATGTTTATATTTAGTAATTTTTAAGAAGAAATGTTTATAAGAAAATGGGCAGCCTCAAGATGGAATACCTTAGTTGCCTAACATTTCTTGTAACACAATGAGAAATTTGATTCTATGAAAGGTTTTATACTATTGAAATGTTGACAAAAAAACCAAGTCCATTCTGAGAGTATTGATGTAAACCTAAATTTGATTAATTAAAAAAATACTATAACCTGCATGTTAGCCTAGTTTAAGTTAATAAATGCAATTGGAAAACATTAGTGACATAATTTTTTTTTAAAGTTACAGTAGATTAGCAGAAAAATGAAAAAAATCACTGTATTACAAAGTTAATCACAAAAATAAGACAATAACAAAAGTTGCTTTTATGGTGGCATTTCTCTATTCAACAAACAAAAACATGAGAACTATAGTAAAAAAATGAGTCTAACATGATTAATTTTTGTAGATTGTGAGAGAAGTAAAGGGCCAAGTCAGCCTACATGTACGCTTAGGTAGAAGAATTCAGATTGATTTCAAAAATAAGAGAACCTTTCTTTAAAAATTAACCAAATCTTTTAATAGATTAAACTGTTAGAAGCAACAGATATTTGCAGTATTGCTGAGATGCATCTGTCTTATCTAGTTATCGTTAACTAGATAAGAAAATAATATTGAATTAAAAAGTGAGCACCATAGTCTTAAATGTTACTTGTTTCAGTACTTCCCCAAATCACACAAAGGGATACTTCTTATTGTCTATTCATGAGGCAAACACACATACTTAATCCATAAATTTTATAGACCAAGTATAAGACTGCTTTTACATGCAGCTCATGCCTTTTCTGATCATCAGCACTGGATATAGTGTCTTACAGGAATTCACTGAATAGAGCCAAAACAATGGTTTTCATATTTCAAGGATCTTGTAACACAGCTTGTAAAGAGTATCATGATAAACTTCAAGGGATGTTTACCTCAATCCAGGTCTTTGATGTGGGGAATTTTTTTTCCAGTGGAAAATCTTACATATTGTAGAATTGGAATTAAAAGTAGTAAAGATCTCAATGTATTATTCCCTAACATCTGTAACTGCAAAAATAGTACTTGCCTTTTACAAAACAGTTTTTTTTAGATTGGATTGCTCAAGAATGCAGGTTCCAGCTACTATTATCAATATAATTTATTATCAGATAATATACTACTACCCCTAAATGTACTTATTAGATCCTTGGGTAGAAAGGAAGTGTGATAAGAGCTGGAGATTTAGATAATGTTTAGAAATATTTTTCCATATAAGTTTTGAATAATGATCACATACTCTAATTTTACCCAGGTGATCTTCTGGAAAAAGGGATTAAAATGGAGCTTTACTTATCTCTACCCTGTGGTCAATGTTTAGTTCTGAAGATAAAATCTTGTAAAACCAGGAATGGGATTTTTTTTTTAAAAAAGGCCCAGGTATCTTTATTGTTTATCAAGGTGCTTTATCTCTTTATGAAGCCTAATTGGTGAATTTTACAAAACGTGCTGTTTTTCAGAGAAATGCATTTCTTAATATGTAAATATTGGAATTGTTAAATAAAACAAAAATACCAGCAATATATTGACTGTGAATTCCAGTAAGGAATGGACTTCTGCCACATAACTGAAATTTTTAATAAGCTAAAAGATTATTACATCAGCAATCATTAGTATTGTAAACTTTAAATGTTCTAAAATGTGAATTAAACATTTGTTGACAAACGTTGGGATAGTTCTTAAAAAAAATACTGTAAAGTTGGAAGTATTTGGAAAACGATCCAAACTCTTTATGCCAATAATGGGGTGGGGAGTGGGAATTCTTACCACATTTTGTATTACTGTGTATTGGGGGAAAAATTTATAGTGGTGGTGGAGTGCCCTGAAAATAATACTTAAAATCCAGATTGCTGTAGTTTACACTTTTCTGTATGTTTAAATAATGTGTGCATTGTTTGTATTAAGCACACAACAGAATGAATTATCCAAAGTCCATTGATTTTAAAAGTGTTTTGGTTTGTTAAAAAGATTATAGTAATTTCTTGCACATTTTTTGAAAAAATTGTATAAGAATTTATGTATCTGCTTCTAGATACAGTGTGTAAATAAAAAAAACATTCACAAAAATCTTTGGTGGATATTTTAATGAAATGTCAAAGATTGCATAGGCCCGTCCTCTCCCTCCCATAAACGCAGAAATTTTTTTTGTTCTGCTTCACAATGGATTTTTTTAATGAGTTTTAACCTCCATGCATTCTTAGTATCCTAGGAAAATTGGATGGCATTAAAATTATGCCAAAAATAAAGCCGTTTCACAAAACCCCAGAAGAAACGTATGGAGATTCTGCAGTGTGTGAGCCAAATTCAATTTGTTAGGGCCTCGCTTTTAGCTGCTTTTATTTTACTCAAGCTTATACTTCTGAGATCAGTAAAATGAAGACCCAGATTGTTGGGGTCAATATGCCGACTTTGTAAATCATTTAGAGAGGGCTGTAAAGCACTGAAAAGCAGTATGTAAGTCTAAGGGCTCTTGCTATTTATTGAGAATTACCTCAAATTAAAATTTCAAAATTGCTTTGTTGTCTTGTTATGCTAACTTTTGACTTAGCAACATTTTAAGCTCCTCTTTGAAAAGGAATAGGCTGAACAAACTACTATCAAGCACACTTGCTTCTTGTTTAAGGAGCAATTGTCTGGGGACGGTCTGAACAAAATCAGTTTGTTGGAAAATTGCTGCTCCCAAACAGAATTTGAGGGTAAAAACTTTGCTAAGTAAAATCCAACAACATGGGAGAAGTGCTGAAAAGATTAAGTTTAGAGGACAAAAAAAAAAAAAGGAATCCAAATGCAACTGCTTAGTCGTGCCAACATAGCAGTGTACAAACTTTAGTATGCATTATTACAAATAAACAAACAAACAAAATACTGGATTTTGAGCTTTTGAGTTTTACTTTACTGACATCTAGAGGTTGTATCCACATTTTGGAAACCAACCTTCATATTCCTGCTTCAGAGTTAAATAACAAAGCAAGATACAGTTGGGAAGTTGCCCAGTGCTGTGGGAATGGATGCAGTCCAATATGGAGCAACTCCAATTTGTCTTAAGTGCTTTTTGAGGATGGCTTCCTCTGTTCACATCCCCTGTTGGTATCAAAAGTGCAGAAATAACATTTTTGTGTAAATATAGGCAATCATGACTATTTTGTTCCACTTATTCTTTCTGTTTGAATAATCCGAGATCCAGCATAATGCTGAACCTGTAAATTTCTTTTTAAACCAATTTAAAAGTGTATTTTAATGGGGATATGGCATGTGATTCTGTCTATATGATTTCTATAAAAACAGTGTGTAATCCCAACTCGGACTCTCATGCTAGAAAACAATGGATAAACCTTTTTGCCTATGTGCAGTGACAACTCCCAAAACTGCTATGACTTGGATTAATAAAAAGGGAAAGCCTTATGCTCTGCATTAAATATAATCTTTTTATTAATCCAAGTCATAGCAGTTTTGGGAGTTGTCACTGCACATAGGCAAAAAGGTTCCAGTATTTTACTCGCTGCTTTGAACTTTTCTTCTTTTTACTCAAAAGGAGAGATGATAAGAAATGAAAATGCTTTGTACATGCTAAACGTGAGCTCATATCTCATCTCAAAATGGATGCTGAAGCTTTTTTCTACTCTACTAGAAAAAGAAAACCAACAGAATTGATCTACCCTATCACTCAAACAGAGAAATAACAATGCAAGACAGTTTTGAATGCAACAACTGACATAAAGAGGAAATAGTAAGGTAAACCTATCTTCAGCCCTTTTTGTAGCTCCTGAAGCACCCCAGACAGCTGATGCATAGATCCAGAAAGATTCAAAATTGCAACTCTCAGCTCATTTGAAGAAGGGGGAGAGAAAAAGAGCATATGAGGCCTCCAAGAGGCAAAATATTATAATTCCTGTTTTTAATGTCTGCTCACCTACCTCCCAACCAAGAGAAAAAGAACCCCAAAGCTTCAGCCCTGCCCTTTCAAGTTCAGATCTTATCTGACTCATCACACACTTGGAGATTATCTTGCAGCTCTGTCCCAGGAGAAACAGCATGTTCATAGCCTCAAATGTAGCCTTCAAACATGTTTGTGGCAATGTCAAATCTCTTCTGTTTAGTCCTTCGGGGACTAATCAATATATATAATTGGGCATCAAAATGATGAAGTGTGGATGTTTATTGTCAAAGGGAAATTGCTCTTTCAGCCATCCAAGGAATTATGATATTTTTCAGTAAACTCTGGAATATTCCTGCACAAGTTGAAAAACTTGATAGTATTTTCAAGACACTGACCATAAATTAGGTATTGGAATCTCAGCAATTTTGCAAACTTCAGCAACTGCTTGCACAGATAGTCCTTGACTTACAACATTTCATGTAGTTACCACAGCTCTGGAAAAAAAGTGACTTGTGACCACTTTTCACACTTATGACTGTTGCAGCATCCCCATGGTCATGTAATCAAAATTCAAATGCTTGGCAACTGTCTCATATTTATGATGGTTGTAGTGTCCTGGGATCATGTGAAAATTTGTGATCTTGGATAAAAGTGTGGGAACTACAGCTCCCAGAATCCTCAGCCAGTTTTTCATTCCAACTTATTTGGATTGCAAGTGTTTGAGGGAGGCTGCTATATACACACTCCGAAGAGTGTTTTTAGCCTACAGAGTTCGTCTAACTATGTTTTACAAATACATATAAAACACTTTGTCTTTCAAAAGAAATCTTTTAACTTTGAGTTCAAAGGTAAAGAACAAGGTCATGTTTACTCCCAGTTGAGATAACAAAAAATATTAACATCTGTCAAGTTATATAATATGGATACATTTAAAAATTAAGCTTATAAATCTAACAACTTTTTATCTCAAAATCCTGGGATTTTAAATTCGATTTCTGGTGCCCAAACTTGCCAACTCACGGGACATTTAAAAAAAGAATCTGAAATGAATTTATGGTGTAAACAATCATTCCTCGTACATGTTTCAAAACAAAATGAAAGATAAGAAGCTGAGCAGGCACAAATAATCGAGTCCTCTCACAGTTTGAGAAAAGGTGGATCACCCAAAGGATCCTGTTTTTTTTCTCTATTCTTCTGGAATTGCTATGGTATGCAGTGAGTTGATGCCAAAACTGAATCAACACAAAAGCCTTCAAACAGTCATAGTGATCAGGGTACAAAATTATGCAGGCTGAACTATAGGATAGTATATGAGAGGGGAAACGGAAAGCCGTTTCATTTCCTCTTTAAAATACTTGTTAATTCAAGAATTGATATGTATACTCTTATTTGACCTGTGGCATCTTAACAGCACTGAGCTGGAAAAAAAGAGGTGTATACATTATATGAACATACATGTATAGGCTGTTAAAGTCCTAGGCCACACACACACAAAAAGCCAGTTAAAATGACAAGCAATAAAATATCAAATAAATAGGTTTCAGATCTGGGCTGCAAAATGTGTTAAAAGAGTGTTGTTGTTTTTTTGATATTGCTACTGCTATCTAGATTTCTGAAGACCAGAACCTTTAGCCCTAGTTAAATGAAATTTAATCTTAAATGTGTCTTGGCAAAATACATTCAGGTGAGTTGAGTAATAAATTTCTTAGAGACTTTCAAGGAAGTCATTATACAAATTTCCCTGAAAATATTAGGCAAAGAATAGATGATGCACTACAGATAGAAACAATTAAACATCTTGCTTTTTTGTTATCTTCCTGATGACTTCCAATATGCTATTTGTCATAAAGTTTTTTTGTATGTAATCAGTATGAATAAGCAGAGATAGGACTGATTTCTAGATGATGTGGCAGTTAGGAATTAGTCATGATGCCTAATGCTGCTTCTAGCTTGAGAGAAGCATATTGCCGGAGAACCAAAAGAGAAAAGGGTTTACTGACTTCATGGCTTGCTTATGGGGTTCCCATATAGTCTTGTATTAGTCACTGAAAGAATAAGGATACTGAATAACAGCAATAAGACTAAAGGGCTTTCAGAGTAATGGTTATGGTTAGGTTTATCTTCCATGAAAGTTATCCAATTCTTTTTTAAAAGCTGCTTCGGTATGCATCCACTGTATACTTGGGGATTTATCAATCCACTGTATGACCTTGGATACCCTCTGAGTCAATAAAACATAATCTTTATCCCTTTTTTCTTTATGATACATCATTGTATAAATTGTACACTTCTCCAAAATTCCAACTGTTTCTCACAAGAAAGTTTTTATATTCCATTAATAATTTTGATTGTCTTTTCCCAAGTTAACCTATCTGAAGTTTAGCAACTACATTTTCGTTGTTTCATTTCTAGCCTCCTTCTTAAAAGTTTTGATTTAACAAGTATCACACAGAGTAATCTTATGAGCACATCTTCCTAAGTCTCTTTCCTAATTAGTTGCTGCCGATTGAAATCCTATAAGTATATGTGAATATTTTTTTTCTGTTCTAAATGTATACTGTATAAGTGGGTATGTTTGTGTGCATAAAGTGATGACATTTAGAACAAAAAATATTCACATATACAGGTGAAATTGAAAAATTAGAATATCATGCAAAAGTTCATTTATTTCAGTAATACAACTTAAAAGGTGAAACTAATATATGATAGACTCATTACACGCAAAGCAAGATAGTTCAAGCTGTGATTTGTCATAATTATGGCTTACAGCTCATGAAAACCCCAAATCCACAATCTCAGAAAATTAGAATATTACATGCAATCAATGAAACAAGGATTGTACATAGAACAATATCGGACCTCTAAAAAGTATAAGCATGCATATGTACTCAGTACTTGGTTTGGGCCCCTTTTCCAGCAATTACTGCCTCAATGTAGCGTGGCATGGAAGCTATCAGCCTGTGGCACTGCTTAGGTGTTATGGAAGATCTTCAATAATGGCCTTCAGCTCTTCTGCATTGTTCGGTCTCATCTTTCTCTTGGCAATGCCTCATAGATTCTCTTTGGGGTTCAGGTCAGATGAGTTTGCTGGCCAGTCAAGCACAGTAATCCCATGGTCATTGAACCAGGTTTTGGTGCTTTTGGCAGTGTGGGCAGGTGCCAAATCCTGCTGGAAAATGAAGTCAGCATCCCCATAAAGGTCGACTGCAGAAGGAAGCATGAAGTGCTCTAAAAGTGCTCCTGGTAGACGGCTGCATTTACTCTGGACTTAATGAAGCACAGTGGACCAACACCAGCAGATGACATGGCTCCCCAAATCAACACAGACTGGAAACTTTACACTGGACTTCAAACATCTTGCAGTGTGTGCCTCTCCATTCTTCCTCCAGACTCTGGGTCCTTGGTTTCCAAATGAGATGCAAAAGTTGCTCTCATCAGAAAAGAGGACTTCGGACCACTCAGCAACAGACCAATTCTGTTTTTCTTTAGCCCAGGTAAGACACTTCTGACATTCTTTGTTGTTGACAAGAGGAATGCAACATTTGAAGTCCATGTCCAGGATCAGTCTGTGATGCACTGATTCCAGCCTCAATCCACTCCTTGTGAAAGTCCCCAACACTTTTGAATGGCCTTTTCCTAACAATCCTCTCCAGGTTGCGGTCATCCCTGTTGCTTGTGCACCTTTTTCTTCCACACTTTTTCCTTCCACATAAATTTCTATTAATGTGCTTTGATACAGCACTTTGGGAACATCCAACTTCTTTTGCAATTACTTTTTGAGGCTTTCCCTCCTTATGGAGGGTGTCAATGATGATTTTCTGCACAACTGTCAGGTCAGCAGTCTTTCGAATTATTGTGATTCCTACTGAACCAGACTGAGAGACCATTTAAAGGCTCAGGAACGCTTTGCAGGTGTTATGGCTTAATTAGCTGATTAGAGTGGGACACTTTGAGCCTAGAATATTGAACCTTTTCACAATATTCTAATTTTCTGAGATTGCGGATTTGGGGTTTTCATGAGCTGTAAGCCATAAGCATCTCATTTACGACAAATCACGGCTTGAACTATCCTCCTTTGCATGTAATGAGTCTATCTCATATATTAGTTTCACCTTTTAAGTTGCATTACTGAAACCACAGTATCTTATTGCGGCGGTTGGAGCGGTTGGGAGTGGGGGGCTCCGTGTTGCGGTGGTTCACCTTCCTCTCCGACCGTTCGCAATTCGTGTTGACAGGGGGGCAGAGGTCGGCCCCGAGGCCCATACTGTGTGGGGTGCCTCAGGGGTCGGTGCTCTCGCCCCTGCTGTTCAACATTTATGTGAAGCCGCTGGGCGAGATCATCCGTGGCTTCGGGGTGGAGTTCCATCAGTACGCTGATGACACTCAGCTGTACATCTCCACCCCAGGCCACCCCAACGAAGCCGTCGAAGTGATGTCCCGATGCCTGGAGGCCGTGCGGAGTTGGATGGGTCGTAACAGGCTCCATCTCAACCCGACCAAAACCGAGTGGCTGTGGTTTCCTGTGCCCAGATACAGCCAGCTGGTTCCTTCGCTGGCCGTGGGGGTAGAGGTTCTGACCCCCGTGGAAAGGGCGCGCAATCTGGGCGTCCTCCTGGATGTACGGCTGTCTTTAGAAGAGCACATTACGGCCGTCGCCAGGGGAGCTTTTTATCAGATTCGTCTGATCCACCAGTTGCGGCCCTTTCTGTATCTGGGCGCACTTCGCACAGTCACTTCCGCCCTCGTTATCTTCCGCCTGGATTATTGCAATGCTCTCTACATGGGGCTCCCCTTGAAAAGTCTCTGGAGGTTACAGTTGGTCCAGAATGCAGCCGCGCGGGTGATTGTGGGTGCCCCTTGGAGCTCCCACGTTACACCGCTTCTCCGCAGGCTGCACTGGCTTCCTGTGGCCTACTGGATTCGATTCAAGGTGGTACTGATGGTATTTAAAGTGCTCCATGGCTCGGGACCTGGGTACTTACGGGACTGCCTACTGCCATCGTCAACCTCCCGCCGCCCAGTACGCTCCCACAGGATCGCCCTACTTGGGGTACCGCCGCCTGGCCGCTGTCGGCTGACGGCCCCAAGAGTTCGGGCTTTCTCTGTGGGAGCTCCCTCCCTATGGAATGATCTCAATAAATGAACTTTTGCACGATATTCTAATTTTTCGAGTTTCACCTGTACTTACAGGATTTATCTCGTTTTCATTTTACTTACATACTTAACAGGATTTATCTTGTTTTCATTTTATTTCTTTTAATGGCTCTTTGAAATCCCTCATCTTTTACTCCTACAAAATATTTCAATTTCCTCCGCCAATTGGGATTGACATCACATTTCAGAATCATTTTAATAAATTAAAAATCATTAGTTCTAATACAGATTCTTGGAGCATTCATGAATCCTTGCATTGTGAGAGGCATCCATTTATTTTTCACTTTGCTTTCATACTTAATTATTTACTGATCCATAAGATAATTTGTCTTCTTATCTCTTGATTCTAAAATACACTTTTCCAAAAATCCAAACAATATGTTCCATCTCATTATTATTTACAATCCTCATCGATCAGAGGAACAGGGGCTACCTTTGCTGATGGTTAAAAAAAATATTCAACATTAGCAATATTATTTTTCCTCATCAGTAGAACCAATCTTTCTACCGGATAAGCTTGTTCACACCTAAGACTTGACTGAAGTGTCACCTTTATTTACATCATTAATTCAGATATTTCCCCCACTTGTTTTGTTCTTTAAACCAAGCAGTTTTAATTCAGTTTATTTCCACAAGTCACTCCTTATAAGAATTTTTCAAATACTAGATAATACTTGCCTGAAACCAAAACCATCCTAGTGGGCTGTAAGTATTAGTTGTGTGTATTAGTATTAGATACTGCACTTGAAGCAATATCAACAAGAATGCTTAAGGAGCTAATAGTCTGTAGAAATTCTCAGTCATCCAGGTCATGGTTGTCCCAAAGGTATTTTTTCAGGAGGCAACTGGACTTTCTTATTTTTCTTTTTTGAAGACTTTTCGCTTCTATGAAGAAGCTTCTTGGACAAGAAGTGAAACATCTTCAAAGAAGAAAAACAAGAATGTCCAGTTGCCTCCTGAAAAAGCACCTTTGGGGTTTGAGGAGCTAGTAACTATGTATATTTGTATAAGCAGCTGTATGGCACTCCACTACTGTGTGTTTCTGTACAATAATACTATGCATTCAATTTTAGTTCATACCTCCATTTAATCTGTAGGAATATGGGGATACTGTCTCCAAGTAATGAGTGCTGATTATACCAGTGCCATTCAGATATGCCTATTTTTATCCAATATATGTTTTTTTAATGTTATATTTTCTACTTTCCTAGGATGTAAGAAAAGGGTAGTGTTAAAGTAGAATATTTTACGCCTCAGCATAATTGGGATAAATGCTTCTTCAGCCAATCATAAGATTTTGATTGTTTACAAGCCCATCTAGCAATGCATGGAACAGCAGTTATAGCTTACTACCGGACTATGTCATTTGAAAATGCAGCAAGATTTAGTTATTAAAGTGTAGTTGCTTGCAGTATAAGGTGTACCAAAGATAAGATGCACAGTTAATAAATCTTGTGATTCACTTCATTATTTTCTGGTGAAAGACCACTATATTTTCTATACTAGCCATACTTTCTTTTCAGTGGCTAGTTTAAAAATCTATTGAGCTAATGTTACTTTTAGGAGCTATAATGAGCTTCCCATTCTTAATGTTTCCTTTCTTATCAGCAAGAAGATTGAGGTGCACATTAACTAGCAGCAAAGCTAGTTAAGTTTCTCAGTCAGTGAGAGAAAGAATGAGAAAGCAAAGAAGGTGAGAAATAAATAAAAAGCAAAAACTGCTTGAAATGGAAGATCTCTCCAGTTTTGAGTCTCCTTTGTAGTTGTTTATGTCGATGCTTAATTATAAACTTTTTTTAAAAAAAAAAATCTTCCTCTTTTCTTTTTTGGAAATAAGTAAATCAAAGACAGACTTGATTTCCTTACTTCCACAGTTTTCTCTAAACATTTTACTTGGGATTGGTCAGGAGAATTTCCTACAATCTCAGTATGTCATATTCTTTGGGTTGTTTACATTTTTGCAATCTTCAAATTAAATAAAAAGAAAAAAAACCATTTTGAAGATACATGACAAAGCAATTCACTCTTCAAGGGAATTATCTGGAATGCTCTCTGATTTAATATGTGGTATACCATTGATTGCTATTTCACAATTGCCTTATCGCTGTGCTCTATGTAGCTTGCTTGTTAAAAAATTGTGTCCATCTTGGAGAGTGCAGTACTACAGAATAGAGAGGGAACAGCTTCCCTCAGAACAGTTCATTTCATACTTTTTATCCAGGTTTTCAGAGATAGATACATCTACCCCGCCACTGAAAGAGAGAAAGCAGGAGAGGACCATGGACAAAGAGTTAATATTTTTAACTTTGCTAATCAGTTGGAAATAAATTGTAAAGTCCATGTACTCTCCATGATCAAATGCTAAAACTCAGCATAGAAGAGGAAGGTGCTGGACATACTGCCGAGGAAGAAACTAGAGATGTAATGGACTTAATTGTTTAACATTCTCTCCCAAATAGAGGAAAAAAGTAGCATTTAGTAGATTTGAGGCACTGAAAAGTATATTGGTTACTGCCTCATCTGCCTACAAAGTGCTTTAGACCTTTAGACCTATGAAATGACATGACTGACACATCTATGAATCCTTGATAAAGAGGCTAATAAAATTTAAGCTTCGCAGCAATAAGGAGACAAAGCAGTTTGAAGCAAGATATGGTCTTAGCGAAGCATTATAAAATGGTATTAATACTTCATGTGATCTTGATTCTATTTATCTGTTAATGTAGTATAGAACTGCATTGAGGTTTTGGGGGCAAGTGTAGCATACTGCTGGGTCATATTTAAGTGATTGTCCACTAGGATTCCAAGTTCCCTCTCACCTTTATTACTATTGAGCCAGGTACCACCTATACTATACCTATGCATCTGTTTTTTCCTGATTAAATGTAGAACCTTGCTTTTACATTATAAATTTTTATTCAGTCTAAAAATGTTCAGCACAGTCACTAAAGACTCAAAGGATCTCAGGGGAGGA
Organism: Bungarus multicinctus; assembly: GCA_023653725.1. Taxonomy (NCBI): domain Eukaryota; kingdom Metazoa; phylum Chordata; class Lepidosauria; order Squamata; family Elapidae; genus Bungarus; species Bungarus multicinctus. The sequence continues at coordinate 39,753,710 of CM042846.1, read as the reverse complement.
CAAAAATGCCCACCTCATTCCAAATTTGTATTGCATCATGGGTGTGCACTGCTTCCATATATTATGCCAACAGTACAAAGGTTACAATAGTTCAATTTAATTAATCTTTCCTAGGAAAGCTTGGGAAATGATCCCTTGGCTAAGACCATTTCCTAAATGTTAAGAATGGTGCATAACTGGAGGACAGTCTACTTTATTTGACATATGCATTGGCTTTCCTTCTAGTCTAAATGTAGCTTTATTTATGGCAAGATTTGGGATGTGGATTCCATAATTTGCTTCTTACAAATGTTACTGGTGTTTTTTAAAATAATATTGAGCTGAAAGACAATAAACAGTGAAATATTATATTGCCTTCATCACTTGTTAAAATTTGCTTTTCCATTCCCCTCCCCCCCACTTTTCTTCTCTTTCCAATGTAGGATATTTTTCTCCTGTAATAAAAGGCTCTAAATGCTTGAGCTTTTTTTAGTTTTGTCTCTTTCAGTAATTAGATGTTTATTTTTCATGCTATTGTATGTATATTTCTAAAGTTCTGAAGAAGAGAAAAATCCGTGTCAGTCTCTTGAGGATTACACCACCTGGTGGAAATTTTTCAGTAATGCCATGTTCTCTGAATTCACAACAGTCCTTTTGAAGAAAAAAAAAATCCATCAGCAGAAAATTAATTCTGAATATATATATGAATTACCTAAAAAAACCTCTCAGCAAACTGCAGTTGCTTTTTCCATCTAAAATTTATGGTATCTGTATGGAAAGTGTCTTCATATCTAAACTCTTTCTGTCTGGCCTGAACAACTTATGAGGTTATTTCTGTACTGGGGGAATGAGAAAAATATGAAAATACTTCACTATGCTCGAACACCTTTTCCTCCTGTTCCATGACCACAGCAGATATTCTTTTTATGACCATAACAACTCATCAAGGCTTTGGTTGCACCAATTTTCAACAGAAATTTGAAGTTACAGTAGTAACATTTAATACAGAGGTTAGTCTTTTTTATTAATTCAGAAATGTCCACGGCTAGCCATAGTGCTAGCCAAACTTGGATAGAGATATTATATGGACAGGCTCCATCATTTTGTATTTGTGTCACTAATTTTGCATGCAAGTATTTAATGATAAGAGTTTGGGTCAGGATTAGGACTGCACTTTCCCCATGTTTATAAATGAAAGTAAGAAAAAGTATAAAAATGGATATTACACAGGAAAATAGAAATCTGATTTCCAGCATGGACAGTGAACCCATATGCAATAAAACTACAGTTTTATTATTATTTATTACGTTTTTCAGCACAATCTGCATATAGTGTCAAAACTAAAGGACATTCTTACACATTGGCAACAACTAAAATATAGAAATCAGCGTAAATTGGCATCTTGATAATTACAGATTTGATTAAAATGCACATAAAGCTTCCCTATTTTTTCACGTTTCCACATTTAATCCCCCAAGAGTGGATTCTCAAGATAAAGGATAAATGCCCTTACATTTGTTTCCATAATGTGTTGTTATGTAATGATTACATGATGATGTTAGGGTTTACTAAGAACCCAAATGGTTGGTTTACCATATATGGCTGTGACAACCATGATGTCTCTTTGCAATTACTGAAGCCAGGATCCTGATTGGCTGCAAGAAGCAGGCTTACAATAAAACAGGAAGCCAGAGAGCACCTCCCTCTCTCAATTGCTGTATTTGAGCTCCGGTGTTGCTATTTTGCTTGCTGATTATCCTGTATCTACTGTATTGACTGCTTAACTGTGTATGACTTATTGAACTACTGCTTGACATTGAATATTGGACTGTGCCTATATCTTGTATATATAACCTTAACCTTTATAGCCTTTACCTTCTGTGGTTGTGTAACTTTGTGAACATTGCTACAACTTTGTGTAACTTTGTGAACATTGCTACAACTTTGCACACTGCCTTCGTTTGTTACATAATCCTTGTTACCAAGGATGCTCTGCTAATACTTATCATTGGTTATGGGCCCAGGCCCACTGTCAAAGGTGATAGCGTGAACTGAGTGAGTCACTGTACAGAAGGTTCATTGTGGTAAATGGTTGATGTAAAGATGGCACAAGAACATATGTCCAGCTTAGATATGATTACCCGATTGGATGGCACCAACTACATTACCTGGTCCACCAAGTAGAGTTTACTCTTGAGGAGAGAGGGCCTAAGGAATGCTGTTGTCGAGCCACTGGATGTAGACGCTTTGGATGCCTCGAACGATGCTGACCGGAAGAAGCTAGATGATTTTGCCAGAGACAACGAGAGAGCTTTGTGCAGTTATCGGACTTACTCTTGGTGATTCACAGCTTGTGCATGTTTGTGGTGTGGAATCTTCTGCTGAGTGCTGGAAGACCTTCAAGAAGCTCTATGTTAGAGACAGTGTTGGTTCTCATATTAATCTAACACGAAAGCTGTTTAGAGCGCGTATGCATAAGGGAGGTGATATGTTTGCTCATTTGGAGTACATGAAGAGAACTCTGCAACAACTTTATGAACAGGAGCTGATTTTTTCTGAACTTCATCAAGTCTATATATCCTTTCCTCTTTAGATGACTCTTATGATGACTATGTATCTTCACTTGAGGTGTTAGCCAAGGAAGAAATGACTTTGACTAACATAACAGGGAGGCTAATAGAAGAATCAAGATGGCTGAAATGACAGACAACAGCTGAGACAAGATGACAATCTACGGCTGAGGAACGAGCTGCAGTTTATGTTGTTAAAAAATGTTATACATGTGGGGCTAAGGATCATTTGGCTAGAAATTGCAAGAAGTAAAATATACAGGGTAGACAGTTGAAAAAGAAAAGCAAGAATTTAGCTGTGTGTAATACTGGTTCAGCAGGAAACCATGATAAATGGATTGTGGATAGTGGAGCATCACAATGTATTACTAATAGAAAGCAACAGTTTGTTCACATGGAGCATAGTGCTCTAAGTATTTTGCTGGCTAATGGCTGGAAGCTCAAGGCTTCAGGACAAAGTAATGCATTCTGTTCATGTCTCAATGAGGAGTTGCCCATGCTATATGTGCCTAGCGTGACGTATCAGTTGTTATCAGTGAGTGTACTGATAAAGAGGGGTATACGGTAACATTCAAAAGGTTAGAATGTGTGCTACAGAAACAAGGGAAGTATGTTACCGCTAGACTTGATAATGGCTTGTTTATGTTACAAGATAACCCAGTTCTAAACACTAAGGTGGGGTTTGAGAACAGAAAGCCACATGACTGAATGCATTTACCTATTACACAGACATATGGGGCATGTTAATTTTAGAGCGTTAAGATGAATTGTGGAATTATCAAAAGGTATCAGGAAAAAACCCTGTAATCACTATGTAGATTGCAATGTTTGCAACAAGGAAAAGAGTAAAATAACTCCTGCTAATAGAACAAATGGTTTTAAAGCCAGTGAGCCTCTGCAAGTTATAGTATCAGACTTGATCGGTCCAAAGGAACCCAGCTTTGGGGGAGTGAGGTAATATTAAGTATTTTAGATCTATATTCTCGATATGGGTTTTGTTATCTAATGAAAAGCAAGGCTGAAACATGTCAGAATTTTACCAATTGGTTGCGGTTTGTGGAATGAAAGACAAAACATAAAGTCATGACATTAGTGACTGATAATGGGTCATTATCATTATTTGTTGCGTAATCCTTGTTACCAAGGACGCTCTGCTAATACTTATCAATTACTTTTAATTGTTATTACATAATTTATATATTTGATTTATTATATTTTTAAGCATTCTTTATAACTTTATAAGTTACTCAAGGTAGTAATAGACATAGCATTCCTTCTTCCTCCTTTTCTCTTCTGACAACAACTCGAGATAAGTTGGGCTGAGAGAAAGTGACTGGCCTACAGAGATGGTATTCAGCAGGTTCTGACCAGTTCTGGAGAACCGGTAGTGGAAATTTTGAGTAGTTCGGAGAACTGGCAAATGCCACCTCTGACTAAAGATTTTACAGTATCATTCCCCTGCCATGCCCACCAAGCCATGCCAACAGAACCAATAGTAAATTTTTTTGAATTCCACCACTGGCCTAATAGGACTAGAACTCACAGTCTCCTGATTTCTAGCCTGTTACCATTGCACCAAATTGGCTGTATAATACTTGACTGTTTTCCAAAACTCAAATTAGGAAGATACTTCCTTGATAAAGTAAAAGTCTGTTATGCAATGAGATGACAGTTTATTCCCAGGACAGTTTTCCCCTGATTGTGCAAACATGACTCGGACCAGTTCCCCACCTCACATAACTCTGTCAGGCCCAAAGGAACTATTCTGCCTCTAAATGAAGCTGCTGTATAAGATGTATGCTGAAAAGAAAGAAGCATCTCTTAACAAAGACTGAATGTATAGAGGCAGCAAATATGCCAGTAGCTAAGGCAAATCTAATAACAAAAGTGGCCAAAATAACTTGATGGTAGACATCTTATCCTTTCAATGTTTCTCCACTTGCTAACAAGAAACTGGCTCTTTCCAATTCCTTGTCACCTCTAAAATTCACAATGTTTCTTAAGAATGAAATGGTTCTTCTTATACAATCAAACTGATCTTGTTTTTGCTAAATCAGGGGTGTCAAATTCGCATCATCATGTCATTGTCATGACTTTTTTTCCCTTTGCTAAACTGGGAGTGGGCTGAGTGACTGGCGTGTGATGCATCCGGCCAGTGGGCCATGAGTTTAACATCCCTTCTCTAAATGATCCCAAAAAACTGACAGCAAATCAGAGCCCTAGAATTTCCCATCCACAATTTAAAAATTTATTTAAAAAATCTTTCTCAATGATCCATTCTTCTTCCTTAATAATCTAGAATCCAACAACCATTGTTTCAGTAAAATATGACCTTCCTCCTCCAGTAGTGCTCCATGTTTTGCACCATCAACAGATCAGTTTGTCATTTGCTGGTCTCTGTTACGATTCTTAGAGGCTTGTGTTATGATTCTTTTCTGGAGGCCTTAAAACCAATGCAGTGTCCATGGGAAAAAAATAATTGATTATTGGTGATAAACCATCAATGCTTTTAATACTTCCATAGCATAAGACAACTAATTATTAATGTTTTGTTGGAAGTTAAAACCCACTCCTCTCCTAGGAAAATGAAATATTTTAGGATATGCTAAAAAGGCAGAATATTTTCTCTAAAAAGAGTAGAAACTCAGAAGCAGTAAATCACTTCAGAAGCAGAAACTCACCCCCCACTCACTTTGTTAAAGGGCCATTACTCTGGGTAAAGTTATCATAGGAATTGCCCAAAGCCCTTTCATTACATCATCATCCAGCAAGGCTCAACCAAGCCTGGGACTCAGAACAGCCTTCAGAGTTGCCCCTGCATGGCCCCATGGGAGTCTGACAACCAGTCAGAATACAAGCTCAAATTCAAATCCCAACAGAGGGTATAAAACAATTTCACTATCAGCATATCAGCCCTTCTTTCTTCACCCAAGGCATGTGGTCCTGTCCACCAATTAAACCATCTTTCCCAGTCACCATGTTTCCAGTGTCTTTCTTCCCCACTTGGAACTGAACCCAGAAGGATATTTCTTCCAACAAGTTTTAAACTGATATCCATTCTACTATAAGAAAATGTGATATCATAAAACAGATTTTTGAAACCCTTATTAAAAAAAAATTATTAAAATGTAGCAAACACATGTACATTTGTAAACTTCCAGGTTGCACATTCACATATGATGAAATGACCTTGCATTAATCAGAATATTTATATTCTGGGCATTTTTACACTAATGCATGTAAAAGAGAAAAGCAACCTGTATGTACATTGTGTTACAACTGCACATTTGTATTGTGTTACTATACAAATGTGTAGATCAGAAACCTTGATATCCATGTGCATATTTAGCATATGTATGAAATGCTATTAATGTCACATTACACACAAATGCACACATAAATATGAAACTCCTATCTGTAGTGAAGATTTGTTTACTAAAGGCGTCCTCTAGTGGTGAATTATATTATTTCTTGTCTTAAAACTCCCACTTTCATAGTTAATAATGCCTTAAATACTGTACAGCAATTCAAAACATGCTTCTTAAAAGGAAAATTCTGAAATTCAACTGTAACTAATAATGCATTTACATTTTTTATTTTAAAAATAATATATTTTTTATTTTAACAATTTTAATGCTTTTAGATTATAATTCCCTAAATAAAGTCTTAGACTTCAAATTTAGTATGAGATCTAACATAACTTTTCTTTATTTTAACACCATCATGAACAAAACTGACTTTTTCAAAACATTCTCTTTTTGGACAGTTGGGATCTAACATGAAACACTATTACGTCCACTTATTTCATGGTATATTTGCATTTTGATAATATTAAAAGACGTTGAAATGAACAAAAGGATTTCAAAGACCACAATACAGTTCCAATATATATGGTGATCCTGACTTTCTGAAGCACTGAAAGGATTATTAGGCCAGGAGCTCAGCTGTGCATTGCCTGTAACTAAGGGCAGACAATTAAATTGTCCAAAGGCAGAAATCATAATGAGAATACCGGCTGAAGGTCAGAAATGGGAGCAAGACAAGAGCAAGCAGTTGAAATAAAATCAATGAGAAGAAAAGTCAGCAGCCGTGACAGAGGTTAAAAGGAATTGATGCAATTGGTAGTAAAAAGTTGGTGCTATTGTTCTGACAGAGACAAGATGCTTTGGAACAAATTTGGGGATTGCTTAACTATTCTGGTTGTGCCAAGCAAGTGAAAGAAGTGCCTTGCATTATGTGAGAAAGTAAAGGAAGCATGAAAATTGCTTTAAAATCTGTTTACACAGATCCTGCCTCTCTCTTTCTGTCATGGACCTGTTGGAGCCTGAGTCCATGGAGGGTGATTAGCCGGAGCTGGGGCTGACAGAGGTTGAGGGAGCAGCTTTGTTGGCTTCGGAGGAACATGGGGAGGAGCAGGACGAGGCTTGCCAGCAGGGAAGAATGGGGACAGGATGACCAAAGAGGGGGGAAGAAAGGGAAGACAGTGGAAATGAGAAGCAACGGAGCTCAGGCGATGAACAAGGACTGCCTCCTCCTAATCCCTGAGCACGGAGCGTGGAGAGGAGGTAGGAGCAGCGCAGGTCAACCCAATAGCTCAGGAGGAGAGCACCCCGCTCCTCTTCACAAGGCACACTTGGGCCCTGAGACTTAAGGTGATGCTGTGGGGAGGGGTGCTTGTTAGGAACAAGTGCTGAATTCATGGAGTTTTGTTTGCCGTTGCCAACATCTAGAGTTTGCTGGACTTCTTGCCTTATTACTATCTTGTTCCTTTGCTTCGCTGGACTTCTTGCCTTGAAGCTGTTGTGCTAACAGCATTTTGCTGGTCTACTTGCAGCCAGAGACTGCTGGAGGTGTGTGTGTTTGTGAGCACTTTGTTCTGGGACTTACCATAAATGTGGAAGTGTTTGGTGGAAAGTTGGAGCAATAAAAAGGGCTGTATTGCCTCCATGCCTTGCCCCGGGTCATCACATTCTCTCTACGTAAGTATCCATGCTCAAAGGATTCCTATACCACTAATCACAGGGTTCTGGTGAAAGGAATGACACAGCTCCATCACAAGTCACTGTGCTTGGAAGAAACTGAACTGTGACATTCTTCACCTTGAGAAACGTCTTGATGGCCGAGAGAATAAAGCTGACCAACTCCCCAGCTTAAATTGCTCATTTGAGTGTTTTTATTATTATAACCAGGCTTCCCTACTTTCTTTTCCTGGCTATATTCTATTATTGTGGACTAGTTTATTTATTATTTAGGTAAGCACCTCCGATGCCAAAAAACAGGATAAAATAAAAATGCTTATTATAGTTGTAATGGGATGTGATTTTATTGCACGCTAGTCAAATATCTGCCAAAATACAGCAGAATAAAGACAGGGAATCAAAGTTAACCTCTTGGAGTCCATGGCATCATGCAGTTTCCAGGTGGCTGGAAACTTTCTTTCTTATCTAAAAGCCAATGAGTCTTCCAGAAATAAATTAAATAAAACCTCTGTTGCGGTTGTAATGTAATGTGTGATTATGGCACATGATATGAGCCAGTTTAAATGTTACAATCTCTTTTTGAGAAAGGCCAACATTTTGTCTTTTCCAGTGAGTCCTTTCTTCTCATCTGGTGGCCAAAGTGTATGAGCTTCAGTTTTAGTATCTGTCAATTATTAATTCAGTGACCACTCAAAGTTACAAACAATGCTGAAGAAGGGGGACTTATGACAGGTTCATGGAAAAATACAAGTATGTAATTACTAAAAAATAAACATAAATAATGTGCAATATCCTTTATAAACCTTCTATAATGTATCTGCTTAGAATTCCAAATATCCATATTTCTCTACTTTTCATTAATGGGAAAGACAAGAAGCCATAAGTGAGATTTATTTTTTTTAAATATTATAGACTAGGTATTACAGCAGTATAATTTTACATTATTTCTGCATAATGGCTAGAAGACAAGCTGCATGCAGACATGGGAATGGCATTGATAGATATGCAGTCATTTTCATGTAGCACTCATTGTAAGATACAATGTATCTCTCTGCATACTGAAAACAAAATTCTTTGCAAATTGCAAAAGAAAATGAATGGGCCATTTTGTGTGTGTGTGTGTGTGTGTGCATATGTGTGTGTGTGTGTGTGTGTGTGTGTGTATACAAACACACACATACATGTTTTCGTAGATTTTCACGGGTACAGGTATGCACGTCTTGGTGTGTTCAGGTCTTTTCCCATGTATATATATATACACATATACATACATACATACATACATACATACATACATACATACACTGTATATATGTTGTGTTCTCCTCACATATCGATCTATTATTAGTGTCTAAGTTTTATTCAAATTATAGATCATCCTTGACCTATGACTGTAACTAAGCCTGGCAATTACAATTGGAAGTCATGATGGTCATAAATCAGATCATCACATGCCTGGACAATTTTATGATCTTTTTTTGTTTGTGTGATGGTCATTAAGTGAATACCAGAATTGTTAAGTTCTCTGTGGGATAGATATGCCAGAAGCAAGAAATAAATATTGGTTTCCAGGAAATGCATGATTGTAGGGCATTGCAAACAGCCCCAAATTCAGGCCAGTTGCTGAGCACTCAAAACGAGATCATGTGATCGCAGGGGGGAGAACAATTTTGGAACTGTGAAACAGGATCATAAGTAGTTTTGTGGGGGTCCATTGTAACTTTGAACTGGTTCTAAGTTGAGGATTACCTATGTCACATGAGCCCATTTAAATAAATTTCCATGTTATTCTATTATTCTGAAAAAAAGTGCTTTGGTTGCTAAGAAGCTAGTTCTCATAAAGTTAATAAATAAACAATAAACAAGTAAATCTTTCACATCTTTATCTTTCCATCTGAAAGATTTTATCAGGTTCAAGAATCAAGAATGACACTTGGAGTTAATTCGGAGTAGTTTTTAAAACTTGTTGTTCACCTACCAGACAGAATCTTGCCAGACTAAATAGCAATAGCAATAGCACTTAGACTTATATACTGCTTCACAGTGCATTACAGCCCTCTCTAAGTGGTTTACTGAGTCAGCATATTGCCCCCAACAATCTGGGCTCTCATTTTACCAACCTCAGAAGGATGGAAAGCTGAGTCAACCTTGAGCCTGGTGAGATTCGAACTGCAAATTGCATGCAGCCTGCAGTCAGTAGAAGTAGCCTGCAGTACTGCATTCTAACCACTATAATACTATGGCTCTAAAGTGGGGGTGTCAAACTCATGGCCTGCAGGCCAGATGCATCATGTGCTGGTGACGCCCACCACCAGTTTAGCGAAGGGAAAAAATTGCGATGTGTCACGCAATGCTGTGAGTTTGACACCCCTGCTCTAAGGCAACTACCAGTATCTGCATAGTTATAGATATATGAACTGCTAGGGAGGAACCATCTTTGCCCTCTTCCTGTCTACCAGACATTCCAAGCTCTGCTGTCATTTTGCCTCTCCCTACTGGGCATCCTGACTACATTCCACCACAGGTTTATTCATTATTTTCTTAGCTTCCACATCATGAAAACATAGGTATTATACATAAGCAGCAACTTAATAAAGCTGTTTAGAAGTAAGTTCAGGATATAATTGTTCACTAATGAACAAGACTGTAAAGGTTTTAAAGAAAAAAACAATTAAATTAAGCTTGATGGTGATCTGCAAGCTGTTACATAAACACTTTCTGCCCCCTTAACAGCATTTTTTTTAAAAAAAAATAATTCACTGGGAAGAAAGGGACTTTTTATGCTGTCATTTTCTTTGCATCTTGACTTTTCTATTAGAGAAAGAGGGTAAAAAAAGCTTCATTGGTATAAGAGTGGCATTTTTCAGTTTTCCCCAGTGAGTTGCAATGTGTCAGATGAATGGAAACCAGCAGTTGGAAGCATTTTCTGAGGCCATGACTATGTGTTCCTAAGTGGTCATACATCAGAATGTTGTGAAACATCTTTAGAACAGAACTTGTGACAGAAGGTCAGGTTTCTTTCCAAGCTGGGATAAGGTGAGCTAAAAAGGCCTATGGCACCCTCCACTTCTGATGTTAGAAAGTTACAGGCTTTAACCTTGAGAAAATTTACACTAAATTTGATTTTATTGTTGTACAAAATGGGGATTGTTTTCTGACAGTCAATAAAACGGTAGGCGAGAATCCTTTTGTAATGGACTTCGAAGGCTATCACTATTTGTTATAGTCATTTAACTGCAGGACTCGCATAAAGGTTGCCCCTGGAACAACAAGCAATTTTACCAAGTTCATTTTTCATATTACTATTTGGAGCAGAACTTCACCTGGTTTGTCAGTGGCGGAAAAATAGGGCTAGATTTAGGAGAATGAAACCATCCCAGCATTAGCGAAAAGAAAGAGGGATGGAGAGAAGCATATTCCTACAACTGATTCTATACATAGAATAAGAGAAACAATGGAGACACAACGTAAGGCAGTTCTCTACCATGTTTCCTTGAAAATAAGACTGGGTTTTATTTTCCTTTTAGCCCCACCGAAATCACTAGGGCTTCTTTTTTTGGGTCTAATTATTGACTCATCTTGCAGTGTCGACAGCACCTACAGCCCATCCCAGCAGAAGTCCGCTGCTGACCCATTTCTTCTGCGGCCACTTGCCACTGCTGCACATGTCACCCCTGGCTTCTGTTTCGCTGTCAGAGCCTTTTGGAAAGCCCTCTGCAGCTGAGAAATGGGCTCCAGATTGACGCACCTCTGGGCTTCTGTTTCACCTTCAGATGTCTTCCAGAAAGCCCTCTGCAGCTGATAACAAAGCTCTGGATCGATCTGGAGAACTTTTATCATCTGCAAAGGGCTTTTCCGAAGGCTTTGACAGTGAAATAGAGGTAGGGGGGTAATGCGTGTGAGTGGTGGCAAGCAACCACAGAAGAAGTGGGCTACAGAAGAAGGCAAGACAGGTGTCAGGATGTGCTTAGCCTGGTAAGTAGGGCAGCTCTACCCACCGTAGATTATTGTTTCATGTGTGCCTTGCCCCATCCCCTGCACCCTGGGGTGGGCGGGATCTTCATTAGAACTAATTTTGGAAATAGGGCTTAATTTAAGTGCAAGTGTTTAAAACATAATAGGGCTTATTTTGGGGGCAGGTCTTATTTTAGAGGAAACATGGTACTTGAGACAAAAGTTTCTGTTGTTAAGTGAGACAGTTGAGTTTTGCCCCATTTTATGACCTTTCCTGCCACAGTTGTTCAGGGAATCACTGCACTTGTAAAGATAGTACTTCGGTGCCGCCACCCCCCATCGCAGGGAGGCGGAGCCCCAGGAGATGGTTCCGCCCCAGGCGCCTGATGGATCCGGAACGGTTCCAGATGGAGCTTGGGCCATTTCCTGAAACTCTGGCTCATAACTCGGCCACAGACTTGGTGGCCACCTGGGATAGGTTGGCCGCGGAGGCTCTGGACCGAGTTGTGCCTTTGCGACCTCTGACTCGGCATAGATCCCACCTGGCTCCGTGGTTTACGGGGGAGCTGAGGGGGATGAAATGCCGGAAAAGACGTCTGGAGGGTATCTGGAGGGCCAGTCGTGCTGAGTCTGATCGGACACAGGTGAGGTCCTATATTAGGACCTACCTAGTGGCGATAAGGGCGGCGAGGCGTTCACACTTCTCCGCCCTTATTGCGTCTGCAGAAAATCGGCCTGCTGCCCTGTTTAGAGTGACCCGCTCCCTGCTTGAGCCGAGAGCGCGGGAGGACCTCTTGCAGGGTAAAGCGGAAGAGTTTTCCCGATTTCTGCATGATAAAATCGCCCAGATTCGGGATGGGCTGGACTCCAGTTGGGTGGTCCCGGGGGAGGTGTCCAGGGCAGGTCTTGAGACGGTTATCTGGGAAGAGTTCGATCCTGTGACCGCCGAGGGTGTGGACAGACTTCTGGGGAGGCTGAATGCCACCACATGTTTATTGGACCCGTGCCCTTCCTGGTTGGTTTCTACCTCCAGAGAGGTGACACGAGGCTGGCTCCAGGGGATTGTCAACGCTTCGTTGACGGAGGGGGCGCTTCCGACCGCCCTGAAAATGGCGGTGGTGCGGCCCCTCCTCAAGAAGCCTTCCCTGGACCCGGCTCTTTTGAATAACTATCGTCCTGTCTCCAACCTTCCCTTTGTGGCGAAGGTTGTTGAGAGTGTGGTGGCGCGTCAGCTCCCTCAGTATCTGGAGGAAGCATCCTATTTAGATCCGTTCCAATCGGGCTTCAGGCCCGGGCACAGTACTGAAACAGCATTGGTCGCGTTGGTAGATGATCTCTGGAGGGCCCGTGACAGAGGTTATTCCTCTGTCCTGGTCCTCTTAGATCTGTCGGCGGCTTTTGATACTATCGACCATAGTATCCTATTGCGGCGGTTGGAGGGGTTGGGAATTGGGGGCACCGTCTTGCGGTGGTTCTCGTCCTTCCTCTCGGACCGCTCGCAATTGGTGTTGACGGGGGGGGAGAGGTCCACCCCTAGGCCCCTCATGTGTGGGGTGCCTCAGGGGTCGGTCCTCTCCCCTCTTCTGTTCAACATCTATGTGAAGCCGCTGGGAGAGATCATCCGTGGTTTTGGGGTGAAATGCCATCTGTATGCTGATGACACTCAGCTTTACATCTCCACCCCAAGCCACCCCAACGATGCTGTGGAGGTTATGGCCCGTTGCCTGGAGGCTGTGCGGAACTGGATGGGCAAGAACAGGCTTCGACTCAACCCTTCCAAGACCGAGTGGCTGTGGTTTCCGGCGGCCCGATATAGTCAGCTGACTCCATCGCTGGCTATTGGGGATGAGATCTTGACCCCCACAGAAGGGGCACGCAATCTTGGTGTCCTCCTGGATGTACGGCTGTCTTTGGAAGAGCATATTACGGCCGTCTCCAGGGGGGCTTTTTATCAGGTTCGCCTGATACGCCAGATGCGGCCCTTTCTTGATCGGGACGCCTTACGCACAGTCACTCATGCCCTGGTCACCTCCCGTCTGGACTACTGTAATGCCCTCTACATGGGGCTCCCTGCGGGGAGCACTCGGAGGCTTCAACTGGTACAGAATGCAGCCGCGCGGGTGGTTATGGGGGCGTCGAGATACTCCCACGTGACGCCCCTCCTGCGCGAGCTGCATTGGTTGCCAGTGGCCTTCTGGGTTCGCTTTAAAGTACTGGTTTTGGTCTTTAAAGCGCTCCATGGCATCGGACCAGGATACTTACAAGACCGCATTCTGCCAGTAGTCTCCCACCGACCGGTGCGCTCCCACAGAGAGGGTCTCCTCCGGGTCCCGACGCCTTCTATGTGTCGTCTGGTGACCCCGAGGAATAGGGCCTTCTCTGTGGGGGCACCCGCCCTTTGGAATGGGATGCCCCCTGGATTACGAACGACCAGTGACCTGAGGGCCTTCAGACGTGACCTGAAGACCTGGCTCTTCGAGCAGGCCGGCCTGAGCTGACTCAAATGGGATTTTAAATGGGGTTTTTAGATTAGTTGGGATGGGTGTACAAAGTTTTAATTTATTTTAATTGGGGTTTTTAGATTTTTATAGGGACAGCTTAGGGTTTAATTCTTTTTTAACTATTTATATTTATCTTCATGTATTTTAGTTGGCTGTTCACCGCCCTGAGTCCTTCGGGAGAAGGGCGGTATATAAAACCTAAATAAAATAAATAAAAAAATAGTAACACAGTTGTTAAATTAATCTGCCTTCTCTGTTAGCTTTGCTTGTCAGAAGGCTTGAAAACGTGATCTCATGATCCCCAGGGCACTATGACCATCATAAATATGAGTCAGTTGCCAAGCATCAAATTTTGATCACATGATTGTGTTGCTGCTGCAATGGTCAGCAATGTGAAAAATGATCATAAGTCACTTTTGCAGTGTTGTGACTTCAAATAGTCACTAAACCATTGAGGACTACCTATAGAGAATACAAAGAAAATAATGGCACCTTGGCATAAATGAGAAAAAGAAGTGGTTCCTTATACATTTAAGCCCTGATTAGCCAATTCACTTTGGTTGATCATGGGAAAAATGAAACAAATAAGGTCAGAGATGGTTATGATTTGGATGGGATTGGCAGGAAATCCAATGACTAGAGTGGAAAACTAAACACAAAACAAAAACCCTTTCCTCCCAAAAAGCAATAGGTAATGGGAAATAACTTTCACTCAACCCATTTATTATTTGCTCCCTGTTCCTGTTCTCCCAGAACTAACCTGAGCTTGCAATAGCAATAGCACTTAGGCTTATATACCTCTTCACAATACTTTATAGCCCTCTCTAAGTGGTTTACAGAATCAGCATATTGTCCCCAGCAATCTGGGTCCACATTTTACTCACTTCGGAAGTATGGAAGGCTACATCAATCTTGACCCTGGTGAGATTCAAACTGCCAAATTGCAGTCAGCAGAAGTAGCCTCCAACCACTGTGCTACCTTGGTTCTAGGTGGACTGTTAAGCCGGTGGTCTTTGAAACTCTACTTCTGGCCACAGTTCAGTGCTCAAGAAACTGTTGTTAAATTCTTTGGAAGATAGGATGATTTCTGCATTAATGTCAAGCTTGATAATTTAAAATTCATCTGATCTACCTCTCTGTTTTTGTATAAAGAGAAATGCTTTAGATCTGAATCTTTTGGGTTTAAATCAGAAGTGGTATTCAGCAGGTTCTGACCAGTTCTGGAGAACCAATAGTGGAAATTTTGAGTAATTCGGAGAACTGGCAAATACCACTTCTGACTGGAGATTTTACAGTATCCTTCCCCTGCCACGTCCACCAAGCCATGCCTGAATTGAATCCCACCATTGGTTTAAATGCCTTTTCAGCTCTACAGCACTAGATATCTTATTATTTCTTAGCCTCAGTTCTCAAACCACACAAAGGATAATATTAACGAATTAATGATATTTCTCAGTGTGATTGGGAAAGTACATATGTATGGATTGCCACTGCAGGAAGAAGATTCTTCATTGAAAATTTGGATCATAATCCATAACCTTCTTTTGTTATGTTAATTCCAATCTACAAACCCGCATTGAAATAACATGGTAGATTATGATCCATAATTTTCAATGAAGACATCTTCATCCTAAAATGGAAATTTAATATATTCCTACTTTCACAATTATATTGAAATGTAAGTGTGATATAAGTTGGTAATAGATGCTTTTTGATTTTCCCAACTAGGTCTGAGACAGAATCACTGACCAAAAGTCATCTGGTTAGTTAGCATGCCTAAGAAAGCCTTTGAAGTTTAGTCTCACTCCCAGTTCAGTACCCTAATGATTACATATGCAACACACACACACACACACACACACAAAATTTGTTATGTACCACTTGATATATCCTGTACGGTAATGTGATATCTGCATGCGCATGTCTATGTATTAAAAGTGCTTTGCAGCAGAAGGATGCTTGTATCTCAATAATCCAATTGACATCAGCATAATTCTATGTGGAAGGATTGGCAAGGATTGGAAAACCAACAAGTGAAAATGAGAAGATTTTTTTTTACATTTATACATACAGCTGCTGTCAATTAGGCAAAGATTTTCAAATGCAAAGCTGACATTTCCCTTTCAGACAAGATATTCTTAGAATTGCTTTCCAATTCTTTTCAAAGTAAGAACTCTATTATTATAACTCTATTATTTGACAGAAGTGTGTGTGTGTGTGTTTGTGAGAGAGAAAGAGAAAGAGAGAGAGAGAGTAAGAGAGAGAGAGAGAGAGAGAGACAGAGACAGAGACAGAGGACAAAGTTCACTCATTTGGGAGAGGAGGAAAGCACCTCTAGAAACTCTTTCAAGTAATAAAACATCATTTAATGAACCATGATGTGTCTTTCCCCCAAAATGGCTTGCTGAGATTCTTGCTTCCAGGCAACAACTAATAATATCTTAGTCTATATAAATTCCCATATGAAACTTTGGCAGTTCCAACGCTGAGGCAAAAAAAATGAGAGACTTTGCTGCTCACAAACCATGCAGCAACTGGATGATTTTCATCTGCCATAAATCAGATTAGTTTCAGAACTAAATGTTCATAATGGACTGAAAGATGTTGTTGAGATCCATCAGAGGAAATAAAAAAAAATGCTGTTCTTTAGAGTATGCTGGTGCTCTAACTGTCTGAACAGAGGAGAAAGAGATGATTCTTCTGTCATGTGTCATTAAATTTTAAGAAAGAAAAAGAGGGAAGAAAGACTTCCGAAGTTATCCCTTGATTTCTTCTCCTTTGAGACATGAAGACCCTATTTATGTCCCTTCTATTCCTCTATCTCTAGATAGGAAAGTCAAATTTAGCTACTTTTAAACCAATAGCTACTTTGCAGGGATATTACAGTATAGAAAGCACGCTGAAACCTGTATGCATCAATATGCCTTTAAATAAACTCTTGTCAAAAAGTACAAGACAGGTAGAAACTTAATAATTCAAGTCCTAACCAAGGACTAAGAATTATTACAACAGCATCTAAGAATACAGTCAGTTCCAAGCTGGGTATTTTTTTTTTTTTTTGTCATTGTAAAGTTAGGTTGTTTAGGCCCAATACATTCAATATTTCCATATATTGAGGGAGTCCTTTAGGTATTGCTCCGAGGACTCCAATCACAATTGGTATATAAGAATGGATTTCTTTTTCCAGTGAGTGTTCCACTTTGATCTGCAAGTCCCGATCTTTTGTAATTTTTTTACCAATTGTTTCCCCCTCTCTGTCCTAGCATCACGCAATATAGCAACATCAATGAACCAGACTTTCTTCTTTTCAATAACAAATTATGGGCAAATTATGAACAAGATATCTGTTTGTTCAGATCTTAAGCTTCCATAACATCGTAATCTGCTAATTTTCCCAAACTTTTCCAACTTAATGGATCCAGTAGTTTTTATTACATTCAAACCCAAACCATTGCAAAATTTCCAATGGATAATTTGGGCAATTTGGTCATGACACCGCTTACAGTCAGCTTGTGAAATTTTGCTTGAGCCACTGACCTAATGGTCACTTGTTTCATTTATTCTCAATACAAAGGGTGACATTTGCTGTAGTTTGATACATGTTCAGTTTCTGCTTTCATGCAATTAGCTTGCAGAGCTTGTTCTTGAGCTACTAAGATAAAGTTTTCAACTTCTTTCCTTGACTCCCCTGATGTTAATCAACTCTATGTAGGGTTTTTTAATCAGCTTTTCTTTTTATATCCTTCAAGTATTATTATGGTTGGCCGCACAATCAGCCATTCTTTAAATGGCTGATTGGCATTTTCTTTTGTTCACTAGCAAATCCTTCCCAACTACATGGATGAGCAGATATTGTGGTTTCACGGTGTTAAAAGTATCATCACAGGATGTAAGCTGCTTTTTGCAATTGATTGATGGTGATGTTGTCAATGCCAATGATGTTCAAATGGTATTCCAGATATATTGGTAATACCATTCTTTTCTTTTGCCACAGTCATTCTATTTCTATTTGTAGATCTTTGTATTTTGTGATCTTCTCCAGTTCTTTCTCATATATTTGCCTGTCTTCAGATACTATAATGTCCACTATGAAGGCTTTTTTGGCCTTTCTTATCAACATTATTATTTTAGGTTTTTTTTTTTACCAAAAGTATTAATTAATTCTGAAGTGATTAAGCTGTTTTGTCAAATGTCAGTGTCTACATCATTTTCAATACCTGCTTTTAATATAGTAGTGTTATAATTATGCCTAACCCAAGATCGCCCATCTGGCTTTATGCCTAAAGTATGATTAAAATTTGCTTCCTCCTATTTTTGCCTGATGCCTTAACCACTAAGTTTAACCAAATTGACTCACTGTGTCTGAAAAACAAAGAAAAAGATGGAAAAAAGAGGCACTGTAATACATATAGTCCAGTATATTCATACTAATTGCACTGATATATATATATACAGTCCCTTTCTGATTGGTGAATCAGAACCTGGATATTTGAGAACCAATAAGAACTTAAGCAAAGATGACTGGGACAATCAATCTGTCTCCTGTCTGGTGATGGAAACATCTATATATCCAACAGGCAGTTTGGGTATGTGATTAGTCATAAACCTACTGTATGGAGTCAGAAAAAGCTTGCTCTCTGCATCAAACACTAGCATTTCCCCAGGATTTTTCCTACTACCGTCACTAAGCATTTTTAGTTTATTTAGAATATTTCTCATTACAACTTCCATGAAGACGGGAATGAAAGACACAATGACACAGCAGCATGGAGTTCTGTTGCTCTTTAATCATAAATATACTAGATGAGAAGGCGGGCTGGTTTTGTCTCAAAAATATAAAACAGTTAATGCTTTTGAAATCAAATGACCAGCAGAGGGCACTGTGCACTGATTTTCATGTCTCCTTGGTTTTATTTTAACAAGAGTCTTGATGATTCAAACATCTTTAGAACTGCAGAATATTGGTTCTGTCATCCCAGTTATAACAGGATGGGTAAGTTTAGAAAGTAACATGAGAGAGAAAAAAGTGGGAAACAAAACAAATTGTTTGAAATATAGTTCTGGTAACATTAATAATCAGTGAGTAATGTGATTGCATATTCTTTCTTTTATTTTTGGAAGTTCATTTATTTTAAAGCCCTAGAAATCGTTCACTTTGGTCATTTATTGAAGTCCAATCTTAGTAAAATACAGGAAATAAAGTGTTAATTTATTGGCAGAATTTTGGGTGCATAATATCCCATATTCAATGTCAAGAATTTTCATAAAATTAATAACGTAAGGTAATGTTTTCAGAGCACAGAACATCACTCTAATTGGCAGGGATTATTGAGTTAGATAAATAATCTAATGGCATAAAGTATGCTTATAAGGTATTTATTTCACAGGTAAAGTATAGATGTTTTATTTGATTTCCTCATCTGACTTCCTAATGACTCCAGACTGGGAAAGCACTCTTACGTTTCTTGAATGTTGGGACTGAATCTGCCCTCTGCTGAATTTGCAGAGTACTTCAGGCACGCACAAAACGTAAATCACTGAACCGATAGGATCCCATACCTGGAGAGGGCTGTATAGCACTGTGAAGTGGTATATAAGTCTAAGTGCTATTGTTATTAATCGATAGCTAGAGTAATGTTTTTGATAATTTCAGAATATAATTTAATTAACAAGCGCCAAGGATTTCATGGCATTTTTCCTGTTTTAAAATATTTGCATTGACCAGATCATGAATCAACAACTAATTTTCGACTGATATTGAACTTCATTTTCTTTTTGCATGATTTTGGTAGCCTTGTGGAATTCCAGTATTTCATCATGATGGAGTAAGTGATTGTTTACATACAAAATTGGTTAAATAAATCCACACAAAAAGCTTTTCTTCTATCCTTCCATTTTATATTTAAGCCTTTTTACAGAGATGGTATTCAGCAGGTTCTGACCAGTTCTGGAGAACCGGTAGAGGAAATTTTGAGTAGTTTGGAGAACCGGCTAATACCACCTCTGTCCGGAGATTTTATAGTATCCTTCCCCTGCCACGACCACCTAGTCACGGCCACAGAACTGGTAGTAAAAAAAAATTGAATCCCACCACTGTTTAAGAACCATTATGAGTTCCATTAAAAAAGAAAAAAAGTGATATTGGAAGTGACAAATAGTATGACTACAAAACACTTTTTAAATTACTATAGAAAATACATAGCTCAGTCTTGCTAATGGCGTATGAATCACAACAATGTTTACATCCATTTCTTCATGTTGTCTTCTATGAGTCAGGGAACTTAGTGTTGGTTATATTTTCTTTTCAGTCTTCTTTTGAGTTCTAATCTATTTCATTCTTAATTCATGCTTTCTCTATGCCTTGATAAGGTGACTCTGGCTTTTATTTTGCTGTCTAGTGTGATGTTTTTCAGTATACTTTAATGACACTGCTGCATGGAAGTTACAATAAGGCTGTTTATGCCTTTGGTGATGGAGCACTAAGATTGCAAAAGTGTGTTTATGTCAAGACTGACTTGCACTTTCACCAATATTCTGCTTCACTCATAGCTTGACAAGGAAAAGGGAGGGGGTGGAATGGAATGCATGGTGGTGGGAATGGCATCCAAGAATTGTTGGTCCGCGTGAGACATTGTTCCCACCTAAAGGACATCCTGGGAGGGTCCCAGCATGGCTGGCTGGTTCCTATAACAAAACGAGAAGTGATTGGACTTTGGATGGCCTGTGGGGAATGGGAGAATGAACTATACTTGTTAATCCTAACCCTAACCTTATCCTTAACTCTAACCCTAACCCTAACCCTCACTATGAAGCTCAGAGCTGGTTTCACTTCTTCTGTGCCAATGTGATTTATTCAGTTTTATACTCTTGGTAAAATAATGTCCCAGGAGTTTTTTTTCTGGATTCACCAACTGAACCGTTGACAGTTTAGACACATAGATGTGAACCCCAATATACTATGTTTACAAACTGTCAAAGTGTCAATGTCAAAGAATTTTAAAAAACAGATGAACAGTTCAGGATTACATACCATTTGGCAGTTCCTGTTTCCTGATTTTTCTTTCAGAGTAAGTTCTGTTTCTGTTTTGTTTTTGTTAATAATGGACTCAAAGATCCTGATAGGTCCTTGGAGACCATCTAATTCAGGGATCCTCAAACTTGGCAACTTTAAAGTTGCCAAGTTTGGAGACCTCTGATCTAGTTCTTCTTCGGTGGCAAATGCAGAAACTGACTCATCTTAATAAGCTATGAACACACACTAGCTATCCCAGATAGCAGGCCACTGATTTAGAGCCACAAGCAGACTTTCTAGCTCTATCCAGAAACCCCTTCTTGAGTCTCTATGTACATTTCCTCCAACCAGCTAGATATCTCAGGCACATAACAATCAAAACATTCAAAAGGATCTTATCCTTAGCCACATTCAATGCCCTCCCAGTAGCTCCAGTAAGTCAAGTAAATATCTATTTTTGTACTTATTTACCCAAAATGAGATAGTGTTCTCCTTTTTCAGCCTGCTGGGGTTAACATTTATTTTCACTGCTGCAAAGGAAAAAAGGATTTTATAACTACTTCTAGGGCAGACTAGTTTTACATTTTATGTGGTTTCACTAACAGGTATTTTTTGTTAAAAAAAATTCAGGACAACATAATTATTCACTGAGATAGGTTTTAAATGCAAGATGGTGTTCATTAATAATGTATTTTAGCTTATATAGATTATATTTTCTTTTAATGATTCCAAAGTCTTTAGCTTGAAAACCAATAAATGGAAAAATGGAACAGATACTTAATAAAAATCAGAATGAGATGATATTTAAAATAAATATAAAATGAATAATAACATCAATCAATGAACTGATAACTTAATATTGAATGACTTCACTTGTAGTATTTCCTTGTATACACATAAGTAGAATTGCGTTATTTT
Organism: Bungarus multicinctus; assembly: GCA_023653725.1. Lineage (NCBI taxonomy): Eukaryota > Metazoa > Chordata > Lepidosauria > Squamata > Elapidae > Bungarus > Bungarus multicinctus. The sequence goes on along the minus strand of CM042846.1, from coordinate 39,731,797 downwards.
ACCCATGTGGATTTTTCATTAAAAGTTTAATGCAGATTCTGTTAGCAATAGCAATAGTACTTAGATTTATATACCGCTTCACAGTGCTTTTATAGCCCTCTCTAAGCAGTTTACAGAGTAACAATCTGGGTCTTCATTTTATCTACCTCGGAAGGATGGAAGGCTGAGTCAACCTTGAGCCTGGTGAGATCCGAACTGCCAAATTGCAGGCAGTTGGCAGCCAGCAGAAGTAGCCTGCAGTACTGCATTCTAACCAGTCTGCCACTCCGTATCTTGTACCTCTTAAATAAGGCTGGATGAGAAGCATTTGCTTCTATATCTTGTTGGCATGAGCAGTTATGGCACATAAAAGCTTTTCACATTGTAATGTTTTCTTTAATCCTTTTGGATTTTCAGTGTAGGCCTCACCTTCTTCAAATTCCTGTTGATGGTAAGAAATCACACATAGCCAGCATGAATCTCTCTTTTACCACCTCATCGTTAAAAAAAAATCCAGTGGTGTCCTGCTATTTTTTGATGGGCAACACTAGAAAAAAGATTCTAAGCTAGGCCTAAAATTAGGCAGAGGGAACCTATCCAATTAAACCCACGAGTTGAACATAGTAGACCAGAATAGAGAATCAGTTTCACAGGAAGATTAGAATTATATTGAGTTTAAGCTATAATTAACAGAATTATACCCCCTTGAATCAAGGAGGCATTTGCCATACCTGCTTCCAAATATTATCTTGTTTCTCAGGGCCAAATAATATTTCAGCTCTCTTTGACTAGGTAATAGTTCTTGCACAGTTCTTCTGACAAGGTCATCTCCTTTACTCTCTACAAAACTCAGAAAACATAATGGAGGCTGTTTCTCTGTGTGATCTCATATTTTTCCTTTTTATAACCATCAACCATCTAAACATGTCTCTCAAATCCGTTAACTGTAATCACTAAAGATTGTCTACCAAGACTGTACAGCATGATCGCTAGTAATACCGCAGCACACTTTTTATGTATCTAAAAATATTGAAATTTATTTTCTTTACTCTGCAGTAATATAGCTGGAGGAATCAAACTGTATAAGCTGAAGTTAAATTGGCTACTTGAAGTGAATTATTCTTTATCACATAAGATATCGCCAGGGAAATTTTTTATTGCTCAATCAGACATGCAGTTTTCAGAATTTTATGAGGTTGGAAGATGAAGTTGGATTCAATTTGTAATCCTCTGGTTATTCCTTATCACTTTTACTGTTATTTTTCTTTCCAGAAAAAAGGTTTTCATTTTTCCAGAAATATTTTTCATATTGCAATAGTGAATTAATTGATAAACCAGTGACTATTGGTAAGTATAAATAATAAGACATATTTTTACCCTTTATTTTCTCTTCTTAGCTTGTACTTTTACTTTAAAAAAAAAGATCTTAAACAATCTTAAAAACCTTTCTTCTTTAAGGTTAAAATTGTTTTTTTTTTAAAATAAAGATTATTTTTAAATGAGGCATTCCATTTTGGTGGTGGGACTCATCTCCTCCCATCTATGCATTGGTTTTTAATATTAATTTTAATGTTTTAACTTTTAATGTCTTATGTTTTAAACTGCAAATTAATCCGGTAGTCCAGAGTCACTTGATAGTGAGATGGGTAGCATGCACATTTATTAAATAAAAAAAAAATTAAAGTCAAAAAGCCAAAGAAAATTCTGTTGTGTAACATGATGTCTATTCAGCAGGAAATGGTATTTAGTAGAGTTTTCTAGAACGGTAGCTAAAAAAAAATCTAGGTTATAAATGATTTAATACAATAGTTCTTAAACTGGGGGCAATTACCTTCAAGAATAATTTGTCCATATCCTGAGAGTATGGAGTAATTTATAAATGCTTGTTTGCGAGTTTGGGATTGCCAAGATGTTTTTTTTAAACAACAAAAACTGTTTTTGTAACTGTTTTTGTTTCTTTTGCTTGATGGAGGTAATGACATTATTTGAAACTGGAAAAAGAACAATTGGGTCAAACAGTTTAACTGATTTAATACATTTACATTTTAAAACACAATTGGAAGAAAAGAATTCAAAACCTAATCCACTTTCCCCCCCGCATTTAGTTCCTAGAGAGAGAAACTTGTTTCAAAACATCTAGAAATAGTTTATATCATTTGATCTAAATATACAGTATATATTTGTATACTACATTGTCATAATTTTATGACCTTGCCTGTCGTGCTATTGAATATACACATATACACATTTTTCAATCAAACCAAGTGGATGTTCACATTCACCATTTTACTGGGAGTAAGGAATGTACCACAAGACATGGAATGAAGAATATCCAAGAATTATTTTTTAAAATGAATTGTATGTGAACACTTCAGAATCCCAAGGCATTCTGACAAATCAGCCATCAACAGACATATAGAGATGACTATTGAAGATGGGTTTTAGTAATAAAACCATATAAGCACTTAGACTTATATACTGCCCCATAGTGCTTTATAATACTCTCTAGCTGTTTACAGAGTCCGCATATTGCCCTCAACAATCTGGATCCTCATTTTACCAACCTTGGAAGGATAGAAGGTTGAGTCAACCTCATGCCCCATCAGGCACAAACTCCAGGCTGTGGGCAGAGTAAGCCTGCAATACTGCATTCTAATCACAGTGCCATCAGGGTTTCATTCTATTATTGATCTCGATGTAAGGTTCTATCCTTCCAGAAGAAAAGAGGAGGACTTATAGAATGGAGAGACCTTATACACAATATTTGTAAGTGGTATTGAAGACTTTGTTAATAACAAACAAAATTATTTAGATAGAATTCTTTGTTGGCCAGGTGTACATAAAAGAAAATATACATTCATCAAGAATCATAAGGTACAATACTTAATAATAGTCTTAGGGTACAATATCATCTGCAAATGATATATTTCATCTGAAAAAAAAATATTGTAATGCATTTGAACATCTTTTTGGTTTGATAGTTAATATTAAGGCCAATATCAGGCAGCAGACCTAGAATTCTGGATACCTTTCCCCCTTTCCCCTTTTATTCTTAGCACTGGCTTTTGAATTTGTTGTCACTTTCAGTAGTTTATATATCTTTTGCTATGTACATTCTTTTTCCCCTGTAAAAGTCTTATCTTCAGAACAATCTCTTAAGAAAGTGGATACATTTAAAACATTTCTTGGTGGGAAGCCACCGGAGAGGTTGGCCATGCACTTTCTGGTTCCCATGGTTGATCATGATCTATTTTTCTAAGCTGTGGATAACTACGAAGTGCATTTCTCCAAGGGCTCCACTGAAAAGCTTCATTCTTTTCAGTACAGCGGTGATGTTTATTTATTGTAGTGCTGGGTCAATGTACATGAAGCCTCTGTAAAGCAAAAGAAGCTTTGAATAGATAAAATAAGAATCTGATTTTTTTTTATCTGTATTTGTCTCACATAGAAGGGGGAGAAGGAGGGAGAAAGGCGAGGAATGAAGGAAAAAAATCTTTGAAAGGAGAGGTTTATTTTTTTTACAGGTCCGCATGTGTTTGTGCATGAAATGCTAGTTAGAGAGAAGTGTGTACATTTTAACATACAATAGAATAATTGAATGCCTGCTGTTGGAAATAAAACATATCGTAGCAGTATAGTTAAATTTCATTTACTTGGTTTATTATCTTGTGGCCATTCTATTTAGGTTCAAGGCAGTCTACAAAATAAAAATTAATCAAATCATCATTATGAAAATTGATTATAATAATGACATGGATTATAAGAGAAATTTTGCTAATGAAATGCTTTGGCTGGCAATAGTGAAAAAGCACTTTTTTTGCTGATAGTTCCTTGTTCGACTGCCTAGCCTATTTCTGTGAAATTTGCTCTGGAAGCTTGTTAATATAGAATATAAGCTTGTTAATATAGAATATGCCTGGAGGGGTTATGTAAGGAAAGAATACACAGGCAAAAAATAACCCTCTTTCCCTTTGTCAATTTAACCCTCTATCGGTTCAAAGATATTTTCAAGGCAGGAGGCAATCTGTCTATTTGAGAACCTATTTGAATCCAAGCTACATCAATATCTATCAGTTATTACAATATCCTTCAAGACATTGCTTTATCAACAGTTGCAGGCTTAAGTCGATGAAAATGTTGTAAGGCCATAAGAGCATAACAATAAATATACAAAAATAAAATAAAATAAAAAGGAGACAAAATCCATGCCACATGATGACTGGTAGATATTCAGGCAGGAGATATTTGGAATAAATTGGAGTGAGTTCAGTATGTGACTTCAAATTTTAGGTTTGAATATTATACATGATAAAGTGGTTGTTGATGGTTAGAGGACTTAGGAAAAGACAGATGGGCTTTTAAGACCAAGTCTTAAAAATAAATGTACACAAAGCCAGAATGGAGAAGAGAGCTTCTCCAAAGAAGCTGAAGAAACAGGGAACCACCTAGTTAGCTGCTGCAAGATCACCCAGACCAACTACAAACAGCACCATGACAAAGTAGCAACAATGGCCCATTGGAATTGCAAGAAATACCACTTACCTCCAAGCAAGAACTGGTAGGACTACAAAATAAACAAAGTAACAGAAAATGAAGAAGCTAAAGTATTTTGGGTCTTTGGTATTCAAACAGACAGTAACTGCCATATAAGAGTCCAGACTTAACAATTGCTGATAAGAAATTTAAAAAAAGTCTCACTAGTGGACATTGCAATGCTTGGAGACTGCCGAATAGAAGATAAACAACTGGAGAAACGCCCCCCCCCCCTCAAATACAAAGATTTGCAAGGAGAAATAGACTAAATGTGGCAAAAGAAAGCAAAGATAATACCAATAGTCATAGCCACCTTGGGTACAATTCCAAAACATTTGGACCTCCACTTGAACACCATCAGCATTGACAAAATCACTACCAATCAATTGCAAAAGGCACCTGTACTTGGACCAGCTTACATCCTACAACTAAACCTTCAATTATTAAACAACAACATCTGCCTATCCAAAGTCCATGTGAAGGACTCCTAGGGGTATAAAAATGCCAAATCCAGTATAAACATCTGACTTACTGTGCAACCAACCATAATAGGTGCTTCAGGCAACTGAGCTGGAGGCTCAATCACCTGTCACAGATAACCCATTCACCAGAAGTATTTTAACTTTGCTGAGAATTAGTTTAAATAACTGATTCATCTGATATACAGATTGGTAAGCATCTTCACAGCTCCATTTGCATCTGATTAAAAAGAAAAAGAGATGGAAAAAAAAAAGAAGAAAAGGGAATACATGATCTGGAACCATACTGAAGCATTGTTGAGAATGGCTGATCCAAGCTACTTACCAAACAATAAAGCTATACGGAGCATTAAATACAAAACACTGGCAAAACAAACTCACTCCATCTGCTTCAATTTTAGAACATTTTTCTCCATAAACCCAACATTTTAATATTGAACCACAGTAGGATTTCCCCTTTGGCAAAACATCTTGAAATGATGCATGAGGCACACACTGTGTTTTCAGTGGCGAGTGTCATGGGATTACTTACCGCTTACAAATGAAGTGTTCAAAGAAAGATGCTTTTTGTAGCTTGCAAATAAAATTCAGGTCACAACAAACTTTTTGGCATGACCCAACTGTTGCCTACTTGGTTTATGTGTGCAGAGGCCAAACATTTTTAAGAGCAAAACTAGATATGTCTGAATGCCTTTAATTAATTTTCTTGTTTTTTTATTCTTTGCAATGGCTGCTGGAATAGCAAAATCCAGATTTGAGCTGCAAAAATCTGGTTGATCAACAACCGACAGCATGTGACACAGGAAGTTTTTATTGTGTTGCAGTCACGTAATAATAGTTAAGTATTTTTTACAGTCCAGATCTAACAACCCTGAACTATAGATAGAGCATGATGGTGATAGAATTTAGGACTCTTCTTTCTTGGCCACCATTAGTGTTAAAAATCTCATATCCAAAATGTTTTTGCTGGCCACAAATGTAAAATGTCCTTGTGATAAATATGACATGGGTACATAAATTTTCAGAGGTAATAGTCAACCATCAATCAAGAGCCCTAATCCAAATCCTAACCAATTGGCAGAGGGAAAAAAAAAACACCACAAGACAGATTATACAAATGGACATAATTGTTTACAAAATTCATTGGTGGGACAACAAATACTTATAATAAGGTTTTGAATCTTCCCCTTGCCTAACCTAACATGTGTGCCCTTGTGTGTGTGTACATGCACTCATACACACACGCATGCATGTATACACACTCCCCTCTAGAAATCTTTGGACATTGTAATAGTATGTAGGACCTGGAAGTCAACAGGACACCATTCTGTATAATCAGGCAGTATGACACCACTATATATTTAAAGCTTTTGCCAAGAAACACACAAATAGATTTAAAATTCATTTCTCAAATCACAGGGCAGATCAGCTTGCTTACAGTCAAGCCACTTAATGTACACAAAAATGTTACTGATCAACAACAATGACAATTAGAAATAGCACTTAGACTTATATAGTGCTTCACAGTGCTTTTACAATCCTCTCTAAGCGGTTTACAGAATCATGATATTGCCCCCATCAGTCAGGATCCTCATTTTACTGACCTCAGATGGATGGAAGGCTGAGCTGTGCTACCCTGGCTTTATCACAACATAGTAATAGGAACCGAGACCAATGGCAAATTAATCTTGTTCTCATATCTGTTCTAGCAACACTACCAATGGACCCAATAACATCATATATGCTGTCAGGCTGATTTTATACAAAAAAGGGCTTTAAATGATAGGGAATGCATTTGTTCCATAGAACATTCCATCAAAATGGCAGTGGTTGGGGTATAGAACAAGAAACATAGATTTGAATGTAGAATAGGTGAGCTGAATTTTTTTAGATGTTTTAATACTGTTGCTCATGAATCAGGTTTTCTTTGCACTCTACATACTGCATTTCACTTTCCTCCATTACTTCTGACTCCAGCATACTTTTTTCAAGACTAAACATTCATATGATAATAGATTGACTACAGTTTAATGGGACATTCTACACTTTCTTTATGACCACTGGCTAATTCTATCTGAGTAAATCTGTCCATTCCCTAAACTATCCTCTTATTTACTTATAAGATTCCCTAACCTAATCTTTTTCCATTTAACCAATGAATTGGGAATATTCTGTAGAATATATGCTAAAATAAAATAGGTTAGTACCAGAGGTGGTATTCAGCAGGTTCTGACCAGTTCTGGAGAACCAGTAGCAGGAAATTTTGAATAGTTCAGAGAACCGGCAAATACCACCTCTGACTGGAGATTTTACAGTAGTCTTCCCCTGCCATGCCCATCAAGACATGCCCACAGGACCGGTAGGAAAAAAATTTGAATCCCACCACTGGTTAGTACTTTAAGTTTCTGGCTTGTATTCAGATTATGTCTTCTCCTATATGATCTTCTCCACAACACATTGAAGCCACATTTGGTGTGATGGGTAAGGTGTTGATGGGCTTGGGGAAATCCAGATTCAAATCCACCTTCATCCATGGAACTTCTTCCCTGACTATGCTTTTTTTTCTTTCTGTTAATTCAATCTACCTACATCAGGGGTGTCAAACTCATGGCATCAGGTTATCGTCACGTGACGTATTGAGACTTTTTTCCTCTTCACTAAACCAGGCACGGGTGTGGCCAGCACGTGATGCATCTGGCCCAAGGGCCAGGAGTTTGACAGCCTTGACCTACACAGTTGTGGGAAAAATGGGAAGAGGTAATGGTATGAACTTATATTTCTTTTTGACTTTGATTTTAGTGGGACTATTCGTATAGATTTGCTAATTGATAAGATATTTCAACTGAGGGTATAGCAGACTTAACTAACAGTGATAAAAAAGACCTTGGATACATAGAAAGGAACACTTGGGCTGAGCAAAGAAAGTGGTACCATCAAACTGTTGAGCAAGCAAGTTGTGGAGCTATGTGAATGGAGTGGTGAAGCTGGCCCTGATCATTTGCTGTTCTTCTCCAGTGACTTCAGCTCAACAGGGTTTCCATTTATTTTATACCTCATAACTGAACAGGTATTTTATTTTCCCTTCTGTATAGAAGGTCATGGTGAGCTTGATCACCACAGCCAGTATTTAATATTAGCCTCGTGCATAATGAAAAAATAATAATTCTGATGCACTGCGATATATTTCTGGGGAATTCACAAGTGTTTGTGTGTTCTTATGAATGTCTAAGACATGCGTGCATTGAGTACATGTGTACACAAACCAAACAATCTGTTTTAGCATTAGCTTGTTACCCAACTTTGAGGCTGTTCTGTTCAGTTTCAGTTCAGGATGACAGGAAGAGGTATAGCTTCACAAAGCCCTCATGATGTTTTCCTGACACGTGCTGTCCCAGTTTTATAAATTAGAAATCTGGTCATCTCATTTTAAGTTTCTAAGCAGTGCCAGCTGTCGCCCATCTCCAACACTTCCAAGATACTTTGAAGCTTTTTCTGTATTCTGTTGGCAATATTTGTGCAGAAAGATTTGAAGAATATAATAGCTGAAAAAGGTTACACAGGATCACGTAATTGACAGCAGCAATATAAAATATTGCCTGCTTTCTGTTTTGTAACAAAGTAGATATTGCTTTCTTTAAGCTTTAAAAAGAAACAAAAAAGCACAGGCAAAATGTCTGTTCTGCTAACTTTCCTAAAGAAAGAAATCTGTATTGTTAAATACTTTTTTTCCTTGCTGTGTATGAGTCATCATTCCATCCAACTTTTGCCTTTTTCTTTTTCTTTCTTTTTTTGTTTCTTTGCAAGTAAAGGAAAATTTGTGTTTTTTAAACAGAAGCCTAGTCTGGGTTATGAGAAAATGGGCATGCATTTAAAATGTGGGTGTTTGTTGAAGTAAAGAGAAAACTAGCCTTCCTTAAGACAAAACTTTTTAAAAACATGTGAAGGACAAAAGAAATAAAAAGTAGAGATGGAAACTTTGTGTGAAAGTGAGCTTCCTGTCTCTCAGGGAACACCAATGTTTGCAAGTTTTATCTAGCTTCAGGGGATTATAGAAAGTATTCACACCCATCATCTGTCAAAATACTAAAGATCTAGCCTGGCCCTAGCAGTGTTGATTCTTGTTGTTGTTTTGCCTATGCCAAACAGTGGATTCTCTTTAGTTTTCTTGTATATAATGTCCCAAAGAGTCAGGTGTGTCCCTCTTAGATGGCGAATCCTTTTATGGAAACTTTGACCACTGTGGGCAGCAGTTAAAACAAGGCATGTCATGTCCTGATGTTGTCACCATACTTGATACACATGCCAGTTGATGACACTGAAGCAAGTGGAAGGATACCTGCTGGAAGCAAATACATCTGGAATCTGTCTGGAAGTAAGTAACAGCTTATTTCTAAATCTGTTCTATGGCACAAGAGAAGTAAAGGAGGCATTTTTCTTTGAACTGTAAGTCTCTTCAGAATCGCTCAGTATAGCTTTTCCAAACAGCTTGGAGATTTCTGAGATCTGGTGCAACATGAGATCATATAGAAAGCTCAGTTACTTCATCTAACATGTTGACAAGATGCTTTGAGGATAATATTGATCCTATCAGTATCACTTTTCAGCCGTTGGGCTGAAATCATATTAGTTATGACTTAGCTTCTGTAGTTTTGGCAGTTCAATATATAACAGTGTTCAAAGCACTGCCTATTGAAAAGGTTTTGAATAGCTTTCTGTTCTTAAGATCCAAAGACATGGATGAAGTGCTTGGTGGAGTCCAACCATCTGTTCGTTTACCTTAGTGCTTGTCATGCTTTTTTATATTTAATGGCATAAAGGCATTTGGTTCTTCTTATGCATAGGAGTGAGTCTAATCTCATTAAAGAAGTTCATAACAAAACCATTCTTGAAAAGCCAAAAAAACGGAAAATCTGTGGACAGAAAGTCAGATGTAGAACTGGTGGTAATATTCATTTCCTGAGCAAGGTGCTCCTGTAAGTGGTAGTTGATTAGGTCATAGCTAATAAATCTATTTCATTCAAAGCCGAGGACTGGATTTGGCAACTTCTGGCTTGCCCCAGGATGTTCGTTGGTGGGAGAGAGAAAGGGAGAACTGATTTTCCAGGACTTCTCAATATTGGTGTCATAGTTCTGACCAAGGAATCCAATTTAATCAGGACTTGGAAGCTCCATTCAGGCTTGAAAGACCCTTATTGAATGCATCATATTGGCACTTAGAAAGGTGGAGCTATCTCTGAGTATTTCCCACACTTCAGAGTAATGAAAAGAATAAAAACTTCCACCTCCCTCAAGTGTTCCAGGTCATATTAACCAATCAATCCAGTAGTAGCTTCCCCCTCGGTCTCAGCAGTTGTTCGTTGTCATGATCTTGGTTCTCACACTGCTTCTGGTCGATATTTTGCGTAGTGGATTAAGGCACCACATTCCAGTCCATTCTAACTCCCCCCTCTCCCCAATGAGTGGCAACTATGAAACAAAGCGAAAGTAAACATGGATTCGGCCAAAGTTATTTTGAAGTTGACAATTGCATGGATATCATCAACCATGATATTCTACTAAGTTTGTCTGAGTTAGATGTGGATGGATCAGATCTGTAATGATTCTATTTATGCATAGATGACTGTTTCAGAACCCAGTATTGGGAGTTTCAACTAAACAGGATGGCATTTATCCTGTCATTTCATTTTATTCATAAAGTTGTTGAATGAGATCATTCAGGGATTACAGTGCAGTATTATCAGTATGCACAATGACCTCCAACTTGACCTCTCTTTTCTATCATGTCTAGATGGCAGTGAAATGCTGCTTAATTCTTTGTCAGTATATTATATTGGATGAGGGCTAAGGGGTTAAAGTTCCGCATAGGTAGATCAGAATTGTTTTTAATGTTCAACAGTTTCTTCAACTGAGTAGTGTTCAGTCTTTTTTATAAGAAGTTATAGTCCTCTATATAATCAGATGTGTAGTTTGGGGATAATTCTAAACCTAAAGCACCTCCAGAATTAAAGATATTAGTGGGTCTTTTATGGAATTAACTAAAGCTAAGGGGCCAGTTAAATCCTATTTCAATAGAGGTGTTTCAATATAGTAAACATTCTAGGTAAGTTTTCTTTTATATTTCTTCAATATATGGAACTAACTTTGAATTTCTTTTGAAGTTAGCAGCAAGAATAATAGCTGAAACTGTTTTATATAATCTTCCCTAGTTTTCTCTGCTGGCACTGCTGGCTAGCAGCCAGCCAACAAAAAAACTAGTGGATACCTGCCATAGTTAGGTATATTAGGTAGTACTCATGCAGAACCTTTGGAGGATAAGTCTCTGGTATCTTAGGAGGGCAATTGTAAATCTAGTGAAAGGCTTGGCATAGATTGAAACAAGGGATCCAGTAAGCAAGCAATGAATCCAAGGAAAAAGCCAGGAGAAATGGTGAGGTGGAATCAAGAGTTTGGAAAGGTAAAAATGATAGAAATTAAGCATGAAAAATTGTTCTCAGCATCTGCTCTCAAGCTGTGAGACCAATAAATAAGTTGAGCCTCTATCAAATATACAGCCATGGCAGTTTATTCAGCACTGGCTCTTCTGTGGGCTTGTTTCTTGGATAGGCTCTGAACTCTACAGAGTTCTGCTCTCTGTTCTTTAATTTCTTATATGCCTCTAAGTAGGACTAGGTGGCTAAATAAAGTCTCAGCATTGGTCAGTGGAAGTAGTCAGAGAGCCCTTGGGACTTGCTGGATCTGCATCAATTGGAGTGGAATCATTGGTCCCTTCACTGCTGGAATTACCCATGCTAAGCCTATTGTTTCTGAATGCCCCTGGTTTACCCCATGCTCATCATAAGAGGACATTTCCAATAGGGTCCTATAACAACCAGTTCTCAATTGATTTCCAGCCATCCAATCTCTCTCAGTTCAGCATATGTTTTAGGACTGTAGTTCTGGAGAAGAGGAGAAGATTGAGTTTATGCAGGAAATGGCAGGATATACATTTAATAGATCAATTTTTAAGGACCTGCTTTGGGTGTTGGAATGGCACTTTTTCGTAGTGGCTCATATTTTCCCCAGAAAGGCATATAATTATTCTCTTAGGTGTTGAAATGATTTTAATTAATCCATGTAGTGATTCATTGAATAAATTGGAGTTTAGAAAATAATCAATCTGGTTAGTGTTTTATGTATTTAAATGACTGTATTTTATTGGGCATAGTTCTGCAACATTGAGCTACTGATGTGTTGTAAGTCTCCTGGGATAATTTGGTTTAATTGGTATCATACAAAGATTTAAAAATAATACACAAAATAAGTAATATACCTGGCCAGATGATTCATCTTTTCTACTCATTAGCCTCCATCTCCCATTAGTCTTAAGTTGTGTTTTTCAAGAGAAGCCTAGCAGATTTCAGAAAAAGCACTGGCTTCAATTTATTACATTTATTGATTTGATTTATTCCCAGTCTTTCTCTTAGGCCAAGTACTCGAGCTGGATAACAACATTTAATAAACAAGAATACAACATAAAAAGTTAAATACACAGTTGAAAAATATAAGAGAAATCATTTTGTATTAAGAACTGATTCTAAAATCACCTGGTGACTGGGATACACATACATATGGTATAGTGTATAACTCAGAATTTTTTAAAAAATTACTTCTACAGTATATGATTGAACATTTTTGGTCTCTAAAATAATTACCTGTGAATGTATATTTGGAGGAGTGGGGATGAAGAATTCATAGAGAAAAATAGAACATGCTGTTGAAAACAGGCAATGCATGAAAGCTGCAAATGCTAGCCAACTGTATATACCTTAGATCAGTGGTGGAATTCAAATTTTTTGCTACCGTTTCTGTGGGCGTGGCTTGGTGGGCATGGCAAGGGAAGGATACTGTAAAATCTCCAATTAGAGGTGATATTTGCTAGTTCTCTGAACTATTCAAATTTTCCGCTACCGGTTCTCCAGAACTGGTCAGAACCTGCTGAATACCACCTCTGCCTTAGATGATCATCTTTGCTTGGGCAAAATTTTACTGGCTAAATTTAATTATTTTTGTAATTCCTCTGTTCTTTCTTTCTCCACTCCCCTAGACTCATCCACATCATATTCTTTAATTTATTAATTTGCTGCTTTGTGTGAGGATGCACACTTATGTGTTTTGTCATTGAGACAGATGTATAGATCAATTACTTCTATTAATGGAGTTGTAAGCAGTCAGTGCTAATCAATAACAATTAATCAGTGGTAATTAATTGAATTAGTATGATTTTCTTTGTCTTAGCCTAATAATTTTTGGGAATAGGATTGTGTCTCCTGATAGGTAGATAGACAGGTAAGTAGTTGTGAGGCATGAAAGACCAAGTCCACATGTGAAGGTCCAATTTAAGGGATTTATTGGTAAACAGCTTATACACAGGAATCTTCTCAATTAATGGTTAGCATCTGCTTGGAGTTAAATAAAGGTGAACAGAATTCAAAGGGGATTGAACTTAGTTGAGTTAAAGCTACATTTCCCCTTTTAGCTCTGTCCTCAGGTTCTACTACTGCTTCTCCTACAGTAGTAAGTATGTACATTTATGTGCTAGGCTTCATAGGAGGCTCAGAGTTAACTCCCAGCTGTCCAATCACTTAATCCCTTATTCAGGAATTGAACTTTAGATCTCTTTAGTGTAGATACACCGTATACATGCAGAACATTCAATGCAGTGCACAGAAATCAAAATTATTATATATAGTGTATCTATGCTCCGGGTTTAATTTCTAGACTTTTCCCCCTCATTTGAGTCAATGAATACATGATGGCTTTGATTTCCTGAATGAGTTTTGGATTAAACTGGGAAACTGAGGTCAAGCGAGGAGGGGAGAAATTGACCATTTAGCATACTGTAGCTTTTCTCTGTGTTCATAATTTTTATCAATTTACTCCATCAAATCTTCCCTGGTAGAAAGATATATTCCAATATTTCACATTTCTGAAACAATCTGGTAACCATCTTATCCTGACAGCTCCTAAATGTAAGAATCTCATTTTCTGCTGCAAAAGGACTGAAATGTTAGCAGTCCTTTGTATCAAACATATTACTGTATATAGGTTTCTTTTGTTATTTCTAAAACTAAGCAGTTTCTTTCATTTTTGCTTTTCATTTGATTTCAGTGGTGCTTTATAATTTATTATTGATTTTTGTTTATTTATTGACATTCTAAATAGTTAACTGTTATGAAAAAATTACATACAAATTTGCAGAATATTTTGGCTAAATCATGGGCTAAATGAATCAAATGACTTTAGGTAGAATATCATTATATCACATGCCATTTTTTTCAGCCCATTAATTGAAAAAAACAAAACAAAACAAAAACCACTGGGACATTAACAATGATGGGAATTTTTTCATTTCATTCAGATATATTTTCCAAAACTTTCCAAGTCTTTTAGAAAGATTACAACTTAAGCAAGTTGTTTTCTTTGTGTCACTCATTCTCCAGTGTTCTGAGACACAGTGGTTATAAATGATAAAAGTCAGTTTGGTCTAGTGCAGAGATGGGCAACTAAGGCCATGGAGACGACCTGTAGACATCAATTTCCAGAATTTCTGAGCCATGAATTTTGGGAGTTGAAGTTCACAGGTCATAAAGAGGCCATAGTTGTCCATCCTGGTCTAGTGATTAAGGCGCCATGCTTGAAACTGGGAGACTGTGAGTTCTAATCCCTTTCATTTGCCTTAGCTATGAAAGTTATCTGGGTGGTCTTGAGCCAGTCATTCCCTCTCAGCCCAACCCACTCTGCAGGGTAGGTTGTTGTGGGGAAGATGTGTTGGATATGTTCACCACCTTGAATTATTTGTAAAAATAATAAAGGCAAGATACAAACAAGCAAACAAATAAATGGAGATAGGCATTTTGTCCAACAAGTGCATCTAAAAAAAACCAATTTGTTTTAAAAGAAACAAATCACTCCCTGAATGTGAGTATTTGATTAGCAGGCTATGGTTGCAATGCCTTTTCTTCCTTTTCTTTTTATTTTCTAGTATTCTAAAACTTTTTGATATAACAAAAATGTTGTTCTTGATCTCTTTTAGAAGAATTCCAGTTTATTTTAGTTCAAGCTGGTTAGTTCCTGTAAGATTCTTCTTTAATTGGAATTTAGAAACAGATTAGGGAACAAGAGTTTCAATGCAGTTACAGGTTTGGATTGAGGTGCAGAAAGTTTCCTTTGACAGAATGGGAGAGCAGTCTGAAATTCAAGTGCATATATGGTTTCCCTCCCATTTGAGATAAGAAACATACAGGTTACCGTATCTTTTAACACACACTTAACATCAAAATCATGAGAAATTTACTGACAATGATAACAATTAACCAGTGCTTCCAGAAGATGTGGGTTATTCTCCCAACAGACTATTACAAGACTTTTATTTTAGTTTTCAACTTTTCAAAAATGTCAAATATTCATATATTAGACTAATATTCATATATTTAGACTAATGCTAAGGAGATCCAGGTTCAATTCAACTTCAGTCATGGAATTTTTATGGGTAGTGTTGGGCTAGTTGATATCCCACAATTGTAAAAAAAATCTGGCATTCTTCTTATGTGATGGTATTCTACCAGTTCTGCCCGGTTCTGCCAAGCCGGTAGTACCGATGAGCAGCAGAGACTGAACCAAGGGTTGGATTCAAATTTTTGAACAACCGGTTCTGTGGGCGTGGCTAAGTTGATGGGTATGGCTTGGTGGTCATGTTTTTGGCTGGGCGTGGCCAACTCAATATCACTCACATCGAGGCACTCATCTCCTCGCCTGGCCTCTCATGACTGTGGGGATGCTGCAACAGTCGTAAGAGTGAAAAATGGTCATAAGTCACTTTTTTCAGTGCCATTGTAACTTTGAATGGTCACTCCACAGAAGCAAAGTAGCAACAAAGGAGGGCAAAAAACTACAGAGACGTTCCTGAGACAGAAAGTCCAGTCCTGCCAAGGATGTAATAAGGGTTAATGGAAAGGCAGTTTCTGTAAGCAACACCAGAATGTTTCCTTCCTGCCTTCATTACAGGATTAGGCCAGTAATTTCTTCTAACAACCGGTTCTCTGAACTGCTTAGAATGTTGACTACCGGTTCTAGCGAATAGGTGCAAACTGATAGAATCCCACCCTTGGACTGAACTGGTTCTCTTTCTACCGCTCTGTTGTTGGGTCTGCAAGGCCGCCTGCCTGGGCTCCCATACTCACCTTTATTCCCTACTTTTGAAGGGCAGCTGCTTTGCGCGGCATAGCAGAGTGCTGTGCGGCAGCTGCTGAAGTGACAGGGAGAGTGCAGGCTTGCAGGAGGTGAGTTGGAACACCTCTGCACCTGCACAAAGTGCACATTTGGCATGCATGTGCATGCAAAGTGTGTGCACGCATGCAAATCACACTCACCAAGGCATGCCCACCGAATCGGTGGTAAAAATCTTTGAATCCTACCACTGTTCTTCTTAAGGTGGAATATAAATCTAATGAATAATGGTAATAAAATCAAGGAAGAAATTTAAGTTTGTTTGTTTGCTTAAACAATTCATATAGCCACCTATCTCAAAAAGTGACTCTGGGTGACAAACCATATTCAAAATAAAAATCAAACAATTGTAAGAATAAGGACAAAAATTAAAGCATAACAGCTGAAAGAAACACAACATAATTAACCATTAACAAAACCAGAAGATGGGATCCTTTGTGTGCTTGAGGCCATAGGTTAGTAAGCTATGTAGAAATGTACACTATAAATTTTGCTAAATTATGATGCCCTTTCTATGGTTACTCTAATCAATCCATTCTACTGGTTGTATCTGGACTGGTTGTATACAAAAACTTGTATAATCAATCTTGAGATTTATGTAAAATACAATCAACTATTATTTAATGGTTAATTTATTCAAATTTTACAAGCCAAAGTATATAAACAATCAAAAGATGAGCCCAGAACAATTTTGAGCTAGCAGAACATCAAAGAAACCCATTTCCACAAAGAAAAAAAAAATATTTACCTATAATTTGCCTATAATTTATTTTCTAAAAAAAAACAAACAAACTAGACCACCAGCTGAGAACAGGGACAGAAATTGCACATCCCTAGTGAAAGCACAACCCAAAATTTAGTCAGTATTTGTTAATAAGAATAAACATTTTCGGATAGTATTTCGCTCCTCAGATGTTTATATTAGCTGATGTATAAGTTATTGTTTGCTTGAATCCCAAATCATCTTAGTTTTCCCCGGCATTCCTTTTTGTAACAGTTTTTCATTTGGACAAGGAATCAAAATGCACTGGTAGAATTCATATTCTTTATTGAATACATGCTGCTGCATTTCCAAGGTAAAATGGCTGAAAATGAGTACTTTGTTTCTGCACCACTTTGGGGGGAAATACTTATTAGGACAACGTACTTGATGGTGAGAAGAGTTGGACAATGAAAACTATTTCCTCAAGTAGGTTAGACTTTCCATCACTGAACTTTCCATTTTATATAAATGCATAGGTGAAAATAAAGAGAGATTAAACTCTATGAAAATACATTTTTATTTACCTCTTGGTAGAAGGGCAATAAGTAATTTGACCTATTTCTGGAAACTTCTTAGAAATTGCTGTATAAAAGTCTAAAGCACTACTGCCACTTGCTGTTAACAATATTGAGATTGATGGTCTTGACTCAGAATAAGGCAATTTATTACATTCTTACTCCAATCTAATTAAGTAAATGTATTTGTGGCTCCTAAATGTTATTTAAATCACCCTTTGATGATGCTCTTCTCACTTACGTTACTTTTATTAAAAAATGCACCAGCTGAATTTACTTTTTCTAAGATGTTTAGTGCACCTGTCTGTAAGTCTCTTTAATAAAGGGAAGCATAATAAAACACTTGCCGATGGGCATTTCAGGGGTGAAAATGATAAGCTTCTGAAGAGATCCATAAAATATTTATTAAAGTCTCCACAGTATGCTCCAGATACACACCAAGGAGAAGTGACAGTGATTAAAACTTTCAGCATCCACTCTGAGATACGTGGAGCTTTTAATGTGCTGAATATAGATTGAATGATGAAGAATCCCAGCTGTTTGTCTCCTGTAGTTTTTCACAACGGGTAGGGGAATGAATATATGATTTTTGAGGCAAAATGGGAGCAAAATTGCTTTGTGGAGAAGTTTTCCTTTCTGGCCTTTAAACACTATTAATATAGTATAATGATAGTTGAGGATTTCCTCTTCAGTTCCCGTTCTTCCTTCTTCAGTGGACTAATGCTTAAAAGAGTATTTTCAAATAGCGCACTTGGATAAATTTGGAAAGATTTGTTTTCCATCTCTTCTCAAACATCCAATTTTTGAAGCAGATGTCTTCTTAATTTCTAAAGGAAAAGGCCATAGATACTAGCAGTAGGGCTGCTATTTATTATTATTATTATTATTATTATTATTATTATTATTATTATTATTATTATTATTATTATTATTATTAGTAGTAGTAGTAGTAGTAGTAGTCAAAAGTCAGCCAAATGTTTAGATTGGGGTTGATATTTTTATTCACTTATCAAGTCTTTCCTAAGCACCTATTAGAATAGATGCTATTCATTAAGGCATTTTGTCTTTTTTGGAAGCTTAAAAAGGAGATTTGTACTTTAAGAATAGCAATTAAATTTAATAACTTAACTTCTTAAACAGTGGTGTTGTTTTCCTAACATACATAGAAGTATGAAAACAGTAAAATTGCTGTAATACACTGTGTGCAGAAGTCCAAAAGACTCTTATAAGTTATTTTTTGAAGTGGCCACGGCCCTAATAGTAGTGAAATTGTTGCTGGTATGTTTCAGCCTCTTTTCAATCAGAGCATATAAATCTACCTTCCTTCCTCTGATATTTGCCTCATAAATAAAGCATCAATCTGCCTCTAAGAAAACCAATCAATAGGATGCTGCTGTATGCAGAAATATCTGCAATATTTTTATTGCAAAAAGTTTTGAATTCTCCCTTTTTGTGTTTATATTAGTGATAAATAGATCTTTAATAGAAGATGCATATTTTTTCAATTTTGAATAGATAAGTTTCTAAGTTTCTGGAAATATGTTTTAGGCATTTTAGAACTAGTTCAACAGTAGATGACATCTGTCCATCACAAATCTTGTGAAAAACACATACCGTTTGCTCAAGTTCTTGATACTTGGAATGCTGTCCAAAGAGGGATATATGTGTAGCTCCAACATCTGGAGTTCATGGAAAAGGAAAAGAAAAGAAAAAAAGCAATGCATCCTGTTGTGACAGTAAGGGCCAGGTAAATGGAAGATAGGCAAGGATGTAGCTTGGATTACCATCAGGGTTAAAGAAGCATTCATGGAATCTTCTGGGCACACTGGATGAAGAGTTATTATTATGGAAGTCCAACACAGATTTATGTCTGTGGCTTTATAGGACTGATTCTTGCTGAACAGTGAAAATAAGTGTGGCTCACAGCAGTAGGTCTAAAGCTGAAAGATTTAATGTTAGGGATAAAGACAACCAAGTCTGAGTTATAGTTTATGTTCTCGTGTTGACTCAATATATTATGTAAGAAATGCCCCAAAAACCATTGAAAAAGGTCACCGTGGTATTCCATGTGTAGAATATATTTTACCTTAATGAATGGTGCAATTTTCCATTACTGTCTATTACTTGCAAGAGTCTCTATAAATGCATATTGGGTAGCGTGAAGTTCCTTCTTTTGCCTCACTCTTCTTTTACTGCAGGGCTGTCAGTGGGCCACCTAATGCATCAAATATGGCTACCAGTCTTCTAAAGCAACAAATAAGGGAATTGTTTGATATTTATATGCTCTTTTCCCCCCTTTCGCTTGCAAGGCCTTTGTGTCAACCAGGAGAAAAATGATCTCTTTCCTCCTACATTTCATTTCCACAAGGTATTTTCACGCAAAAAGCTACCCATTCAGCAGGATTCAGTAATGACCTACACATTGTTATGCTGCAATTTGACCTGTTTAGAAAATGTACGCTGAAAATTAATTAATTTGCACTGAAGTGTAAATGTACTTACAAACTGATTATCATTCACTGATATCAATGTCATTTTGGCAATGTCAAGGTTAAGCCTCTGATATTTCCTAAGGTTAATGAAAATCACTTCATATTTCTGGAAAGGGCCCATGTTCCAAATGGAGAATTACGATTTGTTAAACATCCACCTTTGATTTATTTTTCATGTCTTATTTTCCATTAGAGATGAACTAAAGTGAACAGAATTGGAAGACTAAAAATGTATCACAGCTAATATTATACATCTCTGTTCTGCCAATTCATTTCTCAATCTCTCTTTTTGTCAATTCACACACACACACACACACACACACACACACACACCAACACAGAGTTAGTGGAACAACAACAACAAAAAAGCAATGCCTATTTCCCCAGAATATGTGCAGGAGAATAATACGTTCCATTTCTGTAATTTATTACCAAAGGAAAATATATTTTGTTTCTTTTGTGTAGTTCTTTTTATTGATGTGGATGTATGAAAAATGAATGGCTCCATATTTCTCTTTGTATTCTAATATGTTATGATGTGCTTTTAGTGCTGTTTGTGGAAATACCACATGTGTACTGAAATATATGTACAGGTAGTCCTCAACTGAGAACAGTTCATTTAATGACTGTTCAAAGTTACAGCGTCATTGAAAACAGTAACTTATGGCCATTTCTCACATGTGTGACTTCATCCCTTATGATCAAAATTCACATGGTTGGCAACTTGATTCATATTTATGATGGTTGCAGTGTCTTGGGGTCATGTGATTACCTCTTGCGACCTTCTGACAAGCAAAGTCAAGAGGAAATCAAGATTCAAGATTTAACAACCATGTTACTAACTTAACAACTACAGTGATTATTGCTTGCAACCGTGGCAAGAAAGGTTGTAAAATGGGGCAAAAACTCACTTAGCAGCACAAAATTTTGGGCTTGATTGTGGTCATATGTCGAGGATTATAGATCATGACCATGCACTGAAGGATAGATTTTTTTTTACAGTCAAATACTGTAGAATACTTGAGAGTCAGCATGTTCAGCAACACCACATTAATATATATATGATCATTCTTCATTAGGATTATAAAAGAGTGGATATTAATATCAAATATGTTCCAGCTAGCATTTAATAGGACCTTTAAAATCCTAGTGAGAAGACAGTAGGAATGCCTTTTTAATGTCTGAATCATGGATGTATCGTGTGAGTCTTTTTCCTGTCTTTGGACCTCATAAGCATTATATTCACTTGCATCCGGTTTTGATAGGTGACAGGTATGTATGCATGTAGATGGACATGTATGTGTGCATGTGTTAGTACTTTAGAAAAAGCAATAGAGGGCTTAAGATGGTTTGTTGTGTTAGTTGCAAAGTTGTGTCTTACCCATTGTGACCCTTAGACAATGTTCCTCCAGGCCTCCTTGTCCTCTACCATCCCCCAGAGTCCATTTAAGCTCATGCCGACTGCTTCATGCTGACTCTATCCAGCCACTCTTTCTCTGTGGTCCCCTTATAGCTGCTTAAGAGCCCTGTTTATGTTGACCTCTTTGGGAGTGACAGATCCCCATGAGGAATATTCTCACTATTCAGCTGAGATGCTGTTGCTTAGAGTTGCCTCTCTAGTCTCCAATTTCCCCTTGCTAAGATAAGTGGCAGAGAGAAAGCCAGGTTTCAATTCCTGAGAGCCTGGAGTTGAAACTCTGTGGTGCGACACATGTCCCACCACCGTCAGATCATCGTATTTTGGACGCTCAGCAACAGCCCATATTTATAGCCTTTTGCCCTGACCCACAGTCACATGCCTGTGCAGTTTATGTATTTTTTGCTGGAAATTTGGTTGACTATCACTTTTGCTTAAAGTTCACCATAGGAAAGGTTGTAACACTGGGCACAGTCACATAGTGACTCTGTCAACCCTGAAGCAAATCTGGCTAAGGCCATTTTTATGGCTTCAGGGTTGTGACAAGAGAGGAAAGGGGAAAAAATAGTTAGCTGGGTTTTTGTAGTCAAAACAAAACGTTTTCCTCTGGGAACCAAGGATATTTTAACAGGTGGTGGGATGGGAGGAGGAGCAGAGTAACTGTGCAGCCGGATGCTGCTTCTATTGGACAATGTGACTGATGTCTGGGGAGAGGAAAAGGGACAACTTCCACTTTATAACTAGGTGAAAACTGTGGGAACTTTCACAGTCAGTCTTCACCAGTTGTGCCAATATAATGTATCCAATACATTGTTCTTTGAGGGATACACCTGCCTCAGAGTTCTGCTTTCGATGAGTACATTACTTGAAACACTGACAGACCCCCTTAATAACTAGCACAATTTACAAGTATAATTTCAAGGCTTGGCAAGGACAACCTGTATGTCATTTGTGGTTTTTATCCAACTGTTATGCACCACCCAGAGTTACTTGTGATAAGAAGAACAGCTATTAAAAAAATTGATTAATAAATAAAGACACAAAATGGCTTTTTAACATGAAACAACCTGCATTGATTTATATAAAACTTAACTTGCTTTATTTCCATATAACATTCTAACATTCTTTTCATTTTCATCTCACTCTGATGAAAAGCAAAACAGTTGGATGCTCTGTAAGACATTTTATGTTTTTTTCACGCTGAATAGTAGGAGAATGCAGCTGTCTTGTTCCTGATTCATGCTTTGAAGTCAGGGATAATTATTATATTGCCTAATAAGCGTAACAACCATTATTACATTTTTTTAAAAGGAGTAAAATAATACTTCACAGATTTTATTTTACAATATTTACCCCATCCGAAGAATAGTATTTAATCGGCATGTGAGAATATAGGTGCAATCGACATACAAATACTGGGTTTAATATTAGTTACCATTTCTTATGTCTGAAATAACCTTTTCCACAATATGTGAGCAGCTTAACTTTAGAAGAAGCATTTCCTCTACTAATTAGATACCACAGGACTATTAAAAGGGCAGCTAAGTATCAAGCATTAATGTGGTTCTTAAGACTGACAGGGCCATTTGCCACACACTTAGTTTTGCTACATAAGCAATAAAAGTAAATTAGCATATTCTTTTAGTATTCCTCTGAGTCTTGGTGTTGGGAGGAAGTGGAAAGGAAGGCTCTTGGGGAGAAGGATGCATTGCCCAGACACCCTCATAATTTCATAATATGGTTTATCCAGCTGGAAATAAATATGGTTAATGTCAAAAGGTTGCATTGCTACTGGTGCCCTAGCATGTCCTATGGAAGCGCATTAAGCTTTCCCATGGCTAAGCAAGGATGGATCAAGTAGAGCAGAAAGCCTTTTATTGGATCATAATAACTGTAATAATGGTAGGCAAAGGGCAGACAGAAAGGATGATCAGTGTAGGTAGAACCAAGAATATTTAAGAATCGCAGTACAATTGTTTCAGAAGGATGGGAAACACATAAACCATAGACTTTGACTTTAGTATGGGACTCAGGCTACAGATATGGTAGTCCTCGACTTATGACCACAGTTGAGCCCAAATTTTCTGTGGCTAAGCAAGACAATCTGACTCAAAGGAACCTAACTTTTAGTAAAACAAGATTCTAAAACTTGGAGCACATGAACAGATCCTTGTGTTTCAAACTATGTACCATCCCCATGCTAAACTAGAAATACATAATTCCTCCTTTTGTCACTTATTATTTCAGAATACCCAGAAATAATATGTTGATGGAATTTTTGAAATGAATTATGTATAATTTATTTTATTATTTATTTATTTTACTGCTCTTATTACTTTTTTAAATGACTGAAAGTGTCAAACATATCTAATACTCTTTCCTCTATTTTCTCCACAACAACAACCTTATGAGATGGTTTGGACTAAGAGTGACTGCCTCAAAGTCATCCAGCCTTCATGCTTAAGATGGGACTAGAACTCATGCTCCCCTGGTTTCTAGGCCAACACCTTAATCGCTATATGGTTAAGGTTCTCTGTAATAATTACATATGACAAGCATATAATTGCTGTAGTATATTTATGACCACACTAAAACCTATACACTATAACAAATCATCCAATGATGAAGTCTAGGTCTACTTGTTTAGTAGATCTATGAACCTACAGCATCAGTCTAAGATTATAGTTCACTATAGTTAAAGACTTTGCTTTATTTTACATGGATTGATATGAGATAATAGGTAGTGGAATCCTGAACTGTAGCCACTGCTACTTTTAAAGGAAGAATACAACTTACCTTTGTTTTTCTTTTTTTTTTTCACAGTGGCAAGCAAGACTGAATGGGATATCCTTTTCTTTCCCCAAAAAGTTTTTAATTTTTTAATTTTTACACATCTCTTTATGTGAGCAACATGGTTCCAGATTATAACACTTGTATATAATCATACTTTCATTTCCACCAAACTTATATAATATCATCTCATATCATTATCCATTTCACTTATCTTTAAATAAATTTCCATTTCATATTTCAATTCATTAATTCAATATTAATATCATTTCATCCAGATATAGATTCCCAGTTCTTTATCCCCTATTATTTCCATTTTTAGTTTACCACCTATTTTATTTAATATTACACTTCATTCTTATCCTTAATTTTCCCTAAGCCAATTATATAATAAATAATCTAAAAAAGCAAAAATAAAACAAAACCAATACATTTAGGATCCACATGGTATATCCCCTCAATCTATCTAATTTAATAATTCATTCCACAACTTTAGACATATTAACATTAAATAATCAACTGTATATTTTAAAACATATATATTTTAAAGTATTCCACCCTAAAATCGCTAGAATGACTTCCTAATATATCTCATTTCATCTTCACTTTTCTTATAATCATTAATAATAATAATTTTCTTCCATATTTTTTATATTTCTTTCATATTTTTTATCCAAAATGTATATTGGTATTTAGTTTAAAACTTGATGGAAATTATTATTGCTGGAAATTAGGATTATATAACTATATATAAATATATATATATATCTGTATATGAATTATGCTGTTATGAACCCTTATACTGGAGGATCAAAATAGGGGAATGGAAATGTATTAAAATATAGAGGTATAAGTAAATTTTGGATAAGTGACTGAATGGGATATCCTGAGACATTCCATTTGCAGAGTACTGAATTTACTGCAAAGCAAAAATAAATAATAACAGCAATGATAAAAACACATAGACAGGTGGAGAACTATTGGCATTTAAATTGAATTTAAATTTCCCCAGAGCAGGAAGTTACTGAAGGCATAAGAGCTGTAGTTTCTTATGTGAGTCAGGATTGTAAATTGGGTATTTTTAGATTTAAATTATTGACCTTTCAAGTACATAACTAATTGCGCTGAGAAATACCACACTTCTGTTTTTCAGAAAAACCTTTTAAGCAAATAAAAACGCCTCTAAATAAGATAGAAGTGAGATCTTTCCTTGCTTTCCTTTTTATCCTTGGTGTAAGTCTGTTAGTTGGTCACCCTTGCCCCTTAGGTGTTAGGACTTAATTACTGCAGTTTCTCCATAATAACATGTAAAGTAAAGCAATTGGGTTCTAGACTGATCACTCCCCTAGGAGTAGCAAGACTGGTTTATATGCACATGTTATTAATACTGCTTGCAAACAAACTGCTTGGCTTCTCTAACCTTGCCACTAAGATAAAACTAATGATATAGACTTAAAAAAAAATCACATCCAAGTGCGGTGAAAATTGGAAGGAAGGGAATGATACCTTGTTCTTTTTCTGTCTTTGACCTTTGAAGGGACATAAATCTCTCAGTCATATTCAACTGATAACAAATAATCAGAGTTGGAAGGGATCTTGTAGGAAGACCCCATTTCTGACAAATGGCAGTCCAATCTCTTCAAGTCTCAAGTGATGGCGCTCCCACAACTTCAGAAGGCAAGTTGTTCCATTGGTTGATTGTTCTCACTGTCAGAAAGTTTTCCTTATTTCCAGGTTAAATCTCTCCTTGTTCAGTTTCCATCCATTATTCCTTGTCTGGCCTACAGGTGTTTTAGAAAATAGCTTGACCCCTTCGTCTACAATTGAATATAAGGAAAACAAATTCATTTTGGGCCATTTCCAAACAGATAAATTGCATCTGGGTTAATGGTTCTTTTAGTTTATAGCTTCTTCCCATCAGTCCTGTAATAGTTTAAAATATTGGATTTGGACCAGAGAGAGACTAGGAAGATTTCACTATTAACTTGATCATGGAGTTCAGTGGGTGATTTTGGACTAATCATTTATCTCAACCTGTCAACCTTTCAAGCTAGATCAGATTAAGAAACCAATATCAAGTAGAAGGCAATATTACTTTTATTGCAAAACTATAGTAATAGGTTCTTGCAAATCTGAATGTATTTTCCCCACCCTATCTTTATCTTCTTATGAACTGTGCAAGGGATCGTCTGACGTGTTTACTCATCTTAGCTCTAAGGAGATTCTCAGGTCATGGTTGCCCCAAAAGGCAAGTGGACTTTGTTTTTCCTTGAAGAAGTTTCTCTTCTCATCCAAGAACTTAAGAAGCTTCTTGGATGAGAAGTGAAATGTTTTCAAGGAAAAACAAAGTCCACTTGTTTTTTGAAAAAAGCACTTTTGGGATTTCCCAATTTTACATTCGAGCTAAAGACTCATAGTCCTGTTACCTGCCTTAGTAGCAACTCTAATCTTGTCCCTTATGGCCCTTCTCTCTGCCATCTACACAGCTCAATTTGTCGCACAGGGTTGTTGTTGTGGGAAGACTATATATTAAATTACTAATCAATAAAACATTATGTATTGAATTTCTATATAGCATTGTAAACTTTCAAAATGATTACATGTGTGGTGACATCCTAATGAAATACTGCCATTACATACATGCATCCTAAGTCTTCTGTAAATTGGGAAGTTATGGAATTTGCATGATAAAACCATTATGGACATATTGACACATCTCTTCCCATTTAATTCTGCCATGGAATTATACGTAGATTACTGTTAGACCTAAAAAAAGAAATGTTTCATATTATTTATTGTCTAGAATCCCTAATGCCTGAATTGAATGAGTTCCATGCCTCAAATTTTCTTTAGGAAGATACTGCAGTTTTATGCGTCAGTTTGGGACCTGTGTTACAAAGGAATCATCATGTCAATTCCACCCATTATTTAAAAAAATACCTGTATATACTTGTTTTTCTCAAAAAATATTTGGTCTGCTTCTGTCTTTCTTTCCTTCTGTTGAAACTCCTTGACATAGTTTAGAAAAGTACATATTTAATATTATACATATTTAAGTCAACAAAATGGTTAGGAAAAAATGAAATTTAAGACAGTTATCACAGTAAATATTTCAAAAGACATAGCCCTGGCCACCTTGATGTGGTCAAATAAGAAGAAAAATGAGAGAGGCATACTCCAATTCTCTAGATTCTGTCAAAGGGCAACAGAAGGAGAATTCTGCTTAGCCTCTTAGAAACTGTCTTGTGGAACAAACCCTTCAAAGTTCTATCTTTATTCAAGATATTTAACGTTCTATGGAGTCACTGGAAAGAATATTGTGGGTTTTTCAGAATTAATAGTGAGCAATCAATAGTCACACATCTTTAGTTCACCTTTCCTCAGAGTTCAAAATTAGATTTATCAAGTGCCTCTGCAGATTTCTCAGCTGTAAAAGGTTACCTGGGGAACAAACTGAATTTAAATCTGGAGTTAATGATACATTCTGGAGACTGGATTTCATCATTTGCAAGATATACTCAATGTGGATAGAGTTACAATTTTCCTAATGATCAGACTCTTAACTTGGTACTGCACACCTCCTGGATCAGATATGTATCTATACAAGATAGACATATTATATTAATATCAATAAAAGCCTTTTGTTACTTTGGCTAGTAAATCAGTTGTGCACATTGCTGGAGAAGAAAGAATTGGCATTAGTGATGCTTGCACTGATAACATCAGGACTGGATCACCGCAGCTCATCCATTATGTGGAGCCCTTGAAAATTGATTAGGTAGTATCATGATGCTCATCATTAGCATTGATGATGATATCTAGTCACTAATATCATCAGCATTAAGTCACATCGCTTAGCATTGGTGTTTTGGTACAAAGAAGTAAATCAATCAATCAATAAAAACAAAAGAAGCATATTATAAAATAAAGTCTGTTAATAATTTGGGACCCTCTGAGAATAAATCCAGCAATTTCATCATTAGCATCACTGGGGAATGTTTCTTATTATAAGGATAACTATATCAAGATAAATGTAATCACATATATCAATATGATATTTTCAGATTAAGAAAACAGGTTAAAGTTATGACAATATTTACCCAAAGAAAGATATTTTCTTGCCAGGGGACATACCTTGTTCTACTTCAGTGAAGGTAGGAATTTACTGTGGTGAATGTCTATAAATTATTGAAGGAATAAAATGCTATCATAAGAAAGATAGAAAGAGGAAACTTAGGAGAGATGATAGAATTTGAAACCCTTCTGCAAAATTAAGATGATTTACTGGGAGCCAACTTTAATTTTTTTGTTGAAATATAAATCAGAGATACAGTGGTACCTTGGTACTTGACTGCTTCAAACTCATTAAATTTGGTACTAAATGCATTTTTGACACAAAAATTTTGTCCAGTACTCAGTGTTTGTTTAGTACTTGACACATTGTGATGGGAAGAGGGGGAGAATGGACAGGAATAGCTATGCTGGGAAGGTTGCTGCAAAAGGAGGGGGATGACCACAGAGGGTATTCAGGAAATTGGCCATGCTGGGAAGGTATCTGACCTAGGAAAAGGAATAGATAGAAAGTTATTCTTGGCCAAAACAAACTACATGGTACCTCACATGGTTTGTTTGAGACTTGTTTTTTTTTTAGTACTTGTCACACCCCCTGTAACCAATTAATGATGTGCAACATTATAGAACAATGAAAAATTGTACAGAAAAAATGGATGCAAAATTTCAAAGGTGTAATTAAGATAGAACAATGGGAAGAGTTATGGAAAAAAAATAGTTTGAGTGTAAATTTGTACAATGATTTCAGTGGTTACTAAATATCTTAATAAAGAAGGAATATTCTACATATGTGACAGTGTTGTGAACTACTGTCCCCCCAATTTTAAAAAAAGAAATAAACCAAAATATCTTAAATAAATTAAAAATAAAATTTAAACTGAAAACACAAACATTCATATTAGTAATAATTTCAGAGATGTAAATGAAAAGTGTGACAATTTACAGGGTGATAGCAGCAAGAACTAATTGGATATTGCATAAGATTGAAAAAGCAAACCTTGTGAATAATACAACAATGGAAGACAAAATTGGAGAAATGCAGATAACTAAATTCAAGCGGGAATGATTCCCCTACTGTATATACAGCAAAGCAGGACAAACTTAAACATTTAGAACACAGCTTATAAGAAAAGGAGTCAATAGGGTAAATAAAATAACAATGGAAGGGAAAATGTCCTGTTGTTGTTTCTTTACATTACTTTTATGTTCTATTTCTTACTTTGCCTAAAGCACTTTGCTTTTCAACATTTATATTTTGACTGTATTTCATTGATAGGTAGAATATTTTAAAAAATGTAGAACATAATTGCTGTTGGATTTCTTTTAAAATGTTTTAAATGCATTTTAAGGAGAAAATATCACATATTAATTTTTAAGAAGCTTAAATCATTTGAATAATTATTCTGCAAAATGCATCAATTAATGTAAATCTGCAGAAAAATGGCTTTCGTTTACCCATCTCATTTCCAAGCTCCTCAAACACCCAGCATGCATACCTTTATGTAAACTGCCAAGACAGTAACCAGAAGTGAAACAATATATGAAATGGGTTCAGAGCCCTCTCCCCCTTCTCTCTGGGAATGTGTGTGTATGTAACTTTGTGTATCTGGTGTGCATAGGACAAAACTCTAATGAAAAATTCTGTTTTAAATGGAGGAGGGATTATAATGGAAGTCATAGAGTTTTGCATTAAATGGGTTATAACTGAATTTATGGAAGACAAAATTAAATTATGTATTTGTCCCTGTTCCCACCAACCTAGCAGTTGGAATGCATGCAAATACAAGTAGATGAATAGGTACTGTATATAAGCATCTGGAGGGGCAACAGCATTCTGTGTTTTGCTGTAAGCTTTGTGCTGCTGCATAATGTCATGCCAGCCACATAACCATGGAAACGTGCCTGGACAACACTGGCTCTTTGGCTAAACAGAGATGAGCACCACCCCCTAAAGTTGGGGCACATGTAGCAGAATAAAACCCGCAGAGACATATATAGCATAAATTTTAAATCATGAATTTAACAGTAGCAATAGCACTTAGAGTTATATACCTCTTCATAGCAGTTTATAAAGTCAGCATTTTGCCTCCAACAATATGGGTCCTCATTTTACTGATTTAAGCCAGCCAGAATCAAACTCCTGTCAGTGAGCAAGCAGTGAGTTAGCCTGCAGTACTTCATTCTAACCACTGCGCCACCATGACTCCTTTTCATGAGGTCCCCATTTTCTCCTTTAGACCTTTCTTGATTTTGGCATTCATGAAGGCTGACTTGTGCAAGTTTGGAATTATATTTAGAAAACCAGAAAAATTCAGGAAAAGAAGTACACTGTATTTTCAGATAAATTATGGTTTCAGTTGAATCTTTTCATATCCTAGGAATGTTGCTGAGAATAAGAGAAAGTCCTATTGATACCTACAGGAATTCTTTATCCAGAATAAGTTTTGAATCTTAATGATAGTTCAGTAACAGAATACATGATTTTCATGCAGGATATCCATACTTCAAATCTTAGCATCTCTAGAGCAGGCTAGGAAAACAGCATGTGTGACCACCTGTTCAATTGTACTGTTCAATATGTTTCTAAATGCTCTTTATTCTGGCCTTTGGCAACCCATTGTAGATTTGTAGCATAGTTCGTAAACCCAGAGGTTTATGTTTCTAAGGGGGATAGAGAATGGGAGAGAGAGAGGGAAAGGAAGAGATGCTTTCATACCCTGCCCAAATATACAAACATCTGTTCTTGGGTACTCCATTATTGGAGGCTTTTAAGAAGAGATTGGACAGCCGCTTGTCTGAAATGGTGTAGATGTTAGATCTCCAAAATCCCTTCCAACTCTGTTACTCTATTATCTTCAAACCTACCCACCTGCCCCTCAAAGGGATATGGTTGCTTTTCCCCATTACTTTTTATCTGAGGAAGTAGTCAGAGCTAAGTTACAGTCTTGCTGCTAATAGGGAGGAATTTCTGTGAAGGAATTCTATATTTTCAATCTGAGCACAAAACCAAAAGTCCCCTTCTTATTTTGACTTTGAAGTCTACTCCGTGCATGTAAAGAGAGCAAGTTGTTCATTTATGTGCAGTGCTATGTGGTCTGAGTTTTTCTGAATAATGGTTTATTATCATGAGATGGTTGATGTCTCAAAATTATTGATAAAAATGTATTTGGAGAAAACACAGTGAGCATCGATATGTCTCTGTGTTTCCTTGACAACAATAGGAAAGTGTTTGTTATTCCTTTGTTCTAGGATATTTTTCAACTTCTCAGTCAGATTTATATCCCCAGTATTTATTGCTGAAGTCCTTTGCAAGTTCCAAACATAATCCCGCTTTACATTTCAAAATTAGTCAAGGTATGGTGAGTGCTGCCTCTTAAACTATGAAAGACTGGCAAAATAAGAGCAATGCCCAAAACTTATAAAACTCCCTTGCTCTTCAGCGTTGTCACTTATGAATCATCAGTGATCTCCCCCCTTCCTTACTTATTGGGACATACATTGAAATTGAGAAGATTTTGTATCCAATGCATTTTTCAATTCATGCCAACCCATTCTTTGTATTCCTAGCATTGTTGGAGTTGTGGGGAAAAATCTAATGGTAAGGAGTTCGTTGCTGTAAAATTCTGTAAAATACGTTTAATGCAAAACTCTATGACTTACATTGTAATCATTTGCAGATCTCAATATCCGTGGGTAGAAAAGAACATTTGTAAGTACATCCAATGGCCACTCCATCAGCTTGATTATAAACATACCCTGAAATGTGACAGATTAGGGTCTCACAAAATGATTCCAGAAATCCTGCATGTACAATTCTTCTGTATTCTCTTACAGTTCCTGTACTCTACTTAGACAATACAGTTAGTCCTCAACTTACAATCACAATTGAATCCAAAATTGCTCTTGCTAAGCAAGACAATTGTTAAGTGAATTTTGTCTCATTTTTCAACCTTGCTTGCCACAGTTGTTAAGTGAATCACTGTAGTTGTTAAGGGAATCTGGCTTTTGCTTTGACTTTGCTTGTCAGAAAAGTCACAAAAGGTTATCACTGCAACTGTCATCAATATGAATCAGCTGCCAAGCACCTGAATTTTGATCACGTGACTTTGGGGATGCTGCAACAGTTGTAAGTGGGAAAAATGAACAGGTCACTTTTTTCAGGGTAATTTCAGACCATTGTTCAACAAACTGCTGAAGTCAAGGACTGCTTGTATTGTCTATTTATAGGTTTATTTTAATGGTTGCTCTTCCAGAAAGAAATAGAAGGCCAACAAAAAAAAAAAACCAAATATCCTGCAGATTACTTTTCATAGGACCAAATTAAGATTTCAGTTTCCTTCCTTCCTTCCTTCCTTCCTTCCTTCCTTCCTTCCTTCCTTCCTTCCTTCCTTCCTCCCTCCCTCCCTCCCTCCCTCCCTCCTTTCTTTCTTTCTTTCTTTCTTTCTTTCTTTCTTTCTTTCTTTCTTTCTTTCTTTCTTTCTTTCTTTCTTTCTTTCTTTCTTTCTTTCCTTCTTTCCTTTCTTCTATCTATCTATCTATCTATCTATCTATCTATCTATCTATCTATCTATCTATCTATCTATCTATCTATCATCTCTGGAGATCCAAGTTTGAAACAGTTTCAACTCTTGAGGAAAATTAGGATGTGGTTTATCTGGCTTGGAGTCAGCAAGACCACTAAAGCATAGAGCAAAGCAAAATATAACTGTTCTCCCTCCCCTTTGAAACTTCACTTGAGAAGAATTGCATTGTTCCTGATCAGCTCTTTAATGTTTGGTTTTCCTGGGCTTTGTTTCTGCCAGTGCCTAGATTGACAGATCATGGCTAGGTTTTCCTGTCATTCTTTCATAGTTCAACCTCCTGAGATGGAATGTGCCCATTGATTACAACTGTATAAAAATCTTCATTATAGTGTTTAAAAAAGAGCCTATAATTTTAAGAAATCTAAAGATCACCCATTTAGACAGAATTACTTTATTTCTGAATTTATATCCTATTTTTAAAAAATTTAACCCAATGCTCAAGATAGGTAATTATAATAATAACACTAATAACACTAACAACACCACCACCACCAATAATAATAATAATACCCTGGATATTACGATTGTGGATAAGAAAAAAGTGTGGATCATCAACATTGCCATACCTGGTGATAGCAGAATCGATGCAAAACAACATGAAAAAATCACCAGATACTGTATCAGGACTTGAAAATCGAACTGCAGAGACTCTGGCACAAACCAGTGCAGGTGATTCCAGTGATACTTGGCACACTGGGTGCTGTGCTTAAAGACCTAGGCAAGCACTTAAAAACAATTGGCGCTGACAAAATCACCATTGGTCAGCTACAGAAGGCCACCTTACTGGGATCTGCTCACATAATCCGTTTATACATCATGCAGTCCTAAACGCTTGGGAAGTGTTCAACTAGTGATTTGTGATATGAAACCCAGCATAGTTATCTCGTTTGCTGTGTACACTGTTGTTTTTTTGTCAAATAATAATAATAATAATAATGCCAAATATGGAGTATAAAACATTGCAATAAAATTGCTGCAATTACAAGCAAGCCAAAATTCAATCCCAAATGACAAGATGCATCTTGAGCTACAAGGGCATAACTTTCACAACGGCCTTACTCAAAAATGAAATATGTGTGATTGAATCATATTGGATGAGAACTTTAAAATACTTCTGAAGAGGCTGAGGACAGATTTGGGAGCACTAGAGAAAAGTTGCATAGAGACAGAGGTACTTATCAAACACATATTTCCTTCTTTTTTAGATTTATAGCTTTCCTGTCTTTCAAGGGCTCATAGATATCTCTGTTCATTTTATTGCCAAAACAACTTTATATAGAGAGAGTAACTGCCCCAAAAATATGCAGTGTGTTTCCATGGCTACAGATAGACTTGAACACAGGTCTCTCCGGGCCTACAATAACACTTTAATCATCATTACTGTACCATGCCAGCCCTCACATACTGTATTTATGTCTAGCACTTGAAAGTCTATAGGAAATAGATCTCTGTGGAATAATATGGGTAGGAAGAAAAGTTGCAACATTCAGTTCATGACTGCTACAGGTTTTATTATGAATTAAGTTGTTTTAGCATTTTTCTTTAATAATCAGAACTATAGTGCAGTGCAATAGCACTGTAACACCATTATATAAAAATAGTGTTATAGCATTATGGTGTTATGGAATCATACCTATTTTCATTATAAAATAAACATAACAGGAACAATATTTTAGCACTAATTAAAAGATTATTTTAAAAATGGGTTGTTTTTCTTAAAACACCAGGAGTAAATAACAAATAAATGTGGAGCTTCATGTGGACCCAAGCACAGCAACACAGTGAAATTCTGTTTCATACTATGTTTCATACTATGAGAAAAAGACCGAAAGCTATCTGTGTAGAAGAAGTTATTGCTGGTTTTCAATTGTCAGGATAGAGGCTAGTTTTCTATATCACATTCAGCTAAAATGAGGTTTGTAAATCAGTGTATTGTATGATTCCAATCCTTATGGTTATTAAATAGGCTAAATAAGAATCCAGCCAAATGAGTGAATTCAGTAGACCATAGTAATATGAGCCATGCATTAGCACATTATGCCTGTTCACTAAGAAATGATGTCTTCATTTTTAGATTAATTCACATTTCAGCACCACTATTCCTCCACCCCCACTCCTAATCTCAACAAATCCAAGCTGTATTCATCATTCCTTCTGCTGATTCTGAAAGAAGAAATATAGACAAGAATCAGTGTTCACCTCCAACTAAGAAGTGGGGAGCATGAAAAGTCATTCAATCAGCTTTCTTCTTCCTGAACTGACATTTTTGAGACCTAATAAATGCAAAACATATAAATAAATCGCTAGTACTCCCATCCACGTGTTTACTGCGTTTTGTGTGCCTGGAACAAAGGAGCTACATTACCTTGATGGTATTTGGAACAGGATTCTGACCCCCATAGAAAGGAGCTGGAATGAATCAAGAGTTCCTAGGCCCAAACTCTGCAGAACTGCAAACAAAGAAACAAGAAAGCATATAGCTTTGTTCTAGTTTTGGATAAAGTGATGAAGAACCAGAAAAACAAACAAACCCTCAACTCTTTGAACTCAATGACAACCCTCAACTTGTCAACTCAGTGACAAGTGAACACTGGAGTTTGGAACTGATGTTGAAGCAAAGAGACCACAGCTCTTCTCTAAAGTATGCCTGTCATCTGTGGTTGTTCTGACCCAAGCCTCGTTCAAAGCAAACAAACACCAGAGATAAAAGCAAAACCTTTTTAATGCTTCTCTGTGAATTCCATTCATTCACAGTAAAACGCTATTAAAAACTAATTGTCCCAGATAAGAACAAGCCTTGCCAAGGTTGTGCAAGGCTGCCAAGAACACTAGATTAAATTGCAAGGAAATATTCAAAACCAAAAGTCTCCAAACACAAACTAGGATAGTCCAAAATTTCACAAGACTTGAAGTGCAAGAACTTCTTTGCTTCCTGAAAAGAATCCCACCTCTGAGGGATGGCTTTTATCCCTTAAGGAAGGGGCCATCACCTTGTAGCTTTACTCCCGAGTCTCCCGCACTGCTGCAGTTGCTCTTTCCTTTGGGTAGCCCTGCGCGCATACTCACTGGGCACAGGCTCCTCAGCATCCTCTGCATCACTGCTGCCAGTCTCCACAAGCTCTGAAGGCAGCACTCCACTCTCTGATAGTCCTGGCCCTATCCCTGCATCACACGCAGGCCCCTCATCTGAGTCCTCCCTCTCGGAGACCTTGGCCATCCGCACCTGCTGTCAGCAAACCACAACAGTGGTACTGAAGAAAAGAGGGTGTGTAAAAGTCTATATAGATTTTCAAAAAGCTATGAAGAAGTTGCAACTTCTCTCGATATTTTGTGTACGCTTTTGGGAAATGTACAGCATTCCCACACCATAAGAGCATTCCAATTCTGTGAATCACAGGATTAAAATCACTGGATTTTTAATTTTTCTAACTATTCAGATCCTCAAGATATATTGTTGCAGAAAAAACAGTGCTAACTCTGGCTGTGTTATTATTAATAGTATTAAAGTAGCCCATCAACACAACTATTTCAGGAATAATGATGTCTGTAGAGCATGTAGTACAACTAACTCAGTTTATCCCAAACTGGTAACCCCTCATCTATTTTGATACCAAGGGTCTACAACGGGAATAGCCAAACCTCAGACGGTAACTATATGAACAAACCTTACCTTTTAATATATGTATTACATGAAAATGGGTGAGGCTTTGATTGTACAGTAGTGATTGTCATCTTGACAAGCCCCATCAGATGTCCCTGTCTGATATCAGACTCCTAAACTCCAGCCAATGTTAAGTCCAATGCAATAAGATTCATAAAATTGAATGGATAAGAGAAGAGTTAAAACCATCTCTCAAAGAAGCACAGAATACTCTGCCCCCTCCCACATAAATACATTACGGAGCCAAAAGAAAATGATTTAGTTTTTAAAAAGTAACTGATTTAAAACCAGGCCAAGTTTTGCACCTTGTTTCTTCATCCCACAAATCTGCAGATGGAAAAAAAATCTCATTCTGCTAATAGGTAGCCTGAGGGAATTGTAAACGCTCAGATCTCACAAAAAGGAACAAGTGCATAGGATTTGAGAGAAGTGTTTTTCAATTACATCTTGAATGTACCATGTTATTTAAAATGGAAAACAATCTTTTATCTTTCATCTGTGCATATCCCATTAGCATTAGTGTGGTTAACCCAAAGATAACTGAGGACAAAAATAGGGGGCTCTTGAAAGCTATTGATTCTGTTTCAGTCTAATGAGCATTTGGATTTGGAATGGGCCTGAATGGAAGATTTATAACACTCTTGATTGATCCAAGTGGTTGTTGCTTGACATGCAGACATACTGTACAGAAAAAATCAGTTGTAACCCAGAAAGCTGAAGTTTCGTTTTCCAGAAATGTGTCCAATTTTCCAGGTTTAAAGCAAGACTGAATGGAGAATGATATTTTTCAGGGTATCATTTTCTCCTTGGGATTTTACTCACAGGGGACAATCATACTAAATTGTGGTACTCTTTATTATCCAACTGTCTTGGGAAAATAATTTGAATTATGGTGTTGTTATGAGTCTATTCAGGTCAAGGTTATGTAACATAGGAACATCTAAAACAAAGGAAACTAGTAATCCAGCTACCACAATAATGTCAGTCTCTAGTATCTTGTAACTTTCACACCATTTAGTTCATTATATTAAAAAAAGAGGTTCTATATAGTGACTTCTTTCAGATGCATAGAACTATAATCTGTCTAAAGCAGTATCTTCCATTCTTGATAATTCCAGATGTGTTGTCCCAAAGGTACTTTTCAAAAGGCAACTGAAATTTCTTTGTTTTCGCTTGAAGACCTTTCGCTTCTCATTTAAGAAGCTTCTTCAGTTCTGAATGAATGATGGAGAACGGAAGGATTTGTCTACCAAATTGCAGATTACAGGATTCAGGTGATTCTGAGAGCACCTCAAAGTGGCCTCAATGACTCTCAGAAAGAGGGCTAATGACCAGATGATTGTAAGGAATATAAATCCTTCATCCTCCACCATTCAGTCAGAACTGAAGAAGCTTCTTGGGTGAAAAGTGAAATGTCTTTAAGCAAAACAAGGAAGTCCAATTGCCTTTTGAAAGGCAATTTTAGGACAACCATGATCTGGATAACAGAGAATTTCCATAGGCTTCCAGATGTGTTGACTTCAATTCCCAGAATTCTCAGCAAGCAATGAGAATTTGGGGTGTTGACATGTACATGTCTGGAAGTTGCTAAGAATGGGAAATACTCTCCTAAAACCTTTCCTTTCAACTTAGAATATACTATTAGTGCTGCCAAAGTTGATCTACAACAATCTTCAGTTTCTATATCTCTCTATTCCCTTCTATAGTCATATGGTAGCTTCATAGTTTATAGTTCCTTGCTTATTCCTATAGTATTTCCTGGACACATTTTTCCAGCTGATGAGTAAAAACATTTTTTTTTAAAAAATAGCATTATTTTAAATGGCCAGGAGCAAAAAGAAATCAATTGTTATGATATACAAATAAGCAGAGCTGAAATTTAAATTTTTTCTTCTTCCTTTCGCAGAATAACCATATTTTCTTTTCCACCAGAAGGTGCACTGGAAATGTTATGTGATTGTAAGGAATTCTAATAGTTGTAGGGATTATAAAGAAAGAGCTTAGATTCACATGTAGCCTGAAAGCTATGAATTATCTATGAATTGCCAATTGCATATTGGGTACATTTTATATATTATGTTTCAGGGCATGAGCTAAATTTTGTTGGCAATGTGCTTTCTTGTTGACATTAATTAGGAAAGGTTTAGTGGATGTATGTTGAAAGTCTAACTTCCACAAAAGCCTGGTCTGTGTTCAGGGAAGCTTTTACTTGTAGTGTAGCTCAAGAAATTGGTCTCCATTGTGTACTGGATCCAATCCAAATCATTAAACCAGAGAAGGATCAGTGCATACTTTAAGATGCTTACTTGCAAAAGATTTCTGATGAACCTTTGAGTTCTTTCCTAGCCAAATAGAACTCAGAATCAGCT
Organism: Bungarus multicinctus; assembly: GCA_023653725.1. NCBI lineage: Eukaryota > Metazoa > Chordata > Lepidosauria > Squamata > Elapidae > Bungarus > Bungarus multicinctus. Next base: position 39,692,880 of record CM042846.1, on the reverse strand, counting down.
ACTGAACTCTGGTTTAAACAAGATTTCAGCAGCATAACTGAAAAGCACAACAAAACTCCAGAGAAGTTCCAGAGACAGGAAGTCTAGTCCTGACAAGAATGTAATAAGAGTTAATGGAGAGGCAGTTTCTGTAAGCAACATCAGAATGTTTCTTTCCTGCCTTCCTTACAGGATTAGGCAAGTAATTTCTTCTAACAACCGGTTCTCCGAACTGCTTAGAATATTAACAACTGGTTCTAGTGAATAGGTGTGAACCTGTAGAATCCCAGCCCTGCTCATACCAATAATTACTCTCATTTATAATTTAAGCAGCCTGATAGGTACACATAACCATGGGGAACCACTCTCAATCTAACAATTATTCTTGTATGTTTGAACATGGCTAAATCGTCCAGAACTAATTCTGGTCATAAGTTTTTCTTCTCATTGTGCTGGCAATGAGGAACACGTTTTGTGTCAATAAAACAACATGTTTCTGTTTTGTATATTGGAACTCTTGACACTTTACCATGCCAGCTGGCTTTTTTCCAGGGCAACAATCAGCTTGTATTTCACATGTCATTTGTTCCTTTTAAAAATAAAATAGAGCAAATTCAAACAAATCTGGAAGGATGGATTTCCAGTCACAAAAGATAATTAGACATGTTTCAATCTGGCTGTAAGACAGCATTATAAATTGATAAATTGAATCAGATATGCAGTGAGAAGGGTAAGAGCCCCTGCTGTGGATAATGGGTCCATTGAAACTATAGCTCATATCCTACTACATTGCATCTTCTCTAAGGACTCATGGAATCAATTTATAACACTTTACCTAATAAAATATCTGGGAAATACTGATTTTTTTTTATATGCAACTGTTATTAGATCAGTATGAAGTAGTTTTTTCTGAATATGGGCAAATTCTGCTATGCTCTATGTAAAATTAGGCAAACTTTAAATTGCCCACTGTTAATCTACTACCAACTGCAATATATATATCAACATGCCTGTCTTTTATTTATTTTTTTACTATTATTATTGTTTTAATGCTTTTATTTGCTGGTCCATGAACACAATAAAGATTGAGGGTAACAGTCTGTTACTATAACCTCGTAATAAAAGTAGCATTGGCATTCATAACTTTGGTTTTCTGGTCTGATCTACCTTGAAGGATTGAGATCAGTCCTGCAAATCTGAATGCATGTCCCCCTCCCTTTATCTTCATGAGAACTGGTGAGGGTCAAGTATAAAATATTTTTTTAAATTACATTTCTGCCTCAAACTCAAATCTCTTTTATCTGACCATTGTCTTCCGCTTATTCCTCAAGGTTACTCCAATAGCCCATTACAAATTTAGAATGAAAATGGAAGAGAACAGATGGAAGTAGAAGAATGGTTCCTGGATGTTGTTATTGTTATTGTTTGTTTGTTACTTATTAACTAAATATTAGTTTGTTATTTATTAACTGAATATCAGCTGCTCTACAGTTTTACTTCTTACAAATAATCTATCACAGTTTTGTGTGTAATTTATATCCTGAACAAAGCTGTGAAGATCCTGAACATGTACTTCGTTCTGCAGTCATTCTTTCACTTCTCTTTTTCTAGCATTGTGGTCTAATGCAATCTGTTTGGGAAACATAACATTTGTTCATATTTAGCAGATCCAGATATCTACGTCTGACAGAGATGGAGTGCTAATCATTATAGAGAATTTTCTTCTCTAAACTTTAACTTTAATTTATTGTTTCTTTTTGAGAAGCATATATAATCCTTTGATCTCCAGTAAATGGTTTGGCCATGTCCCATACCAAAGACAATGATGGAAATGCATCAGTGTTAAAATGAAAAAAAAAGTTGCCATTTCCTGTTCCATCTGTTTAATAAAATTTTATTGTTAAGCAAAGAGACTTTCAATAACATCTTAATGAGTATATTTAAATTTTAATCAAACAAAGCAATTAGTGTCATGGGAGCATGGAATAGAATTAATAATATCAGTGTCACTGTTTAACTTTAACTTTGGATAATAAAGAAGGAAGTAATCTAGCTCAAACCAGTGGTATGTACATATGAAGAAAGGAAAGCATATTGAACATTGGGAGAATCAATTGTATACTAAATTAAATCACAAATAATCCATTAAATTAAATTTATACAAATAAATTATTTTGGTTAGTTCAATGTTAAGATATGAAAAAGACACAGAATTTTATTCAAAACATCTCCAAGAACTTGTATGGTCTATGGATTTAATATAAGAAGTTAAAATAACTTGGCAAATCTTTGGTCAGACCATATCAATTCAGTAATGTTTTGTGGTCTCCTGTCTTCAATGTAATGATAAGAATTAAAATAACAATTTCTATAGGTTTTTTTAAAAAAACAATCAGTTTAGAAAAATTAATTTAAATCACAACATATATGATGTTGTACATAAATTTCCCCCAGCCAAGCTTTCTAGCAGTTGGTTATTAATGAGAAAAAGTCTTCAGGAAAAATATATTTCAGTGTTTTTATTAATTTAATATTTTATTTTAACATTTTAAATTTAATATTTGTCCAGAACATTCCATATTAGAAAGAAAACTGCCCTTATACACTAGTAATATTAAAATCTGTAGAAAAGAAGGAAAATGCATATACCATATCCATTCATGAGTATGAGAAATTCATTCATTCATATCCATTCATAATGAAAAAGGAGCATTTGCAAAAATAACAGTGCTAAAATTAAAATCTATAAAACCCAAACACTCGTACTAAAACATACTAAATACCCTTGGTACTACTTACAAGAAGTTAATCAACTAATTATGATTGATAATATTATACAAACAAGTAGTGAGAGAAAAGAGAAATAAGTTATACTGATCAATCTGTTTAAATATATATGTATCTTTAATGAGGGCTAACTTAGAGAAAAATAAAAAGACAGAACAAAAACAAGACAGAAGCAAGTGGAAAAAAGAAAGACAACATAACTATAAAAGAAAACTGCAGTTTGAAATCTTTCTCTTGGCCAAGGTCATACAAGTAATGTGCAATTAAGAACTAAAGAAGTTTAACAGCTTAGAAACAAGCAGGAGTAGTAGCTTAAAATATCCCCTCTCACTCAATAGTGTCTTTCAGGGATAGGTTTCCACTTCTATACACTATTATGATATAGATCCTGAGTGCCATTTGATAATTTCAAAATAAAGATGGCTAAAAATATGAGACAAAAATATTGGGAAAAAAATCCTATGCCATCCAACATCTTTAATGGAAACTGAAAGAAAATGAGACTTTTATCCTCCTCAGTTACTTACTCAGGCACATTGGGCTTTTGTAAACTGTCTTTGCTTGGGGCACATTTCAGGCAATTCACAACAAGTGTCTTTTGGTATGGCTTAGCTGTACAAGAAGAAGTGAAATCCTGGTGAGTCCGCTTGATATCTAGCTGATAACTTTCACTAAATCCAATAAAGAAACTTCTATTGGAGTTTCCATTAAATGAACTGTCTCAGATTCTTCTGGAGTTCCAATAGGGTGTGAATTGACCGGATAGGAATAAAATTCTGGGAATGTTATTTTTTAGGATATTAATTGCCTGATGAATCAATTATACATATAAGTGTATGCACTGACTTCTAGTTTTTCAGTTGAGTTGTTCATTTCAATCACATCCTATCTGGTGCTTATAGGGCTAAAGGTCTCTTCAATAGCTTTTTAATATACTGTCTCATTGCCAAGTAAATAAGTATCACGTCAATCTCAGTAGCTGTGGAGATCTTGTCTACATCTTGAACATATTGGCTTTGTGGGGCAAGATGGTGACAGAATTTTACTGAGTGCTGTCCAGTAACAAACAACAAACAAGCCCCATCAAAATGCAAAGGAGTAACCTGTTTCTTGTTCTGATAGTACCAAAATAAGAAGCAATAAATATTTATCAACATGAAAATATTGTAAATAACTAATGATATCAATGTCTAGGCAACTGTAGGGCAATCATGACTGCCATCCCTGCTGGAAAGGAAGTTTCAGCCATCCATCATTTTTATAGTTTGAGGAGGCTTATTGGGTCATCTGAGGCCCATAGCCAGTTTTGAAAATTATGCTACAAGTTGGAATTTTTTGTTACACCATTTTAAAATTATTTTTTTAAGATAAAAAGATTAGGTGAGGGACCTGGAAGAAGAAGAGGTGAATCTGAGTATATTGGCATCATTTCTCCATGTTGGGGATCTAGCTTTATACTGTTTTAGTATGCATTTGGATCTTGGTTTTCCTACTCTTACACACTAAGTATATTGATAGTCTTTAGCTGCATATTCCAGTCCTCGTTAGCCAAATACTTAAATATTAAGCTTAAATCAATATGAACAGTTTTGAAAGAAGCTTCATCATCAAATTGAAGCAAGAATTTTAAATATTTATATAACTAAATTTGTACAAACTGTTGGTCCTGACCTTTCTTGACTAGTGGGTTCATTTAGAACTTTAAGTTGGACAAATTTAGCCAACCTTAAGAAGAGTCTTGGATGATAAGGAAGTGTCTAAATGGTATTCTAAGTCATCTTTTTAACTTCGAGAGGGAGTATGCTTAACAAGCTGGGTTTTTTATGACTCAAGCAAGAGACCTTTTAAAAATGAAGCAAAATAGTCAAAAGGTGATATATTGTTATGCTTTTAAAGGCTTTCCATAAGTCTTCTAGGAAAGTTTTAAGAAAGTTTACCAAGTTTAATTAAATTTTTCTATCTCCCTTCCAACTTTTTTCAAGCATACTAAACTGTACATAGATCTGGGTTCTTGTTTTCTACAAGAAATTAAGTCAGTTAATTGTGTATACATTTTAATATTTCTAGGATAATTTTCTTTCTATCTTTGGTCCAGTTTGGGAGAGGCTGTTGTTAAATTGTTACAGCTAAGTCAAGAAGTCACATTTTCCTACTCCATCTGAAGAAGTTGACTATCCAAATAGAAGAGAAAAAATGCTGTTTAGATTTACCCGTTAAAGAATCGAACGTTTTTGGGGATATCTTTTAAATGGAAAATTATAAACATAATTGTAATTTATAGATGAAAAAAAAATCAAGTTTCTCATGTTTGAAGAAAACATCTGCAATTTTTTAAACCTTAGTATGCTCAGCAAGACTCTGATCAATCCTGTTCTAAGCAGCAGTGTAGACAATGTTTCTTATCTAGTAGAATTTTTAAAATTATTCTAATTATATAACTTTGCATCATATTAACAATAATAGTAAAGAATGAGGGCAGTTAAACAACAAAAAACCTTTTTAAGCACTGCTTTACAACATAAAAGAATATTTGAGAAACAAACACTGTATATGCCATACACTATTGTTAACAGTCTACTTGTACTATGGCTGGTATATATAATTTGTCTTTGGGATTAATTTGAGATTTTCAGGAGTGTTTCTTAAATAATCCCATGCTAAAAAATGGAAAACATCGAGGTCTATTGATATTTATAGGGCTTAAATCACAATTAAATGAAATCTCTTCTAACTGACACGATCTGAGTCCAACACTTTCTCTCCAAACTCTGAAAGATGTTACGATGATACATGTAATTGTAGGGAAACCTAACAGAAATTAAGCAAATCTCGTCAATATTTTTTGAGCCATGAAAAAATATGCTTTAAAAAAGAAGTGTTATATTCTTTAAGTTATATTCAGTCTCCCCCTTTTTTCCCCTACAATTTCAAAAATAAACTGGAAAAGCCCATCATTTAATTTTTAATGCTAATTCTATGCTTAGGCCAGGATGCTTCACAGTGACCCCACGGCCTAAGGTTCAAGGGGCTCAGCCAGTTTATCAGAGCCGATTTGAGAGCTGGAAAATTTCTTTAGCTTCAAAGGTATGAATGGTTTCACTTTGAAGCAGTCCTGAAATACTTTGAAGATGAAAAGCAACCCTTATTTTTGTGTGGTCTAATACTAGTCACAGAATAATATAATTTCAGATTTCAGTCTGAAAAACTTGCAGTCAGTGCATATCAACTTCTAACTATTCCCTAATCTTTCACTCTAAAAGTTCTCACCAAGATTTTTTTAAAAATCATACATTCCCATAAGGAAAACGTGATCAAATACGGATGAACAGTAGATGCCAGCAGATTTGCGGTGGGTGGGGACAAAAACCACAAAATTAAACCCAGAAATGTAACCACAAGACAAGCAAAGAGAGCAATGGAGTCAGGGAAAACATACTGAACTATAGTAAACTACTAGATTTGCAGATCTAGATCCCATGGGTCAAGCATCTTATATATCCCATTAATGGTCAGAAATCTGGAATCTTCCCAAAAGATGACAGATTGGATAATTTTCTTGCTTTTTGTTTGCTTCAGAATCTTTGCCAGAAAATAAAGCTTCATTCTAGAGTAAAAAAAAGAAAAAAGAAAAGTTGGTGTACTCTCTTTGAGGAGACACATTAAACGATTTAAGCCAGCAGTGCCTTCTAGCAATCTAGCAATTTAGCTGGTTCCCTGCTGCAGTATCTCCCAGTTCTTTCTAAATATTGCATGAAGTACTTAAAGGTGAAGACACAGCTGTTGCAAATATCCATATCCATAAATCATCATTAATGACAGACACTTTAGTGACAGAGTTCTCTGGGAAACTTGCTTCTGTCTCAAATGAGACTGACAATACTTTTTAAAATGCACCGCTTCTTTTCATTTTTTGCACTGCCCAGGTTTATCAAACAGTATTATCCCTGTTATGTCTTGGGCATGTTGTAATAAATGCCCCCTTCCTTCCTTCCTTTCTCTCCTGTGGCTATTACAAAAATCTTCTTTGACAAAGATGGGCTGCAACAAAATCTCTCAAATTAGACAAAAACAAAAACAATAGGAAGAATGATGCCCATGAATTGAACTAGCTTGGATCTTCCATGTACTCACCTTTATAGTTCATTCTACAAAATATAATGCTCTATTGCAGGATTCTTTTATAAGCCACAAAGTGTTGTCAAAGACTAGTTTTCTACAGTAAAACATGTCATAAAATATTGGCATTGAATAATGTATCTCCTGCATTTCTCTTGAATTTGCTGAAGCTAACAGAATTAAACAACACCCAAGGCATAAGAGACCCACAGAGAGATAGAAAGAGACAAAGAAAGTAGAAAGTAGGTTTCTTCTCAGGTGTGAAGGAGAGGTAGTTGATATAATGGTGTCCCGCTTCATAAGCCCTGCATCTTTGATCATAAACTGTGCACTAATATTCCTTAAGAATCTACTTTCAAATTTTCCCTACCAAATGATCTTCTATTTTTCTATCTCATTTTCAAGTTGTTTTGGAATGACTCTGAAATTTATGTTGATGGCATATGTTGAGCTTCATTTATTTTTGCGAGGCAGTGGAGAAGTGTTGTAGCTGTTGTTTGATATGATCCAATCATTCTTCAGCTTCTCTGTCTGTCTCTAGTTCCTAACCAGAAAAAGTCCCATAGATAAAGCTTGCCTATAATATTTCCCTTAGGGGTTTATCTGCAATGTAAGAAGACAAGGAGGCTTGTGGGGTTGAAAAGTTCATTCTACAATGAAAGATAGGAGATTGACATACATAGTATTTGTATCTCAGGAGAATTTTGCCAAATGACATTGCTAGAAATTGTTTAAAAAGCAAAAAAAAAAACCCACCATGCATATGTTTACATTCTGTATTCTTTTGCTTAGACACACCTTTTTCAGTTAAACTGAAGGTGCCTCATTGAAAAATAGCACTAGCGCTAGCACTTAGACTTATATAACGCTTCATAGTGTTTTAAACCCCTAAGTGGTTTATAAAGTCAGCATATTTCCCCCAATAATCTGGGTCCTCATTTTACTGACCTCGGAAGGATGGAAAGGTGAGTCAACCTTGAGCCTGGTGAGAACCTTCAGCCAAATTGAAGTCAGCAGGCAGTCAGCAGAGGTGGCCTGTAGTACAGCACTCTAACCACTATGCCACTGAGGCTCTACATAAATATATTTTATTTATTTATTTATTTTTCGTATTTCTATACTGCTCCCTCTCCCAAAAAGGGACTCGGGGCGGTGTACAGCCTAACAAACACATAAAATAGATACAAGTTGAGTAAAGTTTAAAACCAAATTAAAAACATATATGGCTGCATCCGACTATAATTAAATATTTAAAATCCGGGATAGAAAAAATTTAAAATCAGATTAAAAATTAAAACCCTTATTGAATTAAAACCCCAAAGACCCTTACTGGGCCAGGCCGGCCTGTTTAAAAAATAGGGTCTTAACTGCGCGCTGGAAGGTCAGGATGTCTGTCATGGCTCGTATCTCCGGGGGGAGATCATTCCACAGGGAGGGGGCTCCCACAGAGAAAGCACGCACCCTCGGGGCCGCCAGCCGCCAGCGATCAGGCGGCGGTACCCCAAGTAGGGCGACCCTGTGGGAGCGTATTGGGCGGCGGGAGGTTGTTGGTGGGAGCAGGCGGTCCCGTAAGTACCCAGGTCCCGAGCCATGGAGCACTTTAAGTACCATCAGTACCACCTTGAATCGAATCCGGAAGGCCACAGGAAGCCAGTGCAGCCTGCGGAGAAGTGGTGTTACGTGTGCGCCTCGAGGGGCGCCCACGATCACCCGCGCGGCTGCATTCTGAACTAACTGCAACCTCTGGAGACTCTTCAAGAGGAGCCCCATGTAGAGAGCATTGCAATAATCCAAGCGGGAGATGACGAGGGCGGAAGTGACTGTGCGAAGTGCACCCAGATCCAGAAAGGGCCGCAACTGGTAAATCAGACGAATCTGATAAAAAGCCCCCCTGGCGACGGCTGCAATATGTTCTTCCAAAGACAGCCATACATCCAGGAGGACACCCAAATTGCGCGCCCTTTCCACAGGGGTCAATACCTCTCCCCCCACGGCCAGCGAAGGAACAAGCTGGCTGTATCTGGGCGCAGGAAACCACAGCCACTCGGTTTTGGTCGGGTTGAGACGAAGCCTGTTACGACCCATCCAACCCCGCACGGCCTCCAGGCACCGGGTCATCACTTCGACGGCTTCGTTGGGGTGGCCCGGGGTGGAGATGTATAGCTGAGTATCATCAGCGTACTGATGGAACTCCACCCCAAAGCCACGGATGATCTCACCCAGTGGCTTCACATAAATGTTGAACAGCAGGGGCAAGAGCACCGACCCCTGAGGCACCCCACAAAGCAGGGGCCTTGGGGTCGATCTCTGCCCCCCTGTCAACACAAATTGCGAACGGTCGGAGAGGAAGGAGGAGAACCACCGTAGCACGGTGCCTCCAACCCCCAACCCCTCCAACCACCGCAATAAGATACTGTGGTCGACAGTATCAAAAGCCGCTGAGAGATCTAACAGGACCAGGACAGAGGAACACCCTCTGTCCCGTGTCCTCCAGAGATCATCCACCAACGCGACCAATGCCGTCTCCGTGCTGTGCCCGGGCCTGAAGCCCAATTGGAGGGAGTCGAGATAACTCGCTTCATCCAGGTACTGTGGGAACTGACGTGCCACCACACTCTCTATAACCTTCGCAACAAAGCGAAGGTTGGAGACAGGACGATAATTTGATAATAATGCTGGGTCCAGGGACGGTTTCTTGAGGAGGGGCAGCACCACCGCCTCCTTCAAGGCAGCGGGAAAAAGCCCCTCTCTCAAGGAAGCGTTTATAATACCCTGGAACCAGCCTCGTGTCACCTCCCGAGTAGCCAAAACCAGCCAGGAGGGGCACGGGTCCAACAAACAGGTGGTGGCATTCAGTCCCCCCAGTATCCTGTCCACGTTCTCCACGGTAACAGGATTGAACTCAACTCAATTGACCTCACCGATATCCACCCCTGCCCCCCCGCCCAGAGATACCCAGTCAGAGTCCAGCTCAACCCGAATCTGAGCGATTTTGTCCTGCAGAAACCTAGAAAACTCCTCAGCCCGTCCCTGCAAGGGATCCTCCCGCGCTTCCACCTCCAAAAGGGAGCAGGTCACCCTAAACAGGGCGGCTGGGCGGTTTTCCGTGGACGCAATAAGGGTGGAGAGGTAGGTCCTCCTCGCCATCCTTATCGCCACTAAATACGTCTTAATATAAGATCATAATAGTGTTCGGTCAGACTCAAAACGGCTAGCCCTCCAACTACTCTCTAGGCGTCTTTTCCGGCGCTTCATCTCCCTTAGCTCCTCAGAAAACCAAGGAGCCACTTGCGATTGGCACCGGGTCAGAGGCCGCAAGGGCACGACCCGGTCAAGGGCCCCAGCAGCCACCCTATCCCAGGTGGCCACCAAGCCCTCAACTGAGTCGTGTGTGTGAGCTTCGGGAAATGGCCCAAGCTCCATCAGGAACCTATCTAGGTCCATCAGGCGCCTGGGGTGGTACCATTTTAACGGCCCCGCCTCCCTGCGGTCAGGGGGTGCGGAATGGAAGTCGAGCTTCAGGAGCGAGTGATCCGTCCATGACAGGGGTTCTATAACTATATCCCCTACACCCAGATCACTCTGCCACTGATCAGAGACAAAAACTAGATCCAGGGTGTGACCTCCCACGTGAGTAGGGTCCCGAATTAACTGGGTCAGGCCCATGGCTGTCATGGAAGCCATGAACTCCTGAGCAGTCCCCGAGACACCGCCGGCAGAAGGCAGGTTGAAATCCCCCATGACCATAAGCCTGGGGGTCTCAACCGCCACGCCGGCTATAACCTCAAGGAGCTCAAGCAGGGTTGATGCCGCATAGCAGGGAGCCAGGTATGTGATCAACAAGCCCACCTATACCCTGGGACCGAACTTCACGAAAAGAGACTCACATCCGGTCGTCTGAGAAACAGTGGATTCCCTCGGACACAGATCTTCCCTAATAACCACCGCAACACCCCCACCCCTCCTCTGGGCCCTCGGTCGATGAAAAACCTGAAACCCGGCTGGGCACATCTCCACAAGAGGGACTCCCCCCTCTAGGTCCAGCCAGGTCTCGGTAATACCCACCAGGTCCGCTCCCCCCTCACAGATCAAATCCTGAATGAGGGGGGCCTTATTAATGATGGACCTGGCGTTACATAACATCAGCCAAAGGCCCAGGGCCTGATCGCTCAAACCACCTGGGGAACCAGACGTAACAAGGGGGTCGGAGCGCGCCACAGCAGACAAATAGCGGAGGCGCGCTCCCGAAACAAAATGTGGCCCCCTATAACCGCCAAATCTGCCTCTCCCGCTCACCGTACTAATAGCTTTAATATCACCCTCCCTGGGACATGTACATACTCCAGTAAACTACTCTGATTTTAGTGTCCAGTCTATCATTTTTTTTCTTAAAAAAAGATGCCACTCTATCTTGAAATATGTAAAGAATTACTTGTAGAGTGTTTAGTATAATTAAATTTTAACTTATATAGTCATTTCTAGTGATTGCTAAGAGTCAACAATGATTTGATGGCATATAAACAATCTAATTCATTTCTGAATTTAAAAGTAGTTTCAATGAAAAATTTGGACTTGCACCAGCAAGAATATAGATATTAACAAAAGGCTGCACAATGCCTCATTGCTAATAATGTGAACGTACTGCATTATAATGGTGCAATATTACCCATAATTATTGAGCCAAAGCAAAACTGGGTTCAATAGAAATTACATTTAGAAAAATGTAAAAAGAATTCTAGCACTACTATGTATGATAACGTGTAATTTTTAAGAAAATTCAACTGGATTAGGTGATTTATATACTATGCTTTTTTGCTGCTGCATTCTCTCATCTTGGGATATGTCAGATTGGATTGACTGGAATTGTATTCTGTTCTTTTGTATTTGGGGGGAATTATTTTTATTTTGTTTTAAAACAGTCATCAAACATCAATCCAACAGAGAATTGAAACAAATAGGCTTAGTTTGCCTAGTTCCAGAGGCATTGACTATATACAGAATAAAAAAAATCATCATATAAGAAAAAAAAAGGACAACCATAGATTTTTGGATCTTTCTAAATTAACAGCATATGTCGCCCAGCACAGATCCAAATAACAGCTCATTACTTCAGAGAGGAATGCTTCTGCCATTTTATGATCTTTACTTGCTTGAGAGTGAAGACTTTCTATCTAGCCTGGTTCAATTTGTCCAGCATGTTGAAAAAAACAGTGGTGTGGCTTGGTAATGTTGTTTTTGTGAACTATGTATATTTTCCCATATCTTTAAACCAGATATGAACACTTATTTTTCTTTAAAGCTTGTATTCCCACTGGGGTAATATGTTTGTGACCTTTTGTGACGAGGAAGAGCTGGAACATTTAAAAAGACCCATTCTTTCTTATGACAACTCCTTTTCTTCATGAGGAAGGGATTAATTGCTTTTAACCAAATATATTAATTCATTTCTTGCACAGAAATTCTGAAATTAGTCCAAGGGCCATATGACTTTATTCCTTGAATTTCAGGTTGCTGTTCCTTGATTTAGAGATTCCCAAATGCAATACTGATGTTTTGGGACCATCATTATTGAGATGTAAAATTAAAAATTAAAAATGGAGCTGTCTTTAGTCCTTAAATATTCCGACAAAAGTAGGATGGGCAGAGTGACAAGGAGACATAGACTGAGACTTGGTTTACATAGTCACTTTAGACATTATCATGGTTTAGATTGCTTTTGGTAATGGAATCAAGTGTTTCATTTAACTAGTTGTCTCTGGTTAATTGAAGAAAAGAGGAAGTCTGTTCAAGTGAAAGAAAACACATATAAAAATGTCTGTTCAATGACAGCTTACAGGGGGGAGAGTTGTCATGGGATATTGTCTCAAGGACTAGGGCTAAAAATCAATGAGTAGTTACTATAATGTATACAGAACAGCAATACAATTACCAAAAATAATATATGGGATGTCCAGAACTTAAGGTCCTGTTATCAGTGCCAGAATAAAGAATGCAGTCTTGGTGACTGTAGTTAAAATGAAGGGCCAGTGCTTTGGTTGCAGGAAATGAAAAGAGATCTCATGGGGATTCCTGAATAATTTACTGAGTTACAGTTACCTGACTAAGTATTATGAACATGGCATGCCATTTTCATTGAAAGTTTCAGTGAAATGTGTTGTAATGATAGAAAAAGGGATTTTAGATTAGAAAGTTTTAGGAATAGAACTGAAAAAAAATAATGCATGCCTTATACAAGTATTGTATATATATTGTATTTTATAGGTAATCAATGGTGCAATCTACTTGCAATACTACATATGAGTATCTTAATCTGATCATTAAATCTCAAGAAGGTTATCATCATCATCATCATCATCATCATCATCATCATCATCATCATCATCATCATCATCATCTCCATGAAATACATGCCAGGTCAAAATAAAAGTCCCTATTCTTATCTCTGAAGATGCCAGCATAGCTGTTAACAAAACATTGGAATAACCAAAAAGTAGACCAAGTAATTTAACCTGAAAGCTCATCACTGCTTGAAAACCTAACTTTCCATATTGCATTTTGGTCAAAATTATTTGAATATGTATATTATAGTTAACTGGAGAGCCAGTTTAGTCTCATAGTTAAAGCATCAGTTTAGAAAGCAGTAGACCGTAAGGTCTACTCCTGAAAGCTAGGAAAGTAATTTTGGGTCTCTCACACTCTCAGCCCATGATGTCAGGCTTAGGTGCATGCTGGTTGGTCAATTCCTGTTGCAACCAGTGAATCAACACTTGGTTGATTCCCCCCCAAAAAATAGACCCTGAACTTGCAGGAAAATGCTAGAAGGAAAAAAGATGTAGTTGGTAGTACAGACAGTTCCATCTAAAGCAGCAATTGGAAACTACAATGATGTGGTAGAATATGGTATTGAGTTGAAGGGAGAAATGAGTCCCTTTTGAGGAGGAAGTGGCTGACAAGACAACCTCCTAAATCATTGTGGTATTTATCTAGTAGTTATGCAGGCAAGATTCCTGTATATAGGCAAGCAACAGTACACATTTCACTCTGAATAGCTCATCATGTCTTTTCTGGCTTCATTCACTTGATGGACAGCCATGGAAAGGGTAATTTAAGACTGTGACATACTTTTGACCATTGTAAAATATTGCCTCCCCCATCACTTGACTGCATTCAGGTGCTTAGCAATTGACTCAGATTTATGATATGACAGTCATGTAGCCACAACTTGTCCCCCCTCCGCCCCCAAAATATCAAAAATTGCACATGGGATATACTGAATTTGCTTAATGACCATGTGGTTTACTTAATAACCATGGTGACTTGCTTTTACGACTGTCATAAAAATTGAGTCAAATCACATGGTGTTCTGTTTAACAATTTCCCTGACTTATGACCAAAATCCCAGGTCCAATTGTGGTCGTAAGTTGAGGACTACCTATAGAACCCCTGTCTTCGTGCAGAAGATCTCATTTCCAGTAGCAAGTCATATGAAAGACAATTCTGGAGGTCAGAGATAGTGCTTGGCTAGATAGCAAATGAGTTCACCTAATGAAAGGGTTCCCAACTATGCTATGGGGTTTAGTTAGAGAGTACATTGAACCTGAGAGAGGAAAAGATGAAGAGGACTAATGCATGGGATACATAAGCCCCCAATACTAAATTTATTCAGACCAGAAATCCATGAAATGTTAATGCCAGGGAAGAAGACAAACCCATAAACTATTTCTCCAGTGTGGACTATACTGTGAAAAAAGTCAGCAGGTCTTCTTTGAAGATAAATTCGATAATGATTCATTCTCTTTATTTCTGACTGCCAGAATAATAATTTTGATAACTTATTACTCCTACGTATGTATCTGAGGCTGGAGACAAGGAAAGGATTTTCATATTGATGAGAACAGATAGGTTTTTTCCTCCCCCCTATTCTCTTTCTACATTTTTGGGAGAAAGAAAAAAAAACACAAAAGGAGAAACTCATACAATAGATACAGATATAGTCTGGGATGAGCAATGGCTGCTTCGCTTTCAGCATCTGGCTGAGTAACAATAATGATAACTGGAGAGAAAAGGTGCTAGAGGGAGACTCATTACTAGGACTGGCTGTATGATAATTTACCATGTGTAAATAGAATGAAAAAAAAAGTTAAGAATGGAAGATCATATGGTCAAACACCAAAAATCTGAAAAAAAGAAAGAAACAAGAGAGCACTTTTTTGAAATTCCTAGCAAAACTGGAAGATGAGGGTGGGGGTGCCAGAACATGCCTTTGCCTTGGGTGCCACAATGTACAGCATCATCTGTAGCCATTGCTTTGTATAGCTGTGAAACTGCAAAGATCTCTATGGATTTTTTTTTACATTTGATACTGAGCATTGTGTAGGATGTTCTTGTCCAAATTGGGTGTTTGGCTTTGGGCCCCGTTTTACTAACAGCAGCAGATGTAGGCAAGAATTGGAGCAGAAGCAATTGTGGAGTAACTTACCTCTTGGAGGGAACTTTGGAGTACGGAGTTTGGGGCCACAGACTTGTGGGATTCTCACAATGAAATGTTTGATGGTCTCAGCTTTTCTTGAAGGGTCCAGTATGGACTTTCAACTTGAATAACAGTGGCATTGACTGAAGAATATAGAAGACTGTCGATTGTTTTCTATTAGTGAAAGTGCATCAGACTGAGTAGAGCAGAATTGCAGTGGCAATGGTTCCTAAATCATCTTCAGCTAGTGCTTTGAGATCCATGGGTGGACAAGTAGGCCTCTGACTGCAGAACTAGAGTGTCAGTGGAAACAAAGCAGGGATGGAAGATATATCTGTCCTGGTTTGGGCCCTATGGATATCTGATTCTTCACCATCTGATGTGTGTTTGTGTTTATTTTCATAATCATAATGTGCACTGAAGATGGTATTTAATTTCATTGTATGAGGTGCAATGACAATAAAGTAAACTAAACTGGCCTTCTCCTTGGTCTGATGTTATCTCATTTCTAGATATTTAAAAAAATATTTTAGCAGTCTCTTGATCTATGTTTTGATTGCAGCCCACTTCAAACTTCACTTGGGGACTGGGGAGAACTGTAAAGGAGAGTGAGGGTATTTTGAGTTAGATGTTCTGTATTATTTGAAGGCCTTCTTGGTTGTGCTGGTTGCAGGAACCACCAAGAGTGCTTGGTTAGAAGTGGATATGTGAAAGCATTTGTGGAAATTTGGTGGAAGAAAATATGACCTGGTAGAATGGAAGTGGCTGGAGGGAGAATTGAGATGTCTGAAGAATTAAGGCCAGGTGTGATGAACAGTATAGTGATGGGCAAATGGAGATATTGTGGAAACCTGGAGGGAGACTGCTCTTCTTGGGTCAACAAACTTGATGGTTATACCTTCCAGCCTTCAGTGTTCACTCCCAAAATCAGGTCATTGGATTCTTGATGGCCCTGGTCTCCAGCTGCTATTAGGAATCAGTCTGTTCAGCCTGTAAAAATAAGAATGGGACCAGTGAAGTCATGTATTCTGATATAGTTTGCATGGTTCAGATCCCATCAACGAAACAATGCAGGGTCTAGGAAATGGGCTTTTTCTGTTGATATACTTCTCTTTTGAAACAGCATCCCTGCAGAGATCTAACTTTGCCTACTTTAGGTGATCTTCAAACTCTTCCCCACTGTTTTTTCCCTTCTCAGGTTGGGAGCAAAGTGGTTTTGGTGGGTTTTGGTGGTAGGTGAGGGAGGGTGATTTTAAAACTATTAGTACGGTGAGCGGGAGAGGCAGATTTGGCGGTTATAGGGGGCCACATTCTGTTTTGGGAGCGCGCCCCCGCTATTTGATGGCGGTGGCGCGCTCCGACCCCCTTGTTATGTCCCGTTCCCCGGGGGGTGTGAGCGATCGGGCCCGGGGCCTTCGGCTGATGTTGTGTAACGCCAGGTCCGTTATTAATAAAGCCCCCCTCATTTATGATCTGATTTGTGAGGGGGGAGCGGACCTGGTGGGTGTTACCGAGACCTGGCTGGGCCCAGAGGGGGGAGTTCCCCTTGTGGAGATGTGCCCAGCCGGGTTTCGGGTTTTTCATCGGCCGAGGGCCCAGGGGAGGGGTGGGGGTGTTGCGGTGGTTATTAAGGAGGATCTGTGTCCGAGGGAATCCACTGTTTCTCAGACGATCGGGTGTGAGTCTCTTTTCGTGAAGTTCGGCCCCAAGGTACAGGTGGGCTTGTTGATCGCATACCTGGCTCCCTGCTATGCAGCATCAGCCCTGCTTGAGCTCCTTGAGGTTATAGCCGGCGTGGCGGTTGAGACCCCCAGGCTTATGGTCATGGGGGATTTCAACCTTCCCTCTGCCGGCGGTACCTCGGGGATTGCTCAGGAGTTCATGGCTTCCATGACAGCCATGGGCCTGACCCAGTTAATTCGGGACCCTACTCATGTGGGAGGTCACACCCTGGATTTAGTTTTTGTCTCTGATCAGTGGCAGAGTGGTCTGGGTGTAGGGGATATAGTTATAGAACCCCTGTCATGGACAGATCACTCGCTCCTGAGGCTCGACTTCTGTTCCGCACCCCCCGACCGCAGGGAGGCGGGGCTGCTTAAATGGTACCGCCCCAGGCGCCTGATGGACCCGGATAGGTTCCTGATGGAGCTTGGGCCATTTCCCGAAGCTCACACACACGACTCGGTTGAGGGCCTGGTTGCTACCTGGGATAGGGTGGCTGCTGGGGCCCTTGACCGGGTCGTGCCCTTGCGGCCTCTGACCCGGTGCCGATCCCAATTGGCTCCTTGGTTTTCTGAGGAGCTAAGGGAGATGAAGCGCCGGAAAAGACGCCTAGAGAGTAGTTGGAGGGCTAGCCGCTCTGAGTCTGACCGAACACTTCTACGATCTTATATTAAGACGTATTTAGTGGCGATGAAGGTGGCGAGGAGGTCTTACCTCTCCACCCTTATTGCGTCCGCGGAAAACCGCCCAGCCGCCCTGTTTAGGGTGACCCGCTCCCTTTTAGAGATGGAAGCGCGGGAGAATCCCTTACAGGGACGGGCTGAGGAGTTTTCTAGGTTTCTGCAGGATAAAATCGCTCAGATTCGGGACGAGCTGGACTCCGACTGGGCATCTCCGGGCGGGGGGGCGAGGGTGGATATCGGTGAGGCCAGTTGGGTTGAGTTCGACCCTGTTACTGTTGAAGACGTGGACAGGGTGCTGGGGGGACTGAATGCCACCACCTGTTTGTTGGACCCGTGCCCCTCCTGGTTGGTCTTGGCCACTCGGGAGGTGACACGAGGCTGGTTCCAGGGTATTATAAACGCTTCCTTGAGAGAGGGTCTTTTACCTGCCGCCTTGAAGGAGGCGGTGGTGCGGCCCCTCCTCAAGAAACCGTCCCTGGATCCAGCATTGTTATCAAATTACCGTCCTGTCTCCAACCTTCGCTTTGTTGCGAAGGTTGTAGAGAGTGTGGTGGCCCGTCAGCTTCCCCGGTTCCTGGATGAAGCGAGTTATCTTGACCCCCTCCAATCGGGCTTCAGGCCCGGGCATAGCACAGAGACGGCATTGGTCGCGTTGGTTGATGATCTCTGGAGGGCTCGGGACAGAGGTTGTTCCTCTGTCCTGGTCCTGTTAGATCTCTCGGCGGCTTTTGATACTGTCGACCACAGTATCTTATTGCAGCGGTTGGGGGGGTTGGGGGTTGGAGGCACCGTATTACGGTGGTTCTCCTCCTTCCTCTCCGACCGCTCGCAATTTGTGTTGACGGGGGGGCAGAGATCATCCCCAAGGCCCCTGCTTTGTGGGGTGCCTCAGGGGTCGGTGCTCTCGCCCCTGCTGTTCAACATTTATGTAAAGCCGCTGGGTGAGATCATCCGTGGCTTTGGGGTGGAGTTCCATCAGTACGCTGATGATACTCAGCTGTACATCTCCACCCCGGGCCACCCCAACGAAGCCGTCGAAGTGATGTCCCGGTGCCTGGAGGCCGTGCGGGGTTGGATGGGTCGTAACAGGTTTTGTCTCAACCCGGCCAAAACCGAGTGGCTGTGGTTTCCTGCGCCCAGATACAGCCAGCTTATTCCTTCGCTGGCCGTGGGGGGAGAGGTTTTGACCCCCGTGGAAAGGGCGCGGAACTTGGGTGTCCTCCTGGATGTGCGGCTGTCCTTGGAAGAACATATCGCAGCCGTCGCCAGGGTGGCTTTTTATCAGATTCGTCTGATTTACCAGTTGCGGCCCTTTCTGGATCTGGGCGCACTTCGCACAGTCACTTCCGCCCTCGTTATCTCCCGCTTGGATTATTGCAATGCTCTCTACATGGGGCTCCCCTTGAAGAGTCTCCGGAGGCTGCAGTTAGTCCAGAATGCAGCCGCGCGGGTGATCGTGGGCGCCCCTCGAGGCGCACACGTAACACCACTTCTCCGCAGGCTGCACTGGCTTCCTGTGGCCTTCCGGATTCGATTCAAGGTGGTACTGATGGTACTTAAAGTGCTCCATGGCTCGGGACCTGGGTACTTACGGGACCGCCTGCTGCCATCAACAACCTCCCGCCGCCCAGTACGCTCCCACAGGGTCGCCCTCCTTGGGGTACCGCCACCTGATCGTTGTCGACTGGCGGCCTCGAGGGTGCGTGCTTTGTCTGTGGGAGCGCCCTCCCTGTGGAATGATCTCCCCCCGGAGATACGAGCCATGACAGATATCCTCTCCTTCCGGCGCGCAGTTAAGACCCTACTTTTTAAACAGGCTGGCCTGGCCCAGTAAGGGTTTAAGGGGTTTTAGTAAATAGGGTTTTTTAAATTTTAACTTATTTTTAAAATTTTTGGGATGCAGCCATACTTATATTTAATTTGGTTTTAAATTCTATTTAATTTTGTATCTCTGTATTTTATGTATTTATTAGGCTGTACACCGCCCCGAGTCCATTTTCGGAGAGGGAGCGGTATAGAAATACGATTATAAATAAATAAATAAATAAAGGTGATATTCTGCTCCTGTGGTTCCTCTCTTATGCTGGTTATATTTTCATTTTATGTCTTGTGTTATTTATATACTTATATAATGTGCTTTGAATCTTTAGAGACTGCCCAGAGTCATTCTGAAGTGGACCGCCTAAACATTTAACAAATAAGTAAATAGGTAAACATGTAGATAATAATAAAACTGTTCCATGTCACATAATTTTACATATTGCTCAGTATGGATGTACACAGATTGAAGCTTATTTATTTATAGATTACTTTTAAATGAAATACTTATGTGATTACTTTTCTTTCATTTTCCTTTCTATCTTGTGTTTTTTCAGATTTATGTTTTTTCTGATTTTCTTAGGTAATTTTTTTCTGATTTTCTTACTGTATAAGTCTTGGCAGTTCAGATACATACCGGTATTTGCATTTGCTAACAAAACATTGTATGTTTTTGAACGTTGCATCCTTTGCATCTGTAAGCCCTCAAAGCCCCTCTTCAAACACAACAATTCACCAACACAATTCAGTCATCATTTGTCAAGAAACATAAAATAGGCGTTGGTTCTTACCTGATACGCCGGTTCTCTCCGAGCTGCGAAGGAGCATCCATTTGATTGGGTTGGTTCAGTCTTTGTCCTGATAGGCTGAGCTTAAATTTAGGAACGCTCCTCCTCCTCCATGAGACTCCTCCCAGCGTTCCCCAGTTTTAGCGAAGATCGCAGTGAAAAGGCAGATGTCGCTTCTGAGAAAACTAGTACATCAGCTTGGTCGTATAGCAGGACTCCCACAGACAGAAGGAATAAACACAGTTAGCAATAACACATAGGGTGGGGATGGATGCTCCTTCGCAGCTCGGAGAGAACCGGCGTATCAGGTAAGAACCAACGCCTATTCTTCTACGAGCTGCTCGGAGCATCCATTTGATTGGGACATACCAAAGCTTGGCCTGGACTACGGGCAGGATGCTGACTGGACCTGGAGTCTGTCGCTGTCCTGCACACACCCTGTAGCACCCTCCTACCAAAAAACGCATCTGCAGATGCAAAGATATCGACCTTATAATGTCTGATAAAGGGGGAAGGAGACGCCCAGGTGGCGGCCCGACAAATGTCAGAGATAGGAGCTTGGGAGGCCCAAACCACCGTGGAGGCAGCACTGCGAGTGGAGTGCGCCGTAATGCCCCTGGGAACTGGCAGGGCCTGGCCCTGATAAGCTTTAGCAATAGTGGCCCGCAACCAACGACCTATGGTGGTGGAAGAGATCCTAGTACCTTGACTATGAGTCAGAAATACAACAAACAAGGCCTCTGTCCTCCTAAAGGATGCCGTGCGATGGATATAGATCTTCAAGGCACGCCGGACATCCAACTTATGCCACTGATGTTCCAACTCTCGGGAAGGATGAGGACAGAAATTGGGCAAGACCAACTCCTGTGCCCTGTGAAAGGCCGAATTAATCCTTGGAATAAACGTGGGGTCCGGCCGGAGGACAACCCTATCTGCATGAATAACACAGAGGTCTGACCTGATAGATAGGGATGCCAACTCGGAAATGCACCGAGCTGAAGTAATGGCCACTAAGAAAGCAACCTTATATGTAAGAAATAGTAGTGATGTGGAACGAATCGGTTCGAAAGGAGGTTTGGTAAGGGCCAGAAGGACCTTGTTCAAATCTCAAGTAGGATAATGATGAACCATGGGCGGTCGCAAATTAGTAGCACCCTTAAGAAAGGCGCGAATAAGAGGGTGATGAGAAAGAGATAGGAAATTCTCATGGTCAATCAAGGAAGACAGGGCAGAAACTTGTCTTCTCAAGGTATTTGATGAAAGCCCCCTATCGAGACCAGCTTGTAGGAATTCCAAAATTTGAGCAATTGAAGGAGATCGTGGATCAATATGAAATTGGGAACACCAGCTGGTAAATATGGACCAAGTTGCATTATAAATGCGATCTGTTGAGGGGCGCCTTGCAGCCTGGATGGTTGAAATAACCTTGTTGGATAATTGCTTGCTGATTAAATGTGACCGCTCAACCTCCAGACGGTCAATTGGAACCACTGAGGGTTCGGATGTTGAAGAGGACCCTGGGTTAGCACAATCCTGTCCAGAGGAATCCTCCATGGTTTGAACACTGACAGACCACAAAGATCGGCGAACCAAGGGCGTCTGGGCCAGTATGGAGCCACCAAAAGTAGATCTGCCCGTTCCTCTAGCATCTTCCGTATGACCTGAGGGATCAAAGGAAGAGGGGGAAAGGCGTACAAGAGCCCTGGGGGCCACGGGCAGCAAAGGGCGTTAAAATCCTCCGCCCCTTGAGAAGGGAATCGGGACATGAACCGTGGCAGGTGGGCATTGAGAGGGGAGGCGAAAAGATCGACCTCCAGAAAACCAAACCTCGTGACTGCCTCTTGAAAGAGCGACGGATGAAGATGCCACTCTGTGGGATCGACTGTGGCCCGGCTGAGCCAATCTGCCTGGGTATTGCAGATGCCCGAGATCTGTTCTGCCCTGATAGAAAGTAAATTTGCCTCTGCCCAACGACAGAGACGTTCCGCCTCCTTCATGAGAGGTTGAGACTGTGTGCCCCCATGCTTGTTTAGGTGCGTCTTGGCTGCTGTATTGTCTGTGAGAACTAAGATATGTTGGTTGCATACCTGCGGCAGCAGAGCCCGAAGGGCCAGATGAATTGCCCGAAGTTCCAGCCAATTGATATTGTGGGACTGTTCCCTTGCTGACCAGCGACCTTGAACTGTGGATGAGTAAAGGTGAGCACCCCAGCCCAGCAGGCTGGCGTCAGTGGTGACAGTGAGTCTGCGGGGCTCCTTGAAGAGACAACCCTTGTTGGTTGTGGGCCGGGACCACCAAAGAAGTGATGTAAGAACTTTGGTTGGAACCTTGACTTTGTGACCGGAATTGCTGAGACCGGAACGTTGAAACGGGAGAAGGAACCACTGAAGGGACCTGGAATAAAGACGAGCCCAAGGAATAATAAAAATACCTGAGATCATTTTCCCAAGAAAAGTAGAAAGATCAGCTAAAGAAACAGTATGTCGTGATTTGATCAGCTGCACTAGTTGTTGTAAACTTTTATGCCTTTCGTCAGAAAGGTAAACCTTGCATGCCCGTGTATCAATGATGGCATCTAAGTATAACAATCTTGTAGAATTAACTGGCTTTTGTCTCAATTAATAGCAAATCCATGTGCTTGCAAAATGCGGAGAGTCATCTGAGTATCTCGGACAGCTTGGGTAGAAGAGCTGGACAAAATTAAAAAGTCATCTAGATAACAGTGCAACCTGATGGGAAGGGCGCGAATATGGGCAGCTAGAGCAGCGAGGACCTTAGTGAAAACCCGAGGAGCAGAGGCTAGACCGAAGGGAAGAGCCCAATATTCGAAATGTTGACTGTTATAGCAGAATCTTAAAAACTTACGATGTGATGGCCTGATCGGAATCTGCAAATAAGCTTCCGTGAGATCTACTGAGGTGAGAAAATCTCCCTCTCTGATGCTAGCAAGGATGGAATGTAAAGTGTGCATCTTGAATTTGCGATAGACTAAAAATTTATTGAGTCGTTTGAGGTCCAACATAGCTCTCCACCCACCAGAACTTTTCTTAATTAAAAAGAGTAGAGAATAAAAACCACGCCCTTTTTGGTCTGCAGGGACTGGTTGAATGGCCCGTATGTGTAGAAGATGCAGTATGGCTGCTTCCATGAGGCTATGTTTAACCAAATTTTTGGAAACAGGGAATACTCTGAAAAAATCAGATGTGGCGGACTGGAATTCTAAAGCCAGGCCAAACCTCACAGTATCTCGGACCCAGACGTCCGAAGTAGAAGCGTCCCATCTATCCGCATAAAACCTGAGATGGCCCCCTATGGGAAAGGACTCCTCAAGGCTAACGTGGACACCTGAAGGATCTATTGCCGGAAGAACGGAATGATCGCCTGGATTGGCCGCCTCTCCGGTACCGATCCCCAGGGTCGAACCTGTCTGAGAAGAATCCCGGGCGAGGAAACTGGGATCTAGACGGTCGAGACAGAAAGGAACTCTGGGAGTAAGGCCGAAAGGAACTCCTCCGAAAGGACTGGGGATACCTTTGGTCAGACTTCCGAAAAAGAGAAGGAAGAATCTTTTTCTTGTTCCGGGTCTCAATGAGAAGCGGATCTAGAGAGGGGCCAAACAGCTTGTCGCTGTTGAGAGGTGCAGAAGCAAGCTTAGATTTGTGCTTGATGTCCGCCTGCCAAGGCTTAAGCCAAAGGGGGTGTCTGGCTGAAAGATGAGATGCAATGGCTCTAGTAGAAAATTTTACGGCATGAAAGGTCGCATCGGCTGAAAATTCAGTAGCCGCCGTAAGCTTAGCAATGTCCTGATGGGTCCTTAGATTAGATGCAGGGACATGCTCACGAAGTTGTATCAGCCATCTGAGTGAAGTCCTATTGAAAAATGAGGCCGCTGTGGCAGCTCTGATAGCCCAAGTATCAGCATGATGGGCTTTGCGTAGCGCTACCTCGGCCCTCTTATCCTCAGGCTTTAAAACCTCAAGTGGCTCGCTTGGAAGAGAAGTAGGAGAGGCTATACCCACAATGGGTTCATCGACCCCCGGGATATTTAACAAATTGAGGTATTCTGGGGCCATATTAAAGAGTCTCCTATCGTAACTAGTAGGAGCCGGACATGGTACGGGAGAAAGGAACTGTTTTTGAACTAGTTTCATGAACCTTGGAGGAACAGGGGTCACTTCAGCCTGAACAGTAGGCTGATGAAACAATAAATCCTGGGGACCCTCCTCTACAGGACCCACGGGGGGAGCTGATGTGTCGATGCCAGCCGTGTTAGTTGCCTTAAATAGGAGGGATTTAAATAGGTGAGGCTGAAACAGGCCAGTAAAAGCCGGTTGGTCCGGGGAAAGACCCTCATCCTCGGACATCCCCCCCTCTAAAAGCTCCTGTTCGGATAAGGAGTGCTCCGCCTCATGAAAGGATTCTAGGTCACTGTGTTTCAAATCTTGCATTTGAAACAGCTCCTCAGCCTCCATGTCCAGATCCCCTCTCTGAGTGTCCTGCATCGGAATATCCTCAAAAGGTATTACCTGATCAGCAGTTAATTCCGGCCTGACTAGAGGCTGGGGTGGCTGAGACTCCGGGTCAGCAGGGGCAGGCTGAGGTCGTGTCATAACAGCATGTTGTAAACCGGCAGAAATCCCCTGCCTGATTGCCATCTCCATCCAAGATCGCATTTGAGGTGGAATATCCTCAGGCAAGGAAGATTTCTGGCGAAGGCCTGCAGCAGTGGGAGTAAAGGTGGCTTCAGGAGGACCCCTAGAGGCTGGCCGGTCGGATAACTGAGTCTGGTGTCCCACAGAACCACGACTGTGCCTGGAGGAGAGGGAAACATCTAGTGGAGGGGAACAGACATGAGAAGAGGGCCCAGCAGTAGAAGGAGCAAGGTGCTGAGAAGGTCTCTGAACCTCACGAGCACACTTATCTATTTGTCTCTCTAAGGCCCTATGGCGCCTTCTGGCATCATGCTCAGAAGCTTTAGAAATACCCCCCCACATTTTTGCATTTGGATTTTGACTTGGCATGCGAAGCAGAAGGCCGAGAACCGCTACCCCCTGCCATGATAATTCAGTATAATACAATCTGCTGATATCTATGTAAATGAGGCGGTTGGCACGCCCAGGGACCTTACCCAGTAGGGAGGGAGCCCTGATATTAATATATATATTCCCCTTTATGAAATAATTGGATTTATAAATTTGCAAAACTGGAAGAAAAAGAAGGGATCACCAATCAGCCAGATTAAGAACGCCAGTGGGGCCTACTCAGAAAACAAAAGGCCCAGAACAGCAATAACTTCACAGGCTGACTCAGGCCTCGGGTGCTTGCTGTATGCTGCTAGGAAAGACTGTGAGGCTTAGCCAACAAGTTTCAGAACACTCAAGAATAATAAGGCCTTCTGTCTTATAGGATATCATAAGAGAGCACAATCTGATCCCCACAGTCAACAATTAGGGCACAGGGAAAGGCCACGAGGCTCTGAGGCCTTTGGAAAAACAAAATGGCGGCCGCCCGAATTTTGGCGCGCGCGCGATCCCTAGCAGCAAGGGTCCAGCTAATGGAGGACCGTAAGAGAAATCCACAGAAAACTAGTTAAAAGAGGGAGGGAAACGATCGCACTCCACTCCGTCTGAGACAAAAAAACGGCGTTCGGGGAATGCAGAGAAAAGCAGCTTGCCACACTGCAAAAAAACGGAGCCAGACAAAATTGGCAGGGGGGGGGGGCGGCGGGGGGGGGCTGGAAAGCAACGTTCCAAGGGACCCCCTTTTACTAAGGGGGGGGAGCTGAAAGTTCTACCCCCCTCAAATAATTATTTGAGCCTTGATCACCCAAAGGGAGAACAGAGGGACTGTGCTCTCAGTGCCCAATTAAATATAAATAGAACAGAAGTAAATCAAAATGCAAAAAAACAGAATAATAAAAGGACCCAAGACAGGGAAAGGATACTAAAGAATAAAGGAGGGATCAAGAGAATTGGAAAAATACAGAAATCACCTGCTTCGACCAGAACAAGCTCTTAAAACAACCTATTCAGGCGAGGCTGAGCTAAAACTGGGGAACGCTGGGAGGAGTCTCGTGGAGGAGGAGCGTTCCTAAATTTAAGCTCAGCCTATCAGGACGAAGACTGAACCAACCCAATCAAATGGATGCTCCGAGCAGCTCGTAGGAGAAAGATCTTTGTCCAACCTGCCCACTGCCCAGTCCCATGTAACAACACAGACTGAAAAAGTATTTGTGACGTAGTCCTGCTTGTATTGTAGCATTTCCATTCTCCATTAATTTTCATTTTGGAGATAAAGACTTGAAATGTATGCACAGCTTCTGAAATGGTCCAAAGATTAGTAGACCTTTCTCCATGCAAAGATGATAAATCATTTTGTTTTTCCCATCCACTTCACTGAATCCATCAATAATAAAAATTAGTGGCCCAGTGACACTTCCAGTAATTTGCTTTCCCTTAGGATGCTGAACCTAATTAACCCATATTTGCTGTTACTTAGTAGCTTATCTTCCATGTCATCTTAAATTAACTTCTGAACAATCCAGCTGAGAAAAGAATCCCTTATCATTTGCTGTAGAAGTACCTGCTTTGTATTCAGGTTCATCAAATAAAAAAGGGACAACAGGCAGGGGTTCCCCCCCCTCCCCAGATTTTGCCATTTCTCCCTGATGAATATGGTTTATTTTTTAACCATTTATGAACCACTGCTTCTTTCAATTTGAAGTGCACAGCTGTTTTATTATGAAAAATTGTAATATATAAAACCTAATACTATTTTTCTTTATCTTTAAATTGGTGTCCCTCATCAATTGAAATATTTTCTGTAGAAGTGGATTAAAAAAAATGCAATAAGATTTACTCCTAGGGAAATCAGTATAGGATTGTATTTTGGATCTTACAAGAAACCTATTGAAGCATTGGCATTTTTTTTTATTGGAGAAGAGATAGATATGGTCATCAAGTTCTTCTTTACTCTTTCCCCATGCTGACAGGTAGCTTTTTCTTCTTATAAGTAAAGTTCTTCTACTAGTCTTGGTTCTAATATAGGCAGAAAAATGATCATTTTAAAATTAATTTCCATCTGATAAGCAGAGAACCACAGTTCTGAATAATTACATGCTGTTCTACATATTTGGTGACCTCAATTATATTTTATTAGAGAATTGATCTTCCAGAGAGCTCTGTGGACATCTCTATAAACTCCATAAACTTCTGGATAGTCTTTCATTTCCATTTTTTGTTTCTTTCCCATTCATCATCCAAGAAAAATGTGGCCATCCTCATCTTACCCGGCTTTGAAAAAAATAATACTGTTTCAGCAACAAGGTATAAATAATTTTTAGACTCAAATATATTGATGGGACAAAACCTTCCCACTGTTTTGACAGGGCAAATTGAGATAAATGCTACAATCATAAAGTGTACAACAGAACAAAGAATGGAATTTGTTGTGGCAACTTCACTCCACTGGACCAAACAAGTCAATTTTCCATGCTTTGATGTTCTCTTTGAGAACATCTTTCCACTAGGACAATGAATTCATTTAACACTTCATAGCCAAAATGGGGTTTTGATATTGGTAGCAGAGGGCAGAAATATTGAATGACCCAATTGTACCCAAAATTGTACCCACAAGTTTTTTGTACTTGGGCTGGCTTTGTTGCAGTAGCATTAGGCTATGCTTTCCATACCTAATGTAAACTTATTACATAGTTTCCATATCTGCTGTTGTATGGAACAATTGTCAATAAAATTGCTTTTCCTGGCATATGAAAATAGGAAAGAAAAGCTTTCTTCTTCAGGTCAAAATTCTACTTAGTTTATGTTGTGCTGCATCAGTCAACTAAATGTTTCGAAGAAAGCCATAAGGAAGACTGCAAGGTTTCAGTCTTCTATTATTTGCTGGCAATGGATATTCACAATGACTACATGAATGTGTAGGATCCATATAAATTCATGACAAACAGCCATATATTGCAGTATACTTTTGCTGCAGTAGGAAACAAGTATCTGCAGGAATTCATCATTCCCCAGAAGTGACTTTTAGCATCTTCATAGCATTACCCAGCCTTCAGCTATGTGATAGAAAGCCTGTTGTACTTACTGTTATTTTGGTTCAACAATGGTTGGATGACATTAGAAAGTGCTCTAAGTCCCTAGTGTCTTTAGGGAGCCATTCACCAGGAAATGAGCTTTGTTTTGCACCATATTTAGAAACGTTCTGACAATGAACAGAAGTGTTTAAGAGCATATAGCGTGAACCAAGTGGGACTGAATCTAACGCATTTAGGGCTCTTAGGACCAAGTTGTATGTTACACTTAATGCAGAACCTAATACTTTTGTCTTGCTTTTTTAAAAGACTACTTATAAAGGTTTTTTTTTTTTTAAAAAAAAGAATCACTCTATCAATACAGTTTTGTGTCTACATTTCCCAGTAACCTCTTCCAAATCACATACCGACATTCAAACATATAGATTTAAATCCATTGATATAAATAAATAAATACATAAATAAATAAAAATAACTATTGTATTTATTAAAGTAGCATTCCTAACTGGATGCAGAAAGAAAACAAGCAATTTATGGGAGGGGATATTTTGTAAATGTCCCTTCTGGAACATTGATCTTTTCCCTGAACTTCATTATATCCTGAAACATGACTTTTAAGTATGACTATATTGAATTAAATAATCTGCTAGGGTTGCTAATCTAGGATTACAATTTGATTGTAACCTAGTCTAGTTTATTATTATATTAGAAAATGTGATATCTACGGATCTGATCATTTTATTATTATTTAGTGTCTTTTCAATTGCCTAACTTCTTTCAGTAGCATTAGACAATACTTTCCATATCTAATATAGGTTTTATTTATTTATTTATTAAATTTTTATACCGCCCCCTCTCCCAAAAAGGGGCTCGGGGCGGTGTACAGCCCAGATAAAACAGCACAATTAGTAGAAAATTTAAAACAGATTTAAAAAGAATTAAACTAGTGGCTGGAAATATAAAATTACAGTAACGGTTTATTACATAGTTCTAACATCTAATGTTATATGGAACAATTGTCAGTAAAATTGTTTTTCCTTGCATGTGAAAATAGGAAAACAAAGCTTTTTTGTTCACGTCAAAATTCTACTTAATCTACATTTGGGTACATCAATCAACTAAATATTTCTAAGAAAGTCATGAGGAAGGTTGCAAGGTTTCAATCATCAGTACAGTTCAATAACTGAAGATGTAGCATTGAATGTTTAAACAATAAAGGAAATAAACTGTACATAAACTACCTTTTTTGTTACTAATCCTGATTTTGTGTTTTATTTATTTATTTATTGAACTTATATACCGCCCTATTTCCCTGACAGGACTCAGGGAGGTGTACAGCCGAATTAAAATACAAAGACAGTACAGAATTAAAACAATTAAAAAACCAAATATAAAAGGCTGAAAAGGTGAAAATATGAAGGGGTTAAAAGTTAAAACCAAGCAAAGCCAAATAAAAATCCCCTAAAAAACCCTAGGCCAGACCGGCTTGATGAAATAAATAGGTTTTCAATGCACGCCGGTCAAGTGATCAGGGATGGTCCTCATCTCCGGGAGTAATTCGTTCCAGAGGGAGGGGGCCCCCAATGGGAAGGCCTGCACCCTCGGGGTCATCAGCCATCCAGCCGGCGGCACCCCGAGGAGGCCAACTCTATGGGAACGTATTGGCCTACGGGAGGCCGATAATGGCAGGAGGCGGTCCCGCAAATATCCTGGTCCCAAGCCATGGAGCGCTTTAAAGATGGTAACTAGAACCTTGAAGCGTACCCGGAGGGCCACCAGGAGCCAATGCAGCTCACGCAAGAGTGGCATAACATGGAAGCCCCATGGAGCTCCCAACACCACCCGCGTGGCTGCATTCTGCACCAGCTGGAGACTCCGGGTGCTTTTCAAGGGAAGCCCCATGTAGAGAGTGTTGGCATAGTCTAGGCAGGAGATTACGAGGGCGGAGGTGACCGTGCGAAGCACACCCCGATCCAGAAAGGGCTGCAACTGGTAGATCCTACGGACCTGACCAAAAGCCCCCCTGGCGACAGCCGTCACATGGTCTTCCAATGACAGCCGTACGTCCAGGAGGACACCCAGATTGCGAGCCCTCTCTGTGGGGGCAAGAATTTCCTCCCTCACAGCCAGCGATGGAACCAGCTGGCTGTATTGGGGCATCGGGAAGCACAGCCACTCAGTCTTAGATGGGTTGAGCTGAAGCCTGTTCCACCCCATCCAACACGGCATGGCCTCCAGGCACCGGGCCATCATCTCGACGGCTTCATCGGGGTGGCCCAGGGTAGAAATGTACAGCTGAGTATCATCAGCATACTGATGGAATTCTACCCCCAAGCCACGGATGATCTCACCCAGCGGCTTCATATAGATGTTGACCAGAAGGGGTGAGAGCACCAACCCCTGAGGGACCCCACAAACCAGGGGCCTCAGGGCCGATTCTGCCCCCCCGCCAACACAAATTGCAAACGGCCAGAGAGGAGGGAGGAGAACCACCACAAAACAGTGCCCCCCACCCCCAACCCCTCCAACCGTCACAATAGGATACTGTGGTCGATAGTATCGAAAGCCGCCGAGAGATCTAGTAGGACCTGGACAGAGGAATGACCTCTGTCATGGGCCCTCCAGAGATCATCCACCAATGCGACCAATGCCGTCTCTGTGCTGTGCCCGGGCCTGAAGCCCAATTGGTGTGGATCTAAATAGACAGCTTCATCCAGGTGCTGGGGGAGCTGTCATGCCACCACACTCTCAACAACCTTCACCACGAAGCAAAGGTTGGAGACCGGATGATAATTAGATAACAGAGTTGGGTCCAGGGACGGTTTCTTGAGGAGGGGTCTCACCACCTCCTCTTTCAAGGTGGCGGGCAGATATCCCTCACTCAAGGAAGCGTTAATAATACCCTGGAACCAACCTCGTGTCACCTCCCGAGTGGCAACACCAGCCAGGAGGGGCACGGGTCCAATAAACATGTGGTAGCATTCAACCTCCGCAGCATCCTGTCCATGTCGTCGGGGGTCACAGGATCAAACTCTTCCCAAATGACTTCCCCAAATTCCACCTCTGACCCCCCGCCCAGAGTTGCCCATTCAGAGTCCAGCCCATCCCGGATCCGAGCGATTTTATTCAGCAGGAAATTCGAAAAGTCCTCAGCCCGTCCCTGTAGGGGATCCTCCCATGCTCACCCTTCCAGGGGGGAGTGGGTCACTCTAAACAGGGCAACTGGGCAGTTTCCTGCAGATGCAATAAGTGCAGA
Source organism: Bungarus multicinctus (assembly GCA_023653725.1). NCBI lineage: Eukaryota > Metazoa > Chordata > Lepidosauria > Squamata > Elapidae > Bungarus > Bungarus multicinctus. The sequence goes on along the minus strand of CM042846.1, from coordinate 39,661,211 downwards.
AAAGTACGAATGCTTTGCCACCCTTATCACCACTAAATAGGTCTTAATATAAGACCATAATAGTGTTTGGTCGGGTCCGGAGCGAGTAGTCCTCCAAATACTCTCCAGGTGTCTTTTCCGACGCTTCATCTCCCTTAGCTCCTCAGAAAACTAAGGGGCCGAGTGAGAACGGCGCAGGTCAGAGGCTGCAAGGGCACGACCCGGTCAAGGGCCCCAGCCGCCACCCTATCCCAGGTGGCTACCAGGTCCTCAACTGAGTCGTGTGCTCGAACATTGGGACAAGGCCCAAGCTCCATCAGGAACCTATCTGGATCCATCAGGCACCTGGGGCGGTAACATCGTATTTGGTCCGCCTCCCTGCGATGGGGGGGAGCGGCCTGGAAGTCTAGCCTAAGGAGTGAATGAACTGACCATGACAGGGGCTCAATAAAAACGTCCCCTATACCAAGATCATCCTGCCACTGTCCAGAGACAAAAAACAGATCCTGGATGTGACCCCCGATGTGAGTAGGGCTCCTAATTAGTTGGGTCAGGCCCAAGGCTGTCATGGAAGCCAAGAACTCCTGAGCAACCTCCGGGGCCCCGCCAGCCGACTGCAAGTTGAAATCTCCATGACCATCAGTCTGGGGGTCTCAACCGCCAGGCTGGCTATGACCTCGAGGAGCTCAGGCAGGGCCGATGTCACATAGCAGGGGGACATTATTTTGTGTATTTACATCTCCTGTAGCCTGGTCATAGACTGATCCATTCTAATACATCATCACAAAACAGTCCAGTTTTTCTTTTAACGAAATTGCATATAACCTTGGCTGTTCTCCTGCTTCTCTCTTGACAGTTTAGATGGTTTCGTTGAATGTTTGAAAGCAATTTTATTTAACGCTTGAAATTTGAATGTTTTACTACCTGAACATCTGTTAATTAGTCAACCTGTCTGGCAGCCAAGATAAATTAACTGAACAGTAGAAATAGCCTGAATATAAAGCACAACATTATCTAATTTACTGCTGACTTTAATATACAGAGTTTGTATTCCATTAACACTTGAATTCAAAGAAAGGGGTTAATCTTCCCATAATCCTTTGTATATTTATATACTCAGGAGATTTATTCATTTTTGTCATGTAATAATAATAATAATAACAACAACAACAATAATAGCTACTTAAACAGTCAATGATACTACTGTTGAAAGGTTATTTGTGAAATTTCTAACAGTATCAAACTTCCAATCATTTGAAGTGTGCATTTCAACTCACATTTTTCCTAAAAAAAATTTCCAAAAGAAAACATTCATTCAACTCAAATGATGCTTTACATAAAGCTGCTGCATGAAAATCTCAAAATAATAAATATATTGGTGTTGATGTTTCATTTCCTAGATAGTTTCAGATAGATTTTCCTTCTTTCATGAATTGTAAGAATTAATTATAAATGAACATGAGAGAGTCTTTCAAAAGATGTATTTTCTATGTAACTGAATACAGTGCCAAATTTTCATTTCTTTCATGTATATATTATATCTGAAGTACAGAAATTAAATAGCTGAAGCATTTTCAGAATAATTTTATTTATTTATTTATTTTACTAGGCTTATGTTCCACTGTTACTGATTCTGGGCAGCGCCTGTACCCTATTTCCATGAATACATTTTAAAATGTACATAAACACATCACAATCCAAATTACAATTCCTTCAAAAGACACATTGGACCAAAAAAAAATGGATATAAATAGTACAAGTATTGCTATTTGGCCATTATAGCTAAATTATAGTAAACTCCATTAATAAAAGCTGAAACATTTGGATTATAATTTTTAGTTGTTTAATAAAGGTATAACCTGAAACTTTAAATACATGTACAGTATAAAAACTGCCAGTTTTGCATGTGAGGAGAATCAATTTTTTTCTGCCCAATAAGATTGAGATGAATGCATACCTTTAGTGGTACTATTTAAAATTAGGAAAACTAAAAGCATTATAGCTTTAACAAGAAGTTACATATTTGTTTATTCCGTGACTGATTTGATCAAAAATTAACTGATTTATTGAAAGATTTGAGGGGAATATACTGTATATATCAAAAGTACTGGGCCTAAAACAGAACAAATATGTTACATTTTAGGCCCAATTCTCTTTAATATCTTCACAAATGATTTAGATCAGACAACATAAGGGGACCTTATCAAGTTTACAGACACTTAGCTGGCAGGATAGTGAACACCCCAGAAGATATGCTCAAGATCCAGATGGATCTTGATAGACTTGAACACTGGGCTCGATCTAGGAAATTCAATGTGGATAAAAGTAAGATTTTATACTTAGGCAAGAAAAACCATTTGTACGGGTACAATTAAGTGAAACTTAGCTCAATCTTGGAGTCCTAGTGAACAATCACTTAAATATGAGCCAGTAGTGTGCAGCAGTAGCCAGAAAAAAAAAAAGGCCGCCCTAAGCTGCATTAATAGAAGGACAGAATCAAGATCATGTGGAATTCTAGTACCACTTTACAAAGTCTTAATAAGACCACTTGGAATACTACATCCAGTTTTGGTCACCACAATATAAAAAAAGATGTTGAGTTCAGAGAAGAGCAACAAGGATTATTAGGGAGCTGAAAACTAAAAATTATGAAGAACGCTTGCATGAATCAGGTATGTCTAGTCTACTGAAAAGAAGGACTAGGGGAGATATGACAACAGTGTTCCAATATTTGAATGGGTACCACAAAGATAAGAGGGTCAACCTATTTTCCAAAGCACTAGAAGGCAAGACAAGAAACAATGGAAAGTAATTAAGGAGAGAAGTGACCTAGAACTAAGGAGAAATTTCTCAGTGAGAACAACTAACCAATGGAATGGTTGCCTTCAGAAGTTGTGGATACTCCATCACGGGAGGCTCTTAAGAAGAGTCTGAACCGCTAACTTTTCTGAAATGGTATAGGGTCTTCTGTTTGAGCAGGGAGTTGGACTAGAAGACCGCCAATTCAATAATTCTGTTATTCTATGTTCTATGAACTAATCTAGACACTGATCACTAAATACATATTAGTATGATACAAAATTCATTTTCACAACAGCAATGATTCTCCACAAATTTAGAGCAATTTTTATCTATCTCAGAGTACTTTCATTTGAGTAATGCATATCAAACAATTCTTGTCCATTAAGAGGAATATTTACATGGGGATAATAGATGTTTAATAGACTTAAGACAATAATTAAACAACAGCCAGGAGTTTTTCCCTAAATGAAATAAAATGCTTTACTCTAATTTATTGCATACCAGACTTGTTTTGATAAAGATTTTTGATAACTGAAAAAACTAACATATCATTGGCACTTCACGGTATTTTATAATATAAAAAAAGAAACTAACCAAATTCCTAGACTTGTTACCCATGCCAATGATTTTATACCAAATTAAACATTAGGGAATTGGAGGACAGCTATTATAATTTTAATTATTGTATTGAAAAAATAATTCCTTTAGTAGAAGAAATTATTTCTGCAGTAATTAAAGCAGAAGGAATAAGACAATAATGTAGAATTTAGAAAGCATATGAGATAAATAAACTTCTATAAATATATATATATATATATATATTTGAACATATCTTCACGCAGTAAAGTAGCAGACACTAATAACTCATATTTATCAGCATACAAAGTTATATCAAAACAATGTTTTATAATATCTGGAGCTTAACTCCCTTTTATGAAAGCAGATTGTGAATTATTATATGTTAAACCTGAAATGTTCTTGTTAAGATAACTCTTGAATTTTTACTATCATCTTTAAAAGAGATATTAGGCAATCCATAAGATCTTAATGTCGGAATTAAAATTATATAAATGTCATTTTAAATAATTTCCATTTCCCCCCTGTTCTATTATGTTTGCAATAATTCATTTTGGTTTTGAGTTGTTAAAACAAGTACGTGGATAATATTGAAACCATAAGATAAAGTCGAAATAGCAGTGGATCACAGAAGGAGATCGTTTTCAATGGTTTTTATATGTATTTCCCTCCACAAAGCTTTATTGATTTTTTTAAAAAGCTGGAATACAAAGCAAAAAGAGAGCTAAAGGTGGGGGGGGAGGGAATTGAAACAGGGAAAAAGGAAAATTGGGAATACAAAAAGAAAGGGGAAAAAAGTCTCCTCCAATTTTCTTTGTTATAGATACAAACATAAGAAACAATAAGCCTTAATTGATGTAGAATATATATTATAGGACTTCAATAATCTAGTCAACCAATTCAAAGATTAAGGTTTCACTGTTTTCAGTTTCAAGCAAATAATTCAAAAATGGATTCCAAGAAGAAACAAAGTTAGACAAAATCTTTTTTTTAATCTATGTGGTCAATTTCACTATGGTGAAGATGACAGAATTTGGAGAGATGGCAAAATTCATTTGTTTAATTAGGAAAAGCATAACTACATTTGTTAATGTCTGGAATCCTTTTATGGAGCTTTTTCTGAAAATGGAAAAAAAATGAATTTGTGATTTATGGATTTAACAATTAGAAAGGGTAGAAAATGGGAAGAAGCGAGCCACAACATAACTTTAGAGAAAGAGGATAAGATATAAATACAGATAGGAAGCCACTTTTTTCTTTTCTATTTCTTTTTAAATTTTCTTTTTTACTTCCTTTGTTTTTTTCCATATTCAATGCATCTATACTTTTTAAACACTTGCTCACATCTTCATATGGTACCATGGGCACTGAAATTTCTGTCATAACCTGCCATTCCAAAGATGAGCTGGGCGTTATAGTTTCTAAAGTGGAGCCTATCCTTTAGTTGAGAGGCCGAGCAATTTTCATTCATTAGTTTTCTGGCTGATTCCCCCATTTAGGACAGGGCATAAAAACTCACTGGTAAACATTTAATCATCTGTAGAACTCTTTGCAAGTACTAGTACCAATGCTTTCTTGAAATTATAGCAGTAGTGGGCTGCTGCCTGGTCGGACCAGTTTGAGCGAACCAGTAATTGGGATCACTGGCTCCCCCCAACTATGCTTTCCATATATAAGTAACTTTCTGGCTCGTTTGCCCTGCCCATGCTGCACAGCTGGGTTCCACGTGATGTCTGCTGTACTCACCTGCATGTCTGAAGCTGCGTTTAAGCCCTGAAGAGGCATCTGCGAGAGAAGCAAACAACCAGCAAACCAGTGTTAATATAAGTGCAGCCCACCTTTCAATTATAGAATAAAATAATTATGTCTCACATATTGTCCTTCAGAATTGTGTATGGCCTTCTTTGATAAATGTGCATATGTGGAGAACAAGGATGCCATGTTAGAAGAGATTCATAAGATTCTGCAGATGGTGTCTAATCTCCGTCATGTAGCCATGGACAATACCAGCTGGAGCCTTGCTTCATGGTAGGGGAAAACTCATTTTGTGGCTTCCAAATCTAGGCTGCTTAAAAACCCTAAAAAGTAACATCTTTCTATGCATAATTATTTGTACTTTGGGTTGTTCTTGTTTTCAACATGGACATAATTTGTCTATCAATCATCCTAACTTTCTAAAATTTTGCAAACTGCCTGCCACTAAACTTGCTATCTTTAAGCTCAGGAAGATTCAAGATATTAAGTAGAAAATTGATAAGTACAAAGACAAGACGAGCCTTTAAAATATGTTTCTTTAAAAGGCTTGAAAATAGTTATTAGAGAACTGAATTTCCTTTTCATGTATGTTCATATCTTTTATGAAAAAAATGAATCTTATCATAAGGATGAATTGTATGGTTATTATAAAAATAACTATAGGCAATGGTGCTAATCCCCCAACACAACTTCTGCAAAGGCTTAGATGTTTCACCATTATAGAGGTGCAAAGGCTAGGAAGGGAATGAGAAGAAACTGTTTATGTGTAGGAAGTTAGCATGCACCTCTCTCCTAGAAAAATTGAAATAGCCTAGGAAATATTAAAAAGGCAAATATTTCTCCTAAAAAGAATAGTCACTCAAGAAGCAGAAACTCACCTCAGAAGCAAAATCTCACCCCCACCTTTGTTAATGGGTGGGTCATTAAGGCCTGGGCCAGAATACTTTACATAAGAAGGAACTCCAGGTAATTGCTATAGCAATTACCAAAAGCCCTTTTAAGGGCATAATCACCCAGCAAGGCTAGACCAAGCCTGGAACTCAGGACAGCCTATAAAGTTAAGATCCTCGCCCCTGGGAGTCTGACAACCAATTAGAATACAAGCTCCAATTCAAATCCCAACAGAGGGTATAAAACCCAGGCACTCTCAGCACCTCAGCCCTTTTTTCCCCCTTCTCTTCTCACCTTGAAGCATGTGATCATTCTTCTCTAGACCTCCAGGCCATGTGGCCCTGTAACCAATAAACCTTCCAAGCAGCCTCCATGTTTCCAGTGTCTTTTTCGCCACTTGGAACTGAACCCAGAAGGATATTTCTTTCAACATATGCTTCTAGTAACAGAGATAAGAGGTGCCAATTATGTCTATGTCTTTGTCTCTCTGTTCTCTATGTCTAGAGAAAAGAAGGACCAGGGATGACATGAAAGCAGTATTCCAGTATATAAGGGCCTGCCACAAAGAAGAAGGGGTCAATTTATTTTCCAAAGCACCAGAAGGCAATGGATGGAAACTAATCAAGGAGAGAAGCATCCTGGAATTAAGGAGAAACTTCCTAACAGTGAGAACAATTGACCAAAGGAACAGCTTGCCTTTAGAAATTATAGGTGATTCAACACTGGAAGTTTTTAAGAAATGACTGGACAGCCACCTATTTGAAATTGTACAGAGCAGGGCTATCAAATTCCCAGCCCATGAGTTGGATGCGTAAAGCACTGGCCATATCCATGCCCAATTTAGCGAAGGGGAAAAAAGTCCTGATACATCATGTGACACCGCCGTGACAATGTGAGTTTGACACCCGTGGTATAAGGTCTCCTGCTTAAGCAGGGAGTTGGACTGTCAGCCTTCAAGATTTCTTCCTTTATTTCCTTTTTTCTGCTTGCATCTTTCGGCTGCCATAAGTAACGGGAGGGGGCAGTGGGCCATGATATATTTGGGAAGCGTGCTGGAGTGAGTAGGAAACGAAACTGTATATCTAGGGGAGGGGGAGTCTTGCTTAAGTTTCTATTCCTTGCTTTTCTATTCCTTGCTATGCGCAACTGCGGCTCTTTATCAAACTATGCCAAGGTCAACGGACAGAGGCCTCATCACCACCTGAAGATGCCCACATGATGTTATGCACCATTTCCCATTGGAGGAGCAATATGGACTGTTGGGGGTGGGAACGTTGCCATCACTTTGTATATGTATTTTTCGCGCTCATTTCCTCAGATTCAGAATTCTTTTGTTGCTACCACTTTGATTTCCAGTAAAAGATATCTTTACTCTAACAATTGGAGTTTAAGTGTTTCTTTCTTGGACTTTGAAGGGAGCACCAGCTGACATTATTCTGAATCTGAGGAAATGAGCGCGAAAAATACATATACAAAGTATATTATTCATGGACTAAAATATCTCCAAGTTCATGTCCAGTTGTATTCTGATTTCAGATTTCAAATTGAGAAACTGCCTTATTAGGAAAGTAACATTTGAAAATTCTAGAATTAAACATGAGCAAACTACTGTAACTGTTTATACTTGATCATAAAAATGTATTGCAAATCTTGTATGCTTTGCATTGTGATATATATACTCTCTCTCTCTCTCTGTGTGTGTGTGTATTTAAACTCTGAATTATGGTATATGGTATTTTCATATGAGCCTGATATGAATTCTAGAAAAGAAATTCTTCCTTCTAATTAAACTGTTAATTGAAAAACCTAAATAGACCTGTATTAAAAATAAAACTAATTTAAAAATTCCATAATGTTGTAAACATCAGATCTCTTGGTACCGTTAGAGCAGGAGTCGCCAACCTTTTGGATCTCAGGGACCACCAAACTCATACTTTTAAATCCCGAGGACCACTAATACGCATTTTTCAAAAAGCTAATATATTTAATATAATTTTTTAATTCAGTGGCTTCTAAAATTCATATTGCACATTATTTTCTTTTTCTTTTTAATGTTTAAAGTCTAATGTAAAATTACAGAGACTTAGTGGCATCCATGGAGCACATGTCTGTGTCAAACAAGTCAGTCTGTGAAAAGGAATATCATTATATGACATAATATACATAATCAAAAGAGATGGAGCTTGTATCATGGCATTGCTTTCATCATTTTGATGAAAGAAGCAGAAGCTTACAAGGAACCAATCTGAATCCAGCCTTCTCCACTCGCCCTTTGGAGTCAGGAATAGGTGAAGTTAATCCCTTCACTATTTCTCTGTCTATGGAAGACATCAAATATAATACCTGGGCCTATGAGAAAAATCAGTTTTGAGATATACCACTTATATTTTTTAATTTTATAAACTGAAAAAAATCAGAAGATACAAAAAAAACCTCCTTGATTGGAAATCCCAATAGAATAGGCATGGACAATATAAAGTCCTCCAAATGATGCTCAACTTCAGTTCTCATGTAGCATGGCCAGTGGGACAGTCTATATATATTATTTATCCCTGGTGAAACAATAAACATTTATTTAATTATTCAAGGATTTGGAAACTGTTGTTCTTTTAGGATAAATGCTGTATGTTGCATTACATAACTAGCAATAAATTATTGATTTATGTGTAGAAAACTTGAGACGGCTTTACAAATAAATAAAAAGTATTTTTTCAATAAATATTTATAATATTTATTTGTAAAGGGAGGAAGAAGTTTAATGATTTTCTCTTTCTGCAGTTATAACTGGAAGAGGCAAATAAAGTTGTATTTTCCTTCCATCCTTTCTCCCTCCCTCCCTCCCTCCTTTCCTTCCTTCCCTCCCTAGCCAATAAAGAAAGAAATTTCTTAAGGCATACATGCATATTAAATCAGTAGCATGATCTTAATAGTTATAAGTTCAATTTAACCAGGATCATTTACAGAAGGAATATAAACCATTTTTAAAGGATGGACTTGTTTACAACACGTTTAGAAGAAATATTGCTAATGCCCTTTTAAAATGGCTGCTTGAAAGCCTTTCTCAGCTATCAGAAATTGTAGAGTTAGTTTTTTCCTACCCCCAATGCCATTTACCAGAATGCTGCTGCTACTTTTGGCCTAGACCCTGGGAGTCCAGCGACACATTAACCACAGCACTACAGCCTTCCCTTATCTTTCTTTAATCAAGTGGATCGAAAGCCTGGCATGCAGAGGGATGAATCTGCAGATACATTTGGAGTCATGAATATCTGATCATAGGAGCCCTGATTTCACACATTTGCCTGTAATTAAACAATTTAATTAACACCCTCCACCCCCATTAATGATTGTTCAAAAAGGTTTCCTTGGCCTCCAAACTTGCAAAGGATTGTGCTTCTTGTCTTCACAAAACAATCTCTTATTCTGATGGTGGATTTCTTCCATCCTAGTTATTTTTAGAGAAACATCACTCTCTCTTCCCCTGGTGACTGACATTTCTGCAGGTGCATTTCCCTTATTTATTTTTTGCCCAATCTTGTGTGTCATCCTCTTTACTTTCTGTAAAGTGATGACATGAATTCAAGGGATGCATTTCCATTAGCTTGTCCAGGTTACCCTGAAGTGGAGGTATAATTCATTATGATCATGGCAAGGAGGCTCCTTTCTCTCTGCCTCCAAATTCTCATATAGCTCTCAGCTGATTTCAGATGCTTTTGCTTAATGGATCCCTTCCACCAGACAGATTCCCCTGTGTGATTCTCCTCATTTCTGGCTCCTGTATTTTGCAACTTACTTACTATGGCTATTGGGATTCTAAATTAATAAGATGATAGAGATGTAAGTCATCTACCCAGAGGCTCAATAATACTAATAAATGACAGGCCCAGCTTTGATGTATTATTTAAGAATGTAATGTTCCTGCCATACCGCTATTCTCTTGAGGAACAGTGATGCAGAACACCATATGGTAATAGGTAGCTGAAATGGTGGTAGGTCATTTCATGCTCCTGCTTCAAGAAAGATGTGTTTGTTATGTTTATGTATGAAATGTTTGGGAGGGGGGCTGTGGGAAAAAAAGAACACCAGCCTGTCTTGCTTTGTTCATTAGCTACTTTCTTGTTAATTGTTCTATGGGAGGCTGCTCATGATTACTTCAAATATTTGTCAGGATGTGCATTCATCACATGTTTGTTGATTTTGTTCCTCTCCTATCTGAGCCAAGGCTTTCTAGTCCTCCCTTTTATTTTTCACTTTTCAAGGAACATAAAAGTAACATATTTTATGAGCAGGCTGGTTGGGATTTTCCGAGTGCAACAAAAGGCAGGAAAAAGATTTTAAAAGAGAAATCTTGTCAGCCAATACATATTAACTAGTAGCTCAGCAGGAAACAATAGATCTGAGCCAAAAGAGTACAAGCAAGTTTCATCCGTCTCTGCTGCTATGGCTGCAGTTAGTGCTTTTACTCCAGCTATTACTAATTGAAGGTACGCAATATTATACTTTCTAGTAGCTTTTTCCAATGTGTAGCTCTTTAACTAGGAAATTAAAGCTAGTTGAGGGATTCCTGGAATAGTAACTGCAGCAGTCTTAATGAGCAGCAGCCTGGGAAAGATATGATTGCAGAGACATTCAGACAAAATGCACATGTCAAATATTTTTACCATTGGAAAACTGTAACACAGAAAGATGAACACTCTTAAAATTACATCTAAAGTCAGAAATAAAAACATATATTGTGGCCTGAAACATATCTACTCAGAAACAAGCTACGTTGATTTCAGTAGACTTTCCTCTCTTGATCAACTTCCATATGAACGAGACACAAAGAAATACAGGTAGTCCCTTATTTAGCAACTGTTCAAAGTTACAACAACGATAAAAATGTAACTTGATGACAAATCCTCACATTTACAATTTGATTTATTTCATTGATTAGATTTTTTTAATCCCACCTTTATAAGTAACTCAAGGAGGCCAGTCTCCACAATACTCATTCCTGATCCTATTTTCCCCACATCAACAACCCTATGTCAGTGGGTGTAGCTGAGAGAGAGTGTGAATGGCCCAAATCACCCAGACAGCTTTCATGCCTAAAGTGGTCCTAGAACTCACAGTGTCCTGGTTTGTGGACCAGCAAATGAAGCTGAAGTAAGGTTATGAGTACAATCACCTGGTCACTTTACTTAACAACTGAGTTACCTGAACTGTGGTAGCTAAAGAAGGAGTGCCCATAATCCAGTGAAATAAGGAAGTTTGGGGGAAAAAGTCTAAAAGATGAAATAGATATATCATATATATAGGCTGTTGGGGAAAAGTGTCTTGGGGAAATGCCTATTCACAAAAGATTCAGGATTCCGTATCAGTTGGAAAAGATTTGCTTCTAATTGCATACCAACTTTTTATATTAATTTCTGATGGTATTTGGTAATGTGGATGTTTTATCTGATATAAATGAGTATACACTCTTGATGAGAGCCAGCTTCATGTGTAACAATATTGATAGCAATAGTAGATTTGACATGCTCAGAGCTGGATCTATTTTTCCTGGTTCAAAAAAACCATAGCGTGTCAGTCCTATAAAATTCTAAAATTCTTTTAAAATTTACATAATGTGTTGTGCAGGAAACCCATGGAGACATTGGCCTACCAGCTTGCCATTTTGCTGTCTGACTATCTATTTTTCACCTTTTTGACTGAGTTGTTATCTAAATAATTGTCCATTACTTCTGGTATATATGGAATATTTTGGTGAAAGGAACTATGATGAACACACATTACGTGCACAGATCTAAACAAAAAGATAATAATGACTGTGTAGAACAATGGAAATTAGTCCAAATTTGCTATTTCTGAAAAATACTTGGAAGGTAGAGGGTTTATAAAGATACTTCTTTCTCCAATAAATATACTATACAAGCCATAATATAAAGTTATTTGATGAAATCATTTCTAATAACCATCTGCGGTAGGCATGACATGTACTAAGAAAAGGGATGGCTTATTATCCAAAGAAGGGGCACTTTGACTTAAGTGTACTGTTTTGATCTAGCAGCAATATTGCATTATTTATATATTCTGCTCAAGATATTCTAATTTACCTTGGCATGTTTTATTGGTTTTATTGCATAATTTAATTGTGCTGCTTCATTTTTTTTGTTATTTGGGAGATGATATTTTTATTACATACACTTATTATTTTTCATGATCCTGAAACCTCTCAGGATTAAACATTTAAACATCAATAAATACTAATACTACTAATAATAAATCAAATGCCATTTATGTGATCATCCATGAGGGCTAAAGGTAGCTAATGGCTTTGATTTCTGAAGGGAAATTGCTTTGGAAATAGCTATGTGTGTTTAATATGGGATTGCTATTTTTGAGCAATGCTAGGTCATCTCTCAATATTACTGTAAAACATTTTTTTTAAAAAAAGGTCAGAAATATGACAGAACAGAAATTCAAAAAAGTTGCAGCAACTAAGTAATTTTGCAAACTACTTACTCATAGTTTCTTAGAAATGGAAATATATAAGGAACTGTTTTTGTGTTAAATGACGAGAGTAAGAAAAGATTTTATGCATCTTAAAAGACATAATCTGTTTCTCTTAAAGCAGGGGAAAAAACCCAATTTTTGACTGTTCAATTTGAAAAGGGATCCTCTCACATTATTTCTTACTGACAAGTTGATTTCTTGTTCCCAAGAGGGAAAAAAGTTTTCTAGAAATTTAATACCAATATCATATTGTTTTACTCAGCTATTCATATATATATATATATATATATATATATATATATATATATATATATATGGATCTTTGGTTCTTCGGGTTTTCTCCCGCGTAGAATTGGAAATATCTAGGCGACGTTTCGATGAAGTCTCATTCATCATCTTCAGGCTTGTGTCTTCGGCCTTGTGCTTCTCAGAGTGATGTGAGCTTGCAGCTGCTTCTTCCTTTTAACTACTAGTGGGGGTGTGACTTGATTGGGGGGTTGGCTGTGTTCTGATTGGCTGGGGGTGTGTTCTGTTCTGGTGGGGGTTTGGTTGTACTCCGGTTAGTCTCAGTTGCTGGGGGATTTGAGCTGGTGAGCTGTGATCCACATACAAATACCCGCGAAAATCTCCGAAAACAAATATATATATATATATATATATATATATATATATACACACACATACATACATATACATACATACTGTACTTCAAACTGTACTTTGACCAAAATACATACATACATATATGGTATATACACATACACATACACACACACACAGACACAGACACACACACACACACACACAAAGAAGCTCTAGATTTGAGTTTAAAAATCCAGGACCTAAAGCTGTCTTTCAGGCTGAGATTATCCACGTAGGCTTTGTTTTATTCTGTAAAGCTAGTGATTTTCTTCTTTTTATCAAAGCAGTTGCTAGAAATGCCTATAAGACATAGAAACAGAAAGTGTGAAATGCCTTTCTGTATTTAATTGCTTTTACTACTTGCTTTTATATGTGATTACAATGGCTTCTTATTCCTGCCTTCCACACGTTTCTACTGTTTCCTCTATTGTTAACACTTAGTGCTATAAAAAATAGAAATGTCATTATAATGGAATTCACATAGTCTTCAATTTATGACCACAATTTTGGTTGTTGTTGGGCAGTCCTTAAGCAGATCTCCAGGTGATATGATTCAACGTTATGATCATTTTTGCAATGGAAAATGGCAAAAATGTCACAAAACGTGGTCATGTGACTGAGGGAGGGGATGAATGAGATGTTATAGGATGATCAGAAGTGTTTACAGAATGTACAATCCAGTAATGTACATCCTTACTGAGGCCATTGTAACTTTGATCATTATGAGACCAATTGTTAAATGAAGACTATCTATCTTTCTACACCACATGTATCCATTTATATACAACAAATATCAGGCAGCTGAACTAATGCAATTTTTGGAGGAGGACAATGACAACGAATATATGAAATTATAGGGACATACTTATCATTCCTCCAATAACTTTATTGTCTACCCCCACACAAAACAATAGCATCTGATTGGTTCAGATGTTTTTTTTACCAATAGAAGGTAATATATTTGTAGCTCAGCATTGAACTGTGGAGTCCTTGGGGCTCTCTGAGTTTAGTTTTGCTTCAGTTATTTCATTGCCAGACTAGGCAATATCTTTGGTGCTAGAAGAAGTCATATTTTTTCCAATATTATTCGATTTCATGATTAGATAATTCCTTTTTTATATAAAGCGGGAAAGTTCATTGTGCCTTTTTTAATTTTTAAGGAATATTACAGTATATTTGTTATTGTTTCACAAAGATTTCTATATTCAATAAAGTGAACAGGTATCTGGAAGAGCATTTTAAACCTATATGTTTTATACTGAAAATCTGCATTGCCAATCCTTTGTCACATCTCAGAAAGCAGTCTGGAGGGTGGAGGGCTTTCAACTGAAGAGGATTTGAATTTTTTTTCTGATAAGGGAATGAATTCATTTCATGTTACAGGCCAATCCTATGGTATTTAGAGAAGTAAAATTTCATTTTAAATGGAGTTAATTTTATGGTAACTTCATGGACAAATATATGGAGTTTACTTGGCAGTAGGACAAAAATCATTTGCCATTGACTTCATCTTTTTTTCTTTCAAATCCAACCTATTACCCGGTTATTTCCTATCCAGAAATTATCCAATATTAGATGTTGCCACCTAAGTGGGCCTACAAAATGTGCTTAGATTCGAATTGTACTTTGACCAAAAGATCTTACTTTGAGGCAAATAAACCTAAAACTGCCACCTCAGTCAACTAATCCAAGGACAATAAATTAGGCATCACAAGATTTGAACAGCTGGGTGCATTCAAATTTGACTTGTAAATATGTTTATTCATAAACTCTTTTCATTGTATGATTGTAGTCATGAGACTAATCATTTGGCTAACTCCCAAATCTTCTATTTACTTTTGATCTGCTGAAATTGTCTGTACATAATCTTAGTATCAATATTTCTTGGTGATTATTGCTTATGAATATATCCTCAATGATGACAGCTGGTATTTACCATATTAGGAGCTTTAATTCCTCTTCTCTGGCATAGTAAACATCAGCTGTTACTGCACAGATTGCATTCATAAGGAATATTCACCACATGATATTAGCAGTGTAAAATAATCTGGGGTTGACTTTTACTATGTCAAAAGTTAATATGGGAGCCAAACATTGTACCAATAGAATTGGCCAACTGCCATCCAATCCAGGGAAAAAAACACCGGTTCTTTTATCTGTCCAAATAAAAACTATCATTCAAATTCACCCCTTTTTACAAAAATCATTTGACTGTCTCACTACATATATCGTTGCAGTAAGTTAATCTATTATCAAGTACTTCTATGCCTTCAGGGATCTACCACTGATATGCAAAATAAAAAAGAAGAAAAAGGAAAAAAGGAGAGAGAAAAATAAAAGTGGTGTCTTTACAGCAGTTATAAGTACAATGGTAGATTTATCTGTTCCACTTTTTCAAAGGCAACTGGACTTTGTTTTTCCTTGAAGACATTGCACTTGTCATCCAAAAAGCTTCTTCAGTTATTCAGTTCTTCAGAATTGAAGAAGTTTCTTGGATGAGAAGCAAAATATCTTCAAGGAAAAACAAAGTCCTTGACTTTGTAGCTTTTTAAAAAAGCACTTTTGGGACAATCATGACCTGGATGACTGAGAATCTCAATAGATAATAGATTTACCTTTTTCTCTAAAGTTACGTCATGAGTTATTTCTATAATCTATCTAATCCAATGATCAAAACTGTAGATAATAAATTCATTTTTATTATTTTACATTAAAAGTCCATGAAGGGGTTCCAGTCAGCAATAAATGTGGACATGTCTTTTCTCTAATCAAACAGGTTAATTTGTCCATCTCAGCAAATTCTATGTTCACCAATCATTCCTCCATTCTAGTTAGCAAAAATTTATATCGCTAAAGTTTCAGTGACTCAAGAGTTTACACATAATGTTAAATCTCATAATTAAAATGTACTATGGAAAATATTTTCTTGGGATCTAATCGGATCCAATGGTTCCAACCCAACAAAATGACATCTGATTCTTACCTTTGAAGAAAACAGAAATATTTTCAGATTGTTAAAGGGTAACCCATTGGTGTGAGTCCGAAAATTACTTTTCCCAGTGAACTAGAGATCCACAGAATTGTGGTTTCTTTTGAAAATATAGTATAGTGAAAGTTCTGCAGAGCTCTCGGACAAGATGTTAAGAGTTATGGTTAAATATATGGCTGCCTCACTTTGATTACATCATAGGTCACATGTATAAAGAGGGCAGATACACAGACAAGAAAAACAAGCAGGGAAAATAAGAGAAAGTATCATCATGGATCTTTTATCAGATTCGTCTGATTTACCAGTTGTGGCCCTTTCTGGATCTGGGCGCATTTCGCACAGTCACTTCCGCCCTCGTCATCTCCCGCCTGGATTATTGCAATGCTCTCTACATGGGGCTCCCCTTGAAGAGTCTCCGGAGGTTGCAGTTAGTCCAGAATGCAGCCGCGCGGGTGATTGTGGGCGCTCCTCGGAGCTCCTACGTTACACCGCTTCTCCGCAGGCTGCACTGGCTTCCTGTGGCCTTCCGGATTCGATTCAAGGTGGTACTGATGGTATTTAAAGTGCTCCATGGCTCGGGACCTGGGTACTTACGGGACCGCCTGCTGCCATCATCAACCTCCCGCCACCCAGTACGCTCCCACAGGGTTGCCCTCCTTGGGGTACCGCCGCCCGGCCGCTGTCGGCTGACGGCCCTGAGAGTTCGGGCTTTCTCTGTGGGAGCTCCCTCCCTATGGAATGATCTCCCCCCGGAGATACGAGCTATGACGGATATCTTGACGTTCCGGCGCGCAGTTAAAACCCTATTTTTTAGGCAGGCTGGCCTGGCCGAATGAATGGGTTCTGGTTTTAAATTGGGTTTTAGTAATTAACTTTTAATTTTTATCTATGATCCCTGATTTTATATTGTTGTATTTGGTTCTGATGGGATACAGCCGGAAAATCGCGTTTAATATATTTTTAATAGTATTTATAATGTATTTATATGTTTTTAGTAGGCTGTACACCGCCCCGAGTCCCTTTTTTGGGAGAGGGAGCGGTATAAAAATATGATAAAATAAATAAATAAATAAATTAAGTGCAGAATCCCTGACAGGAACATGATCCTTTCCAGACACCCTACAATGGCATTCTAATTCTAACCCTAACCTACAGCATAATAATAGACTTTGCATTTTTATCCACCTTTTAAGGACTTTGAAGGTGGATAAAAATGTCAAATCCAGTCTAAAGCTATGACTGACTGTGTGACCAACAACAAATAATTAAAAGCAAATAATAACAAACAACCAATATCTAAATACAAAAGCTAAAAGCTCAAATTTAAAGTGGTAACCAATCCCAGAACAAGGCCAGAGAGGGAATTTCCAAACTCTCAGAGGGAGGCAAAAGTCACATCCTAAACATAGAGCAGGGGCCTGCTCTATATGGGAAAGGGAGAGACCATTCCAGAGAGTAGGGGCAACCCAGAAAAGGCATTGTTCCTACGTCCCATAAGATGATAAGACTTAAAAGAAGGAACCTGGATCTGGAGCTCCCAATGAAAATGTGTGGGTAATGCAAATATTCTTCCACACTCCACACTTCCAGTCACTTCCATGTGACTTTACAAAGCCACATTCTTTCAGCGTGGATAGAGAAGGGACTGTGGTTCTGTGTATAATCTCATTCCTTGTCCTTACCTCATGCATGTATATAGATATCGGAATTACATCTGCAGAATTAATTCATTTTTGCTGCTTGGAATCTATCTCACAATTATGGTGATTCATCACTCTGATGAGTCATATCAATTTTGTTGGATATTTTATGAAAACTTTCTTGTCTTTTCTTGGACAACCCACCTGATTGGAGAATAAGAGATTTCAAAATTTATTTTAGGAAAAGACAGACATAAAAATGAGCTATATCTAATGTAGCAGAGAAGGTAAATGAAAAATTTAAGAAAGTGAAGTCTGTAAGCTGTCAGCAAAGAAAATGGTTTTTTTTTTCCTTGAGAAGAATGCTGAGATCAGCAGATTAAAATACTGGAAAGACAGCAAAAATTAACAAGATGAACTGGTGAAAGGTTTAGTGAACAAGTTCAGGGAAAACTTTTATTTGTTTCAGGTGGATAATCTTTGACATCCTCCCCTCTTTCTCTCTCACTATAATCTACCTTCTCTCTGTGTGTGTATGTACTGCATAATATAAAATATAAATATTTACATAAAGGTTAAGAGCAGTTTTTGACATAGAACAAATGAATTTCCTTAATAATAGATGCAGGATCACTGGTGTTCTGTTCTCCTAGCAGTACAATAGTTCTATGTAACAATTTTATTGTTATATGTAACAAGTTCTATTGAACTTTACTAATTTATTTGATTCTTTTTGTTAGTTCTTATTGTTTGCATTTTTATTTTTTGTTTAAATATGATTTTACATTGTGCAAGCTGCCTCGAGTTGCCATGGTAATAGGCGGCAATATAAATCAAATAAATAAATAAATTTAAGAATACACACACACAAGGTTTTCAAACATGTCTTTTATGGAAGTGCACTTTAGATACCATGATACTGAGAGGCACTACATTACAGACAAACTGATTTGTAGCGTATTAGTCTCCTTAGTGTAGGTAAAGTAGATCATTGATTTAAAAGGTTAAAAAAAAAGAAACAAAAGATGGAACTAAGCCTAATACAGAATCCTGATGAAGAGAATTAAATACACTTTTGAGCTTCACAAAGTTTTGTTTCAGTTTTGTGCGGCACTGTATCACTTCATGATACAATTTGAGAAGATAAAACATTAGCAATTCAGTGCTGTGGGTAATGTATTTTTGGATTCAAATGGACTTCATTTTTTTTTTCAAGATCTGCTCATGCTGAACTCTAAGGAAGAAATGCAAAACTGGCAACCATAAAAAAGTGCTTGAAGCCAGGAATGAAAATGTGGCTTTGAACTTTAAATATTTAAGAATGTTCTACATTTATCATGCCTCCAGGCTCACTGCTCAGTTACAATTTTATGTGAGAGAATGCTATTTTTTGATGGTAGGAAAAAAGTGATAAGATCTTTTCATGGTGGGTCATGAAATTTTAGCAAGGTAGGCAATAGGGAATGCTAAGAGCAAACTACTCTTTTAAATGTCACTAAGAAAAGACGATCTGGTCACTTTCTATTCTATTCTTCTCGAGTTGTACAATGGGGAGATATTATTTTCAATGTTATCTCACCCAAAGAAAATACAGCTATGTTCAAATGAACAGCAGCTTTCTGGGAATAGATTGTGGTTATGCACGTCTACTCTGAGCATTAGTGTATGACAGAGATTTTAAACTGAATAGGACATCTGACACAGAAGTGAATAAGCAGCCTGGTGCCTCATGGTATCCAGAATGAAAAGCATGAAACTTAAATTTATAGACTGAAATTTGTTTTCTCCAGAAAACCATGAAACAATTCTTTTTTTTCCTGAAATTAGTAGTAAAGACTCCCCCACGAATGAAACATTAAACATGGAAAATTAACCCTCCTCCCCATGTTTTGCCAAAATGATTTTTTTCCCTTATATTCTGAAGAAAGCTTGGAGCTCAGTTTAAGAAAGACTAAATTCTATTTAATATCCTTAGCTTCTCTTTAATATATCGAGACAGGGAAATTAAATAGCTAGCTTTTGTTCTGATGTAGTTAGTCAGCTGTAGCTTGCTAGTCCATCTCTTGGTTTAAGTTAAGAATTCAGCTACATCTCTTTCAACTATTCAATACTGCCTGGCAAAGTATTTGTAACTGGGACTGGAAAATATAAACTGTTCTAACTTCTTTTAATTAGAAAAATGACATTAGAGCTCCAACTCAATGGATGATTGTGTGAAGTAAACAATCAGTGCTATCATGGGAGCAATTTGCAGTTTAAATGTTTCTCAAATACTACTGACACTTTGTTTTGAGCATTCATCAACCTATCCAAAATTATTTTTTAAATAATTTCTGGAACTAGAGACTGTTATTATGAAAACTCCAAAGTGAAAGAAGAATACAAGCAAGCTCTAATTCCACATAATTGTTCACAATGGTTGGATTTACATGTCAGGCAAAGCCACAGATAAACAAAATACTGATGGAATGACTCTTGGCTTAGGATAAAATGTGAATCCAATCATTAGAAATAAAATTGGAAGGGGAAGCAGTAAAGTAGATAAAGTTCAATAGAGATTTAGCCATATTTGGAGGAAATAATAGATATGAAATTTTTTTAAATCTATGCTTTAAAATTATTTCTTCAATGAAAGGGAGAGGAGACAATGAGATTAATCAAAACTGTCAAAATTAAAGAGCTAATCAATCAAAATTGAATCATATAATTAGAGATGAGTAAAATCTGGGAAGCTCAATTCAGACAACCAATCAGGAGCAAGATGCTTTCCTTCATTCTCAGGTGCACATTTAAAAATGGAGGAAACCAGTTCCAGATTGTCTTTGTTCTTTTGAATTCCACCATGAGAAGACTTTCCAGGCTTTTCACACTGTATCCTGATGGATAAACATCAGCCCTGACATGGATAAGGGTTGGAGAATCAGCAAATAATCATCTAGGGTAGATAGTAGCAAACTTTTTCTGTAAAGGGCCAGATCCTTCTTCCTTCTCTGACTTCACCGATGTAGATCTGGAAGTCAAGAAAGTGTCAGCTATTGGATGGTGCCAACCCACCAGTAAGAAGGCCGCTAATCAGTTATTACCCAAGACCCTCCAATCCTCAACTTATTCCTTATCCTGGGAGCTTAGCTGACGCTTAGGCCTGATGATCTGCCATCTACTCATATAGATATCCATTCTTACCTCATGGATACATGATGGCTCAGATTTGGCCTGCAGCCTATAGTTTTCTGTGGTATGAGTGGAAGACTTTGGAAGACAGGGCAAAGAGCTGCTGCTTAGAGAATGGTCTGATAAGAGACTGCATAGCCTATAGCTACTGGACGGGGCAAGAAATAGAAAGATCCTTTAGTTTCTTGGGCTGTAAAGAAGACAGGAGGAAATTGTACTTTCAGACTTGCAAGATTCTGTTAATGTATCTTTACAATGATGTAGAATTAACATATCTGGTTATGTTTTCTGCCTGGTGTATCTGGTAAGGCTGACATTTGCTGACCCATGAGCAGTCGTGGCTTTTTGGGCTCCTGTGCCAAAAAAGTGTGCACCAGCCGCATGCACTCATGTGCCACACCCAGAGTGCAATGTGTGGCCCCCTCCCCACACCCCCTACACATGTGCATGCAATCCCTCCCCCGTTACCTGCACTGCACCTTAAAGCTGATTTTTCGGCTGATTTGAGGCCTTTTTCGGCCTCCCAGAGGCTTGGAAAAAGCCTCTGCAAGGCTTTTCAGGCTGAATTATAGGCCCATTTCATCACTTCCAGTATTATAGGAAGTGACAAAATGGCTCTATAATTTGGCTTGGAAAGCCTTGCAGGGGCTGTTTCCAAGTCTCTGGGAGGCTGAAAAAGGTCTCAAACCAACTGAAAAAAAAATCAGCTGTGAAGTGCATGAATGTGCAGTGAGGTAAGTTTGCCTGCAGCTTGCGTGCCAGCACAAGTAGTTCTGCGTGCCACTTGTGGCATGCATACCATAGATTTGCCATCACGGATCTAGAGAAATGTAGAATTAGAGATGAATTGTGATCTTCCATTTAGTTATACTACTGAATGATCAGAATGCTTTCTTTGTTTCCTTGGCCTTTGTTTTGCTTAGTTTTGCCTTCATTATGGCTATATGTACTGTGTGTTACGCCTGGAAGATTAGCTGTTAAGGTTTAAAAAAATAAAGACAGAAGTTATGATTTTTCTGCCTCTTTCTCTCTAATTGCCTTCAGTCCTCAATTAGTTCCCTAATCTTAGTCTACACAGTAAATAACTTGTATTTTATTCTGACCTTAATAATTGCATTCTGACAGGAATTTTACTTTGCATCTTAACCACTCTGCCCCCAAACAAAAGGCAAGAACTAAGAAAGAGAGAAAGGCTCATTTTCTGCTTCTTGAAAGAAAGTTCAAAGGAGAAATATCTTCATAAAGAGTGGAGATGATGGCAAATATGTACAAGAAGATACTAAGAGTTGCAACAGTAGGGATTATGGGGAAAAGTCGGGGACTCCAAATAACCACATCCCTGCACTTTTTCCCTGTGAAAAAATGCATTCCTTTACAGTCTGCTTGAAGTGTGACTAAATCCAGATCCAACTAGAATGTAGAGTAATTATATATTTTATTTCACTGGGAAACTACAGATTACTCTAACAAAATAAATATTAGTAGGTGGACAAAATTTTCTATGTGTTATGCTTTATAAATGAACAGATGTGTATCATCTTATTCTATGGGCAAACTACAGGAACGGGGCAAGGTAGGTACCGTATTTGCACAAACTACGCCACAGACTACAATGTCTGTGCAGAAGCCAAAATTATATTTTTGGATTACCCTTGCCCTTCTACTGTCTGAAAAAGAGACGCCAAAATACCCCACCAACCACACAAGGGAGAGCTGAAGCCAGATTCACCACCTATCAGTGGTCAGGCTGCAAACAAAACCTTGGGAAAAAGGTAGGAGAAAGGTGGGCTGTTTAACTCGCAGTTTTACAGACAGCAATCTCTGTTCTCCCTCAAAGCATACCTTGCCCCTTGAAAACGCTAGTGGATGGCAAGGGGCACAAAGATCCCCCCGAACTCCCTTTGAAATCAATTAAGCAATTGAATAAACTGCGAGTTCCCTTATTTGGCAGCCTAAGTGGAGGGGCCCGGAACTGCCCATTGCAGATGATAGGTGGAATCAGCTTCTTTAGAGACCCTCCTGTGACCCATTCCATCCAAGTGGTTGCAGTGGGAAATCGGGGGCGGGGGGAAATAGGGCTATCTGAGGAGACGAAGAAGAGTGGCTGCTCGGGAAGCAGAAATGCAGCGGGAATCTTGAGATTGTCTGATATTTACTCTGACAACGGTATACATATGCAATTGAGTTTTCAGTTGGGAACCTGATGCGTAGCCATGCCTCGCCATGATAGAAGCAGCTTGTGGCAAAGCGTGGCTGCCCGTGGGGCACTCCACAAGGCCACTTCTATCGGCTGATAGAAGCAGCTGGTGACTATCCTTGGGGCACTTCTATCAGCCAATAGAAGTGGCTTTGTGGTGAGGCATGGCTGCTCGCGGGGCGCTCCATGAGGCCACTTCTATTGGCCAATAGAAGCAGCTGGTGACTCTGCCCTTGGGGAGTTTCTATCGGCCAATAGAAGCAGCCTCGGGGCGAGGCAATTCTGCCTGTGGGCACTTCTATTGACCAATAGAGGCGAGTCTGCCTACAGGGTGCTGTAGCTGAGGCTACCTGTGGGGGGCTCTTAAAGGCAAGTTTCCACTCTGCCCTTCCCCCCCACATTTCTCTTCAGCTCGTATAGTTCAAGTGATGTGAGAAATGGTGGGGAACACATGGTTTAAATAGGCCTAAATTTTGGGGGAGGGGCTTAATTTCACCTTATGCCTAGAAAACATGCTGGGCCTTCCTATGGGGGGGCGTATTGTTGGAGAAACACGGTATTCTCTCATCCACATAATATAATAGAGAAACTTCTGCATATGTTTTGTTCTTTGCATAAATATTGGAACTTCTTTGATGTCTGATTTTGAAGTCTCTGTTGGGTTAGATTTTGATAGTGTTCATACAGAATACTTAGTCTTTTTGTTGATTTTTTTTTCTGTTAAAATATTTCTCTTTTTCTTAAGATTCATGATATAGTGAGTGTTTTTATTGTATATATGCAAAAAAATAGCAAAAGTATTTAGACATTCATTTATGATTTATATAGTATTTCCAGATCTGGGTTTTTACATTAAATACATTATCAGGTATGTGTTTGTTGCTAATTGAGTATCACAGTTTAGAAAATATTCAAGGCTTTCCTAGAGCTAAGTTCAGGTTTATATGTTCAAATGTACATTCATTAGTATTTTAACATATGAGATATGTATATATGCAATATGGGCCTGTTAACTGAACTAGAACATGCGTTACCTTGGAAAGGATATTGTTTTAATCATTTATATATAATGTTGAAAAATTAGATATGCTTTACTATAACATATAGCAACAGTATAGGATATATAGCAATGAAAAAATATGCAAACTTGTCTGCTGAAAGAGGACTTGCTTGAAAACACACATGCAGAAAAATGCCTTGGCAAATGGCTTATATTGTAGAATAGAAGCATCAACCCACTCAGTAACAGAAGCAATAGTAAATTAAATGACTGATGTGAAATTCTGAACAAGGATCTGAAGTTGCTTTGGTGCCAAGGTTACCAAACCTACCAGAACAATAGAGAAAACTCTGGCTCAAGAAAGTCATTGACAGCATCTTTCATAGTGGTCTTTATTAAAATCAATGGGTAGGCAGAGAAAGCAGCATAACAGATAGTTTTCTAAATTTCTTTGGAAATTGTATGAACTGGTTCATTATTATGGATGGTCTCACAAGCGTAAGAAGCTTAAAAAAATTCTGTCAAGGACATGAATATCTATCTAAATACGTTGAATTGGCAAAATGGAATCTAGGGGAGTTGTGTATATTGGCCATGACATTATAACAAATGGACATTTTTATTTTAACTCTGTGAAATAGGATATACTGCAGCTTTCCCACTGTATTATGGGTGCCAGCCAGAGGCATTCACATTGATTCCTAGATTCAAAGTTTGAATAAAAGAAATATGCGCCTTCTACAATTTTGTTAACACTAAACTTAAAGACTCAAGAATCATCCCACCCCTAAAAGGACCAAGTGGGAAAGATTGCACCGATGAAGCTGTTAAGCCCAATCTCTTCAACACATTCTTCAGTTCGGTCTTCATGCCCCACATTTCTTAGTTGTACCACAACTAACTGTAATGACCTACTACATATTGACTTTACAGTAGATAATGTAGAAAAGGCACTATGTAACCTAAAACCACCCCTATCTATTGGCCCTGATGGATTATGTGCATACTTAGAATAAAATAACAGAATTGGAAGGGAGGTCATCTAGTCCAACCTCCTGCTCAAGCAGGAGAGTCTAGCCTCTACCTTGGATCGAACTCACAGCCTTCTGATTGTGAGGCGAGAGCTTTACTGCTAGGCTACCAGGGATTAAGCTCTTCTCTGCCATAGCAGAACCCTTAAGCATTATATATGAGATATCATTCAGAACCATCTCCTTACAAAACCTATTGTCTTTAACTACGGTCATCCCTTTCTTCAAAAAAGGTGACCCCATCCTGGTTGAAAACTACAGACCAATCTCACTGTGTTGTGTCATGTGCAAAGTCATGGAATCAATTATTAACCAATTCATCACTCTCCATTTAGAGTCAAACAACCTAGTCTCCAAAAAACAATTTGGTTTCAGGAAAAAATTGTCCTGCAATCTACAACTCCTACACTGCAAAAACATATGGACTACTCTACTTGGCCAGGGTAAAACTATAGACGCAATTTACATAGACTTCTGCAAAGCCTTTGATTCAGTGGTACATGACAAACTACTGTTAAAACTAAACTCTTATGGCATTTCTGGATCCCTCCATAAATGGATTACTGCGTTCCTGTCAAACAGGCAACAAATAGTAAAAATAGGGAGCATTATATCAAACTCTGCTCCAGTTAACAGCGGTGTCCCCCAAGACAGAGTTCTAGGACCCACACTCTTTATATTCTATATAAATGACCTTTGTGATCACCTTATAAGCAACTGCGTCCTCTTTGAGGATGACGTAAAACTATTCAACACCACTGACAATATGACTATCCTTCAAACCGACCTTGATTATGTGTCTGAATGGGCAAACATCTGGCAACTCCAAATCTTGACCAACAAATGCTCTTCCTACACATTGATAAAAAAAATCAGTACACCAAATACAAACTAGGTGGATATGACCTTGTTGATGATCCTCACTCTGTCAAGGACCTTGGAGTTCTTATATCAACTGACCTAAGCACCAGAGCTCACTGTAACAGCATTGCCAAAAAGGCATTAAGAGTTGTAAATCTAATCTTACGAAGCTTCTCCTCTGGAAATATCGAATTGCTAACTAGAGCATACATAACTTTTGCCAGACCAATACTTGAATACAGCTCATCAGTCTGGAATCCACACTGCATATCGGACATTAATACAATCGAGCGAGTCCAGAAGTATTTCACGAGAAGAGTACTACACTCCTCTGCTCGCAACAGAATACCCTATATCACCAGGCTTGAGATTTTGGGCTTGGACAACCTTGAACTACGCCGCCTATGGTTAGACTTAAGCATAGCAAACAAAATTATCTGCTACAATGTAGTCAATGACTATGTCAGCTTCAACCACAACAATACAAGAGCATGCAATAGATACACACTCAATGTAAACCGCTTCAAACTTGATTGCAGAAAGTACAACTTCAGCAACAGAGTGGTCAATGCCTGGAATGCACTACCTGACTCTGTTGTTACATCCTCTAACGCTACTCCTTTAACCTCAAACTAATCACTATTGACCTCACCCCATTCCTAAGAGGTCTATAAGGGTTGTGCATAAGTGCACTATGATGCCTACCATTCCTGTTCTATTGTCCCCATTTATTTGTACCTATTTCCTGTATTCTTATTCATGTTTATACTTATATCTATTATCTTGTAAGTGATTGACAAATCAAATAAATAAATAAATAATATATCTTAACAGAAGAATGAGAAGTGGACAGCTAGTTATTTGTTTTTTAAAAAAATAAAATAAAATAGTGGGATATAAAACATAACTATCATGGATGTATTCTCCATCACTTATTAGAAGGTAGGTAATGTCTGTTGAAAGTAAATATAGCGAGATTCAGTACTCATCAAAGAAATCTTATTTCTATAACTACAGATAGTCCTTGACTGCTTAGCAGAAATTTAACAATTGTTTGAAGTTACAACACACTGCACAAAGTGTATGTTTATGGCCTGTAAGGCACTTCTGGCCATTGTAAAATGTCACGCTGATCCCCCAATCCAGTGGTGGTATTCTATTGGTTTAGACAGGTTCTGCCAAGCTGGTAGCGGCGTTGAGCAGTGGAGACCGAACCGGTTTTCTCTGCTACTCTGCTGTTGGGCCACTCACCTATCTGGGCTCACCTTTATCCTCTGCTTCTGAAGTGCAGCTGCTTTGTGCGGCACAGCAGAGTGGTGCGTGGCAGCTGCTGAAGCGACTGGGAGAGTGCAGGCTTAAAGGAGGTAAGTTAGAATGCCTCTGTACCTGCGCAAATGCCTCTGCACCTGCGCAAAGTGTGCATTCAGCATGCACGTGCATGCAAAGTGTGTGCATGTGTGCAAAGTGCGCCCACCAAGCCATGCTTACCAGTGTAAAACTTTTTGAATCCCACCACTGCCCCAGTCACATGATTGCATTTCAGGCACTTGGCAACTGGCTCACATTGACAACAGGTTGCAGTGTCCCATAGTCATGCAACTGTGTTTTGTGATGGTTTCTTGCAACATAAAATAACGTATCTGCAAGCTTCTTCCTTCTAGAATTTGAAAAAATGGAACATTGCTATTACATTATTCCAAGGTGCATGTGCAGTATTGATTGGTTTGGTTTTATATAGTTGTCTTTAGTGCTTTATAGATGTGAACTATAAAGAATTTGTAAACAAACCTAGCTTACCATAAATAAGCAAGCAACGGTCAGTAGTAAATACATTTATTTAACATTTTTTTTGCTGCTCAGAATTTTTAAAGCAATCAAGTCAACAAACCAATAAATAGAAGTCCAAGATAGAAAACACTAATGACCAAAGGACCTGAAGAAGGTTAGGGGTTTAAACAATGGATGTACTAAAAGCACATTGGCAAATTAACTTGAAAAGAAATAGAAGTCAGTGGGGTTACTGCAAATCTGAAAACAGAACCAAAAAAATAGAGATATCAGATATGTGTTTATGTACAGATGGCCTAATAATAGATAGAAAACAGACTGACAGAAAGAAAGAGAGTATCAGGAAAACTAAGGTTCACTAGTTGGTGAAGAATGCCAAGGAAGATACATTAGTAAAATAAAAAGGAGGAAATATGTTTTCAATATTGAGTGAATCTTGCAGAATGCTTATTGATTATAAAGAAAGAACCAAGTTATTAAACCTTTATTTTGATTGTCTCCTCCAATAATATGTAAATATTCTACCTGTCAGCTTCTTATGAGCAAAATGCTGATGCTGAAGTGAAGAGAAATAAGTAATTTTCTGTGATATATTGAAAAATAAGTAGATATGGAAGCTGAAATGCCATGGAAAATATATTTCTCAATAAAACATTGATATAGGAGAAGGAGTGGCAGAACCCAGGAGTGGAGTTAAAATGGGTATCAGCCTATAATCCCTAATAGCCACAAGTAGACTAAGTCCAACCCACTTTGAATTCCACGGATCCTTATCTAAATCCTAGCAGGTCCTAACTGTTATTTGAGAAGATTCCAGTGCATAGGCTATTTAGCATTAAATCAGCTTAGTTGGAACTTCACATGTGGATATGGTCTTTCATGACTGACATTTAGTTATTGATAACTTATGAGATGTACTGCATCACCTTTTCAAATCTAAAAATCACCATTAAGCTTTGAGCTAAGAATACTTGGTTAACTAAATATAAACTACTAATTTAAATTATAAGCTGTAATAAATTGTAACAGCATTTAAAATTTAATTTCCCATGAAATTAAGATATAAACTTTACAAAAACCGAAATATGGGGTATGGTACAAATCTGTGTATTAAATTATTGTCCACGAATGGTTTCTAGTTACAATTGATTTCTATAATATTCCAAGTAAATTTAAAGTTCTCCAACTGAAATTCTTATTGTTGAATATCTGTTATTGTTCTGCATTCATTCAATCATACATTGTTCAGCTGCATTTTGTTAACAGTTTGTAAATTAAACCCTATAAATGTTTGGAATAGTATGTTAAAAGATTTTAAAATTGATATAAGGTCTCTCATTATTATACCTTGCTTCTCCAGTTCTTTAATGCTCTGCTACTTATTTGAACCAGGTAGACTGGATTAATGTGTGAAAGAGTCTCATCAGAATTCATCTTGATATTTGTAATAATTAAGCCTTGGAATCTAAACAAATTACTAACTTCTCACTAGATGAATTTCTTGGTATTTTCTTTTTAATTAAAAAAGACATTTCATAAGGAGGTGGATGCCAGTGAAAGAAGCCTAGGATTATTCTTTTCCTATATTTTCACTCAAATATTCAATATATTATTTACTGTTGCACAGTCAGCCAGATATTTAGAGTAGATTTGGCATTTTAATGCACCTATCAAGCTCTTCCAATGTCCTGGAATAGGCAGATGTGGATTCTTGGTGGTATTGGAGATAACATTGCAAGATGTAAGCTGTTCTGAATAAAGCTGCTTTTTGCAGTTGACTGATGGTGAATTGTTCAATGCTGATAGTGTTCAAAGGAGTCCCAGGGGTGAGCTGCTACTAGTTCCCACCTGTTTGGGAGAACCAGATGTTATTTTTACATCTAGTTCTCCCAAACAGGTGGGAACCGGTTTGGCAAACCAGATGTTATTTTTACATCTGGTTTGCCGAATCGGTAGTTGCAATGACTGGCTGGCCCTGCCCACCCCAACCTGCTGATAAGTATTTGCAGAGTTTTCCTTGTCTTCAAGGAGTATGCAGCAAACAGAAGTAGTGTGCAAAATTGTAGCAGTGAGTATAGAGACACACAAGCACAGAGGTTGAAGGGTAAAGGGTTTTATATACAGGAGTATAAGCACAGTCCAAGATCCAGTCCAATATTCATACACAGTTCATCAATCAATAGAGTATATAACTAACCATCATTGTCAGTAGACATAACAGCAATACAGCATCTTCGATACATCCATGCAGCAATGGAGAGATATAGTTGCAGAGTGATGAAGATACTTGCCGAGTAGAAGCAGCAGTAGCCGAATAGCAGCCCAAGTAGAAGCCAAAGTAAAAGCCCTCTAGCCATATGCTCTCTGGCTTCTTGCTATATAGTAATCCTGCTTCTTGTAGCCAATCAGTATATTGGCTTCAGTAAAGTGCTGAGTCATTATGATTTGCAACCATATATGGTAAATCAATATAGTTCAGGTTCTTAAGGAAACCTAACACCTGCCCCTCTCAGGAGTCTCCATGTGGCCTGTTTTGGATCCCAGGTAAGTGCACAGCCCACACAGAAGCTTGGGGAGGATGAAAAATGAACTTCCCAAAGGCTCTGGAAGGCCAAAAACCCATTTTGAGAGAGCCCTGGGAAGGGAGAAATGGGCCTCCCGGAAGCTCAAGGAAAGCTTCCAGAGCCCAGGGAAGGTGAAAAATGGGCCTCCCAGAAGTTCTGGTAGAATAGAATAGATATTTATTTATATACCGCTCCTCTCCCGAAGGACTCAGTGCGGTATACAGCATGGTAGGCCAGAGACAGGCCCATTTCTGGCCTCCGGAGAGCCTCTGGTGCCCAGGGAGGCCATTTTCACCCTCCTGGAGACTTGAGGAAAGCCTCTGGAGCCTGGGGTGGGGAAAATGGACCTCTGGAAGTTCTGGAAGGCTGAAGACCCTCCAGGGCTCAGGGAGGCCATTTTTGCCTTCCTGGAGGCACGAGGAAAGCCTATGGACCCCTGGGAGGGTGATAACACTAGGTCACGCCCACCATGGCAACACCCACCCACCAACAGGGCAGAGAACTGGTTGCTAAATTTTTTGAAGCCCACTCCTGGATGCTCCAGTTGTTTTGGGATTGCATCCAATATATCTATTACTACTAGTACTTGCTTTCTTTTGTCACAGACATTATATTTCTATTTTCAAATCTTTGTATTATGTAATTTTCTCCAGTTTCTGCTCTTCTATTTTTCCCTCTTCAGTTATGGTGTCTTAAAAATCGTTTATTTCTATTGGTCAGAACAGAACCTAAATATTTTTATACAAACATCTGAAAGTCTTGTTTCCTTCCATAGAAATAACATAAGGAGATCTATGTTAATTAAGTAGCATGGTAGTACAATTTAAAACTGCTGTTTATGGTAGCCTTTTGCTCTCCTGCTATATCTTGAATTTAATCCTTGGTTCTTTATTGGATCACATATAGTTTATTACAGAGGTGGTATTCAGCAGGTTCTGACCAGTTCTGGAGAACTGGTAGTGGAAATTTTAGTTCGGAGAACCGGCAAATAGCACATCTGACTAGAGATTTTACAGTATCCTTCCCCTGCCACGCCCACCAAGCCACGCCCACAGAACCGATAGTAAAAAAATTTGAATCCCACCACTGGTTTATTAC
This sequence comes from Bungarus multicinctus, assembly GCA_023653725.1. Classification (NCBI taxonomy): domain Eukaryota; kingdom Metazoa; phylum Chordata; class Lepidosauria; order Squamata; family Elapidae; genus Bungarus; species Bungarus multicinctus. The sequence continues at coordinate 39,629,729 of CM042846.1, read as the reverse complement.
TTGTCTTTGCTTGTTACTTACTACCTTATTTTCCAACAAGAATTGGATTCATTTGAATGAGGAAGTGAAGCCTTGGCAGAATGCTCACTTTAATTATTGCAATTCTTCACAATCAGAATAAATGTAGGTTTTTTTCTCATCTAGAAATATTTGCTATCATGCTTTCCATTATTGCATTAACTTGAATTTTTTTAAAAAATATGCGTGTTCGTAGATTCTCAAACATTTGATCTTTTTTTATAGTAGTTACAGTGTGCTATTTGATACAAGTATTGCTTTTGTCTCTGTCAGATCAGTGCTTGTTTTTTTAAAAAATAATCAGGTAGTCTGAAACAAAATTAGATGGTGTACATATGTTTCATTAATGGTATTAGTCTTCAGGTTGAGTAGTTGTAAGAATAATGGTATCAGGACATCATTTCAATTTATGTTCTTGCAATACTAGTTTGACTTCTGGAATTTTATTTTCTTGAAATAGTTGGATTGCAAAAGATTCTAACGCCAATAATTATTAAGGAGGGAAAATGAGACAACTTTGTCTTGTCCCTTTCAATATAGCATTGTTCTAATAAAGAGACATTTACTTTTATTTTCTATGTGCCGCCTGGTGACCCCGAGGAATAGGGCCTTCTCTGTGGGGGCACCCGCCCTTTGGAATGGGATGCCCCCGGGACTACGAACGACCAATGACCTGAGGGCGTTCAGACATGACCTGAAGACCTGGCTCTTCGAGCAGGCCGGCCTGAGCTGACTCAAATGGGATTTTAAGTGGGGTTTTTAGATTAGTTGGGATGTGGTACAAAGTTTTAATTTATTTTAATTGGGGGTTTTAGATTTTTATTGGGGCAGCCTAGGATTTAATTCTTTTTTAACAATATTTATATTTGTCTATATGTATTTTAGTTGGCTGTTCACCGCCCTGAGTCCTTCGGGAGAAGGGCAGTATATAAAACCTATTAATAAATAAATAAATAAATAATTTTAGTTTATTTTGTTCTTTATAAATTATCTATAGAAAACTGTTGAGCCACTAACCATCTTTTCCAAAACTACAAACAGATCTACTTTAAAGAGTTGTAAATAGATATTATATTCACATTTGTTTTGAAGGTTCTTTTAGAAGCAGTTATTAAGTGCTGCAGAGCCTTATCAAACTGACATGAAAAACTAGGAAGAAATCAGTGTGCAAGCGCTTTGAAAACAATAATAATGACCAGCTGTCAACATGGATTTATCAAGAACAGATCTTTCCAGATTAATGATTAATGATTGATTATGTTCTGATTGGCAAACTTCCTTGATGTAGATAGACTATATCTTGACTTCAGCACAATTTTTAATTTAGCACCCCACGACATTCTGATTAGCAAGCAAGTTAAGCGTGAATTGAAAGGGATGAATTTAAATGGTTACATATCTCACTCAAAAATATTTCTCCAACAGTGCTCATTCATGGTTCCTTATCAAAGTGAAGTAAAGCATTGAGTGAAATACCTGATTTAGGCTCATGAATGGCAACAGATCTAAGGAATATACTTTTGCTTTAATCAAAAGAAAAATGTTTCTTTTACCCCCACCTCCCGCAAAAGAAAATCAGCAAAAAATATCACTGCACTAAAGAATAAACCATTTTGTAACATTACAATGTTGTGAATCTTTAATTGTGATTCATTTCCTATTTTTATGTTTTGAGATTTGCAGTTTTGTTTTCTATCTCTTATTCTAATCTCCAGTTTTTAAAACAGTCTATATTTTTAGTCCTATTTCTTTCCATGCTCTTATTTTTGATAACCTATTTTTAAGTAGTATGGTCTAAGATACGGTATCTTAGGTGAAGTTTCTTTTTCTCTGATACCTTCCCCTTTTTTCACAGATCTTTTCACTTTTCTATCCACTCCCTTCATCTAATTGATTCCCCAGATTTGGTAAAAGAGGACAAAGGAAATAGAAATAAATAACTCGATCACCTTTGCCTAGGGTATTTTCCTACTAGAGTAGCTTAGAGCCCTCTCCCTTCCAGCACCTCAGTCATCTTTTGTAGATTTCTTCTCTTTTTGGCATAGAACTGCTTCTTTAGTAATACTGATTCTTTGGTCACCACTCTGAAGTTTTGCGTTTTCCACTAAGTTTCCATGCTGCCATTTTTCAGGCTAGTTCACAAGCCATTTGTCATCAGTTCACCAACTAGAACCTCTGACATAGTACAACTTTCAACTTTACAGCTGCTTCTGCTTCCAACCCTAGTTCTCCATCCATCACTATCTCTGTGACTATGTTCCTGGACTAGTTATCTTATTTTCTTCATTGTTTGGGGTAACTTAGCTTCAGTTCAAATGGACAGTACCTCTGATACACCTAAGTATGTGTGTGTACAAAAACACTTGGCACCTTTAAGATTTATGGGAAAGGGCAAGGGACCAGGATCTTACATGTGTGATTATGTAATAGGCCTCTGGATGGGAAACTTGATAACACACACAAAAAAATTACTGCCTTGGTAGCCTTAGCTGCCTTAGCACTGGTCTACCACCATGTCTTCAGTCATATATTGTTCAATGTGTTTATTAATGACTTGCATACCGAATTTAAGGGAATGCCTGGAAAACTTTGCAGTTATCTGTTTATTTATTTTAAGATTTATAAAGTCAATCAACTTAGTGTGATTCACTGGCACACAGTAATAATAACATTAATAATAACTAATAAGCAATTGATCTATCAATACAACAGGTTAAAAACTAAATTGTAAAAATGGTGATTAAGTACAGAAGGAACCAAACCTCAGAGCAGGGGGGGACTTCCAATCAATTGACTCCTAATGCTGGGGAAAAGCAAGATCTTAAGGGCTTTCTTAAAGGCAAGAAGAATTGGGTGGGGGTTGTTTCAGAGAACAGAGGCAATCTCTGAAAAGTCACACTTCCTAGAGCCAATAAATGAAAACCTTTAAAGGAAGGAAACTAGAGAATGTCCTCCACGTAGGAGCATGTGGACAGGCAGATTTGGGAGTAGGCAGCCCCTCAAATATCCATGTCCTTTGCCATGTAGGGCTATCAGTGTAACCACCAATGCTTTAAATTGCACAGAGAAGTCTAATATTATATGGGCATAATGAGATAAAGCTATAATTACTCACAGTGTTGTACTCTGGACCAACTGAAGCTTCTGAAATCCCATATAAAGTACATTGGAATAGTCCAGCCAAGAAGTGACTAAAGTGTGAGTGACCGTAAGCAGGGCCTACCAATCTAAGAATGGGTGCAACTTAGTGCAAATATGGGGAGGATAGCATGCATAAATACATTCAAAATTATAGCATGTTAGGAAAATAATAGGTGGAAAATAGTAGAATAAAAATTATAGACAAATGAAAGGTTCTTCACAGAGATGAAATGGACAATTGTAGACAGAGACATAGTTTGGTAATAGTAGATCATGAAATAGTCAGTAGAGAGGAAAATACATTAACTAATACAATTTTAAACTTTTAAACAACTGAAATGTAGGAAATGATCAGAATCTTAGGAAATGAAAATTTTACTTATTATTCACTCACATTTATCTGTATACTTTGTCCTGTTTTGGAAACCACACTATCAAAAAAAATTACAGAATAAACTGGAATGTTTCAAAGAACAACAAAGGAAATAGTCAAGGGACTTGAAGTCAAGTCCTATAAAGAAAGAGATGGAATAAACTCAATTTGAGAAGAGATGACTGAAGGGGTGATATGATAACACTCCAAGTGCCTGAAAGGATGTCAGAAAGTTCAAAATTCATTTTGTATCATTTTAGGCAGGCCACAAAGCAAAATTTTAAAGTAAGAAAGCGACAGCATCTAACCCAATGCTATATTTAAAAAATATTTATAATAGAAAAAGCAATTCAGCAATGGAACCAGTTATACAGATTGATGGTGGGCTATACTTTGCTGGAAATGTTCAGAGAAATGCTGGGAAAACATTTGCGGGACTTGCTTTAAACTGGGTTCCCCATCAAGTAGGATTCTGTAGGAAAATAACTAGCTAAATCAAAGATAAATTTTGGAGGGATTTTCTCACAGCAATCACCCCCCCCAAAATCAAAACACAATATTATTGTTAAAATCTTTATTTTCTTTGCTCAAGCTATTGGGAAATGATTGAAATTTAGCAATGTTAAAACTGGTAATAGGACCCATTTTGAAAATTATGCTTTCTTTCTTTCTTTCTTTCTTTCTTTCTTTCTTTCTTTCTTTCTTTCTTTCTTTCTTTCTTTCTTTCTTTCTTTCTTTCTTTCTTTCTTTCTTTCTTTCTTTCTTTCTTTCTTTCTTAGACATATAGATAGGGTTGTTAAACATTTGAATCAAAAAGTCAAGAGTGCCCTATAACTATTCCTTTAAAAAAAAAAAACATTAAAGTACCATTCTAGCTTCCTGTGACATTTCTGCTAAGATTTTCATGATAAATTATAAGTATGGTTCAAATGCTAAGTATTCTTTACCATGATAAATTATAGAAAGTAGGACTACAATTTAAAAGTCTGAAGACATTGCTTATGTTGGTGTCAAAGGACACAAAACATTGAACGGTTATCAAGCTTTATTATATTAAAGGTCAACTAACCAAGACAAACTGTTTTGCAAAATTACACTGCTTCTTGTTGTATTTCATAAATACAAAACTCATATTTCTGAAATAAAATGAATGGTTTTGCTCAATGGTTTGATAGCTAGCATACCTTGGAAGGGAATTTATGGGCATCACAATGAAGATAAAGATGATAATCCTATAAACATGACAACCTGGAATGAAATACTATTGACAACTCAGCTGAGGGTAAATACAATACTGTACAACTTAGCTCAGAGTAAATGTGGTTAAGATTAACTGATTTTTTTCCCTTGAATGTTTGAATTAACAACATGGACATTTACACAGCATGCTAACTATCTTGTCTATCAGAGGTTCTTGCAATTATGTTCTTTGAGGTTATGTCAGCTTTTCTTGGCAAATGCCCATGGAGAGATGAATTCAACTTAGGCCCTGTCTAACTAAAAGCAATATTTCTTTGAATGCCATCTCTACTGTTTGCCAATTAAAACTAGTCATGTTTGCACCTCCCCTGCAGATCTATGTGATCTTTGAGTGCAACTTTAAAGTTATTACATCAAAGACACAGCAAATTGTTCTATAATTCACTTTACAAATTCTGCAAAGACTGCACAAAAATGGCTTAATGTTTACAGAAGGGCAAGCATTTATCTTGTATAGATATTAACATCTTTGTTTGTAGGGAGTGAGTGAGGTTTTTTTTAATTCTTCAAGCAACAAACTTTTTGCTGAGACTGATAAAACTGTTTATAGTAAATTGTGCTCCCTCTGTGCTCAACACCTGATTTCATCTGCTGCCCTGCAAGAGATGTCAACTCCCATGATACCCTGCGAGAATTGCTAGGCTCAGCTGAAAACAACTCAGTTGCTTTGACACCGAACATCTGGCATGGTATTTATTTGTTCTATTGCTCCTTTTAAAATGAACATGAAATATCAGATGCCTCAGTAAAATTAGTTTTCTAGCTATCAATACCTACAGCTAGTTTAATAATCTGTTCAGTGGATTTGTAGCATCAAGCAATATTACTTCTGGACTTAAAATAAAAGCAGGAGGGAGCAAGAAAGGCATTGCTTGGATGAATTTGATGAACCATTTTGCATAATTGCACTTTTGAAATCAACAAGCAGCGGGCATTTCAGAAAAAGAAATTCCCTCTCTATTTATAGGGAGTTTAGCTCAAACATTGGAACTTGAATAAGCAATAAAATTCTGAACATCCTATGTATTGGGATAATGTAACATTTTAATTAAAAAACAACAACAAACTTATTGCATATAAAGTACATTAGTATGGGTTGACACAGTAAGTCTGAAGTCAATAGAAATTTGGTCAGATAATTTGAAGAGAATGAATTCCTTTGGGTTCATTCATACTGTTAAGATGATTTGAAGTAATCCTCTGCATAATCCTTCCCCTTTGCCAGTGAGCACTGTTGAGTTTTTGAAGAGTTCAGTTATTCTATTATTATATGATTTTTGGCTTCCTTCTCAAATATTTGTTGAATTATTTCTACATGTGGGTAGAACTGGATGCTTTATTGACAAAACAGGATATGGTGAAACTGGGGAAAATAGGAATATATACAATGAGAACCAAATACAAGATAGACAGTATTAAGTTACAAGCAATTTAAATCTTACCAGTGATGTTTTGTGTGTGGGGTGTGGGTTTGTCCTTGGATAACCATGTGCCACAGATTAAGATGGATTCTTCTTTGTGCTTCTGCCTACTCCAAATGCTAAAGGAAATGGAGTCTGGCTTCCCAGCATGCACTTAGTTTGAGAATGCAGGCTGACGGGTAAAATGGGTTGGGTCAGCTTCAAACAATATACTTGGTATTTTGTCTCTCCAGCCACTAGATGGAGATAGAGCACCACAACAATATATAAAAATCATATATTGGGGCATATTTGTTCCTCCACCCACTAGATGGGACTAGAGAGAAACAACAGTAAAAGCTGGGGCATATGCTGGGGCATAACAAGAAGGAAGGAATGGAATGAATTTGAAAACAATGTCCATAGTCTGAAATATAGGCAAATCTGGCTTTCTTTTATGGAATATTGCCTGGAATACAGAGTCAATTATATAAAGGTTGTAAAGAAATACTGTTCAGGTTTTCTTTAACTGCAGATGTTTTCCTTAAGCATACAGACCTCTAGTTTGTGACATATTTGTCTTTGCTTTTTACAATCCTGTAATCTCTTGATTTGGGATGGAGTCAGGACAACTGAATGGAGCTTAGCATTTACTATCCTGATGCCCTTCCTTATGCCTACACAGAGTTCACGGCAAATATCTTTTGTTGCACTTTGATAGAGAAACATCTGTTGTTTCCTAGGATAGAACTCTCAATCTTCCAGGTGAGAGGTGAGTATCTTCACCTCTAAGACACTATGCTACTCTTAGTTCATGACAGAATAAACTGAATGTATTTTTAAGGTAGCATGAATTAACACAATACTTTGGGGCACACCTAGTCATCTTTTCAAAACCTTTTGGAGGTCTACAAATATGATTAGTGTGATTTCCATTTTTTTTTAAAAAAATGCACCACTTGCACTATAGGAAAAAAAATGATGATGATTTTTTAAGTCACAAAATTGAATTTAAACTGGGAGCAAGTACATCTGAAATTAGAAGGAACACTTTGGAATTCCAAAGCCAGGTGCCTAAGTTGAGAGGAGAAGGTGGCATATGAAATGCCACAATTGTGGGGATGCCTAAGGGAAATCTCAAGATCTGATTCATAAAATTATAGCAAATGGTTGACAAATGGCAGGGGCTAGATACTGTTGTTACATAAGTGTTACATACTTCTAGGATGTAAGTATGTAAGTGTTACATACTTCTAGGATTTTTTGTAACTGAAAAGTTTCAAAGAGTCAAGTATTGGCTGATAGCTAGTACAATGTGTCAAGTCTAAGTAGGCCATCAGTAGAAATGCTGACTTGGACATTTTGCTGAAGAGCTCCTGCCACATATAAAATTATGACTAAATAAATAAATAAATAAATAAATAAATAAATAAATAAATAAATAAATAAATAAATAAATAAATAAATAAATAGTAAGTAATCTTAGAAGCCTCATGCCATGCAAGTAGATAAAGTTAAGGTTGTAGCTTTTTTTTTTTGTTCCAAGATTTTCTAATATATGAGGTCATAATTAAGCTCTAACAACCAATTCTTGAACCTAATATAAAATGTTTCTTTCCAGTAGTTTGAGCAGCTACCTTGTATTCTGGGTTAGAAGTTGCATTTATGTTATTCGTCAAAAGCTAATAAATTTTGACAGAGTATTAAAAATGACTGGTGCAATTTTCTACTTCTAGGTGTCACTGCTGTCAGATTAAATTGTTCTCAGGTATCGGGTCTGATTTCTTTCTTGTCAAAAATTATTCTTAAATTTACTTTCTCAGATAGATAAACAAAATCAGTGAAGTCAGAGTGGAAAAAAAACACCAGTCTTTTATCCTTCAGCAAGTTCATTTAAGAAAGGTTTCAATAAGATGAGGCAGGAAAATGGGAAATGACTTTTCCATTGGAACTGGGTTAATTTTCAGAAATCGAGTTAAAGCTGGAGAATGTGAGATACAATACAATTATTGTGCTACTAATGTGGTGCACATCAAACCCCATGAAGGAAATTAGAGCTGCTATGAGTGAAGAGTACACATTGCTTTTAAAGTGCCAATATGATTTTTCTCTGCATTTTTTCCCTTTAATAGGCACATAGAATTCCCCTGGTGGCTTAGCTGGGTGTGAAGAGGAGATTTGTCCTCAGATACAAAATAAAAATATTGCTTTTTAAAAATAGAGTAATGAAATAAAACCTACAGCCAGTAATATAGCGTCTGAGTACACCCTTTGCATGCAACAAAGTTTTAGGTTTAGTTGCATTTTAGGAGGTTGAGTGGGAAAAATGCATATTTGTTCTTAGAAAGCCTTTTGAAATTGAAAAATGACAGAAGGCATACAGAATGGTAGTCTTATTCCAAAGCCTGTTTAATTTTCAAATTTTGCTGGTCACGGACCGAATAAACAATATTTCAAGAACAAGTTATCCAGCCAGACAAAAACATGTTAATAACAAGACAGTCCTAATCCCATGTCATTTCTCCATAGTTATTACTGATTAATCTTTTTCATTCTGTCTCCATATTCACCTGCAGTGTTAAAAAATGTGCAGGGATTTTAATATTTATATGTTACTTTCTCAGTATTGTAAGTTTTCCAGAATGAGCCGAGTCTCTTCAACTTCTACCTCAGATTTAAAACACCAAAGTATACATGGAGATCTGTAACTAGAAAAGTTCTATGAGACCGAGAGTGATATTTTATTCCCAGCCTTATTCTTCTATGTTTTCTCCCCCCACCCCCTTTTTTTGGATTCATTATCTGAACAATTAGAACTAAAATTATTTTGTATTGCCATCTTCTTAGCTTGCAATTTTCTGTTGTGATTCCTATTCCTTCACTAACTTCAGATATTCTGAACGCTACTGAGTTTCGCTCTTCAGCTTTCTGAATAGATTAATAAATGTCAAATTTCTCATGATAGGGACATTTTTTCCAGCTTCCCAGTTTTCTTGAATGACAGTCCTTCCCTCAAGCATTAACTGAACATTTGTGTCAGAGTTAATACTCCTCTTTGCCTTAATTGCATAAACTACAAAATTTAACTGATTTCTTATATACCCAGTTGGTTAAAGAAGTCACTGAAGATATAAAATTCTCCTCCTCCTCCTCCTCTTCCCCTCCCCCCTCCCCTTCCCCCTAAATATACCACATATACTACAACTACCCAACTTATATCATAAATCTCTTTACAGAGTGAATATAATGAATTGGAACTGCAGAATCAAACATAATTATTTTCAATTTCAAGTCCTAAAGAGGTTTTTTTTTCCTTCTGCAAATCTCAACTTTAAAAACTCAGATCATTAAGTCAAGCAAAAGTTCTTTGAATGACTTATTTTGTCACCATACTTAGATAACAGTATTGTGCTGTAAATAGAAGAGCTAATTAAGCATTTGACAGTTAGATAGCCATTGCCCTTCCTGCATTTGTATTGTAAATGCACATAATGGATCACTTGGTCTGTGGCTTTATTTTGGCATCTGTGAAAGTTACTAAAGAAAAATCTTTAAAGAAAAACCAATATTTCTTACTAACGAAAGAAAAAGAACACAACTGCAACTTGTTTATATAAAACCTAATAATCAGTAAATTTTCTTCCCCAACTCGGGTGATAAATGGGAAACTTTTACCATGATTTTCTTAATTCCCCTTCCTTGTACTAATTTTGCAACATTTCTAACCAGAATGCAAATATTGACATATTTGTCCAACTTTGTCTTCTTAACTTGTTCTGCTGTAACACAATAGTGGGCCATGAGTTTGAGAACTAATTTGTCCATCAATCCCCCATGCAGGATACTTTTCAGTTCTTCCAGAATTTATTTTCATTAAGCCTAATCTCCCACTAGAAAGTCCTATAAAGAGTGTTTCCTTCCCTTTTAGGAGCTTTCAGATAAGAAAAAAAAAATCCATTTTCTAGCTGTGAAAATTTATAGATTTAACTTGTATCGTGAAGAATCAGCTTGTAAATTTCAATACAGATATAATAATGCTATTAAACAACATGAAGCTATTGAATGTAGCAAACAACTAACACTGTAAAAAAACCAGGTACCTTTTTCTCTGTCTACTTCCAATAGACTCAGGTCTTCAGGCTCTGTGGACTGCCTGAGTTTGTTCTACTTTTCTTCTTGGCTGTTGAAACCTTGCTTTTCTTTTGATGGACAATTTCCTCATTGGTGAAGCTTCCATTTTCTCTCACTATCTAATTAGCTAAGTTACTAAAGAATCCTTTGGATCTTTTGCCTACCTCAAGTTGTCCTCTACCTTTGTTAGCTGTATAGAGTAGAATCCCAGATAGGCAAAGTGCTGCATGAGACAGAACTTTTCTCCCTCTCCCTCTTACTCAAAAGTAGTCTTTCTGGAGTAAGAGAATACTGTGCTTTGCTAGTTCTAAATGTCCATCTTTTCCTCTTCTCCTCTTCCATAGCTCCATGCCCCAAGCCTGTATGTTTATGTAGGTCTAAGCTTCCTATTCCCAAACTCATTTCTTGCCTCTCCATTCTCTAAGTCTTGACTATTGGCAGCCTCTTGTCTTGTCCTATCCACTATATATATACATCTATCTATTAACTATTTCTGAAAATTCTGTTTATTGCATCTTAGTAACCTATTCTGACTCACAACAGCTTTACTGCCACCAACTGAGTTGCACTTATGTTGGTTGCTCATTCTTCCTCAGCTTTCTGAAAAGTGATCTGAAAAAGGATGCTTGATGGTTTAGGGTTTCAGAGTATGTGATGTAGAAAACTCCTTAAATATATTTCAGTAAAAGGTGCCCATCAACACTCTTATTAGTTTTATTGTTTTAAATGAGGTTTTATATTCTGTAAGCCACCTTGAGTCGCCATGTGCAAATAGGCAGCAATATAAATTCAGTAAATAAATAATAAATAAATAATATTCATTATATTTATACTATTAAGGGAAGAAAGAAGAGAGATTTATTTTCTTCTGGACCTGAAGAGTAAATCAGAATGGAATAACCAGGAGGAACCAGGAATGGACTTTTTCTTGTCAAAATATTCACTGCTTGTTTACCTCCACCTGCCTAAGAGCATAGCTAGTTCAAACTTTCTCTTATCTCTAATGCCATTAAACATCCTGAAAAATATCTGTTTACTTTGTTCTTTTCCTCAAAAACATTTTGTCATATTAAATCATTCTTACCAATCACATTCTTTTACTTCTTTTAAAATGAAAAATAATTGTATTTGTATGCCAAAGGTTAGCACGATGACAACAATTAAGATTAACTGAAAGTATATTTGGTCTTCTTTGTTCACTCTGTAGAATTTGTATAATCGTGTGCAGTATCATTTAATTTAGCAATTGGGAAATAATTTTACCTCAAGAGTCACCTTTTCCATCAGTACTCTGTTGGGATTGCATCCTAATTGGTGGACAACCCCAGTAAATGAAGAGTTAAAACTAAGTGGAGTAGAGAGCTAATCACATATATATTTGATTTGCTACTTAACTTGAGAAGCTTTTCCTGATAGTGGTTGGTCGACATTTCCTTCCATAACTTTAAGATAGCTGTTTTAAAAAATTAAGAATCTTATGTGCTTGATATATTATTTTTAAGGATCAGTAGGCTGATTCTGATGTATCTATTTTATTTACTTCACTCAGTTTTATTGCCATAGATGCCTGCCTGCCTTCCTTCCTTCCTTCCTTCCTTCCTTCCTTCCTTCCTTCCTTCCTTCCTTCCTTCCTTCCTTCCTTCCTTCCTTCCTTCCTTCTCCCTCCCTCCCTCCCTCCCTTCCTTCCTTCCTTCCTTCCTTCCTTCCTCACCCATCCTTAATCTAATTTTTTGCCTGCCCCATTGGTTTCTAAGGCTTTACTTACTTAAAGAAGTTGTTTTTAAATCTGGGAGAGGTATATTCATTTTATATACAAAATGGTGACATATAGAATCCCCCCCTCTTCTCTAATTCTCCTTTGGCTTGGTGTCCTTGGAGAGATATTAAAGTCTAAAGGTAAGTCAGAAGGATTTGTGGCAAATTATGCCAAATGCTTGTGATTTAAAGAAAAAGGGTAATTCCATAAGAATGTTCTCTAGCAGGTTGTTTTTTGAAAATGACTTTTGATTTTAAACTCTGAAATAAATCTCATTTCAAGAACATTATAATTAATAATAGTTGAAATGAACATTTAACCCCTTGTTTAAAATGTTCAATAGTCCTGTTGCATATTTTTAGACACTAATTAATAGTCTTATGGGATTTTCCTTCTTCAAATTGAAATAACCTCATTTATTTCAAAACTTTTGTTTGCAACTTCTAAGGTTCGTAATTCCAAGAGTCATAGCCTTATAACATCAATGAGTAAATGTGGTAAATATTTACTGTTTGAGTGAAGTAGATCATGGATGTGGACACAATATGGTTCAGACAATAGCTCTGGCATATAGAATATGATTGTTGCCATGAGCCATAATGGCACAGTGTTTAAAGTGCAGTATTGAAGGCTAACTCTGCCTACAGTCAGGAGTTCGATCCTGATCAGCTCAAGGTTGACTCAGTCTTCCATTCTTCTGAGGCTAGTAAAATAAGGACCCATAGTATTGGGGGCAATATACTAATATTTGTAAACCACTCAGAGAGCTGTAAAGCTCTCTGGAGTGGTACATAAGTCTAAATGCTATGCTATGAGTTACTTTTCCATTCCAAATCATGTTGGTGATGGGGAAGAATGGGTTCAAACCCACTTGTTTGCGAAGGTTTCCATATGAGCTAAATATTTGCTGATTAGTTTTCTTATTAATTACATAGTCCAGGGGTGTCAAATTCATGGCCTGTGGGCCAGATGCGTCATGCACTGGCCATGCCTATGTCCAGTTTAGTGAAGGGGAAAATAGTCGTGATACATCAGAGTTTGACACCCCTAACCTAGACCATCTTCTAATATTATTTCTAATATACACTGTTCTAGGAATACAAGAATTGGATGAAGTTAGAGAAAACTCACATACCACAATTACTTGAAGTAGGGAGTCTTCAGCCATTTCAGTTGTATACTTATTTGGGAGAAATGACTGAGGCTCTTCATGACAGTTAATTGTCCTGTACCATGACATTACTGGTAAGACTTTGAAAGTAGAGGTCTCAAACCCGCTACTCTGGTTTGAGATCTACATGCAAATATTTTGCCTGAAGGGCTGAAGTTATATTGGCAGCACTTTATTTGTGGAATCATCCCTTCATCTTCTACCCACCTAAATCTGATTTCTCTTGAGGTTTCTAACTGTGGTGAAATCAGCAGTGTTATTCACAGCCTGTCTATTTTGCTAAGAAATTATGCATCACAATGAGTTGCAAAGCCATTGTGCCTTCACATTTTCTTCTCTAAATTACTTGTGGAAAATGCCCCTTCTGCTCATGACGGGGAAAAAAACCCTCCAAAACAAAGCACAATGCCATGTTTTCTTTTGTTGAAGAGCTAATAATGAGAAAATATTATGTCTGTCTTTGGCAACTAGAGCTCCCAAGAGAAATCTAAAGAGCTGTTTTCTCTAGTATCTCATTAGATTTATCATTTTTTAAACTTACTATAAAGATTCCTCCCCCTTTTTTTCTGTGCTTCTTTCTTATATAATTTTGAAACAAACATTTTGGAACTAAGTTTTTAAGAAAACAATAGTTTGGTCCATCTGACAGGGAGATAATATTTTTTCACTGTTTAAATTTGAAAGAATTTAGCTTGGAAATGGTTTTGGCTGATGATATTATTCTAGATAGTATTTTATTAACACTTTACAAACTTGGGAGTCTAAATCCAACATTATGAGAGCAAATGTTTACTCACAATTCTGAAGTTTCTTTCCTTTTTTTCCTTTTGCTCCAGTTGAGGTGAAACAGAGAGTTGTAGTGAAAGGGGTTGTAGACCAGAAATGGTATTCAGCAGGTTCTGAACAATTCTGGAGAACAGATAGTGGAAATTTTACAGTATCCTTCCCCTGCCATGCCCACCAAGCCATGCCCACAGAACCGTTAGTAAAAAAAATTGATTCCCATCACTGTTGTAGACTATTCCTCAACATACCTATTAAACTGGAGGTCAGAGGGTGGCTTTGATAGAAATAATGTCTAATTTTTTCATCACATCCAGGATTTCAGATGTAAATGACACAGACACAGGCCAGTTTCATTTGGAAAGCAGCACTACAGTCATGCTTCCATTTTTCCCCTATTAAAATTAAATGAATAAAATCCAAAATAACAACACAAGGAGTCCTTCAGAAAAATTTCCCCACAATCTCCCATCTTCACCCTGTGTCTTATTCAGTTTTTAGCTCTAAACTGAAAGGTGTATGAAATTGCTCTCATCTCTTTACCAGGGGAAGAAATACCATCAACAGGAGGAATCTGACATTGCTGGTTTGCACTAACCATGACTACATCGCTCATCCACCATCACTGAAGAGGAATCAGCTCAATGATGCTACAGAGTTGTTCCTATTACTGTCCTACCTTTCCCACTTGCATGTATGCTTCTTTTCAAGGGTAAAGTTCATTCCTGAATTCTTGTTTCTTTTGACTTTTCTGAGAAAGCCAAATTTAGAGATTCTTTCCTTGTTGGGAGAAGGAGGTGTTTGCTATCAAGTGGGCACTGAGCACATGGAGACATCTGTTAGAGGGAGTAAAAAAGGAGTTTGCAGTATGGACTGACCATAAAAATCTGGAGGCATTGAAAAAGCCAAGAAAATTATCCCCCAAACAAGTGAGATGGGCTCTATACTTCAAACATTTTCAGTTTCAATTATGTTATGTACCGGGGGTCGGGGGGTGGGATGACTCTATGGTGGAGGCCTTGTCTCAGTTGCCACAGTATAATTCAACTCAAGAGATTGTAGTTCAGCCCTTAATTGGCTAGACCTCACATGCAGACAGGGGTCAAGCGATACAAATAATGGACCTCAATCGAGACACGTTGCAGGAGGCTACTAAACAAGATGAATGGCTGGCTCAGAATGAGACTCTGGTCTTGTATAAGGATGGTTTGGCGTGGAAGGGGAACAAATTGTATGTGCCAACCCAATGTAGAGAATACATCTTAAAAATGTGTCACGATGTGAAACAGGTCAGACATTTCAGGTTTTTGAAAACTCTGCATCTGGCGAGGCGTTAGTTTTGGTGGCCAAAAATGAGATCTGATATCAAGCATTATGTAAAAAAACGCCATACGTGTGGTATTTCAAAACCACGAGGTGGGAAACCATTAGGATTATTGCAAACCATGTCAGAACCTCAGCATCAATGGCAAGATATTGCCATGGATTTTATCGTGGAATTGCTGAATAGCAAAGGTTACACAATAATATGGACCATAATAGACTTGTTTTCTAAACAATCACATTTTATTCCCTGCAACAAAATTAGCGAGTATGTTTCTTAAACACATATATCGAATACATGGAATGCCCAGTAGGGTGATATCAGACAGGGGAGTACAATTTACAGCACGGTTTTGGAGGGCATTCCTTACTCTGTTGGGCTTTTCTCAAGGACTCAGTTCGGCATACCACCCAAGCACCAATGGAGCCTCTAAAAGAAGAATGCAACGGTGGAAAGATATTTGAGATCGTATGTATCATATCAACAAAGAACATGGGCTGATTTACTCCCATTCGCTGAGACAGCCTACAATAATGCAGTACATAGCAGTATGTGGTATAGTCCATTCTATATAGTCAAAGGTATTGATTTTGTACCAATACCAGAATTGAAATGTCCAGATGACGAACTCGTTAGTGTTCAAGAGTGGTCAAAAAATTTGCAGGCATGTTGGCAGGATGCTCAGAAAGCTTTAGAACAGACATCTAATGAATACAAAACCTAAGCAAATAGAAAGAGACGGGATCATAAACTGTTCCACGTAGGAGATAGAGTATATTTATCTACAAAATACCTCAAATTGAGATTGAACAATAGGAAGTTGGGATCTAAATATATGGGACCCTTTTTAATAATGAAGATTATTAATCCGGTCATAGTAAAACTTAAATTACCATCATTGTCGGGACGCATCCATCTGGTTTTCCACATCAGCTTACTGAAACCTATTGAATCCCAAAGTGATTTGCACATAATGAACTCTATACCGATGACAAATGCAGTTCAATCGAAATAGACAAAATACTCGATTCCCACATACGAAGAATGTGTAGTACTTAGTGTGATGGAAAGGCTATCTAGCAACAGACACCTCCTGGGTACATCGTAGGGATATGTGTGCAGATAGACTATTACGACGATAAGACCGGGTCAATGTCGTAACAGTTGTCTATATGTGATAACCTACTGTTGTGATCTTTTGCAGGAGAGATCCTGGTAGAGGGGGTCACCTGTCACGACTCCAAGACAAGGTCCATTGTCACACCAGAGTCTGTGATCTTATTGTGTTTTGCCTAATCCCCTCTGTGGCTGCGATACTAGGCATTTCCCTGATGGTGCGGACTGGCGAGTGTGGATAGACACAGCCTGATAACATGGCTAACAATATGTTGGCGATTGAACATGTATTGCTACACGATACGAGACTCTCTGCAGGCGGGGAGCTGTCGGGTGCTATGGGTGATGGGTGGTATTTGTGAAGGGGATATGGGTCATTATGGCACATGACCGGTGGGTAAATAATCTGTATATATCATGGTGAACAGTCTCCTAATAGGAATGCAAACTGGGTTAATACGTATGATGGCTTCTTATGATCATGTTGCGTGTTTTCATTATTAGTTAATGCTTTAATTGTTAGTTACTGTACAACCTGTATAGATACAGCTCTGGCTGCAGATGAAGCCAGAGCTAACTTTACATTATCATACTTAGTTGTTACCTGATGTTTTGGAACAAATGAAGAATAAAAAAGCTCACTATTTCTTCAGCGTGAGTTGTTTCTTTCATCACTAAATCCGAAGGAACAGTTGAGACCAGACATTTACAGCTGGTTGTAACATCCTGTGATCATATGATCGCTCTGCCAAAATTGGCATTTACTTGCAGTTTTTAGCAAACCTGGTCCACACTGAACAATTGGTTCACTTAATGACTGGGGTGCTCACTTTATGACTACAGCATTCACTTAATGACTGTAGTATTTTCTTAACAACTATGGCGTTGGCTTAACAACCACCACAAAAAGGTCATAAAATCAGGTCAGTCCTGTGGGGGGACACCTGTTTTACAACTGCCATAACTTATGACCATAATGGACAGGCTCCATTATGGTTATAAATGGCTGAGTATCTGTACAGGCTTAGAATGAAGAAAGCTGACTTCCTGCACATCACAAATGCACTGAATGGTACTGGTGTATTTGAAAGAGTCTAGTGCTATTTCCAGAAGAGGAAATATCTGTTAATATTCTTTTTTAGAAATATCATGTCATTGCCATTGTAAGAGGTTATGCCTCTTACTGCTGCATAACCTAGTGACCACAAGGGGTAGACAATAAGAAATTTCCCCTGTATTCCTTGCACACCTTTTATTCTGCTTGCTCTTTATGTGATTACTGATTCAAAATGCTTCCTCTGTTGCCTTTGTTTCTGCAAATACACTTTCCATCTTGACTCTCTTTTTGAAGGGTTTGTAAGTCATTAGGAATCAGGGCTTTGCTATCCCTTACATAGTTTCAGACCTTCTTTCTAATCAAGCTACAAACTGTTGCTTCACTAGTTCTTGCTTAATTTAGATTTCTGCTTTTCAAATCACATAAATCTCTTCTTATGGTTTCTTCCATATTCAGTCTTTATAGCTTCTAACACCGTTATTTCACACATCAGCAATCCCTCCCACATCCCTCCAGCATTCAGTTTCAATTAGTTAATTTTGCTTTAATTTTTTTTTAATGCAAGGAAGATCGTCTGAGATAAACCATATTAATTCCGATGTAATATAAGTGAGCCTGATAATCTTAGTAGAAGATTAGACAGTTGATGCCAGAGTGAATCTTAATTTGTTAAAATTGCCTTTCATTTTCTGACATTTATGAGAAGGTGTGGTGAGCCATTAACCCATATTTCTGTTAATAGTAATGGGGTTTTGTTTTTGTTTTTCAATTAATGCAGCCTAAAACAACAGGGAAGGATTTACATTACAGCATGTAAGAATAAAATATATTTGGCCAGTATACATACAATAAATATGCAACAACCTATTTAAAAAAAAACAGTTGGTGGAAGATGAATGTTCATAGAAGTAACACAGAATGGAAATAATTTAAGTCTACAAACCTTTAGGTTTTATTTATAAATTTTTGGGGTGTGCAAAACTAAGTATGGAAGTCTCCAATTAACTTTCACCCAGTAATATCCTTAATGAAATGTTCTGATAATCCTTAATGGAAACAAACAAACAAACAAAACAAAATCCTTATGGCCTGTCTTTTATCATTGTGGTAGCAGTATCCAGCAGTTTATAGCATCTTTAACTTTATGAAGCATGTGGAAGTGTTTCCTTTTTTTATAAATGTGTTTCTAGATGAACTATTTGCTTGTAAGGTAAAGGTAAGGGTAAAAGTTCCCCTTGCATATATATGCTAGTCGTTTCCGGCTCTAGGGGGTGGTGCTCATCTCCGTTACAAAGCTGAAGAGCCAGTGCTGTTCAAAGACATCTTCACGGTCATGTGGCTGCCATGAGTAAACATCAAAGGTACACAGAACGCTGTTACCTTCCCACCAAGTGATCCCTACTTGCATTTTTACATGCTTTTGAACTGCTAGGTTGGCAAAAGCTGGGACAAGTAATGGGAGCTCCCCTACATGGTGCTAGGGATTCGAATAGCTGAACTTTTCTGATTGACAAGCTTAGTGGCTTAGCCACTGAGCCACCATGTTCCTGTTTACTTGTATATACCAAAAAATATGGAATGGCAGCAAATATTATGGGACATTTAGAAAATTCTACAATCCATTTTCATCACTACCAATGGTGCTTCAAAAGAAGATTGGGATAGGGGCAGGGGGTAGTAGAAAACTTATAAGCACTGTGGCTATCATGGAGTTAATCATGACAGCCTAGTGGTTAAGGATTAGATTAAGATAAAGGGGACTCTGCACTCAAAATAGATCTGATTAGCTGACTTTGGGACAAAATATTATTTATCCAATGTAATATATCTTGACTTGTAATATTTATATGTTTACACAGACAACTAGTAGTTTTGTGGGCAGCTACAAAAAAAAGCACAGAAATATAAAACAACGGTGAAAGACAATTGCAATAGTAATAATAAGAACAATATTGATACAAAGAAGCACACAGTTGTACACTGAAAGTAAGGATTAAAATAGTTTTTTATTATGGCACACTTCTGGCTGCTACATAGATGATATACCCATGTTGTGTTCTTGGGATTTATATAAAAGTGTTTTGCTGCTACTTCCTTCCAGTATATTTTTTCCAAGTTCTTGATCAAGCCTATAGCCTTGAGATTTTCTTGTGAATTCTCAACTAACCAGAGTTCCAATCAGAACCAAACTTGCTTAGATTTGGGTTTTTTGTTTTTGTTATTGATCAAGCAAATTCAGATACTGACAGCTTTCCTAAAAAAGGAAGATCTACCCTAGCTCCTAGAAGATTTTTAGTGATATGTTAAGGAAACCCAGTAAAATGGATAACATAATTGTCGGGGAATAGAAGGGCCTTCCAGATTGGTATAGATGTTATATGGGAGAAAATAATTGGAATTCATAGATTCCATTCATAGATAACTATTAGTGCTATGTTCCAAAGTTGCTTTTTTAAAAGAGGCAAATTGGACTTTCTTTGTATTTCTTTGAAGACGTTTTGCTTCTCATCCAAGAAACTTCTTCAATACATCAGCAAGGAGTGAAATGTCTTCAAGGAAATACAAAGAAAATTCAATTGCCTCTTGAAATAAGCAGCTGTAGGACAACCATGACTTGGATGACTAAGATTCTCCATAGACATTTACCAGTGCGGTTAATTATTACTGGAAAGAAGCTGGATGGTGATTTGGCTACTTGAATAAGGAACTCATACTGCCTGTTTCCTATGTTTAGTCCCTAATTTATATATATATGTGGATCTTTGGTTCTTCGGGTTTTCTCCCGCGTAGAATTGGAGGTTTCTAGGTGACGTTTCAATAAAGTCTCATTCATCATCTTCAGGCTTGTGTCTTCCTGTGCTTCTCGGAGTAATGTGAGCTTGCAGCTGCTTCTTCCTTTTAACTGCTAGTGAGGGTGTGACTTGATTGGGTGGGGGCTTGGCTGTGTTTTGATTGGGTGGGGGTGTGTTCTATTGGTTGGGGGTTTGGCTGTGTTCTGATTGGTTGGGGTGTTGGCTGTGTACTGATTGACTGGGGGTGTGTTCTGTTCTGGTGGGGGTTTGGTTGTACTCAGGCTAGTCTTAGTTGTTGGGGGATTTGAGCTGGTTAGCTGTGATCCTGTTGTTTGGCTTCGCGTTCGTGGTCGTGCCACATTGAAACGTCGCCTAGAAACCTCCAATTCTACGCGGGAGAAAACACAAAGAACCAAAGATCCACATACAAATACCCGCGAAAACCTCAGAAAACACACACACACACACACACACACACACACACACACACACACACACACACACACACACTGCAGTATTCTGGAGTAGTTTCCAAATGCTTTTCAAAACCAATTCTTTACAGAGTACATTGCAATACTGTACTATAATCAAAATATAATGTAACTACAGTTGTGGTAGTTCCTGCCCAAAATTTATTCATTTTGCAATATTTATAGCCTGCCCCATTCTAATACATTCTAATGTAATAACTGTGAGCACTAATGCTTCCTTTAATACTGAGTAGACTCCCTGCCTAACCTGATTTTAGTATTAAAGAGTTATCTAATTTAAATAAATAAGGAAATAGACTGCTACATAATTTATGTCATCTAGAAAATCTGGATCTTTGTAAGTGGTAATAAATCAAAGAAATACAAGATTTGTATATATTTTGTGATCAATCTCTAAAGGAACATATCTTTTGGAAAAATGTCAATTAGACATCACATTTGAAATTCATTTTTGTTAAAAAACACACACACAAAACTTTAGAATTAAATATGAAAAAAATAAGCAACTATTTTACATACTTCACTTTTTATTCTAAGGCCCAGTAATAAAACTATTTTTTTTCTTTAGTTCTCAATCTTATTTGCAGCTTGTGATAATTTAGGGCTTCTGCAACATGTTCCCTTGTACATTTTTTCTTCTGCTTTCTGTCTCTTGAAATGAGGTAAATAACAACTTGCCATCATCAATTATGTATGCAACTCCAATTACGCTTCCACTACAAATGAAAATAACCTCCAACCACAAATATTGTTGGAAGGAAATTTTGGTGTATTTGTTCTTAGAGTTCCATGCAAAATGAATTCTGGAAATACAGAAATCCAACAAGAATTAAACTTGTGTACGTGTTTTGTTTTGTTGCTCTGTAACAGGGGTGTCAAATTCACGCTGTCACAGTGTCGTCACATGTTGTATCATGACTTTTTTCCCTTTGCTAAACCGGGCATGGACATGGCCAGAACCTGACACATGTGGCCCACAGGCTGCGAGTTTGACAGTCCTGCCAATGTAGACCTCTTCATTTATAGCACTTCTTAGATAGCACTTCTTAGAAGGCCCAAATAACCACAAAAGAGTCTGTTTTTTAAATGTCTACTTTTCAAAGTAGGCAGTTATTTCCTCCCAACCCTCTTTAGTTTTCAGTATCCTGGGCATGTGAAAACTGAAACATGGCTGAATATATTTACTTATACAAAAAAGAAATAAAGAGGGTGAAGTGGGCCTGAGAATGGAAACTAAAATATTTAATAAAGATAATTTCTTAGCTTGTAAAGTATTTGTTTAGATAATATTGCATTTAAATAGTGCTTCTTTTTTGTTGATTTTATTTGATTGTCTAAATAAACTCATCCCCCAATCAAACCCTAACAACTTGGAAATCATGAAAAGCACAACTGTTTTATTGGAATTCAGCTTTAGTTTACTGTCTGTTTTCCATTGCACTAAAATATCATGTTGCAGCGGTGTCAAACTCGATTTCATTGAGGACTGCATCAGGGTTGTGTTTAACCTCAAGGGTTGGGGTGGGGGCTGGCCAGGGTAGACATGGCCAACTTGGCATTACTTATATTAATAAAGTCATTTAAAGCCTGCGTGAAAGAGATCCCACAAAACTACAATTCAGTGCATACACTTTTCAGTGTAGTTATGAAGCATTTTAGCATTAGGAACACAAGTGATTTTATCCTCAAAGAGCTGCACAAATTGACCACAATCAGTGGATGTTGCACACACCTTGTTGAAGCAAGAGGCTCTCTATCATTCTTTGGATCAGGAAACTGCATCAACAATGCACAAGATCATGAAAGGAATGCAGTCCTCCATGGCTTAATTAGCCCAGGGTCATTTGCATTTTTAAATGCAATCACAAACAAACCAAAGAAACATTATAGAATGCTCCAATTGCGATGGTGAACACCAAAAACTCAGCAAACCAACCAACCAACCAGAGTTATCCTTTTTGCTTTTTCATACACACTCTAAATCAAAATCCCCAAAAGGGCTATTGTTCTAAGCATCTAGCCAAAACAAAGCAGACATCAGCACAGAATAATTTTAAGGGGAGGGAAGAAATGTTACGTTGATGGATTGCTAAGCTTAGGTATGTGTGTGAGCTCAGTGCATACTTTTTAATCCTGTTGACAGTAGAACTTTCAGAGTGACTTTGAAAATGAAGACTTACTGCATTTTTCAAGGCATCCTGAATCTCAGTATAAACTAGGAGACAAGAACATATGCAGAATCACCCCCAACCCTAACTTCAGCAAGCTTGTCAAATTCCAGGCTAGCATTTTTATATTCACAGTACAGTGCTTTTCTTTTGAAGGCCGCAAATATATATAAACTCACGCACATGAATTCCAACATCCTACATAAAATTACATACAAAAACATAACAGTAGCTTATTTTTCAGGCAATGGATGAAGAGCAGGGGAACAGTCTGGCTGTCTTAGAGTATCATGTCTTTCTTAAAATGCATGCTGCTTTACTGAAAATTTCCACCCTCAGTTCACCCTACCCAATCTGAACCAATAAGTCTGGGATCCTGACCACTCCTTGCTGTAATTGAAGAATGGAAAATTCAAAAGCTAATCTTCTAATTCCAAGAGGCACATCTGCATTCAATCATTTCATCTAAAACAGTGCTCAAGACTCAAAACAACTCCACTCAAAATAGCTATAGTTTATTTCATGCTTGAACCTGAACTCGTGAAATACATGTTTTGTGATGAGCACAAGACTCTGAAAATGGCTGTTTTGAGTTCAAACCATTGTGAATTCCCCTAATATTCAAAATGCCCCCTTCCATTGAATAATTGCATAAAAAGTGAGGCTTTTTTAAAAACACAACAATATATATTTGCACTATATGTTGTTATATAGTACTATCATATTGTTCAGCTCAAACATGACTTCTGGTGTTTTGTATACAATGTAAGAAGTATTAATATGCCACATGTAATAGATACCAAACATGATGGCCCACATATTAAATCCTCTTGTAAGATTTTGAATGCCCCGTCAAAAGAATAGTCATCACCAACTTGGTGAAGGCTCAGTTTGCCAGATACACCTGGTATAGTTTGGATTTTTCTTCACGGTAGATTGAGAGAATTAATCAAAGGGGTCAACTTATATTTTAAAAGCTGTAAAATCAATTGATCTATTGAAATAAATAAAACAAATAACAACTTCAGAGAACATTTCCTCTATTTTCACCCGCTTCCAGCAAGTGACAATTAAAGATTAAAATAAATCAATGTTTCCAAATAATCTCAAGAGATAATAATTACAGCAACAATTTCTTTTGTGCAGCTTGACATTTCTTTTGATATTGGCTTGAAGAATGAAGTCATTACCATTATTAATGGACATTGAGCAACTTTTAGAATTGCATCACCTGAGTGTTGGTGAATTTATACCTTCTGTTAAGGAAAACCAATTACATTTCTGTGCTATTTTTCTCCCAGTCTAACATACCGAGTTTCAATTTCAGTCCTCTGAAACACGGTGAGAAATCTTCATTTTCTTATTTCAGTTTCAAGACTTTTTGGGCAGGTGGGGCTGTTGTTTGAGAGAGCAATGTGCTTTTTCTTCTTCAGATATTAAAGAAGTGATATATGGCATCCTATCAGCTGATGGCTCCATCTTGAATATTTGATTGTATGGTTCTTAAGGCAAATACCCAATTCCAGCTGATTTTCATCATGTTGCTACTCTGGGCTTCAGGATGCAAAACTATGAAATCACACAGCAGGAAGTGCAAAATACTTTTCTCCAAGATTTAGTATGAGTCACTGGTGTGAGAATTCTGTGTCTTATTCAAAATCTCTCTCTAGTAAAAAGCACCAGGCCCTTCCAAGAGAGAAAGCAGAGCCATATCAATCCTAAAAGAAGGCCTTAACTGCCTTCTCTTTCTCTGTTTGAAGTCTGGATTTATATTAAAATGAATGGGTTGGAGAAAGATGGGCCAATTGTGATTATTCAGGGGTAGGAAAGTTAATCTTTTATTTATAACAGGTTTAACCCTTGAGTATAAAACATAGTTCTCAGTTGAATAATACTGTGTTCAACTGAATAACATATATGTTTAAAATAAGGGATAAGACAGCCATTGATAAAGGTTAATGCAACTTCATTATATTTATTTATTTGGGATATGTTGCAGGTATTACACAGTGTTAACATGTGTGAGGATGAGAATGCAATGTAGATATGGAGGAGCAAATCAGTTCTCCCAGACATTATTTCATCTTGCCATATTTAACTTCCACAGCACCACATTTTCATGTTCATAATTGCAAATTTGGTAGACCAAATTGTAAAATTCTCAAAGGTGTTAACTCAATGGGTAAGTGCACAACTTTAGCAAGCTAGTCAAATTCTATGCTAGTATTTCTATATTGACAGTACAGTGCTTTTCTTTTGAAGACAGCAAACATGTGAATTTCAACATCCTACATAAAATTACATACAAAAACATAACAGTAGCTTATTATTCAGGCAACAGTATGAAAAGCAGGGAAAATTCTTCTGGCACCTGTAGTTAAGCATGTGAGATCAAAATGAGCACAGTGTAACAAAGATAGCCATACATTCTGCCCTGTGATTCTTTTCTGCCAGCATGGAACGCTTAAACCATGTGGTGCAAATAATTGATCTCTTTGCTTAGATGAAAATTTTGATGGTTTTACAATTCTGGAGCTAATAATATAGTATCTAATAATGTAATATTTAATATCTACTATCTAATAATTTATTTATTTATTTATTTATTTATTAATTACATTTATATACCGCCCTTCTCCCTAGGGACTCAGGGCGGTGAACAGCTCGTCTAAAAACCCCACAAATACAAAAGTTAAAAAGTAATTAAATATTTGAATCAGCTGCAGACTAAAATTAGGAAACCCCCCCCCTACCCTTAAAACCCAATTTAAAGTTAAAAATGGAGATCAAATTTAAAATCATTATCTCAGCCCAGGCCGGCCTGCTCAAAGAGCCAAGTCTTTAACGCGCGCCTGAAGGCCCTCAGGTCCGTGCCGGTACGAAGTTCCGGTGGCAGAGTATTCCAGAGGGCGGGGGCACCCACAGAGAAGGCCCTACCCCTTGGCGCCGCCAGACGACACATAGCGGCCGACGGCACCCGGAGCAGACCCTCCCTGTGGGAACGCACCGGCCTGTTGGAGAACGTTGGCAGAATGCGGTCCTGAAGGTAACCTGGTCCCATGCCATGGGTCGCCCTAAAGGTCAAAACTAGAACCTTAAAGCGAACCCGGAGAGCCATCGGCAACCAATGCAGCTCGCGCAGGAGAGGCGTCACATGGGCGCTACGCGACGCCCCCATAATCACCCTCGCGGCTGCATTTTGCACCAACTGGAGTCTCCGGATGCTCCCCGCAGGGAGCCCCATGTAGAGGGCATTACAATAGTCCAGGCGAGAGGTGACAAGGGCCTGAGTGACCGTGCGCAAGGCGTCCCGATCCAGGAAGGGCCGCAACCGGTAGATCCGACGGATCTGATGAAACGCCCCCCTGGAGACGGCCGCGATGTGATGTTCAAGCGACAGCCGTACATCCAGGAGGACTCCCAGGTTGCGAGCCCTCTCTGTGGGGGGCAGAACCTCCCCCCCAATAGCCAGCGAAGGTGTCAGCTGGCTATATCGGGGCGCCGGAAACCACAGCCACTCGGTCTTGGATGGGTTGAGCCGAAGCCTGTTCCCGCCCATCCAGTCCCGCACGGCCTCCAGGCACCTAGACATAGTCCCCACAGCATCGTTGGGGTGGTCCGGAGTGGAGATGTACAGCTGGGTGTCATCTGCATACAGATGACACCTCACTCCAAGACCACGGATGATCTCGCCCAGCGGCTTCATATAAATGTTGAACAGGAGGGGAGAAAGGACCGACCCCTGAGGCACCCCACAAACCAGGGGCCTAGAGGTGGACCTCTCCCCCCCCGCCAACACGAATTGCGAACGGTCAGAGAGGAAGGAGGAGAACCATCGGAGGACGGTTCCACCAATCCCCAACCCCTCCAACCGTCGCAATAAGATACTATGGTCGATAGTATCAAAAGCCGCCGAGAGATCTAATAGGACCAGGACAGAGGAGAACCCTCTGTCACGAGCCCTCCAGAGATCATCAACCAACGCGACCAATGCCGTCTCAGTGCTATGTCCAGGCCTGAAGCCCGATTGGAACGGATCGAGGTAAGTTGCTTCCTCCAGGTACTGGGGGAGCTGACGTGCCACCACACTCTCAACAACCTTCGCCACGAAGGGAAGGTTGGAGACTGGACGATAGTTGTTTAAAATAGCTGGGTCCAGGGAAGGCTTCTTGAGGAGGGGGCGCACCACCGCCGCCTTCAGGGCGGTAGGGAGCAACCCCTCTCTCAAAGAAGCGTTGACAATCCCCTGGAGCCAGCCTCGTGTCGTCTCCCTGGCGGCCGAAACCAACCAGGAAGGACACGGGTCCAATAAACAGGTGGTGGCATTCAGACCCCCCAGCAACCTGTCCACACCCTCAGCGGTCACAGGATCGAACTCCCCCCAGATAACACTCTCAAGACCTGCCCCGGACACCTCCCCCGGGACCACCCAATTGGAGTCGAGCCCTTCCCGAATCTGAGCGATTTTATCATGCAGAAATCGGGAAAACTCCTCCGCTCTACCCTGCAAGAGGTCATCCCGCGCTCTCGGTTCAAGTAGAGAGCGGGTCACTCTAAACAGGGCGGCAGGCCGATTTTCTGCTGATGCAATAAGGGCGGAGAAATACGAAGATTTCGCCGCCCCTATCGCCACAAGGTAAGTCTTAATATGAGATCTCACCTGTGTTCGGTCAGACTCAGAACGGCTCGCCCTCCAAATGCCCTCAAGACGTCTTTTTCGGCACTTCATCTCCCATAGCTCCTCCGTATACCACGGAGCCAAATGGGATCTGTGCCGAGTCAGAGGTCGCATAGGCACAACTCGCTCTAGGGCCCCGGCGGCCGACCCCTCCCAGGTGGCCACCAGGTCTCCAGGCGAGCTGAGAGCCAGAGATTCAGGAAATGGCCCAAGCTCCCTCTGGAACCGATCCGGATCCATTAGGCGCCTGGGGCGGAACCATCTAAGTGGCTCCGCCTCCCTGCGGTGGGGGGTAGCGGAACAGAAATCCAGCCTAAGGAGGGAATGATCTGTCCATGACAAGGGCGTAATAACTAAATCCCCCCAATTACAGTCATTCAACCACTGCCCAGAGACAAAAATCAGGTCCAGCATGTGACCTCCCATGTGAGTGGGGGCAGAAACTAACTGGGTCAGGTCCATGGCCGTCATGGAAGCCAAGAACTCCCGGACCAACCCCGAGGTTTCACCGAGCGATGGCAGGTTGAAATCCCCCATGACTAAGAGCCTTGGGGTCTCAACCGCCAGCCCGGCTATTACCTCTAGGAGTCCGGGTAGGGCCGATGAGACGTGGCAGGGAGCCAGGTACGTCAACAAAAGACCCATCTGAACCCCTTGCCCCCACTTCACAAAAAGAGATTCACAGCCAGCCGTCTGAGGGACAGTGGCCTCCCTAGGACAAAGGACTTCCTTTATAAGCACCGCCACCCCACCGCCCCTTCCCTGAGCCCTAGGCTGGTGAAATGCAAGGAAACCTGGTGGGCACATCTCAACCAGAGGGACACCTCCCTCTGGGCCCAACCAGGTTTCGGTGACACCTACCAGGTCCGCGGCCTCCTCCTGAGCCAACTCCCAGATCAGGGGAGCCTTATTAACCACGGACCTGGCATTGCACAACAGCAGCCGGGTATTCAGGGCCTGAGATTCCGGACAACCAGGACTGCAGGATGGGTAGGGAGGGTCGGAGCGCGCTACCGCTTGTAAACATCGGGAGCGCGATCCCCTAACCGGATATGGCCCTCCACCCCTAGCATACCTACCTCTCCCAGTTACCGTGCCGATAAAACTGGCCCCCGGCTGCCCACCCCCTGTCTGCCACCCCGACACGGGGACCCCCGAGGCCCCACAGGCGCGCTCGCCGGCCCGGCTGCCCCCAATTCCATGCGGGCTGTCTCCCCCGCCCGCCCTGGACTTTTCCCCCTTAAAAAATCCCATTAAAAATTTTTCAAGCCCGAATTTACCACGCCCTCCCCGATTTCCCCGACCCCACCATCGCTCCGGATCCCAGGATCCCTCATTGCGGAAGGTCTTAGAGAGCTTCGATGGCCACCTAAGGGAGAGGGGGGCATCCCTCAAGGCCCAAAGCTCTGTCCTCGGGTACTTCCGTGGACCCGGCCGCCCCATCTCGGCAGTCCCAGAGTGTCCGCGACGTCTGCCGTCCTCCGGCCATGGAAAATGGAATCCAGTCCAGCTGGGATATATTCTGCCTCCCCCCGGTCGTCCCACCTCTGCCACCGGTGAGACCCCCGGGGGGGAAAGAGTCACAGGCAGAGCCGGTCCCCCCCCCAGGCCCACCACCTCTGCCACCGGTGGGGGCCCCAGGGAAGGAAGGGACACCACAGCTCCACCTAAGCGGCCCACGGGGGCATCGGCACCATCGCTCCCCAGCCGAGCCCTTCCGTGGATCTCCCAGCTGCCGCGTCGTCTTCGGGGCTATCGAAAATGCCCCAGGTCCGCTCCAGGGCCGCCCTGACCGCCGCCGGCCCATATCAAAGCCGGCCGGGGCCGCCCATGACCGCCGCGGCCCGAAGGAGGCCGCTGAGCCCACACTGGGGCCACCGACGTAGAAGACACCAAGAGCGCCGTCACGACGAGTCCGGAGGCCGCGGCTGCCACCACCGCCGCCGCCGAACACCCATCCGCAGCCCCCTTGCTCAGCCGACCGCCGGGAAGGGCCGCCGCCGCCGAGCACCCGTCCATCGCCGCCGGGCGCCCGTCCGCAGCCGCCCCGCTCCGCCGACCGCTGGAGGAGGCCTCCGCAATCGACCCAAGGCCGCCGGGGCCGCCGTGACCACGCCGCCCTCCACATCGGTCCCGCGGCTCCAGCCGACCCCCGACCAGCTTCCAGATGTCCCGGCTGGTCTCCCTCGATCCTCCCCCGCCTCTGCCACCGGCGGGGGGGCCCAGGGGACAGGGGGGGTCGCCGCTGAGGCCGTCCAGGCCGGAGAGGGCCGCGGCGGAGCTCCGCGTCGCACGCACCGGATCCATCGCCACAAATCCACCGGGGCCGCTCCACACCACTCCCAAGGCCTCCGAGGCCGCTCAGAAACCGCTCCGGGGCCGCCGCACCTGGAACGCGGCCTCCGACGCCACTCCGAGGCCAACGAGGCCACCCCGAGGCCGCTCCGAGGCCGCCAGGACTGCCGCGGCAACGCTGTCTCTCCTCTCGGCCCCGCGGCTCCGGCGAGCTGGAAAACCGCTCCGGGGCCGCTGCATCCAGAACGGGGCCTCCGAAGCCCCTCCGAGGCCGCTCCGAGGCCGCCAAGGCCAGCAAGACCGTCCCGAGGCCACTCCGAGGCCGCCAGGGCCGCCGCGCCAACGCCGTCGCTCCCATCGGCTCCCTTAGCTCCGGCGAGCCCCCAACCAGCTCTCGTTGGAAACCGCTGGTCTCCCCGGGCCCTCCCCCACCTCTGCCACCGGCGAGGGGGGCCAGGGGGCATGGGGACCCGCACCGAAGAGCACCCGGGCCGGAGAGAACTCCGGCGAAAGCAGCCGTCCGCCATCTTCCGTTTTCAGTATGTTCCTCCTCTATAATCTTTATAGAACTCCATATATATTTACAGTATTTTCTATAATTTAATAAACTAAAATCATATATTATCATTGTTTCCCCCTCAATATACTTTGATATAAAGCTTTATCATAGCTTTCAAAGAAATGTGAAATATATAAGGAACCTATATATTCCTTCTTCAGTATCGTTGTCTTTCTTTAGTGACCTTTGATTGAAAAAGCCATGCTTATTCTAGATTTGTAAGAATATTTAACGGAGAGAACAGGTTGGAGAGGATAAATGGATAGCAATAGTGATGGCATATTTGAGGAAACTTTGAGTAAAAAATGAAGAATTGGATGACTACACATAAGCAAGGAAAGGGTAAAACCATAGGGACATCTAATAACCTGAGGTAAAGGAGAAGCTCAGAATATTTCATCCAGCAGTGGTATCCTACCTGTTCCACTACTGGTTCGGTGATCACCCATGTGTGCGTGCGCACCTGAAGTGCATGCGCAGCTTTCCCCACACCAGCTGAGGCCAGCAGCACCAATCAGCTTTCAGGATAAAGAAGAGAAAAGCACAGGGGCAGGTGGGAGAGCTGATCCTGTGCTTTTCTCTTCTTTTTCCTCTTGCTGATGGAGGTTTTTTTCCTTTATGTCAGCTGATTGTCTGAGTCTGTTTTTACTACCGGTTCAACTGAACTGGTCCAATCCGGTAGCATACCATTACTGATTGCGTCCTTGCAACTCTGAGTTGAACAGAAAGGAAGCTGATGTTGAGATGCAGTGGGCAAAAGTTGTCCCACCATCCCTTTGAGACTGAAGTAGTCAATACAAGTAGTCCTTGACTTACAACAGTTCATTTAGTAACTGTTCAAAGTTACAGTGGCATGGAAAAAAGTGACTAATGAGTGTTCTTCACATTTACGGCCATTGTAATGTTCCCATGGTCATGTGATCAAAATTTGGATGCTTGCTTCGTATTTATGATGGTCGCAGTATTCCAGGATCATGCAATCACCTTTTATGACCCTTCTGCCAAGCAAAGTCAATGGGGAAGCCAGATTCACTTAACAATTGCATTGTTAATCTCTCTTAACAAATGTTTCACTTAGCAACATAAATTTTGGGTTCAATTGTGGTCATAAGTCAAGGATTACCTGTATAACACAAAAACTTCCTGGTTTTCCATTCTCAACTCCCACTTTGAAAAAGATGAAGATGCTTCTTTCTTGTGGTGTTCTTGATGTGTTAATCAGTCCCTGAATTCACAATGGCCTTGAAATAAGTTTTCTCTCAACACTTGCATGCCTACCCTGTTTCTCCAAATTCTGTGCCTCAGAACAATTTCCATTTAAATTATATTAATTAAGCCAATAGAAAGTGTTATTTCTTTTGAGTGATTCTCTTAGGAGCTATATAATTGTAGTATGCTTTAACAATTTATGCTTGGTTGTCTCACTTAAGAAGATAAACTCTGCCAGATGCTTCACATTCAGGCCATTGCCATTAGGATTGTCACACTTTGATTTTAATGGCCACAGTTTGGATTATTGCTAGAAAAGATTAAGAGAGCCAAAAAGAATGTTACTGTGGTAGACACAGCAAAATCATCATTGTCATATAGTAAAACTAGACGAAGAAGGA
The DNA here is from genome assembly GCA_023653725.1 of Bungarus multicinctus. Taxonomy (NCBI): domain Eukaryota; kingdom Metazoa; phylum Chordata; class Lepidosauria; order Squamata; family Elapidae; genus Bungarus; species Bungarus multicinctus. Next base: position 39,597,606 of record CM042846.1, on the reverse strand, counting down.
GAAGGAAATATAGAGAAATAGATATTGCATTAGAAGCACAGCATCTGCCTGCCTGCCTGCCTCCCTGTCTGTCTGTCTATCTATCTATCTATCTATCTATCTATCTATCTATCTATCTATCTATCTATCTATCTATCTATTTATCTATCATCTATCTATCATATTTGAAATATACACAAATACAACACACACACTTACATGCAAGACTATAGAATCATATCAGCAATATTATGGAATCTAAATTATTCTCCCAGAATGCTTTTGGGGAGCAGGCAATTGTTCTGAAGTATAGAGAGGTTCTACTTAAAATATGTCAATATTTTAAATCATGAGAAGACACACTCTGGGCAGATAAGTAATCAGATAAAATGTCATAGGGCTGTGCAAAGTTTCAGATGAGTGATTCACTTTGGATAAACCTTCGATTGAATTATCCCTTCAAAGCAGATTCACGAATCAAAGCAATACTTTGAAGCAACAAATCAAATTAGATTGCTATCAAAATATTAATCTCCAATTCAAATCAAATCAGAAGTGATTTACACACCCTAAAATATAATCTCAAGTACTATACTATCTTGAATTTATCCGGCCATTGTTTTTAATAAATATTGATGTAGGCTGCTCTGAAAAAATGTCTTTGGACACTATTTTCCCCTGAGGTGTTCAAAAAAGTATACAATAAAGTGAGTAGGCTTCAAATAGGGAAGATTTTGTGCAAATATAGCATGAAAGGTTGCTTAATGTGATAAGAGCAGTATGTGACAGAAATAAAGCATATGTGAGAATAAATGGAAAACTTAGCAAATCGTTCAGCACCGAAGAAAAATAGAGATGTATGGTGTCCCTTCAGTTGTTTAACGTATTTGGACAAATGTAAAAGGAATATTTTTAAGAATGTTACAGGTGATGGAAAATGACTGCACATTTATTTATTTATTTTGCAAATGATGCCATATTGTTAGTTGAAAATGATTTGCCATAAATGATAAATATAGTGTATGATGAACAAAGACTGTAGATCTAAATGTTAATATATTAGAGGCTAAAATTAAACAGGAAAATTGAGTGAATATTTGCAAGTTATACATAACAAAACTAGAACAAATAGATGAATTTGTGTATCTTTTAAAGATAAAAATATGGATGAAGACATTTGAAGAAATACAATTGGGATTCTCTGGAAAGATAGTGGGTAATATTTGGTGTTTTGTGAGAAATTAATGTGTGTTCAAAGAGGCAAAATTGCCTGTGAGTAAAGCTATGTTTCTTCTTATTTTATTTTATGGAAGTGAAAGTTGGGGATGACAGATGAAACATAAAAGTACCTTGGGTGCAGTGGAAAATGTGTTCTTAAAATATATATGTAGCAAAAGAAGAAGTAATACCATCAAAAACAAATGGGTGCTAAATAAATGTGGACTGAATACACAAGTGACCAAAACACATTGAAGAAGTGAAGACTAAACTGCAAACTTAGGAAGGATGTTAAGATGAAGCATTTCAAAGAAAGAAGCCGAGAAGTAGAGAAGATTGGGAAAAAAATTCTTGGGTGAAAGAATTTCCCTCCCAAAAAGAGAAAGTTGAGAAGCTCCAAAGACATAGCATTTTTATTTTATTTAGTGTATGGTGATCTTTTATTAGGCCTGTTTAATTCACACCTGTGTGCTTTTCAAGGTGCACCACAGGGGGAGAGCTAACTATGTACCAGAAAGAAAGACAAGAGGCTTTTCTGCAGCAGCATCCAGGCCTTTCTGCCCTCACTGAAACTGGCATTGCAATCGAGAAGATTCAGCATCGCCGAAATTCTAAGCATCTGCATGGAGCTCTGGCTTGCCTTCCCACCAAAGTGGTATGTATTTATCTACTTGCATGTAATGTGCTTTTGAACCGCTAGGTGGGCAAAATCTGAGACGAGTGTTGAGAGCTCACCCTGCCACACAGTGCTAGGACTCAAAATGCTGGAGCAAAGACCATCTCCAGCATCATTAAGCACTGAGCCATCACACCTCTCAATCATAGGATAATTTCTAAGGATAAAATGGTATCGAAAATAAAGTAAATGGTGTTGGTATAAACTAGTTTTAGCTTCCCCCTCCCTTTTCCTTATTTTATGATGTTAATTTCATTGGTATACTGTTTCTTGTTCCTTTTCGGGGTTCTGCATTCTACTGATTATCTTGAAGACGCAAATCCTTATGGGTAAATATATATGTACAGTAATTCTATTTGCACACAAGGGAGCACATAAATGATCTGTTGGGTTAGATCATTTCATTATCATTAAGAATTGACTATGCAGGATTTCTGCATCTGCTGGAGAAACAAGCAGCAGACATTGTTGGAGACAGAAAAAGGCCATTTGGTAACTGCCCTGGATGATTCAGAGTTGATGTCATGATGCATGGCAGTGGAAGTTGCCTGTCACATCTAATTCAATCTTTGAAACAGCATAAAAAACTGACACACACATTTCCTACAAATAATACATGGAATACTCAAGCTGATTATATGTAGCTCTCTCCTGTAACTAATGAGTTCTTTTGTTGTTGTTTTTCACTCCACTGCAGAACTGAAAAGAAATAAGTTGTAATTGTAACAGCAGCAATCTTAATAAATCATCGTTCAAATCTCAATTCAATAATAGAATAATGATGAACCAGAGATTATTTTAAGTCCTGCAGGACTAGGTTATCTGCAGAACCACCTCTGTCTGTCTCACCAGAGCAGATAAGGTAGGCCCACTTAAGATCCCTTCTGGTAAACATTGCCACCTTGAAGGCCCTTGGAAACACAACTTTTTCACTAAAGCTCCTGGCTAATGGAATACCTTTCTGCTGGAGATCTGACAGAGTCCCACCCCATCTTCTAGAAATCCTCAAGACTCTTCCCAGGCTCTGGGAAATGGTGTCAGGAGCACCAAAGTGCTTCCGATTGAAAAGGATTGAAAGGTGATATCACCATTGCCTGGGGGGTTTAGCCAGTTGAGGACTCATTTTATATCCCCATTAAGTTGCCCATCAAACTGGCACCCATTTATTTACTCATGGTCATCCACTTTCTAACTGCTGGGTTGGCGGGAGCTAGTGTGTGTGATAGGATCTCACCCAGGGGTGGGATTCAATTTTTTTAACAACCAGTTCTGTGGGCGTGGCTAAGTTGGTGGGTGTGGCTTGGTGGCCATGTTATTGGCTGGGCGTGGCCAACTCAATATCACTCACATCGAGGCACACATCTCCTCTCCTGGCCTGTCATGACTGTGGGGATGATGCAACAGTCGTAAGTGTGAAAAAGGGTCATAAGTCACTTTTTTCAGTGCCATTGTAACTTTGCACACAAGCAAAGTCCCAGCAAAGGAGGGGAAAAAAACTCCAGAGAAGTTCCTGAGACAGGAAGTTTAGTCCTGCCAAGAACATAATAAGGGTTAACAGAGAGGCAGTTTCTGTAAGCAACACCAGAATGCTTCCTTCCTGCCTTCCTTACAGGATTAGGCCAGTAATTTCTTCTAACAACTGGTTCTCCGAACTGCTTAGAATGTTAACAACCGGTTCTAGCGAATAGGTGCGAACTGGTAGAATCCTACCCCTGATCTCACCCATTTCCTGACAGCAACTGGGACTTGAAACTTGAATGAGGTTAGGATAGCTCAGCATCCTACCCTCATCAGCCACTGTGCTTCCCAATAATAATGTGATGGGTTTCAGTGCCCAGTTTTCTGTCCCAAAGGTGCTTTTCACAAGAAGCAGCTAGATTTTCTTTGTTTTTCATGAAGATGTTTTGTTTCTCATCCAAGATGTTTCTTCAGCTGAAAGAAAAACAAGAAAGTCCAGTTGCCTCTTGACAAACGTACCTTTGAAACAACCATGACCTGGATGACTGAGAATCTTCATAGACATGCCCAGTTTTATGTTTTTCCTGTTTTTGTTCTATTGTTTATTTTTTTAGCTATATATAGTGCTATTCTTGCTAGGTAACAGGTTATCCAGAGTTTGGTTTTAAGATGAGTGATCAATTTTAAAAGTGTGCAATCCCTGGATATCATTTGCATCATGTTATTAAAATTCATGTTTCATCATATTTTCATTGTCGTTAGTAGTGTGTCAAGCTTGGTTCAAGGTTCAATTTAAGAACATGCTTAACCGTTCCAGATGATCAACCTAATATCTTAGTTATATCAAAGGCTCTTAATAAATTGTTCATCAAATACATGTTGAAATATACCATGTCTCTTTGGAAGGAATCCTATTAAGTTTAATTGGCCTACTCCCCTATGTGCAAATAGGCCTCCAAGCAACTTTTTCTATTGTTTCCTTGGTGTCTATGCGTGTGTTTTTCAAAATATTGACCTCCCTATGATAAATTGAATGGCAGATTCCTTTATGAAGATTTGAGGCGGTAAGTTTCTTTACAAGAAATTGGCATTTGAAATCCTTTCAATAGCTGAGGTAGCGAGCGTTACTTCCACATCTCAAAATGAATCCATAATGTTATGCCCTTTAAACAACAAATACACCTTACTTCAATCTGGTCTTTTCATAGTTCATTTATGAAATTTTAAATTGCTTTTCCTGCTGAGTCGGAGTGTTATCATTCTAACAGTAATGTGTAAATATATCCACAGCTCTATTAGCTTTAGAATCAAATATCAGGTGGCATTATGTGGTGCATCACAATTAACTTCTGAGACTGCAATTTCTTACACAGGAGTCAAAATGTAAGGACAAATTGTATTCTCTGTTAGCTCTTATTTAAATGGATAAAAATATCCTATAGGAGCAGAAAAAGAGAATATATACACTAATCGCAAATAAAGCTATTTACCGGTAGAAAAAAATCCTTGTGAATAAATAGTATAAAGGAATTACCATATTATCCTTCCTCCCTTCTCTCTCCCTTTCTCTCTTGTCTGTCTCTCCGTCTCTCTGTTTTTCTCTCTGTCTGTCTCTGTCTGTCTCTCTTCCTCCTTTCTTGGATATTTGTCTTACTGAAAAAGTGTATCTTTATTTTTTGAAACATGTATTTATATCTATCTATCTATCTATCTATCTATCTATCTATCTATCTATCTATCTATCTATCTATCTATCTATGTGTACATACATACACACACACACACACACACACACACAATTTGACTTTGGCATCATACATAGCAGAATAACAACAATAACAATGATAATATAATTTATTTGTGCAGAAAGAATTCTTCATTCCATTCCCAAAGAATACATCTACATCCGGATGATCCTTCAAACTCTAGGAGTAGATTCATGAAGGACAAGAAAAGGATTGGGATATCTTCAGAATACTCCTCCTTGGTAAAACAGTATCCACTAATGGAATTACCCCATTCAGCTATTCACAGAACAGCATAGAACAGATTGGAACATAAGGATCATATATAATTTGCTACAAAGCAAAATGCATTTCTGGCCTGTAAAAGCAGGTTAGAAGATGTATATTCCTTTAGGGCTCTGTTGTAAAAAAAAAAAAAAAATTACAAAGACCAAATGTGTTTTCCGCCCTGAACCACTAGATGTCATTGTGCCTGTTTTAAAGTTTTACACAACAGCTTCTTCCCCAAGTGCTTTGCACAAGTAATCCAGAAATTGAAGATTTCTGCTTATCAACATGTCTGATTAAAAGACAAGAAAGTATAGTGCAAAATATGTTGAGATTTCCAGCAGTTGAAGAAATTTGAACCCAGGCAAATAAAATATCAGATGAAAGTAAAAGCTTGCATATTTTAGCTTGCATTCCATGATTTCAACCTGGATTTCTATTGTGCTTTATACTTTTTTTAATTAGCAAGTTACCAGATAACAGCCTATAAATCAGGCTGCTAGTTGTTCTCTGATATATCTGTCTTAGGTTTGTTTAATTTCTAAATTAATGTTGCCTTACTGTATCCTCCTCTCTTACTACACATCATTATTTATAGTATATTTCAAATAGTTTAAGCATATGTCATTACTATATTGTATTCTGATTTTGCAAAGCTGAAACTACCTGTTCTCCTGATGTGAAGATGTTGGAAGGTGACATTTCACTAATGACTTGAGAAAAGAAATTGACAAAGATGGATGGAGTTATGCTTTAAAAAGTCCCTGGAAGTATGTGTAAATGTGTATGCAAGGGAGATAAAGGAATGGAAAAGAGATGAGATAAGAGGATAGGATAGGATAGGATAGGATATAAGATTATAGATAAGATTTCTCATCATATATTAGATTATAAATTGCATCCTGCCTGAAGTCTTTTGAGATATAGGCACATAATGTTATTGTTTTATGAATTCTATGTGTTTTATTAAGAGCTATCATGTATAACATGATATTCCTTAAAGATCAATGAAATGAACAGAAGTGAAAAACGTGCTATGGAGAAGGTTATTTAAGGGTTAGGGTTGCATAAAGTGCTTGCCTGCTGCACTTCTCTTGGCTCTACAAAAAGCTGGCTTAAAAATTATAGTTCTGATTTCCTTAGATTAGCAATGGGGCTCAGCTGAGGTTCAGTTCAAAGTATGGCCACCACAGGCCCTGATTTATCATTTCTTTGCTTTTTGACCTCCCCTATGAAAGAAAGGAAACTCTTCCTGATTGGTCCCAGTCTGGGTGAACCAGACAATGTTTGCCTTCTCCTTTTAGGGATTATTCCCGCCTCAATCATCTCTATTGTTTGGCTTGATTTTCTGGATGTTTGCACACATGGATGCCTACCCATCCACTTCTGTGCTTTGAGTGATCTTTATGCCAATGTCACATTATTGCTGCTTGACTACAGGATGAAAGGGAATTATTATGCCTTCATGCTACCATTGGCCTACAGAAATGGTCCGGTTATGATGAACTGATTACTCAGCATCACAGAAGCAAAAAAGTAGCATTCACTGAAACTTCGTAGGTTTGTTACAGTGTGCCAATGTTGAAATATGAATATTTTAGAAAACAAATGGGAAGGGAATCCATTGCAGTAGGGTGGTCACAGTCTAAGAAAGAGAGCATTGTTCACCCAGCCTGGGCAGAACCAAAGTGTATTCACTAGGAAATATAAGAATGGAATAGAACTGCGAGATGAGTAAAATATGATCATCAGAAGACTCAATGATCCTTATGGACCATTGTTGGATTAACTAGATGAAAAGAAGTTGCTGACCTGCTGAGAACATAGCCTAAGATGAAATGGCTGAACAAAGAAATGACAAACCACTGAAGGATGTGTATGTCAAGCATGATATGGGAGGGATTTTACATTTAGGCAAGAAAAATCAAATTACTGGTACACATTAGGCAATAACCGTGAAAGGGATCTTGGAGTTCTAATAAATAATTACTTAATAGGAGCCAGCAATGTGCTGCAGCTGCCAAAGAAACCCACACAGTTCTATGCTACATTAATAGGGATAGAATCAAGATCATGTGAAGTGTTACTACCACTTTATAAAGCCTTTCTAAGACCACATTTGGAATACCAGTTTTGGTCATCATGATATAAAAGATGTTGAGACTCTGGAAAGGCTGCAAAGAAAAGTAATGAAGATGATTTGGGGTCTGGAGACTAAAACTTATGAAGAATAGTTGCAGGAAATGGGTATGTCTAGTCTAGTGAAAAGAAAGACTAGGGATGACATGATAGCAGTGCTGCTATATTTGAGGGGGTCAACATTTTCCAAAGGACCAGAAGGCAAAACAAGAAAAAATGGATAGAAACTAACCAAGGAGAGAAGCAACCAAGAAATTAGGAGAAATTTCCTGACAGTGAGAACAATCTTCAGAAGTTGTGGGTGCTCCAACACTGAATTGGATATCCATTTATTTCTTTTGATCAGTAGATCAGCATATGCTAAGTCTTAGTAATGAACATAATATTCAAAATACCAATAAAGAAGAATATTTTAGATCAGGTTGAAATAGAGAGACTTTGGTGGTCTCTGAACTTGGTTGTTTTCTTGCAGATATTTCATTACCCAAATTAAATATTATTACCATGATGTTATACCACAATCAAACTCAGAATGCTCCATGGACCCCTAATATTCAAAACCTGGTGCTGATTTGGAATTTGGGGGCACAGTGGAATTAGGTTCCACAAGCTGGTCATTAATTAAGCAGCAATTCAAATGATGAAAAGGGCATTTTTAAAAAGTCCCCTCTGTTCGATATAGACAGGTTTTGAAGGACAAATGCCTCTTCTACATGTAGTTCAGAGGCCTTGGAAAGGTTGTAATAGATAATTTTTTTAAAAAACCAGAAATAGCTGGTAGGGGAATGGCTAATTCTCATGAAGATCATCATTAATTCTACTTAATGGTTACAAAAATATATATCTCATTCATATAGTAGTGATATAGCACAGCAAGGGAGATGCATGAATCAAGATTGCAGCTGATTGCTTAAAATTTTGACCTATCAGATGTGTTATAGGAGAAGCAACAGTTTTCTATGACTTGACACTGCTGTTTTGATCTTTCCTGATATATTGCTTTAGAGCAGGGGTGTCAGACTGGTGGCCCATGGGCCTGATGCGTCACATGCAGGCCCATGGGCCCATGCCCATCCCAGCTTCATGAATGGTAAAAATGTAGTGAGTTTGACTCCCGTGCTTTAGAGCAATACAACATTTTCCCATAGTATCTTTCTTCTGGCCTCCACACTATATATTAGTTGATTCCAATAAAGTACAATAGAACCTCTGGTCACAAACGCTTCTAACTATGACCAAATTGAGTTCCGACCCAAAAATTCACAAAATTTTTGAATCCGGTCACAAATACATATTCGGGTGGCGATCAAACACAACCCCTGACCCAGGAATTTCTGAAGATGAAACATTAGAAGATGAAGAAATCGCCAAAGTTATGAAACGGATTATGGTTGTGACCAGAGGTTCTACTGTATGCCCATGGAAAAGGGGGGTGATGAAAAAGAAGCAACAATCTACAGATGCCCTGAATTTTAGAAAACTCACAACTCAGGTTGTGAGGGGTCTGTTCTGTTTCCACTCCCAGGAGGAAAGGTTTTTTAAAGTTGTTTTCCTATAAGGCTAGGACACAGAGGGGGACAGCATGAAAAAAGGACACTAATGAGAGATTTCTGAATCAGTCATCTCCTGCTTGGAAAGTTATCATGTCTTGATTTCCCAGCCAACTAACACTGAGATTTTGGTGAATTGTAATAATAAGATACTGAGAAAGTACTTTTTGCAAACACAGTTGCATAATAACAGAAAAATTAGTCTCTTGTTGAGAGAATTGTTGGATTTTTGCTGCTTCCTTATTACCATCTATTTTCCTAACAATACTCATTAGTGTGACTGTCTATCATCATTACTACCTTTTTGTTTGTTAAGTTTTATGGTGACATAGCCAGCACCTCTCTTTTCCATGCTTTGTTGATTTCATTTACCTGCCTTCTGGGCTTTTTAGCTTTCCCAACTGTCCCTTCCTCTCCAAAACATGTAAACCAGTTTCTCCTTTCAACCTACCTGCTCTGGTCTGTGCTTTACAACAAACCCCCAGTGACTTGAGTTCTGTCAGAAATCAAATACCAAGAGCCTCAATGCCTATTATTGATAGGTACCTTTGACGTTTCAAGTTTTCAACTGGTAATTATCAAGGGTTTTACCCAGGGAGTTGGTGCAATAGATCAACTTCATCCTCTGAAACCTGCCAGGTTACAGGTAGGGAATCAGCAGACAGAGATGTTTAAGAAGGATTGTAATGTGGGATGCTAGCTGAACATGACATTAGCTTTATTAAATCAGAACTTGCTCAGCATAGCCAAGATGAAGTAAATGAGTCAATTATTACAGAATTTACAAGACAGCATGAGAAGAGAAATCCAGTAACTGCTATCCTAGCCACTGTCTCTCCTATGAAGTGGAAGACATGGAGAATGAGAAAAGTGTGACAGTTCTGAACAAAACAATCTAATTTATCTGCATTTCAGCTTGGAATGGAATATGTGTGATGTGGAACAAGGAGAGGTTTAAGCATGTGGGGCAGCATGGAATTGGCAGGTGGAGTATTAAAAGGCTGTCAATCCTAATTGGCAGTCAGCTTAAGGAGGTAGGCTGATAAAATGACACAATTTAGAAGAGGTAGACGGATGCACCAGCAGAAGCATTTATGCACATGATTGTGAAAATTGGACAGCAAATGATAAAAAAACCCTTCTTGTACAAGAATGCCTTTTATCTCTCTGGTTCATAGAATTCAGCAATTTAGAATTATCTGGTTTATGATAAGTTTTATCCTTGTACGGGTTTTAATCAATTAATACGTTGTGTGACTATTTTCTCTATGGCAATGGGGAAGTACCTGATTTAGACACGTTATTTAAAAAATAAGTCCAGTATCCCCCTGCTCCTCAAATACTAAGTGATAATATGTACTGGTAGATGACAAGGATGACATACAGAAAATGGGATGAATAGAGAAAGAGATGCTATTTTATTAAAGTTTCTATTATTTTACTTATATTTATCACATATTTAGTGCAAGTATAAATGTATATATTTATATTTTTGATACTGTCCATCACATTGGTTGGCTCTGAATGGTTTACAAATAAAATGATAAAATTATATAAAAGCCACAGTTAAAAACAAATTTCAAAACAGAATTAAAATAGAGTTAAAAAGAACAGTTGGAAAGTTTAAAAAGCCAGAGGACAGCCTTCAACCCACCAACCACTCTCAGGGTTGCATAACATTCTTAGATCCCCATGCGAGCTGACAGAATCAGGTCTTGAAGCTCTTCTGAAAGGATAGAAAAGTGTGGTTCCTCCTTACCTGGCCGGGGATGGGGGACAATGGCAGAGAAAGCTCTATTCCTAGACTTCATCAACTGAAATTCTTTAGCTGATGGAATCTGGAACATAACCCTTCTCGTCTGACTAGGTGGAATATTTCACTAATCAACATTTCCTTAAGTAATAATATTTCCTAGCAGAAAAACTGTTTGTAACCTTCCCTTTCCATCCACTCCCTCTCCTTTCCTAGTCTTGCTGATGTTCACCTATAAATGTCCATGAAAAATGGATATTAGGCATCTGGTAGGACTTCTTGGCTGCACATTCTGCTGACTTCTAATGTTTATGATGTGAGAAATTATAGAACATCCTTTTTTCTTTTTTTCCCCTAATTTGATGACATCTTGCCCTGGTTGTCTTACTTTGGTTTGTCTTTAGGCAGTGCCTCCATCCATTTCTCCTAAACTACAAGGCATTTTGTTTTCTTCCATTGACATTATCCCTTTTGACTTCTCTCTCTGTTCTCAGGGGCTCCCCCAGAGAAAGTAATTGATAAGAACTAGATACAAGCTTTTACTTTGCACCCTGTGACTGTAATTCTAAATATATTTTCTGGGGGAAATATCCTACTGAATAACTCTGAAGAAAAGAGTTATCTGTGGAGTATAGTTGTTGAGCTAAGACTACATATTCTTATGAAATGGAGGGTTTCCAATTCAAAGTATCTTTAGAAAGAAAAATTAAGAATTGAAGGGCAGAATTGTGAATAAAGTAACAAGATGCAGGTAAGCCTTCTCCTAGCCACTAACTACTCTGAACAATAAGTATACATCTTGATCTTGAACTTGTATCATTTTTTGTTTGACAAGACACAGTAATACTGAAAATGCAGATGTGACTTTGTAAAAATGAATGAATTACTTTAAAAAAAAACATATTGTTCAAAAGCAGGAAAGTAAGAATAGACATGCCACAATTTCTAAGCAAGGGAGACAACCGTTAAATTAATTAATTAATTTGATTTGTCAATCATTTACAAGATAATAGGTATAAGTATAAACATAATTATGAATACATGGATTCAATGGATACATATAAGAAAAATAAAAAGAAACAATAGGACAGGGACGGTAGGCACGTTGGTATGCTTATGCATGCGTTATAAACACACTTGGTACTCCAAAAGCTCCTCAGTTCTCCCTCAGTAGTAGAGTACTATAACCTTGATTTCACTTGATAGCAAAGTAATAATTAAAACCATCTAATGTAAATTGGAGCCTACCTGGAAAAAAAAAAGAGGCAGCATGTGTTTAATTGATTGGAGAAAGTCTTTTGTGTTATCACATCAAGCTATGGTCTGTGCTAGTTTTAGATAATTGAAAATTGCTGGTCGGAGTCCAATACAGAAAAAGAGGGGATAATTATTTCAGTCCTGTTCAGTTCTCTCCAATGTTATATTATAGCTTCTCATGTCTTCCCATCAACTTTTATTTTGATGGGTGGAATGTTTACCTAGCCATCAATGTTTCTTATAATATACACACACTCCTTATAGATGGTGCAATTTTATTTTTCAATGGAAACAGACAAGAAAAATGCGATTGTGTATTTTATTTTTTCTTTATGTGTGTAATCAGCAACCAAACAACTATTAAGTAAATAGACACAACTATTACAATTGAGTATTGCTCGTGTAAATGATGCATGTGATCTATGAATGAGTACTGGGGAAGGTATAATGAACTAAATCCATATAAACATGAATAAGTCAAAAAGACAAATAGTATCAAGAAGCTATAAGATCCAAATAGAAATTAGGTACAATATATTCAGTTGGCTTGGGGAAAGAGGTATTCTACTGAGAAATATACTTAGAGGGGCAATTATAGTGGAACTTGGATTTGAAAAATCTATGCAATGGTTGCTAAAATGCCTCCTGTTGTCTTTTGTGATTTTATATGCCCACTGAGGACAAAGATTATAAATTGGCTTAAGATGAACCAACCCAACAGGGGAATTCACTCCATAAAGATGGAAGTGAAGAGTTAATTGATGATTAAAGACTTAGCTTGTAAAATGCTTACATTCCTCAAAGTGCTGTCCCAATTAGTTGTCATGATAAGGTGCTTAGTAATGCCATAGCATGGATCCAAGGAATTTTGTTTTTCAGGTGGACTTTTCGCTCTTTAAAAATGTGTTGTATTCATTTTGATCTGAGGACTTTGCCTAATTTTTAATAGTTTGAATCTGTTCTATTTGCTTTACTTCTAAACCAACTATTTGCTTCTAGAATGTTTAAATCACTGAGTTCAGAGTCCCCCAGGCACCATGGTTCTCCAGTATCTTTGATCTGACCAGTGTTTTTAATTAGGTATCTAATATGATGCTGTTTGCTGCTTTTGATGTTCCAGAAATGACTTACCACTTCAAGTTATTTATACTACATGAGGCAACTTAGATTTGCATTTAAGAATTTGTGATATGGGGGCAGATGATTTTCTTTAATGAAGCAAAGAGATTGCCCAGTTTGCTTTGTCAGGAGATGGGAATCGGTGGTGCCTCTAATTGCTCGGTCCAGTGCTGTTCAATTATCCTTATTTGGAAGACCTTTTGAGGCACACTGGGACCTCTCCAAGGTGGTCACCTTTACAGTACACTGCAGGCAATCCAGCAGCAATCCAGGCAATCTGCAGGCAATCCAGCAGCATTTACCAGAGTTGCCTGACTTGGAAGCATTTTGGTTAGTGCTATGGCAAAAAGCTCCTGCTGTCTTCTTCTGCACTTTACTCAAAGAAATATCACCTTAGCTTTTTCCTGAGGTACAAGCTTTGTGGAATGAAAGGCTGAAACAGAACAAGGTGAAGCATCAGTGTGATTTTCCTTTGTTCTTAGAAATGAAGGTGCATGTTGTTATGGCAAGCTGTTTTAAGTTCTGATCTTCATCAAATCAATCCATTCCTTCAGCCTTTGCAAGACTCTGGGTACCCATACTTCTTCCCAAGATCCTGCTGTGTAGGTCTAATTGTTGTCCACTTACTTATTACATTCAGCCCTAGGAATAAGGCAATGGCAAACCACTTCTGAAAATGCTGCCAAGAAAACTGCAGGGATTTGTCCAGGTTATTACCAGGATCAATACTGACTCTAAGGTGTACACACACATACACACACACACACACACACACAAAACAAACAAACCAAAACTACACACCTTCCCACATTTCCCACAGAAATGTCATATTTTAACGCGAGGTATCTTGGTTGTAAAATTAAGCCTTATTTCATGGCCCACATTTTGTAGTCCATATTTTCACTGGGCCTGGGAGGTTTTTCTTGAGCTGTGTGCCCAAGTTTGTTGATGAGCTTCCTCTCATCTTCTGTAATGTCATTTGTGGTGCCCATCTTCATGACACTTTGCATTAGCAATGACTGCAAATGTAGCAATGAATGGCAATGAATGTAACTCATTTTTATCTCAAGACATTTTACATATCATTAAGAAGCTGGTTTCATTGACTGCTGTCGGTGTCTGTTCGGTGTGACATCTCATTAGATAAAAATGCTCTGCTACAAAGTAGCTCAAGGCTACTTCCCATGTCTAATGGAGAGAAACAGGTTTATACTTAAAGTATATTACTTATGGGTTACGTTGTCAATATAACAAATGTAAATAGAGCTCAGTGGAAATAATGAGGTAACGTGAGTTTTTGAATAACATATGTACATATCAAGCAAAGCAACAAGATGAAGCAAGGCCTACAGATATAGAATTGCAATTCTAGTTTTTGAAAGAGAGAAAGAAAGAAAATGCCTCAATAAGTTCCCATACCATGTGTCTCCAAAATATTTAAATTTCATCTTGTGGGGATTTGGTTGAAGTATTTATGCTCTACTTAAGGCAGCCTAATGCCCTTAGTTTAAATAACTTGAATCAACCTAACAATTCTCAGGTAGGGTAACTGCAGATTGTCAGATCTGTAGCATTAAACATTAGAAAAGAATCACATTCTCCAGATGTGATATATTCATTTCCCTTTATTTCATAGCTTTTGTCTCTACTACATACCTAGGGAAGATCCAATAATTCCAAAACTAGCAGAAAATATTGATTTTTTTTTTGTTTCCTGAATTGGATATTATAGCCTATCCCCCACCCCTGAAATGCACACAGATTTGAGAAATACAATACTCGCTTCTCTAATTTACTCAGGGACTTTCTTTAAAAAAAAAAAATCCAAGGATGGAACTACGAAGCAGGATGAAGTCTCAAGTAATAATTCCCATTTGTTTCCCTGGTCCAGTTATTATGGGATGTTTATAAGATGTTGATTTATACACCATCTTTCAAGGCAAAATTTCAAAACCAACTTCTAAGAAGTTAAATAAAAAAAGCAATATCAAAGAAAGTTTAATATACACCTAGAGAGAAGGAACTAAACTGGGTATGAGTAATAAAAAATAAAATAAAACAATTTAAGCAGTTGCTGAACAGCAAGAGGTACACAATAATAATAAGATTAACCAAAAGCTGCACACTTACATTCCTTACCAATCATCTCCAGCAGAATATTATATTGGTCAGGCTTATGACACAACTTTCAATTGGTAGTGGTGGACAAGTAGGAAGAAGGGAAGACTTTGGGAAAGTTGTGGTGGGATGCACAGCTGGATATATGATTCTAGAAGCCACAGCTATTCAACCAGCTTTCCTATCCTTCTGATTTTCCTAATGTCTTTTTTCTTTCTTTCTTTCTGTTTAAGGCAATCTGGTGTGATTGAGATGCTGGGCTTGTCAGCTGGAACACCAACAGCCCAGATTCGAGATCTGAATGTTATGTGACAGGGTTCCTTCCAATTACTTTCTCCAGCTCCTGCCAACCTAGCAGTTCGAACCATGCAAAAGTGAGTAGATAAATAGGTACCCACTTCAGTGAGAAGATAACAGCATTCCGTGTTTCGTTCCATGCTCCACACTGGCATGTGATGTCATGCTAGCCACATGACATGATTGTGGAAACATCTTTGGACATGTTCAATGGCCTAGAAATGAAGAGGAACACCATTTTCTAAAATCAGCTACAACTAGCAGAGAAAATCCTGCAGGGACTCCTTTACCTTTACTTTTCTTTCTTTACCTGTCTTGCCTTTGCCATATTCTAATGCCATTGTCCATGGTTTCAAGCATGGCATATCCAACTTGCTTCCCAGCTCTCCAATCTTCCCAAAGCCTTCTTTTGTTCTGAACTATTGTAAAAACACAGAAGAAAGTGAACCTGGGAAAGAAAAGCCCTATGAAATTTGAGAAAATAGGTTATGGGGTTAGACGTGCTATATGTGAAGTCAAGGACATCAACTGTGGTGGTGATTCATCTGGCTCCCATCTTTTTAATGGTTACCTCTCTTCATACCTGCACATTTGAAGATTGTTGCTTCTCTCAGTGGCATCAACAGGAAGATATAGGAAATTCCATAATTATATGTATAATGTTTCAACATCAGACAGAAGTGACCTGCAGCATGACATTTCACATATATTTAATCCATGCTTCTCTGGTAACAGCATCCTCTGCCTTTGTTAATGGGTTATATTAACCTTGACATCAAAATCTGTTGTCATTCTAAGTAATTGGCATCAAAATCTGTTGTCATTCTAAGTAATTGGCATCAAAATCTGTTGTCATTTTGAGTAATTGGCAAATCTGACCATTCTTTCAAATAATCTTAATCTGTATTTTGGATATTGAAAACAGCTCCAACAAATCATTAACTCCACAATAGCTGATACAATGATGTGAGTTTCATGATGTAGTTTATGTACTAAATATATTCATGTATTAAGTTGTGTTTTTAGTACAATTATATTATGATGCACATGTCATCATTCTGTTGTCATTGGGACTTCCTACAAATGCCACTGATTAGTTGTGTTGAACTACTGTTGACATGGATGTTGCTCTTTAACATATTAAAGGGTCAGGATGATTTTTTTTTCTTTGCTAAAATTTGTTTTGTTGCTTAAACCTCTCTTTCAATTCAATTTTTGCTTGTTTGTGAAGCAGGAAAGGGAGGAAAAGGAGAATGTTCCTTTTAGTGCATTATTATTATTTTATTAACATTATTTTTTTTCAAATAATGTTAATTATTTACCTATGAACCATGGTGGCACAATGGTTAGAATGCAGTACTTCAGGCTACTTCTGCTGACTGACAGTTGCCTGCAATTTGGCAGTTCAAATCCCACCAGGCTCAAGGTTGACTTAGCCTTCTATCCTTCTGAGGTGAGTAAAAGGAGGACCCAGATTGTTGGGAGCAATAGGCTGATTTTGTAAACCATTTAGAGAGGGCTGGAAAACACTGTGAAGTGGTATATAAGTCTAAGTACTTTTGCTATAAACTGTTTCAATTCCTTCCCTCAAAACGACGCTATAGAGCACTGCACACCAGAACAACTAGACACAAGAACAGTTTTTTCCAGAAAGCCATCACTCTGCTAAACAAATAATTCCCTCAACACTGTTCAACTATTTACAAAGTGTACACTACTATTACTGTTAATCTTCTCATCACTCCTTATCACCCATCCCCTCCCACTTGTGACTATAACTTGGTTGCTTGTATCCTCTGTTTCCTAGTATGATTTGATGTTGATTGTTCCCTATGACTATCATTGTGTTGTACATTATGATTCTTGATTCTTAACGAATGTTCCTTCTCTATGTATACTGAGAGTATTTACACCAAGACAAATTGTGTGTCCAATCACACTTGGCCAATAAAGTATTCTATTCTATTCTATAAATTGTGGGGCTTCTATCTGTCCTCAGTTCACTAGAATTGTCCTCCTCTAGCCAAAATGTTTTAAAACGTTTAAAACACTAGGTTTTGAATTAATCCCTGGGTATTTCAGTCTTCTTCTTTCTTGAAAAAAAGGAAGTGGATTAAACATGTCAGGCACACTGTGCATGTAATCAAAGCCATACCTCTATCAGATGCAGTAATGTGTCATATTTGCAGAACAAACTGATCGGAAACAGTTTTTGAGGCATACAATGCTACTTTGTAAATCCGTACCTTTTCATTACAACAGATGTCTTGCTTGGATGGCAAGGCCTCAGCATGAAGATTATATGCTCATTTAGGGGGAAAGATGGCATTTCATAGCTCCCAAATCTTGCCATTTATTAGGAAACCCAATGTGTGTGATCTATATACAGCTAGAAGAATTCTATTTCAGGAAATCAGCCTAATGTTTAGATTGCTATGAAGTAATCTTTCTTTAGTTTCAGGGCATGAAATCAATAGTAATATGTGGCGTTTGG
The DNA here is from genome assembly GCA_023653725.1 of Bungarus multicinctus. Taxonomy (NCBI): domain Eukaryota; kingdom Metazoa; phylum Chordata; class Lepidosauria; order Squamata; family Elapidae; genus Bungarus; species Bungarus multicinctus. The sequence continues at coordinate 39,579,536 of CM042846.1, read as the reverse complement.
CTTAAAAAAATCATTTAACTGAACTTTGAGCAATTAAACATTATTTGTTATTTATTAGATCCTGGTTTGCAGTGAAAAGCATAGCTGATTGGTGATTAGTTCTAGATACAGTAGATTGCTGTTTTATAGACAGCTTCCCAAAAAATCACAATTATATCAATTCCTGTATCAGCTGTATGAGCATTGATGTGCACATATAATTCCCATGATTTGGCAGAATGTTCTGAGTATATAATTTGTTTCAAAAATAGGTCTTTGTTGATTCCACTGCGTTTTTTAGACTCTCTTACCTTTTGCATAGTAGCCACAAAGATCTAGGAAATGAACAAAATATCTTACAGAAGCAACATTAGAAGAGGTAATTTTCATAAAAATGATTTCCCCCTAGAATAATCTTGAAACCTTGTTATTTTTTTCCACTTATTCTAGACAATAAACCAATTTTCTAGAAGATAATGATTTTAATTTTTCCATTTCCATTTTCACTGATATCAAAGTCTTTTACTTTTATGAGATCTATATATTTGGTATATATTTGTCTAAAAATTTGTGAAGGGGCATTGTCTAATTTTTTTATTTTGGATACAACATATATATTAATTACAGTCAGAATTGTAAAATTAACTTTTTCCTAATTTGGTTCTGGGCATTAAAAATAATCCATTCAGAAATAACATTTTTAAAGGTTTCAAGATTGTAAGAGAAACTAGCATTGGAATTATACTGGAATCCACAACTGACACATCTAATGGCTCAGCTGTGATTTATAAGAGGCCATAGAATAGGTCTCTGAAGAATGAATTCTTTAGCGATTGCTATTATATACATGGAATCTGGACACTAGTATTAGAAAATAAGTTTCCTGTAAAGGTGTTTATATTTCTGTTAAACTTTAAAAATAATGCCTATTCAATGCTAATTGAAAACAGTTTACTGCTTGAATATTGATAAGACATATTCAATATACCATTGGTATTAACAGAATGAGGTACTAATCATTTAAGATAGCATTGGTGAGGAATCTTAATTACATATCAAAATATTTCACCTCTTTTGTAAAGCAAAACAATGCTGAGTAGTGATTCTGAACATGTGTTTATAACATTGAGTTAAAGCATTCAACAGCTGTTAATGTGCTGCCACTAAGCCATATTTAGCAGCCAAGTTAATAAAAAAGATCTACTCCCAGCTTTAAATGTTATGTTAATGATCCTGTTAACATTTCTTAAGAGATACTGAAGTAGAACGAGAAAAGAAAAAAATCATTAAAGACATTTAGATCCAATTCAGGTTCTCTGAAGCATTTTTCCTGTGGTGAGAGCAGATTTACAGGGGCCAATTTTAATTTTCAAAAGCTAAAGAAATGATAGAAAACTGTTATGAAACACAGGATTGGCTTATAGTAATTTCAATTCATAACATCATGTAGTAAATCCTAGATAGGATCTAAATTTTGTAGAATTTACAAAAGATATCATACTGAAAGCAATGATTAATCATCTCAAAGTTATTGATTTAGTGACTCTATCTGTAACTTTCTTCATTCTAGAGCAGTCCAAGTATTTATTTGTATCCCACCTTTATTTTTACAAATAACTCAAGACAGCAAATATATCCAACACACTGTCCTTATTTTCACCACCTCAACAACCCTATGAGGTAAGTTGAGCTTAGAGAGAATGGCTGGCCCAAAGTCACTCAGCTAGTTTCATGGCTAAGGCAGGACTAGAACTCATGGTATACCAGTTTCTAGCCTGGTGCCTTAACCATTAGACCAACTTGCTATGTATGCTGTAATGTAAAAATATAAGGTAATCTATATATAAGTATGTTGGTTTTCAAATTCCATAACCTTTGAGAGATTTTGTCGACTGAAGTAATCACATCCAGAAGTCTTCAGTTGAAAGGAGCTTCATGCTACTTCAATCTCTCCAATTGCTGTGGCAGAAAAAAAAAAAGGGGGGGGGGGCATATTCCAACTTCATCTAAGTTTTTCATTTCAGACTTGCTCATTTCAGCTGTAGGTCTATTATACATGGCAGAAGGGGAAGTATTGTGGGATATGTGCATTCAACTCAGAAGAAGAGGAAAATGTTGAGCTATTATAAAAAAGATACCTGGTTCCTACAGAATTAGGAAACATGAAGTAAAAAACTGAAAGCAACTATGCCTTGATTGTGATATGGAAGCTGAACTAGGGATGGATTTACAGGCTTTGAAGATTCTGTTACAATAATCTCTTTAAGGTACACTCCAAACTTCCCAACAGTTCCTGTTTCCTGATCTTACCTATTTCAAAAGGATGATGCTGGTTTCTTACCAGGGTTCATATTTCCTGTTCAGATGTAGCACTTGAACAAGACTACGGTAACTAGAAGATGAAAAATGGTAGTGAGATTTCTGCACTGTGGTAAATTAATAAATGGTAGTAGGGTAGAATCCTGAAGTAAAACTGAATTCTTCTTTGGCAGAAAAGGAAGTCCTCTGACTACATGAATGCCCCCTCTCAAATATTTAAGGAATACTGCATGTTGTACAAGGAATAGGATGGTAGTTTTGGTTCTACTGTATATTGAACCTTTTGGTCATCTGAACAGCAAAACAGCAGTATATTAAGAAAAATTAAAAGGAAATCTCAGTTTACATCACACTAAGCTGCAGGAGATGACCAGGCTGAGCCCAAGGGAGGGGGTCAAACATCATAATTCATCAGTCCATCCATGTCACAAGAGACTTCAGTCCAGTCCACCTTGTCTTCTGTTCATTTCTCTTGACCACTCATTTCCCAGATTCATGCAGAGAACTTAAGCTTGCAATAAATCTTTATATTAATTTGAACTTCCTGAAACTCCTGATTTCCCCATTGCTTGACATATGCCTCATGCCCAACCATAGTTTACTGCGCAAATTACAACTGGCTGAGGTTACTCTAAACTATGATAGGAAAACCACAATAATCACAAAGAAAATAAGCCACATTTAGACATCCTGAACCATTCTTTAAAAAATGACAAAAATCCCCAATGAAATAAGCCACATAATGTATATATATATAATTACAGAAGACTAAAGGCAAGTTTTAGTAGTAGAACTAAGGAACCAAACAGTGTGAAGGAACTTATAAGTGATAAATAATACATTTGTACTGAAATTCACAGTCTAGCTCTTTGGGGCTAGGGATTTATCTACTTATTGCCATTACACTTTAGTTTCAGTTACTGATCAGCTTTTATCTCCAGGAGAAGAAAAAATTACTTATAACTATTTTTTTTGTCACACAGAATTCTATTACTTGAATGGTTGTCAGTAGGAGTTCAGGATTTTTGAGTATCAAAAGAACTAACTTTTCAGAAAAGCTAATCAGTATGTTGAGGGAAGTGCACATTTTCTGCTAGTTTCCTTTTAATGCCAATATGAAATAGTGAGGAAATAAAAGGTAAACTTTAAACAATGTTTTCAAAAGATCTTGCTCAAACAAAGCATGAAACATAGGCAAGCACAAGAACCTGCTGATAGTTTTAGCTTCTAAAAATATTGAACTGTTCTGTATTGGAGACAGACAAAGCCCCAAAGTACTTGGAAATATCCCATACTAAACAACTACATTTATGGTAATCCCCCATACTGATAATTGTGTGAAAAGAGATTTTTTTAAAATTTATTTATTTGATTTATATCCTGCCTATCACTCAGGAGCTCCAGTGTCATATACTTTCATAGTTCATTATTATCCACACATTGGATTCTTCTTGCTGGTTGGGGAATTCTTGGAGTTGAAGTCCACAAAGTTGTCATAGTTGGACACCCCGGTTCTACACACATCTATCCTCAGGTAGATTGATTGGATACTTCAGATTCTGGTGGAATGAGATGTATTATACCATCTTTCCTGCATTCCCTACAGTTTGTTGGTATCTTCAGGAACATTGATGGATTTTTTTTTTATTATCGAGTAAATTTGTTTGTGAGACATAAGACATATTCATAGATGTAATGATGATTATGCTGAAGATTGATAAATAATTGCTTCTATCAGGGCTGACTCTGCATTAGGTGCTGGACTTTATTCCTTGTCATTAATTTAATAGTTAATTCAAGGAACAACAATCCAAGACTCTGATGAAATGTACATGTCAAAAAGAACACAAAAGTTATATCACAAGAATGCAGTGAATACCTCACTTTCAACTAAATGGGCAATTAGTGCAACAAAATTCTTGTCTATTTTCTTCTGCTTTTGCTATGCAGAGAAGCCAACATTTTTATAAAGGGGAAGCAGTCAACATCTGTTCTGTTTTCATAATTTTCAGCTCTGTTTGGCATGGCAAAGTAACTGCTTCAGGATGGTAGATAAAGAAGATGATGAATTGTGGACAAATCCTGCTCCTCTTTTATGCCATCATCTTTTTTCTATCTATACCATAGCTGAATCATTACTTTGCTTCCTCACTGATCACAGAAAGGTATATAGAATAGGAATGGAATAGTAATACTACTGCTTCTGATCAGGATTTAATCTAGCAGTGCAAGAAATAAAGTCTCAGGGTGTAGTCAGGATGACTGAATGGAGCTGAGCATTTACTGGCCAGATGCCCTTCCTGATGTCTATGTGGAGCTCACAGCAGATATTTCCTCTTTGCGCCCATAGAGTGAAATATCTGCCACTACTTAGGCTTGAAATCAAAGCCTCCTGATTGTAAGGTGAGAACTCCACCTCTAGGCCAACATCCCACCTGCAAGAAATATAGCCTAATGCTTAGAAAACAGTACAGAAAGGCAAAGACACACTCACAATATGTTAACACAGAACATTCCAACACAGAAAAGGGTTCATAAGATTGAGTAGTAAGGGATTGAGGGAGTTAACCCCCCATATTTTCAAGGCAAAAATTGGACTTGAAATTGGAATACTTGCTTCAAATATGACTGAGACCACACAAAGGTTTTTATGCTAGACACTCATGCTCTCAGCTGATTATTGTATTATAGTTAGTTTACAAATAACAGTTTCCTTCTGAATAGATTACAACTTCTAATGTGTTCTTATAAGTAATCTCACATTCATCTATGTCTCCACTTTCTGATGTATTTGTCAACTTGGTTCTTCAGAAGAGGAAACATCCGAGGGCATCATGAGAATATCCATGTTCCATGATTCTTTGAAGCAGTAGGGCCAAGAGCAGATATAGAAAAGGCACAGACTTAGAAGAAATGGAAGATAATGGGATAGGTCTTCCTATGTCACTTGGGAGGTCTTCTGGGGCTCCCTGCTTTGGCTTCCATTTAGTTAAAAAAAGCTTTCATTTAACTAGTGTTATAATAAATACTGGATTTGCCTATGACTCATTTCCTTACTATTTATTTGGATGTGATTATATTCTACAAAATGGACAGAAAGGAAATCGTGATCTAAATTTGTCTGCCACATGCTCAGCATGGATACACTGTCTAATTAGCGCTAGTTCAAATAAAATGGGATTGAGTGAATCAGACCTTTTTACTGATTTGAAACTTTTACTGTAACACAAGCAAAGCAGACACTCCTTCCAATATCAGACAGAACTTTGTTCCATAGAATTTGATCTTCTCATTATTTTGGAGCAGCTTCCCTTCACAGCTTGTTTGTTTGTTCCTTTGTTTGAAGGTGCAAAACATATTATTACCAAGAGAAGAAACATTAGAAGCAGAGAGATTTCTTGCACATTTAGAAGATATTTATGAAATTGTAATTTTTTTTTGCCTGAAGATGGAATTGTCTCCTGAAAGGGAAACTTCATAATATTGCTCTCTCTGTGCCTCTTTTCTCTTTTGGTTCAATGTGATTTATTAGGCATGGTTAGTTTTTTTTCTCAGGTATTATGGAAACAGAGTAGTTACATATTCCAGCCTCAGTCTGAAACTCTCTCTCTTCCTGGTCGATCTGGGAGGTTTCTAATCATATTTGTTTGAGCACAGTGTGTCTCTATGTGTGTGTGTGCGTGTGTGGTTATATGGAAGCTTATCCTTGAAGACATTTCAAGAGAGACCAACATATACAAGGATTTAAAAAAAAATGATGTCACTGCATCAAGTCAGCTTGCAGCTGTTGCATAAAAAGTAAAATCAATGCTTCTTTAATAATTGCATTTTCTGCAAATATTTTTTCACACTTTATTATTTGTGAATTTTAATATAAAGCTCATTTCATGTGTATTAACTGGAGATTTCAAATTTAGAATCTTTCATAGCTTCCCTTGTAGATAATATCCAGTAGATGCACAAATCCTCTTAAAGATTTGTGGATGCACTAAAAAGTCATCCAATTCAAGAATACAAAACTGATTATAAGGTGCTATATTTATACTTTCCCTTATTTAACAACTTTTATAAACATCATGTCATTATGTCAAAATATATCTATCCATGTCTGTTCTTTTAAGGAAAAAATTAGATTTCAAAAGGGCCTACTACAGCTAAATTGTAAGTACAAGAATAGTTCTGAGTTTAAAATACATATGATACAGATTAGCATAAATAAATGTTTAAAGGCTTATTTGATCAATAAAATAAACTTTGGCGGAGATAATTGCATGACTTATGTGATCTATTTCATTTGATTGCATTTCTAAGAAAAGATTGCTACTGATAGTGATTCTTTGGATAAATTTGGTAACAGGTATCTTGTACCCCTCTCCAAAGCCTTGTAACTTCTTAGTGTTATGCTCCACAATTCAGATAAACTTTTCCAAAAATAATACCAATGTGTTTAAAAGATAGGACAATAGGTGTTATGTTTAGGTACCCATATTATGCTTAGGAAAAGAGCAGTGTGGTGGCCTGATGTGGTGGCCTAGTGGTGAATACATGCATCTTCCATTCTGATAGTTGATACCATAGATCAATCCTAGAGGGCAGCATATGTTTTTCTCTCAGGGCATAAAGAGAAAAGATCTGCTGTGAACTCCACATAGGTGTCAGGAAGGGCATCTGACCAGTAAATTCAGTCACCCCAATTCTACCCCAAATTAAGGGGTTACTGAGGTGTAAAAAGAAAAAAAAAACATGCTTAGGAAAAATCCCAGAACATTTCACTGTTCTCATATGAGTCCTATATATAGATCAGAAATCCACAGTATGGCAGAACATGGAAGAAAATACTGGATCCACATTGGAGAAAGGAGGCTATATGTTCTCCCTTTACTTATTTAATCTTTAGGCTGAATTTATATTAAGGGAAGCTGGTTGAGGGTTGTTTTAAAATTGGAGGAAGAAACATCAATAAACTGCACTGTGCAGTTTATTGATGTTACTCTGATTACTGAAAATGCAAAGGATTTGCAAGTTCTAGTAGTAAAAGTGCAGAAAAAAAAGTGAAAATGGGATTTAAATTAAATACAAAGTACTGTAAATAAAACTAATAATACAGGTACAACAACCAGCCTTAGAGGTGATAATGAAGATATCAAAGTGATAGATAGCTTCTATCTTTTAGGACCAATCATCAATAGTAAAAGAACAAGCAGGTAAGAAATTCACTAGCACGTGATATATTCAGATCAGTTGTGGGATTCCACATTTTTTTCCTACTGGTTCTATGAGAGCGCACTTTATACATGCACGCAGCACTCAAAAGCCGCCCTCTTTGTTAGCACTAGTGAGGTGAGTTGTTTTTTAGCTCAGCTAAGGCACGGCAATCCGCTGAGCTAAAAAACAAGGGAATATAGGACAGGAAAGGGTGGGGGTGGGTGGGCAGGGCCAGAGAGAGATGGTATTTGTTGGTTCTCTGAACTACTCAACATTTCTGCTACTGGTATGCCAGAACAAGTCCAAACTGGCTGAATACCACCTCTGATTCAGATGCCATGATGTGTTTATACCCCAAAGATCTGAACAGTGCAAGCAATGGTGTTATCTGTGAACACTATGGAATTAGAAAGTTGGATTATGAAGAAGCAAGTTAGAAAAAAGCATCAACACTTTTGCATTTTGGTGTTGGAGAAGGCTTCTGAGAATGTCATGGACAGCCAAGCAAACAAATGAACCATTGAACACAAAATTCTCACTTGAGATAAATATGATCATGTTCAAATATCCCTACTGTGAACATGTTATAACAAAGGCAAAGGATCTAATGCTGGGAAATAAAAGAAGAGGATGACCATCAGTAAGATGGATGGTCTTGGTTACAATAGCAATGAGTACATCATTGAAAGACCTAAAGCAGGGCTGTCAAACTTCTGGCTCCCGGGCTGGATGCATCATGCATTGGCCACGATACACCAGGTTTAGCGAAGGGGGAAAAAGTCCCAATATGTATGTGATGCTGCCGTGACAATGTGAGTTTGACACCCCTGACCTAAAGGACAAGGTTAAGGATAGATTGTCAGGGAGAAAATCAATTTATAGTATATGATCACTAAGACTCAACATCAACTTCATGGCACATTATCAATCCATCAATACCTTGAGAGAAATATAGAAGGTATGGAAATGTTCCATTTGATCATAATTCTGTATTTATGCTTGTGCATAGAAGATTCCATATAGATTATATATAATAAATTATTATACAGGTAGTCCTTGACTTATGACCACAATTGAGCCCAAAATGTATGTTGCTAAATGAAACATTTGTTAAGTGAGTTTTGCCCCATTTTATGACTTTTCTTGCCACAGGACACTGCAACCTAATAAACATGAATCAGGTACCAAGCATCTGAATTTTGATCATTTGACCATGGGGATCCTGCAACAGTTGTAAATATGAAAAATGGTCATAAGTCACTTTTTTCAGTCAGGTTGCAACTTTGAATGGTCACTAAGTGAACTGTTGTAAGCTGTGGACTCCCTGTACTGTCTTCTTCCTAGACTTTTGTATCCATGAAATAACCAAACACATATTCAGCAACACATAAACCTAAAAAACAGATTGTCATCCACCAGGTAAAATTTCCATGGCAAAAGTAAAGTAGATAATGACACATTAAAAGTAAATAGCCACATGTAATGTTATTTTTTTTCTGTAGTTCTTTTATTGATGTTCTGTGAAAACAACAGTAAATGTGAAAGACAACAGCTTGACATTTAATAATTTCTGTGGAATGGAGGAGAGTAGAAGCAATATCCAAGATATCCATAAATGTTACCATGATAGCAGTGTGACTGACAGGACTATTTATTTGTTCAGAATTATGTTTGAAATATTGTCTTTTTTTCTTCATTTGATATGTTCTTAATGTCTTAATGGCTATTCAAACAAAATGTTATTTCAAGAAATTAGCCCCTTTTTATCCATTCTGTTATACCTATATTGCTTGACTTTGATGCTCATATTATCCCCAATTAATCATTACTTTTCTGCAATGAGATAAAAGATTAATGTGGAAGGAGTCAACTTTAGTGTACCTTGGTTTTACATTACAAAAAGCTGTCACTACTTCATCTCATGGTGAGATAATTGTTGAACTAAAAACAAGAATGAAAAATCCTAAAGAAAAAGAAGAAGACTCATCTCTGCATATTTCCCTATCCTTCTAGAATTTGTTTTTCAATCCACCTGAAAATGGTCTCCTTACAACTGAAAGTGGGGAGGTACTTCTGAAATTAATCTAGAAACATTTCCCCCCATAAAAACCTTGTCAGAACCAAGCATTTATATCAGAGAAAAGGAAGATTCGTTCTGAGTATAAGGTAAAGGTAAAGGTTCCCCTTGCACATGCGTGCTAGTCGTTTCTGCCTCTAGGGAGCGGTGCTCATCTCTGTTACAAAGCTGAAGAGCCAGCGCTGTTCGAAGACATCACCGTGGTCATGTGGCCGGCATGACTAAATGTCAAAGGCGCCCGGAACACTGTTATCTTCTCACCAAGTGGTCTCTATTTTTCTACTTGCATTTTTACATGCTTTTGAACTGCTAGGTTGGCAGAAGCTGGGACAAGTAGCAGGAACTCACTCCGTTATGCAGTGCTAGGGATTCGAACTGCTGATCTTTCTGATCAAAAAGCTCAGCATCTAAAATGACTCCAGTTGATGATTGCCAGTCTGTGTTGTATTTTGCTGAAACCCTGAGAACAGCTGACAAAACAGAACAGCCATATGTCCTATTTTTAGAGGGCAATTTACTATTTGAAGCACTGTTATGAGAAAATCTAACTTCTGAAGGCATCTGCTGTCTTGAGGATTCTTTGGTCTAAACTGATTTTTTTAAAATCAAGAACAAAACAGAAAGAGAGTTCAGGAACCTTGAAGGTAATCAGCAAAAACAAGAAGCTGGAAAGAAGAGAGAGTACTGGCTGCAGTTTTCTCCTCTGTATTTGATTTGTATTTTTTTTTCTATTTAACTTATAAAAACTATTTACAACTATACATCCAAATTAACATATGCAAATATTATGCAAAGAAGTATAAATCTGAATCACTTTGGGGAATGCATTTTCTTTTTGCAGACATGTGAAATGGCCACTTTATATTCAAAGTATGTGTTCTGTTGCATCTTGAGACAAATTGGGGTTTTGGGAATGAGGACATCAGCTTGCAAGTATAGAAAGCATAAACAATTGCAGAATGCAGAAGTAACTAAATATCTCATTATGTGGCATACTGTATTCTATAGTACGCTTCAGACACACAGACACACATACATACACAAATAATATATAGGTATCGGTATGTAACCATGTGAGTTTCTATCTGCCTGTTGGTTTGATTCATTATTCACAAATTGATTCACTACATGAGGAATTCAATGTAGATTTATTCTGTACCACTATCCAACAAAGCACTTGCTGTAAGTTAATTTTGTGTGACAATGTGGAGAATCAGATGATGGTGATTATGGCCAGGATCAATCTTCAAAAGACAAGGAAGCCAACATATGAAATAACTTGTGAAGAAATTATTTGTACAATAAAACCATAGTGTTAGAAAAGGCCTTTTAGACCACTGGATCTAGCCCCCACGCTCATTACAAATTTGAGCATCCCAGACAAGTGCTCATATACATTCTATTTAAGCACATCCATGGAAGGGATCACCTTTCCTTCACCTTTCTGGTTCCACTATCGTAGACTAAGAGCTATATATAGCAAGAATTGACTTCTATGTGACATCCTTTCAAATGTCTGGAAACTCCACTAATATCTTCAGTGTTGTACTTAAGGCTGCACATAGCCATCTTTAACCTCTTGTGCCCCACTATCTAATTCAAGAAACCACTTTTTTTTTTAAAAAAGTATCTCTTACATGTTTAATTTTGATGGATAAATATTCTAGATTTTGAATGTGTGATTTCAGAAACTGCTGGGGAGCGGCAAATCATTTTTATGCTTGCTGTTTAAAGACAAACAACACTTTTATGCTTGTTGTTTAAAGATGAACTAATGTGCATTTGTGATCAAAATGGCACCATGCAAGTAGGGGAAGTATGAACAGTTTCAAGAAACTTCCAACAGATTTGGGAGGAGAAATAACTGTGAGGGAAAATATAATGCAACAGATCCTATTTATTGGATCCAGATATTATGCTCACTTCCTAGGTCGAGCCTGTCATGGACAAAGAAGCAAACCCCAATTCTCTCTGAGTAACATGTTTTATTCATATCTGATTAAAAGTGGATCCTCCCATAAAGCTGGGAAGGAGCCACATACAATATTTCAGCAAGTACTTATATTTTATTTGGTTGCGTTAAGTAAGCTGATAATGCAAGAGCAGATAAAGAGCAGAATTATAAAAAAATATCAGTATCACTTCCTCTAATCATTGAGCATAAGCAGTTTTAACAAACATTATTTTCTAAATAGGCAAGAGCAATTTCCTTCTAAGCAGTTTGTGCTGATTCTCCATCAAACTCTGTCACAGTTCCAAATTCTGTTACCATCTTTGCACTTATGTCCTAATTCACAGAATTCAACATAAAGAACTCATCTATGTTAAATTCTGATTAACAGAGAATGCTGGATAAGAGTTGGGGAAGGCAAGAAGAATGAAATGGGCTTTTATGGAAGAAATCATGACTGTCTGACAGAAGCAATCTGTATTATAATTAGAAGTGGTATTCATCGATTCTGACCAGTTCTGGAGAACCGGTAGTGGAAATTTTGAGTAGTTTGGAGAACCAGCAAATCCCACCTCTGACTGGAGATTTTACAGTATCCTTCCCCTGCCATGCCCACCAAGCCATGCCCACAGAACCGGTAGTAAAATTTTTTGAATTCCACCACTGATTAAATAGTTTGTTGCATGCTGTCCTTGAGTGCCCCCAGTTTCTATTTTAATCAATATTTAGTAAGGTTTTATTATGAAAATCCTTCTAGGGCAAATATGCATAATGTACCATACATACAACTTTATTCCTTTGGCTTCTTTAGCAGTATTTTGACACTCCAGTATGGATATCTGCTCCACACAATTGAGGTTGAGATGTCCTCTGGTTGACAGGCTTATGGAACTTCACTCAGAGGAACCTCTTAAAAATAATAACGAACTTGTCAGCTAAAATAGTAGCTATTTGTTATTTTATACCATGGGCTTTGAAGCTCTGCACAGTATCATGTATAGTTAAGAATGAGCAGGTCATAACAGCAATGTAAAACCAAAATGACTTTACAGTTCCTTTTGCTGTAGTAAATAAATAATATTTTTTTTTATTTCATTCTTTACCGTATCTTTTTAGAAGTGACTTTGGCTCTCATAAAAGGTTTCTGAGTTGACAGCAGGGAAGATTGAAATTCTCAATTTATCCACCGAGCAGATAGAGTTGAGCAGAGACAATAATCCTTCAATATACCACAGCCCTGACAAGAAGTGACCATTTCTAAGGATAAGAGAGAGAGATGTAGGCAATGTCTCTGTTCAGTCCTTCACTTCTCTTCTGAGATTGCTAATAAAAGTAGAAAATAATGTCAGTTGTACCAGTATTTTTTTTTAAAGCTACGGGTAAAGAGAATGGATGCCATGCCCCATTGTAGTTTAGCTACCAGTACAATCAATCACATTTTCAACAGGGATAACCTGCAAGCAAGAACCATGGTCAACATAAATAAGACCATAAATTTTAATCTGCTGCCTGGATGCTTCTAAACTTGCGAGCTGCCAATGTGAAAACAACAGATTTTGTTGTTCCTGCATTAAAAACAAAATGTGGCTATTCTTGTCCTAGGAATATCTCTCCCTTCTACTTTGATTAAAACTGCCTTAATTATTGAACTATTTTGCTTTGGTGAAAAGATCAGGAGAGCCAAAAAGGAAACAATAAACCAAAAATCATCTAGTCAAGTGAAACAATCTTTGCCTTTGGATTGAAAAAAAAAAACATGCTAAATTAAATCAAGGGTCTGTCTATTTAGCATTCTGTCTTTTTTCTGTATTATTTATCCACAATGCTCAATCAGAGAGGTGGTATTCAGCAGGTTCTGACCAGTTCTGGAGAACAGGTAGTTGAAATTTTTAGTAGTTCGGAGAACAGGCAAATAGTACCTCTGACTGGTCCCGCCCCCATCTATTTTCTGCCTCTTGAGTCCTAGCTGATTGGCTGGGTCTTCTTTTGTTGCCCTGCACAGCAGAACAGAGCTGGAAAGCAGGTTAGTGGGTGGGGAAGGAATGGGGATTTTGCAGTAACCTTCCCCTGGAGTGAGGTGGGAATGGGGATTTTGCAATATCCTTCCCCTACCATGCCCACCAAACCATGCCATGTCATGCCCACCAAGCCTTGCCCACAGAACCGGTAGTAAAAGTTTTTGAAGCCCACCACTGATCAATCAGCATATGAATGTAGTATAAAGGGTACCATGAATTAAAACTAAAGCATTTTGCTTTTAATTTGGCTGGAAAGTGTCTTCTTTCGGGTATCCCTTGAAAAGGGCTAGTGTGTGTGTGTGTGTGTGTGTGTGTGTGTGTGTGTGTGTGTGTGTGTGTGTGTAATATCAATTGCTGTAGAACACAACCTAGGTCAATTTTTCCAAACTGATTTCACCAGATATTTTTGAAATTAAAGTTCCTGACTTTTTAGTCAATATGATTAAAGTCTGATAATTCTGGGATTAATGGTCCCAAGGAATCAGGAAATCATCAGATTAACAAAGCTATTCTGATTATTAGATCTTATCTAAATTTGGATCTGAAATAAAGGTACTTTATGTAATTAATTAATATAGCTATATCGGAGTAGGCTTTATATAACCATGTGAAAGTTGGGCTTCTTTAGATTGTCTCATACCAGAGGTAAATTGGTGCAAAAGCCATCTTTTCTTTTAAAACCAAATTTACAGAGAATCCTATAGGTAAGAAAGATAGAAAGAAGACAAATACAGCATGCTTGCTTGCAATAGAAAGTCTCCACTAAGAGCACTAAATGTAATGGAGCCACAACTCTGAATGAACTAAACTAATTCCTCAGTCCTGAAGAGAAAGCTTAAAGGTCTTAAAAGTGATCCTTCCAATTTAGAAAATGAAATTTCTAGTCCAATACAGCTGAAACTCAAGAGTTAAGTTCTTCATCTGCAGAAGAGTTCGTTCTTTAGCTTATCAGAAACCTATAAAACTAAAATAATTGAAAGCAACATATATGAAAGCTTTCCCCAGTTTTGGATTTGAACACATTTAGAAGTTACAAGGAAAACCAACTAGATGATATACAGTATATGAAGCCATTTCCATTCAAATGAAGCAAACCGCTAAGAGACTGGTGGTGTGTTTCAGTGATGTGTGAAATTATGTACACCGCTAGGAAAGCAGAGGTTTCTGTTGAAAGGGTTATTAATTGTAAAAGTCATCCAAACTGCTCATCATGCAGGCTGATAAGGATAAGCTAGTTGAACGAGTTAACAGTATAGAAAACCAGCTGCACTCAAATAAGCAATTGTCTCAGCAATTATGGTGACAGGCACATGGTCCATGACAATATGCTGAAAATGACATATGCTCTCTGGGCTGATTCCAGCTCATCAAACCATGTTCATTCTAAATTAAATAATAGACCACAGAGCTTAAACTGGGAAATTCCAGGCCTCAAACCTATCTAACTCAAAATGCTCATCCTGACTACTTGTTTTCTCATTACTCTTGTAGCTTGCCTGCTGCCACTTTCTGTCATTAATGATTGCATCCTTGGGAACATATTGTGCTAAGGCATTTCTTTATTATATGCACCATCTTAGGGTTTAAGACATTAGTGGACATTTTTTTTATTTTTCCAATTCTGGTAAGCCTGTTTATGTAGCAGTTTCCCAAAGCAACTGGGCTTTGTTTTTGTTTGAAGGCATTTTGCTTCTCAGCCAAGAGACATGGATGAGAAGCGAAACATCTTCAAGCAGAAACAAAGAAAGTCCAGTTGCTTTTTGAAAAAGCACCTTTGGAACAATCATGACCTGGATGACCGAGAATCTCCATAGACATTTACCACTTATATTATTATATGCTCCCCTGCTCCCCACACATACATAGCAAGAGTTCTACAGGTGTTTATTCAAACTCCCCAAACAGGTCCTCAGAGAGCATTTATGTTGCACAGGTCTGGATTCCACGCTCAGTACAGCAAGAGTCATAGGGTAACACACAAGTCCAATGGGCACACACAAAGTCCAGGAAAGCAGTCCAGGAGTCAAACAGTCCAGAATACATAGCATCAACACACAAGGCACAGAACTGGGCACATTGTTCCAGCAACGCTCAAGTCCTCAGGGTAGAGTTAAGTAGGCAATGCCAGTACAACCTTTCATGAGAAGCTAGTTTGCCTCCTCATGAGCAGTCTACTGACCGGTGTTGTGCCTGTCTCCTCTCTGCATGTCCTAAGATCAGGACAAAGTGTGGACTTCATTCCCTCCTGGTTGCTAACAGGCAGCAGTTGCTCTTAGTCCTTATCTGGAGCCTCCTGACCAACTGGCTGTAATTGTGGCTCACCTCCCTCAGCCTGTTGCTAGTCTAATGACCCAGCTAAGGCTGCTCCATCAGGCTAGCATTCCCAGAGTCCCAATCCTAACCAATACTCAGCTCCACACTTTCTTCTGCAGACTCAAATTTACCCTCCTCTTCTGAACCCACATATGGAGACAGGTTGAAGGGTGAATCCAAGACACATTATCCATTTTGCCTATTTCTTCACCTCCAACTGACAAAAAACAAATCATGTGGCTAATACTTGCTACCACAGTTTTGGGGGACATGAGAAAAGAGGGTTCTGGGTCATAAATGGAAGCTGCCCCTTGACTTGTAAGGCAATGGAAGTTAGTCCAATGGGCAACTTCACCTGCCTATTTCTACCTTTCACTTTTCTTGTGGCCATCAACTTGCTTTTCTTTCTTTGCCTTCTTTGCTCTTCTTTGCCCTTCATGCTGTTCCAGTTCTTTCAGCAATTAGCAGCAGCCAGCGTGCCTCCCTCTCTTCTCATGTCAGCACCCATCCTTGGTTGCTGCTTCATCTTCTTCCCTCTGTGCTTCTCCAGCAGAGTCCAGCCTTCTTTTGCAGAGCTGTGCAAAAGTGACCTTTCAAAATTCTTCGTCTAATTGGAAACGGTTCCCAGATTTCTCAAGGGAAAGGAAAAATAAAAAATAAAAAGCTCCAACAATTCATTAAAGCTTTCCCTTTAGTGGCGGTGGTAGCACTGAACTCCAAAAGGTAGAATCAGTCCTTGGGGGTTTAATGGAGATGTGGGAATTAAAGGAAACTGCAGTCTGCTAAAGAGGTCTTTGGTGAAAGGAATGATATTCACTCATACCAGCATTAATCTTCATTCTTCATCACAGTCATCTTCCTCTTCTCTCACTTGTAAGCCCTTCCATTCCTCTTCAGCTATTTTTCTCTCTCCTCTGTGTTCCAAAGTGCCTTTTCTGGATGACCTGGATGACTGAGAAACTCCATAGAGATTCTCACCTGTGAGTCACATTATTTCTATGTTGCCCTTATTTAAAGTGACCCCAGAAAATAAGTTCTGCACCATCAGTTAACTCAGGAAAAAGCTGGTAATCACAAAACACATCAACATTTTTTTAAATTTAGGAACTGTGCTTTATCAAAGTTTGATCACTCCTATGTTGCAAAAAACCCTAGTTTGTTTGTAAGTAGTTTATTAGCAAGGCTGAGGATTCCATAGTCATTTACTTATTATCAAGACTTAATTGGAATAACTTGTTTCAATATTTTTTAAAAAAATCATTTTATTTTACTTCCTCTTATGCAGTTTTGCAGCTTTTAGTATAGCTGGCAATTATCTCAAATAGCCTGGAAGGCATATATAGCTATTGAGAAATTGGCATTGTTAGTTAAAGGATGCCTGATAGGAATTATATTCAAAAGATAACATTAGAACAGTCTCTGAAAACCTCCATTTTTCTTGTACCTTCACATTTCCTTTGGATTTTGTCCATTGTAAAATTGGAATCAACAACCTGATTCTCTTCACTATAAATCAAGATAATAAAAGGCATCAAGAAGATGCCTGCATTCGGGCTTAAAGCCACTGCAAGTAAGGGATATGCCAATGGAAGTTCCCTGCAGGTGAGGGAAAATTAAACACAGCAAGACTTCTTCTGCCTTCATCAGTGGAAGTGAGGGCATGTTTTTTTTTGCCTCTGACAATCATTAGGTTTTGTGACACATCCTGGAAGTGATGATCATTTTTAACAAGCAGTTTTGAAATGTTTCTGTTTACAGTTTGAGTCGATAGGTCACTGATTTTTTTTAAGATGATCAATTTGTAAACCCCTATTTATTCCCGCTGGCTCAGAAGAGAAAAAAGAATCAGGGCTTGTTGGCATCACATAAATCAGAACTGGGGAACTATGACCCTTTTATGAATTGTGGACTTCAACTCCCAGAATTCCTAAGCCAGCATGATTAAATCCACATGTCACAAAAGGACCAAATGGTTGTCCAAGCTCTTCTTAAAAACCTTAATTGTTGGAGTACCCACAACTTCTGGAAGCATATACTGACAATATGAAGACAAATGTGATAATTTGTGGCTATTCATAAAGCCATGATGATGGTACTATAAGCATTCTTGGATATTTTTAAGGGAAAAAATAGTTTCAGTTGAATAAGGATTGCATTTATACAGTGTTTAGAACCATGAGTGTATTGAAGACAAGCATGAAACTTTCACAAATTGATCATACTCTCTCTCTCTCTCTGGACTTTTTACAGTACATATTCAAGTCTCCAAAAAGAAAAGGTTTTTTTTAAAAAATAAATTGCTCATTGAGATGGCTATGACATAATTAGAGATTGAAAGCTGTCATCTGTCACTTTCTGTGTATGTAGCTATATATGTAATAGATCTGTGAAGATGTGACTTTAATTCAATTCGCTGAATCAGTTTGATAAATCAGATTTATTTCATTCAATCCATTAAACAACCAAATCAATTTGATTTTAATGAATTAATTTGTATGTAGGATTTGATTTCTAAAATCCATTTTGGACAAAACGTCAATTCTGATGAAACAAGGATGAAAGCCTGCATTAACTGTGTCGAGACACTTAGGTTGTAAAGTAAAATGAGAAACAGAAACAACGGCTGGCATTACCAGATAAAAAGTGAAGCAGTTACACTACAAAGCACATCAATCTGACTTTGAACTTTCCGGCTACAGCTGCCAGAAAATGGTAGAAAACTAGACTTCAGCCATTTAACCCAGAAGCTCATCTCCATTTGATTGACACAGACTGCAAAAGCCACACCAGCATGTAGTATTGAACCCAAAGGTTTAATAGTTCAAATCACAATGACTCTTGCTGTCAGACAAGGAGGGTCATCTTGGAGTGAATGTATTTTTAGTATTATCATTTGCTCCTCCATATAGGCCGGTCTCATTCACACACTCTTATTCTGAGCTGAAGTCAAAGTATTTTATTTCAGCTGTTGACCTGCCTTATTCTGAACAATTGCGGTACGATATTCATTCCAAAAATACATTATATAGCTGATCTGACCTAATGGTTTCCTTATTTCATGGGAAAAAATAAACTAAAATAATCTCTTATACCTCTGCCTCAACCCCCTTGAAGATCATTTCCACTATATTAAGGAAGTTTCATCGTTTCTTATAAATAGAAAAGCAGAAAAGCTCTTAAACCTTTTAGTCTGGAATTTATCACAGGTAAATCACACAAAAGAAGCTACTGCCACTGAAATTTCATTACTCCCCCCCTAAATAAATGGTTATAGGCATTATCTATTCAAAGGAGTTTATTTTTTAAAATAATATTTTACCACATTTTATGACGCATAGCAGAGTTAATGTTATCATAAAAAATAAAGCTACTTGCAAATTTCATCCTATTTTCCTAGGAAAGAATATAATTTTTCCAAACATCATCATTCATATCTTTCAAAGCCAGATTGTGGGAGAATGGGTTCTATATTACTCAAACTTGATCCAGATTCCAACATCAAGTCTCTCTGATGACTGACCTGAACTAGATCAATCCCTTTTTGGAAGTTCAGATTGTTCTCCAAACAAAATTTAGTGGACTTGGCATCACCATATAAATATTGTCTTTTACAACTGATCAGAAAACAGGAAAAATGAGATGTTTTCTCTATTTTTGTCAACCTCAAGAATATCTGAAATATTTATGTGTTTAAATGGATAGTAAAATTTAAATTATACTGTTGATCACATCAACCTATTGATCAAATGCTGAACATATAGGTATATTTTCCACAGCATTCGAAGGAGGATTGTACTTTTTAATTTTCCACTGTATTCTCTAACAGTCCTGGAATTCAGAGATATATTTACCTACTGCTTTCTAAAGACAATAACATTGTGAAAACATTAGATTTAGCTGAATTACTAACTAAAACAGTAGGATTTATCCTGGACTTTTAAAAATACACTTTTGCACTTTACTTACTTTTTTTGAATCAGCACCATCCATCTTTTTGATCTTGCCTGGTTCATTTTGAGAAGAGTTGCTTGTGGCACATCATTCCAATATCAACATGACCCTTAACTGAAAAAACTGTTGGTGTTTTCTATAATGAGACATAGGGCAGCTTTGTAGCATGAAGTCTACATATATTCTACTATGTCTTCTTTCAGAGAACATTTCAAAGACTGGAGAACTGATGATAGCCTCTACATTTAATCTAGTCTGGTATACAAATGAATACTTTTAATACTTTAGAATTCAGCAAAATTATGATACCTTTTATCCATTTTAAACTGGGCAATCTTTTATAGTCCTTTCCAACCATTGAATAATATATATTAATTGCTTAAAATATTGCTTTATATTTTTTCTTCTCAGAAGCAGGATTTTACTGTAATATGATATCATAAATTTGGCTTCACATAATCCCCATGAGGCAAGCAATTTAGGATATATTCAAGAAATATTAGAACCTAAGTGAGTAGATTTGCATAAAACATGAGGAGGAAAGTTACTCCTATTTGTAATAGTAAATCAAAATCTTAGTAATATTATCCATTCCAAACATCCTCTAAATGGCTTATAATGTTACTATTTAATACTCCTTCTTAAATACTTTTTATTGCTTTCTGTATGTCTCCCCTAAAGAATAGGGTTAAGGATTAATGAAACCCATTTATACATCAATTTCTCATCCTTTGTTCACAGTTTATTAGTGCTTAGTTTACAGAGTTGTGTGATGGAAAACTGTACACTAGCCTGAATGATCTTTGGGGATATATATATGCTTAATATATTTTAATATAATATTAGCATATTTGTAGGGTAAAAAAGGTTGCCTATTCATCAGACTGGATCACCAAAAGCAAATAAAGTAAATTTCATTATCTTTAAATATCTAGAGAAGAGCATAGCCACAATTCCCGGCTCACAGAGCAAATTTAGTGAGATATGTGGAAGCAAGCCTGAGTAAGAACTAGACATTATACAGACATTAGAACCATCTGTCATTGGAAATTGTTTAGACATTACAGAGCTGCTTATTAGAGTTCATCAGAGATTCCAACTGGCAGGTGGTAAGCTTTATAAAAATTAAATGTGTAGTATTTACTTCTACTTTTCTTTGAAACTGCCTTGAAGACTAGAGAAAATAAATAGCTGCATGTTCTTTTGAACACTTGTTTCTACTTTTGCCATTTTATTCCTTGTCCCTAATAGCAAAGGCAGCTATTTTTTTTACATAGACTGTCTCTCAGGATGTTATATTTAATATGAACAGATGCACCCAGAACCACCCTTACATTTCTAGTAGAGCATATGGATATTATATGTAAGGTTATGCATGTGTTGTCAGTGTTTCAAGTAATGTACCCATTGAAAGCAGAACTCAGAGGCAGGTAGATTCCTCTAAGAACATGTTTATTGGATACATGATATCGGCACAGCCGGTGAAAACCAACTCTAAAAGTTTCCATGGTTTTCATCTAATTAAAAGCGCAAAAATCCTCCCTCCTAGGTGTTAACAGTCACATTGTCCAATGAATATAGCTGTCAGGCTCATCTCCTCCTTCAACAGTCATCTGTTACGATGACCTTGATTCCCACAGGAAAACTTTTTGTTTTGACTGTTAGCTGGGCTATCTACTTTCCACCCTTCCCTTCTTTCTTAGGCTTTGTGGCAACTTTGTGAGAGAGCACAAGATGGCTTCAGTCAAGTTTGCTTTATCGATAAGATGCATATCATGGTCCGAATTCCTGGTAACCAAGAATATCTGCTATGCAGCTCCATGTTATTTTGCAAACAGGCTGAATTAACACTTAAGATTACATTACTTAAAGTGCCATCCTAGAATAAATAACAAAAAAAAAAAATAGAGATCAGTGTTAGGTGATATTTTTTGTTCACCAAAACACTTTGGTTCAATCCATAGCTCCCGCCATAAGGCTGAAAAAAAAAAAAACCCATTGAGTTTACAGCTGCTGCCAGTTAAGTAACTAGTTCAGACAATACTGAACTAAATGAACTGGTGGTCTGATACAGTAATCCTGGAAACAGTTTTGCCTTCACACTAATTTCTCTCTGATACAATCAGGTTTCTTAAACAGCAGCATACCTTTAGTTGTATCAGCCACTAAATGAATAAAGGACAAATAGACTCAGCAAAGAAAATAATTTCTGACAGTATAACAAATGGAATGTAGACAGATTATAAATTTGCCGTGCAATTTTCTTGTTTTGGAAAAGAGAGAATACAGAGTGACATCAATATGGTCTTAGAAAGAAAATACAAGGTCCTAGATAATTCAGTAATATGGAACCATGATTATGATAAAAGTTGGCAGTCTTGGACAAAAGCCTTTGTGCTGGCTAAAAGTGTGATTTTAATAATTCATCCATTATATTGCTTTATTCTATTAGTGATCATGGGCACCTGTAATGGTGATTTCAGATTAATGTATATATCCGTAAGAAACAAGAATACTTAGATCAATTCTATGGTCTTGTACTTATTGGGATTTTTTCTGAGAAACCTACAATACTGTATTCTCCTTTAATATTAAAAATGTTAAGGTATTTGTGGTATTTTGTAAATCCAATCCTAAAGGTAGGTTGCTGTTTTTTCCCTCTGGTGTTGAATTTAATTCATAAGGCATCTCTTTTATGACATGATAGTCAAAATAATTTTGGTTCCTAAGAAAAGCATTAATTACAAAATCTTACATTGAATATTTCAATGTTTCAAATTTGTTCATAAATACTTTTCTTATTTTAAAATCTTTAATTTTAATTTTTCTTTTGTTCAGGAATAAAAATGTTCACCAACTGGGGTTTATTTGGACAGGTTCCAAAGAACCAATCTACTCAATGGTCTTCAATCTTTGCCATGGCCATATTCTCTCTTCTCCATGGAGAAGTTTTTTCTCACTCTGTTCTACCTCTCAGAATTATTTTTGGAAAACATTGGAAAAGAGAGTGCAAAGTATGTTACCTTGACCTCCTGGAAGAAATGATGGGTATAAATAAACAAATAACAAATAAATAAATTGTTAATTTCTTATGGAAAATGTATTGGTTGTTGAAAAATGTTGAACAGCTGTATAGATTTCCCATGTCTTCAGTTGCTTGCACTTTTTTTGTAACAATCTTCCATAAAATAACTGAAACAGTTCTATATAACAAAACAATAGGAAATAATAATCTTGCACTCTTTATTACACAGACATTTTGTGCACAGAATCCTTCAAGTTGTTCCCTCATCCTTATTGACCATCTGAAAAAAATATTCTCTTTGTAAAAATGTATAGAGTGCATTTGACAATATTTTTCAAGCTTACTCAATGCTCGTTATCATTTTTTTGTAGAATTTTAGAAAGCAAGCTACCTATTCCTGTCAGCGCTACATTTCATACAGGCTATATATTTATTTATTTACAACCTCTACACATGTAATGTTAATGCTGACATTTCTTCCTTAGAACTGTCACATTCTAATCCATTCTTTATACATCAATAACATTATTCTATCTCCTCATTTTCATAGAAGTGGATTTTCTGCTTCCCTATATTTTCATTACTGAGAGACATCTCTTATTGAGAAGTTTGATTGCCAAGAATGTGTCAATAATATTTTACAATGTTTGCAGTCAATATGACAAAATTAATTGGTTCATTTGAGCAGCTGCCAAGGGAATGTTAGACAAACAACAAACTAAAAGTATTGGGGGAGGAGACAAAGGGAGAAAATAGCTTGAAACTCTAGCTTACTATTGTTTTTAGAAACCATTTAGAAATATGAATGTATTTTTCCTATGGAAGAGGGATAATGTGAGTCCTAAAAAAATACTCAGTGGAATAACAGTTGTGTCCATGTACCTAAAAGCAAATTGTTTTGAATCTACAGAAATATATGTTCACAGTTATGTAGATGGACCATTGTGACATATAATAATACAGTGACAGAGCCAAACTATTTCCAGATTTAAAAGTAGTTCTGAGGTAATTTTTATTGTACCTGGATATCATTAGTTCATCAAGTTCAAAAGACAATTCCAATTTGCAATCCAGCTAGAGAACAATAAATATATTCTCTGGATGAAGAAAGAACAAAGAAGATCATGGCTATTTTGGAAACATGAAGGAATGAACATAAATTATCTTATTTTATTTTATTTTGTCAAGTGATTATAAGATAACAGGTATAAGTATAAACATAGTTATGAATACATGAAATGGATACATATAAGAAAAAAAAACAGTAGGATAGGGACAGTAGACAAGTTGGTGCGCTTATACATGCCCCCTATAGACCTCTTAGGAAAGGGGTGAGGTTAATAGTAGACAGTCTAAGGTTAAAGTTTTTGGGGAAAGAAACCACAGAGTCAGATAGAATATTCCAGACATTGACCACTCTGTTGCTAAAGTCGTATTTCCTGCAATCAAGTTTGGTGCGGGTTACCTTGAGTTTGTATCTATTGTGTGCTTTTGTATTGTTATGGTTGAAGCTGAAGTATTCATTGACAGGTAGGACACTGCAATATATAATTTTATGTACTACACTTAGATTGGACTGAAGGCGGCATAGTTCTAGGTTGTCTAGGTCTAAAATTTCAAGTCTGGTGGCATAAGGTATTCTGCAACGAGTAGAGGAGTGGAGAACTCTTCTTGTGAAATATTTCTGGACTTTTTCAACTGTATTAATATCAGATACATAATGCAGGTTCCAGACTGATGAGCTGTATTCAAATATTGGTCTAGCAAATGTTTTGTATGCTCTAGTTAGTAGTGTGATATTGATGGAGAAAAAGCTATGCAGGATTAGGTTAACAACTCAATGCCTTTTTGGATATGTAGTTACAGTGGGCTATAGCACTTAGATTATTAGAGATGAGTACTCCAAGGTCTGTGACAAAGTTTGGATCATCAACAAGGTCTTGACTATTCAGCTTGCATTTTATTTTCTGATTTTTTTTGCCAATATGTAAGACAGAGCATTTATTTGTTGAGATTTGAAGGTGCCATTTGTTTGACCATTCTGATACATAGTCAAGATCTTTTTGAAGGGTAGCAGTATTGTCTGTGGTATTGAACAGCTTTACATCATCAGCGAAGAGAACGCAGTTGCTCTTAATATGATCACAGAGATCATTTATGTAGAGTATGAAGAGGGTTGATTCTAGAACACTGCCTTGGGGGACACCACTATTGACAGGTACAGAATTTGATAACACTGCCAATTTTGACCATTTGTTGTCCGTTTGACAGGAATGCTTCTATCCAGTTATGCATTTGTCCAGAGATACCATAAGATTTTAGTTTTAGGAGTAGTTTGTCGTGTACCCCTGAATCAAAGGCTTTTCAGAAGTCTATGTAAGTTGCGTCTATTGCTTTGCCCTGATAAAGTTGTGTAGTCCATATGTTTTTGTAGTGTATGAGTTGCAGATTACAGGATAGTTTTTTTTCTGAAACCAAATTGTTTATTAGAGAGTAGGTTGTTTGTCTCTAAGTGGAGGATAATGGATTGATTAATTGATTCCATGGCTTTACAGGTGACACAGCATAAAGAGATTGGTCTGTAATTTTCAACTAGGCTGGGGTCTCCCTTTTTGAAGATGGTGATGACCATGGCTTGTGACCATAGTTTTGCAAGGAGCTGGTCCTGAAACATTTTTCAAAGATTATGCTTAGAGGTTTGGCTATGGCAGTGGATAGCTTTTTTAAGAAGTAGGCACATATTCCGTCCGGGCCAATAGATAGAGATGGTTTTAGATTGAGTAGTGTTTTTTCAACATAGTCTTCTGTAAAATCAATATGTATTAGATCATTGTAGTTGTCTGTGGTTCGACTAGAAAATACTGGGCATGATCCATCGCTGTTTACAAATACTGACCCAAAGAATGTGTTAAAGAGGTTGGCTTTAATGGTGTCGTCATTGCAGTCTTTACCATTTGGTTCTTTCAGGGGTGGGATGGACCTTGAATCTTTTAGTTTGTTGTTTACAAAATTGCAGAAGCATGGGTGGAATTGGTGCATAGAAGGTTTTCCTCTTGTTTAATGTGGTAATTGGTGCATTCAGTCTTTATCTGGGTGGCATAAATTTTTGTATTGGTTTTTGAAGTTGGCAATATGATCAGATTTGTTTTTCCACCAGAGTGATCTCTTTTTGAATTGAAGCTTCCTTATTGTTATGGGTAATCTGTTTTTTCTGGTTTGGGCAGTTGTTATTGGTACATA
Source organism: Bungarus multicinctus (assembly GCA_023653725.1). Lineage (NCBI taxonomy): Eukaryota > Metazoa > Chordata > Lepidosauria > Squamata > Elapidae > Bungarus > Bungarus multicinctus. Next base: position 39,553,458 of record CM042846.1, on the reverse strand, counting down.
TAGTTTGATGACTCTTTTGACTTCAAGTAAAAATATGTTGTAATGGTCTTCAACAGTATTGCATCCAGTGAATAGAGATTGCCAATCAAGGGATGTGAGGTCATTGTCTATAAAACCATAGTTGCCTTTTTTGAAGTTATAATTGGGGATCCCGTCATTATGATGATTTTGTGTGACGTATGTTGAGACAAAAGTCAGTCATGTTGTGGTCACTGTTGGAAAAGGGTTCTTTAATTTGTAATCCGTAATCTTGCTCTAAAGTAGGTTCAGGAGTATTTTTCTTTAATCCTGCTTTGTTTTTCAGAGTTCTGATCTCAGTAGTGGCACCATAATAGGCTCACCAAAAAGGGAAGAAAAGCATTCATTGGTGAGGAAAGGAGGAGTAATGGATTTTGTGATTGACAAAGATTAGAGTGAACCCCTCCATTAACTACCACTGGATGCACCAATCATAGCTTTAGGATAGGGGAATAAAAAAAACATGCATATTGAAATGGATTCTGTTCTTACCATTTATTCTTATTTCTCAATCTCCTTAAGGTGGGAGCAAGTTAACTGGCTGAACAACCAATTTATTTTTCAGAAAATGCCAGTAACTAAACACAGCTGCCATTCTCCTAAGTCAGCGACAGTATGTTCAGGAAGGAATCACATATAATCCTCCCCCTCCACCATTCCTTCCACTTTTTCCATCATCAAAATCTTTTCTAGAGACTGAAGTCTTTTCATAATGTGTTCAGAGTTGGATAATTTGAGCTTGGTCATTTGTGCCATGTTTGAAAACTCTAAGTTGAGGCCATTTTTTTTCCTTAGCTTCCTTAGGTACACTAGATACACCAAAATTCAAACACTCCTTTTATCCTGCTTCTTCAAAGTTCAACTTTCACTTCCATGGTGTTACACAAATGTTTCCAAAATTGGCCAAGCATATTTTTTTAAATCAAACAAGCTCTTCTATGTCCAAACAAGTGTTTAAAGGAGCACAGCTTTATAAATCTTGCATTAATTTCTATATCACTTATTTTAGAAAGACTAGATCTCTTCTTATAACAGGATAATTTACTTTCCTCATTCTGGTGAATAACTAGAAAACATAACAAGCATTTCAATTTTTAATGCCATATTATAGGGCAGCCCAGCTCTATTTTCTGATTCCTTTTCCTAATCAGAGGAATTATCAGTCTGTTTTATTCCAGGAACAAATTATTGGAAGTTAAAACCCACCCTCTTCTAGAAAAATGAAATATTTTAGAATATATTAAAAATGCAGAATATTTTCTCTAAAAGAGAAGTAGAAACCCAGAGAGGCAGAAACTCAGCCCACCCCCTTGTTAATGGGCCTGGGCCAGTCTATTTTCCATAATAAAGATATACTTCCTTTAGGCAGAGCCATTTAATTGCCCTTCATTGCACCATCCACCAAGTTTCAACCAAACTTAGCGCACAGACAACCTACAAAGCTAGCTATGACCTCTGACAGCAACCATTCAGAATACTCTTCCTGTGCCCCAGGAAGTTCAAAGTCCAGAGAGGGCATTAAACCCAGGCACTCTCAGCATCTCTTCCCCTTTTCTTCGCCCAAGATCTCCAAGGCATGTGATCCTGTTCATCAATAAACCTTCTTTCCAACCAACTTCCATGAATCCAGGGTCTTTTTCCCCACTTGGAACTGAACCCTGAAAGATATTTCTTCCAACAAAGTTTGTTAGATAGGGTAATTTGCCAAGCTCTGGATCTAGCCCTCAAAGAACAATTCTAGTTGAGCCACTGTGTTACCAAAGAGGAAAAATTGTTCAAACTTTGGTCCCAGACTCCTATAGCCAAATACCTTCACAACCAGTGACTTATTCAGAAAATATATTATGCTTTTTATTTATTTATACCTTTTCATCTTATGAAATGTAATTGCAAGACTGTCAGAAAGATATAAAAGCAAAAGGTTCATTGCTGAATTTGAAAATGGGCACCGTATTGTAATAGATGACAGATTTTTCTCTTTCTAGTGAAATAAATATTATTTTGCCAGATGTAAACTGAAGAGAATGAGCCAGATGTTAAATAATATGAGACCATAAAAAAAGAGGATTTAAACCATGAACAGTTTTAAAATGGAATTGGAGGTGTGCGTAAAAATTTTTTTGAAGATTCCCTGTCTTTTCTGGAATAATTGATTATGGAAGGAAAAAATGCATTTGGTTTTCTTGCCTATAGACATCCTATTGCTGTAAAGATTTTTCCTAAGATTTAAATCTTTTCAAATAGTTATATAAATTAGTATTGAAAGATCAGTTATTTTCAGAATGATTTGAGATGAATAGATCTGAGAATGAGGAAAAAAAGAAAGAACTCTTTAACAATATTTTTTGAAAGAAATACTTTTCCAGTAACTTGAAAGACAGGTTTACCAAGGATCAAATTTTGCAACTCTTTGCTATTCAAGGAAGGGTTTTTTTGTGAAAATACCTTATGCCTTGCTCATTTTACACACACACACACACACAAACAGAGAGAGAGAGAGAGAGAGAGAAAGAGAGAGAGAGAGAGATCAGGTTACTATCGTGTTTCTCCAACAATACGGCCTCGACCAATAGGAAGACCCAGCATGTTTTCTAGGCATGAAATGAAATTAAGCCCCTCCCCCCAAATTTAGGCCTAGTTTAAAACATGCTGGGGGGGGGAAGCCGGTGGTTAAAACATGCTTGGGGGGCATGGGCGGGGTTTAAAACATGCTGGGGGGGAGGGTGGGGGGGAAACTTGCCTTTAACAGTGCCCTGTGTGGCGCTGCCGTTCTCGTGCCAGCAGGAAGTTTAGAAGCATTTCTGCTGCTTCTTGGACGGGGGAGCTGCCTCCATGGCTTCCACAGTTCCTGCTGGCACGAGAACAGCAGCAGCGCCGGCGGGAACGTGGAAGTGTTTCTGCCGCTGCTCGGGTGTGTGCAGAAGCCTCCTGACTCAAGCCTCCACTTGAGCAGCGGCAGAAATGCTTCCACGTTCCTGCCGGCACGACAACAGCAGCAGCGCCAACAGGAACGTGGAAGCGTTTCTGCTGCTGCTCGAGTGTGTGCAGAGCTTCACACCCGAGCAGCAGCAGAAACGCTTCCACGTTCCAACCGGCTCTGCTGCTGTTGTCATGCCGGCGGGAACGTGGAAGCGTTTCTGCCGCTGCACGGGTGTGTATGGAAGAGGAGGCTTCCGCACACACCCGAGCAGCAGCAGAAATGTTTCCACGTTCCCACCAGTGCTGCTGCTGTTGTCGTGCCGTCAGGAACACCTGCTGCTGCCCACCCGCTGATGGGGGGGGGAGGAGAAATTAATTCACCCCCGAAAAGACGGCCTAGCCTTATTTTGTGAGAAACACGGTAGATTAGTCCAGTGCAGAGAAATTCACCTCTATCATTTTTATACCTGTTTAATTATTCAGTCTGATTATGTATTTACTTCAATATGTATTTAGATATGTGTAAAAATCTACTAAATAGATAGTTGGTCATATAATTTTCTCTTCTAAATTGGATGGTTGCCTCTTCCAGAAATCTTTTGCCTTTTTTCTGTTTTATTTGTGGGTTTTTTGTTATTCTTATTGTTGTAAACCCATGGTTGTTTGGTTCCAAGATATTCAGCAAGTATGGATGAATATCTTGTATTTCACAGTAATGTCACCGCTTCACTTTAACAGTTGAGTTATATCATACTTTAGCTATATGGGTGTGATGGAAAGATGAATAACAGAAAACAGCATGCCACTAGTAGCATCTTTGCCTGCCTCACAATAAAATAAGCTAAAAACCAAGACAATCAAAAATTATACTAGAGGTCACAATACTCAAACAACTGTGCATGGCATCACCCACATTTCACCTGGAGGAAAATGCCTTGTTAATTCATTTCCTGGGTATGGAAGATAATTAATTGTCTCACATTCCTTTTTGCCTTGCTGCTACAAGACGGAAAAAACAAATATTATCCAATAAAACTATTTATTTGACATTCTTAACCATTTCCCTTCCCTTTTAAAGCTCTTAACTCCTTTTAATTGCCATTTTAATGTATATTAAATTTATTTTGTGGATGTCTGTCTGGCTATCTATCTGGCTATCTATCTATCTATCTATCTATCTATCTATCTATCTATCTATCTATCTATCTATCTATCTATCTATCTATCTATCTATCTATCTATCTATCTATCTATCTATCTATCTATCTATCTATCTATCTATCTATCTGAAACTGCAATGAAGTTTGCCTACCTACCTTTGTGACATATATCCAATGTGTGCAGACAAATGCTGATTGCTTCATTCCAGAAGTCATAAAGCCTAATAAGCTTTTTGCTTTCAAAGTTTGAATATATTTCTGATTATCTCTGCACAAATTCACGTGCTAGCTTTCCTTTCCTATAATTGAATGGGCTTGATCCCATTGAAACAACAATGTCCCTAATGTTTTGCCCAATTATTTCTGATGTTTTCCTGGTTACACTTAGAACTAATAAAAACCAATTCCCTCTTTTGCAGGCACAAAAGTGTCATACACTAATTTACTTTTGCTTTGCTGAATTCCTTGGCTGCCAACCAGCAGACACCACTTCATGATATTATTCACATAATTACCATGATGATTGATGGCTTTTTATCTTTGGTTTGGTTAGAATTAATTTTGTTAAACATTATTTCTAGAAGAACAAACTGAATTGCAAAGTTCGGCATGCTACTGGAATAACAAGTTAGCCTAATCTCTGGGAAAACTATAATGCCACGGAACTGCTGTTTCAGGAAAAGATATATGAAGAGCCAGAAGGTCAACATAATAAAAGAGGAATTCTACTGGCTACTAGTTTTAAGATCTGCATTTGTTATTACTAATGGAAAAGTGAGGGTAAGAGGATGCCATAAGCTTCAGGTAGGTTATAGCAGCAACTTAATGTTAGGTTCAGCCATTCATTTCTCTCCTGGAAACTGATGATTTATTTTCTGATCAGACCATTTATCTGCTCCTACAGAAAATTCTTACTGTCATTTTTAAATGCTAAAAACTCTTGTCAATGAAAATTCAATGTTCAAATACTGTACATTTGGAGGGTGAAAAAGAGATGAAGATACGCACTGTATGTTCATTCACCATCTATTTAATTGGTTACACAAAGAATGGGAAAGCTAATGTTATTTTTATATTAACATATGATTGCTGGTAGCATCCCAGCTCAAATGTATATTTACATAATTGAGGTAGCAGAGCAAAAATGGTAGATTAAATGGCAGAAAGGAAAAGAAGAGTTATGGTCACATTAGCATTTCATACCAGAGAACATCTAATATCTCTGTAATTCTGATTATTTATTTTTTCTACTTATTCATTTGATTTATAACATATCTTTCTTTGGAAGCATATTGTGTACATATGGATAGACTTATATTATAAGTGCCAAGTTAAAACTTCATAGTGATTTGCAAGCTTATCTGTAGGTACTATGAACATGACACGGATATGGTAATGGACTAATGATTCTTGTGATATTGCTGAAATCAATAGTTTCTGTTTTCATTTTAGACATTAGTTTTCAGAGTAATAGTAAGAGAACAATGAGACTTAATTTAGAATTTTACACTGGAAAAGGAAAACAACAAAGATGGATACCTTCTCCAATATACTAATCCATATATTAGATTTTTACTTTCATTCCCCGCTAGCCTATATCAAACACTTAAAAAAGGGGGTGTTGTACTATTTACTTTCTAGTCCCATGGTACAAAGGATTTCTGTTATATATTGTTATTAAATAATCATCAATTTGCTGTATTTTTAAAAAAAATCAGAGATAGAGTGATTGAGAAGTGATTTCTCAGTTTTCAGTAAAGTTATTAGTTCCATTTTCGTTTCTCAGATCTGTAGATGTAAGAACAAGCATACCTCTTCCAAAGTGAAAAAGAGACACAAATAATTTAGCCTCTCTGTTTCTTTTTATATCATTATCTTCTCTATCTCCATTGCCCCAAAGTCCAACTCCATCTTTAACTATTTTTCTGATTTATTCAAAGATCGTTTCCTCTCTCTTGATTTGATAACCAATTGCTCCACATGATATCTAAAAATGTGATGTCTCTGTTTTGTTGTAAACACTTATTTCTCCTATCTATGTGGCGCTAACTAAAATCCATTATTATAACACTTTTTTAAAAAAATAAAATCCTCCATTTCAAGGTTGCCCTGAACATTTTGTCGATGGGATAATCTACAGCTATCTATAGCTGCCACTTACAGTTTTGGAATGGTGGCAGGCTTAGTGTTAAGTGTTTGTGGGAAATGGAAACAAGATGTTTGGTTTATCTGAGAAAAGGCAACTCACTCGAGATCTCAGTGCTGTGACAGGGAAAGTTTTTCAAAGAAACTTTACCTTAATTGATTCACCATAACTGAGATTGATAATTTATTCTTACAGTTTCCAAGATTCTGTGCTTTCCTGGGTCTAGTATTACATTTTCTTGAAATCTTATTGGCTTCCTTGATTTTTGTTTCCTTGTTTTTCCCAACTATGTGGGGTTTGATATTCAGGCAACTGATAGGGCTTGGGTTATTATTATTGTAGTTGGTCATATAGTCAGCCATATGTTTTGACTGAATTTGGCATTTTTGTCCATCTACTCAATCCTTCCAATATTCCCTAATATTCCTTCTAGCCTCCAAGATTCTCTTCTGCTTCTGTTCATATTTTTGAAGTGCATGTAGAACAGATGAGCATGGGCTTGCAACTTCACCTTTTTATTTTCTAAAAACGACGCTGGAATATTCTTAGCAAAGGAGCTACAGAACCAGAATATTCACTGAAAATGTAGGTTATACTGAAGACAGTAGTTTGCAGCTTGCTTGCTTTCTGTCATATGCTTAATAACTTTGGGGTGTTTTTTTTTAGAAAAGCAGGGACCCCAGGAAGCTTCTTGGATAACAAATGAGGAGTTGGTGGGCATATTTGCACATCAGAGTATCGCATTGGTATCCCAGGGTACACTATAATCAACTTCCTTAGCAGCTATATATTTTAAGGGGAAAATCAACTAAGATCCACTTAAAAATATGTAAGCTTCAAGGCAAATGAGTAAACCCTTCAGTTTAATTACAGTTCTGATGTGCTGAATTTAATCATATGGTTCCTTTTTTTAGAACGTCTCAGGATTTTGTTTACTTGTAAATGCTGGTTTCTCTGTACTCCCCTTCCTTTCTTGATCTCTCTGCTTAGTTACAGCTGAATTATAACTGACTCTCTTTCACAGCCTGGGAGGCTTTCTTTATTAACACAAATGCTGAAAAAAAAACCACCTGAACATAGAGAACAGACACACATATGCACACAGAGAGAGAGAGACACATGCACATACACACACAGACACACACACACACACAGAGACACAGACACAGACACAGACACTGCAACTTGCCATATTTTCCTTGCTTACAGCACGGGTCTTGGTACTGTTGAGAAAACCCCAAAATCCCATTCCCCAATCCCCTTAACATGCACTGAAATATTGGGATTTGATTTAGAGACTAATCAGGAGCAGTGGATAAAATGACGTGTTTCAACCCTGCCTTTTCGTAGCCAATTACTCCAGGCTCTTAGTGGTCATGCCTTCCGTGTATTTTCTTTAATTAGCACTTTATTAGCTTGGCTTCAGAGAGCAGAGACGAGAGAAAACTTTTCCAAATCTGCAAAACGGTTGCAAAGCAGGAGGTGATTAAATTTAGAATTAAGCAAAAGGCAGCCCTTTGAATATCAGCACACTTTTTAAAAGTTGAGCTCCCAATACCGTACTCCTGGAGAGATGTTATGCTGTCAGTATTTGAGGGAAAAATTATATATATATATATATATAATATATAAAAAGCAGCCTCACATCATTAAGCTATTTTTCTTGCCTGCTATTGATTGAGATCTGTTGTAAGAAGAAGAATCTTGACATTCATCTCAGCCATGAAATGTAGTCTGAATGTTGTTGACAGAGCGAGGAAATACAGCCTTATGCAGGTTTTACAGTTGATCTGGCAGTCACAAAACTATCGGGCTGGAAGAACTACATATTGTATACGCACAAGGCAGGTGGGCAAAATCCTATATATCCAAGTGGATAAATAGATTATTTACCCACATGACATTCTGCAACAAATAATATCAGAAGTGAGCAAGATATTATACTATTTATGTATGTTTCATATTTCCAAACTGCCCATCTCTCTCAAAGAAGGAGATTACAAGTGTCTCTACAAAGACAAATAATGAGAAATTGTTCTGGTTCGCTGGTAGCCTTACAGACGGCAGTGGAATCAGTGGAGAAGAATGGGGACCAGCCAGGGAGTGTGGAGAGGACTTGGATGAGGGTTCTGCATCCAATGCAGAGATGAGGCCAGGACCATCTGGGAGTGGGAGCCTCAGGAGTCTGGCAGCAGTGAGGCAAAGGACCCAGGGGAGCCTGTTCTCAGTGCACATGTGCGCAGAGCTGCTAGAAGGCGAGAGCAGTTGAAACAAAAGAGGTGACTTGGGGGAAAGGCTGGGAGGTGATTGCCCCTCCCATAAGGTATAAAGGACAGGCAAAGATGATGAAACTTTTGCAGGAAGCAAAATCGTTCGTTCAGTTCAGATTCATTCTTGAAGCTCTTTGTACTTCTGTTTTTGATCTAGTTTATTTGACACTTCGGTTATTAGCAGCACTTCACAGGAAAGAAAGGTGGGTGCTTATCTTGAGGGACTGTTTGAGATTCATTACTGGCTGGGAATGAAAATAATTCCCAACGTTGTAATAAAACAAGACTTGTTTTCAAAATTAGTGTGTGTGTAATTACAGTCTAGGAACCCTTGGTCAGAACAGAAACAAAAGGAATAATGCAAACATAAAATACCCCCCCCCCCAAAAAAAAATAAAGTTGGGTTTATTGTTTCTTAGCTCATGTGACTAACTGGTAATAATGTCCAGAATCTCTGATGAAAGTTATTTAGGAGTTAAAAAGGTACAGGTTTCCCTGTAAGTTGTGTCTGACTCTAGGGCAGAGTGCTCATCTCTGTTTCTTGTCCAAGAGAGACAGCATTGCCCAAAGACAATTTCTGTGGTCATGGGGCCAGCATGGCTACATACAGTGGTACCTCTACTTACGAAATTAATTCGTTCCGGAAGCCATTTCGTAACCTGAAAATTTCGTAAGTAGAGGCACATTTTACCTGTAAATGTCCTAATCCATTCCAAGCCCCCGAAATCCACACTGTAATTCTTCGTTATTACTTCCTGCTTTGCTGGATTGCTAGCGCAAGACTTAGAACGCGGCGCGGTGCATGCGCACAGATCCCTCCTAGCCAATGGGATGCCAGGAAGATAACCAATGGCAGCGCAGCTCGGACACACTATTTTCCAAGAAAGCCTTTCGTATCTTGAAACATATTCATAGGTAGAGACGATATTTTCTCGAAGACGTGTTTCGTAACCTGAAACTTTCGTAAGTAGAGCCTTTCGTAAGTAGAGGTACACTGTACCAAAGTCATACAGAATGCTGTTACCCTCTCACTGAAATGGTACCTATTAACCTACTTGTATTTGCAAGTAATAATAATAATAATAATAAATATTTATTTATATACCGCTCCTCTCCCGAAGGACTTGGAGCGGTGCACAGCCGTACAGATTAAAACAATAAATATATGGAACAATAAAACTAAATTAAACCCAACCCTGGCTGTAAACAAATTTAAAACCATACTCTAAAACCCTAAAATTTAATAAAAACAAAACACCCCAAAACTAAAATCAGCCCAAGCCGGCCTGGTCAAAAAGCCAGGTTTTCAAAGCACACCTAAAGGTCCCTGGGTCCGTGGCTGTCCGTAACTCCGGGGGCAACCCATTCCAGAAGGCAGACACCCCCACAGAGAAGGCCCTACTCCTCGAGGTTACCAGCCAGCACATAGATGCCGACGGGACCCGCAGGAGACCCTCCCTGTGGGAGCGCACTGGACGGTGGGAGGAAAATGGCAGAATGCGGTCTTGTAAATATCCTGGTCCGATGCCATGGAGCGCTTTAAAAGTTAACACCAAAATTAATAAAATAAAATAAAAAGTAATAGGATATCACCCCATTGCACAGAGTTTGGGTCCCGAACCCATGATGTCAGCTTTCCAATTGATAGGCTTGGTGTCTTTAACTGCTCAGTTATTGTGCCTTGGTTTCAGGAGTAGTTCATATCAAATCAGAGGCTTAGAGTAATATAGGTACATGTCATTGGGGAAAATAAGGAGACTGCACTAAATTCTTTCTTTTCTAAAATTTTGTAGATGAAGAATTTTAAAATGATTGCAGTGAAAAAGGGAGTTCATTTTCTAGTCTTGGCTTTGCTAGACTAGACAAATGTGAAATAATGCAAAGCCAGTTGTCTCTAGTGCAGAGATGAAATTATATTTATAATTTCAGTTGTTTAAAATTGCAATTATTTCTCCTAGCCTTCTCAATTAATGGCAGAGTACTTGGTAGTTTTGAAGGTGAGCAATTATTTAAAACTAAGAACTATGCTCCAACCTGCACAAAAACAAATCACCTTGAATCCTCTTTGTCTTTAAGAGCTTTCAGAATGGAAGCCTGCATTGGCTTTCCCAACTGTCTTAGCTTCCACACTATTCTACAGAGATGCAAAATATGGTCAGTTGGAAACAAAAGATTCCACTGAACACTGGAGCATTCCATTTTTCCTACAGAGATATTTGTCTTGTCCACCCACAATAACAGAAAGCAAGGTTCTCCCAAAATATTTTTTGGGTCCTAGAGGGAGTGGAAGCTCTAGCAATTTAAGGAACTGGGCAACTTTTACTTTAGAAACTCATTAAGGTATAGACGTGTTCATTATTTTATTCATGGCCTCTAGCTGAACTGTGTGGAGGCTGTTCTTTTAACTGATAAGTGAGGAATATCCAAACAGTCAGCATATTAATTTTTCTAAGGATTATACAACCATGCTGAAGTTCCTCTGGACCATATCATTCTTGGGGTGGTTTAACAGTTCTGGAAAAAAATAATCTAAGCTGGACATGGTTTCAGGTGCTCTCTAAATGGGCTGGCTCCTAAACAGACTTGTTTTCTCTAGAATGCCATGTCAAACAGAATGTTTGTCCATAATATGTCAATACCAGTCTGGAATCTTTCATGAATCTCCTTAAATGTAACAAGTGGTGATAGAAAGAATTAATAAAATAAGAAAGGATCAGAATAGTATGGCATTCTGGATACAAATTAAAGGTTAATCTGGATAATAGGCTGCTACAATAATTCAAGTGAGAAATAATTAAGTTAATCCCACCTACATTATTAATAAAAAGAATAATTTCAAATTATATGTTGTTTAAATGTGAAGTGTTGTACCTCATATTACAGGCTTAAATGAGAAATTCAATTACATTAACTTTCCAGGCAGCTACAGTCTTCTGGAGAAGAAGGAATCCGCACTGTGTATCGGACATTAATACAATTGAGCGAGTTCAGAAGTATTTCATGGGAAGAGTACTATACTCCTGTGCTTGCAACAGCATACCCTATGTCACCAGGCTTGAAATTTTGGGCTTGGACAACTTTGAACTACACTGCCTATGGTTGGACTTAAGCGCAATACACAAAATTATCTGCTACAATGTTCTACCAGTCAATGACTACTTCAGCTTCAACTGCAACAATACAAGAGCACACAACAGATACAAACTCAATGTAAACCAGTTCAAACTTGATTGCAGAAAGTATGATTTCAGCAATAGAGTGGTCAATGCCTGCAATGCACTACCTGACTCTATTGTTACATCCTCTAACCCCCACTCCTTTAACCTCAAACTAACCACTATTGACCTCATCCCACTCCTAAGAGGTCTGTAAGGGGCACGTATAAGTGCACAATCATGCCTACTGTCCCTGTCCTATTGTCCCCATTTATTTGTACCTATTTCCTGTATTCTTACTCATATTTATACTTATACCTATTATCTTGTAAGTGATTGATAAATCAAATAAATAAATAAATAAATAAATAAAGTTCTTCTCTATGTTGTATGACCTACTATTTGGTGTTGACAGGAAGGAAGACTTTCCAAATGGTAGTACTAATCTAGCTTAGTTTCCCCCCGCCCCCTCAAAATATCAAATAATGTGTTCCTAAATGCTAGGCTATAACCAAACTCAGCCTATTAGGTAAGAACTATTCTGCAGGTATTAAACAAAAATAGGTACCTTGAGTGAAAAGAAAATAGATCTTGATGATTTAACTACAAGTTCCTTTTTCCAGTATTCAGTTTCAAAATTCTCCCCTTTCTCCTACAATATCAGCAAAAAAGTATACAAGCAACATACTGAAAAGTATTACAATGTGCTCCATGTATGTACCAATATTTTCAATAGTTTTATTTGTAGACAAAATGACAGCTGGAAATCATGAAATAACTGATCATGTTTTGCAAAAGCAATATATACTTCTGTAAAATGGTTTGTCATGGTTTGAAAATGAATAATTATTAGAAAAAAAAACCAAAATTCTAAAATATAAATATGTAGAGCATGGGTGTCAAATTCGCTTTGTCACATTGCCATCACATGACATCTTTTTTCCCCCTTCATGAAGCTGGGACGGGCCTGGCCTATGTGTGATGCATACAGCTGTGGACCGCCAGTTTGACATCTGGCATAGAGCAATGTTCACAACAAGAAAAGTAACAAATAATTGCAACTTGTGATACTTAACTATGGTTGTCTTCATTAATATCTAGAAAGTAGGAATATCAAATATCTAGAAAGTAGGAATGCTGTAATAAAGTTTGTAGTATCAACAATTCAACTTTTTAAAACCAGAATCATAGAAATAGGAGACAACTGGCACACTGCAGGGCATGGTATTACCCCAGTGTGAAGAAAGGGCTGTTTTTGATGGTTTAACATTACAAGTCATTTCTGAGAATCTTAATCCTGCTGGTTTCTCTCTTACTCTTCAAATTATTTTTCATCCTTCTGACCCGGTGAACTTTTTTTTACATGCTGCTTGAAAGACCACTGCTAACTTAGCTAGCAGAAAGCTGAAATCTTGAGAAGTCTTTTAACTACCTGTTTCTGTGAAACAGTAACAGAGTTAACAGGTAACAAAAGAAATGTCATGGAAACTGAAATTCATGTGATGGTTGGCTCAGCTAAAGAAAAAAAAATTAAACAAGATAAAAATGATTAAGGAGAAAGATCCTTTGGAAACTGAGGGGAAAAAGAACCACATAGATTGAATGAATTTGTCAAAGATTTTCAAAGGTTTTGAACAGCATATATTCTTTGATACTTTGAGGGGGGGGGTGTCATTGAAAACTACAGCAAAACCAGAAGAATTCTGGGAAGAATAATCCAACGTACATGGATGGGATGGAGTTGGAGAAGGCAGTTTTAGAAATAATGAGTGCTTATCTAAGTTGCAAAATGCTTTACTATGAAGATATTGTGCTATTGTTATTTCACTTTGAGAAACAGTTGATCAGCAAAACAGAAAACCTTTCTAAATCAAAGAAACTGGAGGTGAACATACTGATTTGTCTTGATATTACTTTTAGTTAGATGAATAGTGCAGGAAAAAAATATTGTTTCACTTTGGTCTTAGTTGGAAGACCCATGTTCTCACCAAAGCTTTAGCCTCTGCAAGCATTTGCTGGTATCTCAGAGCTTACTGCTATTCATAAATGCTTAAATGCTTTTTAAAAAGCCAATAGGTGGCAGCATTCAATCCAGTATTTGTTAATGGCCATTCTTCCAATCTTACAAAAATTGAAACAAACCTTTATTAAGGTAAAGATAATATGGAGTTTCTGAGTGGTTAGCATAAAGATCCCAAGCTGTGTCAACTTTTCACAATCTAACATTAATAAGTACAATTAAGCCCATATTCCAACAACAGCATACCAGAGTAAGTTCAATTCAAGTTTTGAGAGAAACCCCATGCATGTGTTAAATGCAGCTCCATCTGGAGCAGGGGTGGGATTCAAATTTTTTAACAACCGGTTCTGTGGGTGTGGCTTAGTTGGTGGGCTTGGCTTGGTGGTCATGTTATTGTCTGGGCATGGCCAACTCAATATCACTCACATCGAGGCATGCATCTCCTCGCCTGGTGTCTCATGACTGTGGGGATGCTGCAACAGTCATATGTGTAAAAAATGGTCATAAGTGACTTTTTTCAGTGCCATTGTAACTTTGAATGGTCACTCCACACAAGCAAAGTACCAGCAAAGGAGGGGGAAAAATCTCTAGAGAAGTTCCTGAGACAGGAAGACTAGTCCTGCCAAGAATGTAATAAGGGTTAATGGAGAGGCAGTTTCTGTAAGCAACACCAGAATGTTTCCTTTCTGCCTTCCTTACAGGATTAAGCCAGTAATTTCTTCTAACAACCAGTTCTCCGAACTGCTTAGAATGTTAACAACCAGTTCTAGTGAATAGATGCGAACTGGTAGAATCCCACCCTTGATCTGGAGACTGGAATACCTGGATTGGAAACTTGATCTTGGTTAGTGAGCTGTGGTCTCTGATTTAAGCTAAACCTTTGTCCAATAGACTTGGTTTTTTCTTGATGAATATCAGATGACTTAGAAAAAAGATGTCTGAAAAAATCGCTAATCTATTGTCTTTCATCAGAGCACTTGCTACCAATATAAAATATGAAAAAGCAACAGATATTCTAAACAAGAAATTCTGATACTGAAATGGAAAATAATCTAAATCTGGTGTCCAATTTATTAGGTGAATATTAAGATAGAATTGATGGGCTATCTGACTACCTTGGAATTGTTGAGATGCCAAAAAACGTTCTCCTGGATCCACCCTAGTGTCTATCTTCTACCTTCTTGAAGGTTGTTTAATAAAATCTTTCATGTGGAATAAACATTTTGTCTGGAATCAGGTACAACTGAAACAAGTAAACATGCTGCATGTTTTATGGGGAAACATAAGCTTATTTCACCTTCCTAACAACATTTCCAGGTTCTTCACATGACTTCTATTCTCTCTCTTTTTCAAATAGGCACTTTAGTGTATTACATACCATGGAGCCCAATTCTATTCTACTGTGTATATTGCCTGACTGGACATAACATACTCTTTTCACTATATTAAAATTCCAGTGAATTTAATTGTAAGTGGCTTCACTGCTATTATTATGCTATACTAGTACTATATTAGTTTAATATATTTTTATTTGGATTATTTTAATGTTACTTGCTTTCAGCTGAAATAAATATACAGATATTCAAAGGAAGTATCTATTATGTATCTATTACACAGAAGAACTGTAGAACTAATTTAAATATCTAATGCATAAATTTTGTCATTGGCCTAATATATTATCAATAACTAGATTTTTAACTGTATCAATTATTAATCAATAATTATAGATAAAAAGTTACTACACCAGAGGTCAACTATTTTCAAACTCCTTCACATTGCTCCTGCTTATCCATTTTATAAGAAGTTTAGTCTTCCTGAATAAGCTCTTAGTTAGTGGGGTGTAGGCTTGCAAGGTAATCCCTAGATTACACATTCCAGTTTGCATCGTATAGAATCTTAGAATGAATAAGGATAATGAATGGAAAGGAAAGGATGTGGAAGGAACAGAGGGGAAATAATTAGGTTCCAAGTAACACAAAAATATGTATAGTGATCTTTATGAGAAGTATGAAAAAGTATGGTGTGGGTGGAATGATGAAATGTAAAATGCTGAAATACATGAGAAAATGATTGCTGTAAAAATGAGGATGAAAGCAAGATATTGTATAGGTGTACAGAAAGCAAGATATTGTATAGGTATATAGAAAGGAGAGCTTAATTGCAAAGAATGTTGTTAAAGAGAGCAAGAAATTGTTAGGATTAAAAGAGAAAAAAGCAGAGTGATTTTAATGGAATAAAATCTATTTGGAAGAGGGTGAAAAGAAGCAAGTAAGAAACCTCCCACAGAGTGAATGGAATTAGTAATGAAAGTGTAGAAATTGGGGATGAAATCAGTTTGTGATGAAAATGAAAGCTGGAAGGTGTATTTAAAGATTTGCATGAGAATGTTGACATATGTAGAAAAAATGAATTAAAACAAATGATTTAAATGTTACTATACAATAAAAAAGAAATGATGAACAGAAGAAATAAACAGTGAGAAATAGTGGTAGGTGAAAGTATAGTTGGTATAACTGGAGAAATGTTAACATATGGCTGCAATTTGCACATGTACAACTTGTTTAACTGCAATATGTATGTGATGACTTAATCTGTCCCTAATAATTAAAGAACACTTTTATTGTTCTCCAATATAAAGGGAGAAGGAGCAAGAATGAATATAAACTAGTTTGTTATCTGTACCTGAAAGATTTTTTGGCAGAATTCTGACCTAAAAAGTACAAGAGAGACAATGCACAAAATAAAAAAAATGGAAATGTATTGCAATTTTATGCCAAGCAGAGGGTGTGTAGGTCATTAAGAATAATACAAATGTGAGAAAATTTATTTTACATCAGCTGATTTAGAGGAAGTATGATAATAAAAATAGGCTTGAATTATGAAGTGAGTGAAAAAAATATGGAATGCTGAGAAAATTTTTCAATATTAAACAGGGAATAAAATAAGGAGATGTGACACACCTTAATTTTTTAATATACTTGTAAAAAATATACAAAGGATATTTATGGTGACATTAGAAGCAAGTTATTGGGGATTTCAATGTACATCTACTTTGAATGGAAACCATTTGTTTTGTTGGCTGAAAGCTTGAATAATTTGCATGAAATTTAGATATATTATACAATATAAGAAGAAATACAAGAAGATATAATGACTGAAAATTAATGTAGGAAAGATCAAGATAATTGTGTTTGATTTAGAAAATGGAATGAATGATTGCAAGTTTGACATAAATGATGAGGAACTAGAGCAAATAGATGAATTGTTTACCATGGTAGAAATGTTTACTAAAGATGTGAAAATGGATAAGAAATTAGAGGTTTTTGGTGCTTTTCTGAGCTTGGTTGTTTTCTTGCAGACATTTCATTACCCAAACTGATGATGTTACCTAGTTTGGGTAATAAATGTCTACAAGAAAACAACCAAGCTCAGTGAGAACCAAGAACCTCTCATTTGAACTCTGATCTACAAATATTCTTCTCTTTTGGATAAGGAAATTTTTAGATATGCTACTACTGTCCCCCTATATGTCCCCCTATCTCAGCAATGGCCCTCTGCTCTCTCGGAGGCCCATCTCAAGGACGGATTGTGGGATCCGGAGAGATGGTGGGGTTTTAAGTGCGGGAGGGAGGGGTGTCTTAAGAAATTTTTAGTTAGGTTTTTAAGGGGGTTAGGAAGGCCCGGGCGGGAGTTGGGGGACAACTCGCCGGAGGCTGGGTCCAGGCCGGGGGTTGGGCGTGGCCGGGAGAGTCAGAGTCTGGACAGGACCGTATTGAGGATGGGGGGGGGTCACTGGGGAGGGTGGAATTAAATCTATTGTTACGGTGAGCGGGAGGGGCAGATTTGGCGGTTATAGGGGGCCATATTCTGTGTTGGGAGCGCGCCCTCGCTGTTTGCTTGCTGTGGCGCGCTCCGACCCCCTTGTCATCTCCCGTTCCCCAGGGGGTCTGAGCAATCGGGCCCTGGGCCTTAGGCTGATGTTGTGTAACGCCAGGTCCGTTGTTAATAAAGCCCCTCTCATCCATGATTTGATTTGTGAGGGGGGCGCGGACCTGGTGGGAGTTACCGAAACCTGGCTGGGCCAGGAGGGGGGAGTCCCTCTGGTGGAGATGTGCCCAGCCGGGTTTCGGGTTTTTCATCGGCCGAGGGCCCAGGGGAGGGGAGGGGGGGTTGCGGTAGTTATTAAGGAGGATCTGTGTCCGAGGGAGGCCACTGTATCTCAGACGACCAGGTGTGAGCTCCTTTTCGTGAAGTTCGGTCCCAAGGTTCAGGTGGGCTTGCTGGTCGCATACCTGGCTCCCTGCTATGCGGCAGCAGCCCTGCTTGAGCTCCTTGAGGTCATAGCTGGCGTGGCGGTTGGGACCCCCAGGCTTATGGTCATGGGGGATTTCAACCTGCCATCTGCTGGCGGTACCTCGGGGATTGCTCAAGAGTTCTTGGCTTCCATGACGGCCATGGGCCTGACCCAGTTAATTCAGGACTCTACTCACGTGGGAGGTCATACCTTGGATCTGGTTTTCGTCTCTGATCAGTGGCAGAGTGATCTGGGTATGGGGGATATAGTCGTAGAACCCCTGTCATGGTCGGATCACTCGCTCCTGAAGCTCGACTTCCGTTCCGCACCCCCTGACCGCAGGGAGGCGGGACCATTAAAATGGTACCGCCCCAGGCGCCTGATGGATCCTGATAGGTTCCTGACGGAGCTTGGGCCATTTCCCAAAGCTCACACACACGACTCGGTTGAGGGCTTGGTCGCCACCTGGGATAGGGTGGCTGCTGGGGCCCTCGACCGAGTCGTGCCCTTGCGGCCTCTGACCCGGTGCCGATCCCAAGTGGCTCCTTGGTTTTCTGAGGAGCTAAGGGAGATGAAGCGTCGGAAAAGACGCCTAGAGAGCAGTTGGAGGGCCAGCCGCTCTGGGTCCGACCGAACACTATTACGATCTTATATTAAGACGTATTTAGTGGCGATAAGGATGGCGAGGAGATCTTACCTCTCCACCCTTATTGCGTCCGCGGAAAACCGCCCAGCCGCCCTGTTTAGGGTGACCCGCTCTCTACTGGAGGTAGGAGCGCGGGAGGACCCCTTGCAGGGACGGGCTGAGGAGTTTTCTAGGTTTCTGCAGGACAAAATCGCTCAGATCCGGGACGAGCTGGACTCCGACTGGGCATCTCCGGGCGGGGGGGCAGGGGTGGATATCAGTGCGATCAATTGGGTTGAGTTCGATCCTGTTACTGTGGAGGACGTGGACAGGATACTGGGGGGACTGAATGCCATCACCTGTTTGCTGGACCCGTGCCCCTCCTGGCTGGTCTTGGCCACTCGGGAGGTGACACGAGGCTGGTTCCAGGGTATTATAAACGCTTCCTTGAGAGAGGGGCTGTTACCTGCCGCCTTGAAAGAGGCGGTGGTGCGGCCCCTCCTCAAGAAACCGTCCCTGGACCCAGCATTGTTATCTAACTATCGTCCTGTCTCCAACCTTCGCTTTGTTGCGAAGGTTGTTGAGAGTGTGGTGGCACGTCAGTTCCCGCAGTACCTGGATGAAGCGAGTTATCTTGACCCCCTCCAATCGGGCTTCAGGCCCGGGCACAGCACGGAGACGGCGTTGGTCGCGTTGGTGGATGACCTCTGGAGGGCCCGGGACAGGGGTTGTTCCTCTGTCCTGGTCCTGTTAGATCTCTCAGCGGCTTTTGATACTGTCGACCACAGTATCCTATTGCAGCGGTTGGAGGGGTTGGGGGTGGGAGGCACCGTGTTGCGGTGGTTCGCCTCCTTCCTCTCCGACCGCTCGCAATTTGTGTTGACGGGGGGGCAGAGATCGGCCCCGAGGCCCCTACGATGTGGGGTGCCTCAGGGGTTGGTGCTCTCGCCCCTGCTGTTCAACATTTATGTAAAGCCGCTGGGTGAGGTCATCCGTGGCTTCGGGGTGGAGTTCCATCAGTACGCTGACGATACTCAGCTGTACATCTCCACCCCGGGCCACCCCAACGAAGCCGTCGAAGTGATGTCCCGATGCCTGGAGGCTGTGCGGAGTTGGATGGGTCGTAACAGGCTTCGTCTCAACCCGACCAAAACCGAGTGGCTGTGGTTTCCTGCGCCCAGATACAGCCAGCTGGTTCCTTCGCTGGCCATGGGGGGAGAGGTCTTGACCCCCGTGGAAAGGGCGCGCAACTTGGGTGTCCTCCTGGACGTACGGCTGTCTTTAGAAGAACATATTGCAGCCGTCGCCAGGGGGGCTTTCTATCAGATTCGTCTGATTTACCAGTTGCGGCCCTTTCTGGATCTGGGCGCACTTCGCACAGTCACTTCCGCCCTTCGTCATCTCCCGCCTGGATTATTGCAATGCTCTCTACATGGGGCTCCCCTTGAAGAGTCTCCGGAGGCTGCAGCTGGTCCAGAATGCAGCCGCGCGGGTGATCGTGGGTGCTCCTCGGAGCTCCCACGTTACACCGCTTCTCCGCAGGCTGCACTGGCTTCCTGTGGCCTTCTGGATTCGATTCAAGGTGGTACTGACAGTATTTAAAGTGCTCCATGGCTCGGGACCTGGGTACTTACGGGACCGCCTGCTGCCATCATCAACCTCCCGCCGCCCAGTACGCTCCCACAGGGTTGCCCTCCTCGGGGTACCGCCGCCCGGCCGTTGTCGGTTGACGGCCCCGAGGGCTCGGGCTTTCTCTGTGGGAGCCCCCTCCCTTTGGAATGATCTCCCCCCGGAGATACGGGCTATGACGGATATTCTGACCTTCCGGCGCGCAGTGAAAACCCTATTTTTTAAACAGGCTGGCCTGGCCCAGTAACTGTATTCTGGTTTTTTAACTTGGTTTTAATCGGGGTTTTATTAGTTTTTAATTTTTAACTCTATTTTTGGGTTAGACAGCCGGATCAATTTGGTTTAATTTATTTTAATTGTATTTATTGAGTATTTATTTGTTTTAAATTGTATTTATTGAGTATTTATTTGTTTTTAGTAGGCTGTACACCGCCCCGAGTCCCTTTTTGGGAGAGGGAGCGGTATAAAAGTTTAATTAAATAAATAAATAAATAAATACTAGTAGACCATAAGAAGTGAGTAATATATGGTCTGTTGGAATGAATGTTTGTTGAAAGAAGCAAAAAAATCATTTATATGTACAAAAGAGCACAATTGTGCACAGTTATTTAGAAATGTGTATGCAGCATGTGTGTGTATTGAGGTATGTCAGGCAAAAAATAAGTTTAATACAGTCAGAATGAGGTAGTGCAGGGGTGTCAAACTCGTGCCGTCACATTGTCATCATATGACATATCATCTTTTCCTCTTCGCTAAACTGTGGGTGGACATGGCCAGCACATGATGCATCTGGGCTGCGGGCTGTGAGTTTGACATCCCTGAAGTAGTGTATAGTAAAACAAGAAAAGACAGGATTGTGAGTAAATGAAAGAATGCTGACTATAAAAGTGAGTGACCAAAAGAAGTATGTTAATGTGGTTTGGTGATATGGAGAGAATGAGAATCAAATTACAAAACAAATATATGAAGGAAAGAAGGAAGAAGGAATGGAGTGAGAACTCAGAGAAAGTTGTTGAGATCTTGAAAACCTGAACGGTTCAGTAGGGTTTATATTGCCATCTATTGGTGAGCCAGATTTGGCACCCAGATATTGTACATTGGCTTCAATTAAAAAGCTAACTTGTGACATGCAGAATAGGGGGGAAATGATTAGAAAGTTGTGCTCTGTTTCTATTATTAAGCATCAAATCCTCATGTATTGGCAGCCAACTTTTGTTCATTGCCATGTCCATGGCAATCTTAGTTCTGCAAGCAATTTGGCAGCATTCCAGCAGTCACAGAGACAAGGCTGTTTTCCAGCTCTATGCCATAGAGATTATGTGAGTAATACATAAACAGCACGAGTGACCAGTGGGAAGCCAGACATTTATTGTTGTTAACTCTGCCACCCCAGGGCCTCCATGCACTTTCAAAGGCCATGGCATTCAGGAATGTAACTGATATAGTAGCACCCATTTAGGAGTGGCATAGATGAAGCCCTGTTATGCTGAAAAGAACAGAATAAGGTCCCTTTAAGAAGATAACTTAGAAGGAATTCAATGAAAATGTACGGTTTGCAGATTTTACTATACAACTAAACATATTCAAAAGGTTGTGTTCAGTGCATCAGACTCTCAATTTCTGTAAAGACTAACTGGTAACAGTAGCATCTGCAACAGTTCAAAGTGACACTATATAATGAAATCATCTTGTACATGCTACAATAAATACTTGCAACATAATAGCCTCAACAAATACAGAATTCAGAGTAGTAGTATTGTAGAGTAATAGCCACTGTACACAGAGTAGCAGTATTGTACAGTAGTAGCCACTGTACAATATCTGCTTTATGATATCAATGCAGATGTTATAAACCTCCCTGCTTTCCTTCTTGCCATGGCAGATAGGGAATTTTATAAATCTCAGTAAGATTTGCAATGATGCACACACACAGAGTGTTTTAGAAATTATAATCTTTCACAAATAATGAGGTCTGAGTTTTGGCACGGAAAAGGCTTATGCTTCTGTACAAAAGAGCTGCTCCTCTAATTAAGTTGTTACTACTATGATAATGAATTAATAATGTCAAACTAAGGGCTGACATGCAACCAGACATATTTTAGAAACCATGGCAAGTCCAGAAAGGTCAATGTGATATGGCCATGTCATCATGCACCCATCATGCACATGCAGGTTGCTGAATTCTGAACGTCAGCAGAAGTTTCTGGGTGGTCATCAAAGACAAACCAATATAGAATACCTTATAGTAGCCCAAATCAGTGGTGGTTAGGGTGGAAGTCACTGTAGCAAGGACTCTTTAAAGAGTAACAAAAATGACTTTGATGGAGATGTGCAAGTTCTGTTGGCAAAACAATAAAGGAGATAACATCTTTTGAGACACTTCTCTATTTCATATACCAGGTGGAAGGAGATACAACACAATCAGACTTGCAAGACTCTGTACTATAGCCATTCTTAAAGTAGTTTTAGCCTTCCAGTAAATTTGATCCCTGGTCTGGTCTGTCTGACAGTTTTCCAATCTAGGGAGGGCTGTAATTGGCCCTCCCAAGGAAACTTGCCATGGTGAGCTTGATTCAAATAGGAGATTGACAAGGGAAGCTCACTCCATAGTTTCTGGACAAATCACCATCTGAAGAACTACTGACTGTTGAGACAGAGCTGACTGACAATCAACTATTACCATTGGTCTCTAAAGATGATGAATACTCCCAATGCAAGAGCTCTTCATGCAAAGAAGGGCCTTGGTGGTGCAGGCTGTTAATCATCTAGCACTTAGTGCAAGCTGCCTGCAATTAGTGCAGGTTCGAATCCCACCAGGCTCAAGGTTGACTCAGCCTTCCATCCTCTCGGGGTAGGTAAATTGAGGACCCAAGATTGTTGGGGGCAATAAGCTGACTTTGTAAAAATGCCGCTTGGGGGGGCCAAA